>CM017894.1:7055483-8505483 GCA_008369825.1 Triplophysa tibetana
TCCTGAAGAAACTGAAATAGATGTTCTGGTAATGGTTGAAATGGCTGTATTTGATAGGTTTGAAAAACACAAAAATAACATTTGTAATATATCAGAAAAAGAGTTTAAATTTGATCATTCCAAACATTTTAAATGTCACTCTCAAAGTATTGGAAGTACAACCAGTTAAATGAATTAGGACATGACATTTCTAAGCAGATCATAGAGGATACCATAAAAGAATAACTCAGAAGGCTGCTGAAGAAAATGAAGTAACTGAGAATTTCATTCATGAGATTTTGGGGGAATTGATGATAGGATCGAAGAATCTCAGAGTTCCTACGATTTACAATTCACAGGTTTGTACAAAGCCAGCATATCTGCTTATGTTTGCAGAAAAGTTACTTGCAAGCTTAGAAAAATAAATGATTTTTCAAGTCAGCAAATGACAATTAAAAAAAACAATTAATGAATCAAAAGCAGAATTACTTTGAAATGTACAGACAGTACTGTCAGGGTGCTGAATTAGTTAAGACTTTTGTCTCAGTTCTCACAGGCAAACTTAAAGAAGCAATGCAATGTGCTCTTTATGACAAGTACAGCATTGACATAGCAGAAGATCTGAAGTCACACCACCCAGCACTTAAACATAATAAATTGAATTTGGAGCTTCACATTATGAAACAACTGGCAGAAAAAGAGAATTTTAAGGATTACATGATGTACATTCAAAATCCAAAATCTTACTATAGAGAGTTCATGAGAGAATGTGTTCTTAACTATATTATGATGATGCAAAAGTTGTAGAGGCACTTAAATCCAGCTGGTCACAACTGACACACATAGTTCTGGTTGAGAGCTCTTCTGCATCAGAAAATATGAGAGAAAAACACAGGAAATGCCTCAATGTGGCTTGATCAGTTTTGTGCAGGACTTTATAGAACAACCTTCATATTAATTTGTTAAGAGAGGATTTGAGGTCTATTGAAACATGGACATTGATAATGCAAAAATTCTTCAGGAGTCAGTTGCTTGTTCGCTCAAGGAAATGTTAGAGGAAACTCTGAAGGACCCCAAAAGTCTTCTGGCTCACAGCCTTTGATTTTCAAACTTAAAGAAAAGCCAGTTGATATTCTGTTTGAAGTTGAGTGGATGCTGGGAGCAGTGTCCTTTCTGTAAAGCTGTGTGCACAAACACCATTCAAACATACATCATACCACAGATCACACTGTTGGTGCATCGAAGCCAAGCCATCGGTGTTCTTTTTTTCTTATCACTGGTCTTTGATACTTTTGGAAATTTTGGTAGAGATGAGGATGCAGGTAATATTTTGTTATGGACATGTGCTCAATCAGTTATCAGTGACAATAATCAAGGGCAGAAGACAATGGATCCCTTTCAAAGACTACAAAAATGCAGGCCATCTACAATACCACACAGAAATAATTCAGGAATAATAATAAGTTTTATGGAAAAGTTTATTCTGCCCTTCCAAAAACAGCTTGAAGAACAGTATCATTTCAAATTTGTAGGCCGTGGAAAAAATCCCGGAGTTCTTGGAAAACATTACAAAGGACAGGTCCTAATGAGCTGGATTGCATAATAAATGAATATGAAAATAAACAGGATTCAAAGAAACAAATGATTATCCGGTCCATCAAAAGGCGTATCACAGAAGAACATAATAACCTTTGTATGTGTGTACTTTAGATAGCCTTTTACATTAAATATGTTCATTTATCATGCCAACTGGAAGTGTTGTAAACAACATTACTTCTGCATTGTTAATCTAGTAATAGTAAAGTGTGTATGTTTTGTCGTTTTACTAAGTGTTGAAGATAAAGGGGAAATGGAAACCTGTTTGAAATATTTATACTAACAATTATCATGTCTGCTTAATATACATGTTATCATTTTTGGTTCTTTTCACCTCCCTACATATTTTGCAAAAACTGTAAAATAATGATTTTTGGCTTTAAAATTACATGATTTTCAAATGTTTGTGGTCTTATTCTGTAGTTTTACGTATTTCAAAATGCAAAAATCTGTACAAAAAATAAAATTCTGTTTTTACATTTTATTTGACATTTTAATTGAAACCTTACATACTTTGAATACTCATAAGTTGCTCTTTTTCCCCCACTGCTCAGACTAATCACGATATGACTGCTTCTTATCTATTAATTCACTCTCATGGCAGATTTGTCTGTATACCATGGCATTGAGTTGAACTAATAACTACTAAAGCTGGTTTTATATACGCCACCTTGTTTTCATTCCTCTATATTGATTTGTTTCATAGCAGATAATATAGATACGTGTGCACCAATGTAATCTCCCATCTCATCGTTTACCTGGTGGCCTTTTTTTCGATTTGTGTTGGCTTAGCCATGGTTATCATGGTATCAATAGATTTTTAAGTAGATTGCTTAGAATGTGACCAGGTGGCTTTAAAAATATTCAATAGACTTTTGTTTAATAATTTATATTTTTCTTATGTGACCCAGTCTGTCAAGTGGTCAAAGAACACAGCACAGTTGGTTAAAATAATCTCACCCAAGAATGTTTGGCATGTCACCACAGATATTACAAAACTGCTACAGATGCACTGTGGAGGCCGTGTTAACCTGCTATATTGCTGTGAGGTTTAGTAACAGCACGGCACATGACAAAAAGGCACTTCCAGAGGGTGATAAAGCTGACCCAGAAATAACAGGGACATATCTTCCCTCACTACAAGACATTTTCAAGAGCAGACAAACAAAGCAACATCATTTGGGACCCCACCCATCCTATTCACAATTTCTCTACCCTAATCAAGTCAAGCGGCAAGTGGTACCGGAGCACTACAGCATCTCGCACATCTAACCCAACAATTATATACACACACACACCCTTACATTTAGGCATAGTGTACAAACTACAGTAACACACTCAAACATCTTTACAAACATACAAACATAAGCACTCACAGAAACACTATAGACACAGACGTTCCTGAATGAGTTTATTGATTCATTTTTCTCTCTGATTGCTAACAGTTATAATACAAGGGGATTTTTACATCATAAATGCATGTTCCTGCTCTTTATGGTCAACAATTTCAATTTGTTCAAGTTTCGCTTTGTTCAACTGTACAAAATAGGAAATCTAACAACAGGTATTGCTTCATTATTATTTCATTAAGCTGTCTGTAAACTGGTTCATTCAACATTCAAACCTTTCTCTTAAAGGTACACAGTACATACAAATAAGCAGAAACAAACACTATGTCTGCAGTACGAGCGAGCGACGCCTTCTGTTTGGCATCACTTCTGACGCAAGTTTTAGTGCATAAGACACTACGAAACGTGACAAGAGTGGAAAGAAAATGACAAACGGCGCAGAGAGAGTAACAGAGTTTCAAACAGGGTGAAGGCGAACGTTCTTCTCTCAGATAAACAACAGAAAGAAAGCAGCTCAGAGAAATGGTTACGCTAAAGCCATGCAAGGAAAACGCATGCATGCAAACAGCAATACAGTCAAGCAAAGAGCAGGACAGCCAGAAGAGCATATATACATCAAAACTGATCCAAGACAGCTTGTTTTCCTCATCCATTGTACACAAACAATGATGTAAAGCTGACATTGATATCGAGAAGTTCATTCCCTCCCAGCAGAGGCTAAACTACATTCTTAAATAACTGTTAAAATTGCTTTATTGTCGATTGGTTTGTTTGTTTTTAACACAGTCTTTGTTTTGTTTTTTGACGCTAGAAGAGAAAGATCCCACAGTACTTTCATAAATCAAGACGTAAGAAAGACGTCTTTTCAACAAAGAAAACTTGTTGCCCTGATGCAAACAAACACATTATTGTCATAAATAAATACATTCAATTTCCATTATATATTATTGAATGATAATAAATAGTACAGAGATAAAACATAAGGAGAAAAATACAAACATATCCACAATGTATTCCACATTTTTGTGGTCTGCTGGTAGTGAGAAATGAGGAAAGGAAACTAATAAAAAGAAATTCAGATCTATATGAACAGGTTAAAAGAAACAAATTGTTTCATTATGTAATAATATAGAAGTTGGAAAATAATAAAGACAGACAACACAAGGTTTAAAATCTCAGTTTACAACATAACTAAACCTAGTGTCACATCTAGACATTAGATTTACAAAGAATTATGTTCAATTTGAAAAACAGATTCATTCTTGAGATAAATTCCTTCATTGTTTTCCCCCACCCCACCCTATTCAGATTCCCCAATGCACTGAAAGTCACCTTCAGTCTTTTGCAGCAATAAATTCAAGTTCATCAAACAAAAAGTCATAAGTCAAAGCGAGCGTACACAAAAAATACAATCTGCAGGTTCGACATCCCCTCAGGACAAACCCTCAAAGTTGTCTTTAAACTTCCTGTTTTCTTTCTCTGGTCTTCGTGAATTTGAGTGCAAACATCCAAGAGTTTGTGTGCTTACATCTGGAAATGTGAGGGTTCTATTCATCACACAAACTCACGGCAATATGTAACTATTTTATGAGGTGGCTATTTCGTATGATTTCGTTTAAGTGTGACTTGCTTTCACCCCAATGATGTGGAGTTAGGGGAGCAGCTTCATTCATTCACACTTTTGTTAGCATTTTATTTTTCAAAAATCAACATTGTACAAATTAATATACGAATTTGCAACCTCAATAAATATTTACGTTTGTCTGTGAGATCAGACTGATCTATTCCAAAACCTAGTGAGATGTTACCTGCCTACCTAGTCTATTGATTCCAGTTTGGCTTTAGCTTAATGCTAAGCTAACAACCAAAAAACACAGATATTTTGTTTTATTGAGACTGTGCGGGGCCTTGTGCACATGACATGGAGGGGAAAAAGTAAACTAAGAGCACATTTAAAAATGAATTCCCTAGATTTTCTCAGTTGTGCGAATGATTTTCTCGTTTACTCCATGATTTATCAATTTGTGCGTAGAATGTACTAGTTTGATCCTTCGATTTCTTAATTTGTGCGCGCGGTTTTATAACTTCGGTCCCACTATTTACTAATTCATGTGCACAATTTACTTGTTAGTTCCCTCGATTTACTCATTTGTATGCAAGTTTTGATAGTTTGTCGATTCTCTAATCCATGTGCATGATTACTAGTTAGATCCATCAATTTACTTATTTGCGGGCACCATTTAGTAGTCTGTTCCTATGATTTACTCATTCATGTGCACAATTTACTAGTTCAGTCCGTTGTCTATTTCTGTCTTTGTGGCATATGCAGGGCTCCACGATTTTATCCTTTTTTTCTGCTGGCATATGCAGGGCTCCGCAATATTGTTCTGTTTAAGATAATCTAATTTATAATCACCATATTCTCTCAGACTATACCCCTTGGTAAGAATTAATTGATTTATTTATACCAAACTTTTGCATTGCATTATGGAATTTCTGCAGTGCATTCTGGGATTGCTTACTCTGTAAAGGATACCTTTCGTTTTCCTAGAGTTTGACTGGAATGAGGTACTTCAGCCACAGCTCACTAGGTTTTGGAACAGAGTCCCTGTTTGTGTAGGTGTGAACAGGTTAGGTTGCTGAGATGACTGCAGGGGAGCACACTCGGTAAATGGGAACAAATGTGTCTGAATGTTAATCCTTCTTGAGAGGCGAGCCGGGGTCGGGAAGAGTGTGACAAAGGATGAAGCGTCTGTCTCATGGTAACCTGCAAGTTGTTCATGAAAAGTGCCCTCGGTCAATAAATGTTCATCACGGGATGTGCAGGAATGTGGGGGGGGGCGAGTTTTTAATACGTTTTTTCTGGATAATCCTAGCAGTGAAAACAAGCCATCAAAAATGTGAGGAAAACGGGAGACAATAGTTAAGACACCAAGAAGAAGAAGAAGAAGAAACAACAGGGAAGCCGGGAAGGTCTGGCACAAGACATGGTGATGAAAGGGAAATATGTCTGAGTTTATGTGTTGTCAGTGAAACAATATTTCCATCCTACCAAAGTTTATCCAACTATAAATTCCAACTCTAATATCATGTTTTGTATTTGAGTATGTAGTTGTGTTTGAAAAGCTCGACTGGTAAAGTTTTAGGACTGCTCCAGTGTCCCGACAGATGCCAGCAGCTTGGCATTGTCCTGGGGTTGCCCGCTGGGCATTTAGAGTCACTAGGCTGGGGTTCGTAGCGACGAGAGTTAGGCGGGTGTCTGTTGGGAGTGCCAGGTGGATGAGGCACCTGGCCATTCTTCTCGTCTGAAAAAGTTGTTAATTACGTCAAAGAAGTTACTCAATGGGCTGCCTAGGTACACAGAGAGGAAGAAAAGGAGAAAGAGAGAAAGAGAGAACAAACAGAGAAATGAAAAAATGGTTTACACAAGGAGAAAATGATAGAGAGGGGAAAAGAAAGGAAGATGATAAAACTACGACTACCGGGAATTTGAGAGCAGTTGTGGTTGATTATTCTGTCCCCACTGGTTGTTAAATCTGTATACTGTGAACACAAAAGAAGATATTTTGAGAAATGTCTCGAAATGGGGTTTTGTGTCAATACAATGGAACTCAATGGGGCCAACGTTCTTCAAATATCTTCTCTTGTGTTCTGCAATAACCTCTTATTTTGGGGTTAACCGTTTCTGTTAAACGGATGGTGCACTTTAATGTGAAGTGCCTTAAAGAACATGTGTTTTTAGGGGTTTGTGTGCGAGCAAGTCAGTGTTGTAAATGGTAATTTAACAGAAGCTGCAGGAATCTTACCACACTTTACTGCTTGATGTCTGTTTACATGTGCGAAATACAAAACATAGTTTACCGGTTAAATCTACTATAAAAGTACTGTCGAGTGATTCGTTAATTTATTTTTCAGGATTATTAACTGGATGAGTGCATTTTGTCATCAGAGACGCTCTGTGCACTCTTCATCATGCCAAATAAAGTAAATGAGCAGTTTTAAATGAACAAGCGCAGAGCCAGATGTTTTCATCTTAGACAAGACCTAGAGGAGTTCTATTAAAGCCTTTAATGAATAACAACGTGTGCGCTTATTTTCAGATTTATTATGATAATAAACATAAATACACATTCAAAAGTGTAGGGCCATTTAACAGAAATATTTATCATGATCATAAAGACCTTTCGATCTGAAGCATGCTTAAACGTTTAAATGATTTTAAATAGGAAAAAATAGAATTGGGCCAACATATAAATATTTTTAAAACACATGAGTAGTGTAAGACTAAATAATGAGAAAAGCAGTCATTAAATATCTTAGAATAGATGGAACCTCCTTATTTACATTAAAATATTACAGTTAGAACTTTTTTTGACCATATTTGTGCTACACAATTCATGGATACATTTCCCTTTTCTGTTGTTATTCTATCAAATTAGTCATAAATATGGAAAAAGATAATAAAGAATGAGTATAGTGCCTTAAAGCCTTTAGAACAGTAATGTATATAATATTAAAATAGAATATGTATATATATATATAATTATTATAATATAATTAAATTAATAATTCCAGAATGTTTTTTTCTATGCACGCAAGCACACAAACACACCACACGCCACACACACAGACGCACACACACCGCACCAATGCACACACCCACACACACCCACACACAACAACAACACACACAACACAAACCATAAACTCCACACTCTTTCAGTATTAAATGAGTATTGAGGTGTTTGTTTAAGCACGAGTGAGTATCGTGACTTAACAGAGTTGTGTCATTCATTGTAGTGCTGTCGAGTTCACTCAGTTGGTCACACAACACTGAATGATCGCAGTGAATGTGATGTGTGTGTAAATAACATACAAGAAAAACAGAGAGAGACGGCTGGAGAAGAGAGGCGAGAGAGAGAGAGAGAGAGAGACAGAGAGACATTTCTATTATATTGAGATGATCTGTGATGTCTTTTTTGTAACCCAACACACCTCTCATTATTAAATCTTGTCTAATAAAAGATGCTTTTATAAACTAACGGTTTTAGCATAGGTACATTAATACATATGATTTTTTTCCCCCAAAAAATCCTGAGGCTAGACACTTGACATTTCAAGCTTTCAAAAAAATATGAAATACATTTATTTTTGATGTGGTCTAAGAGGCTTGGATCTGATTGTACATAAACTGACGGAGCTAATTCATCATTCAAAGACTACATAACCTTTACACATTTAAATTGTTATATTTATGAAGTCATTCATTCAGGTAAACTGTCCTCTGCAGGTATGGAGCTTTAAAGAAGCTTCTTTTTCAAACTGGTAGAAGGAAACAGTCAACTTTGTCATTGCCATTAATGTAGTATGTTTTTACCTAACATTCAAAACCTTGAACCTTCAGTTATATCCACTGTGAATGAGATGATGTTGTTCATCTATCACAGCAGTAGAGGGCGCTGTTATCAAAGAGATGGTTGGGAAATGGTCAAACAGTATCTTATACGAGGTTGAGAGACTGTGTTCTCTTTGCGTTTTCACTTAAGATTTGTGTTTGTTCGACATGATTAACAAACCACATGATCAAGTTATTGATACTAAAACTATTTATACTAGAATATGAATACAGAAATACATTTCCTAAATAAATGTACAATAAATCCCTAAAACGTCATCCTGCTACACTGAAGGTCAATAAAATGTAAAAGCCAGTTCACAACAAGAGCGAAAACTAGAAAGATAACTATAGCAAAACTAATTTAGCGTCCACACACTACGTACAATACTGTTACGTTTATTCTAAACTTGTGAGCTGTACATTACAAACACGCAATAGCTGTCAAAGTTTGTTTGTCAGTTTATTTCAATGGTCATTTTGTGTTTTTCTTTATTGTTATAGTCGTGATGTGAATCCTCTTAATTTTAAAGCAATTTTGAAAACTTTATACATTTGAATTGAACAGCCCTACAGCTATTCCTACCAAATAAAGACGTTTCTATTACCAGCTCAGATTCATCGATCAACAAAAATAAAGTTGAAGCTAAAACAACAACATTGGGACAAGTTTCATTGCTAGTGTCATTCAGGAATGGGAGCAGAGGAGCGACTGAAGAGAATCTGTGTGAATCTCTTCGGAGGTTTGAGTCAGTGTGATTTGATTCAGGGCGGGATTGTGTGGAATTGTGGAGAAAATTGTGATGTCGTGTAGTGATGTGATGCAGGGGGTCATGCGTATGAAATGGGGTGTAAACAGGCACATGAAGGGGATGGGGGGTCAGGGTGGGTTCAGGGGGTTAGGGTGGGTTCAGGGGGGATTAGGGTGGCAGTACTCACCTGACAGCTGTTGGACACCCGGCTGATCATTTGTGCTTAACAACTGCCTGAATAGTCTCCACCACCGCTTAAATCGCCGGCTTGGACCTGAGATGAAACATGACATGCAGACAGCGTCATCGTTTGATGTATATGACATTCAGTATGAAAGTTCTTAAAATAAGTAGATTACTTGTATCGTGATAGAAAGTATAGAATATGTACTGTCTGCCAGAAATAAGTCAAATCATTATTCAGTCTTTAATTTTAGATGTTTTAATTTGTATTTTTAATAGGTTTTTTACATATACAATTTCTTTGATTACTTTTTTAACTGTGTATATGACAATAAATAGAAAAAAACTATTAAAGTTTTCTTAATTATAGATGTTTTTATTGTTTTAACTATTTCAATCTTCTATTCCACTCCTCAGCCTTTAATTTTATATATTTTTATTGTGCATTTAAGTAAGTTTTCTTACACATAAAATTTCTTCGCCTCCTTTTTTTAACTGTGTATATGACAATAATTAGAAAAAACCTATTAAAGTTTTCTTAATTTTAGATGTTTTTTACCTAATTTCAATCTTCTACTGCACTCTTCAGTCTTTAATTTAAGCTTTTTTTTATTGTATATTTTAGTAGGTTTTCTTACATAAACAATTTCTTTGCTTACTGTTTACATTACAATTTCTTCACATTTAAATGTTATTTACATTAGTTACAGACCTGTTTGCAAACAGTTTCATTGCAAAAAGTAAATCACATCAATTGAAACAAGCCAACTACTAGACAACAAAATAGAAGTTTTCTGAAAAAATCTTGCGTGAGAACCAAATCAATAAAAGCTAAAAGCCAATAAAGACAGACGACAAAGGTCAAGCATGTTGTTAACAATGCCAAGTGTCAATTTTCAAGGAACTCTTTTAAAATGCACCTTGACCGCTCTGTTTTGTAGGATGGATTGGATAAATGCATCTGCAAATACAAACTTGTTGTAGCTTGAGTCATTTTAAGAATCTGTCATGAATTAACAAGTCGTTTTTATCTCAACGTGATGGACGCCGACATTATTTAACACCCTTTACATTACGTTAAAGTCCAGATTAAGTGGATAAGAGCTGCTGTTGAGAGGCGTAATGGATATAAATGGGAGAAAATAAGGCAAAATGATGCATTAGCCGACTTCATAATGTCTTTAAGATGTTCTATTTATCTCACGTTGTTGTTGGGTATTTTACTGATGGGATAATCAGTGTGTTTAAGAGACTATTTGGCTAAAACAAATATCTTGGGAGCGAGTGGGTTGTCTGAGAACGTCTGAGAATGTTTTTGAGGATTGTTCCCTAGAGAACAGAGAGAAGAACAGCTTCATGTAGAGCAAAGTGACCGCTTTCTTACATAAAAACTACCTTCCGCTTCCGCCTCTTTGCATTCTTTTTAATTCATTACATATTATGTACGTGATCGATGGTCTTTGTTGACTGGCTCTTAAAATACAGTGATGTAACAACAGGGCTTGCGTTTACCTGAGAGCAAAGTGAAGGTGACTGAATAAATGCCGTTCTCCTTTGTGGCCGCTGTGCTCTCCGTGTAGGTGATGTCCACCTGGAACTTAACAGGCTTCTGGAAGACGGTGGGACCGGCGGTGGATTTGTACTCGGCCCGAAAACTCGTCTGAGAGACGACGCTGTGACTGAGGCTGGGTATCTGAAGAAAGAGGAAAGGGTTTGATTCACACCATGCACCTTAGAATCAAACCGTGACACTTATTTTTTCAATAAAACCAGATAGCACAAGAATGTAAAGGTGCAATGTGTGATATTAATGAGGATCAATTGACAGAAATACAATATAATATACATAACTATGTCTTCAATGGTGTATAAAGACCTTACATAATGAACTTTCCTTTATTATCTTACATTGAGCTATTACAATTATATACGTTATCTCTTATCTCTTATCGTTAAAGAAGCGAAAACCACTTTGCTCTGTGTAAGGTGGCATAGTGCTTCGAGAGGGAGTGGTAAGCTGTGGACCGAGACGGGTTTGCAATTCACAACCTCACCACTAGATGGCACTACATTTCACATACAGGACTTTTAACTCATTAGGATAACTTCTTCCAAAAACAAAAATGTTGTCATCATGTATTCACCCTATCATTTAAAACGTGTATATGACTCTTAGGATTCCATGGGGCGGTTTCCAAGGCAGGGATTAGTTTAAACTAGGCTTAAACTAAATTAAGATATTTAAATTTTCTTAAAAACCTACTTTACAAAAAAACATTATTGTGTGCATTAATATCACTGATGTATTTTAAAATATGTCAGTGAAAGTTGTTTCCCAGCGAGACACTTCTAACATTTAGGTTAGTCTGGGACTAGTTTTAAACCCTGTCAGAGAAACCGCCCCCATATGTTGAAGATATTTTGAGAAATGTCCCCGTGGTTTTGTCTTCATACTATAATAGTCAATGGGGTCCAGTGTTGTTCGGTTAACGACATTCTTCATGAATATCTTCTTTTGTGCACCTCAGAAAAAAATAAAGGTTTGAAATGACATTTGATGAATAAATGATGAATTCTCTTTTTGGATTGAAACACACTTTTAAAAATCCTGTGACTCTGACGCACTATGTATGAAATAGTCTCATTAAAAAGCCACATTACATGTGTACGATCTGATTCAAAACACTTTTGAGTAATTGAAAGCGAGGAACCCATTTCTATCCACTTGAAGATCTTAACAGCACACCGACTTTTCCCAGCCGAACAAATCTCTCCAGGCACAACATCTATATGCTAATGATCCGTGCCCTAGGTTGATTTTCCATTGACCTCTAATGAATGTGTCAGCTGCGGCGGGGTGCGGAAACATCGCCGGCATGTTACAGAATTGAAACACAAATCAAAAAGGTGTTTGCAAATGTAAAAACACAGCGATAGTGAAAGTCTTTCAATCCAATAAGAGTGGTGAAAGCATAGCAGCGTATATTGAAATATTCATAACTCCCATTTACGAAACGAGACAACACAGCGACTGCTTACCGAAAGAAAGGCGTGGACGATGTCGGCTTTTATGGAGCTCAGCGGTTTGTCCTTTATGACCACAAAGATCTGCTCCTCTTTCTCAAGGTTGATGAAGTTGCCAAACCAGGATTTTTTGGCAAGCCTGTAGAAAGAGTGATTTTGAACTTTTTGTGAAGTCATTAGGGGACACGAGAGTCTTCATCCCAGCCTGGAATAAGATTAATCATATGGTGCTTATGCAAAATAAATTGATATTGAATAATTCATAATAGAGGAGATGAGAAGGAACGGCAAACAGTGGAGCGTACAGTATATGTCTGCCATAAAAGAATACAATGAACTTTGCCGCAGGTCATCCTGATGTAGCGTTTGGATGGTGGTAAAAAGTCTAATTAAGTCATACAGGAACTTTCAAGACATTCTTGTCTCAAAGCTACAAAAACATTTAGGAAAAGTTCTCATTCAGAAACAGTTCGGTCTTTTGTGACTTTCCATTACTATTCATTTTATGCGGCAGTTTGTGAAGATCTAGTGTGGCTACTACAAACTACACATTATGACTTTATTAACATTTTATTACACATTTGTATTAGTATACATTACTTATTTCTATACATATCCTATATGTTTATAGTATACTGCTTATGTTACTTTATTGTCTATCACTTAATTGTAAACCAATCGTACTTTTTAGTATATTTATTGGCCGTTCTATCGTCAGTGGAGAATCATTGCAGAAAGGTTTTGGTTTACATTACAGTAAATGATTTTGACGTTGTCATACTGTACATCTTGTCATACAAATTTTTCGCCTACTGTATAGTAAATCACTATAAGGGTTGTACCCCGGGTGCCTTAGTTAAACAAACTTTGGGATAGTTTGCCCAGAAATAAAATAATATTTCGCAATATTTTTTTTCTAATGCCATTCCAAAGTTTTGGAAAGCCTTTTTTGAAAAACCATCACCAAAATAACCATGTTCACCTTCAAATATGGCGACACATTGATAGCTTACTGTAAAATCTCATTGGTTCTCGTTCGTCGAGGGACTAGTTGTGATTTCAATTTTTTCACAAGACCGATGAGAATGAAAGAGATTTTAAGTTACCAACCTGTCACCATATTTGCATATTTACTGAATATGATGTAACATTCCATTCTATTCCATTCTCTACCGTTTATCCGAACTACCTCGGGTCACGGGGAGCCTGCGCCTATCTCAGGAGTCATCGGGCATCAAGGCAGGATACACCCTGGATGGAGTGCCAACCCATCGCAGGGCACACACTCTCACGCATTCACTCACGCACTCACACCCTACGGACAATTTTTCCAGAGATGCCAATCAACCTACCATGCATGTCTTTGGACCAGGGGAGGAAACCGGAGTACTATGATGTAACAATTTTTTAAAATATGATAAACATATTAAATGCTTTCTCTCACACACCTTTAATTTATTTTATGAAGACATTTTATTAACTGGAGGCAATTGGATTATTCTGTTGGATGGATATTTTTATATATAGACGTTTCGTCAGACTCATACGTCTGGCCCGAAGTTAACTTCCGTTATGTGTTTGGTTATAATATAATTAAAAAATATATTTAATTAATGTTTATATTCACTTACTATATTATATTACTAATATTAAACTACTCAACAGGTCCGGAAGTCAATTTTGAGCCACAAACCATGTTGTTGCCGCTCAAAAAGTCTATATTATAATAAAATAGTCTCCACATATCCTCTGGGTAAATTATAAGATCATTTTCATGTTTGGGAGAATTATTTGAGCAAAGCATCTCTCAGGATCACAAATCTAAATCCACTTCAAACTAACAGTTGTAATTTTACCTCTGCCAAGTCACAGTTCATCTAAACGTCAACCTAGTTCTGTGAAGCTTCAATTGGCTATTGTTGTGTATCAACAAATCCCAGTGACTCAAAACTTCGCCTTCAGACACTGATATATAGCAAATGATGAGAAGGAATAGCGAAGAACGGCGTGACTTATCCAGCTGGCGCAGATAGCGAGAGCGAGGGGGGATAAGTTATGAACAACAAAATAGAAAACAAAAGAGTGGCGGATGAAGCATGGCTCGGTGTGGGAGAGGAAGTTTCTGACTCTTGTCTGCTGAGACCGCCTCAGCGAGAAAAACATTTTACACAGTTTCCATTAGAGTGGAAGAAACAGAACATTTGAACAGACAGAGACATAAGTCACAATGATTTCTGATGTGCTAAGGCTGCTTTACATCAGCTTTGTGGTTGGGTACGTATTGTTCAAGGCCTGTAAGTCTTATTTGTCACAGGATGGTGTTTCACGGCTACAATTTGTTGTGTTTTCAGCATGAATTTGACTTAATGGAGAGCCGGAAAAGCACTTTGTGCTCCGAATTTTTGTTTTGGAGAATAAAAGTCCCAATAGTTGACTAAAACATGGCAGAAATCGACCCTTCCACAGACCATTTGACTTAAAATTGTTGTTGTAATATTTTCATTGGGACTAGCAGTCTCATTTTAGGTGCTTTAGAATTTATACATTTACACATTTGCAATTTGTTAAATAAAACAATGGTTCATATTTAGGCATGTTACAAAACAAACATTTCTATGTGCTGTTTCATGAACATCTTTGAGTATATTGTGCACAGTTTGCTGAAAAGCCTGTAATAGGCTGCTCAAAAGCAGGTTTCTTTGTGACAACTTACCCCAATTGTGCAATACATTGGGGCAAATTGTCACTGTGTGTGTTTATATAACAATTCAACCTTTCAATTGTCAAATAAAGGTTTAGCATGTCCTTGCTGATACATGCCAATAAAAAAGTTAGCACTAAGGGGACATTTTAGGGTTAAAGAGTACCATGTATAGAGTATAAAAGTCATTATGTCCCAATAAAACACAAGATGTATGTGTGTGTACTCACTCTGGGGAAGACTCTGGCGTCAGGCTGGACATTTCCTCTTGAGTGGGAACTGTTCAGAATGAAAGAGAGGTGTAAATGTTTAACTTTTCTCATATTCAAGGGCGGTGATATTTTCCTATATTTCCTTCATTTAGGAATTCTGTCACCCTACCTTGCATTTTCCTGCGGTGAAAGCGCGGCGAGCCCAGAAAGCTGTTCCTGATGGAGTTGAGGCGTGTCTTCCAGGGCATTCCACCGATGGAGGGACTGGGCGGTGGCGTCGGGTTGGGCGTCCCGGCCGGGCTGTCCTTAGGCGTGTGGACGGGTGTTCCTTTGGGGGTGGGGATAGGACTGCCTCTTGGAGAAGGGTGGGGGGTCACCTGTATGGTGGGGATAGATTTGGTGGTTTGGTCAGAGCCGGGTAAAGGGTGGAAGTGGTGTAGACGGATGGGCGACAGAGATACGATAGGCTTGAAGGGAGCCGAAAACTGAGGGGGGGTGTTTGAGGCAGGGTTAGCCCGCCATACCAGTGGGCTCCAGGGTATACTGGGTGGATGAGGCTTACATGGACTTGAAGGTTCCGACTTGGCCGTGGAAACAGGTTCGGGCTCGGTCTGAGGTAGCGGGTTGGATCGAGTGGATTGTAAGGGTTTGTCAATGGGTTTGGATGGGAGGGAAAGGGTCTTTGGGCAGGGAAGGAGAGACTCAGATATAGGGATTGGTGTTAATGAGTTAGGAGTTTGGGATTTTGAACCGCTCTTATTTGAGTTAGGTGTCATTGAGTTAGGAGTTGGGTTTTTTGTCCCGCTCTGATTTGAATTTGGTGTCATTGAGTTAGGAGTTGGGTTTTTTGTCCCGCTCTGACTTAAATTTGGTGTTAATGAGTTAGGAGTTTGGCTTTTTGTCCCGCTCTGACTTAAATTTGGTGTTAATGAGTTAGGAGTTGGGTTTTTTGTCCCACTCTGATTTGAATTTGGAGATAAAGAGTTAGTAGCTGCGTTTTTTGTCCCGCTTTGATTTAAATTTGGTGTTAAGGAGTCGGTGATGCTAGAACTGGGGGACAAGAGCAACTCTGTGAACTTAGGCGGGACGCAAAACTTTCGAACAGGCTTTGGGGAGGCAGGAACCAGAGAAGTACGTAGGAATGGCACAAAGCATTATGGGTAAATCACATCAAGTAAGGAAAGGAAACATTTAAGGAGAAAGAAAATGTGCAAAAATGTGCAGTTAGCCAAGATAAGTGAGCTGAGGATGCAAGAAGCAAATAAAGAAGTCTTTTCACATGCACGACTAATGATGGGAAAATAAATTCAACGCAGTAAGATGAGCAACTATGGGTATCAAATGAAGAGACTGAATATCTAAACGTCACAAACACCAATTTGCTAATCACTTCAAACGTGAATCTTTTTTCACAGCTGGAATCTGAAGCTTCACAAACAAATTCACAAACGTAACAAGCAATCCTTAATTTACATCCAACATGAACCCAAATCTTTGGTTTCTTTTGCAAAAGGTCTCTTGTGGTGTACAGAATGTCTGAAATCTGAGGAAAAAGGTAAACTTCTAAATTAATTTCCTGCGTAAATCGTTTCTATACATTGTCACGCTTTAAGGAAAGGTCTCTGTAATCCGTGAGCCGCTTTAAACAAGTCAAGTGCGAAGTTTAGCCCGGAGCTTCTGTGTTAATCAAAGCTGTGGGATTTTCCGCAGACTTCCCTGAGCTGGGATTTCTGAGGAGAACGGAAGATAGGATTTCAGAGTATATCTTCATAAAACAAGAACTTCTTTCTTCTCCAACCTGCTTTCTATTTTGGACAAAACTTTATGAAGAAACAGAGTAACAATGATGGTTTGGTCACATTTTTGGTAATCATCAGTTTGTAAAGAGGTTTCATGGAACGCACACGCCTGGCCTGATGTTAACTTCCGGTCTGTGTTTGGTTTTGATATGACAAATTATTTAATATCTAATTTATATAAATATCTTATTGTATATTAATTTTATTAAATTACAATTATTCAACAGTTATTGATTCTTTGCTTAATGTTTATGTTGTTCCCGCTAAATCAGTCTATAACAGCACAATCGAGCATGGCAAATATTTTAAAGCATTGCATTAATAGATAAATGTATCCTCACTATAGCAATTTTCATGACTGTTTGTTTTTCATGCTCAATTTTACATTTCCCTGACATTACAGGTTTACCATGACTGTGGGAAAACCGTATTTCTGTCCAATCAGCCACATCACTGACCACAATAAAAAAATCAAATCATATAGATTTTCTGTTAAATGGTCTACCCTTAAAAAGACTGAGAAAAAACATGCTTTCCTTCCTCAACAGGTATTGTTTAACACTGGTGAAAAACCTGATAAAAAAAACATGTCATAGCACTTCTTGCATTGATCGATTTATTTTTTCCTCTAAGTTGGTAAGGATGAAAGCATCTGCTAAATGGCTAAATATAGACGATACATTCGTAGATTACCCAGATAATTCTCATTTTGGAAATGATCCGAATCATCATGCTTGTACTGTACGTGATGTGTAAAATGTTTTCTGTGAGTGTTTGATGGTTGCCGTGGAGGTTAGGGAGCAGAAGAGTGCTGATTGGTGGACAGAGAGTAGCAGACGTTCAGGGGGCGGAGCTTACTCACCCGTGGGCTGCTGAGGGGGCTGGTGGAGAGACCAGAGGACGCGCCGCTGATGGACCGTGACCTGTACAGACACAGATCATAAAACACACACAGTCAGATCCTGCTTACAGCCGAAAGTGGAAACAACAAGAGAGATCTGAAGGCGATGTGAGTGTTGATGTTTAAGAACACGATCCACTCGATTGTGAAGGTGATCAAAAAAAGCCTAGATGAATGCTTCCAAAAACCTGATGAATATATAATTTAAGAAAAGGTATGTGGAAAAGTGAGTCCTGTAAGGTTACACACAATTCAATTGTATTTCTACAGGTGTAGCTCTTGACATACATTTTGCATTGGTGCAAAGAAACCTTACAGAAAATACATTGTGGAACAAGAGTCAAGAAAAAAAGTTTAGAAATGAGAGAAAAAATAAATGAGAGAAAACAGAAAATGCACATGGAAATGTACAATAATACCATAAGATACATTTGCATTATTAATTGTAAAAAGAATCGTGTAGGATGTGAAAATATGTGTCTTAATGCATTTACTGTATATAGTGGATGGATATAAGAGACAAGTATAAAAAAAGCTGCCGGACATCTGAATTTAAAGAAATTAATTTGTTTGAAAAATAAGAGTACTACAGCTTTGAAAAAAAAAAGGAAACATGTTGAATCAGGGTTGGAAATAAACTCCTTTTGTAATACAAGTATTTTCATTTAATACGTACATTGTTTTCTCTTTAGGAAAAACACACTAAATATCGCTATATGTAAATCTTCATCTAAAAAGAACTCTGTTGTACGTCTAAACTGATGTAGATTTATGGGATGTTTGGCTTTTTATTGTAAAAAGCTGCAGGTGTTTATGACAACAGATGTCCTCACAGATACAAATCGAACATTTCAATCATGTCCAAGAAAGCAGCAAGTGTACATTATGAGCTCTCAATCTGTCTTCATTAGATGAGATGTTGGCCACCCAACATCATTGACAACAGCTGCTCTTTATCCTTTTTATTCCAACATTATTCCATCTTTCATGACATGATTGTCTTACAAAAAAAAGGTGGTACCAGATGAGGAGAGCTTGCTTCTTTGATACACAATGGGGTTAAAAGGCATAAAGCCCTGGTTATACTCGATGCATTCGCTAGTTCGCCTGGGTGCGCGCGCCAAATATGACGTCATCGCGGTGTTCGCGGACTTCGCTTTGGGTGAGTGCGAGTTTCTCATTTTTTGTGACTCGAGCAAACAGTTCGCCTGGCGCCGCAGTCAACATGAACAGCTTTGAAGAGATTGTGGCTGAACAGGTACGTATGTGCAGACATCTTTTATGATCAATGTGTCTGTTTTATATTGTTTTATATTGTATTCAGAATAAAACAATATTTATCAACGTTGCTCTTTTGAACTGTTCTTATATCTTCTCATTTTATATAACATAAAGACATCCAATGGGTTAATCTATGGCAATGTACATTTAGCAGTCCCTAACCAACAATATGTAGAAATGTGTCTGCATTATGCACAGAAATCAAAGAGTGAACAAAAATTTTGATCAAAAAAATTAATTAAATCAACAAACAATAGTTTGAAATGCATTTCCCAGTCCATCAAACGCATCTGCTTCACAAGAGCGATGTATTATACATCTCCATGCTTTTTGGCATGCAGTGGGAGAGACATTCCATCTTCTTTTTAGACCTTTTTCTGATAATAGCAACAACACAAAATCTCATACGTTTCCTTGTCGAGCAGCTGCTCGCAAGACGCCATTCTGAATGATCTGACGTAATTCCGGTAAAATTCCTACTTTTCTTCTACATCCTGCGGATTTACAGGTGATTTCGTTTGTGCGCCCCCTGTCGGTTCAAAGAATATCTCAACGGCGAACGCGTCAAGTATAAACGTCTCGTCCGTTTGGGGAGTTGCGCGCGCGGTCAGCGGAGGCTCGCGAAGCGGAGCCAGGCTCGTCTATAAACAAGGCTTAAGACCACTCATGAAAATGCCTACATATGACACTGCTA
Source organism: Triplophysa tibetana (assembly GCA_008369825.1). Taxonomy (NCBI): domain Eukaryota; kingdom Metazoa; phylum Chordata; class Actinopteri; order Cypriniformes; family Nemacheilidae; genus Triplophysa; species Triplophysa tibetana. The sequence continues at coordinate 7,075,350 of CM017894.1, forward strand.
AGTTTAATACTAACATTTGGTTACAAATTACTACCAGCATAACAATTTTGGTCAAATTCATATTTCAGAATGTTGTAATTGGTTTAGCTTTTATTTCCATGTTCATTTTTTTTTTATTTGATTATTTATTTACCGTATATTTTAGTTATTTACAATAAAAATAATTATAATTATTTATAACGTGATTAATTAAAATAATTAATTATATATACTGTATGTAAAGTATGTTTGTATGTATTCAGTTTTAGTTTGGATTTTTATACCGTAGCAGTTTAGTGTCTCAACCTAAGTTTATTTCACTGTATTGCAAAAACAGCTTTTCTCATTCTTTCAAATAATATTTAGGATAATTTTTCATTTGATTTCAAATAACAAAATATTTTGATGGTTTTATTTAACAATAATAAACACGTTTTAACTTTTTTTATGAGGAATCCGGAATTTAAACCTCACTATGGTACAGAAATTCACATTTTGTTTGATTGACAGTACATGATATTTCAAATTTCTTCGAAGTATGACACATAAAAACATGTATTGTCTATTCTGTAAACATAAAACTGGCCCCTCTTTCCGAGCCTTAAAGCACTCAGCACAACACCAAGAACACAGAAGGTTTGTGCCCACGCCTCTAAATCTCTTATTGATTCACAGAGCTTATAATAAGAGACCAACAGATAACAGTTATGATGAAATGAATATCTCTATTTATATCACCTGAAGCCTGTACGCATCATTCTGTGTGTGGGTGTCTGGACTATTGAGACAGCTGTGATGACTGTCGAACGGGCAGACCGAACCCAGCTGAGGCTTTAATACCTCATCCTTTATTCGAGAGTCGTGTAGGAGTGAACGAAGAAAGAAGCAGATGTGTGGACATTTCTCTTTGTTAATTTGGGGGAAATCTGAGTGAGATGGATTTAAACAGGACCTCGGTGTACTTTCCTATACATTTAGAAGAGCCTATTGACCAGAGATTTGGATGCGTATGTGAATTCTCCAGAATCCAAACCCATGACCTTGGAGTTGCTAAAGTCTTACAAGATAAGCTACAGTAAAGTCATTATTATTATAAAATGAAAGCAGTTATATTAGTCACATTCTGTGCAAATCTGGAGAGCTTTCTGCGGTTGGATAGTCAAGATAAAATACTTAAGTTAGGTTGTGGTGTCATGTGGTGTAATGTGCCACATCTGAAACAGATCCACCCTGTGACTCATTTTTTTATAATTATGAATGCAGGATTTATGAGCTCATATAACGGAAAGACTACATGAAATGTCTAAACTTCTTAAAATTATTTGATCACATTTCATGGATCATGAATACCGCAGGAACACACATTATACGCATGTTTATGTATGTATATTGTAATAACGTTAGGCTGAATTCTTGACGTTGCAGACTCAATGTGGAGTCCATGTGTAGTGTATCTATAGCTCATTCACCGACAACAGTGTGTGAAAATGTATACGAATGTTTACGAATAGATGACTTATATTAAGGTGTTGAAAAAAGTTTTTGGTTAGGTGTCGTTATTAATATCATAACCCCTGTGATTTTAAGTGCTGGTCTGGAGTCATTTGAGATGTTTCTGAGAGGGTACATTGGCACAGAGGGCTGTTCTGGAGTCAGTGTAGGGTTTTGTGGGATTAAAGAGGGTTTTGAGAACGATCTAGAGTGCTTGTGAGGATTTTAAGAGTGGACCAAAGAACGGAATAGCATTAAAACTAATGCTTATAAAACCTAACGTTTAACAGGACTAGTTGGGCAGAACAAAGCCGGCTAAGACAGAGAGTGAACCACACTGGAATCATACAACCAGGTGTGCTTTAAATGAGGAAGGAAAAGAAAATATATAATGTAACATTTACAATGTAACAATTATTTACAATATAACGTAGTCGGTGGTGTGGTGGACTGGGTTCTGACATGTTGCCCAAAATATTCTGTGGGATCCTGGATCCTGTATCCCTCTCTCTCTACACTTTACTGTACAAAAAACTATAAAAACGCCTCACAAGGCAAATTACATATTAAAATGAATTATTTAATAAGTTAATAATGTAATGTATAATTGAATAAACATTTGTGATTTTGATTTTTAAAATGTTATTTGGTTAATTACACTGTTCTCTCCAACCATAATCAAATTAGTATATTTCATAAATATTTATGAATGCAAAAAGTAATACGATAAATATTAGATCTTAACATTGCTTCCAAAGTAAAACGTTTATAGGATGATTTTTCTTTTCTTTACATATTTACTACTTAACACTCCTTTGACATAAAGATCTCACTTTCAAAAATGTTTCTGCACGGATCTCTCTTTAAAGATCTCATGCTCCTTCAAACTTGAAAATTGATGCAGATGTAACAAGAACCGCATAAAAAACTCATATGACAAAAAGCACTCTTGAGTAAGCAGAAAACTGTGATACAAATAAGGTTTGACGAAGCGAATGTTACTGCATCTATAAATACAGCTACTACTGAATCTATACATTAGTATATAATATAGTAGATACTCTGTATCTAAGTCTGTGCTCATCTGTATCTAAGCACAAATAAGGGTGCAGAGAGCTTTCCTGTTACTATATGGAGCTTGCATTTTTTTAAATGCAAATTTATCTTTTTATGTGATGTAGAATCTGACATGTTTACTGTTGCATAGATTAAACCCAGTTGTTAAAGAAACAGCAATACTAGTATTTGTTTCACATAGTTGTGTTCTTACAGTATCTAGACAGTCAACCAATAGATTCCCATTTCTTCAGGCATACAGTTGTTGAAAGTCAATCATTTTGGCTATATGGTCTTCTTGAGATCCTCAGGTGGAATCTCCAGATGTCAGTCTCGGGTCATCTCCAGTCAATTCCCCATTTCAATCCCGCTATCAGAAGGCCGTTCAAGCGGGTATGAAAAGGGTGTAATGAAATTGGCTTTTGAAATGAATTGGAGAAACGAGACCCGCTGTTATGAGGTGAAAGGGTGAGGGTTCATAGTTTGTATGGAAAAATAGAGGTGAAATAAGATAGTGAGAGGCAAATAAATATATATGCTGCTCATTTTTAGTCTACCTGGAGGGCTTCAACTTTGAGATGCTTTGACACTGGAATATGAAGAAGTCAAAGGTTTTAATATCATGATAAACATCTGTGGGTTCCAACGGATTGTATGGAGGATCAAAGATATAGAAAGTGACCATTTGCCTAAACATCTTCTGATCAGTATATTGAAATTGGTATTTTCCAGCTGGTTTAGGAGCTGTTTCTGGTAGACATACAAAATATGTATTTACAGTCTGGGAAATGTCTGGACCATACTTTACCTTAAACCAAAATGAAAATGCATTTATAAAATTGTACAGTAATTGATATTTTTATTTATTCATTTAATGCCATTTATTTTCGACTTTTTCAATTACGTTTGAAATATTTTCTCTAAAAGTCTTCTATAGATTAACTTGATTTGTGATACTGCATTATTTCCCAATACTGTCAGATTTGCTCAATACCCAATTTACCATTATCAATGCAGCATTTTCATTTAATTTAATTTAATTTTTGTATTCTTTGATATTAATTATGTTTTGCATACTAGTTGGAATTCAAAGTGATAGGATAGTTCTCCCAAAAATTCCTTTTATAAATGTAAAACTAAATTCCTTCATAATTTACTCACTCTGATGTCTCGTCATCACCTGTTTGACTTAGTTTCAAATAAAGAACACAAAAGAAGATATTTGGAAGAATGTTGGTAACCAAGCAAAATTGAACCCCATTGACTTTCCCTGAATGAACCATTCCTAAAAATATCTTCTCTTGTGTTTCACAGAAGAGTTATATGGTCGCTGTCCAACTGAAACCCTGTATGTCCAAATTTGCTGTTTTTCAGGTAATGATAAAATACTCTATTGCCAAAGTTGACGTTTTTTACATTTTACATTGAAAAATGGTGACTAATAATAATGATTTTTAGCAAAAATATCACAAGATTTGGAGATACAAGGTTTCAGAAGCTCAGCAGCCATATACAGGTTTTAAACTGAAGGTGAATTAACAAGGAGAAAATCTATTTACCCTGTTTGACAAAATCATTCTGTCAACATTTTATTGAGGACAGTCCAAGAACCTCCAATGTGGTTCAGGTCATTTGAAGGTTCAGTTGAGAAAAAGCATCTGTGCATCTTTGGGACTTCACCTCTGTGGGACATCTTACTGATCTGGGAGAGTCAGTCTATCTTTCCCTTTTTTCTCTGCGGTTGGTGTCTGGGATATCAAGGCTTTTACTGAACACACTTTTAATGCAGCGGGTGGTAAAGTTGAACAGTCAGTACCTCAATACAACAACACAATATTGGACTCCTGCCGACAGGCTACAAAGAATAAAAGACAACATCGTGCATTTTCTACTTTCTCACGGGTGTTTCTCTGGATACCTGCGTTGAGGTAGCCGCCGCGGGCAGAACGGTAAAGTTTGAAGGTTTAGTGTGAACTCCCTGCCTACGGCTTTTGTATTAAAAAGTTTTTCATTACCATGTTTTATATTTAGATAGCTTTCTCGGGAGATTACCGAAGCCCAAAATCCACAGTGTCACAGGCAAAATAAAACAGAAAAGATAAAATAGAAATGTGGACACTTTTTTTGCCTAACAGCGTAAGTTTCAACCAATATCAAAGACTTTTGCCAGAGGGGCCGTAAAAAGTTCCCGAACTATGCAGGAGATGTGAATCTCAGAGGAAAGTCTGGGTCCCTCAAATGAATGCGCAAAGCAACCGAAACTGCTTTGATTTCGGACAATTTTTGAGTTTTGAAAATTCGTTTGAGTATTGAGTAATACAAGAAACAGGTGAGAAAATCCAGAGTGACGAATGATGATTTAAAAATATGCGAAAAACTGCTAAAAGATAGTTATACGGACAGATTAAGTGAGATATCAAATTCATATTAGAAGACTTGGGTACAGTAAAGCATTTCTGTATCAAATGTTCCTTCCCAACTTTTTATCATCTTAATTTATGTAATGAAAAATCAGTGTTTAATAGATTTCTAAGCTATTGTTTTATTCACCTCTGTCCATGTTGTGTCATATCGATGGCTCTCCGCGCAGGCACGGGTGAACCTCCATCGGTAACGCTCAGCACCTCCATGGATTTCCTCTCCGGCCTCCTCTTGCCGTGTCTGTTCAACATGGGTGAATCCACACGCTTCCGTGGCGGATCTACACAAGATTTAAATACACACAGATTCACACCATCGGCTGTGTTCATCATCGATACAAAGCAATGATCTGGAAAGCTGCATGAGCACCAGCGACTGCTGCAGTTAATGTGTTTGTTAAGCACTGGCATTTGGGCATTTACTTGAGCACCATTTGCATTGACTGATGAATGAATGAACGATGAATCTGTAAGAGACATTTTTAATATAGAATTCAGGAGTTAAACATTTCAATTTTTGTAATTAAGTTTAAAAATGATACAATGCACACAAAACTCATGACATTAAGAATAAAGAGGAACATTTAAAAGTTTGTTGAGATGATTTCAATAAAGAAGATACTGAACAGATTTCCCTTTGAAGTTTTGACAGATTTGCTGTATTGGTCGAGAGTGTTGCCTAATCTTTAGAATCTTTAGGAATAGTTCACCTTTAAAATGAAAATTCATTCATTACTTAATTGTCCGTTTTTCATATTAAACTTCTATGACATTCCTTCTTCTGCAGAACACAAAAGAAGTTATTTTGTAAAATGTCGGTAACAGAAAACTGTTGGTCCACATTGACTTGCATTGGTTTTTTGTCCGTACAATAAAAGTCAATTGGGACCAACGGTTTTTGGCCAACAACTTGTAAAAATATCTCCTTTTGATTTTCAGAAGAAAGAAAATCACACTGGCTTAAAATGACTACGGGTTGAGTGAACGATGACAAATTTTCATTTTAAAGGGGAACTATTCCATTAAAACATGAAATTGTTGTAAATGTTGATTTAAGATTTTGCCAAATTTCCAAGTCAGGTAAAGTTGATTATAAATACAACATCTGAATGTAAAGTATAATTTGCACTAATTAATCTTTGCACATGCGAGACTGATCAATATAAAGACACCGTTTTTATCACTGATCTTTAAATGTGTTCATGTATTGTCAAAATTATAATATTTAGGAGTTCACAAAATAATGCTATCTCAAATTCGTGAAAATGTTAACTACCATTCATCTCAGTAGCCGGTTTCAGATATTTTGATAAGCAAATTGATGAATAATATTTAAACGTCTGTTTAGTAGAAATTGTTTGATTTGCAAAAATTTTGGATTGTTTATATACTTTCATATTTTGTATGATAAAGAGAAGTTACACCACACTACAAGTTGACTTGAACGCACATGATGTCATAATTACTGCTTCCCAATTCGTAAATACTAACTTCCCAGAGGGACTTGAACATACCATATGATCAGAATGATTGTGTCATACCTATATCATTACGTGGGGGAAGGTTCTGGTCCTCCTGGCTAGGGTACCTTTCCTTACGATCCAACAGAAGAAAGTAGATCATCTTCTCCTGATTTTCACTGAATACAAAAAACAGCCAAATTGTTAATTTCACACAAGCAAGAACCCCATCAGATATCAGGAAAACAAAAGTTTGCATAATTCATTGACTTTCATTCCAAACATGACCAATTTAATTCTATATAAATGTGCTGAACCTGGAAACCTTTAAGGAGGTCTACTCTTACTCCTGATCTGAGATCAGTGTCGCATGCGATACACCTTCAGATCTTCTGGGACGGTCTGATTCGATAGCAATTCTCAATCACTCACTCGTCTGACAACAGATCCTTCATCAGTTTATTCTTGTCGCGGAAGCACCCTAGCGAGTGCATGCTATCCAGAACATCTGGGTCGATGTCGTCTGCTGAGGGGACACTGCGGATCGCCACCTTCCTGGGCACCGGCTGCTCCGGTTCCGGCTCGTTCTTGCCTCCTCTGAAGAGAGAGGAAGACTATAAAAGTTTCCTGCCCAGAGACTGAGATTATTCTCTTAAGCGGACAGTAACGTCCCAAGTAGACAAATTCTGTACATGACATCTCTGCAATCTATTGAAATAAGTACAATTTGATGTGTATGGAAATACTGTAATACTCTGAGGGATACGATAAACAAGGGACAAACAAATTTTTGTGTAAATTATTTGTTAAGCATTGTTAAGTCATCACATGAAGTTACATTCGTACTGTTGTGTTTCTGATTTTGAAACGTTCAACAGTCGGCAAGTTAAGTTGTAACATAAGAAAAGCTTCCACTGATTTCCAGTGAGACGGCTACTTAAACAACCATTTAATCACACATTTAAACAAAACTTTTTTAAACTCACGGTGTACTCTACAGTCTCACGCAATCAATGTCTGGACATCTGGGATTTTGTTTGACAGCCCTAGCCATTTCTATCTACATACAGTACGGTTTTATCTCATGAAATTCACCAAGTTGTTTCTATGGTAAGCCTAAACGGACAAACTGGTCTACAGAATGCGCTTCGTAAATACGTTATCTCCTTTGTCCTATGCAGCCGTCGGTAGTCCATCGAAAGGGAGGGGTGAGCGGTGGACTGATCTGTTGGTTCTAATTCACAACCTCAACCCCAGATGCCGGTAAAATCTACTCACAGAACCTTTAACTGTTCATTTTTTTATTATATTTACTCAGAATTTGGTATATATTTACACCAAATTCTGAGTTGATATCATTTTTTATTGTAATATGCAATATTGTGAATGTCGAGCGGAAACCTTTAAGCTCTAAAACCGCTACTTTGCAGAGAATTGAACACTATATTTTAAACTGCAAAGTTACAATGTATTACATATTATGACGAAGCTCTCTTGAATACTTGATTTTGATTAGCTAGTCGCAATGTAAGGAATAACAGCCAGCTTTCTGTACATTATCCCACTTATTACACGGCTACTTCCCTCATAAGTGAGTTACTGGACATAAAATATTGATGTGAAATATCAGCTCATTTTTTAACGAATGCAGACTTTTCGCAAGAAAAACTTTCGGTTTTAAAAGTATACTTCAGCCAAAAATTAATAATATGTCATCATTTACTAACCTTCGAGTGGTTCCAAATCTGTATAAATATTTTTTTCTGATGAACACAGAGAAAGATATTTGGAAGCATGCTAAAAGATAATAACCAAACATATCGTGCCCCCCATTGACTCCCAAAGTAGAAAAATTACTTTGATCTTTTTTTGTTCTATCGAACATGAAATAAGACATTTTGAAGAATGAAGTTCTGGGGCAAACAGTTCTGGGGCACTTTTTACCACCATTGTATTTATTCCTACTATGGGAGTCAATAGGGAGCCAAAATTGTTTGGTTATAAGCATTCTTCCAAATATCTTTCTCTGTGTGCCTCAGAATAAAGAAATGTTTACAGATTTGGAACAACTCGAAGGTGAGTAAATGGTGACAGAATGATCATTTTTGGGTGAAGTATCACTTTAAGAAAAGATCAAATGACAGTAACAGGAAATTTGGTTTAATCATATAATATAAGACTAATAAAACATATATATATATGTTATAAATATAAATATTTATACAGAATATTTGTGTAATATTAAACTGTGTCCGTCAAAATGATCTGCAGCATCTGGATTACCATGTGTTATTGGTTTTGAGCGGTTGTTATCCGGGAATATCAGACCTTGAAATGCTGTGATTGGCGGGATAAAGTACATCCATCTGGTTATCAAAACATAAACTGTGTCCTCATGACCCTGTCGGGGGTTCAAATCCCGATAACAATCACCTGGATGTACATTATCCCTTACGTATTATACCATCATTACATTGGCCATCGTCCACCCTTCTCTCCCAATGTCTATCAGCTTTGTGTGCCTATCGCAATCTTTCCAAATATATCTTGTTAAAACCATGTCTAGCATCTTAAATACGCTTCCTTCTAACCCCGTTCCTCCAATCTAATCCAAATATTAGTTGTCACCATCTGCTCTGAAACATGGTGGCGTATATAAGAGCAGCAAAAAACATAAGTATTCCGCTTAAAAACGCTGGCACTGACCAGGAAACGCGTCTGCCATGTCTTTGACCCCAGAGAGGCGGCGAGACGCGAGACAGAAGGGCACGGTACAAGCATGTCAGAGCGACCTTCCCCTGCTGTCTGCCCGCTTTCTCATTCTCTCTTGAGAAAGCCAGACGACAGCGGTGAGAGCATACGAGCGGACAGCAAATCCCTCCTGGGCCTTTAGAAATGTGTCCTTGGCGCTGACATGAGGGGTCTGTGCCATTTATCACACGCACATGCGGTTTTATTCTCCCTAGTCTCATACCCGGACGCACACACAAATTTGATCCCAGTGTATCCGTCTGTGATGCCCACCCTGTTTCTAGTCATTCTGTCATAGGTATTGTTTCAGTCCCGGGGGATCATGGGAGTTCTGTACTTACATGTACCACGTGTGCTTCTGGATCAGCTCCAGCTGTAAGAGAAAGACACATTCAGATTGTTAAGAAGTGTACGTTGCGAAATGGGTTGATGTGAAACAAGTGCAGGTCCAAAACAATATCATTCAAAATTCATTTGCGGCATTGACGTTAGGTTTAGGGGTAGGGTTAATGTATTATAGTTTTCATATTAATATTTCTTATTGTATATTTTAGCAACGCAAAAAAAATCTTTCTAAGCAATTTTGTCTTTGTCTAAAATTATTTTTTACTTATTTTACTTTTTGTCCACATTTACTAGAAAAGCTAAATTAATTAAGTCTTGTTTTTCTGAAAAAAAAGTATCAAAATTAGGATTCAGTTTATATAGGGTAAAGCAAATTAACTTGAATTAAGTTTACCAAATTAAATAAAAAATTGAATTAAGTTTATTTTTCTTACCCGTTTGTCAGATATTTTTTATTGTTTGGGCAACCTTTTTTTCCTAAGCCATTATGCTTTGTAAGTTTACTCTTAATTAAATCATCTTTTAAATATTTGAACTGGAAAATAAGACAAAAATACTAGGAAAGAAATTCATTTTTGTAGTTGTACTATTTACAGTCTATGAATTCATATGGAAAATTACCTCATAAAGTAATAATGAGTTCTTTAGTTCTTAGGCTTCTGGAAATAACCTGAATTCCTTTCATTTCAATTAATTAAAATGTATTAAAATAATAGATTGCTTTCTCTTGTTTTCCAGTACAAATATCTGTTAATTCTCATTTTCTCAGGAAGCAAAATTTCCTTCGATATTAAAAAATAATGTAATAAGCAAAAATATCTGCCAGTGGGGTTGGACAGTTTTTGTTATTTTACACAGCAAAAAATAAGTTCTCACTAAGCATTTTTGTCTTGTTTTCTACTAAAAATATAGTTAAACTTCTTAAATCAAGATAGATTTGCTTGAATTTTTTCTTTTGCTAATTTACCCCCTCCCCTCTTTTTAGTAGCCTATATTTACATTTACATTCATGCATTTGGCAGACGCTTTTATGAAAAGCGACTTAAATTGCTTTAAACTATACATTTTACATAGGTATTTGCAATCCCCTGGGATCGAACCTTAGCGTTGTTAACACAATGCTCTTACCACTGAGCTACAGGAAAGCTATATGTACAGTGAAGGAGGGATCCCAGTTGTTTTTTTCGCTCTTTCGTTTTTTCGCCTTGTGTTTGTCTTTGTATGTATATATTTTGTATGTTTTTATTTTCTTTCTTTTCTTTCTTTCTTCTTTTTTGTGTTTTGTTTGTTGTTCGTAAAACCTTAAACTTTAAACAAAAAAAATAATACATTTACTTGACAAGGAAAGTGCACAAGATATTAAGTCTTCTTTTATAAAAGAATTATATGTCGAATGGAAGAAAACAACAGAATGAGGGAAGTTTGTGTTTAACACAAGCTAAAAAGTCCGCCAGTAGGGTGAATGTTTTTTTTTAATTCAAGATTTGTTTGCCTAATTTACGCATAAACTTTTTTATATTCTTTCTTAAGAGTTAATATTTTAGGTGACTTTCCTTGTCAAGTAAACTCATCTTCATTGAAGAACTGTACTGGAAAACAAGTACTGGAAATACTAAGAAATTCAATATCAGCAGTACTTAAGAGAGTAAAATTTGAAGTTTATTTTAAGAAATCCCCTTTCCAAGACGTGATGCTGGTAAACCAAGCGCTTGCATCTTATCTCCTCTAAACCTCACACTTAACATTTTTGGTCCTTTGTAAACGACAGGCTTTGTTTCCAGGCAAACTGGCTCATCCTGAATCATGCATGTTACATAACACCAGTCAATCAGATTACAGCTTGCAAGATCAAGAAACTTATTTCAATTTTTGTGTGCAATATGCATCAGACAGACAGTAGGCGCACCGTGGGTGTCCCGTCTGAGGCTTAAACTATTTAGATGGCCTATTCATGCTTAAGTAGGCGGTTCTTGGGCAGAAAAAGCTCAAATGTGGACCAAATTGTATGCCCCCAGTCAAAAGCTTGAATGCGCAGGCTTAAGACTGATCTGAGTCCAGGGCTCCTGTTAAAGAGGGGGCTAAACTGAAAGATAATCTAGTCAGAGAGAGCACGCATCAGTTTTAATGTGAGAGATGATACATCACTGTGTGATGACAGATTACTGGCTGTGTAGAGATGAAAGGTGCAGGGATATCCAATTATATTTTGCATATCTATCCTTGAGGGGGTCATAACTGATGTCTTCCGTCGCTCTTGCTCACACACCCTCTGTTTCTCTGACACACGGATACATTATGCATATGCTTTTATACAAACAAAAATGTGCCCTTGGTTAGTGACAGCACCCTTTAAACTCAAATAATTGAATAGTGCATCATAACAATGAACAATGATATACACAGATGATCATTTTGTACAGTATAAGTTTTGAACAAAACATATATTCATAACACATTTCTGTTTCATTCATCTGTGAGTTTATTTTCAAATATTCAGTGTCAGATATGGGTGAGTGTGTAGAGAGCGATCCAAATTTATTGGATGACTTAAATACGAATGTTTGCTGCGGTCGTGGATTGAAATCCATTGTGACTTATTAAAATGCCACAGCAGTAAAAGATGATGGAAACAAGGAACTGGACGTGGGCTTTGATTATGTGATTTGGGGTAAAAGGGACCAAATATGGACAGGGTAAAATTAAAACTACTCATTACTCAATGGACTTATCTGGTATATTTCAAATTTGTCATTGACGTTTCTCTGATGCTTCCCAACGTGAAAGTTGTCACCATGTAGAAAGAAATGAAGATATAAAATGATTGTGATTTATAATCTGATATCATTTTAGTTTAGTAACATGAAAAATGTTAAAATGTATGAATCTTTTTCTAGATATGATGATTGTTACTGTAAAAAACACACCAAGGTCAGATTTCACCTCCCCAAAAATTCCCTAAAGACCAAGATTAAAACCATATTTGTAATAAGATATGTTGCATCGTGGAAATTATTTTCATGATTCGTAAATTCTTATTATTGTAGAAAAAAATCGATTGCTTTACAATTTACTTTTTAATAAATTTTCTAATTGAGGGCCAATGGTAAGGTATGCTCTACATTAAGGTATTATACTTTACAAAATTAAACTTTAAAAACATTCTGTTTATTGGGATAAAATAAAATATTCATTTAAATGTTAAATTTAAATGTTGCCTCAGAAACATAAATAAGTAATTGACACTAAATTTTAAATAATAAATAAAAATAAATGAATCTTATATAGCAAAATAAAAATAAACAAATAAATAATAAAATGGCAAAAGCATATAATCATATGCTAAAAAGGAAGTAAAATGAACATAAAAACTGCAATTCTAAAAATAAAAGCTAATTTAACATCTTAATTAAAAAACATCCATCCATCCATCCGTTTTCTTCCGCTTATCCGGGGCCGGGTCGCGGGGGCAGCAGTCTAAGCAGGGATGCCCAGACTTCCCTCTCCCTAGACACTTCCTCCAGCTCTTCCGGGGAAACATCGAGGCGTTCCCAGGCCAGCCGGGAGACATAGTCCCTCCCCGTTGGGACATGCCCGGAACACCTTCCCAGGAAGGCGTCCAGGGGGCATCCGGAAAAGATGCCCGAGCCACCTCAGTTGGCCCCTCTCGATGTGGAGGAGCAGCGGCTCTACTCTGAGCTCCTCCCGAGTGACCAAGCTTCTCACCCTTTTCTCTAAGGGATCACCCGGCCACCCTGCGGAGAAAGCTCATTTCGGCCGCCTGTTTCCGGGATTTCCACAGCTCATGACCATAGGTGAGAGTAGGAACGTAGATTGACCGGTAAGTCGAGAGCTTCGCCTTGCGGCTCAGCTCCTTCTTCACCACGACAGACCGGTACAGCGACTGCATTATTGCAGAAGCTGCACCATTCCGTCTGTCAATCTCCAGTTCCATCCTTCCCTCACTCGTGAACAAGACCCCCAGATACTTGAACTCCTTCACTTGAGGCAGGAACTCTCCACCTACCTGAAGTGAGCAAGCCACCCTTCTCCGACTGAGAACCATGGCCTCAGATTTGGAGGTGCTGATTCTCATCCCAGCCGCTTCACTCTCGGCTGCAAACCGTCCCAGTGCATGCTGAAGGTCCTGGTCTGATGGGGCCAGCACGATGACATCATCCGCAAAGAGCAGAGATGAAATCATGTGGTCCCCAAACCCGTCCCCCTCTGGCCCCTGGCTGCGCCTAGAAATTCTGTCCATAAAAATTATGAACAGAACCGGCGACAAAGGGCAGCCCTGCCCTTTACTAAAAAAACAATAAAACTAAAAACAAAACTATCACTAGCTCTACATTTAAATAATCTGACATGCTGTGAGTATTATGGCGCAGGGGGCTATCAGAGGGTAAACAGTGACTCACCTCCACCCCCAGCTCCACCTGTCTAGATCTGTAACATGGCTGAAATGTATTTTTGAAAAAGTGTAATACATTGATATTTATTTTGATTTAAGTATATATAAAACAAAATTAATAGAGTATGACAAATACTGTATATGAGGACGCAAAACTATATCACATGAGAATATTGAGGGTTGCTGTGGCCACAACATAAATAAACGGTATGTAGCCCAACTAAATTTCTGCAGACCTCCCGCAAAGAATCAATAACTGATGAGTAGTTTTCATTTATTTTAATAAATATTTAAATCATCTATAGAATGCTTAAAGAATATAATACAGTTAACTTAATTTCTTCACAGAAATGTGTGATTATAAAGTGAATTATAATGCAAATCTTCAGACATGAGAGTCAGACATGGTCTTGTGAGATTCACCAAAAAACACCATCTCACGAAAGATATGTTTATAGTGTGGACTCAATGGCATATCTTCTTTTTCTCCAGTCAAAGTGTATGAGAGCCATCTGACAAATAGCAGATCCAGGAGGACTCTGATAGCGGAGTGTATTCAAGGGCAACAGCATTGGTTACTATGTGAATCTTCTGTGATGAGAGAAAGGTCATGACGATAGCAGATGTGTCTGGTCTGACTCAGGTCATCACTAAACACGAGCTCAGTTTTATGAAAACCACGCTGCCTTTGAAGTGTCCTACCGGGTTTACTATCTACACATCAAACCCGCATTTCAAACACCACTTTCTCTCTCTCTCATTCTTGTAGAGTCACAATATCACAGTTGCCCAGTGAATCTAGGTAAGCCAGAACTAAGAGCTAGGAAAATATTTTTATTGACTGCTAACTACTAGTGCTCCTTGTTTGATCATTAATGTTGTCATATTTAATGTGTAATTAATATCCCATTTAAAGGCAGAATAGGTGATCCTGTCCAGAACATTTTTTTGTCATGTTGGTTGTAAATCTCTTCACATCCTGATAGCAATCAAGAAGTATAGTGGTCAGATAACAGTTTTATAAATGTATATCGTCTGTGAAAGGAGTAGGACCAAAACACGTTCGCCCAATCAAAACATTCTGGCCGAACTCTGTGACTGGTCATTTATAGCCAACGTATTTTGCATACCACTGTGCAACCTGTTCACGCAGAGATCATACGTCATCAGAGTGCTCGCGTCCACTGTGTCAATGAAAATTTCCTTCGGAACCGACAACAATTAAATCCATATAAAGAGAGTCAGTTATATGAAAAAGCAGTGACGAAAAAGCGTGAAAGAGAAAAAAATCGAATTAACATTGGTTCAGCTTTTACACGATAGAGACAGCTCCGGCAGGCAAAGGATCTGAAAGACAATACTTTGGTTGCTTGCTTTCTTTTGGACAGGTACTTGGTACGAGAAGAATTCAATGGATTTGGATTGTAATTCGTTAAGTGGATTTACGAAATATATTCATGTGTTTGGTGGAGGTCTGGCTTTGGATGGCCAATAGTATAGTGGATGGGATTATGATTTCAGTGCTAGCAGGCTAAAATTACCACCTTTTAAAATCAACCTCCCCACCTTTAACATGCAGGGAGTTAATATGGGTTTCAGTTCGGGACGGTAAGCTCATAAAATGCTCAAAAACCTGTTTGAGACATATTGCACACAAGAGCTTTTCCAAAATCCAAAGCATCAATTTGATTGGTTGCTTTATCCTATTCTATTCCATTTTATTTTATTTTAAATTTGATGTTTATTGGCCCATTTGGAATAAGGTTTTGATGCAGAACTCACCGTTAACCGTTTGCCGGCATCCACCTCGATCATTCCCCTCAGAAGGTTCTGGCAGTCAGGCGGAATGAAGTGGGGCATGTGAAACACCCCCAGCTTCACCTTCTCTAACAAGTTTCGTAAATTATCATCGTCAAACGGCAACGCTCCCTTAGAGAAAAACAGATGAAAGAGAGAGATACATCAATTCTGAAGAACAATTCAGAGCAAACATGGAAAAATCAAACAAATCAGTGAAGAAGAGAGACGATCGACTGAAAATAATAAGAAATGTGAAATCAAGGGAGATTGTTTTGAAGTTTTTTTTCCCAAAATCTGAATCTTTGTTCTCCTGTGAGGGTCTGTCGGTACAGCTGACATGCTCCATTTTCAATAGTGATTAAATGAAATTGCAATAATGCAGAACAAAACAAACACGATAGGCACATTAAGTAAATACACAGCCATTGCTCTGGATCTATGAGGATTTTGTGTCTGCCAGCAGTCAGTTTTAATTTGGATTTCAGTACCGTCTGTCATTCTGCAGCCAGTTGAAATATATATTTTATAAAGGCAAGACCGAATGAACTTCTGCAGATCGTAAAGATAAAACATTCAAGAGGTGGAGATCAAAAAAGGTGAAAATAACACAAAATGAATGTGAAATTGGAGCCAAGCTGAGATGAGAACAAAATCAGACACTTAATGTAAAGACATAATCTACATGGATAGTTAATGTAGTTATCTTAGTTTTATATTTCACTGGTGTGTAAAGAGCATAAATGGAATATCTGGATTATATGAGAAGCACAATAAATCATCTCTGAAGAAATTACTCAATTTCTAAAACGTCAAAAACAATCCATATTGGGTTTAGAAATCCCGGCCTTGTGGAGATAAAACCACCTAGACTCATGGGTTGGATTTTTGTACTCAAAATTGAGCAAGCACATTGGAAATGAGCAGAAACTCTCGGGGATATATTCACTGTTCAGACGTGCAGGTAAAAAAAATTCAAATAAATGGAGGAATAATGCAGTCCAGAGGTGTATTCCAAACCTGCATAAAATTGTATTGTCTCTGGGACTTAGAAACATCAATTTCCTGCTTTTATACAACATTAAATTAAACAATTTCTGACAGGAAACAAAGGGTCGCCTGAAAATATGCTGAAATTATGACTTCAATATCTAGCATGTCTTCAAAAATGAGCAATGTAAAAAATTTTTGAAAACATATCAGCCCACAAATTACTTTGGATCTGTTACAAAAATGTATATTTCTATAAATTTTTCATATTAAATTATCATCATTTAAAATATGAATACAAGGGGTCTGTAAATGTTGCCTATTTTTATTTCTGGGTGAACTGTTCTTTTAAGGTAAACTCTGGTCTGACTCTTGTATGACTCACCACCAACAGAGCAAACAGAATGACCCCACAGCTCCAAACGTCTGCTTTCCTTCCGTCATACTTCTCACCCTGCACACAAAAGTTAGAAGGTCAGATCGCAATGATTTTCAATGCCGTTTTGAGATGAGAGTATTCATGCAACGCAGAGGGTTGTACTTGTGTATATAACATTTGTGTACAAATCTGACAGTGAAGTTAAACTTACTCTGATGACTTCAGGACAGGCATAATGAGGCGACCTGTGAAAGGATAAAATAAGTATGAGAAAAATATAATTTGATAGAAAAACATTTTAAATTATTGCCCTTTAGATGTTGAATAGGTAAATAAGTAAATCTGCAAAGATTGAAATAGTAAAGGAACAATTTGCATCAGATATTTGCTAAATAAACATAAGGAAGAGTTTCTGTTTATTACATATAACATTTATCATTTTTATTAACATCGTAACAATTTGAGCTGGGGATCTTCAATTGTCTCGCAAATCGATTTGATTACGATTCAAAACGTCATGACTTGATCCATCGTGTCTTTAAAATTTGTATGTATTAATAAACACTTCTGGTGTGTTCAAACCAAAGGCATAGCATCGCAATCCTCGCTCTTGATTACTCACGGGATTACTTGTTTTTGCCGCCACTTACACGATTAAAAACATTGTTACAGGGAATTACCATGTGCCTGTATGATAGGTCCCAAGTATTTTGGGTAGTTGAAGAAGAGGAGTGGTCCAAGCACTGATCCCTGGGGGTCCCATTGACCTTGTGGTGACTCACACTTTCGTGGATTTTTTTAAGTTCTGATGTGATGCGTTGACAAGATGCACTTCCCTAATAACATGAGTAAATCACTTATGAAAGACGTTGTGTGGCATCATTTATTAGCCCTTTAAAGCTTTAACAACTTGCAACAGCTTTAAACAAAGGTACAACAAAAAGATATATACAAGGGCTTACTCGCGCTGCTTTTTATATAACAGTCTGAAAGACACTTTTATAATATGTATTTCGAAGGCATTTTATTTAATTATTCAAAGGCAACATATTGAGATTATTATTGAAATGAGATAATAATGCTTTATTTACAATAAAATGATGAACTGTTGTCATATAGGTTTATTATGCATTTAAAATAACTTATTATTAGTTTTTATGCAAATATACAGTAAAAAATATTATTTTCCACAACTGTTATAACACTACACAGCAATAAATAGCAATATTTTACCGACATTTATTTTTACTGGAATAGTTTACACGGAAATGACACATGAACATTTGGTCACATTTCAGTATAGGGGGGAAATTCTCGCTATTAAGAGACCACTAACTACGACTTTTCCTCAAAAAAACTCTTAATTCGTTGCTTATTAATAGTTATTAAGGTAGTTGTTAGGTTTAGGTATTGGGTAGGATTAGGGATGTAAAGTATGGTCATGCCGAATATGTGCTTTATAAGTACTAATAAACAGCCAATATGCCAATAATAGGCTATCTAATAACAACTAGTTTATAATGAGAATTGCCCCATATACTGAAGTGTTACCTAACATTTGTTTGTTTAGAATGACTCATATTCAGATTTGGTGGTGGGGGATAAAAATATCCTAAAGAAGATAACATCTTCCTTGAATAATTAGCATCAGAAAATGGTGACTTCCTGATTCATCATCTGCCATCTCGGTTCATCTTTCTTGGCAAATCCTATTCCCCAACACTGCAGTGCATTAGTGCATGACACTCTTCCCAACAACACAACTGCGAACATGTTTTCAGAGATAAACAGGCACATTCCGAGCTAATCATATTTGCGGAGATTTTCTCAGTGAGCTGTCAACATTTCCCATGATCCCTCAAACACCTTTACAAGCGACTACCAATATCCTATTTGCAAGAGCTTTCTCTTCTCATTCAAACATATTCAGCTAGAAGTACTCTGATCTTTCTCTAAATCACGTGTGTTAAACCAATCAGACGTATTAAGGGCAGAAAAAAGTTTCCATTGTTTATGTTGATGAGTAAGTCGAATTAGAGATGAAAATAAACCATTAACGGATGACTCTGTCGAGGAACCCCACCGCGCCGCATGCCAGAAGATTTATCTACATCGAGCTGTTTGCTAAAGCTCATTTCCTCCCTCATTTCTGCACGACCCGTCAGCCAGTGACAGGCAGATATTTAGACTCCGTGCAAACTCATGTGGGTTTGCAAACGATTAGACATCTGAGTTCAAGCGTCTCTTTTTGGTGCAATGGATAATTATCAAAGGCCGAAAAGGTTGTGTTATTAATAAAGATGGGATAAAAACAATCGAAAATCTGAGGAAATCCAAAAAGCCGTAATTAAATATATATTACTCAAACTGTGAGCCGAGGCAAATTCAGCTTGTATCATTATTCAAAATTCCAGTGATCCAGCTGTCCGTCAAAATCCTTTCTCGATTTCTGGGAGAATTTGCACACGTCACTTTAAAATGAATATGAAAAGAATCAGATCTTGGTTTGAACACCTGTTGAGAGCCAAATGACAGAACAAAGGTCGAAGGAACGTCTAGGAGACAGATCCAGTAATGGTCATGTCGAAGATTAATGGGTTTCATTAAAGCTGTCATGTGTTCTAATGAATTTGCATGACTCGTCCAGTCATCATGGGCACGGGATGTGGATATTTTAGAAAAGCTTTCATCGAGATTGGCAGGCTGGATTTCTGATTGTGTTTTAATTAGCAATCACAACAATGAAAAGACTTATGAAAAGGACTATTATACTTATAAATGTCTCCAAAATTGCCCAGATTTTTTTGCGGTGCTCAAATCCTCAAAAAGAGCAAAATACACTTCTTGAAATGTGAACCTGCCTGTGAAATCCAGACTAAAGTCCAATAATCTAGTTATGAGATAAAGAGCATCAAAGTTGTTTTAGCCATACAAATGATGAAAATAGGCCATGTGTATTTATTACTGTTAAGGGTAAATTATCAGTAGCTTTTCAGATTTTTATTTCAGTCTTCATGTTTTAAATACTTAATACTGAAATACTTTATTTACACTACATTATTTGTTATACACAAAAGTGCAATATAAATTCGCTTTCTAAACAATTTGAAGTCAGTCCTAAATATATCTAAGAAATACTTTCAGAGAATGTTTTTTGTATCATGTAGGAAGATTTTATATAGAAAAAGAAAGATATTTCTCCTATAAAGCTGCTTAAAACCCTGCTGACTGTAGACCCAGATGTTCGAAGAAATTAAACGGTTTAAGTAGTGTAAACTTAATTTTAACTTAAATGTTTTGATTACCTGTAACGCACTCTCACTTTTGAGTAAGTTTAACTTAATTTCAACAAGTAATTCAGGATGATTTGTCGAGAGTGAATTTCAGTTCCCAGCATTCTTTGCGTGAGTCTGCATAAGAAGAGTACATTTCGAAACAAAGTGTTATTTTATGAGTTTTAAGAAAGGAAAAGGCCTTCTTATTGATGAATGTTAATTTATCTTGGATATTTAGGAGAGTTTGTTGTATTTTTGACTTTTGGGGTTACCATCGTTCAGAAGAGTGGTGCTTATGCTTAGTATCTGGGAGGTGCAATAGCAATCATGTGTGTTGAATATACCTCTGAAAAGGCTGTTTATTAATTGTTGATGCAGCTGAAATGTTTGGGCTGTCTTAAGATCTTTCTTTTATGTATTTGTAAATATAAAACGTTAAATTGCCCAATGTTCAAAATTAAAAGGAGTTAAAAACAGTACAACAAACTCAAAACTTAATAGTTCTACTTATTTAAAATTTGGAACATCATAACTCAAAAGATTTGACTACATTCATTTTTTTGAGTTTTCGTAACTTATTCAGATTTGCAGTGTTGCAACAGTGTAAACTGTGAAAAGCACTAAACAAAAAACTTGAAAAATTACTTTAGCTGGGTTTTTACAGGCAATTTCACATATTTAAGAATGCAGCATAAACAGACATAAATCAACCTGAATTAAAGTTATTATATGTACAAACTATTAAGAGTGCCTGGTTTGTGGCCACAGACTCATACAGTAAACATATCACTACATTCGACTACAATAAAATTATTCCGTATAAAAATTGCGTCACTGTAACCTCAATATAAATATTGCACTACATCCTTATGAACCTCTTATTGATTCATCGATTACAGACTGCTGCTATAACATGACTACATAATCATTGAGCGGGCTAAAACTGTAGCGTGGGGACGGCTCTTCTTTTATCCAGCTTGTGTTAAAGATACATAATCCTGATACATAAACTCAAAACATGAAAATATTCATCACAATCATAAATGGTTAAGGCCTCGACATCCTAGACCAACACAAAAATCCTTTAGAGGTCATTTTTAGCATGATGGAACAAATCCAGATCCAGTGTTGAGTCATGATGCTGAAAGGCTACTGAGTTTCACTGGATTTTCTGACCTGCGGTGGGGACGCTGTCATCTAGTGATGTAAGTAGGTTTGGACAAAGGTACTCTGTGTTCGGTTTGACCTAAACAAACTCCTATTATATAAATATAAGATGACTCGACATAAGGTATTTCAATGCATTCAAATTTAATCTATGATGATGTCCAACTTTAATCCTAAAGGTCAAGCAAACATGAAGATATTAATCTGCTTGAGAAAGGTAAAATGTAGGGGCAATATCAAGTGCAGTGATAACCAAACGTTTTCTTTAAATAGTTTTTATTTAAGTCGCATTTAACAATGATTACAGTAACTATAATACTGTATAGACTGTATTTTACAAACACACAGCCGTGGAAATAATTCATTTCATAAGCATTTCTAGATGTATTGTGGCCAATTCAGTTCAGTGTCTGTTGAATTTCAACAAAATCAAACCTCAGTACTGACAAAGTCATCCAACAGCAATGTGAAAGACTGCCATCATGACGAGACACATGAAAACTGTGATGAAAAACCAAATTATCACATAAAAAAATACATTTGAGCTTTTCCTAAATAAATATAAAAATATGACTGTTGAAGTGCTTAAATGTGAATATAAACTTGTTTTCTTTGCAGTATTTGAGGTCTGAAAAATACAGAGCATCTTTCCTGTTATTTTGAGCTTTTTCTACAGTTTTCATTTTCTGCAAATAAATGCATAAATAAACAATATTTGAATTCCTAAGAAATATTGTTAGTAGTTCACAGAATGAATTTTATCAAAACACATGCCTATAATATTAAATAAATAAAAAACGAAACTAATTTTAAAACGGTCTAATCGTTTTTTTCTACAGCTTTATTTTCACACTTTTTGGCACAAGTTTGTTCAAAACCCGATGTTTCAAAATTACCCAGCATGCACTGAGAATGCTCCAAAGAGCATCATGCACATTTTATCTGCACAATGGCGCCACAGAGTCAATGTGGGCAACGTGGACAAAATCACACAGGGAAAAGGAAGAAGAATCATAAAGCGAAGATATTTTGTTTTGGCCAAATCTGGCATCAAGATCAGCATCACAAACTGATGAAACAATTCCAGAATAGTTATATCATATATAATATAATATAGTTTATAATATACAAAATTGTATTCTGTATTTTTATTCTTATTCTAGTTCCACAGCCAGACCTACAGAAACTTTAGTCACTGCTGTGAGCAAGCAGGCGAGGATTTGTTATATATAGTAACACAATTGAGTGACTTCTTACCTTAAGCTGCCTCCACACACTGCAAAAGCAAGTTTCACCTGTGACCTGTCACTCAGTATTGACGTCAAGCATATGTACATTTATCACTCCCTCCCCATACAATCCAATTGATTTTTTGTATTTAACAACCTTACAGTGGACAGTTACTCATTTGTAGTGTGAAGTGGACAGTCAATGATGACCGAGGTCGCTGACTTAAAGGCAAAAACAGCTTGTTTTAATCTTAGTCAGACATTTTTTAATGAAAAAACACTCCAACAGTTTTGAAGTAAGTTCCCTTTGACTTCCACTTGAAGTTCACAGCACTGAGATGACAGAGTGGTCCAGTAATTATAGCCATTTCACAGAAATGGCTTACCTCCGTTAACTCTTTAACGCATCTTCAAAGTCAAGACCTGACCTGAAGGCAGCGATTGTCCCCATTATTAGTGTCGTTAATGGTGCTGTTCACTCACCCACAGCTGGTCTCCAGCAGACTGTCGCCCACCTGCAGGGACGCCATGCCAAAGTCTGCGACCCGAATGTTGTTTTTCTCATCCAGCAACAGGTTTTCTGGCTTCAGGTCCCTGTGACTGCATGCGAAATAAAGACACAAACATATTAAAGTGACATTTTACTAGTGACATGATAAAAAAAAGTCTTTATGAATCTCACAGTGTAAATACATTAACATATGCAGTTTATATTATATTTTGTATATATTAAAACTATATAAGTATATATAAATAACGCAATATTAATACTAATTTTCATAATTTTAATAATTAACTCATAATATACTGTAATAAACAGTTAACATTATATTTTGTATATAGTAAAAGTATATATAAATAACGCAATATTAATATGAATATCCATAATTTTAATAACTAACTCATAATATACTGTTATAAACAGTTTACATTATATTTAGTATATATTAAAAGTATATAAGTATATATAAATAACGCAATATTAATATGAATATCCATAATTTTAATAATTAACTCATAATATACTGTATAAACAATTAACATTATATTCTGTATATATTAAAAGTATATAAGTATATATAAATAACGCCATATTAATACTAATTTTCATAATTTTAATAATTAACTCATAATATACTGTAATAAACAGTTAACATTATATTTTGTATATAGTAAAAGTATATATAAATAACGCAATATTAATACGAGTATCCATAATTTTAATAATTTACTCATAATATACTCTGATAAACTAATATTATGAATTGAGCATGTTCTTACAATGAACTAATAATTAATAGTAAGGACTATTCTAATAAGTCATTATTTGTTCATTAAAATTACTTACTATATACTTGTGTACATACTGTAACAAAATAAAGGAAAACTACACCTCAATCACCACAAGTTGTTTTGGACACTGTTCAAGAAACAAATCTAATCTAAAAAATAAACTCCACCATACTTTCTCTTCAATAAATATTTTAATGTTCCGTGGATAGATCTTCTATCAGCACAATGGATCAAAATAAACATAAAAATCATTAAAACATGTGTCACTGAATGCAAAATCTAGATCCTGCCACAGCCTTCCCAGTTCCCTGATCTGAACTCTATAGAAAATGAGGGATTTAAAGGATCATAAGAGATTCTGTAGAAAGGAATGGACTGTTTTTCATGCAAATGGAGGTTGCACAACATTTTGAAGGGTGCTAAATAATTGTGACCAGGGTGTATTAGAGAAAAATGAACAATGTAGTATTCCCCCCACTTCAAATAGTTTTTATTGAATGAAATGTTGGAACTTTGTAGATTTTTTGAATAAAAGATCAAAAGGAGAAACAATGTAGATTTATTTTTACAGCCTTCTTTGCTCATTTACCAAGGGTGCCAATAATAGGGGACAGTGTGTAACATGTGAGCCTACAAATAAGGTTGGAAAAAAGCTTTGCAGTTGTCTCTTTATCTGTTCTTCTCTTTCAGAGCTGCAAAACCCAGTGGGAGGAGATGACAGATGCCCGCCGTGCCAGAGTGTGATGTTAAGCACCTACCCATCTGACCACAGGCCGACACCAGCGA
This sequence comes from Triplophysa tibetana, assembly GCA_008369825.1. Lineage (NCBI taxonomy): Eukaryota > Metazoa > Chordata > Actinopteri > Cypriniformes > Nemacheilidae > Triplophysa > Triplophysa tibetana. Next base: position 7,100,179 of record CM017894.1, read on the forward strand.
GCTGTTTTACATAATAATTCTACTTTGCTTCCTACCACATCAAAATTAATTCTTAAGTTTCTGTTAATTAATTTGCTGTCCCACTTTTCATAGTTCCAAGCAAAACAGTACAGTTTCAAAGTCTTTGTACACTATTGAGGGCACAACCACACTGCGAATTTCATACGCTCAAGATGCGCTTTCCAAAGCAACATATTTATTATTGCTCACACTTCTGTCTCTTCTAACGCTCCATACTTAATTTTAGCGAATAATAGAGAAAACATTAAAGATACCGGGACCCAGAAAAATGTCATATAGAGATCAAGATACCAGACACTTAGGAGTAGGCTCTTCAGACTCAAACTACAAAGCTACCACCTGGTGCATCATACCTAAAGAAGCAAACCAAAAACATTAGCAAATGCACAGCCAGATTCAAGATTTGATCCGTCACATAAATAAAAATTGCAAATACATATGCATATGTATACAGGTGCTGGTGATATAATTAGAATATCATCAAAAATTATTTATTTCACTAATTCCACTCAAAAAGTGAAACTTGTAAAATGTATACATTCATTCCACACAGACTGATATATTTCAAGTGTTTATTTCTTTTAATTTTGATGATTATAACTGACAACTAATGAGAACCCCAAATTCAGTATCTCAGAAAATTAGAATATTGTGAAAAGGTTCAATATTGAAGACACCCGGTGCCTAACTCAAAACACCTGCAAAGGCCTTTAAATTTTCTCTCAGTCTAGTTCTCTAGGCTACACAATCATGGGGAAGACTGCTGACTTGACAGTTGTCCAAAAGACGACCATTGACACCTTGCACAAGGAGGGCAAGACACAAAGGTCATTGCAAAAGAGGCTGTCTGTTCACAGAGCTCTGTGTCCAAGCACATTAATAGAGAGGCGAAGGGAAGGAAAAGACGTGGTAGAAAAAAGTGTACAAGTAATAGGGATAACCGCACCCTGGAGAGGATTGTGAAACAAAACGCATCCAAAAATGTGGGGGAGATTCACAAAGAGTGGACTGCAGCTGGAGTCAGTGCTTCAAGAACCACCACGTACAGACGTTTGCAAGACATGGGTTTCAGCTGTCGCATTCCTTGTGTCAAGCCACTCTTAACCAACAGACAACGTCAGAAGCATCTCGCCTGGGCTGAGGACAAAAAGTTTTTCTGATGAAAGTAAATTTAAGAAAAATATCAGGGTCCCAAAGTCTGGAGGAAGAGAGGAGAGGCACATAATCCACGTTGCTCGAGGTCCAGTGTAAAATTTCCACAGTCAGTGATGGTTTGGGGAGCCATGTCATCTGCTGGTGTTGGTCCACTGTGCTTTTTGAGGTCCAAGGTCAACACAGCCGTATACCAGAAAGTTTTGGAGCACTTCATGCTTCCTGCTGCTGACCAGCTTTATGGAGATGCAGATTTCATTTTCCAACAGGACTTGGCACCTCCACACAGTGCCAAAACTACCAGTACCTGGTTTAAGGACCATGGTATCACTGTTCTTAATTGGCCAGCAAACCCGCCTAAGCTTAAAATATAAAATTCAACCAAAAATAAAAATCTACATTGAAATGAAAGATAAACTTAACATTATGCTAGTTAAAAATAGCAACGCGCTAGTTAAAATTAGTATCATTCAATTCAATTCAAAAAGTTGTAATGTCTATCAGGGCCAGTCTAGCCTCTGTTTGTGCCCTAAGCAAGATTTAAGATTGTGCCCCTCCTATACAGAATAAATAAATTAATAAATAAAGATGAATTGTCTTTAAAGCAATTTTTTTTTTGAATATAAATGAATTGTGATTAACATAAATATGAAGTAAATGAATAACAACTACAAATATTTGTCCTAAAAAAATGTCTAATTACCTTCTCATTGTTTGAAAATAATGAAGCAAATAAAATAAAATAAATTGTTTTCTCAATAATAGGCTTCTGTATTTGAACATTAGAGCTCATAAAACGAATATTATTATTTACATAAGGATTAATGAGAAAAAGTTTTTATATATTTTGTCAACCTCTGCGCAAATGCTGTTTTGGATTTTCTTAAATAAATGGCACATGCTATAGTGCCACACACTTTTCAGTTCACTTAGTGGAAAGCAGTAAAATACAGAAAGCATCAGTGTTGCCAGTAGAATGGTTCTAAACAAGCAATTGTAACTTACAATTTCACCTCTAATTTGCTAATTTTTGTTTCCTACCTTTTCGCATCTGATATGTGGTTTTATGTGGTTTGTGTTTGCACATGTGGCTGACATGTATAACCGATCCTACCTGAACCTGCTCCGAGGGGGATTCGAAATTCTAACCTAGAAGGTTAGACGAAGCCACATACACTATAGTGAGTTTTCACACAAATTAAGTAGTTATTTGGATGAGTAAATTACATAGAAAGTCATAGCAAAGAAATAGACAGATGAATTATAATTAAAATCTACCCTCATTTTGGTGCCCCTAAGGATCGACGGCCCCCTAGTATTGGCCTACTCCGCCTATGCCCAGGCCTTTCACAGCCTCAAAACAAACCTATGGACACACTGATGACAATCAAATATTCAGTCCATTAAGTTTAGACTAACAGTGCTAACATTTTTATAGAGGTCATAAAACCAACAACAACGGACCAACATCTATGAACCCTCGTATGCAACTGTTATTTAATTAAATATGAGATTAACAGCTCAATGATATCAAAGGGACGAATTGCAGAGGTGTGTTTTATAAGCTGCCACAGCACGAACATCCATAATGGCTCTTTAAAGTCACATCTGCGAGCATTAATAGAACCCAGACGTTGTAATCTCTCCCTGACAGAAACAGTTTGTTGATATGATCAGAGACCGCTCGCGTATGTTCCTTTGGCCGGGTATTAATCCGACAGCGGCGAGGTTAATTTCAATGCCTCCGGCCTGCAGGTTAATGGAGAACGGAAGCAGGGGACAGCAAATATGTAAGTGAAGTTGTGGTAATAAACCATCTCGTGACGCTTCTGATACTATCGGCTTTCTGTTGCTCGCTGAGGGCGTAGAGGCCCTGGAGGCCCGCGAGGTCTTAAATTGCACATTTACTGGCCCGGTGAGTCTACATTTTTAATGCGTGCATGGGGTTGTTCTGTTTGTTGATAGAGATCTGCATTTAAATCAGCTTAATGTCTTTTTATGGTTGTGTTTACGATATTGTCGGAAAGGCTGTTCTGGCTGAAGTGTTCATAACTATAAAAACTAATAAAAAAAAACTTTTTATATCTGTACATTTAACTTAAGTTAACAGGAACAGTTTTTTTAAATGTTTAACTAAAAAAGCTCTCACAGTGGCCTGGCTAGTACAGCTATAAATAAAAATATATGGAGTATAAACCTAAACATTAATAAAAAAAAAAGATTTACAATAATGTTTACATTTTACGTGTATCCTGTATGAGATTATTTTTAACAGGTTATGTTGTACTTTCATGTCTGTGTGAGTCAAGAAACTGTTTTGATTTTTATTTTATTAATATTTATTATTATTGAATTTATTAATGATTAATTATGTAATTACTTTTATAAGAATTATTAATAGTAAAAAATATATAATTAATTAATCACTTCACTTAATTTTAGTTAAACTTTTAGCAACTATGTTATGTGCTTTTGTCATTTAATTTTTTAATGTATTATTTATAATAAGAAAACACACAAATAATTCATGTTTTTATTCATTTTTACTTATTATTATAGTTTTAGTGCTTTGAACTAACTTCAGTTTATTTCTGAGGCAACATTTCAAAGTTTTTCCAATAATCTTTGCCAGTATTTTGTTTGATTACAATAAACGGATACGTTTTCAAAGTTTTAATAACCTTGCTGTGTAGGCAATTAATTTCATTAATGTTCAATGAAATGGACAAAAAAATCTAAATACTGACTGGTGCCATTCATTGAATGCTTGTCAGTCAAAAAAAACAAAAACGAATATCTTAATGTTTGCATTAAAGGTCTGATGAACTGGACTTGTTTATTGTTTTACACTGTTGTATGAGATCTACTTATGACATTTGCGTTACATTCAAAAACATCCAAACCAACAAGTAATAGGGTTTTTCTAGACTGCACAATATTTAGCTATCTTTAAATGGCATGTTTATTGCTTGCTCGCTCTTCTTTGGAGGAGGTGTTCAACCCATCAATGGCGTCATAGATAGGTGCATTCCAAGACCTGCCGTTCGTTGGGACTGGTGTCAATAACGGTTGTTATTTCAGCACAAGGTCGTTTTCAGTTCAGACACTTAAAGGATGTTCGCTTCAGTAAATTCCCTATTATATAACAAAAGCTCTGGTTAAAATTCAGGTTTTAATTCATGGCTCCTTTAACTCCAATCGTGTTCTCTTCTTGTTGAATATTGTGAAATGTAAATACTGTCAACATGATTCGAATAATCAGTCAAAATCCATTACAATCAAACTACTTTTTTCAATTAGCTGACAGTCTTATTAAAAAAATATATCATGAACACAATGAAAATTATATTTCTATAAATGTCTTCTGTACTTTCCCTGTAGAGCTCATATGTATCGGTTAGGTCCATTAACTCAATTAGTACCCAAACAAGCTTTACATTACTGTAATGTAAAGAACAGCAGGCAGTGTGAAAGTCCATTAACAAACTTAATCGCATGCTGTTCACAGCGGTCTCATTTTTATGCAGTTTAATTATGCAACATGTATGCGATCTGTATGTTTACTTGCACTTGGGTTTACAAACGTGCTGGCTGTTTGATGTCAGGTAAACACAAATAGTAAACAAGTGCTGTTTACTATCTCAGATTTCTATTGTCTCTTACTTATACACTGATGACATCATTAGATTTACTGTAAAACATGATACGACAGACTTGCAAAGACCACCTAAAAAATTTTTTTTTGACAAACGTGTAAACACTTTCCAAAACTCAAAACAAGATGCAAAAAAAAAACATATTTCATGTGTTCTTCAAATGTATTAACTTTGTTTTGAGAGCAAAAACTGGTCACATTTTCCTCCAAATGCAAGCGGTTCATGAAAATAATTGGCTATTTCATCCAGCCTGTTCTTGGTGGCACATAAAACCAATATATCATACATTACATTCTCACAAAATCAAAACAACTCTGATAAGTCTATTTATAAGAATATTTATGCTGATATTGGATTTTATAAATGGTTACCCTGTGACTTTTATTCGTGTTGAGCGGTTGAGGGGCTGCTAATGTACAGATCTTTATATCTGCCGGATATTTCTGGAACAGGTGGGCGTCAAGAGATTCAAGGAAGGGCTCAGACACGACATCCTGCAATTCTGCCCAAATGAGCGCTGTTGTCCATTTATAATTTGTTATTGGTCTATACAAGCGGGCCATTTAGACAGACTGACATATATCATCATCACTGCATAAGATAACAAAATACCCAATGTTCAGAAACAGTTCATTCATTTCTCTCCATCTTTGTTTCACGTAACCCTGTGAAAAGGATACTGCATCCCAGAAATAAAAACAAACGTCACAAAGATAAAAAATATCTGTTCATAATAGATAGTCTTCCTGTCTTACGTTGTTTCCAAATATATACGCACTGTCTGACAGTTAAGCTTCAGACTGACTCTATTAGTGTCTATATTCGGGGAAATGGTAACGTCTAGAAGCCAAAAGATAATGATCTCGTAGGTGGATGGAATGGGATGCAAGGGATGGAATGAGCAGTCGCCCTTCGGCGATTAAAATGTCTAAAAACGCTGACGTTTATATATCCGTGTCTTCCTGTCAATCACAATAAAAAATCAGCATCCTATAGAAGACTTTCTATCAGATACTTCAACATATCAGACAGGTTTGTAAGGAATAACAAAACTACTGAAAGACAGCAGACGAGGAAAAAAGCTGACGCAGACTGATAGACAAACCGAAAGATGGAAGTGGAAAAAGAGAATATTGGGCCTGTATTTCTCCCATCATCCCCTGCTGACTGTCCCGGCAGGAGATCATAGAGGACGGACATCTCTTAGCCCCATGAGACCAGAGCAAACAGCTGGGGAAATGTGACAGCGTGACAGGGACATTCCTCATGGATTGTGGAGCACACTGCCCCACCGCAGCTCTGCTGGAGGCCTCGGGCTCTGAGAAATGACCCGGGGACGAGTGACAGCGAGACGCTCGGACCATCGGACTACAGGTGCAAAGAACTGAGGTTTATAACAAATGTGAGATCACTGCGTGTCTGCGATTTATCACATACGACACCCTCATCGTGTACATGACATTGTGTGTAAATGAGAGACAGAGAGACTGTAAGAAATATTATGATAGTAATTGAAGGATTTAATGGAGGCTTTTGAGATTTGTAATTTGAATATTATTTGATCTCAACAAACAAGCAGAACCAGCTGTTATTAGGATTTTTATTTTTATTAGTTTTATGGTAATACTGTCTGATTCCATCACTGTCTCAATACCAAAACTCTCACAATATCTTGGTCTCCAAGACGTCAAATTATGATTAAAAAAATATTTCATCAACAAATTGCCTTTGAGGCATTTAGAACAAGATCTGGCATGTTTAAAAGCAATACATTTAAAACCTTTACATGCTTTAAACATTTTGTTTCAAATTAGTAATGTCTTTTTTAATTGTGCAGAACTACAGGTTACGGTAATGATGACCAACATTGGCATTACTATTGCAATTTAGGCACTGGCAGATGTGTTACTATAAACATAATTTAGTTTAATGTATATCTGGATGTGTTTGCGTGTATGTGTGTAAACAGCCTTTTAAAAAATTGTTAAGGAGAATGAGAACATCAGTCATGGGCATGGCCAGTCATTTTTTCTGCTATATCTTTTGCAATATCTGCCTTTTTTTTTTACTGTGCATCAATAATAATTACTAATTTTTTCCCCGAAGAAAATGCAATAAAATACAAATATAATTCGTTCCTATGTTAAAGCTATTCTTTGTGCAAGGATAACAAAACAATTATGTTTATTATGATTTCTTTGTGATACTGGATATGTGTTATATCAATGCAGAAATATGGTATAAGGAATACTTTCTATTCATATTTTGGGGGGAAAGCAGCACGTTACAGATGGGTGTGGCCTTCAGTACCAAATGTCATTCTAAAAAAATGTTGAAACAAACAGACAATATAAAAATAATATTTTTTTCTTCCTACATGTCAAAACGTAGAAGGAGATATGTTTAATCACGAAAACATAAATATTATAAAATACACTTATAGCAGCTCTTTGAACTTGAAATCGCTGCACCTTGAAACTGCTTTTTACAACACTTTTTAGTAAGACTTTTAGTAAGAGTTGTATTTTTATATTGTATGCGGGTGCGGACAAATGGAAATGCTGCGATTGTGTGTATGCCGTTTTCTAAAGCACATGTTAACACACTCATTACCCATAATGCCTCCCTATTTGTACAGTAAATAGATCAGCCTAATAACCTTTAACTTGCTAAATGTGAGGATCAGATCTTTTATCCAGAGAAAGTTTCTCTTAATCCTTTCCTCAGAGAGCTCAAACTACAAATGCATTACTGCTGCCTTCCAATACCACCAGTGTGGCTATCAACATTCAAAAGACGCCATGCCTGTATCTATTACAGAAGACAAGGGAAAAATATTCATTAGACTTCAAGCTTCAGACTAATGTAATTTAATAAATCACTACTAATGAACTTTCCTCACTAACCAAAACATTTACTCTGTAACTTTTACTCAAAATTGTGCAGCTGGAACACGTCAGAGGGGACCTGGCCCTCCCGGCTGAGTCTGGTTTCTCCCAAGGTTATTTTCTCCATTTATTCAGCATTAGAGTTTGGGTTCCTTGTTGGTTTGCTCACCAGGAGACTGCTGATGTTAGACTAGCTTAAGATTCTTTATACTCCATTAAAAATGCTTACTAGAATGGTCTTAATCTTTCGATTATGCTGTATTGTATTTGACCTTTCTCTGTGTTTTTCTTTTTCTTTTCTTTTTCTTCCTGTAAAGCTGCTTTAAAACAATGCAACATTGTAAAAAGTTTTATTGAAATAAACCCTGAATTGAATTCAGTAAATGAATAAATAATTTAGTTGCATGGTAGAAACAGAGTGCAACATGGTAATTCAAACTGATGCCAATGGTACAACCCCCATGCTTTATTGTAAGGGTTCTCAGGTCTTAAATAGTGAGACAATGAACTTCAAGGACATTTATTGGGCTTCAGCACTACCGCATATCATGTCTGGCCAATGATTTGCAGAACAAAACACTAAATTTAAAATGGCAATGCGGTTCCGAAGTCAATATCAGCTAATGATATTTATAAAAGAAAATGAACCGCATTCAATTTGTAATCATTATATGGCAGCGCTTAAGCCCTTGTCGATTTCATTGTTAATAACCAGCTTTATGCTTCAGTGAAGCAAATAAGACCAATTATCATAAACAAACGAAAAATGAGAGAAATAATCGGAGGGATTTTCTCAAATGAACCGTACAAATTGACAACAGTCAAACTGTTTCTACATATAATCAACCGACTGAAATGCTGATTTTAAACGTACATCAATATTAATAATAAAAAACAGCTTATTGACTTACAAAATGGTTTTGTCAAAAATGGTTGTAGTATAGATTCACATTAAATAATGAATAGAGCTACTCAAGAGACATGCAAATCATCTTGTTTCTATTTCGGGGTGCAATATGACTTCAAAACCATCTGTGACCGCTGTGGGAGATGACACAATCTGATTCACCACACTGGATTTCCTCGTCCGTCCCGGAGCCTCCAAACCCTCCAGAAAAGCATTTAGCATGAGGACTGTGAACATAAATCTTAGGAGGAACGGCGAGAGGTGGCTGCCTCGATTTGCTTTGCCTCACACAGCTCTGAGACAGAAAAGGGAGCTGGAGTATGATGATATCTTAATACGGTTCTAATAGAAAACCCTGGGGTGAGAATTTGAATTTAACGTGCAACGGGGGAAGAATTGGGCAGGTTCGCGGTTCGCTTTTAATCTTTTAAGTGTGAAAGGATAAGACGAAGCTGTACCGAGTCAAATTTTCAAATATATCTCCGATTTTTGAGGTTTTAGTTAACGTTCATTGTCTTTTTTCTGCAGAACACAAGATAAGATATTTTGAAGAATGTCGGTAACCTTTGTATGGTTACCAACCATACATCCATTGTAATTAAAATATCTTTTTTGTTTGTTCCACTGAATAAAGACTCATATAGATGATTCCAACCACATGAGTGAATAAATGATGACTGAATTTTTTATGGGGTTTTACTATCCCTTTAAGTGTGGTTGGGGTTTTACGTTTCCATTGGTTAAAAATGTTCAAATGAATTTGTAAATTTGTTAAATTGTGTTTAACCTACTGGGTCACACAAATGAGTGTGTTGTGGTGTGAATTTTGTTACAGTATTACATTAAAACTATTTGAAATTGCGGTCTTCGAGTCTGGAGTCTCTAATCGTACTCACCATATTGAGTGACTGTGGCAGAAGTCGAGAGCGGAGATGATCTGTCTGAAAAACTTCCTGGCTTCTTTGGGTGTTAACCTGCCCTTCTTTACCAAATAGTCGAAGAGTTCCCCACCAGACACGTGCTCTAAAACCAAATACCTGCAAAAACAAGAAAAGTGTGAATTTAGAGAACCTCATTTACATCTTTCCCCAAAGAGGTCTTCAAAGAACCAAGTCCTCTCTCAAAGAGAATATCTTATTTCCTCTCCAAGCATTGGAGATATTCGCAAACATGGATTGAGATGAACCCCTTCGGTCTGAACTAGTATGAGGATGAGAAATACTTGGCCGACTGTTTGAGTTTCTTTACGAGTGAAGTCTTTCATTATAAACCGTGAGCGTACATTTGCGTATTTATTCTACGAGTTGTTTCTTACACTAGAAGACGAGTGGGGTGATGAAAGAAACGGAATGAAAGTAAACGCAATAATAAATGAAGCAGATTTCAGTTTGTGATTTTTTTTGGTTTGATAACATGGTACTGTGGTTTCAAATTTGGTTTGCTGGGATCTGTCGCTGAGAGTTTGAAGGACAAGAGTTAAATTAACAAACAGTTTCTGAGGAGAAACTGTTCGAGCAACACACACAGCGCGGGTCAGAACCATGAAGAATTTATAATACAACATTTGTGTGTATGAGTGTGTGTGTGCGAAAACTCATCCTGTATTCATGCTACTGCGATACGTGTTAAGTCCGAAACCAAAGACATGAGGGTTAGTAAACGAGAACAGAATTTCGATTTTTGGAATACTGTTCGCTCAAACATTCCTACAGGCCAAAACCTCACGTAGCTTAAGCGAGTCGTGAGCTATGAAGACTTGTTGATGCCAAAAAATGCAAGGCGAATTGTGGTTGTGTTTACATGACGAATGACTCGTGGCCCCATTAGCGACTCTCAAACTGGTGTGACTAACACGCTGCTTCACACTTTCTCATTAAGAGTGCTCGAGCTCCAGCACAAACCCTCTCTCAAAACCTCTAAACATCAAACGCATTCGCACTTGCCATTCTGCCAGACTTTTCTGTAGCCTACAGAAAGATGACCATGTCGGAGTTGTTTTTGATCTGCACTTGTATAATTTCGCAATGCAATTTTGTCAACATTTTATCTTAATTACTTCACTACACTCGGGCTAACTTTGGATGAGTACGAAATATTAACTTGTAGAAGTGCAGACAAGGGTCCTTCTTAAAGGTTGATTGGCAGTTCAATGGTAAAGTGATGGTAACACCATGGTATTCTGATATTTATCCTGGGATAGTTCAAAGAACCAGATAGAAAATTCCGCGTCATTTATTCACCCTCATGTCATTCCAAATCTGTATGACTGATCTTATTCTGGAGAACATAAAAAAATATATCTTGAAGAACGTTGATGGCTAAATCGATAGTAAAATGACTTTCATGTAGTGTTTAAGTAAATACTATTTGTTAAAATTATAGGTAAAGATTTTCTGGTTCTCCTGAGGTTTTTTTTCTCGATGGGAGTTTTGGGTTCCTCACCACCGTTTGCATATTGTTTTGCACTATCTGCCTGGCCGGGGGGGCTGCTTTAGAATTCAGAAATTAGACATAATTAATATTGCATATAAGAATTTATAGTCCGTTTAATATTTGACCTGTGGTTCTTTCTCCTTTATCGCCAATGTGTGCTTTCACTGTGTGTGTGTGCGTCTATGTCAATGTGTGTGTGTATGTATGTTTGCATATTGTGTGTGTGGAGCATTTGTATGTCTGTCTTTGTTGTTTTCACCTTTTTCTTGTTTTTACAGGTATATGCCTTTAGTTTTTTTACTTGTATTCAATGTGTCTCATGTACAGGTGCTTTGTAACAATGAAAATTGTAAAAAACGCTATTTAAATAAAGTTGAGTTGAGTTGAGTTGGTTGCATTTTATTGTACCTATAGTGAACTTACAGTGTACGTACCAAAGAAAGTACTGGGTAATTTAAAGTAACTACATGGGAAAAGGTTCAGGTTTAGGGGCAGGTTCAGGTTATTATTACAAAGTTATTATCCAGTTATAATATGTACGATAACGAGTATACAGTATGTACATGGGAAACTGTAAAATAAAATGCTACAGATTTTCTTTCTTTCCCTCTTTTATTTATTTATGCATTTGGCAGACGGTTGTATCCAAATGGACCTACATTGCATTATACTATACATGTATTTCTGAGTATGGGCAATCCCTAGGATCGAACCTATGATCATGACGTTGCAAACGCCATGCTCTTACCACAAAACAACATGGTTACACTTTTGCTTTAACAAAACCATGGCAATTTTTATTCATATTTCAAAAAAAGACCACTACGTGAGATGTTAACCTGGTACAGAAAAACTTCCTGTTGAGGTTTTTAACACAACACAAACGTTTGAACAGAATACAACAAACAAAACATTTATAACATATTCAAAATGACTGAACTTGATCACATGTCAAAGATGGCGCCAGTGTACTCGGCATGCCGTCTGTCTTATGTGTTTCAGTTTGTTCGACCTGTTCGCCTGGTGTCTAAATTGTGCATACTTTGGATGGGAATGCAGAGATATCAAGTAGAATCAGTGTTGACCTACGATCACAAAGCATTATGAAACATGAAATGTTGTGTGGAAGCTGATTGCCTGGGATTGCCCTTGTCTGGAGAGGCATAAATTGGTGCGACGCTCTTGGGATTACAGATATGTTTTTCATCTTCCAGTTTACCCGGTCATTTGGGACTTAATTACTTATTTCTCCACGTTGCCGTGTTTACGACTTCACCGGAGAGGAGTGGAATGCTTAAATCTTCGCCAACTGAACTTTGTTTGACTGGTTCAGAATCTGGTATCACAATCTCATCTCAACATGGCCCTAGTTAACTCTAGATCTGTCTGCAACAAGACTTTCATTTTAAAATACTTTTTTTACCGGTCACAAATTGGATATTCTTTTTTTGACAGAGAAACGGGCCAGTGTTGATGAGTCGTCAGTTTTTAAGAGGAACACTGCCGGATTGCTGTATATTAGTACACCTCGATGTATAGGCAAGGGCGGCGGGGTTGCTATGGTTTTTAAACAATCTCTTAACACACTGACTGTTTCTGTTGTGGGTTATTTATCGTTTGAGCTACAGTGTATTGTGTTGAAATCTGATTCATCTGTTGTGTTTGTTCGCTCATTTTTAGGCCACCTAATTATAACAGTGCTTTTTCACGTGAGTTTTGTGAATTCTCAACCTCTATTATGCCATCATATGATCAGCTGTTATTATTAGCCGATATTCATAACCACATATTCTGCCCAGGTCGGCCTTTGGTTGCTGAATTTTGTAGCAGTTTGGAATCTTTTGTTTTTTGCAACATATAAATGGAGCAACACATGTCCATGCCCATACTCTAGATCTTATCCTGTTATATGGTGTTGCTGTAGAAAATGTTAGCATAAATAGTGCCTCCTTCTTTTACCACAATCTTATTGTTTTTATTGTGTCTGTTGTGAATTCTGTCACGAAAAAGCATGTTGGCCGTTACTCTCGTTGCATAAACTCATCTGCCTTCTCTTAGTTTAATGAAATGTAGTATACTAATGCTGTTGAAGTATCTGTTTTAAACGCTGTTGAATCTTCCACTGGGCCTGATGAATTAACTTTTAAGTTGAAATTACCGGACCAGAAATCCTATTATTGATTAGACGATAACGCTGGCAGGCCTGTCGCAAAGCCGAGAGGAAATGGAAACATAATTCTTTAAATGTGTCTTATGAATTTTTTAAGGAGTGTTTGGCTATCTTTCAGAATGCTGCTAAATTGGCAAGGTCAATGTATTTATCTGACTCGATAGGAATGCATTCTCATAGACCTAGGATTTTATTTTCCACAACTAACTCAATAATAAATCCAGATTGTCAGTTTCATGTGGAACCCTCAGTTGAGCTTTGTGAAAATTGTTATAGTTTATTCTGGTAAAGTCTCCCCTATCCACTCCCCTGTTACTTTGCAGTTATCAGATCTGTCAGTGTTTTCACTGGCAAGTTCGGCCTCCTTTTCTTGCTTTCGAAAGGTTACTTTAGAGGAGCTTAGGGATTCGTCAATAAGATGAAGAAAACTGCCTCTTCTATAGATGTAATTCCCGCAGAGATTATTATGGCTTCTTTCTCTGAAATTGGCACTGCCATTCAGGTATTGATAAGTTCATCTCTTGCTGCTGGGCTAGTACTTAAATGTTTTAAGCATGCTGTTGTTCAAGTTTTGCTTAAGAAAAAGGGCTTGGATGAAGTTTGCCTTAATAATTATCGGCCTGTCTCTAAGCTTTCATTTATATCAAAACTTTTAGAAAAGGTTGTATACTTACAATTAAACTAATTTGTAATGCAGCCAAGTCTAAATCCTCAATCTCGCTTTTCTTCCCATCACAGTACTGAGTCTGCACTGCTTAAAGTGTGACATTTAACTTGCAGTTGATGGTTGCAAAAATACTGTCCAGTTGCTTTTTAAACTCACAGATGCCTTTTTGATTACAGTTGATCATAATGTTCTTCTTTGGCAGTTAGAACATTTGATTGGGATCAAGGGTATTGCTTTAAAATGGTTGAGTTCGTAGCTTAAAGACAGGACTTTTTCTGTTGAGTTAGGCAAGTTCTATTTATCTGTTGCTTCTATTATTTGTGGAGTACCTCAATGATCCATCTTAGGTCCACTTCTTTTTCATTTGTATATGCGACCTCTGGGAGATATGATTAGGAAGCATAATGTTCATTTCACTTATAGGCCGATGACACTCAGCTGTACCTGTCAATGAAAGCTGCGATTCCATTAAACCCCTATTGGCCTGTTTTTTGGATATTAGAAACTGGAAATATAGTAGTTTTCTTCAACTTAACAGAAATAATTGTCTCCAAAGCTGAGAAGTATTGTTATGAAGGAGCTTAGCAATCACTTCTTCTCAGTCTCGTCACAGATCAGGAATCTTTGCTCGACTAAGCAAATAAATTGATGTTTTAACAGTTTTTATCAATTACCGATCATCTCGAAACTGAAAACAGTTTTGTCTTTTCACGACTTGGAAAAGGTCATTCATGCCTTCATTACCTCTCGCATGGGTTATTGTAACTTTTCGTATTTGGGACTCCCTCAGTCATCTATTGCACGTTTACAGTTAGTACATAATGCTGCAAGGCTGTTGATCAGGGCAAAGAGAACTGATCATATTAAACCTATCCTGGCCATAATACATTGGCTACCTGATATAGAATTTAATTCAAAATCTTTCAAAAGCTGTTCGTTTTGAAAGCTCTTACTGGTCAAGTCCCATCTTTTCTTGAAGCTCTTCTAACTCCACTTTCATCCTCCTGATATTTAAGATCTTCTGACAAGGCTTGTTTATCCCCGTTCACGTTTAAAAACAAAGGGTCACATGGCTTTCTCAGTAGCCGCCTCTCGTCTTTGGAATCTACTACCACCCGACATCCGCCTTGCACCTTCTGTTTTAACTTCTAAAACAAGGTTGAAAACACATCTTTATTCTCAGGCTTTTAATTGAGTGTACTTATGTTTTACTGTTTATTGATATTTTTCCTTGTCTTATGTTTTTAACTCTGCCGAGATGAATGTGTTATATAAATACATTTTACTTACTTACTTAAACAAATATGTTTGATATATAATTTTACAGTATATCAGCGCTGTCCTTCCAAAACCTTGTTTGTCCAAATTCTCATTGTTGAGGAAATGAAAAAAAAAAGTATTTTTTTGTTTAAATATCATGTTGTCAAAGGTGACAAGCACTTTTAATGCTTTTTATGGGTAATATATTTGCAAACCCAGTAACAAACAAAAAAGGTCACTAATAATAATGATTTATGAAAAATGAAAATCACAAAATATGGAGATACAAGGTTTCAGAAAGACAGCAGTGATATGTAAGAGATATTTAATACCAGTGTTTAAATCTTATGAAGTGGTCTATATACAGTTAATTTACACAAGATGCTTGTAATACTTACAAATATTTCTTATTTTCGTAGACGTCGTGCAACTTTAAAACATGTGGGTGTTCTATTAGCTTCAGGATGGCGATTTCTCGCTCCACCTGCAGAAGAAGAAAAAAGACATTTCACTCAATACAAAAGAAATGTAAAAACATCCTCGGGGACATGCACCACTCAACAATTCACCCAATGTGCAAAAAATGTGATGCATATTAACATATGCATATCAATGTGGCATAATCCCAGCCAGACAGTTTGGCTAAACCCCAAGGCAAATAGACTCCACTGCTGTGGTCTGGACATAATGACAGTGAATACGTCAAGCTTAAGGTCCATCAGGCTAATCTTCAGAAAAAAATGATATCTTAAAACACCCCAGAAGTTAAACTATCCAGCAATTGATTCAGAGGTATTTGGGATCCTGATAGAAGCCAAGTTGTGTTGTCTCCATCAAGCTGCTCAAATCTGAAAGGTTTCATTAATTTATGAGAGAATTTAGAAAACCGATGTTGGATCAGCATAAAAACAAGTGCACAGATGCATGTCAAGAAAATCAGCTCTATTGCTGGTATATACAGTAATTCCGTTTTGATGAATTCTCATCCTTGTCAGGTTAATGTTTGATGCTCTGATCCCCGCATGTACAAAGATCAACACAGTTCACTGAAATAAGCATATGATGACTCATACAGATAGTATATTTGAAAGATCTCTCTGACCTGACATGAAAACAGTAGAAATCTCAAAATCACAAGGACTTTGAGAAAAACAGAGCTCCTAAAGTCACAGGCGGAGTGCCAGTTGTAAGCAAGAGAATCGTTTTTGATTTGCATCACTGTCTGCGGAAATATTCCTAGCATGCACACCTGCCACTGTAGATCAGAGAAGGAAGAAATGGATGGTAATGGATGGAGCCACCTGACTCTAATGTTCAACCACAACCCAACGTCCGCTTCAAAACGACTTCTGAATCAGTCACGCACAAACACTCTCATCCAAACGCACTACACTGCAGTGTAGACCCCTTCACATCGAATCAATGTTGTTCTCCAATGGATTAAACTTTAAGGAGCAAAGCATTATTGTATTTGTTGCGCATTTTTAATACTTTTAGGTTCAACCCGGTCTGCCACTTTTGCGTGTATGCACATTTGTATGTGTGTACCCGATTTATTGCCGAAAATGTACAGCACCACAACAGACACTTTAATGATGAAATACAAAATAAGAACCTAATTTCAACACCGCTTCTTCTTTGCTTAATTTGTTAAATGAAACCATCAAAACAACTGCCTTAATCAATTTATCTTTAACACATGTTAACAAAGAATTCACACCTTTCTGTTACATTTCCGATTTAATTAGATTTGTTTAGCAGGAACTAACATCATGTGATCGACACCGAGTCAGTTATACAGATGTGACGACTATTCTTTGACAAACAATCAGGCCGGTGGCTGAAGAGAATGTTGGAACAGCCACGGGCGTCCCAAGCAAAGCAATCTTGACAAACGTGGCACCCCACCAGAAATCTCTCAATGCTGCGCCGGGCGTGGAGTTTGGCTGAGTAAATGTGGTTGGACACGAGAATACGCCACAGGATTTCATTTGAGCATAGACCAAGCTCAGGGGTTTGGAGAAGGCAAAATCGAGAACACCTTTCAATAAGCCTATAATACCTCTAAAATATCTCTATAATAAAGAGATATCAGTTAGCATTTCCATTCCTTACAATCACGGTCTCTCCGCATGCCATTCCCCAGGTTTGGTGACCTACATGATGGCATATTTTTTCAAGTTGACACAAGTGTAATTTGAATTTTTTCCCCTGTGCAGTACCCGATCCCATTTTTAAACACAAGTTAATGTTTGCCTGTTAAGAAAAACAAGTTAGGTTATAACAGGGTCATTTCACACAAATAGCGTTTTAACGTATCTTTTGTATTAATAATCCCAAAATAAAGTCAGAGCAGTAACAATCATTTGTACTGTATATGCTGTGTTAACATGTTAATCAATTATGCTAGCAGGCTAACATGCTAACAATATGTAGGCCAAAGGTTACAAGTCAACTAGAATAAAACTGAATATTTGAACATTTATTGCTTTGGCTGTTTAATATACTGTATGTAACACACCAGATGATAATACATCTAATGTTGAATCTCAACATTGATTCAAATCAACTATCTTTGTTACCTGGCACAGTTGATTAGGACGTAAACAAACCTAATATATCCATAAGAAATCTATATTGATGTAAATTTAAAGATGCAAATTCCCTATGAAGTAAATTTGTAGGATTTTTTGTCAGGCACCAAACAGAATACCAAATAAAAGTTATTTACTCCTCTCAAAGTATCAAGCTGTGAATTATGATCTTATTGGTGTTAATAACATTGTGAATCCATTTTGAATATCAAAGCCGGCGGCCGCAGAAAGCTCTAGATTGTGCGTATTGATTTTAAGCACTTTTATTCTTTATTACTTCACCCCCTATAGCACTAGAGTTCTAAAGCTCTTTTACACTTCTAAAACTTGGAACAACGATGTGCTGCAAATCTCTTCCTCGAGTTTAAAGAGTTATGGCCCGACTCTCTGCTCCATCCATTAACATGATGTCCACCCCACGCTCGCCAAATTCTCATTGCTCCATGTTACCATATTGACCCATTCCTTCAAAATGTCATTTCGGCGGCACCTGTGCACTGACTTCTATAAATCGCCGAGCGTTAATTAACTCCTCACATCTGTGTGCAAACAGCCATCCAATTTCCATATAACTTCATTAGAGAGTTATTACGCCTGCTCTGGCCCGGACTCAGAGCCACAGAGCTGACGTGGGAAGCCACGGATCCGGGTTCAGGTTACGAGGTTCTCCATTTGCGAAGTTGAGCAGAGAGGAAAGCAATCAACGGTAAAACGAAGGCAGATCAGATCATTAGATTTGAGTTAAAGACACCTCAGTGCTTAAAATCGCCAACGTCTGGGTCGCAAATGTTCGAAGTCCGATAATTAGCGATGAGGTTACGAAGTGCCGTGTGGTATACGAACCTTGTTTTCAGAAATAACCCTGAAAAGTTTCTTTCGGCAGCCACTCGTAGAAATCAAGGTCGAGTAGGTTCGCGAGACTTACACTAATCCAAATTGGTTATTTGACTGGGAAATCATTTGTCATGTAGACCGGACTCATTACGGAGTTGTTATCTCGAAACGTACAAGAGTCATTTGAGTAAATTAACTGATGGTTAGTGGTCTGGGTGGACTAGACATGGAGGTCAAAACCTGCACGAAGAAAGCTCAAGATTCACTACTAGTCACTTGTGTCAAGTTTATTTCCATATAGCGCTTTTTACAATTTGATTTGTTATGAAGCAGCTGTACAGAAAACGTGTAAAACAGCAGAAAATAAATAGTAATTCATATAGAAATAGGGAAAGAAAATGAAATAAGTTAGACTACGTTCTATGCTAGCTTTTTTCTCAACGTTTTTGCTTCTAGAAAGGCGTGGCCCTTTAAATTCAGAATTTTTTGTCCTTATCAGACTCTAAAAAACTTTCAAAATTCTACTATTGCGTTCCACAGAAAAACTAACAGTATTGCTTTGAATAGACATGACATTAAGCAACAGGTATCGGTCTTAATTTGTGTGCACTACTTAACACTACTAGTGTTAAAATATCACCTACGTTTTAAAGCAGGCAAAAATACCCAGCATCTTTCATGGGTTCAGTATAATTTATAATGTATTATCATAGTGTCATTTCAAGGTACAGATGGCGTGTCGAAACAGAGCAATAAAACGTCTCAAGGAAAGGGGTTTTTGGATATGGGATGGTGTAGATAAATGAAGCACGGTGGAGCGCTAAACCAACAGCTGTTTCAATCCACATGTGCTTTAAAGCCAGTTGTTTGACATTTTTACATAGGAGGCTTCATTAGATAAACAACTCAAGTGGTATGTAGGATGCAGTCTGTGGCTGTGACTAAACAAAACATCTTCTGAATGCTAGATATGATTTATTGCTCATTGACATTGGATAAAAAAATTTTATGGCAGCCTAGAAAGGAGATACGTATTGACAATAAGGAAGTTTCAACCAATTTAGTCCACTTTTGTTTCTTTGATGCCACATAATGTTCCTTTACTGGAAAGTTTCTCCTGCACTTTCCTGTAAAGCATCAAACTCGTTGACATTTGATCTCAACAGGCCTGTGTTGAACCGCTCGCTATCTCTGTTGTGTTAAAGCATTACAACAGAACAAGTATTTCTGCTGTAATAATTAGATTTAGTTAATGGTTTCCCCTGGAAACATTTTGGGGCTAGCTTTTAGTTCAGATAATTACAATCGTTACTTAGCTAGCGAGGAAAATTAATTGGGCTTTGAGTTCATTCATAATGCTTTCACTTCTACAATAAAAATATTGTTCAAGGCATAAAGTGTTTCTCATAAAGACGGTGTAGCAGTAAATTCTGATTGCATTCATTTACTTGCTAAAATGGTTGAGTGTGAATGTTTTTCTTTTATTTGAACGCAATTTTTTTGAGGGTTTTGTGTTCGGATGAATTAACATGCTCTATCCTTCTCTTGAAAGGTTTAATATGGATGTTTTTCTCATCAATTCGTTCATCTTTCGTTGCAATCTTCAAGACAATCATTTTTACAGTTAGTACAACTAATATACATCCCGTGAACAATTTGACAGTGGTTAGTAGTTCTAAGATTTCAACTTATAAAGGTTTGTCAGTGTACAACATACTGGAAGAACGCAATAATCTTATTCCATCTATTCTATCTTTTAAAAATCTAAAGTTTTTGAACACTTGAATGAAATGTTTTTATTATCTTAAAAAGCTGTTGATCGAAAGGTTTGTGCCTAAATGTTTGGAATTAGTTTTGTGGACCAAACATATCAATACATAAAAGTTGAAATAAAAAAGTTTAAATAACAAAACTAAAATTCTGTGTCATGATGTTTTATGTTTCCAAACAGATGACTTTGACTATAACAATGAAATAAGAGCAGCCAATAAGAGCTCTGAATAGATGTGTACTTTAGTATCATTTAAAAAGCATCTTGGGGTGAGACCCCAAAAAGATGCTTGATAAAAAAAATACATTTCTGATAACAAAATTCTGAAAGTTACAATTGTGTAGCTCCAGTTGTAATGAGTTTATTGTTATTATCAAATGTAAACAATATAAAAAAGGTAAGTTAGAATGTGTTTAAAAACTTTATATATTATGGGTGTGTGATAATGGCAAAAATTATAACTAGATATTTTCTGGGATTTCCCGATAACGATAAGTAGGAAATATTTTGCACCCAATAGTCTTATGATGTAGCTCCATTTTACGTCACCAGGATATTCATTGTGGATTTTATTAATAGGGAATGAGAAAGATTTCAGATATTATATATTTCATATTTTAAAGAACAATGTTAACCAAACAACAAGACTTTTTTCTAAAGCGGCATGAATGCATTTAAGCAGGGAATTAAAATATGTTCTATGAATATGCGAATAAAATAATGTCTTAAATTAAATGTTATAAACTCCACTAATAATAACAACGCATACTTTAGAATAAAAGGAATATAAGGCTATAAATGCAACATTTTAAATTAATTTCCTAACTAACATACACTCCTTGAGGAATTTTGTGGTACATAGGTCCAAACGTATTTCATGTCTTCCAAATCACAGCATTAATTTATAGATGAGAAGAAAATATATATATATATTTTATTTGTATTATTAAAAATATATATAGTCACACTGACCATATAGTGTAAACAGGAAACGATGACCCTATGTGGGTTAAGTAACGTGAGAGCTATTCAAATAACGTGGTAACAAAGGTCTTGATCGTATCACGCGTTTCGGAAGGTTTATTCCTTACGAAGGAGGGAAGCTAGAGGAGAAATATAAACAATTAATGTCATGAGTTCAAAGAAATAAATCAGCATTCCGCGCCTGAGTCACAAACAATCATACTTAAATATATAACATAACTTTAAAAAGAAACGAAACGAAATAAATTTAATTTGCCATTTAAAACTAATCTAAACTATTTTAATTGCTGAAAACAGTCTCAAAATGTACATCATGCATCCAGACTGTACCACAGCCTGCCTGAGTAAACAGCCACAGCACAAACAAAAATGCTCCAAAATATTTTCCTCATTAAATCATTTATGAAGAAATTAAACGAAAATTGTATCTTTGAATAATTTAAAAATTCTGCGTTTTTATTATTTCCCTAAAATAAATGTTGCTGTGTGTTTTTGGCTTCATCCTCACTCTTTCGCTTTCGGCTGACATGACGTATAGTGAAGAGCGACTTTAATGCGCCTTCATTTACATTGAACCAGAGTCGCATCAGAGTCGCCTTTGATTCAGGGTCTAGATTGGTTTCCTGCGGCATTGCGTCTTTAGACAGAAATTGAAACTGTGTCTGTGTAAAGACAGTTTTTGACTGTCAGCACAATACAACTTATACTCTACTTCTTAAAATAACCAAAGTAGAGTAGCCAAATAATAAAAGCAGCGCAAAAGAATCTAGAAAAATCCATTAGTTGACCTCACTCATAGACTACTTGAACATTTGACAACTAGTTTTCCAGCCTGTCTTATCCCTGTATCATGGTGGTTAGCCTGTAAAATAAAATGTAGCATCACAAAAGAAGCTCTTCTAACTGGCAAAAATAATAATGAAAAAACTCTGAAATATGATGAAACGATCAGCAACCGCGCTCAACATGATCCACACAGAAGTCAAAATACTAAGACGCCGTTTCACCAATATCTCCCTCTTTTTTCTCTTCATTAAAGAGTCACATTGCTCTGTCGCTCACTTGTACATGCCACAAGATCAGACACATACTGATAGACTGACAGCCGTGAATCAAAGTCGAATTTTGCCATTTGATCTGAGCCCATTTTTCCCTTGCTTGTTCTTCTGTACGGATTCGGGAAAGCTGTAAAAGTGCAAAGAGAAATCTTTGGACTGAGCTGAGGCAGCGAGCTTGTGTTCCTTAGCTGTGTCGCTGATATTGTGAGCCATGTCGGTGCCCCGGGCCTAACCGCTAACCCTCTGTTTCCCATTAAGACAACATGTGTGAGTGGGACTTGGAGTCGTTTTTGGAGAGTGAGTAGAAGCCATGGCAGTGTGAACCCACAGCTGTTAGTAAAGCACGGAGGTGACAACCACACAGAAAACTGAAGGAAAAGGGGGTCTGGTATAGATAATGGAAATAATATAATTGAATGCAAGAGTTAACATGTTAAAGAGATAGTTCACCCAAAAAGAAAAATTCTGTCATTATTTATTGACTCTTTCAACACAAGAAGATATTTTTGGGAAATGTCTCGATGGTCTTGTGTCTACACAATTCAAGTCAATCGGGGGCAACGTCGTTCTTCAAAATATCTTCTTTTGTGTTCTGCATAAGATAGAAAGTCATGGTTTGAAATGACATGAGGCTTGAGTAAATAATGAAAGAATTTTCATTTCTGCCTGAATTGTCCCTTTACCTTATAAGATTAGTAATGCATGAAATGAATGGGACATTAAAGGGATAGTCAAAAAATAGACTCAAGCTGATTTTTAGCTCAGATACTATTCCAGAGACCAGAACCCTGAGAAAGACACACAAAACCAAGCCAAAACAAAGCTTCCTGCATGAACAGACTCAAGATCATACAAATACACTCGAGGCCTCGGCATCAAACTCGCTCCTGTGTGCCACCCGTCTTCCCTTATTTGTATATCTGCCATTTTCTAGTCGCTGCGAAGCCGTTGTGCTTCCCCTGCTTAACTCGTGCTCTGAGATCAAGTCGTCTTTGTGACATTTGTTGGCATGTTTCAGGAGTATTAAGGGACTTGCCTGCTTGTCAGAATAATCTATAGATTCCATTCTAAGACGGCAGAGCGCTGCCTCGTCTTTTTCCTTAAAGAGAACTACGCCGGGGGAAACTAACATGCCTTAAAATGACAGTAAATGTGGTTGTGAAATCAGCTGAGACAAGTGGATCGACTGTATGACCCTAAAGTACACACTGGTGAGTCAAGGAGATTTGTCTCAAGGCGCATCTCGGAAATGAAAAGCATTGAGGAGAACTTCAAATAGACAACAAATCAAAACAGAGCTTCTTCTGCAGTGGTGCATGTCGACTACTTGTCAAAACAAGGTCCGGTACATCGAGATGTTATGTCTAGCGGAGCTCTATTTTTTCTTTATGAAGTTGTATGCAGGGTTAATGGGTCTATGGGTAGACAATAAGAGGACGTGGCGAGGGTCTTTGAGATGGAGCACAACATCCTCCATACTTTTCAAGTCGGCAGCATCCGAGATAATCTCAGTGGGGCTTTGCTGTGGATTCAAAGCTCCATTACAGGAAGTATTGTCGATAGATACGCCAATTGATTTGAAAGCACCATGCTTGGATTCGCTCAAACCGTTGCATGAGGAAAGATGTGAACTACATCTCATTTATGGAGATCCATTCAACTTTCTCCACTTGATGTCTTCCACACTTGGCAGGGTACCCATAAATCAGTCAATACTTCAGAAACGCTGAGTGATCGTAAAGTCCCGCCTGGATTAATTTGCTTCAACCGCAACAAGGAGCGAGACGTGATCACTATATCTAATTCTTCAAAACACCTTTTATTTACCTCCATCGCCTGCTAGCTGTGCCCAATTCTCGCAGGGTACCCACTTTCACCCCCTCAAGGACGTGGTCTTGCTTTCAATCAGGCTTAAATCTGGAACGGTCTGTCCTGCATAAAGAGTCTCATTTCCAATCGGCGAGCTGACGTGCAATGACAACTCCATCATGTTGTCAATGTAAGCTGTGATGGAGGCAGAGTGAGGCACGAGGGGGTCGTAATGGACGTATCCTTTTATGACCTTGTCTTTGATAAAGCTTGATGGTTTATGATGTTCGGCGCTGGGAGGAAAGGTCATCTAAGGTTTCCCTGCGCGCAGGCCTCTTCCCTGTGAGCGCATGGAGAATAATGGGAATGATTTATCATTCCCAGGGTTTTTATCACGGTTAAACAGACACACCGCAGGTCAAATCTGCGGAATCCGGCACCTGGGGAATGCTGAATGGGGCGGAACAGAATAGATCCGTTGCCCTTGGCGAAACTCAACATCAGGGCGGTTCCATCATTTGCGGACGG
The DNA here is from genome assembly GCA_008369825.1 of Triplophysa tibetana. NCBI lineage: Eukaryota > Metazoa > Chordata > Actinopteri > Cypriniformes > Nemacheilidae > Triplophysa > Triplophysa tibetana. The sequence continues at coordinate 7,124,911 of CM017894.1, forward strand.
TTCCTTAAAAATCAGACTGGATTGGACCGGATTTAGGTGAAAGAATGGAAAGTTAATGTAAGCTCCACAAGGTCAAGAGTAACTTGAGAAAATACTTTCGTTTTGGTACTTCCGATACCACTTAACTATAATAAGTGTTAAGTAAATTATAATTTAGGTGTTGATTCTAAAATAAATCATATCAATAACAATGTAAAAATTGTAATAATACAAAATTGTGTTTGTTAATCATATTAAAGCAATAAGCCCCGCAGAAGCCGTGGGTTACATCGCATTTTATAACAGCTAAGGGGCGTTGTTAGGCGCGAAGCGGAGTGCCGTAACCCCTTTAGCTGTTATAAAATGCGATGTAACCCACGGCTTCGCGGGGCTTATTGCTTTTATAAAACAGTTACTCCATATGCTTAGCAAGGTTGCATTAAATAAAGTAAATAAAAAGATATTTAGGCTATGTGGTGCGGTCAGCCGTTATATATCGGGGGATTTTATAACGGCTTAGAACTCCGCTCAGCCAATCAGAATCACGGACCAGAACTGACCATTTTATAATAATTATTATTTAACCATTTTAATTCCAGGAGTAGGGCATGCGGCCTTATAAAATGAGGCACGTTTAGGCACGAGCTGTGCAGTTAACGTATAAATTCAGTATAGATATACATTTCCACCAGCTGCGCCTACCATCAAAAATCAAAACTTCCTTAACCCCAAAGCTTTAGAAATGGCCGTCCATGCATTCGTGACATCCCGGCTAGATAACCCCAACTCTTTATTTTGCGGCATTTCTAAATCTCAGATTGCACGTCTGCAGCTTGTTCAAAACGCCGCGATACTTCTTGTTGGTAAATTTGAGCAAATCACCCCTAGTCTTAGACCCTTACATTGGTTATCAGTCCCTCAGAGAATTGATTTTTCTATGTGTGCTTTGCTTGGTGTTCTTCTGTCAAGCCCTTTTGTCTGTCAAGTGGCTGTTGTAAATGTGCTATACAAATAAAATGAACTTGAACTAAATTCAGGTTGTGTGTCATCTGTACAGCGCAAGCTTCACAGTTTTAAAGTGAGGTTTGATTATATTGTTATTCTGATGTTATATTAAATAAAAAAAGATGTAAAGTGGGGCGCGTCTTCTTTATAATCCGCAAGCTGCGCAGTTTTGAAGTGAGACTTGATTGTATTGTTATTCCGATGTTATATTCAATAAAAAAAAGTTATAAAGTGAGAAACGTTTTGCAGTGCAAAAATCTAAATTAAGAAATCTAAAATTTCTTTAAGATACATTTATTCAGAAGCAACAACTAAGTGAAAGTCAATTTTTTAGGGGGATTGTTTTTATGATTTGTACTGAAAAACAAAACAAAAACATACAATTCATTTTTGTGAGGATTCTCATGAGAACAAATGAGATTTGTGTGTGATTTTTTCCACTATCCACTTATATGGCATTAAGCACACTTTACTGTGATTATGTAATCAAAAACGTTGTATTGTTTTATACATTTGTCTCCACAGTTTGTAAGACTCTAACTACTAGGAAAACCTCAAACGTATACATCTGTTTTAAGAGGAAGTGGATGAAGTTTACTTTTCTTCCTATAGATCCGGTCTCAGTTGTCCAATGGGTCAATTGTGAGGTTAAGCTTTCTAGAGACAGAGCATGACCAATCAATACCCCGTACACAATTCACCCAGACTGTTAAAGCCAGACGTATAGCCATGTGACAAATTATGGGTTATTTCTTTTTGACAAGTAACAATGAGTTCAATTGAAAACTCCCCTATTCTTTTGTCCAAAGACGTGAGGTAAAGAGTGAATACAGTCTGAGTTCTGAAACCAATCTAATACCAATCCCAGATCCGATACTCCTCACAGGAAGTCAATAAAGCTTCAACGATCAGCATTGGAGTCTGAACATGCATCCCTTTGGCTCAACTTGACTGCCAATTCTTTTCCATTTGGCGATAGAGCTTTGGCGTAAGTGCCTGTTGACATATTAGAACAGATGAGTGCTTTGGCAGAGGCCCTATGGAATATTCTTGAAACATGGTTCACTACTGGCACTTGAACATGTTTGATCAATTAAAGCTTGCAATCTGCACGGAGCAGTGCCCGCTCATTAGACCTCACCATTAGAGACCAACACCATATACACCCGTCACCAACCCGAGGGTGGTCTGTCCAGATGATGTCGGGTACATTGTTATTATCGTAATAGTACGAGCTGTCATAAGCCAAAGCATCCAGACGGACCGTTTCCATAAATGAGGCCATGATGGACATAAAACGGCATAAAATTGTACTCAATGTGGATGAGAATGACCTTATGATACTCTTTGGTATCTCATAAATGTTGATGTAACCAAGTTTGACACAGGTCTGATGTTACTTCAGGGGGTGGCCCTTTGCAATGCCTGATCAAAAAGTGCACACTTTTCTTAAATATTTGATAATGGCCCCAAACTGGGTTCAAGTGGACATATATTTGCATTTATACATTTGACAGACACTTTTATACAAAGGGCCCTAAAAGTAGGCGAGCATATAAACATTTGTAAGCACGCTAAACAGCACACAATAGTTTCCATCACAATGCTACTCTTACGGGTACAAGCCATGATGACACTTGGTGTAGAGCTAATATTTCACTTAATAAGAAACATCTGAGCATGAGAAATATTCAATTTCAAACTCAAATAGCTTCAGGAGCTAACTGTTTTTGACACCAGCAGGGACCTTTATTTTGTCAGTGTTGGGAAAAAAAGCGGTATCAACATTCTGCAATATTTTAAATGCTACCTTTCATGAAAGAAAGCAATGGAGGAGTTTTGGAATCATTGCTTTTATAGTTTACTAAAATGAAATTATTAAACTGTTATTTAAAATAAAATATATGCCTAAATATTATTTAAAAACAACTTAACTTTACCTTAAACTTACACTCAAAAGTTGTATCCTCAGCAATAAACTTTAAAAAGTTGAGGCACCTAAATTATTAACTGTAAATAGCTTAAAATATAACAATAAAATTATAAAAAAATTAACAAATAAAATGACAAAAGCAAGTAACAAAATAAATAAAACTAACATGAAAATTGAAAACCTATATTTTAATTAAAAATATTGATAAAACTACAATAAAACAGAAAACATAACTACTACAACATTTATTGGAACCAGGAATTGTATAATGTAGGTGAAAAATGTATTAATGTAATATAATGTAATAATATTAAAATAATTATAACTAGCCATTTTATTTTTCTTATATTACTGTAATACGTGAGAAAGGAAAAACAATTTATCAAAGCATTTTTGACCAGACATTCAAAGAACTCTAAACTGTCTAAGTCTAAACTTGAGAAATACCCACAGGGCAATTTGAGACTTTCAGAAACCCAGCGGTCTCTCACAATTCAAGTGGTGCAAAACCTTTAGTAAAAAAATCCATTCCCAATTTAGTTCAGTATGGAGCGATCCATAGTCTGCTGAATTCAAGTCAAGGACAGAGGAAGATCTGCAGAGAATGGGAAAAAAATTACAACCGAATGTCAGCTGACCTTCCATTGATCGCGTCACGTCATGCAGAACAAATCTGAAAGTAGCAAAGCTATTTAAGTAACTAGCAACAACTAATAAATTACCAAATAAATGCTTAACAGGAATATAGATGTGGGAAGATGAGGCAATAAATTAATAATATTTGACTAACCTAACAGACAACTAAAGGCTCCTGAATTGAAGTTGAATAAATAAAATAAATCCAACATGGTATAATTTTCATAATGACAAAAATATTAAAAAAAATCTAAAATCTTGATGTCATTTGACAACTACCACAGCAGAACTTCTCTTGGAAGTTTTCTCATATACCTCCCCCCCAAAATTACATAAGGGAAGTGGGAGAGGATACACACAAGACGGGCGAGATGAGCGTGCTGAAATGTTGGAACACTTGAGGGTGCTTGAGGTCTTTATGAGGCGGAAACGTGGCGAGGAGGGATGCTGGGAATTCCGCTGCTGAGAGGCTCTTCTGGAGCTGCGGGAGAAACGAAAGCAGCATCTATAATCATTTGGTGGCAAGACACGTAATGAAGGCGTGGGGGGGTGGCTTGAACTGTCATCCCGGCGTCAGGATAACCTGATTAGAGTTTGCCGTAATTCATTTACCACGTTTTCATCAGAGAAATTTGGGAAAACTTATCCTTTTTCATGTTTCCTCCGTGGACGCTTTGGGTTTTCCTCCTTGCCGGCTCGATCTTTAAGTTTAATGATCTTTACGTTTTTTGCAGTTTTCGTTCTTCTTTCCATTCTGCCAAAGTTTTGACTCCAGAGGCAAACAATCAATGCTAAAATTGCATGATCGAAGTTTTCCTTTTCAGTGTTTGACCTACACGCTTGACAACAGATTTGAGTGCATAAGGGACCACATACACTAACATTTGGCTTAATTTCTTCTTTTTCTATCAGTGGTCCTCCTGCCGTTTCTTCTGCCGCCGATCTGTAGGATTGAAGTTACGGGGCATGAGGTTGTGCCTTCCCCGCCCCCACATCACCCCGTTACCGCCTCAATTATTTGCTTCAGAGCGCAATTACTCCAGCCTCAGTAGACCTCTCCACCTCATTCCCCGTCACACTCTCTCGCCCGTTTCTTTCTGACGTTCCCCTCTCAGTTCGCATCACTCATTTCACATTTATCGCCCCCAGTTTCCATTTTTGTGCATGCTGTTCAGTTTTAGAACCAGCCGGATCGTATGCCTTCTCTTCCTACTGCAGCATCACACAAATCACAAAATCTTTTGGATAGTGTGCTTATGCACTAAAGCAGAGCTTTCCAAACTTCAGGTGTAATCCCCCCAAAGACAGACTAAACGACACAACGCCTCATCCAAAAAAAAACTATATGAAGTAACCAATAAATTTAAATCTTGAAATAATTGATTACTTAAATGTAAGAGTTTCATGTTGAGATTTGTTGTAGTTAGGCACAACGTGATCCGGCTTCACAGGGCTGACGGAGTGGTGCAGGGATGACGTATTTTAATAGGCCGACCCGAAAGTTAGTTCCGCATTGGTTCCCTCGACTAAAAGCCTATGCATTTTATAGACTTCTGGAAGATCGCAAAAAAGCTCTGCGATAAACAAAAGGTTTATGATGTTCACAAGTTTTGTCTATCAAGATAATTTATAAATTAACCCAACATTACTTTTAAAGCTTAATCCAATCGCCAGAAGTAGAAAACTAACATGAGGCTACACGGTCGCTCAACATCAAACTTTATTAAAAACTTTTTAGAGATTTGTGTCCATATTGCGTTATTTGTGAGCTTTATATGCGTGATGACGTCTAACGTTTCCGCCTAAGGAAGTCATTTTTAGCAACATGTTAGTAAACTACGTTTTTAAGACACAATAAAGATTTAAAAATCACAGGCGGGTTATAACCTGTGTGTCAAATAGTAAAAGCACAGACATCGTTTGAGGAGATTTAACCAAATAAATACATAAAAACCCCATAGACTTTGGGGCGATCGTACATGCTAAAATGCTAACTCGCCTCTAGGGTTTGCATACGAAAATACATCATCTCGGTGGTACTCTATTGTTTTTATAAAATACTACGTTTATGGTGCAGGGTTTTATAAAATAAAACAAGGTAAATAAAATGTTATTATATAAATAAAAATATTATTGATGTAGTTTCAATGTAGAAACAACAAAGCGGTTGCCAAGCAACACAGACACTGCAACATACAGTGGCTCAGAGGTGTTTATGTAATTCAGTCAGCTGTATGGTTTTGGGAATTTTACAACAGCTTAGAACATAATCAGTACCAGAACTAACTGTATTTTAACTGTATAACGTTTTTTGAACGTTATTGTAGTCAATACTGCATAATACTATAGTAACTACAGTAATGATAATATACTGTAGAAAATACTATCCTTTTTTTATGTGGGCTCATGTGGGTTGGGAATCTTTTCCAGTTTTAGAATCGGAATCAAAAGGTTAGGAAACAGAAAATTGCTCTGTTGAGAAATACAGCATATGGTCTTTTGGGGCATGGTAGCTGGTTAAAACTGGTCATGTGCTGGTCATGAGCTGGTTTAAGATGGTCATGAGCTGCTTAGAACCAGCTTTAGACCAGCACATGACCAGCTTAAACCAGCTTCGGACCAGTACATGACCGGAATAAACCATCTCAAACCAGCTACCATGCGTCAAAACATAACAAAGCAGTCTTTTTTCATCAGGGTGATATAAAATGTAAATTCCTCTCATAAATTCCTGTATGTGCATTTTTAAAATTGTATGTGTTAACTTGTGATCTGCTGATATGCAAATAAATGCCCCCGCAATTAACCATATTTTACTAAAGTAACCATAGTAAAGCGCAGTAACCATGAATTTAGTTTTATTATAGTAACTATTGTTTAACCAAATTGTAATAAATCAGACAAAACACAGTTGCTATGTACATATATATATATATATATATATATATATATATATATATATACATATATGAAGAGTTTGTTTCCAATATGAAATAACTCTGAATATAAAAAAAATATATTTTTTATTTTGTTTTGTTTTTATAGTGTTTGAAGTGAAGTTTGTAGTTAACTGTATATTTTAGTTCTTATGGCTTAAATCAAAACAAGCCAACTTCAGATTGACTGATATTATTTGGAATGCACGATAAAAAAACATGATTTTTGAAAAATGTAAAAACCGAGTTATCTAATTTTGGAACCAAACTCTTCCTAAATTTATTTTTATTTGGGATGGGCCTTTTTCAATAAAATCATATTTTAATGTTAAAACTAATAAAAAACGAATATTCGTTTATTTAAATTAAGTTAATGAAGACATTTTTATTTAGTCAAATGCTACTATTATATCCTGTTTGTGTGTTTTTTTAAGGGTAAACAAATTGAAAACTTTTTAAATGTTTAAACCCACGAAGGCAATGACCCCATCGAAGTTGTTAGAAGGAAAACACAGGCTTATAGGTATGAAAACGGGGAACCAATCTTATTCTAAAGCCAAATTCATTAGTTGCTATGAAATGTACATACATTTATGTTTCAAGCTTAAATTGGCATTAGTTGATGTATTTTTAACAACCTAACATAAATTTACAAAGAAAAATCGCTATTAAGTTGTGGTAATAAATAAAATAATGTAAATCAATTAATATTATTTTGTTATTTTATGATTAATTTATCAGGTATAAAATTATTAACGAATTCTGTGGCCTCTGTGATCTTTGGCTTCTAATTAATTCTTATTTTCTGTACAATAAATCCATCCTTTAATTGAAAAACAATTATTAAGAAATATAATTTTACATGAAATCATGTGTGGCACCCCTGATGTCAATACCCCATTTTGCCAACAAGAAAGCAAAAAAATCTATAAGCAGATACTGAATCCGAATTAGAATGCATACAATTCAAATGATACCCAACCCTAATGTTGATTTAGCATAAGCTAACTGCACTAAAGTTACAGTCAAAGAACACTGTGAATCTCTAGATTATAAAAGCCATCTCATTGCAACAGAACAAAAACAAATGCTTTGTAAGAGTAACGGTCCAATAAAAGTTGAAAATTGTAACCAATAACATTTTAGTCAACAAAAAACGACCAGTCCCATCCAAAACATGCACTATTCATTATTTTATCAGACTGGTCAAATGCTGGCCATCATATACTGTTTAATATCCTCGAAAACAACACAGAACAGACAAAACAAACAACTTCACAACCTCATTCAATTCAAAGATTTTTTCAAATAAGAACCAATTCTCCATTCTAAAACCTAACCCCCAGAGCTTTCTGCAGTTGTGTCAGTGTCTTAACCTCCCAGCCAAACCTAACACAAATGAAAACGGATGTCTTCCAATATTTCACCGAGGGTGTCCGGGCCACAACAATGAAATAAACCCAAACAGTCTTTGCGAGGAGCCGCTTGAATCGGTACCTCTGTTCTGAGATCAGAGTGGATATTGAACGCTAGCCGCTGGACGCTTCCAATCAATACCAACTGAAGCCGATGGGAGACTGCGCAGGCTGCAGGGTGATTTATGCCTCGCAAAGGCCGTCTAATACCCCCTTCACAATCTGATAGGTTTCTACTTGGGCGGAAGGAAAAAAGAAGCCAATGGAATCTAATGCTGTTTGATTTACTATCACACAGCTCATATCTGCAAACCCAACAGAAATAACTGCCTCAGCTTTTTTCAGCGGGAATAACTCATTTCAGAACAGTGAGTACGACTGCTCAAGGAGCAAATCAGGTATTCAACACGCCACATCAGCCTTTGAGGATTATATAGCTCTATACAGATCATCATAGATTTGTGCTGCATAAGAAGAACTGTATTACCCACTCTCCATTACATCCTACAACTTTATATAAGAAGTCTTAAGATGTCTTAGATTCACATTGATATAAACATTTTCAGTTACTCTTCTATTTTTATCGTACAACAATCGTTTTATCGTTTATATATCATTTCATCGTAAACACATTTGCTTAAGATCACCATGGAATCAAACAGGAATATTCATAGTGTTTGACACAGTGTTGCAGTGATTATTATAAATGATTTATCTATGCACACCATTAATTCAATTGCACTTGTAATCTTTAATCATAAACGTTAACGTCCTCTCACCTCCCAACAACAACTCTTCAACACATGACGTCAGCAACAAAAAGCGGTAGAACTATACTGACTGTCCAATGGCCGGGCATTTTTAGCCCTCCCCTCCAGGCCCAATTTACAACAAACCAATCAAAATGGGAAGGGCAAAATAAGGGCAAAAATTTCATAAGCCGTCTCACTCTCTTCACGTCTCGTTATGGAAAACAAGTCAATCACAACTTTCATTTCATGGTGAATTTAAATCAGTTATATATATTCTGTTGGTGGTATTTTTTACGAATGTTTGTTTAGTGTTTAAAAACTGAAACAGGAAACTGGACCAACGTTGTTTACGTCATCCAAAGTGGTCTATATGTGTGTACGATGTATATTTGTCTGTGACTATAAATGCACAAATACATGTATATATTTTTATACGAGGTTCTCGAATCTGATTGGCTGCGTGCCATGCTATGTTTAACCAGTTCTTTTTTAAAGGAGTAGTTCACTTTCAAAATAACTGTTCATGATAATTTACTCACCCCCATGTCATCCAAGATGTTTATGTATTTGCTTCTTTAGTAGAAAAGAAATTAAGGTTTTTGTTGTAAACATTGCAAGATTTTTCTCCATATAGTCAACTTTAATGGACTCCATAGGGTTGAGGGTCAAACTTACAGTGTGCGTTTATGACTTCACGTAATATATAATTACATTGATTCGTACGTTCAACTTGAAAACACTGACTCTGTACTTCTGCCTATGTCAAGTGGGAGCATTTCAACGTAATTACGTATTGCATGAAGTCATGAACGTGCATCGCAGAATAGAGAAAAACACAAGCGTGTTTATAAAGCCTTTATTTATTTTTTTGAAAATGACCGATCGTTTTGCTAGATAAGACCTTTATTCATTGTCTGGTATCATTTAAAGCTCTTTTAAGTTGCACTGAAAGTGTAATTTTGACTTTCAACCGTTCGTAGTCCATTGAAGTCCACTATTTAGAGAAAAATCCTGCAATGTTTTCATCAAAAACCTTAATTTCTTTTGAACTAAAGAAACATATACAAAAACATCTTGGATGACATGGGGGTGAGTAAATTATCATGAACAGTTATTTTGAAAGTGAACTACTCCTTTAATGTCTCAACCGACTTGAATCATCACATATTATAATCGATTTTCAACCGGTTCATGGTGAATCGTAACATCCCTACAATTAACACATTAACACACTTTTAAAAGTCTCTCTCTTTCATTCACACTCACGCCCTGCCGCGTTATTTCAAACTAATAACTTCACTGAAGCAGCACATCACACATTTAGAAGAAGTGACGGTTTGGAATTAGTAGCGGAAAAAAAGTAGTTCCACAGACACTCGTATGTTGTTTCTGATAGTTCTACACACGTGTGCCCTCCAACTGTTGTAGAAATGTAATATCGCTCTAGCAGTCGTCTATATAGTGCCCTTATATCGGCATGGCTGCACTATATACACGACAGCCATGCTGATATAAGAGCACTACACGACTACGAGAGCGATATTGCTTTAATATTATATACACAAATAAGAAGATTTAAATATAAATGTGTATATTCCTGTAGCTCAGTGGTTTTGCAGTGGCAAACGCAGAGCATTGCGTTTACAACGCAAGGTTATGGGTTCGATCCCAGGGGATTGCACATACCTCAGTATAAATGTATATGTTACTGCAATGTAAGTCGCTTTGGATAAAAGCGTCTGCCAAATGCATAAATGTAAATGTAAATATAAATAAAAACATTTATTATATATGCATGTATGTGTGCATTTATATTAACATTTAAATATAAACGACACACACATAAATAACATACTTTTGGTATTTTTGAATAAATGTTTCGCTTTTAAAGGATTTGAAAGCCCTACAGCGAATACAACTAGGATCCACTTTTAGCACTCTCATTGAATGATGTTGTATTGTGCAGTTGAACTCTGTCAACTTTGTTGCATTGCCAACTCCAATCACCAACTCGATAAAAAAGTCCTTATTGTTGCAAACTGTTGTCGGTATAAACACCAAGAGTACTTCACTTCCAAGATCTGACACATTTCAGAATGAAAATTCAATGACAAAAAAAACAGGAGTGGATCCATCGAGAGTTAACTGACAGTGAACTGCTCGGAATTACAGAATCATGTGGTTGGAAGGAGGGGTTGAAAGGTAAAAGGTATTTGTGACATCACAAGGAGATTACAAACTTTTTAAACAGGGACTTAAAAAGCATTAAGAGATCAAATATTGTTCCTTTATATGTTGTCCTTTTCTTCTCATTTGCATAAACTTGAATGCTTTTTCACATGACATGCTCCTAACGCTCTCTGTGACACAGGTCGCCTCAAATCGCTGATTCTCATTAAAAATGAACGACTTCCAGCGTCTGACACAACTAGAAAAATCACTGTGTTACCATGGAGAGCGTGATGCAAAGATTTAACAGGTCATCAAATCTCGATTTTAAAAAACGCTTTGATTCCCATACATTATCTCACACTCTATTAAAACTGCATTTCTCCTTCCATTTCTCTTGGTTTCATTATCCGTATCAATCTTTTCCCCATCGCTCTCTCTCTCTCTATTTGGCTCTCGCTCTCTGTTGGCTGTCTCTTTGATGCTGTGTCAGTAGAGAAGAGAGCGAGAGCGTGCGAGTCATGGTGGATAATGAGCTTTAATCAGGCCTGGAGCTCACAGGAAGCACAATCATCATCGCGCTGATGTTCAGACCAGACTCTCACTGTGCCGCCCGCTCCCTAATTTCGTTCAAAGAAATTGTATGTAGCATGTATCATGTCGAAAGTATTGAATTCTAGTACTAACCTGACGTCACATAGAAAACTTTTTACTTTTCTGTATGAATTCATTTAATGTGAAACACAAAACAGACATTGTAAGAATGGAGCAGGAAAAAAATCTAACCTAACCAGCTGTAAACCAGCTTACCATCAAAGAGGAGAAAGCAAATAGCATGACATGAATGAAAGATTTCGTGCAAATTCAAACAAAATCAGCCACCTCGTAAATAGTTACGCATTGCCATGAGACTGTGTTCAGTGTTGCCATGTCCACGCTTTTCCCGTAAATCCGGGGTACATTTAAAATGTTAAAAAGTTGTTTTTTAGTTTGTGGGTTGAAGGTGGAAAGATTTTGTTTAGCCGTCATTCTTAAGGGAAGACAAAGTTATTTTTGAAAACGTATGATTAACTTTATGATGGCATTAGTATTTCTTAGTCAGTAAACAGTCCATACACGTTCCAGTAAGAAGTGTGTTTGTATTCCATGACACACGTATCCACAGGGACAGATAAATTCAGACTGTTTCTGTCACCTTAGAGTGAACAAGCGCACCTCTAACTCCCCGTGTTTGTGTTTTCTCGTCCTTTTAAACCCTGATGCGCTAATGCTAATCTCTTCAGGAACTCATGTGACTAAAACTCACTTCAGATGGAGATTAAAGCTTTCTTTTTCAGGAATGCGCCAACTACTCGCATGAAAAGCAGATACTGCATACAGGTATGTATGTATGCACAAACACACACAAACAGGGACTTATCAGCTCTCTGCAGACGAGAGCATGTTATTCAGTCACAACACTTTAATCATGGAACCTTTACTAACATTAAATATATTACCTTAGTAGCCTTCATTACTGATTTGTCACATCTCACCTGCGTAAATATGAATACCCTCTCAAAAAGATTTTGTCAAATAGATCATTAAAATGTAGTTTCTTATCGATGATACACAGTGCGGGGGAAAATGTTATTTTAAACCGCCATCCGTAACTTTTTGGTTAAAAAACAAACAAAATCTCTGTACTTTTCCCCTATTCGCAACATTTAGCTTATAGGACTTGTACGACAGCAGAAAATATCAGTTTGACGTCATTTGATGTCAACCAATCGACAAAGATAAGACCGTAAAGTAGCTTGCTATTTAACATTAGCAAACACAGATGGCGAAACTGGATTTTTAGATTTAAAGATTGAATTTGTTTCGCTGGACGCTTTTCTTTTTTGACTTGTAAAATCAACCATGGCTTTTATATACTAGAAGTGAGGTAATTCTGTGTTTTTACTTCCGGTTAAACTGCAGTAAAACAAAAGCATTGTTGATTTTCGCAAGGATTTCGCTACAATTTGAACAACAATTTTTTTTGCATCAACAGGAAGATTATTCTCATTAAACTATTGCGAACATAACAACTAGCAGTAAACAAATAAAAATACAAACACGACCTTCAAGTAGTCGGTGATTAAGCCGCCCAATGTAGGGGCAATCGTGGCCTAATGGTCAGAGAGTCGGACTCGTGACCAGAAGGTTGCCGGTTCGATCCTCAGGGCCGGCAGGTAACGATTGCGGTGCCCTTGAGCAAGGCACCTAACCCCTTCACGCTCCCCGGGCGCTGCACTGATAGCTGCCCACTGCTCCGGGTGTACGTGTGTTCACCACTTGCTGTGCGTATGTTCACTAGTCACTGGATGGGTTAAATGCAGAGGTCACATCTCGGGTATGGGTCACCATATCTGACAAATAGGTCACTTTCACTTTTTCACTTTCAATCAGAGGGGCGGCAGATGTCTGAATGAAATATAACACAACCAACCAAAAAAACACAAATGAATTCTGAGTCTTGTTTCAGTTATCCAAAGTTGTTAAACATTCAAACTAGTTCTTCCACAAGTAAAAATCAGTGCAGATTCAGATCATGAAGCTAAATCATAAATGCCCCGCAGTAACCATACTTATAATTTAGTGCTAAATGTAGCGGCAATGGCACATTTGTTACGTCATTTAAGCACTTAATGCAGTATGTTGTGATTTTGACAAACAAAACTTTGGATATTAACCAATATATTTTGGATTTGTAGTGACCAAAAGTGGTGTCCGGAGGGCATACATGTACAATATTTGCTTTAAAGGCTCCTCCAGGTTCGATTTAACATCAAAATATGAGCTGTGAGGTGTATGATGCAAAATTGAGGTTTTAATTTGATGAAATTAAAACAATGCACACAAAATCAAGACTATTTATTCAAAAATTAGCTAAAACTGAAAAATGTACAAATAAAACCAGTCAGATTGTACAACCCTCCTCATAAAGCACACGTATGCTTCAAGGCAACCTTACTACATTTTGAAAAAGAGACACAAGTCACACGCGGAATAAACCACTCACTCCTGCGTCTTCTATTCACAGCAGCTCTTCATCCAAACCTGCAACTCTTATCTCTTCCTCATACCTGCCAGAAACCTCATCTTCCTCTCTAATCCTCCCACTCCCATAATCCTTGAACATGACTGCTGTGAGTTTTGCCGTCTGAATGTATTGATTTCATACTACATGCTTGCGTCTCCTACCTGTATATAAAAAATCAGGTGTGGACACTCGGATGGCCGACTGTGAGAATCTCATTCCCGCGGCACATGCCGCCTGGTCGTAGGTGCGGGACAGAAACAGCGAAAGCAACATTTGCATTTAAAAAGGTGACATTTGCGGCGTCTGGAGGCGCAGGCACGAGCGCAGAGACAGGTGCTGGGATGGCACATATTCATCTCGCTGACAGGAGGAAGACAATGAGAATGTCAAAGCCAGGAATCCGACGGCGCATCGAGACACGCGTACGCACACACAAAACAGAAGCCGCTGTCCGAAATAACCCTGACAATCTTTCCTTTCATCTCAGGAACCCATGCCTGGATAAATAGCTGGCTGTTCAAATCGACTTTCAACTCATAGCAAAGTAATTACGAGAAAATAGCACCAAAAAGTTGCGCCGCCGCAAAGTACGCTACTGAAATGGTGACTTTGAATGGGAGGTATGTCATTTCTTTATGTGATATGTGGAATAAATGATCATGTAAACAGAGGTTGGTACGACATGAAGAGAATGCGACTAGGGATGAGTCAAAATGTCTTCAAAATCAGCAATCTGAACTTTAAAAATGAACTTGTATACGCAACGCACTACTGTATGTTCACACAAGCTGTCTCCACATTGCACTGATCTCACAATATAAAAATAATTTTAAAGTTGTGTCTGCTTTCAGTTTTACTGTTCCTTTGTTAAGTTTAACATGCTGAATAGGAAAATCACATTTAACATTTTACCATCGACGGTAAAAAATATATATATTTTCACACATTTATACATTTTGGTATTATTACTCGTCCACAGGAATAACAAGGTACTTGCATAACACTGAGCTCAAAACACCATTTTAACACAAGGTTACTAAAAAACAAACATTTCTAGAATTCTCAGACAGTGACATTTGGAGAAAATAAAATTAATAAAATATTTTTTTTTACAGTTTTGGTTTATTTGCAATAAACAGATATATCACAATGAATGATTCAAGCTCAAGAAATAAATATTACCACAATAATTAGCACTACAGAATTGTAGACGAGTTGTGTTTTTCCTGAAGCTGTGAATCTTGGCTCACAACTTGAATCGATTACGATTCAGATGATTCGATTCCTTGCCCTCCAACTCCAACGTAGAAGTTATAAATAAAAAATATAAGATTCATATACATTAAAATAAGATGTTCATTAAAAAGGGACATGAACAGCCTCAAACAAACTTTCTATTTTTCGAAACAAACTAAATTTTCAAATGCTTCAAATCTCACAAACCTGAAAACAAAAACTCTGACTCCCAGAAGTTGCGTAACATCCAGCCAATCAGATTACAGTTGAAGGTTTCAGATAACTCTTGCTATTCTGGTGCTTAATATGCTTTAGACGGTCTGTAGGTTTGCCGTCTAAGACAGACACTTTATACAAAAATGAAAAAATTCACAAATGCAGCTACTTGTTATACAAGTGTGTACTTTGCTTTGATGCAAACCGTAGATATGCGATCTAGAGTTTTAATATTGAATATGATTTATAGGAAGTATATTTTGTACAAAATTGTAATATTAGGTATTTATAACTGCTGTGAATTTCGTTGGCATCACCACCCAACGCTAGAAATTATTTGTATGGCACTCTATATCAAGGCATTTGAAATGCTTGTCCCCAATTCAAAATAATAACAATAATACCAAGAATCTTATTACATCTCCCTTGGAAGACAATTATCCTTAATCAGGTTGTTGAATCTACAGAATAACATTCGGCGTTCCCACGGCTGCTTTTATCAGAGGAAATAATTATGGGCCAAGTACTACCCGGTGTATTGTTTTACAAGCAATAAATAATAGCAAGCAGTTGTAGCTGCTATTGTTTTATCAATTCATTCATTTAAGCTGCACTTTTGTTGACGTCTTGACAAACAAAGAGATGAAATTCAAAGAAAAAGCATTCTTACCTTCATCAACACCGATTCGCTGAGTTTTTCTCGATTTACGATCTTTAAGGCGACTTTCTGACACGTGACGCAGTGCACGCCGAGCTTTACGAGACCTAGAGGGAAAGAAAGCAAACACAGCTTTACAAACAAATATGTCTTTCAGTTTGAATTATCATGGGTCTGCACCGGCAACCCCGACCTGCAACTTGCAAATTACTTGCGCATCACAATCGTACAAAAGTCCTCGTATCTATTCAGATGCTCGAACACAAGCGGGGCTAAGGGCACCTGTGAGCTCTCCATTCATATCTGAAGACAAACAGCATCAGGTACGGTAGATAAGCAAAATTGCGAACGGAATTAATGCCGCACTTCAAGCTAAAGGCTCTTCGGGTTTATCACTCCTGACGCAGAGTTTCATGGTACGCGAGCAGCGCGCCGGCTCGGGAGAATCGTTTTTCAAAGCATCTGACAGACGGTTAACACTTTTATTCGTCAAAGTGGTGAATGTTCAGGGGCTTTCACATCAGCGCTTTGCAGAGTAGGTCCCCTCCCTTCCTACAGTGCGACACATTCAAGGGCTGAAGAAAAATCTTTATTCTAAGACTTTTTGTAATTGTTAAGCAAGCGTTTTAAAGAGCGACTGCAATAAAGTACAAATCAGCAGAGTTGTTGGCTGCTCTGAACAGGAGAGGTTGGATGGAGAGGAACACCTGTGCAGGGTGAGATCATACATTTTTTATATCTAAAGGTGCACTTGGGTAAATCAGCATACTGCAATTTGTAAATACTCAATAAGAATTAGTAACACGGCAAATGAGTAGTGAATATGCATCGCCATCGCTCTTATAGGGGACAATAGCTTTGACTTGACTTAAAATTATATTAAATGAACTTGAAGCAATTCTCTGCCCTCCCCAAAAAAGTCAATTAATCACTGAAATAATACAAAAAATGTATAGTTTAGTCATTTATAGACCATCCCTAAGTTTTAAAAACGTTTACTTGTTTAAGTCAAATCATCAGGTAATGTTCCTCCCATTTCTTCATGATTTTAAAATACACTACAAAGAATAAAAATAACTTATTGGAGAGAGAGAGAGAGAGAGAGAGAGAGAGAGAGAGAGAATACAATTTAATTGTCAACCACATGTAATTAAACAATAATTGTGTTTTGCAGGCAGCTCAATATGTGTGTGCGTGTGTACGCAAGAAGACCATTAGCATGGATATAATCATCAGAGAACATTGACCATAAATAAATATTTAAAAAAAATCTCATCACGAGGAAAGCCAGAATAAATATTTCACTAAGAAAACTGAACAATCATTGAACGTCACTCAAAATCTGAGGCTTGACTGCATGAGATTAATTCCAGAACCTCATTGTGTGATCTTCATTGAGCTCAACACTTGAAGCATTCATGTGACCACAGGACGGCCCCCCGCTCTTTATTGATTTTTATTCTTGACACATGTTCCAATCAATAGTGTTAAAAGAGCTTCATAATAATAACCCAAAACACAATATTCTCATTGACCTTCAAGAATCATAAGGACTCATTCAGACGCGGTCCAGATCATCTGTTTGCCACATGCAATGGTTTGTGCGAGGGGGTGTTTAAAGACTACCCAGAACCAGAAGTTGCAAATGAATTTACTAAAATACAGAATATAGGATGGGAAAAATAAAGGGTGTGGGTTGTTTCCACTGTGAATTGATTGGTTCGAGAAAGTGAGGCATTTCAGATTGTGAATAAAGATTAAAAAGTCAAAAAGGATTGACAAATTAATATCTTGGACAAACTACTATGTAAAAATCTCTAACAATAGGGCACAGTGTACTTTATAATTAAAAAAGTGTTTTTCTATCAAATTAAAAATATAATTGATATAAAATATATATAAAAATTCTATACAATGTGACTTAAAATGACCAGTTTTTGTAACACTATTTTTAACAGTGTAGTAATCTGAATTTATAAAGTATATAGGACAAATTAGGATTTTATGGAGACATTAATAGGCAGATATCTAACACAAACACAAAAGCGATATCGTCCTTGTGCTATATGTCTGCAGGAAGAAGGAGGTAAACAAAAGTATACATCATTTTATCCATTTTACGCATCCAAAGCCAGCATTTTGAGAGAATTTTGACAATACAGAAACAGTACACAAAATACGAAGAAACGCATACTAAAATTTCAACTGTATGTGCAAACACTCAAATACTGATCTGAAAAGCCTTCACCATACTTCAGGTCCTAACGCATCTCTGCTGGAAAGTCTTTCGGCAACAATAATAATCTACAGCCCCCTACTGCTGATTGGCTACAAGTTTGTTTTGATACTCCGTCCAACTCAGTTTCCTAAAGAAATTATGAAAAAATACCAACCCTGCCTTTAATATCACTCTTTGAGCTTAACAACATGCAACACAACACCTAAAACAGTTATTTACTACAGGAAGTCCTTTATCTGACACCTGTCTCCACATTTAGTTTTTATGGTATTAAAGTAACCCGGGGTTGTCTTGTTTCACACACCAGTTGAACACTTGTAATTGTTACATGCTCAGTTTTGTAACCACAGGGCCATATAACAAAGTAGTTATAGGTAAGATTAAAACAATTTAATGGATACAAGACTTTCTTTAACGTGATGTCGCTGCGGGCCACTTGAGTAAAATGTGGAGGTACAAACATCTTAATGGCGCAGCTCCCTGCGAGCATGTTCAATGAGACATTAAATGTTAATGATTCAGCTACAAAAAGCAGAAACGCTTAGAAAGATTTATGTCAAAAGTTACAAGTTCATACTCTACATGAAACATCAAAATAAGATAGTGATATTGTGAATAAATCAAAAGTTTAAAGTCACATAAGTTATTGTTGGAAACTTAAATTATTTTATTGTACATTAAAACTTTAAACTATATGTTAATATATCTAATAATTGAATACGTTAAATAGAAGCTATTAATGAAGCATTATGAGGGAAAAAATAACAACAAAATGAAAGCATAATTAAGTAAATAAAATATATATATATATATATATTTGTCTAACTTGACTCTCAATAGAAAGAAGTGATGACACAGGAAAAACTAAATGTTAAATAGTCTAAATTGCTTCAACTATTTGCCATATTTTGTTACTTTGATGACCAAAGTAAGTCATTTGCAACCCTTATTTTATAAACATTTATTTTGAATAAACATGTGTGTTCAGTCCTTAGGCAAATAAGGGAATTTTTCTGCAACAATTGAATTTTTTCTTTTATATTAAACCGTTTCATTACATTTTGCAGGTTTGAGCTTTGAAACTACTTTGCATTTCTTTGGAAAAATAAACTTATTCTCGGGTTAAGAGCATTCCACCTGCGGGACAGAGTGGGCAGCACTTGTGCAAAAATGGAAAAAGATAGAAAAAAAATGATTGTATGGTAGATGTCTCGGGGTACGAAATGTTTTTGGGAGCTGAGAGGAAGAATGTCAGTACCTCAGTAGTCCAGAGATTAAAAAAAAAGCTGAAGAGTGGTAAAACATTTTGACAAAATGGTTAGACTGTCCTGGTTTGGTCAAGTCATGTGACATATTTTGAAGACTTTTATAGCCTATTTGAAAATATATGTTTTACCGTTACGCACCTGTTTCTGCTCATGCAATGTTTTGAAAGAACGGCATTAGCCACTCATTTTAAAGGAAACGTTTCCTAAACCCCTGCACATATGTGTCTCCCATATCCGCCTCCTTATTCAAATGAATCCCTCATGAATTATTCACGAATCTATAATTATGCATTCCTTTTGCTGACGCCGAGTTCGAGGCATTAAAAATAGATCTGAGTGGAACATGAGCAGCACAGGCCCCAGCGGAGTCACGGCGGCGTGTTTTGACTGCCTCTCTTTACCCGCCATCACAAAATCCGCGGCGCTCTCCGCCTGAAGAGCGTTTTTCCTGACAGGCCCTATCTTGCCGTGGACACTTCAGCGACAGGTAAGAGGAACTCTGGATACCTCACGACAGCTGAGCTTAATTCCAGTGATGGGGAGTACGGGGGTTTGGCCAAAAGCTTTTTTCTGTCCGTCTTGTGTGAGAATCTGCTCCAAAAGCATGAAGATTCGCCACCTGCAACTTCCAGGGCCGGAGATTTTCCCGGCAGTGTATGTGGGCGACTGTCATTTCCGCCAACAGACCTTTACTCCTGTGATACCTTCCACTCTGTAGAGGTGATCAAATTTTGAGGAGGTTCATGCATACATATGAATGTCAATTAGACATTGAGGGAGACGTGTGTAGACAGCCAAGTGTTCCGTTGGTTAAACGGTTGCGTTCACAAGTGACAAACTGGGCCACCTTTGCTTAAGAGATAAGAAATGTTGTCATCACTCAGTCCCCCTCATGTCATTCCAAACCTGTAAATGACTCTTTCTTCTGTTGATCACAAAAGAAAAGATAAACAAAAGAAGATATTTTGAGGAATGTCCCAGTAATTTTGTGTCTATATAATCGTTATATAATATAAATAAAAGTACAACGTTGATGTCTTATACACATGTAGTCTCATTCCCCCATATATCCTGCTTTCATACACGTCATTCTACTCTACAAGGCCAAAAGAGATCTGTAAAAAACAGGATGTTTTTCCTGCGTTCTTCCTCAAGCCCTCAGTAAGCTGCTTCTTTCCAAAAAATGCACTCAAACCTCTCCACATGTGCAAACACATGTTTGGCATCACACCCATGTGTGTGTTCGCGGGTGTGATCGGGGACTCCCCGGTCCAAGCCGACAGCAAAAGTTACAGTAGCTGAAGAACAGATTAGCGTGAGGTTGAGTAATTCTTTCGACCACAGTGGTTCGCACATGCTGCATCTCTTCTATTATTTATCTGTTTATCTCGTCATTAATGATGTAACGTTACGCAACAACCCTCAGTCTGCGACTACATACTGAAGTATCGTTAGCATCAAAAGAGATGATTAAGGCCTCCGATAAAACCGGAATCTTCAGTCTAATGTAAGCGGGCATTATTTTAAACTTTATTTTTTAAAGAGTAAGTAGCATATGATTTTTAAGGTCCTACTTTGGTTTATGGATTGCCCAACAACAAGTTTATGTACATAGAAGGTGTAAAAACACTATTATGTTGTAATAATAGGTAATTGTTCTTACTTTACTTCTTGATTTGACTCTCAAATGATTTGTTCCGCGATTCATCCGTCAAATCCCCTCCTATCCGCTAGCTTAGTGTCATGTGATTGGTCAGGTGGTGTAGTCTGCTGTGTTTGGACAAACGTGTTTGTTACCAGCAAGGCGGGACGAGAGCGAGTGATGATAATGAGTGTCAGCTGAGCGTTTCACGGGTATCGCATCTTTTTGAAGGAGATCGAAAGCATAAAAGGACGAGCGACCAGAGAGAGGTCCAGGCCTGGGTTTTATGTTACAGTCTATGTTTGTGTGGCCGGCAGTCGCCGTGCGGGAGTTGCGGGAATTTTACTTTAGTTTTGTGGTTTGTTTATTTTTCATTAAAAGTTGTTGAACGTTCGCCAGTTCCCGCCTCCTTCTTCCCATTCCTTGAACTTGTTACAGCATTCATCATGTGTCGCAAATGGAACGCCTACCATCATTGCTGGATTACGGTTTACAGGTTATAATTAATATATAGTGCATAGATAGACATGGAGGGGATTTCGCCTTACCAGTTTGAGCCCTAGTCTGACGAAGAAACATCTGAAGACGATAGTAGATAATAGATAGACGATACTAGATTGAACACTTAAATAAGCCGGGTTCATAGATAGATAAACAAACTGTAATATTCCAGAAATAATGGTACATGTTAACGTTAGCGTTATATGCATTAGCTAAACACAGATATAAGGTACACAAATATTTCTTGAAGTTCAGACAAAAATAAATAGTCAAGGAGCTAACAGGTCCAAATAAGGTTGGTATTTCCCCCTTTCAAGGATAGTTTTTTAATATATCCTGCAGTGAATCTTCGGTGAAATGACGCGCGCACAGTAAAACACTGGGGTTATACTCCTTTGGTGTCATTTGAAAATTAATTAAAACCATTGTTTCTGCAGAAGTTCTTCCTTTGGAGTTTAAATAAGAAGGCACTTAGTTTCACAACATAGAACACAGGTTTTAGACGGCACATGCATCACGAACGAGCGACAGTGTCACAATATAATAATTTCTCTGGGCAAAGATTTTTGATAATATTGCTGTACCAGTGCAGTCAAACACATTTTTAATTTTCGTGCATTTTCTCCTTTTTTGGTCAGTGAATCACAAAAAAATGAGTATAGAGAGGTCGAGAAACAGAGTAACAACTGTGCGTTTTAAAGGGGTGATTTCATGAAAAACAGACTTTTCCCATCTTTAAATGCTAAAATCTATGGCAAAAGTAGTAAAGCTTACAAACTGTTCTGTTGTTGGCGGCACAGAACAATGTTCCCAGCCTCACAGGAGACAGGAGAGCAATGGATTTATTTAGTTTCCAATGGAAATCCTCCACACTGAACGAGGCAAAGCTGCAAATAAACACATTGTAAGTATCGATCTTTCTTAAGTAAGACCCCAAGGACCTGTGGCATCTTAAAAGCAGATAAAACGTCACTGTGACATGTTTGCCCGTACACTATTAGAAAGCAATGTCTGTGGCTTGTAAACATGCGACGGGATTGTCATGTGTAACGTTAATTTGACTAAGAGAAATGGCGATGGGTTTGCCTCGAGTAACTTCACTTAAGAAAACTGTGTGTATGGTTTGTAAACACGCGACGCGGTGACCTTGTTTCTTGTTCGCTTTATATGACCATACTTGATTGTTTTGTCGCTGGAAGCAAAGACTCACAGCCCTGGCTGCGTTTTCTGCTGAAAAGGGGGCTGAGACTAGCAGCTCACTTGCACTTAAAGAGATCCTCATATGCAAAAGTGGGCGTTATTTAATTAAAATAAAAAACCACTAACCCTTTCTCTCAACAGGTAGTGGTCTAACTTTAGTTGAAACCAGTAACTTCTTATTGGGAGCTACTGTATTATTGCTCCTGTATGACACATCGCTTATTGCTCCCTAAACTCTTTCTAAGTCGCTTTGGATAAAAGCATCTGCTAAATAACTAAATGTAAATGTAGCGTTATAGTAAAAGATCTGTGGTGCTTTCTGAGCTGAAACTTCAAAGACACATTATGTGGGCCCCTACGATTTATCGTACATTTGTGTAAAACTAGATAAACACCCCTTTAGGTGAAAAAAATAATCATGGTATATATTATTAGTTATTGTAGATATAGCTTTATTATGACAATCCAAATTGTATATTATTGCACATATTTGTTTCTGTTTATATCTGACATTTCGCATTAACATCAGGAATGTATTTAGTCACTGTGGTCGCGATTGCATCACTGTATTTCATGCAAACGCTCTTCAGCCACGCCACACTCAGCTTTTGTTGTGTTGCCTGCTGTTGGTGGAGTTGGTGGAGTGCGTTCCCCTCCCGTGGCTCAACACCCAGACTCAAAGCACATCTACTGCTTTTGAAGCCATCACAGAGCAAATCCACTGCAGTGAAGCTCCACGATTCGGTCTGGAGAGAGAGAGCACTGGAGCTGGGTGTTAGAAAGGACTCTTCTCTTTATCCTGAGGATGTGAGATGTTATCCGCACTTCGCTGCTCCCTTGGGGTACGAGATAAACATATACTCTACTTGTTTATATGTGCATAAAACACCACGTCTGAATATTCTACAGTATTTCCACAGGAATATGAATGATAAGAGAGAGAGGAGGCCTTTTGAAGTGTCAGATCCGCACACCCACCGAGAACAGGAGTGAACGTTGTAAAATCCAGCTGGAAACTTATTTATCTACATCTTCATATCTCTTTCCCTGCTTCACCCATGCTAAGGCCTGCATCTCTGCTGGAGATGAAGACATCAGAGGAGCAAAGCATCTTGACAATATGAAGAAACCAGTTGAAGGTGGTCTTGGCTGGATCGATGGGATGGGATTATGATGCCCTGCAGCTTGAGTCTCTCACAGCCTCATTTATCCTAGGTTAAACGTATGCGCCTGCGGAGGGCGAACAGCCCTACACACCCTGAAAGAATGTTTCAGAGTTTCAAAAATATAAATATGAGTTCTTTTAGTACGTTGTTTAACAAGACAGGATAAGGTACAAATTGCTATTAGACATTTTTCACAAGTCACATTTATTACAAGTTTTGGTGTCTTACTTACAATAACAGTCTTAATTAAGACTATGGGATTATTTTAATGATTTTCACATTCAATAAACACTTGAAATTAAATTCTAATTAAAATAATTACAAAAAATACATTATTGTATTATACTTTAAATGTGACCCTGGACAAAAAAAAGTTTTATGGGTCGATTTTTTTAGAATTTGAGATTTTTACATAATCTGAAAGCTTTCTATTGATGTATGGGTTGTTAGGAGAGGACAATATCTGGCAGAGATACAACCTTTAAATGTCTGGAATTTGAGGGTTCAAAAAATCTATATATTTAGAAAATCGCATTTGATGTTGTAAATCAGAGGCGCTGTAGTAGGCCAAACACTCGCAAAAATAAAGTTTTGATATATTTAAGCAAGGACATTTACAAATTATCTTCATGAAACATGATCTTTACTTAATATTATAATGATTTTTGGCATAAAAGAAAAATCGATCAATTTGACCCATATCATTTATTTTTGTCTTTTACTTAAAAAGTTCCTGTCCCTACTTAAGACTGGTTTTGTGATCCAGGGTCAGAAATGATAAATTACTATCACTACATTTACCTCAAAATATAAATTGTTATGGTTTTGGTTTGGTTTCGGTCAAAATTCATTGAGATTTTTTGGTTTCGGCCAAGAATGTTTTAATTTCAGGGCAAAGAATTACTATAAAGTCTTGGGAAGACAATGATGTTTAATTCACAAACAAAATCTGTCAAAATGGATACCCAGCACAACTGGATATTGTCTCATTTTGTGTTCTGAATGAGACAAGATTTTCAGTTTTGGGTGCAGTATTTTGATCTCTCATTTTAATATGGGTCTTATTCCTCATCTGTTTTGAAAATCTTATGCTGGTTCTCTCTTCTACTCATTTCTCATGTACTAATCTTTTACTCATCTACTTGTCATCTCCGTTCCTATAAAACACCTCATTTCTGACTCAACACTGACATTTTGCCATGTGATAGAATTTCTGAATTTTGCAATGTCTCAAGTCACTAAATAAATGTTTTTTTATTATACTTATTTAATGTCTATTGTCTTAGTCAACTAATATGTATTTAATTTATAGTATAACTGTAACCCATGACAGTGTTTTAACGGGTCTATGTGTTTTAAACTAAATATCTAACTAAATATTATATTCTCTCAAGCATTGGTTACAAATGTAATTTTTTTTGCCTCATGCAGACATTGTTTAACACAATAGACTTTCGGTCAAAGTAAAAGTTCAGTAGATCAGAATGTATATAGCCTAATACAAACTACTTTTGTACATTAAGCATGAACCCTGAAAGCAAATGTTTCTACAAAATCAAAGTCTAAATTCAGATAAAATAGCAAAAACTGTAAAAAAAGTATTTAATTATGTGTATATACTGTAGAATACATCAAATGAATCAGATTATGAGACAAATAGGTTTGTCAAAGATGAGGAAAAAGCCCCTTATGAAAATTTACATGCTTTTATTATAGCAAAAGTATACCTGCAGGATTTTGTGTTTGCAGAATTGGAATGCATAATAAAAACAAACTAAGCAAAATCAGCAACAACTTGCAAAATTTAGAGATTGTCGCAGCTGGAGAAAGCATACCGAAAGCATAATGGATAAAAACATCCATTGACATCCATTAAAAAACTAGCCTTTGGTCTCCTATCCTGCGTACCGCTGAAGTCAAGGCATTAACTTTAACTTTTTTGGCTAAAGGTTGCAGGCTTTCCATCTAGTGGCTTTGAATCAAGTCAGCCTCACCGATGTGTGTATCATGTCCTTAAACAATACCCTGATCTATAAAGCAAGATGTCATGTTTAAGGTGACAATGAACATTCACCACGATCAACTAAACACTTGAAGGTATACGAGGTTCATAGCATAAACTCCTAAATGTTATTGTAAACTTTTGAAACATTTCTATAACACACTTGTCTGTTATCGCAGGGACATTTCTACAACCATAAACATGAAGCGGCATTTAACAAACGTGATTGGTTGCTTGCCCTGTCAGTGAATATGGCCCCTTGGGCGAGCCTAGGCAACTTATAGAGACAAAGTTTTTCAGACCATCAGTAAGAATCTGCTACTTGCCAAATTAATAATGAAGAACCCTGCATGCCGATTCAAATAGTATATTTTACTCATTTTTTTTGCAAAATTTGAAGCCGCTTCGAAATCAAGCAATTTTTGCAACAAAAATCCCAACATATCTCTGCGAAATCCTGTATTTGGTTTCTATAGTAAAACCTTTAGTTTTCATAAGGGACGTTTGTCCATGGTGTTCAGAAAATCGACCAGAATTCTCCTGACATGCATTTACAGTACATTACATCAACTGCCCGATAAGTCAGTACCATAAATTAAACTAGTAAGACGTGACAAGTTCTTCTGCCAAATAGTGTGGAAACAGCTCATCTTAGCTCATCCTAAGTGAATTCTCAATGAGCTCCATTAAGATGTTATTGCTGTTGTAGGAAACCAAAACCAAGTTTCTGTCAGCTCCACTGAAAATGTTTCAAAAAGTTCTAGTTCTTAATTTCCTTGCTCTGTTTTCATGCCCTCCAGACCCTTTCTACACATTAGACATTCATGAATGTTCACCACATAAAAACATACTAATTACAAGCCCAAATTCCATTACAATTCATGAGGTGGACCAAAATTTGAATAACAAGTCGATATATACCGATTATTGTTGCCAAGCCCCTGAAGGTTGGAATGGCTGAGCAAGGAAAACTCAATCCCATTGCTCAACAGATCGGGGATATCAGCCTGCACATATGGCACAGTGAAATTAATCAAGCGCCCTGAACTTCCTCCTCTATTCTTCGAATTTGTTTGTTCCATTAATGGTGTTTTTTGATCCATTGTTCTGTATGAGTTATTTACCACCGTCATGAGGGCTTACGGGATGGCAGGGCCTCCCAACAGCCATCTTTAGAATTTGATGACTTCCTCAGAACGAAGAGAAGTCAGAAAGTCAAACAACCCGCTCTAATTGAAAACTCATTTGTGAGGTACACGAGGGGATGCATATCGGTTTCTTACCAACATCAGAATCTTTGTGAAGTGAATTAACGTAAAGTTTAATTAAAAGGTGTCGGGGGTGCTTGGAATTGTCAACGCGATCCAAAACTCGGCACGAGGGCAAAGTCATGCAAAGAACTTTTCGCAGATGAGTTTTATTGCCAAGGCGATCTATCTGATATCGTTGAAGGTCATGAACGTACGCCGCCAAATGAAGAAAGTATCGAGTTTGAGGCACAAAAGGCTGAGACCGGAGTGGAAGGGTGCAAGGGTGTGCGCATGCATTTGCATGAGCGTGGCTTTAATTGGGTCAGGTCTGCGTGCCGAGATAACCTCCTGCCGTGCGGAAAGAGCACATGTCAAAAATTCCTTCTACCTCAGAGTGGTCGGACATGTTCAAAACAGACAGCGCGGTAGGAGGTGCCGGCCCACCTCGCTGCCCGCTGACCAGACCCTCGTTTAGAGGTGCATGCCGCACCTTCTTAAGGGGCATATTTTGAAGGTCATCTGTTGACCGCTTTGTTCCCAAGCAGTTTTGTTAACTGGCATAATTAATGCAGTGGGAGCTCTTCAGATGAAGATAAGACTGTGTCCTTAAGTAAATTATTCAGTCAATATTGTTTCTGTAGCGAAAAACCCCTTGGTCCAACGCTTTATCTGAAACCTAGAATCGTCCAAAGTGGACTTTGTTTGCTTTGGTTAAAGTAAAACCATAAAAACCTTAAACTAGATCTTTAGGAGAAGTGCTTAAAAATATATTTATCTTATTTATCGTTTATGCATTTGCCATATGGACCACAGAGACACCATGTGATGCCGTCAGAACTCTCTTAAAGGAATAATTCACCAAAAAATGAAAATTCAGTCATCATTACTTTCTCCTCATGTTGTTCATACCTGCATGTGACTCCTTCTTTAGTGTATTATAAAAGAAGATATTAGAAGAAATGTGGTGGTGGGCTCATACAATACAAGTCAATGCGGTTGGTTTGGTTACCAACAGTTTTCAAAATATCTTCTTTTGTGTTCTGCAGAGGATCGAAAACCATACTGTACATGATACAATTATTTTCATTTTTGGTTGAACTATCCATGAAAAATAACAAATGGAGTGCATAAGTTACTAATCATTTTAGAAGATTTTGGTTTATGGTCCCGAAGTCACATTAGGACAGTGATCATACAGATGATATTCCCAAAGAAAGACCATGGATGGTTTGCAGGGACAGACAGAGGAATCCACCGGCAGACAGATGGCTAGATGGATGGATGCACGCTAAAATCAATATTTCATACAACAAGAAGTCAATTTCAGCCAGCGATTTACATTCCACCTCTCCTTTGGTATTACTTAATACTCATCCATGCGAGAGGCGTAAATAAATACACTGCAATTCAGCAAGTGACAAGAATCTTCTTAAATCAGCTGCTAAATGAATACTACATGAGACGGTATATAGAATGACAACTTGCGATACATAATTGATAAATATGCCAGTGTGGTAAGAATGACACTCGGGAGTGTCAAAGCTGTCAGAACGGTTGTGAAAAAGAAGAACGACTGCCATTTTCCTGCCTGGTTGTTTATTGCCATCAGATTGTCAACATATCTCATTGCTAGCATGGAGGAAGGACAGAGGGACAGGACGGGTGGAAGTAATTACTGTTGTGGTAACTGTTGGGCCCCTTGACGTGGGCCTCTTGAGGTGGGCCTTCATTTTAATACGGCCCCACCGCCTCAATCTATGCAGACTGCAGCTGCTTCATTACCTCAGTGTCTGCATGCTAATGAGCCGACCTGTACATTCCCATTAGCCTCTTCTTCTGCCTGTATGTTAAGCGTGAAAACAAATCATGGGAATGGGAGAAACGTGTATGAGTTTAATCCCAAAGCGAGCAGGCGGGAATGTAGTTGAACACTGAGAAAGATGTGTCATGTTTAAATAATAAATTTAATGTTCTGTCACACCAACAGCCATAACAATGAAGCTAACCATACAAATAACTTCATAAGCGTCCTCACCAATGGTGTGCCCTTTAAATTCAAATGGATTTTGATTGGGTGTCAACGTTTAATCGTTCTGCAGTTTAGCAGTTTAAAAAAATCACTCACAATGATACCAATTCTCTGTAATGTCACTGGTAATAGACCGATATATCACAGCGTATGATGATATTGGCTAATATGGGCCTAATATTCTAATATGCTAAGTAGCGGAACTTACCAATATATTGAGTAAATCAATTTTTCTTGCAATTTTATTCAAAAAAGTAATAACTTTGTCAAAAGCAAACTCTGAACTATTTTCTGTTATTTTTTTAGACCCTATGGACTCAAAAGCCATTATCCCCTTTAGGGGATATAATACATTTTTATATAATACATTTTAATATAATAAATAATACATTTTTATTATTATAAAACAATGTTTGCATTTGAATCAATATCTGTCTTATTTAGCTGTCCACAATTCATGTAATATCAAACTGGATTTATTCTTTTATGTGTGTAAGTTTGTTAAACAACATGGCGCTAATTTAATAGATAATGTGCAATAAATGTTCAATTAGTCTCATTAATCTGTATGTTTCTCATCTACTAAAATTACACTTGTGTTGGCCTCATATCGCCTACATTGCTTTCTTTATATTGGTATGACATCGGCAAAAAAAAATCTTAAATGTATCGTTCATTATTGTTCTTTAAGTAAACGCCTTTACTCTCAATGATGTCGCATCTCTATTCAAGGTCATTCCAAATAACAAGGGTTGCTCAGAGGAGTTGTGAACATTGTGAATAGCATTAGTCTTTATCCAAACCAAAACTGCAAGAAGCTCTCCAGAGAATACAGTCATCTATGCAAAATGTAATGCATCTTGAGACATTACATCTGGCCAAGGTCATTTTTGAAAACAATCTACAATGTTCTGGTAATTTACGTGGTTTTCTTTAGCAAGGCAAAGGATGAGAAGCTTATGGGTGAGAAAGAGAGTGAATGAGAAAGATTTCCCTCGTTGTCCCGCTGGGGATAAACAGACATCTGTTCTACACCACTTTAGGGGCCTTTTAAACTGATGTTTGCCTGTCAAAATGCACGGGGCTTGAGGAACAATTACATGATGTGAATTATAACATCCACATAGCTCCAGCTCGCTATTATGCTTATTTTTAAAGCATTCCAGAACACTGCGAGTAATATCAGGAGGAGAAAAGTGGAAAAAACACGAATTTGCACAGAATCTGATGTTCTAGGATGTCCAAAAGCAACCGCAATTAGATCTTCATCACAGAGAAACTTTGCCTGAGAAATGTTTTATAAATCCAGCTTTTAGGAAGGGTGGCAAGATGAATTCACTGAAATAAATGATTTCACATTTTAGCAGAACCTCACCCAAAGACTCATCAATCTTGAGTATGATTCAGTGCTCAAAGTGACCTTGTCAATGCTGTAACTATGCACAGCATTGTTTCTCAACCATAGGGAAACTAGAGCATTGTGTCCATTCAATGAAGATCAATGAGGGTCAATGGTGTTTGGTTACCAGCATTCTTCAAAATATCTTCGTTCGTTCTAGAAGCGTGCCAAAAGTTTGACTAAATAATTGGAGCGTCTATTTACACAGAGAACAAATAACCTTTAACCTTTTTCTATTACCTTACAGATCATAAAGGCATTTGTTTTCAATAAAAATGATGTAAGAATAAGTTTAGGATAAGGTTAGGGTTTGGTGTAGGGCTTTAATATCTCAATAATTTGTCATTATTTTTATAAATATAATGATTTATTAACGCACAATGTTTAATGCACAACAATACTGAGGTGCGAATAGTAACTCTACATATAATTAAATAGCATCTAATTTCCACTTAATGCAAAGAAAATCGAGACATTTTAGGGTTAGTGTTAATAGCATATCGCTAAGAAATAAAGCTATTTTCACTTAGAGTAAACGGAACCTTTTGCTATTTAAACGTAAGTATAAATAACATCAGTCGCTATTTTCACTTGCCGCAAATTAATAGCTCCCTTAAATGATGGCAGAATTTTCGTTGCTCTTGACATCCGCAAGCCTCCTCATAGACATCATGGAAATTCTCTCTGTCAATGTCCAGAAAAGTACTGAAGACTTCCATCTGATCACAGTGGTTCAATTGAAGTTTTATGAAGCAACAAGAATACTTTTCTGTGCGCAAAAGAAACCAAAATAATGGCTTTAGCCAACATATTCTTCTCTTGACTGTGAGTCTCCGATGTGCGTTCATCAGAGAACCTCATTGCTTGCGCATCCGGGTTGTGTGCCGAACAACCTTGCCATGAGAGCACCAAGACGCATGCGCATCCGGGGTTGCGTGCTCGATCGCTGCATGGTGCATGCTTTGGAGCACAATCTGGATGCGCATGCATCGTGGTGGTCTTGTGAAAGCACGTGTGAACGACATGTTGATGAGTGAAAAATGACAACATTTAGATTTTTGGGTGAACTCTCCATTAAATATGCCTTTCAAAATTATTTATTAATAAGACAAATAAAGCTTTCAACTGCGCTAATGAAAACAAATTTTATATATAATATCGAATATGCATATTTCATGTTGTTCTAATCTCAGATCATAAAGGGGGGGGGGCTTCAAACATTGTTGTGGACAATTGGGGGCTTTGCAATCAAAAAGGTTGAGCTCTACTGTTGCAGGTGCTTGTCTGTGGCATGAGCACAACTAAAAAGCAAATGAAAACAGACAACATGAAAGTATTTTAGAAATTGAGAACAAGACCTATCTCACAAGAGGCTACATAAAAAAAAGAAATCTTGTAAAGCAGTTATTAAAAAGGAATCAATGAATATCCATTAGCAGTTTAATTTAGTAGCATGTGTGCATGTGCGCAACCTATGAGACGCATTTGTTTGTTTGTTTGTTTACAGGTGCCAAAATAACAACAGCAGTGGGCGGAATGCAGCGGAGGGGTTGGGGTATAACCGCACGTTGTTTCATTAATTACAAAACACATTTCACAACCAACTTATTGTTAGTTCCACACCCAAAGGAGAAATTACTCTGCAGACGAAGGCAAGAGGGGTTTAGCCTGCCTACGTCTCTTACATAACCAAATAGATTACATAAAGTATTACCGCAATAATCCCTGCAGCATTACAGCAGCCCCGGCTCACCAAATACCAAGCAGGGAAGTTTGGCAAAACAAAAAGACAGCGAACAGGCTTCAAAAACTCAAGTCGAACATTTTATGATGCTGAGCAGATGAGCATGCGTCTACATGATTCACCGTCTTTATGAATTTCAAAGCTGATGAGCTACACCGGTCGGGCTAAGAGACTCTGGGCTATCGTAAATCACACGCGTGTGAGAGATCACAGGGCTTTCGTATATCATCTTAATGTCCGTGAATCCGTCTTACAAGCGGCGAACGAATCATGAGCGCAATTACAGCTCGCGTCTTGCTGGCGGAACACATTCCAGGTGCCTGCAGGAATGATGACACGAGGGAATGTTTATGAATGTCTGATACATTATGCATTTGTAACAGATGCAGGAACGATACAAAGCGGCATTACATTTAAGCTTTGTAACTGGATGTCCGAGTGCAAATATTCATGAATTCTGCATTTGGCTGATGTTTTATCCCCAAAGCATTTCCAAGGAATCAAGCCTATGAGCTTGGAGTTGCTAACACCATTCCCAACTAGATTAATGATAAAAAAAAAATAGTTTTTTGTATAGTTTTTTTTATTTTTTCCTTTTTGGGGGTATTGTACAGCT
Organism: Triplophysa tibetana; assembly: GCA_008369825.1. Taxonomy (NCBI): domain Eukaryota; kingdom Metazoa; phylum Chordata; class Actinopteri; order Cypriniformes; family Nemacheilidae; genus Triplophysa; species Triplophysa tibetana. Next base: position 7,157,969 of record CM017894.1, read on the forward strand.
TTATTCGATAGTATTCTGTAACAAATTGTCTGAGTTCTGTATCACAGGATCATTACTGTTAAAATAACAAATGCTTAATGTAGAACCTGCTGTAGAACTGCAAATAATTATGGTCTAATTTTATTGGCTAGAAAATTCTCAGTAAATCTATATATTTTAGTATATTTTCCCTGTGAATCGTAATACAGTAATGTCGTAAAAAAATGAAGAATTTTCAGATATTCTTGACTTCAGCAAGGTAACTTTTCTCTTTTTTTATAAAGAAGCAAAAATATTGGTGTTAAAATATAAAAAGGAGTGAGCAAGAGAGGCAGAGCACAGTTTTTCAAATGTTGGTTGTAAGAAAAAATATTTTTGAATTAAATCAAGTTCCTTTTAGTCATAATGATAAGAAGAACTTTAACCACGAACAAAATAAAGGCCATGTACATGGCAAATGTTGTCACGATCCAGTCTGTGTTTGCCCTTTGTATTGTGGACTTTTACTTCCTGTCCCGTCACATTTTGTAGTCCTTTGTAGTTCTGTTTTCTATTGGATCTTTGTGATTGTCTACCCAGATGTGTCTTGTTAACCCTCATTAGTTTGTGTATTTATACCCCTGTGTTTCTAATGTTAGTTGTCTGGGATTGTAGATCTGTGACTATGTTCTTTTGTTGTTTCTTTGTACGTGTGTTCTTTGGTTTTATGAAATATATTTTCTGCATTCGGATCCAGCTCTACGGTCTCATTGTTACAGATGTGTAGTTAATGACGTATCTTGATGCAGGAAATCTCAGGAAGAGAGTTCCTATTGCTTATTTATTTGTCTTGCAAGATTTTACAAGAAAAAAAGACACCGAACAAATGACATTTTAAAACAAATCTAAAATGAAGACCTAAATATAACAATCTCTGTTCACTTTTCAATAAACTTGACCGCCCTTTTCATGATTCTGCCCCATCATGTCATGTTTCTCTTGATCCAGTGACAGGATCATGACAGAGCCTAGTGTTTTGTGTGGAGGGAGGCAATTTGGCACTGGTGGCCTTCCATACTCTCCTGTCTTGTCTTTTTCCACGCCCCCTCATTTCCTCACTATAGCTTGTTAATGATTTCATGCCCTGCACTTGTTCCCCTCTTGTTTGATCCCTTTATAATGCTGCTGTGTTTTCTGTCCTATGCTGGTTCATTGTGATCTGTTTGAGGAGTTCTTATCAGTCTAGTCTAGTGTAGTTATTTGTAGTCCATGTCAAAAATTAATTTTATTCTTGTTCAAGTGTAGTTAGTCTTAGTCCCATTTTGTCATGTTGTTATATTCCCCTGCTTTGTAATATCACCCCCTCTTGGGTTTTTGTTTTGTATTTATTATCAAAAAGTCTTGTTAAAACCCCTTACCTACTTTCTGCACCTGGGTCCTCTTTCCTTCTTCCCTCACCGATAATGACATCTCTATGAGTTCTGCTCATCCTGAATAATTTTTACTCTAGGTTGATGTGTATGGGTTGAACATAGAACGTTGATCAAATTGAAAATCTCACAGAAATGTTGGATTAATGGATAAAGACCTGCCGGATAACTTTAGTGTGGACTGAGAAGTTTCTGCTCAACGCTGCATGACATAATCTAACATGATGGAAGCCAACAAAGGTGAAGTAGGGGCCGTGATCTGAACCCTCGCCGGGGGGTTCTTGATCTTCTGGATCACCACATTGACTGTGAGGACAAGAATTGAGTACTATGAACTACACAATCAATAAGCGCTAACTGTCAGGAGATCGATTAATTCACACCTGTATAAAATGTGGCTGCCGTCATGAAGCAGATTGGCGCACACATATTTGCTTTCAACTGATGACGCAAGCAGCTTTATTACACTACAACAGAGAGAGAGAGAGAGAGAGAGAGAGAGAGAGAGAGAGAGAGAGAGATAGAGTGTGTGCGTGAGGGGGTGGTTGATGAGATAAAAATGCAAAAAAGCCGCAATGGTGACAAAAACAGAACCGAGGGCAGGATACGAGTACAAGGAGTGAGAAATGCTACACAAAACTAATGGACGCATTCCCACAATCCCACGCTACAGCGAAGCATTCGGTTACAGTGCAAATCCAGAGATTATAGTTGATTGTATAATCTGCCTGGGAATATCCTATGACCGAGCAACTCCCCCTCAGCTCCATGCAAACACTGATTGATGTTTTATATCTGAACACGCGGTTCTTGTTCGGTTCACTAGGGGGCGTCTATTTTACTGCAGAAACTAATCTGAAACCCCAAAACGTTCATGCAGATGAAGGAGATATTTGTCACACATTAAACACAAATGCTAATTTGAAGAACCGGAGAACCTATCACCATAGCATGAAAAATTGCTTTTTACATAGAACACAAGATATTTTGAAGAATGTAGGAGAGCGAACAGTTCATTGTCGTTCGGCTGTCTTCAAAATATCTTTCTCGGTGTTCATCAGAACAAAGCCATTTACAAAGAACTCGAGGGTGAGTAAACGATGACAGATCTTTTATTTTTGAGTGAACTGTTCCTTTAAATGTTTTGATATATGAGATTAGGGCTGCACGATTTGAAGAAAAAATCGAATTGTGATTTTTCTGACCAAAATTGCGATTTGCGATTTAAAATGCGATTTGACTACTATTTAAAAAAAAGAGCTATGTTGGTTGTGTCGGTTTTAACAGCATGCATCAAAGAAAGACCAAGCAAAATCACAAACTATTGTAACATTATCCCACTGTTTATTTAAAACCACTTACACTGTGGCCATTTTTTTTAATAAAGTTGTCATGCAAAAATGTCATCACAAATTAAGAAAATAACAGCAGTATCTTAAATAGTTCAATTAACAAGTATAAACAAAACCTTAAACGTTTAAGATCCCAAACACACTGTAAACAATTACGGTTATGTATGGCGTCTGTTATTTTGCCGTACCTTTGTGAAAATGTGTCGTAGGGTGTGCTTATTTCAAACGCGTTAGCAATTGAAGTTTGCTTCGATGTCAGTTGTGGTGGTTGTTGCGACGAAGTGGGTTTGTCTGTGGACTTTTTGGCCTTGCATTCATCATAGAATAGTCTTTGTACCTCTGCAGGTGTTGATAGAGATTGGTTGTGTTGCCTCGCGAGGTCGACACAGACTTTCAAAATAATTACAAACATAAGCTTTGCTTTTTCATTTAGGTACTAAGTCATCTGCTGCTGCAGGACTTTGCGCTTCAGCAGACATGACGTTACTTTGTTGCGAATTTGAACTGCTGCTCCCGGTCGCGCTCATCTTTTCCAAATGACGTTCTTTGCTAATTCAAAAGCATTTACAGTAGAGATGCGCGGATAAGATAAAATGTCACCAGCATCCGCTGCTTTAAATAAATTATCCACCCGCCCGCAAGTATAATTTTCTCCGATATATATATTCTCCCTTTTTAAATTTCTCTCGGATCTGTTTTGCCTCCATTTCTGCTTAAAGAAATAGACCATCCTCTACAGCCGCAACGCGCACATTTCTTTTAAATGACTGCAAATTAGCGCCTGATTAAAAACGCATTTAAAAGATATTCGTATTTTTTGAGAAATTGTGTTAATATTGTATATGATATCATCCACCCGCGACCCACCCGCCATTAATCTTAATGTATTTTTTGATTACCAGACCCGCGGATCATCCGCAGTGCCCGCGGATTTAACTCCCATCCGCGCATCACTAAAGTGTTAAAATGCTGCCTATTGGTTTAACGTAAATTTGCAGAAGCAAACTGTCAAATAATAAGTAGCTGCATTTTTATCATATTTAAAGCCCTTTTAATCGAAATAATCGCAGCATTTGCGATTTGAACATCGCACTCGTTCAAATTGCGATTTCGGTTTAAAAACGATTAATCGTGCAGGCCTATATGAGATTATATCTCACATGCTTTTATAATCTACAATAGAGATGGATCAACATATTTGGCATGCCGTGCTGTACTGTATGAAGGGGCTTACGCACAAGACTCGCATTAGACTGAAAAATCTCAAATTTGTAAGATTATGTGAGAGGTGCAGAAATGCCATCCTCAAACACTTTATAAACACAACTGCACAGATTAAAAACACAACCCATATCATTTTCCCATGTATTTATGTATTCATGTATCTGAAATCAGATTCTTACCTGGTTATGATTGGCGGGGATTGATCGTTGATGAGGATTTGATCCGGCAAGCAGAGAAAGAAAGAGAAGAAAATGATTCTTTTAGTAAAGTCTTAAAATTCGAGTCACATGACACATCAGTAAACAAACAAAGATCAAACTGTAGACTTTTTAAAAGGAGATTACAGATTATTGATGTCATTTCGGTCAATATAACAATACCAAAGAGTAGAAGGATATATGCACAGTTTTTCAGTATTTGTGGTATTTCTGTAATGCATTTATTTGAAAGCGTCCTTTAAACTGACTAAAATTCTCTGACCCACACACACCTGTTTCATTTCCACATACTGTTTAAACATGACTCCGCGTCACTCATAGTTCCCACCGAAAATCATTTGCGCAGCTCTTTTCTACAGCTTTCCATTTCTGACAAATTACCACCTTCTCATCGCATTTTACAGGCGCATCAAAACAAAAGACCACTGCGCTTAAATACAGAGAGAGATCACATCTAAACCATGCATCATAACAAGCAGCTGCATTCATTCTCCTTCACCTGACCAAGGGGACAGCTCATTTGTGTATTATCAGAATTGCATCTATAATCCATTTCCGAATATCTAAACAAAATTTCAGCACAGAGAAAAAGTTCAAAACTGGCATTTAACTTCGCTTTTGAATTTTGAATGAAATAAATGACTAAATGCAGCTCGAGTCATCATCAATATATTTTTAACCGTGGCGTGTTCACACACTTAGTCACAAAAAACCTGTGGACTCGTCATTTCCATCAAGTTTGCCACGTTACCAAATAAAGTTAACATAAATTTGGTGCTCGACATGTCACCTGACACAGCTAAGAATTTTGACATTCACAGTCCTCATTCACATCCATTATAGTGGTAAAGTGCATTGCCTCTATCATAAAAGGCCCAAAAAAACACTCCATGTTTCTCCTCTGCAGATTAAATGAGGGTTGAGAAGCCAAAAGCTTTGCGGTGGGCCTCACAGCGGTGCATCAGGACAGCGGTAGAGAGCATTATTACTGTAAATGGAGCACGCTGACATCGGGTTAAAAGAGGCAGAAGAGCAGTACTCAAACGGTTCGAGGCGTTCTGCTGCCGTCCTCTCCAGCCGAGAGCTTTAAATCCATTAAAGGACCAGCCGGCGATGACATGAAAGACAGATTCTGTGGTTTTATTTGAATTCGGTGTTCATATTTGTATGTAGGACAAGATATAAATGTATTTTGGAAGCTTTTTAAGATTACCCTATGATGGTGCTTGTTTTTCCTACTTTGAAAAATGAATGGAAGAAAACTCTTTTTTTATAATGTGAGATAACAATGTGCAATCAAATTATACAGTACAAGAATAATTGAGGTTTTTTGAACAGATACAGTAATTGCAATCAAAACATCAGCGAATTTATTTTGAAGGGGTTAGATGTGTACCAGAAAGGCGGTGGCAAATGTACCACTCGTTCAAACACACACACAAGCACAAATAACAAGCTAGTTACAAAGAAAACGCACACATAGTATATTGTAGACTAACTAACTGACTAGTCAGGCTCACTGTTTGATCCCCCTCAGCATTATATACAATATGTGACCCTGGAAGAAAATACCAGTCTCGAGGGGTCACTTTTAGATTTAAATTTAGATGTTTACATCACCTGAAAGCAGAAGAAATAAGCTTTCTATTGATATATGGTTTGTTAGGATATGACACTATCTGGCGGAACAACAAGTGTTTACAAAGCTTTAATCTGAGGGTGCAAAAAAGGCAAAACACCTTTGAAGTTGTTAATCTGAGGCAGTGTAGCAGGCCATCCACTCACAAAAATAAAGTTTTTATTTTGAAGTTTTAACAGTCGGAAATTTATGAAATATCTTCTAGGAACATGATCTCTACTTAACATCCTAATGATTTTTTGCATAAAGAAAAATCTGTAATTTTTATCCATACCTTGTATTTTTGGTGATTACTAAAATGTTCCCGTGCTACTTAAGATTTGTTTGTTTGTCTAGTGTCACAAATGACGAACACCAATAATCAATTGTGTAACAGCTTTACCTCAGAGATGACATATTTTTGTATTCAAAAGTTAGCATTTTAGGACTTCCTGTCACATCGCGCCAAAGTTTGGGGTTTCTGGTAAATCGACCGCAATAAGGTCTGTGGTTAAAAAATCTCTAAATAGTTTCACGTTGGCATAACATGACATGAAACACACCAATTATAACCCATTCTGGGTTTTTTAAACAACTTAAACAACGTGCAGAACGCGCAGCCCGAAATGGTCTCATTGGGGTCCCTTTTCACCGTTGCAGCTGTATGTTTTACTAAAGCGTGACGGCGAAGATGAATAGGAAAGACATTGAAAGTTCCAAAAATGAAGCTGTAGAACGTGATGACACCGCGTCTGTTTTTTGGAGATTCTTTGATTTTTATCACTGTACAGAGCTATTACTACACATTATGTGCGTGTTCTGAGCTACAGTGACCGGCCCTTCACACAGAATGCATCTTTCTATACTTCTTTATCAAAATGTTTCTATATAAACTAGTGGTGGGCCGTTAACGACTCTTATCGCGCGATAAAAAAAATGTCGCCGTTAATCTATTCTCAAAGTTGGGTTGGGAGCTGGGTCTAAACTACGCAAGCTATGATGACTTTCACCTTGATATTTTAGCGCGGATCTATACATAGCTTAATTACACTGTAGGGGGCGAGAACGAGAGTTTTCAACTCGCGTCATCCGCGTCATTCACACCGCCTCATCATCTCATAGGAGGGCTTCATTCGCGCGATTCGCGCCGCAAGTAGGTCTATCGAGTCTTTGCATTGACTTAACATGTAAATCACTCGCGCTTGACGCGCCATTCGCGTTTGGTCTGATCACAACATAACGTTACTGTGAAATTACCACATCAAACGTGACGTGCTAACACGGATGCAAGTATGAAGCCGCCGGGTCTGCTTCAGGGAAAATTTATTTTTAAGAAGCTTCCCAATGGAAACCTCGACAAGACTAAGGTTGTTTGCACCTTGTGCAATGTGGAATTGGTTTACTGTACGGAATTGGTTTACATACAGTTGGTCTAAAAAGAAAAAAAACTTTCTCTCAACAGGTAGTGGTCTAGCTTTAGTTGAAACCAGTAACTTTGTATTGGCACCTAATGTATTATAGGCTCCTGTGTGACATATCGCTTGTTGCTCACTAACTCTTTGTAAGTCGCTTTGGATAAAAGCGTCTGCTAAATGACTAAATGTGAATGTACTGTAGGAGCTCTTCCAGTCTCAAGTACCACCTAAACACAAAGCATCCCTTAGCTAATGCGGAATTAAACACAATGTACATCTTATTGAACATAATTTAATTTTCATCACAAATTATCATAGTAGAACAGCTTTCTCAAGCAGTTTGTGATGCATTTTGGAAACAAGAGATGAGCCCCTGGTCTAATGCGCCACCTGGCTTGAGAAACCCGTTCTCAAAGACTTACTTTTAGTCATTATTTGGGTAGCACACATATTCTAAATGAGCCATTTTAATCTAGATTAATCTAGATTAATTCCAAAATTAATCTAGATTAATCTAGATTAAAAAAAAAATCTATGCCCACCACTAATATAAACATGCGCTAAATGGAGGCGTTTTGATGTTTGAGTACGTATGGCGAATGAGCGGTAACGTTACATATTCCGATCGCGTTGCAATCGGGGGCATACGCCGCGCAACTGAACAGCATTTGACTGTAACTCAGGTGTAGCAATTGCAAGTTCGCATTACGTTATATTAAATACAATCACGAGCAATCATCTTCAAAAAGCGACCGTGTTCCCCTCATACCTGCTCGATATCAGCATTTAACATGATGTGTTATTAGTTCGAACTGTTTCTCTGTATGCTATGATGAGAAATAAGGGTCAGTAGAGGAAGGAGGATTGACAGCGTGATGCGATCGCTTTCCTCTCACATATCTAATTTAAGCCTTTGTTTTATGATTACAAAATAGGATTTCAGGAAATCATGAAGCCATTGAGACTATGAGAAGCACAGCAGACATTAGATGCATGTTTTAATGGTACAATTATAACTATTACTTAGGATTCAACTATTCAGATAGACCATGGTATTAATATTCGGGGTGGGGGGGGGGTGCTCGTAACTCTTGAAGTTAATTTCGAGCCCTGTACTCTATTTATTTGCTTAAACAATATGCATGTAAGTTACCTTTGCATGCAATTCAGTTATTAAAGAAGTCTAAACTTTGCAGTTATGGGGAAGGGGATGGTTTACATAGTGTAGTTAAAAATTGCTTCCAAAAGTTGCACAATTAAACGGTTCTGAATTTTGACTGCAACTGTCATGCATCCTTTTTCAAACAGAGACGGCCATAGAGAAGCAAAAGCTACAGATTGCAGCTTTAAGGAATCTATTAGATTAAATAAGCAAAAACTATTAGATTATGGACGTGTCGTATCAAAGCAAGATATTGTCTAGGTTGAAACGAGGAAAGATAAGGATTTACCCCAAAAGCACTCAACCCAATCCTCTTTAAAATCCATCCAAAGCTGTCACAATTAATTACGGGCCCTGTGACACACGGTTCCCGCATGAAACCGCACTTTTAAAAGAAGTCATCTCAATTATCCTCTCTCCTCATGTAATCTAAACCCCTCTGTTTCTATCTGAACCGGGAGCCAGAGGTTCTGAAACATCTGGGCCCTTAAAAGGGGTCTGATGGCCCTCAGCAGTAAATGACAGAGACTAATCATCGAAAAACTGTGGCGATTTGCCTTCCCTGCAACTCCGCGGCCCCCGACTCTGAGATGATGAATGAGCAGATGAAGATGATGGGCAGATGTGGCAGTAATTGCTCTCCGTGTCCTTATTATAAAGGAGTCAAACAGACGTGTTTGGTGGCATTAAACGTCAGCCCGGGATACGTCGAGGGAAACGGGGCTTGGATTTAGGTGAAAAAAGTAATTGTAATTGTTAGAAAATCAAATAAATAAATAAGAATCTGTTTTGCACAAAATTAAAACCTAGACCTGGAACAGGTATTTACAAAGTCATACGTGTTTTTTTTAGATTTTAAAACACATTCTGAACTTAAAAATTAATCTTCTCTGACAATACGAACTGCTGTGCTAAATATGCAGTAGCCCCATGAATCTTACGTCAACATTTTCCTGTGAAGTGGCACAGACCAAGACACTGAGATACGACCTTCATTAGTTACCGAATTTTCAAATCCCGGCTTTGACGCCTCGAACAAATGAGTCAAAATAATATACTCATGTGTTACTCTAATACGCATAATTATTTAATTTGCCTATAAATCAGAGCGTAGTCAAGTGAAGGAACCTATTAAAACCTCATGAATTTATGTATATTTGACAAAAAAAAAGCAGGATGATCGGTTCAAAATTGCCCGTCAGGGCTGTAAATCGCTCACCAAAACGGCTGCGATTATACCAGATGAAATAATCATGGGGAGGAATCCTGATGAGCAAGTGTGTGTTTTCTTACTAACACACAGACAGATAGAATGATCTCAGAAATTCCATGAATTAATTGGTGTTGTCACACAGTATTTACACTTCTTCATAAACAACAAGAGTTATGCTGGTACACAGAAGGTAGCCAATCCTAACAGAGATCAACTATATATCAAAGTCTTAAAGGAACAGTAGTAGGGTCCTATGATTTCGCGATGAGGAAAATGCAGCATAAAACGGAAATTGGTGGAATGTCACAGAATTTTGCAAATTTAGAATTTCTTAATTAGAAAGTACAATGAACAGCTATTCAATTTCTACTACAAATAATGTCAAGAATTATCCAGCTGCTGTTTAAATAGTGTAACCTGTTTGTTCTTTGTGTTTCTGTGTGATTGTGTGGCTTGGCAGGCACATGCAGAGGGGGTCGAAGGGTGCTTGAGCCCTTTTTCTACAAAGTGCTCTTTTTGATGCCCAACGTGCCCTTTTTATGAATGGACAAAGGTGGAAAAAATGGAATTAATTTCCACATTGACAATTTTTATATTATTTAAAGTTTCAACTGTTAAGGTTAGTAAATGCACGAAGAACTAAAATGAACGAATGCACTGGCATTAAATACCACTTATAATATACAACGTTGTATATTTCTCATTGTTAGTTCATGTTAGCTAATACGTTTACTGATGTTATTACACGGCTCGTTGGAATGTTTGATTCTGATTGGCCAGTCACGACAGGTTCGTTATAAAAACCTCTCAAAACTAATAACAAGCAGTAACCCGGATGCAGCAAATCATTTGGACAGTTTTTTAAAAACAAATTAAATATACATGTATTTACAAATGAGTAAACCAATTTGCCCGTTCGTGACATCTGAATGTATTTCTCACTTTAAAACCAAAAGCAAACGACTTTGCCTTGCAGAAGGTCTTAAGTGAAACTAGCTTATACATTATTTTTCAAATTCACATTTCATGTCCAGTTTTTTCTCAAGTAGCCGTGCAATAAGCGGGATATTATACAAGCAGCCGGCTGTTATCGCGTCGGATCCTGATCACACTGTCAGGGCTTATTTCTGCGATGACAACAACAATATCCCTTACTTAACAATATAACCCTATTTTAAACCCACCACTTATATTTTCACTCCAGACTATAAGATGTTGTAAACCTTTATCCACTGGTGTCACCACTACATACCATTACTTCAGAGAAGGTCGTGATTTATACTAAATCTCACTTTTGATTTACTTCAGTTCTTTAATAACGTTCCTATCCAAATTTGTAGATTGTTTTCCTCTCAATTGCTTTTCTGCTTTAGAAAACAGGATCACAAGGACACGTGGACCCAACGAAGTCATCAGCGGGATTTCTGCACACGTTCCTCTCACACCTCTCGATTCATGTTAGGAGTACAGGCAAGGCGTGATGGGGGAGGTTGTGACCTTTAGTGATGCGAGTGCACTGTTGCCGGGTTAACAGTCAGTGTGTATAAAGAAAAATATGTCAATCTGATTTAGGATCCCAGAAAACCTAGTCTATTGGATTAGACATCAAGACTCAGTGAGCATGTAGCCAGCTAGTCATAAACATGATACCATAGTCCTCCACAGGATCCTGGTTAGCATTCAGAAGGTGTCCCGGGTTCGCCTGGTGATCAGGTAGGATGGGACAAGATGCTATCAGAGGCAATTTGTCTTCCGAATGAGTCCCATCTTATAAAAAAAGACCTAATAACACTGACAAACGAAAATAACATATATCTGATCAAATCCAATCACCTATTTTCATTTAATTAAAGAAAGCTTTTGTCGCGGGCTGCATGTGGGATCGTCTTGAGCTTTGTTTGAGGTGAAAAACATATCAGATCAGATATAAAATATGAAATGAAGATATGGAGGAAATGCCCCATAGATTTTATACTTCCTCACCCGCAAGACTGGGATCGAAATAAAGCAGAGCGTGACTAAATTTGACTACATTTTTTCATCCTTGGTCTCTGCGCCTTTGGGGCTAATGAGTTTGTTAAACTAAAATATCTTTAAGTTCTATTTAATGTTGAAACATTACCCTTGAAACAAGAAAACATGATTTGACTCACTGATTCACAGATGACCTTAACACCATCACACCCTTCCAGTAAGCACACTCGCGTACTTCACACAAGAGTCGAGACGTTATGTTTGTCACACAGTGTTGACCAAACCCTGACTTGCCTGGAGCCTTTTAAAAAAAAAAATCCCACAAATGGAGTCACACCGAGGTAAAGACGTTTCTTCATCCCCCAAAGGCAAAGTAGTAAAACTACTGAATTAATGTGAAGATGTATCTTGTATTTTCTCACTTTAAATCACTGAGGTAAGCTCAAAAAACAAAATCATGGGCTTCAGGTTAAGCTGGTATAATTATCTAATATGATTTGAACAAATGCAGTTATTTGACAGGTTGCCATTTGCAAAAATAACGCTTTAAACATTTTGACGGAAACACGTTCTCTCCACGTACTGACAGAACGCAAATGACAAATTATGTTTGAATATCATAATAGAGTGATGACATTTTCTAGGTGTCAGGATCTATTGTGAATGTTATATGCGTGAATGTATATGAAAGAGAGAGTTTGTCAGTGTGATATGCATTCAATTTATGTACCGTAATGAGTAGAGTGAAAACTGAACTTACATTTTGCTTAAAGTGATAGTTTACCCAGTATAATAAGCTCAAGTTACTCATATGCATTCATGTCTTTCCATTTTAGGGCGATCTGTGCCTTTAAGAAGCTGCTTGATATAATGACTTTGTACCATTTTGAAAATGCCGGGCAAAGAGTAACTACATATGTTTTATTTAGACGATAAAAGATACGGTAACACAGTTTTGATTCATTTTAAACATTTTTTGCCAAAAAACATTTTTGTTATTCCAAATGGTGCTTTTTATATGTATTATAATGACAATTTAAAGCGATAGTTCACCCAATTCTGTCATCCTTTACTCACTCTCTTGTCATTTCAAACCTGTATGACTTTCTTTCTTCCGAAGAACACAAAAGAAGATATTTTGAACAATGTTGTTAACTGGTCCCCATTCACTTACATTGGTTTTGTGTCCATTAGAAGTGAATGGGTGTTCGCTTACCAACTTTCTTCACAATATCTTCTTTTGTCTTCTGCGGAAGAAAGAAAGTCATACAGGTTTGAAATGACTAGAGACTGAGTAAATAATGAAAGAATTGTTTACTTTTGGGTGAACTATCGCTTTAAATTGTCATTATAAGGGCCATACATATAAACAGGATCATGTAGAATTACAAAAATCTAACTGTAGAAATTGTTTTGGCCAAAAAAAGATTAAAAACAAATGAAAACTGTGTTACTGTATCTTTTATAGTTTAGTGTAGTCACCATTTGCCTAGCATTTGCAAAAATATCCATAAGTCATTCTATCAAGCAGCTTCTTAAAGGCACAGTTCGCCCTAAAATGGAAAAACATAACCGCATATAAGTAACTTCAGCTCCTCAAATTGCCTCTCAAACTCTCTTTCTCTCTACTTCCTTCTCTGTATATATACCGTAAATCCTTGTATTCTTTTATTTTCTCTCAAATTATTTACAAACTCAAAGTACTTCATTCAAACACAAAATCACATACATCATAAATGGCACGTTTACACATGCATGTGGGATGTGTGTGACCTGCTAATCGTAGCTCCGTGGCAGAGCTCAGGATTAAACTGCAGGTGCACAGAATCTGTCACTATCGATATCTCTCTGTTACCCACGCCGCGCGCACCGTGACGGAAACCAGCGCCGTGGCTCTCACGCAAGTCAACATGAATCGTTTCCAACCAGCAGAGGTGGAAATCTGCTCCCTCGCTTCTGCAATTCCCAGCGCTGTGAAATCTGGGACTCATTCACTGCTTAAGTACAGCAGTTCAGAACCGCTTTTATGTGCAGCGGGGTAAGAAATCAATGACTTATAAAGCAGAAAACGGTAATCTGCATTTAATTAAGAGCTATTTTATCGATTATTTGTCGCCAGTCTGGACTGAAACTACAGAAAAGAGGGTAGAAACAAAGAAGAGACAGTTAAGCAAAGAAAGTTGAAAAGAGGAAAGAAAGAGGATGGAAGTAATCGAATTCGGCAGCACTAAACCCCCTCATCTTTTTGGGGGAAGATTAGAGCACAATGCATCTGCCAACCACGCAAAAGCGACGCACTTGCATGACCCACATACAGCCCTGCTGCGCTCTGATTGGCTGGCGGGATGCAGCTGTGGGGCGGAGTCTTTTCCTCTCACATCAGCAACTTAATAATTTACAGTTTTATGTAACTTGATGAGGGATTCTACCCGTAAGATCATTTCAGTCCCCCCCTCCGGTCTCCACAGAATGGGGATAAGTCGTCGAATTCGGAGGAGGAAGAAGCAAAGTTTCACACTGACGTGTTGGATTTACGCAGAGGAACGCTCAAATTTGTTAATCAAAGCAAAACCACGTAGCACACGTCAAATTATTTGCGGGTGGAGAGTGTGTGCGCTTGTACTGGCATATTTTTCTGCTGATATCGAGAGCTTTCTAGAAAACACACTCCCTGAACGCCACTGTTTGCACAAACACTGCACAAGCACACAGTCAACAGGAAGAAACATCCCCGAGACAACTTCAGCAAACTGCTGCACAAATGCTTGGAGCGAAGTCACTGTCTGACACAAATACCTGCTCCTCACCGTTGTTTTCTCAACTGGCACATGTCTCTACATTCTTACGGTTCTAGATCAAGGTTCTTCCTGGCTCTATATGAGGCGGAGGTGGTGCCATCCTGATCTTGTACACACACGTAGGCCTACGTTACCTTTAAGTGGCTTAACCAAAGTGATTTTGACATAATAAAAGTTATAATAAAATTAGATGAAAATCACAATTATTAAGTTTTCTAAAACATTACTTTTAATCAACCAAACAGAAGTGTATTTGATTCATATAAAGCTATTTATCATTTCCAACAATTATTTCCGCCCACTACAGCCAACTGAATTAACCTTAATTAACTAAATTAATAAGTCTTACAAAACCACATTCATACAGCCAGCTGATCCCGGAAAATTGCCCAAAAATTGCTAGACTGCCTTCTGTGTGAATGCAAACGCATCCCGGATAGATCCGAAAAATTATTCCGAAAAGGGAACCTAGTAACATTAACGGGATCAGTCCCGCAAAGCCCCCTGTGTGAACGAAGGCAGGAGCAATGCCGTAAGCGGTGTGTCGTAGTGTTGACGCACGCGTCATTACAATGACGTAGCTATCATGCGACTGTTTGAGTGGGGTGTTAAAAACCAGAAAGCACTTCGATATACAAAGTTTGCATATCAACATCTAACGTCCGATCAGCTGCCTTGTTGTTCAACACAATGTAAACACTTCCTCTGTTGTAGCGCGTCACTACTTCTTTCTTTTCTGATGCGCATATTATACGTCACGTCAAGATCGTGTCACGCGTCTTTAAGGGATCTTTACGGGATGTGTATGAACGCACACATAGATTCCAGAAAATCACAGGCAGTGTGCATGAATAAAATCGAACAATCCCGGAACAAATTAATGACACTCATTTTGCGTGTATTTTCCATGTAGGATCTCTGTGTGAAAAGGGCTTTATTGACTAAGATGAGCTAAGCTCATTCACATCTTGCATTCTCTGTGGTTCACTTTAAATGATTCAATGATCTCTTATATTCGCTAGTGACTGAAAAAGTTCAATAGTTTAAATGAATCGGTTCAATGACGTGATTCATGGAGCCTTCAGATAATTCCGGGAAGCAATGTTTTCTCTTTAAATGCTTTACTTCTTTCATTTTTTTATTGATTAAATGGCTTTCGTCTTTAAATGGGTTAAAAGTTTACCTCAGTTGGTCTGTTTAGTCGCAGCTCCATGCGTTACTTGTAACTTCCGGGAACTATTGAGAGCCTCCATGAAACGTTCCGTTAGAGTCAATGTAGTTGACACAACTCTCTCTTTCAATGGCTCTGCAGGTAACTAGCCTTGAGCGATAACCACTACAACACCAGGCCAAGCCAATGTCTTTAAAACTGCAATCTGTACATTCTGCCTCTCTAACTGGATCTCAAACGAATTCGTAACTATAATTAAGTGGCAAATTTTTATGACATGGACGATATTAATTGTATGTTTTATATAGGTTTTAGATTTGCTTTAGCGCTAGTGACGAGGTTTAGGGGTGGGGTTAGGAAGGGCCTTTGTAAGAATCGCACGTTTTTGTACGATTCACGTCGTATGAATTCATTCGAATCAGTCACCTCGTAAAATAGAAAACATTTCAAAAGTTGACAACGATATCAGAAAAAAAATTATTGTATTGCCACTTTTGATTTAGAAAAAACAACCAAATAAAAATTTCTAAGAAAAAAACGTTGCTAAATATATTTGTAAGTTTGAATAAATATCCGGACTCGGATATAAATCTGTATCAACAGAAAACAGTTTCTCCACACTGAGATAGCTGAGAACACCCAGAAGAGTCCAAATACTGCAGAAAGAGAAGATCTATGACAACTCAAGTTTGTGTGGGAAGTAAAAGAGACATCTACACTGAGCAAACTCAGGAAACTCCAGCAAAGACATTTCCTATATTTACTGGGAGTATTGATGTTGCTTGAGGACACATTGCTGGTTTCTGTCCATGTAGTTGCAGATGATTGTTATTGTGGGCTGGAGAATACAACGTGTTGTGTTAGTTTGTACTTGCGAGACGTGTGTTTCTAGCTCAATTGTTGTGCTCTTTTAGTTGATGTCAGTTGGCATTTTGTGGAAATAATGTGTGTTTAACCTTGTGTATAGATAGTTTCAAAGCAACAACATACAGGTGAATCTCAATAAATTAGAATAATGTGGAAAAGTTCAATTACTTCAGAAAATTCACCTCAAATTGTGAAACTCGTGTATCAAATCAATTCAATGATATTGAATTGGTGGATTTTTGTTAAATGGGAGCCAAAATCATAAAAATTAAAAGCACCAAAAACTGAAACTACTTCAGTCTGGGAGCATCGAATTTCTTTCAAGTTTCACAGTTTGAGTTGAATTAATCAAATAAATGAACTTTTCCAAGACCTGTAAACAAACTTTACTGCACATGCAACTTTCTGGGGCAGAACTGATATTCATAGTGTTTTACAGTGTTGCAGTGATTTTTTAAAATGACATATCCCTGCACACTATTTTTTCAATAAAATAAAATTCATTTGCACTTTTAATATTTTGTAAAAACGTTTCCTCTCAACAACAACTCTTCACCACATAGCGTCAGCAACAAAAAAGAGGTAGAACTATCATGACTGTCCAATGGCCTGGCATTTTTAGCCCTCCCCTCCAGGCCCAATTTATGAAAAACCAATCAAAAAGGGAATGGCAAAATAAAAGCCCCGGCCTACATTTTTTTCTAATTTTCGAAGCCGTTTTACTCGGATAAACGTCACGATACAGAAAAGAAGTCAATCGCAACTTCCATTTCACGGTGATTGTCACTTCCAGTACATATTCCTAACCAATAGAGTGCCTGTAGATTATTTCTGATCACAAACTAAAGAAACCGTGAAGAACCACAACTTGGCTAAACTTGTCTCTCAAATATTTTTGAATTTAGACTGCGATCATTGCATTTCGTCTGTATGTTTTTGTCTGTCAAACTATGTATTTGCATACTGACACTCACCCTGCATTCAGAAGGGAAGGTAGGATCTTACGTCAAAGATATTAATGGCACTTAATATCTAACCCCCAATTCCAATACAATGAATTTTGAGGAATGTAACGCCCAATTGTCAATATGTATTGACTAACGACTCTCAATGCTAGCTAGCTATATCATAATCCTCTTCAAAACTACCCATAGTTCCTTTAAAGGAACGCGAAACATCAGAAATAATACAAAACTGTTACATCAGTATATCTTTATTTATTTGCGTACCTTTTTAAAGAACTGGTACCGTCATCATTCCTAGAACAATCTGTACGTACACAGTGTGAGTCAATGTTACGAATGCATCTTACTGCAGAGCATCATGGTATAGCTGAGAGCCAGCTCTATCTCTCTCTCTCACTGTGTTGTACTGCGCTGTAGGAGTCATCCCTTTCTGTGAGTCACCGAGCGATAAAGAGCCATACAGCAAGAGAGAAATAGAGGCCAGAAGGCTCAGAAGAGGGGGGGGTGCTTCCTGAGCTTTTCATTCATAAAACGCTGCAGTGCAGCATGCTCATATTCACGTGTGGCGGAACAGAGGCGGACGGGTGCGAAATCGATAGCGAGCAGTGGGCTGAAAAGTATAAGATGACATTGAATTGTAGCAGCCAAGCTGCAGAATTTAAGGCTCCATTCCAAACCCCAGAGAGCTGCCTACTAAGCAACATTTTTAACCATTAAAGTATGAACGCACTTGTGACGCAAAGGCTGTTCTCAATGCAACCACGTAATTTTTTGTTGTCTTATGAGGTCGAAATGTCAAACCGAATGATATGTATGCTTTGCGCAATCCCAGAATGCATTGTGACGAAAGGGCAAGATCAGTTTGGGATCATTTTATTATCCACTAAACGTATGTGTAGTCTGTTTACAAAACTCAATGCTGTTGTTTGCCAGCTTCATTTCTTTATTAGATTTCGGTGTAACTTTGTGGTCAAACCGCGTCACATTTCGTCACTAAATGTACAACTAAAAAGGTTGTTAATACAAAATATGTATATATAATTTTTACAAACATTCTAAACTGGCAAAGTTTTAAGGACTAATATTATGTAAATTGTAACAAACAATCAAAATATACTTCATTACTTGGTTTAGTCCTATGTTAGATATACTACACTTTATATACTGCTATACAGTGTGCTGTC
This sequence comes from Triplophysa tibetana, assembly GCA_008369825.1. NCBI lineage: Eukaryota > Metazoa > Chordata > Actinopteri > Cypriniformes > Nemacheilidae > Triplophysa > Triplophysa tibetana. The sequence continues at coordinate 7,176,518 of CM017894.1, forward strand.
TCAATCACTGAATACTTACTTTGATTCAATAGTGTGCACCATTATATTATGTCTATTTAGGCAGTAGACAGTGAGACAATTTACCAGAAAAGGAGCTTTGTCTTCAAGTCCATCAAATTTACGAAGCTATAAACCTGAAATGAATGGAAGGTTATTTAACCGAGAAGAATAACATATTGATCACTGCTGTCATTACAGTCTGCACTCATCGCCACTTTCATAATCACCTTCACAATCCAACAGAACTGTAGTCAGCAGCTTTTCTCCTTGTATTACCTTAAAAGATATTTTTTTCTCTGTGTTACATCATCGTTTAATTACATTTCAGAATTTGCATTAGGGTTTAGTGCTGATCAGGGCTTATCAGGTGAGCTGCTCTCAGAACTGAATAATGACAACAAAAGTAGACTTCAGCTAACGCTGCAAAGCCTTCACAGTCTGAAATTAAAATACATTGGAGCCATCTCCACGGATGTACAAAACTGTGTCCTAACCAAGCGTGACACATGATTAAAGATATATTTTCCGTGTTGGTCGTAGCCTGCCATAACAGTGATGCGCGACAAATAACTGTGGAATCTATTTTAGAGTTTCTATGGTTGTGACGCTACGGCTTATGGTTCCGCCCACACAGAGACCTCATTCCAAGTTAAACGCATCATGAATATCCATCATCAAACACGAATAGGGACAGGCTAATTTCAGAAGTTTCAAATCAGAAAGTTTGTCAAGTTCCAAAGAGAAAGCCATAAAAGCATACATTTACCCGAGCTTTTGTTATATAAGATGGAATCGTATTCAAGCGAACATCCTGTAAGTATACAACTGCATTTGGCACCAGGCTCAGCGAACGCAAGGTCCTGGAATGCATCTATCGATAGATAGGTTGAACACCGCATCCACAGAAGAATATCAACGACTTTATATCTAGCCCCGCTATGATAGTAGCACATTACAGTGATGAAGTAAAACAAGTTTGCGGAGATGGAAAGAGCAAACAATAAACATGCCGTAAAGATCGCGAAATATTGATCGCAATATTTTACAGTTCGCTTAATTTCACGGCGGATTCCTTTGTGAACAAGGCACAGGTAGATGCTGGATTTGCGGAGAGACTAAAATTAAAAAGCTGTGCTGTGTAGAAATGGCACAGCAATCTTGTGAGGGTAAAACATTTTTGTACTATGCGTCTCTATTGCTTTTTTAGAGATCACTTGATGTGCCCTGAGCATTATTTTGCACGGGATTAGTATTACCTGGGGACATCTAGTCATTTGTATTTAATTGCAGAGATTGTCTATGATCTTAATCCCTTGCGAATCGGTCATGTCTGTAATTTCTAAAGTAAAAATTACAGAAATTACCTACCATATTTTGACGAACACCGAGGTCCTGTGATAATATTAGTCCTGTGCGAATCGGCATCTCTGTGATTTGGTGGGCTCATATATCATTTTTCAAGGTTTTATCCACCGTTTGCAAATAATCGAGGATGTTTTGAAGTGTTTTGGTATTATTTCGGGTGCTGGGTCATACACTGTCATTTTGGCCCACAGTCTCCCTTTTATCATTGAAACTCGTAACATTTGAGACCCGAGAGTGGTGATCTTCTGTCTTTCTGATCTTCTGATGTGGGGAGGATATTTCTAAATCACACAAAGTCTCCAGATAATACTAATCCCGTGTGAATGGTGCTAATGTGTAACATAACGTTACGTGTCTAACAAAATACACAGAAGGCTCCAACTAAGTATACTACGCAAACTGCTATCAAATCATAGCAGTGGGCGTTTACTTCCAAGTCCTGGAAGTTGAGTAGAAAATAGCCAATTACTTATTGATTTTTATGTTTTTGAATGAAAAAACAATGTGAACATCATAAGTAGACCTCATACAACTGTATAAAACAATAAACAAGGCCCATTCATGACACCTTTACATACATTCTATATAATATATTAAAATGTAATGAAAAAAATTTTAATATATCAACTACAAAAATCTCTTCGCAGCTAATGCAGTTTAAAATCTTTGCGTTTTATCTATGATTTTTTTTTAACAAATATTGAATAAAAATGTAGTGCAAAAAAAGGAAAATACAAACCATTAAACTGTAAAAATATATTTGTGGTTCTAGTTTTTACTGTAAATACAGTTTAAATTATTAGTATTTTAAGTGTATTTTTCTATTAATGTTCAATAAGCAGCATAGAAACATAAAAATGTAACAAATAAAATAAAGGAAAATTTAAAAAATACAAGTATAAAAATGTAAAATGTGAATGCAGTTAAAAATGTTTGGTTTTGTGTTCTTTTATTTTTTATCAATATGAAATAGACTAAAACCATAAAAATTAAACAAAATTTATTTTTACTGTAAATGTAGTAAATGCTTTATCAGTATGATTTTTTTAATAAACATGAAATAAATACATCGTAGTTAATTTATAAAAAGTAATGAGTTCAAAAAAATATATATATATTTATACATATTTTTGCCTTTAAATCTTTAAGTCATTGGACATCAAAGTAGTCATATGTAAAATTTTACTGTGCACACATAAACTTTTATCTCCAACACCAGTATCAGAGCAAACACACAGATACACAAGCGCTCTAATCTCTAACTGTGAGTGACGCCACTCAAAGCAAATCCTGACTCCTAATCTGAGGTGCACAGGCGAAGCAGTCTCAATGAGGCCGAGAAACAGCAGTGCTATTTTTAGAAACACCATTTCACACACTCTTCATCAGCACTCCTCTGCCTCAGTCCTATATGAAACACACACATAAGCACTCCCCCATCACAAACGTCCCTCTCATGCAGAACTGCAGTGAGAACACCTTGTTCTCATGGGCTTAATATCTCTTTTTGTTCTTTTGTCAAGTGTTTAGTTTGGCCAGTTTCCTTTTAGTGTTTTAACTTATACAGTACACATTGAACCACTGGATCCTCAAGTATTCAGCCGTATCTTCACTCATTCGCTTTGGTGGATATCTGCTGCCACACAACTTGAGCGCAATGTTCCCAGATGTTTCTGCAGTATTTGGAATTCACAACGTTTAAGATGAGCGTATTTATTACATTTTATATCTAATTTGGATTGTTCTTTCAGGCTCTCTAACACAACACCACGCACATATACAATATGCAAAAACAAAAATCTACTTCCCTTCTAAACAAACGTAAAACCAATTTAAATTATATTAATATATTTTTAAAAACAGAAAGTTATATAAGCTCTCAAATCATTGACAGTTTGTAACCTTTGGGTGAATGCAGGTCTTAAGGCGGTCTTGTTAAATTTGGCATTCCCCAGGGATTGATTTTGGGACCTTTACTTTTTTTGCAATCAGTTGTCCAGACATTACAAAGCAAAAGAGAAACACCAAAGAAAATGTGTTACTTTTCCCAATCTGACACACCACACCCTACCCAAAAACCGGTAGCCTGACCACAACATGCCTAACATAACCTTGTCTGACACAACACATCCTGACACACAACACAACGGAGAACGAGGTGCAAATTGCATCCCCACACACCACATGTAGAGCAAAAGACAAGCGACGAAAAAGAGACTGGTACCTCATTCACCCCTGATTGAGCACAGAGGAGTGAAAGTGTATGTGTGTGTGTCAGCTGCGGGCCTGACGTGAGACCACCTGGCCCGACCGCAATCTCAGTATGGCATCTAGGATATGAGCAAACAGCCTGCTGAGGAGAGAGAGAGAGAGAGAGAGAGAGAGAGAGAGAGAGAGAAAAGAAGAGCGATCGAACAACCGGGAGAGATGAGAGACCACATCATAAACCAAAACACCACATCTCAGCTCTTACAGACCAGTCTACTACAAAGCCAACCTCACCGATGTTAAAGCCTAATGGTCAGGCAAGAGATCAAAGATGCTTTTATTTAGAATTAGTGGAGAAAACAGGCTACAACAATATCTGACAAACCCAACCACATTGTATCATCTGCAGATGCTATTGTTTCATCTCCTAACATCTCATTCAACATTTCCTTTCAAAATCTGCTATTTAATGAAATCGATAGCTTCTCTAGGTCAAAAACACTGGGCTTATGGTTATAAAAGATAAGAAGAAGATACCAGAAGAGAAGTCACATCAGACCATACAAACGTCAAGCAAATCAATGCAAACAGGTGCTTTGAAGTGTAATCCATTTGATGTGAGGTCAGGATATAGCACCTTTGGTATTTGTATGGCTTTTATTCCTTCTTTCCGATCCTATCAGAGATCTTCTAATCCCCAACTAAACCCGATTTTAAAATATATCGGAAAACATTGATGGTGCATTAACCGCAAAATTGTATCAACCACCAAGCTATTTAACAGAACTAATTTAAAACAGCAAACTGGAAGATATACTATCAAAATCAGAGTTATGTTAAATTGTAGACTTAACTAAGAAAAAGCTACTAATACTTATTATTTTTAAATAATAATTATAACTTCATCGGCATTTTGGAGTTTTAGTGCAGGTTAATATTATTGGACATTCTTGTTCTTGTTTAGTTTAAAAATTGCATTTTAAAATCTTTGTTTTGATTAAAAAATTATTAATAGTAAATAAATTGTATATAACGCATAAGAATGTAAAATAAAAAAATTAAAAATTAAATTAGTTTAGAAAAAAGTATACAAATGTAATTATATATTTGAAAAATATATTTTTTTATTGTAAATGCAGTTTAAAATCGTTGTATTTCATGTGTCATTTTCTTTTTCAATATTATATGAATTTTATATAATGTATTAAAATAATAACAATAAAAGACTTCATGGCTATGTCGGAAAATTTGTGTAGGTTCATATTTTTGGATATTCTTGTACTTGTTTAGTTTAAATTGCAGTTTAAAATCTTCTTTGTGATTTAATTTTTTATTCACATTAAATAAATTGTTGTGACGAGTCACCCGTTCCGCAATCAGCGTCGCCATGGAGACGGGCGAAATCAATGATACACACCTGGCGGTCGTTAAAGGCACAATCCTAACAGCTATAAAAGCTATTTGCATTCTAAGGGAAGGTGAGCTTTATCTCCACACTCTTACCGAGCAACGTTCTTACGACTCGTGTTATTTCCCTCCTAGAATGAGAAGGCTGAAGGACGGACTGAACCACCAGAATCACACTGCCGGCTATAAGCTACCTCGTCATACTCGTGCACGAGACTCCAAGACGACTGCCACTTTCCCCCGAGGATCAGCTGCACCTTCGACCGGGATTTTCCTGGTGTATTCCCCTGTCTCCTCAAGAACCTTCCAATAAAAGCACCCTCCGGGGCCATTTATTGTAACCTTTGTGTCCGTGTCGTTGTTCTCCCCGTGACATTTGGTGGAGAATGCGGGCGTAGCAACGACACGTAGGCTACGATTACCCCACCCCGGATGGTTACAACCAAATTAATTTTTCTTTTTTTCTTTTTTTTTCCTTGTGCATGCTGCAGGACACGTGCAGCTCTCTCTCTCTCTCTCTCTCTCTCTCAGGATGGAGGATGTTGTCCGACGCCTGGCCGAAGTTGTGGTACGCCAGCAACGGTTTGCAGAGCAACTGGCCAGCCGGCAGAAACGGACAGACCAGACCCTGGGTATGATCCGAGAGGGTATTGCTGCCCGAACACCTCTGCCAGAGACGAGAACCCCGGCCCATCAGCTGTTGACAAAACTGACGGACCATGATGATATAGAGGCATATTTACATACCTTCGAGGTGGTAGCCACGAGGGAAGCCTGGAACAAGGCCGAATGGGCGAGGATTCTGGCACCACTTCTGTCCGGCGAAGCACAGCGGGCTTACCATGCCTTGCGACCACCCACCAGCGAGGATTATGAAGCTCTCAAACGGAAGATCCTTGCCAGGGTGGGTCTCTCCCCTATCAGTGCCGCCCAGAAGTTCCAGCAATGGACGTACCAGGAACGTATCCCGGTGAGAACCCAGGCGGCCCAACTGTCCCGACTTGCAAATCTTTGGCTAATGGCCGGAGAACCTCAGCCCTCCAAGTGGCGGAGCGGGTAGTTGTGGACAGGCTGTTAAGAGCTCTACCCCGACGTTTCCGGATGGCCGTCAGCATGAGAGGACCAGCCACCCTACGCGAGATCGTGGAAGCGGTGGAGTTGGCAGAGGCATCAGTAGCCAGAGACGCCGGAGAGAGAGAGTTGGCATGGTCCTGGAGGGGAAACCCCAGTTGGCGATTGCTGGAGGGCACTTCGAGGCCGGTACATCAACCCCAAGCAGCCACACCACGGGATGAGCCAATGCCTATGGAGCAGACCTCCGCGGGACCCTCCCCCGCGTGGCTTGCTGGCTGTGCGGTGCACCAGACCGTGCCGCCGGGAGCCCCTCGGCGGATGGTCCGGGTAGATGGTCGACCCATAACCGCTATGCTGGACTCCAGTAGCTCGGTCACCCTGGTACAGCCCGGCATAGTGCGACCAAGGGCCGGTGGGAAGTCCTCCATCCCGATCACCTGTGTCCACGGGGATACCCGTGGGGTGCCGGCAGTCCAAGCGATGGTGGCCAGCCGCCCAGGGACGTGGACCCTGGAGATCGGGATCGTGGATGACCTACCGGTACCGATGTTATTGGGTCGGGACTGGCCAGGGTTTGACCAATTGTTGGTTAGCACCGTGTGGCCAGTGGGTCGCGAGGGGCGGCTACAGAGAGCCCGGACCAAAAAGGAGAGGAAGCCCCGACCTGTTCTGATGGCCACCGAGAGCGAAAAGGAGGGTGAGTGTCCTGACCATAATTTGTTCACTGACCTATACCAACAGGTGACGGGAGGTCGATCGTTTGGTCGGGAACAACGGGAGGATCCCAGGCTACAAAATTGTTGGGGCCAGGTGAGAATAGTGGACGGAGAAGAACGTCAGCCCGGCCCACACCCGGTACCCCATTTTGTCATCAAAGACGGATTGTTGAACTGCGCCGCTATGAGGCGGGGGGAGGAGAAACTCCTGTTGGTGGTACCCGCAACCAAAACGGCAACAGTGATGGAGTTAGCCCACACACACCCCATGGCTGCAGCAAAAACCATACAGCGCATCTGAGACCGTTTCCACTGGCCAGGTCTAGAAGGCGAAGTGAAAGGGTTTTGTCAAAGCTGCCCCATATGCCAGCAGACTTCACCCCAACAACCCCCCCCCAGCCCTCTCATACCCCTACCAGTGATCGAAGTGCCCTTCGAACGCATCGGGATGGACCTGGTAGGACCGCTGCCAAAGTCTGCCCGGGGACACGAGTATATCCTCGTAGTGGTGGATTACGCTACCCGGTATCCGGAGGCCATTCCATTAAGGAAAGCAACATCGAAAGCGATAGCTAAGGAGCTGTTTCTACTCTACAGCCGGGTAGGCATCCCCACTGAGGTCCTGACTGACCAGGGGACCCCGTTTATGTCCCGGCTGATGGCGGATCTCTGCCGCCTTCTCAAGGTGAAACAATTCCGGACCTCTGTGTACCATCCCCAAACCGACGGCCTGGTGGATAGATTTAACCAGACGTTGAAGAGGATGCTCCGCCGAGTGGTGGCAGAGGATGGGCGCGACTGGGACTTGTTACTGCCCTATGTGCTTTACGGCGTACGAGAAGTGCCCCAGGCGTCCACCGGGTTTACGCCATTCGAGCTCCTGTTCGGTCGACAACCCCACGGCCTTTTAGACATCGCCCGTGACGCCTGGGAACAGCAACCTGCACCCCACTGGATTCTGATTGAGCACGTACAGCAGATGAGATCCCGCATAGACAGAGTGATGCCCATCGTCCGGGAACACCTCGTCGAGTCCCAGCGTGCCCAGAAGCGGTGGTATGACCGGCCTGCCCAGCCACGGGAGTTACAGCCAGGAGACCGAGTGTTGGTACTGATTCCTTCATCCACATCCAAGTTCTTGGCCTCCTGAACGGACCCTACGTTGTAGTGGAGAAGGTCGGGCCGGTCAACTACCGTGTCCGTAAGCCGGGAAGAAGACGAGAGGAACAGGTGTACCATATCAATCTACTAAAGAAATGGATCCCAGCCCTGATGGCGATTTCCATCCCAGAAGAACCACCGGTCGTCCCAATGGGAGAACAGCTGTCGACTCTCCAAAAGAAAGATCTGCAGACCCTGGTCAGTCAGTTCCGAGACGTATTCTCAGAAAAGCCTGGGCAGACTCGGATAACCCAGCATGAAGTTCGAACACCACCCGGATTCATCGTTAGACAGCGGCCCTACCGGGTACCAGAGGCTCGTCGGCTGGCTATAGAGGAGGAAATCAACAGGATGAAAATGCTTGGAGTGAAGGAGCCCTCCCGCAGCCCATTGTCCAGTCCCATCGTGATGGTCCCAAAACCAGACGGCACTCTCCGCTTTTGCAATGAGATCCGGAAGCTCAACGAGGTTTCCAGCTTCGACGGGTATCCAAGGCCCCGGGTGGATGAACTCCGGACCGACTACGGAAGGCCCGGTACATCACAACGCTGGACTTAACAAAAGGATACTGGCAGGTGCCCCTGTCCCCAGCCTCCAAGGAAAAAACTGCATTCAGCACCCCAGGCGGACATTGGCAATACAGAGTCCTACCTTTTGGACTGCATGGGGCACCGGCCACCTTACAGAGGATGATGGATATTCTGCTTCGCCCACATCAACCGTACGCCGCGGCCTATATTGATGATGTAGTCATCCACTCGGGGACCTGGGATGAGCACTTGGACCGATTGCGGAGAGTGCTGATGGACCTACGGAAGGCAGGCTTGACGGCGAATCCCAAAAAGTGCCACCTCGGACTCGCCGAAGCCCAGTAACTGGGATATAGGGTCGGGGGAGGTCTTATCCAACCACAGATAAAGAAGGTGGAAGCCGTCCGGGATGCCCCTCGACCCCGCAACAAATCTCAGGTGCGTGCCTTCCTGGGGCTAGCGGGGTACTATAGGTGCTTTATCCCCAACTTTTCGTCCATAGCCAGCCCCCTGACCAACCTGACCAGGAAGGGGCAGCCAGAGAACGTGAAGTGGACACCGGAGGCGGAACAGGCGTTCTGAAAAATGCCCTCTCGTCATCCCCAGTACTACATGCGCCGGATTTTGGCTGCCCCTTCATACTCCAGACCAATGCTTCCAACACTGGAATAGGAGCGGTCCTGTCACAGACCCGGGGTGGGGCTGAGCACCCGGTGGTATACATCAGCCGCAAACTCACCCCGGCGGAAAGTCGGTATGCCACAGTCGAGAGGGAGGCCCTGGCCATAAAGTGGGCAGTCCTGGAGCTACGCTATTATCTCCTGGGACAGAAGTTCACGTTAGTAACGGACCACGCACCGCTCCAGTGGATGGCTAAAGCTAAGAACAACAACACAAGAGTAACAAGCTGGTTTTTAGCGCTCCAGGACTTCCACTTTACCGTGGTACATCGAGCCGGGACCTCCCACGGGAATGCAGGCGGTCTGTCGAGGATCTGGTCAGGGTGGACCACTAGGTCAGGTAACACTCAAACTCCCCCACACATATTTCCATCTCCCTATAGGATGGCCCAGGCGAACAAGGCAATGCTTAGGGGGAGGGAGTGTGACGAGTCACCCGTTGCGCAATCAGCGTCGCCATGGAGACGGGCGAAATCAATGAGACACACCTGCCGGTCGTTAATGGCACAATCCCAACAGCTATAAAAGCTGTTGGCATTCTAAGGTAAGGTGAGTTTTATCTCCACACTCTTACCGAGCAACGTTCTTACGACTCGTGTTATTTCCCTCCTAGAATGAGAAGGCTGAAGGACGGACTGAACCACCAGAATCACACTGCCGGCTATAACGCTGACCCGGAAGCTACCTCGTCATACTCGTGCACGAGACTCCAAGACGACTGCCACTTTCCCCCGAGGATCAGCTGCACCTTCGACCGGCATTTTCCTGGTGTATTCCCCTGTCTCCTCAAGAACCTTCCAATAAAAGCACCCTCCGGGGCCATTTATTGTAACCTTTGTGTCCTTGTCGTTGTTCTCCCCGTGAGATTGTATATAATGCATAAAACTAATAACAATAAATGACTTCATGGGCACGTTCACTTTCTTGGATATTCTTGTACTTTTTGTTAAAATTAAACAGCAATCAGGAAGTACATAAAAACTCTGTATTCAAAACTGTCTAAATACCTTAACCTGATTTGCAACTTTATGCTTGTAATAAATTATTTACAATAACCGGGATCATCTATATTGTGATAATAATACAAATAATCAATGGCAAACTCAGTGTATTAAACATAACAACAAAACAATACCAATAAAAACGCTGAATTAAGAACCTCTGAATCAAAACTTTCTGTTCAGGGTTTGTTAGACAGTTTGGTAAACAAAGAGTTTCTTTTCTGTTCGTTTTAAATGCCTTTGTAATTTCAGTAAAGCCATATTTAGAGGCGGCTATTCAACAATAAACCAGTTTCACCCAATGGAATGCATAGAAAAGACGACACTATATCCTAATACTTTGTGCACAGCTCTGTAACAATAAGCTAGCAGAACAAAAACCCTGAAAGAGTTTTAGCTGGTCTGCTTTCGGTAGAAAAATTAAGCTTATTTGCTCAAAACGTTGAGCCATTTTAAGCCAGCTGTGCTGCGTGATGTAAGCAGGAAGAATATGCAACGTGAACGCCAGAATTAATCCGTTTGTTTGATATTTCGTTCACATTATTGAAACTTGAAAATGTCAAAGAACGTGAGCTTCAGGAATCAAACACATAATGAAGAATGAGATTGAAAAGAATGGGAAAAATAGAATAGATGGACGAAAATGCTCTTTTAATTAATTCAACCATTACATGAAAGATGAAGAGAAATGGCAGATGCTTCAAAGCGCAAGGAAAGCAAGTTCAAGATCCGCACTGACGCTGTACAATGACCTGTGAAATGAACTGCCCTGTTTTAGCACACTGCTCAAAATCATTAGAGTGAATATTCATTAGAAAGAATAAAGTTAGCGTCTCGCAGACTATAAAAAAGACGCATGTGATCTCATTAGTATCAAGTGCCGCGCTGTTGCAGCAGAAGCCCATTTACGCTGCATAGGATCATTTTCATCGTCAGGATTTTTGAGTAGATTTTTTGTAAAAATAGCATCTCAACATCTTTAAAGAAACAGATTTTGTAGACCAGGTCACCATTCAGTTTCACTGTATGAAAAAAATGTAAACATTGATCAAACTTTCTGCTTTTGTGTTCAAAGTAATTCGGATTAGAATAACATGAGAGTAAATCATAACAGAACATCAAGTAGCTTTTTTGTTCGTTTAATGTGTTTCACTCAAAAATAACAATTCTGTGTTTATTAACACACCCTCAAATTGTTCAAAATCTGTATGGATTTCTTTGTTCTGATGAACACAGAGAAATATATTTATCTGCTCGTAACCAAACAGTTCTTGGACCCTATTGACTACCATAGTAAAATGACAATGGCTTTCAAAAGTGCAGACTGTTTGCTTTCCTACATTCTTCAAAATATCTACTTTTGTGTTTAACAGAACAAAAAAATCATAAAGATTTGTTTCCTACTATGGAAGTCAATAGTGGCAGAGAACTGTTAAGTTACAAACATTCTTCGAAATATCCTTCTCTGTATTCATCGGAACAAATACATTTATTCAGATTTGGAACAACTTGAAGGAACGTAAATGAAGACAGAATTGTCATTTCTGGGTGAGTTGAATAACTGGAAAACAGATAAAAATTAATTTAAAGCTGCAATCTTGTCTCTCTATATCGTCATCTCTGTTTAAAATATAAAATTGCATCTCTATCTATCCATGTGTTAAAGTCAAATGAAGTCAATCTTAAATGGCTCTCGTTCGTCCGTGGACAAAGAAACGTAACATGCTGTCCAATTATTTACATTTACGTTATTGTCCATTTTCTGAGAATTAACCCCATGACATTGCTATGCCATACACGCACCATATTTTCCAATCAAGTCCTGTTATTTTACATGCAACAGATACTACACAAGATTCAGCCATTTGACTTAAAACCATGCAGTACCAACTCCACCGTCCACAGCGCTCCCAACTATAAACCAGCCGAGCCCATTCAATCAGCACAATAGACAGAGTAGAAAGTCAGGTTAAGGGGTTGAGGACCGCTGTAAAGAAGTGATACGGGCCAAGCGTAAAAACACAGCTGTAATAAATTCTTCCCGCATTGGCCAGCCTCACTGCCTCCAATTGGCTTTTATTGTCGGCACAAGGTCATATGGGTAGCACAGAGTTAATGAAAGATAAAACAATGGCCTGGCATCCAGTTTTGTGTGCTTGGAGAACAGAATGTGCTGAGGATGAGCCGTTCTCAGCATATATTGTATATTAAAGCATTACACACGGCTGAATATTAAAGCAATATCACATGAGAATGTTATAGGCTTTACTTCACAACGGCTATTATATTGACAATTATCAACCTATAGGGATTCTTTAAGGGAATTCTGTCATAGTTTATTCACTTTTCATGTCTCCGTAGTTTTGAGTTCATACAATGGAAGTCAATGGGGGTCAATGTTGTTTGGTTAGCAACATTCTTCAAAATATCTTCTTTAGTGTTCTGCAGAAGAAAGAACTATCCAATATTTCAATCTGTTTTTTACTCTCTGCGTTCCTTAATGATGTGCAGATTCATAGATGATAGAAATTTCCTGTGTTTAAAATAAATAAATAACCCATAAATAACGCCCAAATGACTTGTCTTAATGGAACGCTTAATGGCATTTCTGTTGAATCCAGTGTGGGTTTCAGCAGTCTTTGATGGATGCATGAGGTGTAACATACCAACAAATGTTTCTTCTGTTCTGTACGCCAGTTGATAATTCCTGCACGTTTGAATCAAATTTTGCCCCATTCAAATGAAAATGAACAAAAAGAGTCTCTCTCCAGACATAGCTTTGAGAGCCAGCACAGCATTTGTGGTCACACACACTTGCATACACACAAAGACTCAAACACATCGAGGATTTGTGTCTGTACATGCCAGTTGGCCTTTAGCCAGAGTGACTCTGTTACGGGGTTAGAAGACAAACGGCCCAGTAATACCCCTGGCCATGTGAGGTGACCCAACTCATCTATTATGATCCAGTCCTCAAGATAACAAAGTGCCCTTGTTAGGGGTCATGGAAATAACAGCCTACTATAGATTCACATGGAAAGTGATTGAAAATAAAAAAATAATATGCGTATTGGTATTTAGATGATTATCATAATTGTTTGCCTGTCAGGTCAATAGGTTGCAACTTGTGTCAGTCACAGAATAATCTGAATTCTAATTGTGGTGACAAAGCGCATGAAATATGAGTAAAAAGTATCAAATATAAAACTTTTAATTACCCTGTAGTTCCTAAAAAATACTAGTAAACATGCGGTGGTAATATTACTTGCGTCTGGTGCTCAGTGAGTGTTAATTCTGGAGCCGAGCTATACAGTAATATATGACTAAACCTCATATCTCCAAAACTGCCACTTTACAGGAAATAAATAAACAACTGTGTAGTCTAAGTTGTTAACCTTTAAAAATGTTTTTTTTAAAAGCTGTTAACCTTTTTAAATACCTTTTTATTGGTTAAATATTTGCACCAGCAGACAAACAAGACGAAAATGAAGTGCGACCATGGGCGTAGGTTTAGGGGGGGACACTAGGTACTAGTCCCAATCAATATTTTGAGATGACAAATTTGTCCCCACCAATATTTAGCAAGCTCCTTCGAACTGCTATTTGGATCTTTGCGCTGCTATTTGGATCGATTCCAACGGCCAGGACGAAGACAGTACAAGAAACACCGTAATTTGATTGGCGGCGGGTATCTGACAGGCTACAGGTAAAGGGGCTTCAGGTAAAGTCTTTATGAACTAGGAATTATTAAAGCGTGAATAAAGGAAATCATGCATGTCAAAAGTTTTAAAAACCATGTCCTCTTCATATTTAAATTGCTCTGAAATATAAACATGATGCGTTGAAAGCAGACTGATACGTGTGTATTTGATTCATAATTAATTCAGATGTCCCCACCAAAGCTGAGACCAAACTTACGCCCATGAGTGCGACATATAATAATGAACTATGAAAAAAACTAAAACCATGAAAATAATATACATATACAAGGTTTCAGTCCGACAGTGACAATATAATATCATATAAATTGTGTATACTTGTTCAACCTGATCTCACAATAATTTGTAACTATTTTACGAGGTCGCCAATTCATACGAAATTGTACATTGTGAATCATACAAAAAATAAATACAAGCAAATAAAAATGAATACTGAAGCCCCGCCCCTAACCCCGGCCCTAAACATAACGTCACCAGCGTGAAAGCAAATCATAAAAAATACCAAATAGATTGTACGAATTAGCCATCATAAAATAGTTATGTTTTTGCAATAAGATTGGGTTGGAAGGTTTTCAGTATTTTACAACAGTAACAATAATCAAGTTTTGGTCTCAACTCCAAGAGAGAAGCAGCTCCTTAAAAAAAGATAACTTTTTTTAATACTTTTATTGTCATTGTACAAGATAATACAACGAAATTGAAATGCTCATATCAGGATGTGGACTCAAATAAATATATTTCATAAACTATTTCATAAAGTTTGAAATAGTATGAAGATTAAATTGAATCAGACTCAAAGTTTGTGTGCATGTAGAGGCGCCACACGCTTGAAGCATGAGGGATTTCTTTAGGATAGTTCTATAATAAGGATCAATGCAAATGCTTTGAGCGCATCACAAACGTTCTTCCTCAGTGGACTCACAAATCTCTATTCGTCCATAGCCTCTATCCTGTACGAACACAGCTCAAGCCAGATTGAAATATGACCAGACAACATTATTGTTAGCATTAGCAGAAGAGGGTTAACAACTCCAGATATCGTCAAGCAAGCATAATTGTAATCGGTCTCAAAACGTGTCATAAAAGGATTTAAGATGTCATTAAGTAGTTCTGGCTTCGTAAGGCACTTGGAAGAGGACCAAAAACCGTGATATAACAACTCAGGCGCACAGGAGAGGAGGATTAGCAAGACATTAACAAGGCGGTTAGCTGACGTGGTTATGGCGCAGGTGAGACCGAATCTGAAAGTTAGTCTGACTCCTGTCAACAGTCTTTAAGCCCTGCTGAGTGTGTTCGGCTGTAATGGTTTGGCACAAAACCCTCAGTCCCTCAGTCTTTAGCAAACCTCTTCAACTGAGACCTAGGACTTTCACAAACACAAATAACACCGAGTGAACACAGAGAGTAACCAACACGGCGTTTGCAGTTCAAGATTACATATTTGGCCTTCACCAAGAGATTTCAAAAGAAGTGAATTCACATCTTCGAGCTCTTTCACATCTGTGTGTGAAATATGGCATTGTGACATTGTTGGATGTTTGTATTTGGATTCTCAGAGGAACTTTTGATTGAATCTTACAAATTTTGTCTTTAGAATTATTCACCCTGACAGCACACATACATCTGGGAGACGTCTTTTTAATGTCTGAATTTACATCCGAAAGACCAAAATGCAGACCTAAATTATTTTGATTGTTTGCTCATCTGCAAAACGTCTCCGAGACGTCTGCTGTCAGATGTCATATAGACCTCTAGAAGATGTCTGTAAGATGTTTATAATTTGTATGTATTTAAAATTGCCTTTTCAAAGACGTTTATCAGATGTTTCTACACATCCGATGTTTTCCAGATCTTTAGCAGACATCTAACAGACGTATCTGGGCAGATGCCGATAAAACGCCAGCCATTGAGAACGAATCTCTTTTACTGCACCCACCGTCTGAAATATCACGTGTGACGATTTCTTTTTTTAATCCGAAGATAAACTAGCATTTGGCTGCTAAAATAAGACACTGAAAATTTGAATGAATGAAGTCCTCCAAACAAAGAAATCAAAAGATCACATTGTAGTTATATATAACTTTCTAGTCTGATTCTAGATCAGTTGCCTTTACCTGTAGCCAGATAAAAAGTGACCAATCACAGCATTTCACATTAAAGGCATGGTGGGTGATCCTGTTCAGAACATTTTTTGTCATGTTGGTTGGAAATCTCTTCACATCCTGATAGCAATCAAGAAACGTGGTGGTCAAATCATGTTTTTTATAATTGTATATAGTCTGTGAAAGGCGTAGGACCAAAAAACGATTGCCCAATCGAAACGTTCTGGCCAAACGCTGTGACTGGCCATGTGTACATTTTCAGCCAACGTATTTTGCATACCACTGCGCACCCTGTTCACACAGACATCAAACGTCATCAGTGCCGCAGAGCGCTCACATCTGCAAAATGAAAGTCAGTTTTTGAAAAAGCAGTGACGAAAAAACATCTGGATCATGAAAGAGGAAAAACTCGAATTAACATCGGTTCAGTTTTTACACGATGGAGACTACAGTGGCAGGTAAAGGATCTGAAAGACGATACTGTGGTTGCTCTCTTTCTTTTGGACAGGTATGGACATGCTTCGAGAAGAATTCAATGGATTAAGTTTGTAATACGTTACGTGGATTTACATAATAAATTAATGTGTTTGGAGGAGGCGTGGCTTTGGAGGCCGAATCGCATAGTGGGTGGGATTAGAATTTTCGTGCTAGCAAGCAAAAATGAGCGCCTTTCCAAATCAACCACTCCACCTTTAAGACAACTTAAACAGTGATTCTTTCAATATTTGTGTGTCATCTAGCAACTGAGAAACTTGAAGGACAAAACTGATTTTGAATTCAATGCACATTCATTGTTTGTAATCTTAAGGTCCAGATGGCAGAAGCAAAACCCATTCAACACCTGAGGCCAAAAACAACTCGATCCATTAAATTGACCAGATAAAGGTTAACTGGCGTGAAAAGCCTTTGGCGTTAATAATGTATATACCTCAACAAACATATATTACTGCTTATGAATAATATATGGACGCAAGTCCTGCACTTCACCCTCATCTCTGAACTCTCCTTAACAAATCAGCAGGGAGCAAGAGCGAAGATCTGCACTTCTGCTAGATGTGCATAAACTGGAAGAAATTTAACCTCCGAGAACTTCTTCTGTAGTTATAAACTGTGTAAAATTATAACAAGGCATGACAACACAATGGGAAATGGCAGGAATAATTTTGAACCGAACTGATGTCGGACTGGAAAGCAGTTTTAAATGTTAGATTATCCACAACTGGTTAAAACTAGGCCAGACATGCAAGCAAGCCTTCACAGACGGACACGAGCACCAGAGGGCCGGCACATGATAATTTGATAGCTTCTCTCACACCTCTCACACATGCCCCCCGCCGGGTGGGAAAAATGGGCCGATCTGAACCCAAGAGACGTGGAAGATGTTTCCCAACTGATGTCCTCGATACGCTCAAACTTTCGCTAAATGTGCGGGGGTCTAAAGAGCATCAGATGTCTGACTACAGCGCTGTCACTTCCTGTGATTAACCACCACTGAGTCAAAGGGGCCGTCTACCGGCACAGCTCGGATTCAAGGATCACTCTGGGAAATGAAGAACCGCTGTAATAAAGAACCGACCCCGTGCCGTATATCTGGCAACTGACGCGGTTTGTTGTCAGGGCTATAAGGTTTAAAACAGATAGGAATTTTGTTTATGTAGGAGAGGGCATGGGTTTTCGGAATATCCATTCCAAAGCTTTCCATACAGCTTTTGTTACACAGGTGCAGTATTCTCTTTATAGAGAGGATGCTCCGATCGAATTAGGCCATGCAGTATCTATTGTAACCTAGTTTTATATATTAAATCCACCTCAAATGCACTCCACTGAGAGATGACGGCAAGAGACAATAGCTGGCCTAAGGGTGAGCAAGAGGAGTGAGTCGGCGATCTGTGAGAAAATGTTTGGCTTTACACGAGTCAACGTGAAAAAGTTATTTCTTTAAGCCGGATACTCAGTCGTAAAACATTGTAAGATGGAAGAAGCATAAACAAAACATGAAGAATGCAACACAAACTACTGAGAATGTAACAAAAATACTGTTTTCTTCGGACTTTATGAATAATTAATTTATGCCAGATTGATTTTATACATATATGTGTCTAGAGGGGTTGTCCTTTACAAAAGACATGAAAATCCAACAATAGTTTTCTTTTAAATTATGTCTTTCAATCACATGTACATTGATATCAAATAATTTAAAAATAAAATATTCATTCAAATTTATAGAATTAAATATTAAGTTTTCATTACCATAGTGCATAAAAATGACTGAAATACAGCACAAAATTGAAATAACTTCACAAAATCATTCATTACCATTGACAACAGTTTGCTTTCAAGTGTTGGAATTTAGACACGCTTCTTACGATGTCACAACTTGGCAAAAACATTTGATGGAGCAATAAGAAATAAGAAACTACACAACTACAAACTCACAAACTACAAGCAGGTATTAAGAAAGCATCTTTGACTTGACGTTGTACAGAGAGCTATGTGAAAAATGTTTGCATTCAATTTCATTTTATAAAATGAAATATATATTACGTTTCACTTAAAACACTGAAGTCTCATTTGGGTGTCTAGAATTTATTGTGTTGTTGCCGCTGGAAACCTCATATCTCCATAGTTTGTGAGTTTGATTTTTTTCATAAATCAATGGTAACTCATCATGTGAGTCGGTGGGTTTTACAAATATGAAACCAATGAATAGTTTTTTCAAAAAAACTTGCCATCTTGGAGAGAAGTTCTGTCTTTAATTATTAAAAAATATAGTTGTCTTTGAAAACCAGGCTTTAGTCTAAAAATAAACATTTGAGATATGTGAATTAATTTCTCTATTATTTCAATCTTTGACATGGTCTTAAACAGTCAGTATTAAAGATATAATTTTCTTTACGTTATGCAAGATGATTTTTTACACATTTATACTCATATTTTTCAATAAAAAAGATAACTTTTTTCATTTTGGACATACAAGGTTTTCGCCCGACAACAAAACATAAAAAGTTTGTACAGTTACAGTACAAACCAACAACCCTTTACAACTAAACTTTACGTGTTGTCTGATCCGACATAACAGTGCAGTATAGTCAGCAGGTTGCGTTTCTAAACATCTCGTAGACAACAGTTGCGCGCAATCTAGCGAAGAAACTACAGATCCGGCCCTGAGGCCTGAACACACATTGTCTGTCAGAGAAAAAGAATAAGAGTGGTTCATTCTTTGATCCCTCTCCCTGGCAACCTCATTAATATCTGCCCTGCCGCAAATGCATGCGCTGCTGCAGATAGGCGTCGCCCGGGGAACAGATACTGACTGACATTTGCAAGAGAGATAGAGCAGGATTAGTGAGATGGGAATACAGCCAGAGAGATTAAATGGACATGGGCGAGTGAGGTGGGGGCGAGGGAGGTTGGATAGAAGTCAGGGTTAGTCGAGAGGTTGTGAACTCTGACCTCTTCTGTTCTGTTACAAATTGGAGCTGCTGGAGATGTTTAGGTGTTTTGCAGCAGGCTCATGTTGTGTTTATAGCTGGACAAACTACAATGCAACTGTATTTTGAGTATCTGCTTTAACAACAGCCATAAATAACCTGAATTGTTGAGAAAAAATTACAAGAGGAAATCGACTGTACAAACATTTGCATTCAAATGATAAATATTTTATAATAAATGAAATCCAAACCCTAAAGGGTGTGCTAGATATTTTAACCTTAAATTGTTAAGATTGAACTTGATTTTGTTATGAGATGGTTTTATCATTTGACAGTACACTTTCTATGGAAAAACATCTGTTTTCAGTACCTTGGACAGCGTCGAGTTCATCATGTAGACACATGCCAAGGATGCTATAACATCACAATAGAACGTGTTGAATATTTGTAGGTATGTGACATATTTTTAAAACAAGGCCAGAATTACAATAGGTGGCTGACAGCACTGATTGCCAAGGCGTTTCATGCAAAAATAACATTTCGAGTTAGTGAGTGGGTGAACCACATTTGAGAGGTATTCAGAGTACAGGAAGTCACATCTTTTCATGTTTATTTTGATTCTTTTTAAAAAACATTTTGAGTAAATATCGCACATAAAGCTCCAGGTTATATTTTACTATGAAATGAAAAGAAAACGAAAGGTAGTAAACATAAAAATGAAAACATTCAAGCTCGCACACAGACAAACCGAAAACTCACAGATAAATTAAACATAGCGAGAAAATAATGCACGCAACTAGCAAACATTTTTGTAATGCAAAGATCTGAAAAAAGATTTTCAACTAATATCAACTATACCAACACAAAATGTGAAAATCAGATGGCAGGGTTGTCAACAAAAGGTCAAATTTGTTCTGCTTCTGTACACTTCAAACTGTAATGTATAACAATTTTGAAAGGAAAAACTATTATTCTCATTTATCATTATAGGGAAACAACACTTATGCATGCAGAAGTCTCAGGGGATTGTGTATGACAGGGACCATGTTGTTTCCAGTCAGTTCCAGTAATATTTAGTTCTCGTGTGTCTGGAGTCCGTGCGTGGTGCGCCTCCCCCGGGGTCTAAATACCAGCAGCCAGAACCTCCGGTCAGTCCCTGAGAGCCAAAACATAGACCCAAGCAGAAGCCCCGGGAGAAAGTGCTCTCAGGGGACGGCCAAAAGAGATTTCTCATTTTTAATCATCTTCTCCACCCAAGTATTTTTTTTATCAAGACTCGCATTAAGCAGGAAGATTATTCTTCTGCATTTTTAAAAAGTTGTCATACACAAGATGATATTGGATTTCCTATACGCAGCGACAGATGAAATGTGTTTGTGTGAAGTTTATTTAAGAGGCGTTTTTTTTTCAAACACAAACATTTTTTCCTCCGAATGACACGCATGTTACTATTTTTCATCAAAATGTCATCAGCATTCATCAGCTTCTCTTCGTATCTGAATTAAAGTGTTAATACACATCTCTGTGGAGAGATCAGAGCTTTCCATGTGTTCATTCCAATGACAGTGAGCATTACAAGAGATTAAGATGCCTAAATCCACCAGTGTTTAAAAAAAGTCTCAAAATGCATTATCAGTTCATGTTGAGTCATATTTCACACCGAAGGATGTGGAAATTTACCCCATAAATGACCTTAAATGTATATTTTTACTTCAATTGACACTTTTCCTAACTCTGGAGTATACAAAGTTAAAAACGGACTAAAATCTATAAAAAGCAACTTCCAGCAGCAGGTGCTGTCATGTTTACATGGCTGATAGAAGGCGCATTGTTGAGAAGGAACTTATTAAATCTTTGAAAGATACGAAGGATTTTGTGGGACACTTAACAAAAAATTTGAATTGGTGCTTTTCATGTCAGCCTGTCATATAAACCTTATCTATTAACCAACAGCAAGTAAACTAGACTTTATGTTGAACCCAATTACATGACAATGATGATTTCCTCCTTACAAAAAAAGGCAAAATATATCAAAATAGCACAGATGTGCACATCACAAGTCTGCAATAACTCCATAAATGTATTACCAAAAAAAGTAATGAAAACATTTCTATCACATCACAGTGTGATAAAATCAGCACTATTTTCACTAAAAAACGCATTATCAGATGTATATTACTAAGACTTCTAACTAAATTAGGGATTTAGAGAACAATCCTGCACATGCCCAAACTAGTAAATATAGATACTACCGATAGATTAATTCGGGCTTGAAGGCAAACACAGTCTGGCTGTGTTTGTTCAGACATAAGGGTAAACTGAATAAAAGATAATTATGTTTGGACACAAAGACCATATGCAGCAGCGCTTGCTTAATTGTTTGTACAGTGGCCAAATAGGAAGTGAATAAATTTACGTTATTACAATCGGATTTCAAGACGTCTGGAATTTAAATGTAAATGTGCCGTTCTGAGGTCTTGCAGCGTTTGTGAGAGATTATCCCAGCAGCGGCATCAGGGATCAGGGGCTTCTGGGGGTTTGGGGGATGAGCAGAGAAGATCTGAGATCTCCAGAAAGCCTCAGACTTTGGCTGGTATTAGGACGGGGTTATCGAAGGTGAAAGGCTGAACTGAACTGGTTAAGATGAGAGGAAGATCTCTATCAACATAGAAAGACAGTGTGTCTGTAAATTTTGAGCACACTTCACAATACTCAGGGCTGATGTGTGTAATATTCTATGTCTCCTATGCCAGTGCAGTGAATACTTTAAGTATGATATATTCATCCTGATAATGATATCAGAAAACTTGAGCTTTGAACACGCAAGCAATTAAGCATATTTTGGGAAATAAACAAATAATAAATTACACATAACGCTTCTATGGGAAAACCTTGTACATAGATAATATATTACTCAAATAAGAGTATCTACAGTATTCAGATGTGTAAATATGACACTAAATATGTGCAGAGTTGTATGTTCAAAAGGAGCGTGGCACAATAGTACAGATACTACTTCACTTGCCGAGTTTCATTCAGAGCAGATAAGGACCAATCAGAAGCTGCAGACTGAAGTACACTTCACAAATACTAAACAAAACCTGTGATAGCACTTACTGATGCCCATGAGGCCTTTTACATAAAACAGAACTTATAATTACAGTTACCTGTATACATACAGATCTACTGGACTATTAATATCATTACATTATACTATTACATGTCGCTAATGTCCTTCTGTAACCTCGTGTTAGGGCTGCGCGATCATGGGTAAAATGATAATCACGATTATTTTGCTCAAAATTTTACTCACGGTTAATAAACACAATTATTTTTTACTTCAGAAATTTTGTTTTTAATTTCACTTCAGCAGGTTTATTAGGCCTAGACTTTACATTCAATGAGTTTGTTATAATCTGCTGCCATTGAACTTCTTCAACACCGGATTTAAAAGCACGCAATCAATCATCTAAAATCTCCAAACATTTTCTGACCTTTGCGACGAAACCTTGCAGCTCCCTCTTTGATTTCTTGTTCTTTTGTTAATAAATCATTGGTCACCGTTCATGCTTGTCTGTGGGTTTTGCAAAACAGTCTTAAAATGCAGTGAAAAAATGTTGTGTTTTAAATTTCCTGTAAAGTGGCAGTTTGAAAGATTCAAGGTTTGCGATAATCGGGAGTTGTGTGCTTGGTTTTGAATTAATAATATCAGATTTAATTGTTGGAAAGAAAATCGTTATCACATTTAAAATACGATTAATCGTGCAGCCCTACCTCGTATCTCCATGTTTTGTGTTTTAATTTTTTTGCCATAAATCATAATTTAAGTCATCCCTTGTTTTGGTCACGGGGTTTCGGAAAAAAAAGTATTAAAGGGGTCATATGGCGCGAAAACGTGTTTTTCTGTGTCTTTGGTGTGTTATAAGTTGCCCATGATATATTATACCTTTGATATATTTATGTATATCAAAGCTATAGCATGATATATTTATAGCTTTATTATAATAAAGTATATTTATAATGGTGATGTTTGAAGAGTGTTGCTTTTTCAAATGCACATAATAAACGACTCAATCTCTTGGTGATTTTAGTTCGAAGAGCCGTAGTTCATGGAAGAGTTGTGCATAAAACACAGCATCGAAGTCTTTGCAATTTCAGAATTGACCTAGACATGTATAATAAGTCGTCCCATCCCTATCAGATGTCCTGATGGATTGGCTAATATCAACAGCTAACTATAACCAATTGTACCATCATAATCTTTATCATCATCCTTATTATCTGTGTCATTAGTTGAGTTTTATTTGGGAGGAAGTTGCCAGAGAGCCCTCAGTGAAATTGAAGGAGGAATCTGGACCTGCACCAGGCTTGCCAGGACTTGCCTGTCTAGTTTAGATGTGATTTCCCAAGGGGTCGCAAGCATTTGAGGAGAAAAACATGAAACATGCCCGTCTCATCAGTGAAGTAACACACGCACACACGTATCTGTCCTCCTGGTGATGAGGTGCACACAAGACCAAAACAGTCTCAAAGCAAAGCAGAAGATATGTGGGCAATTCCAGCGTCATGGATGTGACATTTTAGGTCAAATCTTGAAGTATAAATACAAATATACCAATATATTGAATCATCTGTTTTTATTTGACTAAATCTCTGATGGCATCAGGACAGTATCAGTTTATGCACGAGTTTTTTACTTTAAAATAGAGAGAAATGAACAATATATAGCGCGATTCACACTACAGTAATAATACCTGTCTAGGGCGATTCTGAAATCGCAAAGGCTTCGATGCTGTGCATTCACAGCTCTTCCATGAACTTACGCTCTCGATCAGTAGGAAGTGCTGCTTGATCTAAAATCACTTTGAGAGTCGTTTATAACGCACACTGGTCGAACATCATCATTGTAAAATTTACTTTATTATCATGAAAATACAGGAACAGTTTTGAAGAACAGCGATAGAATATGAACATTGGCATTTCTTGGAACTACATTTGTGTTCCAAATGACATACGTTTGTAAATCGTATTTCTTCTGTGGCCCATATTTGTAGTTTGTAGTTTCTGCGCGAGACGCCCTCTGGCTTCCCGATGTTGTGTATGTGACAATTAACTTACCTGACTATGGCAAATTATGCTTTAAAACGCAAAAAAAATGCTTTAATAAGAGTAACTTCAAATGTGTATTTAAACCACCAAATATTGACATCTGACCTATCAGTACGGTGAAATCCAAATTTTTGGATCAATGACGAGATATTCTAATTTATCAGATCTATAAGTGACCTATCTGCATCTCTGGCAACCAAAGGTGGACTTTCTCATGTCTAGATATGACTCGGGATCATTCCATGTAGCTCAAATGAACTATGATGTCACTTTTTTGCAAAACATCTGATCACAAAAAAATTTTGGTAACACTTTCTTTGAAGCATGTATGTATAATGAATTATATAAGTAGTTTTAAAACATTGTAATGCAACTTTTAATGCATTGTTATGTCTTATAAATAATTGTTATTACAGTTAATACATTATAACACTTAGCAATACATTGTTACACTACACATTTCAAGTTAGTTATCATTTTTACAACTACATATAATGCATTACAACACACATTATGAAAAATTATAATGCATTTGACCCTTTAATAACTCTTTATAATGCATTATACATACATGCTTCAAGGAAAGTGTTACCCAAATTTCTTCTCATCAAGCACAATTAAAGATTAAGCAAATTCAAAGCTTTTCTTGAACAAATCAAACAAGCACCGTAAAGAAAAACTAGCATGAAAAAGACACACTGTTGACACAGAGAACCTCCACGGTCATCTGTCATTACCCCACCCATCACTCGCCTAATGAAACTTTTAATACTTCACTTGTAGTGATGGATTACACGTGCTTAATTTCCCATGATTCATCCTAAATCGCTCTTCTTCGGCGAGATGCCGCAATAGAGCGTTTCACTCATCTAAAGACGCGATTGCACGCTGGGGCTCTCCCATATTCATGCTCTAGTCTTCTCAAATTAACTGGGTAATGGCTAACATATCAAGGGGCCTTTGAAAGCAGAGAAGGAAACTGGGAATGTTAATAGAGTCGGAGTGAAATAAATGAATGCAGACGAAGGTTTGGATTTATCTCCTTTGTATTATACGCAGCCACGCTCGTCAGATATGTGTATATAGTACGCACACGTTCTAAATTATAATAATATATCCCTGCACAATTAGAGTAAAAAATCGTTTTAAATACAGAGAAATTCAAAACAGCCAAAGGAATGAGATCTGGTTTGGTATTTGTAACAGAGTTCTTTAATGATTTAAATGACAATATGCCATAAAATCCAGCCAAGAGGCTGTTGTCACAATCTCTAATTCCCAGTCTCAATATTTTAAGTTTTCTTTTTCGCCGGCCATCTGGTGCTTGATTTAAGCCGCCAAATTTACAGTTCCTGTGGTCAGGTTAAACATTTATACAGGATCCGTATTTGAAGGTCTTCTTATGGAGGCCATCAAGACACACTATAGTAGCGGATGGCTGAAGAATACTGCTGGCAGCATGTGATAAGAGATCCTTCATGCCATAAATCTTGCACTGCAACTCTCTTCTGCTCAACTGGTCCAATATGACCATCTAACACATGACTTCTGATCATGCCAGATAACTTGGAGGTGGTCTCATATGAGTTAAAATTACAATGTGAGGTTGCCAGTGACACAGAAAAATAATTGAATTTAAAGGGTCTCTTATTTCATTGTGTCAAAATGTATGGTTAATAAGAGAATTAAAATGAAAACCTACAATATGGTTCCTTCCATATACCTAAAGCTGTGAACACACTGGTGTGTCGCTAGTCTATGAGGTCACAGAAGGCGTAACTAGTTTTGGTTGCTCTACTAACAGTCATAAACAAATGCAACAGTAACTGACCGGAGATGGAAGACATGAGCTCCAGTGCTTCACTCCCATTGGTAGTCGCTGATTATTTGCATAAAGTTGAGCAGCTCTCAACCTGGTTACGCCGCTAGACACTACGTCCACTTCCTGTCACCAATGGTAACTGTCGCCGGATATCGCTTAGTTTACATTGCAATGGATGACATTGTGTCGCTCTGTCGCTGCCAGCCAATGGCGTAAGTGGGAGCGTAGCCCCGCCCCTCTTCATTTAAAAAAGTAAATCTCCCCCTCTCAGTAAAAACAAAAATGTTAGAGATTATTACAAAAGACAGCGACAATAACAAACATACGTTCTGTAGACCAAACTTAACTTTCTGTAGACTTCTGGGAAAAAAAATAACAGAGTAGTTTAATTTAATTTAATTTAATATAATTAATATAAAATAAAACCTTATATTAATGTTAGTAAAATATAAAATAGATTATTATATTACTAGCCAATAGCTAAACAAAACACAGACAGGAAGTTCACTTCAGGCCAGGAGCGTACGTCTGATGAAACCGTATATACAGTATATTACACATGATAACACACGTTTTTACTATCGCCACCAAATATTTTGTAATAGCATAAAGATTCATGATAATGAGGTTATTATTAACAGAGATGGAATTCCTGGGGTGAGAAATGCTCCAATAATGAAGTCATAATGGGTGATGATGTCATAGTAAATGTTTTCATGAGTGCTGATGTCATAATAAGTGATGCTTTAATGAGTGACAATGTTAAAATGGGTGATGATGTCATTACAATTTATGACACCATTAGGAGTTTCAATGTGTGATGATGTCATACTTGGAATTTCTCCAGCACTGCTTCTAGTTCATTAACTGTTTCCTCATTCCTTTTTTAAATCCTTGCCTCAAGAATCGGGTGTCTTTTCTTTTCCAATTCCATCAATGATCAAAGACAAATTGTCTTTAACAATACATTTTTTTTTGCCTGTCATACCAAAAAAATACTATTTTAGACCATTAAGACCGGGAGTTTGTATAATGAATTCAAAGAAATGTTGTGAGGTCCGCCTGTGCCTGCCGGGCACTGGAGACTAATGGTTATAGATGTGGGCTGTTGTCATGA
The DNA here is from genome assembly GCA_008369825.1 of Triplophysa tibetana. NCBI lineage: Eukaryota > Metazoa > Chordata > Actinopteri > Cypriniformes > Nemacheilidae > Triplophysa > Triplophysa tibetana. The sequence goes on from CM017894.1 coordinate 7,203,960, forward strand.
GGGGCGCAGGATAGATCATAGATAGGTACGGCCCATGAACTGCAAAGATGTTTTCTTCAGGCTAAAGAGACAGCCATCCATGATCAATAGAGCTTGGTCAGGCCAGACGCCAAAGTTCATTTGTTGTGAATGGTTGTACTAGGTCCCACATCTAAGCGCCACTATAGTATACACACTAGAGCTCTGATAGAGGACATGACAGATCATGAATCACGCAAGATGTGGTTCAAGGGTGTGGAAAAGGGCGGGTCAGTTTGAAATCAAGCCAGTCTTAAAGGGATAGTTCAGCCAAAAACTGCAATTTGCCGTTAATTTACTCACCCTGCAGGCCATCTGAGATGTAGGGGACATTTTTTCTTGTGTAGATCAATAAAGAAGATTGTTTGGTAAATCCACAGCTTTCTCTGCTTCATATAATGGGAGTCTATTGGGTCCACCTGTCTAAGAGTTCCTAAAGCACATAATTCCAAAAAGCGGCTCCTGGCGACATGCTGACGTTTCGTGAAGCGAATCTTTTGATATTTTCATTAAACTGAACGTCAATTTTAATAATATTAGCCATAATGTATTGCCCCTGAACACAATAAATCTTCTTCTTGTAATATTTGGTGGCGGATGGCATGCCAGCGTCTGGTACGTTTAGCGCCACCTGCGGAAAGGGAGTGTTGAGGCTGTAAAGTATGGCTAATATAATTAAAAATGACGTTCAAATTTATGGAAATATCGAGAGAGTCACTTCTCGAAATGTCAACTTGTCGCCAGGAGCCACTTTTTGGAATTATGTGCTTTAGGAACTCTTAGAACAGCGGACCCCATAGACTCCAATTATATGAAGCAGAGAGGGCTGCGGATTTACCAAACAATCTTCATTATGGTTCTACTCAAGAAAAAATGTCACCTACATCTCGGATGACCTGAGGGTGAGTAAATAAATTGCAAATTGGAGTTTTTGGGTGAACTATCCCTTTCAGCCAATAGGATTAAGGCAAGCACTGGAGTCGCCTCTCAGAACATCAGTTGTTCTACTATGTTTTCTTATTATGCTCAGTTTTTGTTGTTATTTCTGCAATGCAGGTTGACATTTAAGTCCAACATGTGGTACTTTTTTCCATCACTGTATGGATGGGTTGACATTTGACCAAGAAAAAAAGCTTTGTGAAAACATGAAAACAATAGTTTTATTGCATCCTGTACACCTGACTCCTCAAAGCGTGGGTTATATAATAATTAAAATCCTGTTACATTTCTTTAGGCTCAAACCTGGACTGGCACGATAAAATCCTTGCTATTGGAAACTTATCACTTATTAATTTCTAATCATAAGTCTACTAAAAATCTAGAATATTCATTTGTGTGCTGGCCTCCATGTGTAAAATTTCATGAGATTTCGTAAGCGCACAGCTTTAGCTTTGAAAGACGGGACCCCAAGGATGCGCGTTTCATTTAGGAAGCCCAAGGCTTTTTTCTCAGAACGAACGCAAGAGGAAGAAGATTTCTCTTTTGTCTCAGAGGAATCCAGAAGCCCCCAACTCTATATTGACAGCAGGAGAACATGTTTAAGTTTGCAAACACAGTCCAAATATGAGCACGATATCTCCCCAGCAGTAGTCTCGGAGAAGACGATGATATTTGAATGATCAGATCATAAATTCAATTTAATAAAGAATGTTACGCTACATTAACCAGCTATAACAGCTACAGAATATTTATAAATTGGAAATGTCTTTTGTTGTTTTAAAAAAAATATTCAGAAAACGCCCACCAACTGAGAAAATGTGTCTTACGTGGATCTTTATTTTTGCTTCACAATTTTGCATAATTTCCCCACAACTTCTCGCATTGTTTTCACAATTTTAACGTTATAATTTACAACTTGAGCATTGCTTTTCACATTTATATGCATATTTTTTTAAAACTTTGGCATTGTTTTTTTACATTATTTTCTCCACAATTTCAGTCTACAATGTTCTTAATTTTTTTGCTTTATTGCTCCATAATTTAGATATTTGTTTCCAGAAATTTTACATTATTATTATTAACTTTGGCATATTTCTTCAAAATGTTTGTATTTTTGCAAAATGTGTATTTCTTAACAATTCTGGCATTGTTTTTCATACCTTCGACTTTTTTTACAACTTTGGCAATGTTTGTAAATGTTTTCACTCCAAATCCACTTTCACACAACTTAAAATACAACAAGAAGCAAATATTGTTGGGGAACCAAAAGGCACTAAAAAACCCCAAAGCATGACACAAACTCAAAATAACCTTTAACTTTAATATTTGAATGATTGAGAGCTGATTTGAGGGAGGGAGATGTACAGAAACAGACTATCAAAATCATGTATTGATTTATTACATTTTATAGAGAATTATGTTTGCCGTTTATGGATTTTTTTAAAAGTTTGATTCCTAAAGAATGCACTATTCTTACAGTGCATTCATACTACTGTACATAAGCCGCTTTGGATGAAAGTATCTGTCAAACATATGATTGTATTATCATGACGTATACATTTAATTGTGCATTAAAAAAAAATTTCAATGTATAATAAAAAAGATTGGCAAAAAATAATTGAGAATACATTACACTTTTCCTCTCGATACAGTTTGACACTTTATCTGATAAGCTAAGTTTCTTATATTTTATTAAGTTTTAGCTTATCATATTACACCATTCATCCTTTTATTCTACATCATTGCAGAGTCATGTGACCTATCTATCTGTATATATATATATGTGTGTGCGCATCTTTAAAACCACATATAAACCCCTATTGCGCTGAGAAGACATGGAGTTTCTTTCTCTTTCTTATTTATAATGATGTAATAACATAAGAGTGAGAAAACAATATTTTTTTCATTTTTAAATGAATTATTCCTGAATACACAATAAAAACATAAAAACAATTTAATTATGGCGACTCTTCACAATAAGGTTCCTTTTGTTAACGTTATTCTCTACATTTGTTAACCTGAACTAACAATTAACGATACCTCTACAGCATTTAATAACCTTCAATCATTTTTATTTCAACATGTACGATAACATTTTCAAAATCAAATGTGTTAATTAACTACTGCACAATAAACTTGATGTACCATGTACACAAACAATGAACAATTGGACTGGTACTAACACAAACAAAGACTCCATAAAAATGCATTCGTCATTGTTCATGCTGGAGAATGCAAAAATAGTTTATGAATGAAACCTTATTGTAAAGTGTTACTCTTTTCCTCAAATAATCATAATGAGCGTACATGTAAATATTCAACATATCTCCTGGCTCTAGCTGTCAGCGTTGTGAACAAAGCCAGTGTAATAAGGCAACAATTGCCAAACAAGAAACACCGACCCTGTTGCACTTCATAATGTGACTCCGCCAAGAAAGAACATGATCATGAATACCGAGACACACCGCTTTCCTTTATTTTCATAGCCAAATTAACAGAGCTCCTGACCTCTACCAAAGCACAGACACAATGAACTGTTATAAAGCTCTTACTGTGGAAAAAAAGAAATATTTGTCGGAAGACAATAGAAGGTTTTGTAAATGTGGACCTGAGAGCACTTGGCTCCCAATGCCATCTAAAAACAATCCAATTCTTGAAAGTGTTTTTAAGTAAATTTGTGAATGATTAAACTTTTATGAAGTTCTGCTGAATCCATGCATTTCAGCCCATAACTAGCAAAACATAAAATTAGATGTCTAAGGAGATGGTTCCATACAAGAGTCATCTACTGGTCCAATAAAGAGGACGAGCAACACCTGATGCATCAATTTCTAAGACGTTAAAAAGCAAAATACACAACTGCTCTTACACACACCCTCTTTTTTTGTATCCAGCCACCCGGAGAAAAAAGTGTGACCATTTGTGACCTCCCTCAGTAACCACCTGCCCGTTAGCCTGTTCTCCATTGGTCCCCTGGGAGCCCATTTACACCCTCCTCCATGTTAACCACTCCGAGAGGGACCATCACCGCACCAATTATAATACACATCAGTCTGTCTTTCTCTCTCCGTGCTGTCCTTAACTCTCTGATCATAGAGCCCCTGCTTCTCCCCGCCCCCTTACATGGACCAAGCATCCACCGAGATCTGCCTCCTCCTCCGCATCTCCCTTCGTTATCGCCTGGTAACCGCATAAGCGCCTGGGGCGGTGGAGCACGGCAGACCTGAAACTATGTCTCAGCACTTTTCGCTGAGAAACATATTGATTCGCCCACCACACTTTCTCCAGGGTAAGTGATGTCTGAGACGTCTCCCTCTGGGCCTCCAACAAATCAGAGCTAGCAACGCTATAGTATTAACGTTGTTTATTTGTAAACGTGTTGACTTTGATCTGAATCCCAAAAAGAGAACGGCGAAAAAAACCCATGTGCTAAACAAACAACCGTCAGACGACAACTGACGAAAGCGACGGATCAAAGCTCGACAGTTCTGATCAAAGCGTTACGCAAGTGTCGCGGCATACGTAGGCGTCCTGTGTTCTTTTCGTTTTCGTTTCACTTTCTTGTCGTCTCGTGTGAACGACAAGCGTCCCACTTAGAAATGTTCTCAAGGTTGCGATGTTAATGCTAATATACCCACGCACACAACAGCTTGACATTTTTTCTCATTGACAATTCTCATTTTCGTTCATGTCACAGTAAACTATGGGTGGCACTGATATCTAGTGAAAATGAAACAATATGAGAATATGAAATGCAATCTTGGACCTACATCCGAAAAACGCATTCATCATTTACGACGTGCAAACAGTTAGCCGTTGTGGGGAGAAAAGAATAAACACAGCTTGCCAACTCTGAACCAAGAATATACGTTGCTTTTGCTTAAGCTACTGTACATACGAAAGTGACCTCACTGTTGTTTTAGTCTTTGGTTTAAGTTTTGATATCTTTTCAAATGACAGCCATGTGCCCCACTTAGAGATCAGCCCCAGGCTGTATTACAGTACACGTGAAATCAAAATTGACCTAGTTTACTTTTTCAATACACTTCACTTGAATTAGCTTCAACTGGCAAATGTTTTAAAGGGGTCATATGACCGGCGGTTTTTATTAGATGTAATGCAATGTGATAAACGATTAAAGATTCAAAAAAGCTGTATTTTCCACATTGTATCTCCTCTTTGCCCCGCCTCTCTGAAACGCGCGGATTTCGAACAAAGCTCATCGCTGTGAAAAGCGAGGTGTGCTATGATTGGCCAGTTCACCAGTGCGTAGTGATTGGTTGAATACTGCAAGTGTGTGACGAAAATGTAACGTCCCTTACCATATTTAGAACATCAGGTTCCAAAGCAATTGTATCGACAGGTACGCCAACCTTACTTGTGTATACATTTTGACGGTCTTAGTCAAATCATACCACGAACTGACGTAGATTTGTGGGGGTGTGGTTACACGAGGTGTTTCAGGCAGGTCTGGGTGAGCATTCGCTTTAATATAGAATGCGTCTTTTGTTCGACACTTTAATTTTTGCAATTTTACGTGTCTAATACATGCATGGGCAAATAATTACACACCAAAGACACAGAAAAACACGTTTCCGTGCAATATGACCCCTTTAAACTCTGGGTTATATGCTTCCAATTAATGTCCAGTAAGTCAATCTACGCCACCGTGGCTCCGATTATGTCCCATTTCGTTGGGCCAATCCACGTATCAGTGGATTGGGGGTAAAAGAAGCTTCTGGAAAGCTTATCTCATGCTCCTCCTTGAAAGCTTGCATAGGGATTGGGAGAGAGGCAGAGGAATGTCTGAGAAATAATAGAGAGAAAAGCCTTAACGTATCAGTGTGTCTGTAGCACACCGTCCCCAAAACCCCTATTAGAGTCACTGCAGGCACAGCGCTGTGGGGGATCCAATGATGCAATCCCTTCTGAATGGAGAATGCCCACAGGTTATGTATGTGAGACTATGGGATGTTGTGTGCGTGTTCATGAGAAACAGGTTTCATTTAATCTCAGACTTATTAAAATCTTGTAAGTGTCACACGAGTGCCTGCAGGTGCCACACAAAATGGTGTAACAATATATTGATATAGATTGATAAGTTATTCAATCAAGAAATGATATGATGTACTGAGGCAACACACATTAAAAAATATAAATATTTTTTTAATAAAATAATAAAAAAAATTTTAAGACACTCTCCACAACTTCACCCAAATGTCCGTTTACAGTTTACAGCCAAATCCCAATTTCGTGTTTAAACTCATTTTACCGTTGACATGTGTTCTACGTCATGACGCAACAACAAAATTACTACAAAAATACTGTCATATAATCCGAAAAACTGACTCCGAGAACATTGTTTGTACTGTCATTTGCAATTTTTGGAAGTCTCTGTAAATACTATTTAAACGGTAACAGGTTGTATTGTAATGAAATTTCCCCATCTTATTATGTTGCATATTATTCTGCATAATATAAAATGTAGGTTATTACAAAACCTACATTGTCAGGCAGAAATCTTTTTTTTTTTAATAAATCGTTATTATTGCCCTCCATTCATTCAGAACTGCCATAGAGGATTAGGGCCACATTAAGAGAAAAACAAAGATTACGACCTTAAAGTCATAAAATTTCGAGAAAAAAAGTCAAATCAGCAAAAATAAAGTTGTAGCAATATTAAATGTATAATGTTTCTAATAATTTATAACAACGAATTTGGTATCTTTTTGTTCACAATAGGGATGCCACAATTCTCAATAATAGATTATGTGTGTTTTAATACTCTCTAAACTGCCTCTGTCAGTGTTTGTCTGAATGTTTGCGTGCTAGATACATATTTAGATATAAATATTTAATAACAATGAGCAAAAGATAGTGACCCTTGCGATTCTGGTGACGAGCGGTGAAGGAAGGCTACCAGCAGCATGAGAACCAATCTGCTGTTACATGCAGACAAACAGACACGGGCTGGCCATCGGAAGCACCAGAACCTAGCAGCCTTCCTCTATGCCCATTGTACCAAAGTAATAATGACCAAATTTGTCAAATCAAGAATGTATTTCATCAGTTTTACACTGTACAGTTTTAACCCAGCACATGCAGGGAGAGCGTCTACAGCGCCGTGCCAAAGTCCGTTTAACAAAAGTCTTGACCTCGGCAGCCTTTCGGGGAGATATTTACATCCTAGCAGTACAACGTCACAGCAATACAAGATATCTCCAAAATTGCTGAATTGCAGAATTAAACCGCATATTTCTGATCAGTAATTACAGCAGACATGAATGTACCATAACTTTGGTTTGCTAAGTTTAAATTGAGCTAAAATCACCTTTGTTTAAGCGGCAACATTTCTCCCCATTTATTGTAATGGCTGTGGCGCATCTTGTTAATATCTATTATCTTTGGCCTTTCACATTCAGCGGCAGTGTTTGCAGTGTTTAATGCTCACCGCGGATCTGTCTGTTTATTACAATTATTGCAATCGCAATAATTCGCTTTTAAATACACTGATATAATACCTCTTCAATAAGGTTATTTTACTAGTATGTTGATAAATGGTAAACAAAGAACTGTATTATATATAATATTAATCTATATTATATATTACTCAACACACCAGGAATTTTACAATTAGATTTTTGCTCTATAGATTTAAGTCCCAAGGAACCCAAAGTTATGACAGTTTTTACTTCCGTATTCTAACACATTTCCTAGTGAAAAGCATTTCGATGGAGAAAATTGGTGGGAGTGGCTTGCGTTTGCAATGCTTTTGTAATGAAACTGGCAGCAGACTGACAGTTGAAGGGGAGGAGTTAACGGATGCTCCGCCCAAGCCTTCTAATTTACGTCATTTTAGATGGATTGTCATTTCAAGGCGGAAATGAAGATTATGAGGATACGTTCATTTGAAAAAGAAAATTACCCACATTGAAAAGCTATTTACTATAAACGCCGCAATATTTCATGAAAAAGTAATAATTGTCATTTTATATTTCACAGGGACTTTAAAGAGAATTAAATAAGTCAATTAAAATATAGAGAAATGCAATAAAATAAGTGTTCTTCTACCTGTACTTCTACTACATATTGTTGCGTCCCTTCTTCCCATCACTCCAAACATATTCAAAATACTATAAATAGTACACAAATCACAAATAGTACAACATGTATTTTCTAAATATTACGACTTTAACCTTGTAATTGTATCTGGGATTAGGGGAGGGGCTTCAAGTATTGCATTTTTCTAGTAATCATTTTTCTTATAACATTTTTGTATGGTTCACAGCGTACAAGTTCATACGAATTAGCCACCTTGAAAATATTTACACATTCCCGTGAGATCAGGCACGAAATTAACATAATAAGCATAAAATGAGCACAAAAAGTCTTTTGAACACAAAAAAAGAAAAGTTCATTCAACACATGTTGACTTTTACTCAACATAATGCTTATATTTTTTCACCTTTTCCCCAGCAAAATAGGCGAAAAGGATATGTTGATGACAATGATCATGAAATATATGACCTTATCCGATATGTCTGTTTATCATTCAGATCTCTAAACTCAATTCAAATTCACGCATCTTGCACACTTGACTGATTCCATTGGTTGAAATCCATAACATTGACATTTACTCCCAAGACTAGCCAATAAGGAGTGAGCGGTTAAATGAACATAAAAGCCTTTACATTAACCTAATGAATCACATTTAATTCAGATTGTAAAATGTCTAGTGAAGGCACTTGTATAGATTGACTTCTGAAATCATGCTGATTTAAACGAACTGAAGCGGTTCTCTTAAATCAGTTTGTGTATGCTAAAACATATACAGTACTGTAGCATGGAGTTAAGCAATGTTTTACTATATTAACAACTGTATGGGACATACACAAAGAAACAGTAAATTCGTTTATGGCACCTGGCCTTTGTGAGGTGACACGCAGATCAGGAAGGCGAGAGAGAGAGAAAAATCAAGGGAGTGTGTTTTTAGGAGGATGAGAAGGGGTTTTGGCTGGTTACATAACCTCCAGAGAGCTCAAGCAAGCCATCTGCTGTTGCATGACCACAGTAAAGTCCATTACAGACAGAAGCAGGGTTTAATCCTCTCATCGCCAACTCTCAAACATACTTTTGTTCCTCATCTTCTCTTTCGCTTACGGAATCTCTTTTGAAGTCTCCTATACAGGAGACCATGGAAAGTTGTCAAAGTTTTTACTGTAGGTTTATTTTTTTATTGACAGTTTTTGTAGAAAGACGTACCTAAAGTTATCAAACCTATACAATGTTACCACCATTACTGCACACATGTTGACTTTTAATCAATATTTTCTTTGTTAACTTGGTTTTAGTTAGGCGGACAGAATTAAAAACTAATGTTTCTTTTAAAAGTTTTGAGCACCAATATAGACTGTAAGACTTAAAGACTTAGTTAAAGTTATTAAAGAGAACATAACATGAGATCATGAAAATGATGCGGTGTGTAATGTTGCCGTCCTTGAAAGTAAGCAGTCCGCCACGTTGCAAATCCAAAGGTGAACGAATAACAAAGTTGTTGGCTTGGAAGAAAGGGAGTGGACTCTGAATCACATGAACGAGTCGTCCCTAGTTCGATTCGTGACCGCCGCGGATTTACGTCACTACCAGTAGTGTAGCCACGAGGGGGCCCCCTCAAAAATAAAGTTCTGGCCAAGCCACTGGTCCCTACATATAGTCCACACCTAGCTTTGCTAGGACTTCACACAAAAACTTAACTCTTCTGCCCCAAACACTGTAGCTCATGAGCCTCATTCGCGTTAGACTAATCAAAGCAGATTAGACCATCTGACCAATCACATCAGACTAGGCTAGCAGAAAGGAGGGGATTAGACGGATGAATCACGGAACGATTCATTTGAGAGTCAGTCAAGAAGTAAGGTAAGAATTACTGCCTGTTATTACGACATAATAGTGTTTTTACACGTTCTATGTACATAAAATTGTTGTTGGACACTCCATAAACCAAACTAGGACCTTAAAAATCCCTAGTTATGTACTGTTTAAGACATCTCACAACTTGTCATTGTGTAATATGTAATGCATATATAATAACTTTTCTAAATTGAAGTTTTAATTAAGGGTTTAAATTCCATTCCTATCACTCAAACGCATACGTTATGGTTCCCACTGAGAGGCGCGTACAGATAAAAATGTATAGATAAAAGCTGACAGATGTAAATTTTCTCTCTTCCAGAAATATTGAGTAATCACAGAGACTTGAACATCAAAGGCCGAATGGAAATATTCTGTTTAACTCTCAGTGGCATATCGGCTTTGCCAGACTGAGTCTGGAAAGGCAGAAGCTCTCACTATCATCCGTTTTAAAGAGATCCAGATCCGGGTTCTGGCAACATGGGCCTGGACCATCAAAGACCGCTTTCAAATGATTACGTAAAACACAGCTTGGACCCAATAAATAAAATATTTCCTGTGAGCATTAGATGATATAAAATGAAAGAACAGATTCTAAAAGCTGATTGGTTGAGCCATGTTTGAAAAAGATGACAGAATGCCATTGGCCATTGAAAAACAAAGATTTTTCATCTACAAACCTTTAATGTGGGGATGTTCCAGTGCCGTCTAATGCATCAGTGCCAGGTGGATCACCATCTTAATCCACAAACATTCATACGACACAATTTCTTTAGTGAAATAATTAAACAAAGCCATACGGGATCAAGTCCTTTGGGTTGTTCAGTTGCAGCAATGGTAATATGCTATAGACGGGTCTTTCCTCTTAAGCTTGAGAGAGCATCACAAACATACAGGTTAGCACAGCGTAGTAACCATAGAAACGACACACGTAGAAAATATTTCAAACATATAAACGTATAGGAACTAATTTCTATTTAAAGCACAACAACAAACCAAGCAATGATGTCAAGAAGAAAGACTCTTCATGGAAACCGGTATTGACATGTAGTAAAATTGTAATGACCTCCAATTCAGCGACATGCTGAATAATACTAAATAAATATAATATAATAAATAGCAATTTCTATGCATTTTGGTTTATCGTGCAGCCATACTTTGGGCTACGATGAGCATCATTATGTGGTCAAAAGACCAAAAAAATCAGTAAATACCAAACACACACCCATAAACAATAGAACCTCATTATTGTCACTTAAAGCAATAGTTCAGAAAAATGAAAATTCACTCTTATGTCTTCCTAGATTTATATGACTTACTTCAGTTTAACACAAACAAATCATTTTATTTGAAAACACCATTGTATAATTTAACATGGTACTCAAATGGCAAAGCTTCAAAAAACACATACATCCACTTTAGTAAATGTCTTCTGAAGCGAAACAATATAAATTAAATCTAATATTATTTTGAGTTTATCAAAAAGATGTTAGGCTTATCAGATCACTAAATTCCTTTTTAAAATCTCATTCTCGCATCTCATGCGTCTCGTGATGTAACATGCTTATGTCAACTAGTCACTAGACATTCAAAACCAGTGAGATTTGAAGTGATTGATGTGCCACCATATTTACAGTTTTTCTTTATTAAAGATTTGAAATACATTGGATTTCACTGAAGGGAAAAAGATGCCTGAGGTCATTTTAAGTAGACATATCATCACCCGATACGCAGCAAACCATTGCTGCTGATTGACTTGTTGCCCAACTTGCCGAGCTGGACGGGAGGAATTAGGACCAAGACTAAGTTTATCTGAAGAAAGTAAGTCAAATACACCCGGAATTGAACGAGGGTGAGAAAGTTATGAAAGAATATATTATTTTTGGGTAAACTATTCCATTCATTTCAAGTCTTTGGTGCAGCTTTTCCACATACTAACTACAAACAGACAAAAAAAACTACAAGATGCATTTCCAAGTTCTCTCAGTGAGCAATAAAAGTCAGCCAGCATCACTTCAGTACTGAACTTCATGAGTTCTTTAACCCCCTGCTGGAGATGGCGGGAAACTGTGAGCGGTGCTGAGTAATGATTGGAGAACAGCTGTTTCAGTCTTTATCAGGGATCAAACAGGGTGAGCTTTGAAGCCCGCGCAGCTTCCTCTATTTGATTATGAGCGAACGGGATTGATGCTCGGCTTCGAAAGAGCGCGTGAGGATTCGGGCCCTCGGGCTAGAGAGGAACGGGGAAGTTTATTCTCCATTTCAAAGAGAATTGTGTGCATTGCAGCCTCTCAATATTTCTGTGGTGACGAGCTCTTCAACTCATCTAAGATGGAGGAATGGAGAGTAAGAGGAGTCTCATTAGCTTCTGGTGATGCATCGGCTTTCACCTGAACAGCTACACAGAGAAAAGTTTCCAGAATATTCTTCAAAGTAAACTAAGCCAAACGGCACAGATAATTACTTTAAAACAGACTTAAGGAGCACACTAGACTTTAAGCACACTAGAACCGACAATGAACATTGGAAACGAAATGTGATGTCACATATTCGTGGTGGTTTCTAAAAATGGAATTAAAACAAGACAAGAAAAAGCCCAAAATGATATAATAAACTGTACGCACTTTAAAAAAAAGGTGCTTCAAAAGTTCAAAGAACGCTATAGAATAACTTTTTGGTTCCCCAAAGAACCTTTAACATCTGATCATCCTTTCTGTTTTACAAAAGAGGTTCTTTGTGGTGAAAAGAAGGTTCTTCAGATTATAAAAAAGTAAGAAAGAGATAACAAAATGTTTTTTTGTGGAACCAAAAATTGTTCTTCAATAGCATCGCTGTGAAGAACCTTTTAAGCACCTTTATTTTTAAGAGTGTACATGTAACAACCATAGATATCAATAACTAGATGCTGCATTAGCGTTGCTTTCTATTGGCCGCTATACGCAGCACTTCCAGCATTTTGGAACGGTCCAAGCCAGTTGGGAAACCAGGAATGCCAAGAATGTTATAAAAAAGATGTAGCTAGTTATTGATATTTATGATATCAACACCTCAATTTCTCAAAAAAGAATGTTTTCAGGCATGAGGTGGCTTACTTTTTTTTGTCAAATATCATACATTAACTACACAACACAATCTCAGCCAAAAATAACATATTTATTAAGTTAAATGTTAAACTAATGTTAATTTATTTTTTATTTGATTTAGTAGCGACGTGGAGGGGTATTTTGGACCAATGAGATTCCACTGTGGGCGGAGCTATCATAAGACACACCAAATAAGGAGACAAACCTAGAGTACGATATCGATTAAAATCGCAGCTGTTTCAGACGTTAACCCATTTTTGTTAAAGTATTGTAATGTTGTGTGTTGTTAGTACTGTACATGCTGCAAATATGGCAAAAAACAACAATAAAAGCCGCTCACTCTTAAACTTAAGGATGCTCTGTAGCTATCTCTAGCTCAATTGGTCTTCAGCTTTTTATGACGGTCACAAATGCGTCGATATGTATAACATCCCCGACTACCCGTTTTGTAGCAGCCATTGCTTTTTACAGCACATATAAATGTTAGTGAGAGGAGCGTGGAGCAGTAAAGGCTGCTGAGAGCACTCATGGGGGTTACTATAACAGTGAAGGTGATTATCGGGCCCCTAGCAGCCGTGGAGGACGGAGCCAGTCGATTAAAACTCTCAGCCCTCCGCTATAAATCTCAGTCGTCCTCAGGGACGGTATTAATGCATGTGTGGAAACAGGTGGATACCTTCCTTTCTTCACCCGTTCTTTAGTTGGTTTTCATTGTAAATTTCACTTGCCTTGCAGAAAGTGTTGTCGCGGGTTTGCAGAAGCGCAATAAAATGAAAACGTTGCGCTACCCGTCTACTGGGATGCAAACGGGGGTGCAAAAAAAGCACTTCGATAAGGCCCAACCAGAAAAAATAGTTTGTTAAGCCATTTCACAGGTTCTTTATGTATAAAGCCCTGCTGATACTATACATACACAGAAACTTCACCTCAGAGTCTCAAGAGAATGAGTCCAACAGTCCTTAGATTCCACTACCTTTTATAGAGCAAGTCTGTCAATAGCGGAGGGAAAGTAAAGTTCAGTGTAGTTCAGCTCACGGACTCCTTTAAGGACCTGTCGTGGTTGTGACATTTATTCGTTGACTTACGGAGGAATATTCAGCGCCTGCTGTTTGTACAGGAGAGGTGTTGACCGTTAAACCAACAGAGAAACAAGAATACATGGAGAACTAGAGGAAAAGAGTCAAATCAGGAACGGTGGGTGAGGGGGTGAAGAGCTGTTAGAAGTACTTCAGGTTACTTTAAAGCACCTTCAGTCGTTTGGCTTTTAGTTTGAATGTCAGTAAAAAATACGAAACCTTTATACCACAAAAAGGCCAACGTAATCATCAGAAGAGATCAGAATCACACAAAAAATGTTATTAATGCATTTTAGAAAAGAAAGCCTATTCCCGATTTTATTAAGATGCTTTTCTACATTGTTTTAATGATATATTTTCGTCCAGTTCCGTAACATCGAAAATCTGTAATGCTGTAATGCTTTTAGTAATATATAAAGATAAAAATCTGAAGTTTTCATACAATTTTGTTATCCTGAGTTTTATTCACTCCCGTTTTGTATAGTTATTCGAGTAGGATACCTTCAAAATGAAAATTCTGTCATCATTTTCTTGTCATTTCTAGCCTGAATGGCTTTTTTTCTTAGGTAGAAAACAAAAGAAGATATTTTGAAAAATGTTGGTAACATAACGGCACAGCAAGATGACTCACTTCTATTGTGACCAACGCACGCAAATGGAGGGCTGTTAACAACATTTTTCAAAATATCTGTGTTCTTAGGAAGAAAGAAAGTCATTGACCTTCATTTTGAAGATGAACAACTCCTTTAATGACAATCAGGAAATTAAAAAAGTTAAGTTAACTTGACACTTTATGAATATTTATCGGATGTCATTTTCCCCCCTGCAGTAAAAGAATAATGATATGTTTACAGTATTGAATTACAGTAATGAGTAGATGGACTCGTGTGGGCATTTGATGAAGACAGAAAAGGAGAACTACCATAAAGTGTAACATTGTGTAAAGTTCGATGCGATTAGTCTGACACAACAGGACGTCCTAAAACACACATACTTCAGGAACTGGAGATGTCTGGTTTTACCCAGAATCTGAATTAAAGGTCCAGCTTAATTTATTATGCTATTAGGTAGATTCACAAACCAGAGGCGTTGCTAGACCTAAAGCTGTACTGGGGAACAGGCCCCTGTAACTTTTTCAATTACTTTTTCTTAAAAACCTGCAGTGTGCAAGAAGTACGCAACACGGTGCACTATAAAAACCTCTCTGGCTTAAACCACTATTCCTCAAGTGCAGCAATACTGGGAAGGTAAACCATATACATTTAAAAATATTGAAGTATCTTCAACATACTTAACATACACTTAACATGGTTGCATGCACAGTATGGAAATAATGAAAGCAGAGAGAAGTTTTTTGTTGCACATCTGCATTCATTACACAATGATAATAATCAATAATAACATCTTTTCACGAATAACAATTAAAGTATTTCAAGAAACCAGTCATTTTTGGGCTTCAACTTATATTAAGATCATATTTTATCTTAAATAAAAACAATATTTTCTGGTTTCACAGCCAAGTCCAAAAAAAGTTGGTTCGTTTTTTAACCAACAGTACTGCATTAAACTGTGAAGCACATAGTTATCTCAGCCGTAGTTACTACCAACTTGTTATGTAATTTCCTAAACTAGAGCTAGTAAATCAGATATTAATTTAATTTCTTCAAGTACAGAACACAAATGTTTTTCTAAACAACAATGCAATTTGATGCGACTTGACAAGGGTCTTCCTGAGACATTTTCCTATAATATTTGAGACCTGACTGGCTGGGGATGTACGGTAGTTTGTTCACCAAGTCTTACCTCACTCAAACTCAACCTCTCCTTACTAATTCCGTTTCCCTGCTTTGCACAAACAAATTCTGATGTCCATCTACAGGGGAAATTAATGATCGAGTCAAAATAAGATGCTCAATATTATTTAGATACTTTAATTTCGTCATGTTTCCATAGCCTACATCAGTCGTGTGTCGTCACCCTTGCGCGTCTGTGTGCTGCAGCTGTTTCAAGGAAATTCACAGACGCACAAACATAGATTTATGTGCGAAAATATTATGCGAGTTTGTGTTTTTGGACCGGTTAAAGTCCACGACTGCTACGATGTTACAAGAGTGAATTAGGTTACTACGTTGCATATAGATCAGTTTTTGCCGCTATAATCAATGTTAATGATAATGGAAGAATAAAGTAAATTGTTAAAACCTAAACTTGAAATTTATACTGGGGCACAGTAGATTATACTGCGGCACGTACCCCAGTAAAAAGGGTCTAGCGAGGGTGACTGCATCGCTACCTTTTTGTGTATAAGAAAACACGAGATAAAGCTTCACATGTATAATAAAACTAATTACGTGTTACATTTTCAATCTTTTTCAATCTCTCATTTTGCTTTTTTTGTCATCTATGCCTAAATTTATTTATCTCTTAAAATAGTCTTGTAATTTTGTGCAATTTCTATAGTATAAAAATGTTGTTTTTGCAAAAGGGATTTTAATTTACTTATATAGTTTTGATATGGTTTAATATTACTTGTGTTATTTACTTCAACACAATATAACTTTGAAATGGGCATGTGCACAACAATTGCTATTTTTCACATTAATCTAATTCGTATTATTGAGGTTTGGGCAAAAAATAATAATATTTGACTAAAATGAAAATATTTGAAACACATAAATACCATTAATCTGTACTATATCACGGTCTTCCAAAAATATTTTAATATTTTGATTGGCAAAAGCCTTCATGAAAATAGACGATTCGCAACCACAGAGTAAAACAGAGTATGTAAAGTATATAAAGTCATAATAACACAACACGTCCATTTACTGTTGCTCACAAATACATTCAGAATTCTTTCCACAGCCACATCAATCTAAGCACCATCAAATAATGGCAATCTCCATTTTCTCGAACTTTGCCGTAATTTAGAACATGTCAAAAATTGGTAAATGAGAAAGCCACCAATTAATACATTTGCACCATACAAAACACCATTAGATGTTCTTTGAAAAGATAATTGTGTCCTAAATGGCCCTCTTTACAGTGAGATGGTAAGTAAATGTTTGTTTGTTACCTTTTTGTACAGGTTGAGTGTTTTTAACCTTTTTGAAGAGGATGAGTCACTGATTTGGGAGTCTTTATATGGTCCGTGAAATTGTAGCTTTATTCCTGTACACACTGTAATGACAATAGTGTTTTCTCATAGAAAACTGCTAATGCGTATCGTTTAATTTTTTTACTTGTCAGAGATAGTGTGGACATCTGAAACTGTTTGCGTGATTTCAAACAAAATTATTGAATATATTGTAGTGTCCATGACTACTAAACGGAATCAAAAGTGATGCTGTTTGCATGTGTTGTGAATTGCCTACAAAGTGGGGATTTTGTCACCTACACATTCTTAAAACTGATTGTTTGAAATGAATGTCTCATTTGAGTGCAACAAGTTCTCAAAAATTCAAAAACTTTCATAGTAGCACACTTTTAAAAACATGAAATGGATAAACATGCATGTGACGTAGTGCAGTCTAGCTTTAATGAAGTGCATGAGAGAGAGAGAGAGAGAGAGAGAGCTTATATTAATTGAATGTTATTGTAAGGGGGAGGTCCATGCACCCTACTGGGAAAATCCCATTAGTAGCCAGCGAGATTTAATCGGCCTGTATGAAATTATTAAAAACCTCAGTGAATTGCTCTATTCCACAGCATCAAAGGTGAACCCCGCCTGTACGAGTGGTCCGCGGGGGAATCCTGTGGCCTGCGTCTGCATACGTACACAAAAAGAGCGGACGCCTCGCAGACCCTGAGGGTAAAATGATTAAAACATGTCCAATCACACGCAACATGTGCAAAACACAAAGCGTGCTCTCTGCCTTGGTGGGAGTTGCCATGGAAACCCATGTCGCACATTAGCGAGAGATGGTGATGTCGGCAAACGGTTGCGGCGATCTACGTTACTCATCATGGTATCTGTTGTGTCCAAGCGACTCGTACAGAAGAAATGAGAATCCATGCGTTAATATGCTTTGTGTTTAACCATTCATTTTCATGTTTTGCTTGGTAACAAACCATTCAAATCATTCACAAACATTGCAACACGCGCTCCTGGATATTCTGTAGAATTTGAGAGACGTCTGATACATACATATAATTATAAAATGCATCTTGAATGCAGTGTAAGTTGCATTGGTTTAAAGCATCTGCATAAATGAGTTTTTTTATATTTTTGTGCTACAGGAGTGTATAAAAGAGTCAGAATCTCAAAAACAGAATAAAACCGCATGAACTTTATGATTTTTATAGAAAGTAATTGACAGTATTCTATAAAGCTCATTGTGGATAGACTAGCAGATGTGTAGATGTGTAGCAGTGTAGCAGTCGACAAGACCAAGAAAATCTCTGATAGTGTTTAGAACTGAAGGACAATTGAGCGTAGCGTCCGCATTGTCCTGAGACAAATTCAGTGCTTTTCCAGTTGTCTTTAACCTGACAGAAAAAACCATCCCTGAACACACTAGGTTACATCCCAAACTGAACTCAAACCAGAAACCCCAACTCATCAAACACTGAGAGGAAGTCATAATCTAGAACCTCTCAAATGTAAACAACACGCATTTTAATCAATGTAGGACTTTTTTCAAGGAAGCACTAAACTTACAGTGCATTCACACTTCATTTACTATGGTTGAATCTCAATCGAGTTTGTTTTTCTTCTTAGTGCGGTTCGTTTGGGCAGGTGTGAATGAAGCAGTCACACTCGAGTGCGCACCAAAAGCACACCGTACAGAGACCTCCTTGAAGAGGTGGTCACGGTATGGTTTTAAACGGACCCTGCAGCGGTTTCTTTGTGGTGAAAACGTGATCTGACCTCGAACAGACTCAAATACAAAAAGAACTGCACTTTTTTAGACTAAACATGTGCATTACTGAATCCAATACTGAAGCCTATTGGTTAACGTCTGTGAAAATCACAGACCAATGACGTTCGGGCCCCCCATATTTGGTCGGCGTCGCTCATCTATATAAGTCCGGGCCGGACGCCGCTCAGTAACATTTTTCTCCTTCAGCGCGATCATCTCGCTGCTCCAAGACGAAGAAGAAGCCTTTCACTCTTCGTTGACCAGCCCATTTTAGGACAGGCGGACGTCGACATGTTCGCATCGGAGGAAACAACGAATCTCTTCCCATCCTAAGAGGAGTTTTAACTACAATAATAGAGAACAGAGCACCTTTCACAAAAGGTGGGCTATCTTCACTGGCTTGTGCAAAACAAGGAGCATAGACTAGTTTAGCTGTTAGATTTTATTCTCATTACCGATAAAGATAGTTTTCTTCATTTAAAAAATTTTACATGCATAATTAATGTCTTATGAATAATTAATAAAAACGTGCTTATACATCATGGTTTGCTTCTTTTGGGGCAATTGACAACTGACTGTTGGGATTGACATTCTAAATGGTTACAGTTTGAGATTTTTAAGGCCTTTTTATTAAAAAAATGTTACAAATTGTGAATCAGTAAAAGTTTGGAAATTAATGATTTTAAAAATGACATTTTTCAATGAATAAAAAGGAAATTTGTTGAGGAAAATCTTGAAACTAACATTTCGGGAGAATCACGACAAGACCAAGACCAAAAGCAATCTTTTATATCGCTTTTTGCTTTAAACCACATAAATGAAGGACTTCTTCACAAAACGCTTTCATTCAGTCAAACTACTCCATCAGACAGATATTGTGCTATTAGTGCTGACCAAAACATCAATACAGTTGACACTTTACACCCGTCCTCTGTAGCACAACGAATAAAAGAGCCCATCCATTTTGTGTAATCACATTTCAATGTTAGCAAGAAGACAGAATAATCACCTCCACTGCATCTCGCCACAGGCAACACACACACACACACACTACACATTCAGTCATTCACTGCAGGTTAGAATCGTGCACATGATTAATCTAATAGCTTTTTCTGCATCTGCAAATTTGAAATGTTAGAAGCAAGGGCATATTTGGTTGAGAGGTCACGATTATTTAATAGAGCAAACCCAGTTTGTGTCTAGGGCACTGAAAGCAGTGTTGGGTAAGTTACTCTGAAAAAGTAATTAATTACTAGTTACTCATTACATTTTCAATAGTGTAATTAGATTACTGTACAAATTACTCTGTCCAAAAAGTATTTAGTTACTCATTACTAATTACTTTCTATATCCTACATCAACCTTGATTAGTAAAGTAATTCAAGGATAGACATGAAACGGCTTATTTAATTCATTCAAATAAATAATATTATTAACTGACCAAAGTACTACAAATGTGAGAATTATACATTAAAGCACAGATTTTAAAGTTAGACTTTGAATTTTGATGTCAATACGCTATTGCAGATGCATGAACTGCACAAAGTATTTAGTTTAATTACATCAAAAGTAACTGTAATGAAAATACAGTAGAAATAAGAGTAATCCCTCACTTTACTTTTTCAAGGGAAAAGTAATTAACATACAGTAACTAATTACTTAGTTACTAGTTACACCCAACATTGACTGAAAGTGAACAGTTCCAGTGTAGAACATGTACTACTTGGGCTAAATTTGAACAATCTTATTTGAACAATCTTATTTGAACGTTTTAGTACAAGCTGCTTTCGTGCCAGTTATGTAAGTTTTAGGCGTGGGGCTTCAGTATTGTTCTTTTACTAATTGTCATATTTTTTGTATAATTCACATTGTACGAATTCATAGCCAACCTTTAAAATAATAAGAAATTATAGTGGCGAAAAAGAACAAATGAAGGCATCGTAGAGCTGTGCCGACCGTTTTCACGATATGACATATTAACGTTGAGGAAAAAACTCCAATGTATCGTGGAGCTGTGTCGAATGTTTCATAATAAAACGTCTGTGTAACCCTATTATTGGTTATTATTTTAAATTTCTGCTCAAAACAACCTTATGTTTTCTTATCCTTAATATTGCACTTTCAGCAATAAGCTTTTATATGCTCTTTGTTTAAAATCTGTTGAGATTTGGGTTTATTTTTCAGTAACAGACCCATTCAGTTTTTATTAATTTATCAACAAAGAGTTTCGTTGAACCTAGAAAGTTGTCAATTGAGTAACAATTTTCAATAACAATCATCATTGTGAAAAAAACAGATCTGTTATTGGACTTTCATCTTTCATTTAAAAAAAATATATATACATATATTGTAATAGTATTGTGATTGTATCGTATCAAATTGTGGGCAGTTGGTTTTACTCCATCAATTCTCAATTCGAACAGCTTGCGTCAGCCAAAAAGAGAAAGCAAAGACAGACGGTTTCACCACGCCAACAGCTCCAGATATTACGCACAAACATTTATTCTTTTAATAATACAAGTGTACAGACACTCTTAACACACTTCCATACCCCACTTAAGACTCAATGTAAACAATCATTCCTTCACTCAACCCTAGAAGATAAACAGATGACACCCAGCTACCAGAAAATGGTGTAAAATGACATCTAGACAAGCACTGTTAACTGTCACAATGGAATAGGATCTGCCACGATCACATTTTAAAGGCTAGTATGAGGAGAATAAAATCAAAGTTGGAATAGTTCCAGCAGAGTTGATTCAATGATTCATAAAGTGGAAAAAATGACTCAGTGGCCTGACGCAGGAATCAAGGCTATACAGGACCCTTGAAAAAAGTTCTGACTGTGTAACACTTAATATGCTGCGATACGGTATTAAATAGCGGTGTAACAATATGCTGTGCTGACTAGGGCTGTTCAACGATGAATTGTGTTTAATCGCATCCAGAATTAAAGTCTGTGTTTACATAATAATATATTTTTATGTTCAGTGCATATTTATTTTGTATTTATTAACACATACATTTACACAAGCGTGCATATATTTAGAAAATATTGAATATATATAATATAAATATTTATTTATAATTTGCATCATTTATATATATATAAACATTTGTTCATTTGTATTTTTTTCTTAAATATGTACACGTATGTGTCTAAAAATGCAAAATGAATTTGCACAGTGGGTACAGACAAATATTATTAAAACCACAAACTTTTATTCTGGATGCAATTAATCTCGATTAATCGTTGAACAGCCCTAGGGGCCCTAAATTACGAAAGTATAACAATATTTTAGAACTGAAATTTAAATTACAGAATTAAAAAAAATCTGTTTAACGTACGATTTGTAACGGAATAAAAAAATGAACAAAATAATTTTTCTAAACATGCGATACTAACACCGTGTCTACACCGGACACGACAGGAGCGACAAGCTTGTTCTTATTGGGTTTGTTGCGTCTCAGGCGTGCCGCATCCAGTGTGGACAATATTTGAAATTATAATGGGTTCTAATGCGTTCCAAATGTCTTTTGTCATGTCGCGCCTGTCACCTCCGGTGTGGACACGGTGTAAAATTCCCCTGTTGTACTCTTATCAACTTTAAAAACTTAAAATTCTGATTTAAATACTACAAAAAATGTTATATAACTTAATCAACCGTTTCAAACTGATTCAAATCCAATAGAGCTCAAATGTAAAGAACAAGGATAACGAATCAGAACATTTTTATAAAATGTATTATAAAATGTATAATACGTGCCCTCTGTTTTGACTATAACAGAGTCCAAAGTCTCTCTCATGTAATCTTTGTTTCAGTCATATTGTCATTGATCTGAACGGGAATGTTAATGCATAGCTCTCTCCACTAGGTTCCAATCGACATTTTTAACCGAGACTGAGGAACTCCCTAGCAACAAGAAACAGACAGATTCATTCCATCCTACAAACTTGCTTCTCATGTTCGACAGCTCAAGGCAGGTCAAAATTCCTTGTATAGCTTTACTTCACTTCCTCCCTCGTAAGATCAGCAGTGTTTCTACAGCAAGCTGCGGATGCTTAGAGTCTTCATCCACGTGAAAGAGGGTGCGAGCCAATGAGGGATTACAAACATGCTCAAGCTCACGTGTGTGTGCGCGTGTGTGTGTGTGTGTGTGTGTGTGTAGTTTCCTAATCACATAATAAATACAGCATCGGCCAGGACAAGCAGATCAACCCAAGCCTTTTGCTATACACTATAAATAACAACTAAAGACTCCTCGCCCGCATCAGGAAACTCATCGCATAGCGGCAAACAATCACAGTCAACTTTTCTGCCAATGCCCTGTTGTACAATTATGATCTTACCCATAATTCATGTTTTTGCGGTGTATAAGAGCTTCATATGTTTGTAGAACGGGCATGTATTAAAGGGCATGATGACATCACACGCATTAGGTGTGTTGCAATTGTTGCCACCGCGCTGAATAGATCAGGCAGACAGGTGGTATAAACGTGCAGACACAAAGGAAAGCGGTAGTTGAAATCCTACTGTGTGATCTATGAGGAACAAACTGAATCCCGTAGCTTTTGCATGTGAACCTACACGGCTGAAAGAACAAACTGGTGCCCTTCATTTAATAAACCAGGTCTCTGTTTTACACAGTGTGTGCGGTGGACCAAAAAGTAGTCGGACACTTAAAAGGACAGTTCTGCTAAAAATAAAAATAAAAACGATGTATTCACCCTCATGTTATATGACTCTTTTCTCTGTGGAACACAAGAGAAGATATTTCGTGAAATGTCCCTGTGATTTTGTGCCCATACAAATGGAAGTCAATGGGGGTCAGTGTTGGTAGGTAACAGACATTCTTCAAAATATCTTCTTCTGTGTTCTGCAGGGAACGAAAGTCATACAGGTACGTATTGACATGAGGGTGAGTAAATGATGAAATGTATTTCGTTTTTGAGTGTACTATCCCTTTAAGTCATGCATAAACATGACAACTTAACAACTTTCAGCGCAAACAAATGGCGTTAGAGCTTTTATCATTTTTTATTTCCTTTTTCTGAGTTTGCTTTGACTTTCAACCAGCTGGTATCAAGGTGACTTTGTAGTAGACAAAATACCCTGAAGATCCCACAGGTGTCCTGGCGGAGGTACAAGTCCAGGACTAACCAATAACCTTTTACCAAAGTCTATTGTAGATATATATTGTAGAAGCCTACTTGATTCAATATTTTATCTGATGCAATGATGTTGATATAATACGGCTTAAGCGCGTCCTAATACGTTTTGGGGTCACTCTGTTTAAAATATCAATAAATTAACAAACCAAGCAAATCATCCTTGGGCTCAGATGTAACACGATTAGATAATCTGCTCCAAAAACCTACACAATCATCCTAAAACACACAAAGTCAGCTCAGCAGCCGTGGGTGGATAGGCTATAAGAGTATAACCGCTATTGTAATCATTTGTGGATGGCAGATGGTCCGAAGCATGGTCCGAAACAGCGGCAAAGTGTTACATCACTTCTCCTCCTCACAGAGATGTGCTGCTTTAAACTGCTGCCACAGATGTTCCAAGCACATGGTACGTTCAGATTCACAGAATAGACAAAAACATTTGCACATTCATATTTCAAAACACACCTAATATGAAACCATTTAAAATATGCATAAACAAAATAACTTCTATTAAACAGGCGTTTTTAAAACGTTTTATAAACTGCGTTTTATTTTTATATAATATAAATCAATATCCAATGTCAAAACTTACAAAAAAATACATTCACTCATCTGTCTTGTGTATGGCACCTGCTTTTCTCTACAGCAAAATGCGGACAAAAGTTCAAGTCATTGGGCAGGTAGTTTTAAAATCATAAATGCGCGAGTCAAGTTCACGGGCATGAATTCAGCTCCCCAACACGCCCGAGCGGAAGGTTGCGGGGACAATTTGTTACAATGTTACCGGACGCAGAAGGCAACACAAACAAATCGATGACAAACGCAACCACCTGCACATTAATACCTGATCAATGCACAACTTCTCGTCTCTTTTAAACGGAGGTTATACAGCAAAACCAATGCACGATCCAGTTTAATAAAAGCACCAACCTGTCTGTCCTTTTCCGAGGGTCTTTTCTAAGCGATACGGTCCCACGTAATTGGCATGTGGGGCTGTGTTGTTTTCTTTCGCAGACAATGACATTTTTCCCGTCTAAACACACGTTGCAGTTCTTGGGATCCGGCAATCCTCTTATAGCCGCGCTGCGCCCGAGGATGCCTCGCGCTTTACTCCAAAATAAAGCGGTGGCTTTCTTCTGCCCCTTTAACACCAGCAGTCTGCAGGTCGGGTGGGAAAGGGGCTGTTTAAACGTGTCCTCTCTCTCTTTTCCTTTTCACGGAGTGAACCGGCGGCTTAAGATCCGACTGGCATCGCGGGGACTTGTGCGGCTGTGGAGTGGCCGGTGTGCGAATTCACGCACCCTACTACGGCGAAGGTGTCTTCATTAATATTCATGAGCTCGAGCGCGTGTCATTGGATGGTTGCACACACACCTCGCCGCATGTTGGATGTTCAGAAAAATATAGTAAATATATTAAATTAAATTGTATTTAAAGTTAATAATCTACGATAATATGTTGTAGTTATATTCAATAATAAAATCAAAAACAGATATTGGGCTTAATATATTTTAAAAAGAGCCTACTGTATTTTTACATGAACAATATGAAACGTGTGAAAACAGGACATTTATATTGAAGTAGGCTATATAAAATAGTAAGACAAATAAATAAATACTTCACATGTAATTTTAAGCTCTAGTTGTTTGCAATAAAAAAATCGATAAAATGCAAACTCAGACCTTGGAATTTATTATAATTGTCGCTTATATGTAAATATTATGCTTTATTTAAAACATAATAAAAAAAGTTCATATTGAAAAACACTAAAACATTATTATATTTGCGTCTCTGTACCTTATAGATGAGCTCCATTCTCCATTGGATGGTGATCATGTGACGTCAGCGCCACCTTATTAATATTAACGACCAAATCCTTCGTCGTAGTATGATTGGTAATTTAGTGAATGGAGGCGGGTCCGCAGTTGTTAGTGCGTCTGCGTGCCGCAACCAGGTCGGTGGTGCAGTCAACAGCTGATGGTTCAGCTTGTTCCCAAAGAGCAGTGATGTGATGCTTAAGTCATTTAACATTAAAACACTGTGTTATACTCTGTTGGAATATTTATAGCGAAATACTAAAAAATCACACATTTATATTGCACCTAATGTCTGGTTCAACCTTCAATTCATTAAATCCCTTCAAGTCTTTAAAAAGAGAAAAACGTTACATTGAACTCACAACCTTACCAAACATTTTATCCACTCTTGCTTTGATGTTATAATACAGGTGCAGAGTCTCGTATGTTACTTCTCTCTGTGGTTGAAGTGCTGTGTTCACTGAGCAGAGTGTGTCGGCCTGCAGCTTCATTTCACAACCTACTGATCTCAGACCTGTGTGGCAGAGAACAGGTGCTAGAGGGGCAGCAGCCAATGACACGCCTCCCCAAGTGTGACAACACCCTGCTTTAAGAAGGCCACTGCTGTGCCAGAGGGAATCCGACTGCGTGTGACGGCGAGAGGAGATGGGAGCTGCATGCTCTCCTACACGAACACAGCAGGATTAAATGACATGTTGCTTTTAAACCCAGATGTACATATCACAACACACGCTTTTGTGTAACTCTATAGCTCATGTATCACATAGAGAGGAACTTCATTAGCCGGCGTTATGAAATGTAAGACACAGGCTCAGCGGTAGGGTTAGGGGGTCACGACTTAAACAACGTTACCAATGTGATGGTTAATGGTTTGAGTACGTTGGTAATTCGGTTTAGACTATGGGACTATGAGCTATTCCAAATAAAAGTTTGATCTAGAAACAGTCAACCAACTGTTCGGTCTTTGCACAATAACAGCTCTCAGCGGGCACCTCCCACTGAAGCACTAAGGAACATCTGCACACGTTGTGTCTAATAAATGTTGCCAGTATGTCCCTCTCTGCCCTGCTTTACAGCGACTGTGAAATTAATCAGGAGGCGCACCGAGCAGCCCTGCCATTTACTGTTTTTATGTTGACGTGTACAAACCAAAAAAACTCAGTTAATAGCATCCTCTGTATCATTGATTTACAATCGGCCCGTCATGTACGTGCATGGACCGGGAAAGACGTGAACATTATTCAGATGTATGCTAATGAGATGCAGAACGTGTCAGATAGAGGTGTGAAACTGCGAGAACGTTTGTGGATTGGACGGAAATGGTTTTGCATGGGAATGTCCACTAAAGGTCTTAAGTACGGTTTGAGTTTGTAAAAGGAGCTATAGGTGATATGTGGCACCTTTTGCTGTCACAGGTGAACTAATGTAATCTGAAGTGACATACAAAATTTGGTTATCAGGTCCCACGTGTGATTTAATTTGCGTATGCGGTTTTGAACATTTTCTTAATAGGCTGCAACAATTTTTTCATATGATGAGAAATCAAAGGGGGACACATTACATTCATGAGCTGTGGAAGCAGCTTTGAAACCATAGCACTTATGTCATTGCATTTTCCTGTCCTGTTTTGATTGACATGATATATCAGTATTTAACTATCATCCGATAACGTGAAATGCTTTTATCGTTGGCTTTTAAACTGGGTTCTATCAATCAAGTAATGGGCTTTGTATTGGTCCATTTCTATTTTTTTGACTTTTTTACTATTACTGTACATTACTGTACAAAAAATCCTGTAAAAATAGTAATATTACAGCTGCATAAAAGGAAGGAAGGAGGCGGGAAGCGGCGAACATTCAAATAAAGTTTTAATAAAATAAACAAACAAAAACACGAAAGTAAAATGCCACAAGAACATAAATACAAACTTAAATATGTCCGGGCCCGGTCCTCTCTCGCCGGCAGTCCTGTTGGTTCGTCGTTTTATGCTCCCGAACTCCTCCGTGGGAGATGCGGGACCGGTGCACGCACAGCTTATTTCCACTATAACTCACGTCGTCGGCCCCGCCCCGCGGCTCCCGTCACGCCTTCTTTGCTACAGTTAGCAACTTACATTTCTATGCATCATTGACTACCATGGTAGGAAAACAATTTATTTTTTGTTCTGTTGGACACAAAAGTAGATGTTTTGAGGATTTTAAGAAAGGTTACAGTTCTGGGGCACCTTTATCACAATTGTATTTTCTACTTTATTAGTCAATTGTGTTCCCAAATTGTCAGTTGCTAACATTCTTCCAAATATGTTTGTTTGTTTTAAACTGAACAAAGAAATGTAGACAGATTTTAAACAACTAGAGGCAATTCATGACAAAATTTTCATTTTTGGGTGGAGTATCCCTTTAAGTGTCTTATATGTACACTAGTTACCTTCAATAACATTAAACAATGTTAAAGGGACCGTTCAGCCTAAAATAAAAAAATCTTCATCATTAGTTAACCTCTTGTCGTGTCAAACCTGTCTGACTTTCTTTTTTTCTACAGAACACAAAAGAAGATATTTTGAAGAACGTTCATAACCAAACAATATTTACCGAAATGCATGGACGCAAAACAACTGAGACATTTCTCAGAATATCTTCTTTTGTGTTCCACAGAATAAAGAGTCATATACAGGTTTTGAACAACATGACGATGAATAAATTTTGACCAAATTGTTTGTTTTGTCTGAACTATCTCTTTAAGTATTATGTTCTAGATAATATAGGTTTTTATATAGATGGATTCAGGTAGGAAGCTGGGAGAGGATCAGTTTGAACAGCCGGATAATCTGATGAATTGAAGCATCCGTGACAAACAGGGAAGCCTATAATGGCCCATCTGTAGACAATCAAAATCTGGAGTCAACAGAGATGCTGAGACTTTCATGGATCATTCTCATGGGTAAGGTGGCCAGCTCAGTGCATTCAGAACTTATTTGATTAAGGTAAACAAGAAGATACACTATAGTGGTGTTTTTACCTTCCCAAGTAAAACAACAACCCAGATCTCTATGATATTCTGGTCTCTAGATATTGAGTTAGCATTTCAGACAATTACAAACAGCTTCCAGATGTTATTTCCTGTTTTTTATATATACTTCAAAAATTCTCGAGTTTTTCTTGAGAATTCAAACAGTCACCAAAAAATAAATCCAAACGTATGACTTTCTTCTTAAAAGCACAAAATTGCAATGCTTGATTCATCTTTTGTGTTCAAACCAAAGAAAGAAAGTCATACAAGTTTGAAGTGACACCAAGATGAGAGATCAGACAACCTGGGCTGCTACAATTTTCCAAACTACAAAATGAAAGATAATATAGAAAAGAGTGGAGAACATTTAAGAACAGCGTGAAAACACTGCCACAGAAGGAGAGGAAATTACAGGGCGGTGTTTTGTTTCCACTGAGAGTCGAGGTGGAATTCAAAAGTAATTGTCACCGATACCAGTGGTGGCGAAAAGAAAAGAGAACTGTAAGTGATAAAACAGACACATGTGACATCAAAGCTGGCACCAGGCACTATTTTATACGGTATAACACATTTAAAAAAACAATCTGTAAAAGAACGGAAATTGCTGGAGTGACAGAATTACATCGTAAAATAATATTTTTTCCAGTAAAATTACAGGACATAAGAATATAAAATATATTGTTTCAAAGTTTTTCTTGTAAATCTGCAGGGGGCCCAAAAAATAAACTGCAAAATAACAGTTTTACATCTGTAATCACACATTTTTACCGTAATTTTACATTTTTTGACTGTATTTCAAAGATTCATTAAAAAAATCTGTAAAGAAACTGTAAATCTTACAATTTATGATCACAAAATCTGCACAAAATGACAGAAAGATTCTGTAAATTAGGGGGGTTTTACAAACAAGAAATACAAAGTGTTTCCATGAGAAACCATGGGAGATGGTGGTCTAGTGGGTTAAACCACTGAACCGGTAAATTAAAAGGTTGGTGGTTCGATCCCAGCAGCCACCACCAGTGTGTCCTTGAGCAAGACACTTTACTCCATGTTGCTCCAGGGGGATTGTCCCTGTAATAAGTGCACTGTAAGTCGCTTTGGATAAAAGCGTCTGCCAAATGACTAAATGTGAAAATGTGAGAAATACCATTATGAACCATGAGCTGTTTACCATTAAAATTATGGATTATTCACCAGATAACATCCCAAAAATGGAACCCAACACATTTCCAACTAACCTAACATTATGGTTACCATTAAAACCAATAAAGTTCCCATCATAACCATGAAGTGTTATGTCTGTTATGGTATCTATTTGTATATACAGAATGTACAGGACATATAATATGACCGGGTTTGCTTCTCGTATTTTTTCTATTTCCACAATATTTGGTCCACAGCACGAAATGATCAATGAAAGTTTCATAAAAACTGAAGTACATATTTCAACGCTCTGGTTTCAGTCCCGTGAGAGTGCACGCACGGCAGGAGAGATTTCAGAGTTGTTCGTTTTCATGTCCGGTTATTAGATTAGTGAACTGAACCTGATTTATGTGCCATGTCAATTTCGCCGCAGGTTTCTTTATTGTCCATTGTTGGGTCAAGTTTAAGTGAATTTGTTTGTGCAAGAATGTGTTTGTAGACTGAAGGCCTGAACGGACACCCCAAACGGGCAGAAAATGACATGTGATATGTTTCTGCCGCGAGCACCCAGGGCAAATGATTGATCGAAAGGGCCAAAACACTAGCTGGCTTTGTTTTACCGTTATTGTGCCTTGTAGGCATTCATTACATTTCACACTCATACATCACACATACTGCATACATGCTTGTTTTTTTTGTCTTTGTAGACGTGCAAGGCCATGAATTTTGTGCTTGAATCTATTAATGTGGTTGCATGTGTAAACGCAACAGTTATACCGCCCCCTAGTGGACACTTAAAAACAGCTCTTTTAACATTTGACAGGTCTATTTGTACATGCCAAATAAAAATATGGGTGTGTCATGCTACCTCTTAAGTGCAACAGGAGCTTGATTTTACACTTACTGAAAAAACTGCATATTAAAATCTAAAATATGAAAAGTATTTTCATATTTATCTCTTGTAATCTGAATGTAATGAAGTAACTGTACAGTAATGGTTGGCAGTGAAATATGAGTGAGGCTGGTTTTAATAATTATCTGGTGTAGTGCCTGAATTATTTCAGGCTTCATTCGGCACTAAAGAAAACAATTGTGTATCAAAAAAAAAACAATTTCAAACTAAATCTATAATTATTCACTGATCACATCTCAAATCACAGATGACTTAGCCACGCCTCCTCAACTCAGCTGAAATCTGATTGGTTTGTGTGATTGATGATTCTGTATAGGTTTTCTTTTATATAATTTCTCCAGTGACTGAAAAAGGAAAGGAACATTTGACAAGTTTTTGTATGTACTGTGAATTATTGACTATATGATGTAGTTCCCTTATTAGGTCAATCCTCTGGGGCAGGAAAGAGATACTTCCCTCTTCAGAAGCATTTCATATTACTCTGCCGTTCAGTTAACCAGTTTGTCCTCATAATATTTTGGGAAAGTTTAGCTTTGAATTGAGACAGATTCGTAATCATCTCCAGGGCATTGTAGACTTGATCTAAAATCATTTAACTGGACCAAAATGGTTTTGTGTGTGGTGTGTGCTACATCATGCTGTTATGTTCAGAGCATACTAACATAATATTTCTGCAGTATGTAGGCATGTGCTATGTTTAGAATGTGATTTTCTCATATTGTATGCATTGTAGGCTCTAACCAAAAAATATATTTTAAAGGGGCAATACTAATATCTCAAAAATATATTCTGAAATGCAACCAAATGTTGTAAATAAAACAACATCCTCCTCCAGAGAATCGATAATTTTGAGTGATTTACGATTGGGTCTTTTTATTGTAAGGCTGTACTTCCATCAGTAAAATGACCATATTCAGAGTTGAAGTTTTCCCAATTCATATTAACAGAAGTGTAGCATTTTGTTTATTTCATTTTAGTTATTGTCTGGCCTTGAATGCTATCTCAAATAGCAGCATTTTTTTAGCATTTGGACACAAAAAGCAAATTTTCCGGTAATAAACCAGAAGTATACTTCATTACTTCTACTTAAAAAATCGACCTTTGGTTATATGAAAACTGACTTTGCCTTGTAAGAAATTTTATATGTGAACTGTATGCCAGAGGTGGGTGACCAAATAATGGGTCACCTAATAAAGCCTTGGAAACCTGCCAGCCTGGGAGTCGAACTTGCAACCTTTGCGTTTTAAGTCTGGCTCTCTAATTATTTGGCCACAACTATCTTTGACCCAATGCATCAATATTGCAAAATAAGTGGACAAGAGTAATAATATGCAATGGAGTTAAATTACTTCACTATTAACATCCATTAACTGTTGGAAATTGTAAGGTGTGTATATTTATCCAGTGATATTTGGCGATGTTTTAATAAACCTATTTCAAAGTTTATACAGTATTTAATATAAATACATAAAGTTAAACAATAACAGCTCACATTATTTAATTTAAAGATTATTTCATTTTAAAAGGTTAAATAATAAAGTTAATAAAACAATAAATTGTGATTGCTAAATTGCAATGGGTGAGATCAGAAATGTTATTGTAATATTGCTGTAAAATTATAATACCTTATACGTAATCTGTGCTTTCACGCCCACTTGACGCTCATCAAAAACGCACTCATGCGCAGACAAGCCCTAAAGCTTAGTTACATTTCCTTAAAATGAACTAACCCTGGAACATAACCTGCTCCAAAGCAGTTTATCTTCAGAGAGTGAGTTGCTATGGTTACTTACATACCCTGAAAGTTATCTCCGTTTCCGGAACCGAAAGTTGAGGTTATCAGCTAACTAACCCATAAACTTACCAGGGTATGTCACATAACCAGCTTTCTGGAATACACCCCGGAGCACATTTACTTTCAGTTTTTATTTATTCATTAATAGCCTGTCTTAATCTTACATAATTAAATCTTAAAGATAATTAATTAAAACTTCAAATTGGTTGCAAATATTCTGATGGATGTATTTTGTTTAAACATTTGAGTAGTGTTAAAGAACTGAAACCGGACGTTCTTCTGGACCACCGCTGAACCAACGTTGTTTACGCCATCTGAAGGGGTCTTGTTACCAAGTCAGAAAAGCCCACCCTCAAGCAAATCATCAGGTGAGCTCTTTCACCAAACATACGATATATCTGGTTTGTTTTATTAAAGCAAGTGATTCCTTCGAGAAGAAAAGGGTCGATGGAGGGAAAAGATGGATGTGGTGAGGGAAGGCGACAGACGCTGTAAGTATGGGGTGGTCGGGGCCACAGAGCACGAGTGATGATAGCAGATGTATTTCTGCAGATGTCTCCATTCCTTCTGTTCGTGATTTGCTCAACACACACTAGAGATTGATAAAGAGCTGGTTTCTGGATGGACTATTACTGGGCCGGATGGCTAATGGATGCCTGTGGCCCGTCATAACCTGACTGCTCCAAACACATACACACAAAATTGTGTCAAGGGTGTACTGTTTCTTTGAGAGGAAAATCACACACATGCAGCATGACAGCTGTGAGATGGAGATGTTGGCAGGGGGTCACTAACATTTCCCTTGCGAGTCATAAAATCTGATTAGAGGTAAAACCGTCGGTCCAGCCCCCCCTGCCTCACCAGCTGTCTCTCCACCCATGGGCGTCTGTCAACTGTGAACTGAAGTTTGAGCGAACAGTAGCGAGGAAAGGCCTCTGGATGGAAGTGGATAGTCAGAGAGATGGTGAAGAGAAAACACCAGACAGACCAAACACACTTGACCTTTCCCACCCATGTGTATGAGCGGCAGACACCGGGTGTTTGCACGGGGACACCCATCTCACCCCCTCAGAGAGAAGCACTTTCAGTCCAACAACCTCAATTAACCTTCATCTCTCATCGTAATGACGGGGTCTCAGGGTCACGCTTTCTACTGTACACTAAATTGGATCCACAGGAGGGACGGATTCAAGGAAATCACTGTAAATGAGTGATGGACATTAGCTTTTTCAGCACGTTTGTGTCACACATTCTGTTCAGGACATAGACTGATGGGTATGTGTTAGTTTGATCTTCGTATTTATGGTGCAAGATTTCATTTATTAAAGTCTTAAGCTGTGTCTGAATTTGCCCCCTATCTCCTAAGTAGTGCACTATATCGGGTGTCTGCCATTAGTGTTGTCCGAATTCTGAGTAAACAACTTCACTACTTTTCAGATTTTTAGTGTATATCCGACATAGGCTGCGTCCAAATACCCCCACTTGCTGTCTCCGGTATTCAGTGCTAAGTGTATCCCATCATGCATCACGTTCTGGATACATCTAGAGACTTTTTGCTCAGGTCTCGCGAGATGTTGCGGAAAGCTTTCCGATTTAAGCTATAAAACTGCTTTTTAAGGTTATATCTTTATTTATTTTATGTTTGGCTTACATGAGTTTTTCTTTTGTTTTTGCTTTTTTGGGTACAGCTGCTTTGATACAATACAAAAAAAGCATGAAACAAATAAATCTGACTTGACCTGACTATAGTTAAGTAGATATCACATATAATTTTGTAGTAAAACCTAGGTTGCACGTTTTATTAGTGAAAAAACTTCAGAGTTATGTATTTTGTAAAACTGCTCTTTATCGTATACTTAGAATAACCACATTAATTAAAGTTACATGTTTGAACTTGCTAACTGTGTACCAATGGATTAGAAACACTACATGCTCACTTGGGATCTTCACACTCACTCATACTTCCCATGATACAACACGAATCAACCGTCTGATTGGAATCAGATGGAGGGGAGTGACCGTTAATGCCATTAACATTTATACACTTGTGTTTGTTCTTGTTGACAGTTATTTTTTACTTTTTGAGAATAAACAGATTAAATTAATGTTATATCTAGCAGTGTTGTATATTTAATATGTTAAGTAATTTTATCAAACGTGATAAATGAAATAGTAAATAAACGTGGAAAACATTTTTTTGTTCTCTTTATTTAAAATTAATACAATAAACGTGACAAATAAGATAAAAAGGAACTTTACCATTTTACAAAACAATCCATAAGCCACACAGGTGTAATATAAGCGTTATGATGAATGTCAGACGCAGCAGCCAGGATTTATTACCCCAGTGTACAAAATTGTTCACTCTCTTTCATTCACTTCTTCTCCATATAGTGGACCTTTTAGCATTCGCTATATAGGGAATCGTGATTGGGCGAATTCAAACTCAGCTTTAAAGTCCTCGTGAGCCGGAAGTTGTGATCATTTTTGAGAAAAAAGTGGGCGTGGCTTTCGTCTTCTTCTGCGATTTGATTAGATGTGTAAAAACAGCTGATGCATTTTAAATGGAACTGGCAGCTAACTGACAGTTAAAGGGGAGGAGTCAACGGATGCTCCGCCCAAGCCGTCTAAGATACGTCACTTAAGATGGTTAGTCACCACAGGACGGAAGTGCTTTTTCAGATTTAAACAGAAGATTATAAAGGCACACTTATATTAAAAAGAGAATGATCCAAATTGATAAACTATTTACTATAACGCTGCAATATTTCATGGAAAAATCGTGCTGGCTGATCATAGTGTGTCTCACTGGAGCTTGCAAATCTTTATCAATGTCTAATTGGTCTTCATTAGGCTTTAATCTCACTTAAGTAACCCCAAATCCTGTACCATGGTAATGAGATAACAGGGGGAAAAGATTGGGGCAATTTTTTGTGTAAGTGAAAAGTGTTTGGAATGGATCGCTAAAAAACATTTCTTCATCTTTACGTTATTGTACAGTTTCATATTATGTACCTGCATGACATACTTTGACCAATTTTCCATACAAACATGGAATTTAAATTAAAAGTTTGTAATCAAATTAGTTACACTCAATATGGGTCTAAGGCTAAAACAAGGCTGAATTATGGCTGTCAATGAAAATCTAACAAATCTAACATAGGAATAGATCAATTAGAGAGCTAATAAACGCCATCTAATAGACAACAAAACAAAACAATGGCTAAATAATTATTTTATTTATCAAAACAACTTAAAGCTTATATTAAGAGAAATAACATCAAGATCACGTCATCTGCCAAATAAGAATATAAAAAATGCATGAGAATTTTTTTTTTTACTTTAAAAACACTAATTAAAAAAAGAGTCATTCTCTTTTGCTTGGAAGCACACTATAGGGCTGTGCAATATATTACCTTTCTAAGCGTTTTTATTATATCTTAAATCTAGGCTATTGTCTTTATAGACAGACATTAATTACTTCATGTTTTATGCAAAGTACGTTAGATCATCATGTTGTTAAAACTTACCTTGCCACGACATGGCAAATCAAAGCTCATATTTTCATGTCATAAAGAATCAAATATACTGATGGCTTTCATCACAAATACTAATAGGTTGCAAATGTTGGATGTTCAAGGGCACACAGAAACACTTGCATGTAACTTGTTCTCTTTTTAAGCTAACCACAACATGGCTCTACACTGTTAGCCACTGAAATGTTAGGGTTCCAACGCATGATAACAAATATCCTAGATAAAAAAGGAAAACATATCAAAGAGACAACACAGTTACGCACAAGATGACAGCAGGAATATCCTATTAATTAATAATATCCTATTACGCTGCCTGTTTGTTCGATGGTCCAGTTACATTGTGGCTACACACAGAACATGTCAAAGAAATGAAACCAAACGCCTTTTTATCACTATTGATTTTTTTTACATGATGGAATATCATGGCTAGAAACACTCCTAAAAACTTCACTGGCTGCTGCCCGCTTTTGGAAATTACCATAGAACTGTGTAAAACATGGACATAGTGTCCATGACGTCACCAGTCCGAGGGGCTGTTTTGAAGCTTAAGGTGGGCGGAGCTGGCCGTCGAAACCTTATCAGCGGGTCATTCCCGGATAATGGAAAATGGGCAAGAGGGCGGTACGTGGTTGGAGCTGAGGCGCCTGGTTGCTGGGATCCCCTGTCACTCAAATTTCAGCTTTCGGATTCACTCTCCACAGTTTACTATGATGGACAACTTTAAATGCGATCTTCTCAATATTTAGATATTTCTGCACCCTCAGATTCCAGATATTCAATTAGGCTAGTTAAGTTACATCCCGCGCAAATATTGTCTTGTCCTTTATATTAATAGGTCATATAGTAAAATAAAATTGAAAATTGCGTAAGTCATTTTCAAGTTACCTGAAAGAAAAAGTTTGCTTTAGACTTGAGAGAAAAGTACGGAGCCCTTTTAGGGACATGGTGGTGGAAAAAAATGAGAGGGAAGAGAAAAATATTTTTTAAAGCTTTTGCGTTATCTCGCAAAATCTTTGCGTTCTCTCGCAAAACATTCAAACGTCCTGTTATTCAACTCCGTACATTAACAATGGAGCGGTTCATACTAGATTCTTGGACCAATAACTTGTAAGCTAAACGTTGTTATAACACAAACAACACATTATTCTTAGACAAGTATCAACAGTCTTCCTCAAAACGAGAATATCAATGTATCTCTATATGAGCAGGCAACATGGGGTAGTCCAAAGAGACCGTCTACAAAGTGACTGTAAATCCGAAAAGCGTTATTTAAATAATTGTCATTAAAAACTTAAATGTTACACACTGTAGTCTCACCAAATTCAGATTACACATTAATGGCCTCCTGCTGAATCTAAACTGGTTTTAGTTATACTACACAATGTAGCACTGAAGTGAATTACTCTTTTTAGTAGCCATGATCTTCGGGTTTTGCGCTTTATAGAGGATCCCTTCGGTCTGGTCTCAGCCGGCTCCCGCCTGGGGCTCGTTTTGTTAAACATTTTTGTTCATGTTCATTGTTAAAGTTAAGGAGAATGAG
This sequence comes from Triplophysa tibetana, assembly GCA_008369825.1. Lineage (NCBI taxonomy): Eukaryota > Metazoa > Chordata > Actinopteri > Cypriniformes > Nemacheilidae > Triplophysa > Triplophysa tibetana. Next base: position 7,241,774 of record CM017894.1, read on the forward strand.
GTTTCATTTGTGTTATAAGAACGTTTAGCTCACTAGTTATTAGTCCGGGAATTTGCGCATATAAACCAATGTTTACGGAGCTAGTTTCAAACTCAGCCAGCAGGATATTAAACTTGAGGTGTTTGTCCGAATTAAAATGGTTTTGCGTGAGAACGCAAAAGTTTTGCGAGATAACGCAAAAGTTTTGCGAGATAACGCAAAAGTTTTTGCGAGATAACGCAAAAGTTTGGCGAGATAACGCAATGTTTCTCGGGGGAACGCAAAGATTTTGCGAGATAACGCTAAAGCTTTAAAAAATATTTTTCTCTTCCCTCTCATTTTTTTCCACCACCATGTCCCCAATAGGGCTCCGTAGAAAAGAGAAAAGTTTAAGCACAAAATAAGAAAGAGACTCTGGGAGATTGTGGGGCTTGAAACATGACAAATGTCATACTTGCAGGGTCTGTGTAGTCCAACATTTGGAAATACACCAACAAAAGGTGTGATCGGATTATTTGGTCTTTCTTCAATGAAGCCCATATGAGCGCACGTTGCCCTCGGCTAAAGTCTCAAAACTCTGTGCAATAACCCTGATGCCGAACCTGAAGAAATGAACGATTCTTCCGTGATGGATTGAAAGAAAACAAAAGAAAATAAATGAATTCTTTTCTCTTGAGCGAACAGAGCGAAATGCAATGGTATACGCTGAAAAATGAAAGGTAAACTAAATAGAAAACAAAATAACATTTGCTGTTATGTGACAGGACAAAGGGGATAAACACCAAAGGTCTCACCATGGTTTTAAAGCAGCTTTGAAGGAGTGCTGGCATCTAACTGCTTTTACTTTATTATTTATTATAGTTGTTCTCAAATATAATTTTACTTCTCCGTTTTTCCAAATGTTTACTGCATTTTCTTAAAAAAATTGTATTCTCCATTTTTTTGCATGCATTGACTCAGGCGTGTTTTATGTTGAAGACATCCAAAATGTTAAAAGCTCTCAGTACTCCAAGGTTGAGACCATAGAGGCTGAAACGCACTGCACTGACGAAAAACGGTTTGACTGTTCGTTTGCGTTTTCTTGCTCTTGTTCTGTCAGTCTTGTGCTGGCATTTTTCTCCATTCATGTGTTTTTAGATGATGCAACTTCATGTAAGATGTTTGTCATAAAACTGTCACATTAGAACTGCATCGTGAGGGACAAAATAGGTATTTTCTGCGATAACTGAATTTAATAAGTGTGCCAATCCAAAAACCCTTTGAAGAGAAACTGAAAAAAAGATGAAATAAGCTTTATCCACCACTAGATAGAGCAATTTCTTCGCAACACACTTGAGGGTTGCCTGTCTCGCGCTCTCTCTGATCGCCTGATGGAGGTTTTACTAGTGTTTTTAAGTTTTTATCGTATGTGGTTGATTTGGTATTTTTTTATATAGACTGGTTACTTTTTTCTTTTAGCTATAGGCCTAGCTGATACCTGATGCCTTATAATTTTTGTAAATAAATAAAAGTTCCATGCGCACATTTTTTTTTTACCATTTTCAGATTGTACAGAATTATTAGGCTACAGCCTAAAACACACGATAATTTGCCTTATATGGGTATAGTTTATGTTTATATAAAAACATGCCCGCTAACCATGACACTGCATATTCACCACATTCCGGTGACAGGAATGATGGTTACAATGTGTTTACTGAAGGGAGAGAATCGGCAGAGAGAGAGAGAGAGAGAGAGAGAGTGAGAGAGAGCTTTTGAATGACCCATGTTCTTTTCAATTCTAGAACATAGACAAATTGCTGAACACAATGAGAACTAAAAAGCATATTTATAAGATTTTTATATAAGATTTTTACATAAGATTTTATATAAGATATATTTTTTAAGTAAATGTCATGCGAAAAAGTCTGTGAATAGGTTTTAATCCTGCGAAATCATAAGGGGTAAGTTGTCACACTAGAACCTGCTATAAGTCAGCAATAGTTTAGTTAACTATAACAAATACTTAAATTGTTGATATCCAGGCTACTAATTTATCATTTAAGATACGTTTACCACATTTACCGAACCTGACATTTAAAACTTATATTTGCAGAGCCGTTGCAACTATGACAACCAGCCGTTTCCCCATTTAACACTAATCGCAATTAAGTTACATTCTTTCCATGATTAGGTAGAGAAATAAAGACGTTTTAATAATGATTATTTTTCATGTTAATGTTATTTAAACGTTATGTTGAAACCTTCGCACTTGCAGCACGTCCGCTTCTTATATGACGTTGCCAAGTAAGGACGTGACTTCCCCCACGGGCGGTGAAGCCACTCCCATCTGATTCATATGCAAATAAAGGCTCTTGCGTCGCGCTTTAAAAGCCGCCCAGTCCCTTCCTCACAACACTGCTGCGGAACATCGTCAAAGCGGATACATTCCTCAATTCCCTTACACATAATCTACAGGTGAGAGAAAAACGGACTCTATATATTTTAAAACAATCTATATAAGAATATAATCGATAATGGAAATAATTGTGTTAACCTGCAGCACATGCGTTGTTTGGCTATGTTATATTCGAAAACTGTTTTGTGATTAAACTGTAACGGACATTTAATAACGTCCATTGACGCATTTACATATTAATGCATTAGATGATGCTCGTGACAGCTGACCTGAGGCATTTAGGAAGACCATTCAAGTCTGAGGCTGTTGCGTAATCTATAATGCGTACGTACAAATAAACTAACATTTAACAGTTCGTGTGACGTTACTCAGATATGACCTGTTGCATACAATGAATGAGCAATATTCGATGCTAAAGTGCGTTGGTCCTTTACAGCGGTTACACGTGTTTTGTAATAGTAAAGCTGGTTATTTAAGCAAACGAATCATGTATCAGGTTTGTGAGTCATATAGGGGACTAACGTTACGTGCTTCGGTGAATGTTTGGTATGGACTGATGTTGCGTTCTTCGTGCGCATCTTGTTTCCTTAAATGCAAAGGATTCTGGTACTTGGGGTTTGGATGGTTCGGAGGAGTACTTGCTGTAAAAACTACCTTTTGTGCTAAAGACGAGTAGGTTTTTCATTGACCGGTATTACATACTCCTTACGTAAACTCGCAATGAGGAGTATATAAGATGTTAGGGATGTTCTTTAAAGTGCGTGTGTTTTTATTGCGCGTCAGATCAGGGTGACGCGTAAAATCATGCGGTAGGGTCTGTTAAGGTGGTTTGCTTGATCACGGGGCGAATTTCCCAGCATTAGTTGTTCAGATACCTTAAATTGATGTACGTGCCTCTGTGCACACAACATTGCAGAGCCTGAGGATGGATGATGTAAATAGCAGCATCTTTAACCTTTCCAATGACTGCACTTGACTAGAGGATAAAAAAACTGGAATGCCTCAGTAGACCCAAGAGCATATGTTCATTCATTCATTCATTCATAAATGTCACAAATGGTTATTTAAAATGTATGTATACCCATAATGCATTGCTTAGTGCAAAAGTAATTTTGTGGTGTGCATTGCTTGTATAAGTTTACTCATGATTTGTATTTCATTTAACAGAAGATGGCATCTACTAAGGAGAAACTGATCGTTCATGTGAGTAAGGAGCAGCCTGCTGGCCCCACCAATAAGGTGACTGTGGTTGGGGTGGGAATGGTTGGAATGGCCGCCGCCATCAGCATCCTACTCAAGGTCAGTGATCACATGATGGAAGAGAAGAGTTATTTTGTTTGTTTGTTTGTTTTTAAATTGCAACACTTATGCATTGCATTTGTTAAAATAAAGGATTCTTTTAAGAATTAAAGCGTAAAATAAAAGCTGCAATCCAAAACCTTTTGGTGGAAAATGAACATGAATCTGTTAGTACATAACAAATAAATCAGGGTTGACAACTTTGTGCTCGCCACATTTCGTTAAGGGAAGCTTACAATAATGTTTTTTTTATTTTATATTTCGATTTATGAACTGAGCTGTCGGGTATGATTTGGTGGAAAAAGTCATTTTGACCTCTTATGACCCTTACCCGCACTAAAGACTTTATAGTGACCTACAATTTAATGTTTCAAACAGAGATGGCGATAGAGAGGCAAAGGTTACAATTTATAGCTTTAAGTAAACTTAATAATAAGTCAATTAAAACACAATTAGCCTAAAACATAATTAGCCTAAACCAGGACTATGCCTTAGTTCATTTAGGCTATTTAAGTCGCTTTAATTAAAATGCCTTTGAAGAAACCATTACTAATGTGCATCTTGAGACAAAACAATGGCACTGACATATTTTAAGATGCGTCAAGACAAGTTATTTTTAGTTTAGATCGCTCAAAATTCATTTTAGTCTAGGACTAGTCTTAAGTAGGAAGTATGGTGCGTTTGCGTGTCGTCTGCATGATGTGCCGCGTACAACAGTAAATGCGTAAAATGTGCACTAGTCCACCAGGGGTGTGTAGTGTGCCATTATCAATGAAGAATGAGCACATCCTTCTCCATAGTGTTTGGTTGTTGTTCTTGTTGTCTTGCTGTTGCTCTGATTGTTTGCAATGTTGAAAACACTTCCTCAATCAATCATTTCCAGTAGGTCTGTACATGGCTCGACTCAGCGCTGCCCTCTAACGGCCTGGTGTTGAAACCAATTCAATAATTTACTCAAAACAGCTAAAACAAGAGAATATTTACAACAAAAAAGCGCAATGCAGGTAACCGGATCAAATACTAAAAAGATAATATTTCACAGATTTGAATGGCCAAACATAAGAATTGCAATTCTTCCTTTTTTTCATGACCCAGATAGCGATATAACCTTTATATCAACAGGTCCATGTCAGACGTAACAGAAAATCAAACACAATGTTGTGTAAACTCCATCCGTTCCCAAAGACTTCATACTGATACCATATAATTTTTGAACCATCACAAACGTGCCAGTTTTTATCAATGGCCGTTGAACTTTTGTGACTTGAACTAGATAATTTTGAAAGGTTTCTTGACCTTTGAACGAAGTAGCCGTTGAATCTTTGCCAATATAAACACAATCCACATAGCTGGAGACTAGGTACACTCAAGGGTTCACCTTTGCTCTTCAGCTCTCCAAACATGAATAATAGTTGGTCAAAAGTCTTGATTTATAAGTAACTACAACGTCCTTATATCGTGACGTCCTTATTAAGGAATCCACCCCAGGCCCTAGTCCTGGTTTAAGATAATCCTTGTTGGGGAGACCGGCCCTAGGAGTTTCAGGCGGATGGTTGATGTGTCATCAGTGAGAGGTGTGTTGATCACGTTTGGTGCATGTGTTTGTGCAGGATCTGACGGATGAACTGGCGCTGGTGGACGTGATGGAAGATAAGCTTAAAGGAGAGGTTATGGACCTGCAGCATGGAAGTCTCTTTCTCAAGACTCACAAGATAGTGGCTGATAAAGGTGAGATTATGAGGCCATAAATGATGATCAAAACCGGAGACAGAATTTATGTTTTTTGTTAACAGAAGGGCACACAAGATCACATACTGGCTTCGGGAACTAGATTCACATTATTACATTTTACATTTACATTTAGTCATTTGGCAGACGCTTTTATCCAAAGCGACTTACAGAGCACTTATTTCAGGGACAATCCCCCTGGAGCAACATGGAGTAAAGTGTCTTGCTCAAGGACACACTGGTGGTGGCTGCTGGGTTCGAACCAGCAACCTTTTGATTACCAGTTCAGTGGTTTAACCCACTAGACCACCATCTCCATGTTATTACATTGTGTTAAAAGACGCATTCAGGATTTTCATAACTGAAACCTTGGCACTGCTTGTGAAACGCTCCAAATGGTGACATTGTTGCAAATGATCAGTTGATGAATGTAGATTTCGTCCCCTTGTGACTTTCCAGACTACAGCGTGACGGCAAACTCCAAAGTCGTGGTGGTGACCGCTGGAGCTCGCCAGCAGGAGGGCGAGAGCCGTCTGAACCTCGTCCAGAGGAACGTCAACATCTTCAAGTTCATCATCCCCAACATCATGAAGTACAGCCCCAACTGCATCCTTCTGGTGGTCTCGAACCCCGGTAAGCTACACTGATGCGTCACAGCTTTTGTTTGACTTCATGAGACGCTCAACGAATCTGTGTTTCTTTAGTTGATATCTTGACCTACGTGGCCTGGAAGCTGAGCGGTTTGCCCAGGAATCGCGTCATCGGCAGCGGCACAAACCTGGACTCAGCCAGGTTCCGTTACCTGATGGGGGAGAAGCTGGGAATTCATCCGTCCAGCTGCCATGGCTGGGTGATCGGAGAACATGGAGACTCCAGTGGTGAGGCCTGAAGTCTGATTTTTTTTTATTTGGATTTTCAGGTCGTTTTGGATGCCGTTGGACTTAAAGTTAGACGTTAACCTAATGTTTTGTTTGCTCTTCCTCATGTAGTTCCTGTATGGAGCGGTGTGAACGTGGCCGGTGTATCTCTCCAGGGTCTTAGCCCTGATATTGGAACCGCGAAAGACAAGGAGGACTGGAAGGACGTCCACAAGCAGGTGGTTGACAGGTGAATAATCCATAACCAACCATTGAATTTATGCTGGGACCATTTCAGAACAGTTTACTATACATTCAAGTATCTTAGTAATGAGACCATTAAGTCAAATAGTGAAAGGGTTTAAAGAAGAAACTCTTCAGTTGTATATGATTTGTGATACACAATGAGTCCTCGCGCACGTGCGTGTGTTTAGACTGGGCCTGAGATTGATTATACGTGTTTAACATTATTCTTGTTTGTGTGGCAGTGCTTACGAGGTTATTAAACTGAAGGGATACACATCCTGGGCTATTGGTATGTCTGTAGCTGACCTGTGTGAAAGCATGTTGAAGAACATGAAGAAGTGTCATCCAGTTTCTACGCTGGTCAAGGTGAGACGTTTACGCTTGGTTGATGTCCTAAGTAAATGAAATCCATACATTTTGTAAAATGGAGAATAGGAATCGTTCTATTATTGCGAGTACATTTGGCATGTGAAGAAATGTCAAGATGTGGAAGGTTTTCTTAAACACAAGCATGACTTTTAACACCCTTAATACTTTGTAAATAGTCACCAGGGTTACCAAAACATTAAAAATTAGTATTTATTGGCTGATACCGATATGGCTGATAATTTATTGTGCATCTCTAAAATTACAAATTCAATAGTGTAATTAGATTACTGTACAAATTACCCTCTCCAAAAAGTATTTAATGACTTCTTACTAAATACTTTCTATGTCCTACATCAATCTTAGTTGGAATTGATTCAAGGATAGACATGAAACGGCTCTTTTAATTCATTATATAAATAATATAAAACTACATATAGTAATATAAACAGACCAAAGTATTACGAATGTGAGAATTCTACATTAAAGCACGGATTTTAAAGTTGGACTAGTATTGCACACACATATGTTAAACAAAGTAGGTAGTTTAATTACATCAGAAGTAAGTAATTCAATTAGAGTTATCCCTTGTATTCAAGGGTTCAAGGGTAAAGTAATTAAACTATAGTAACTAATTATTTAGTAACTAGTTACACCCAACACTGGATACGTGCTTTAACATGGATATTTCATATAAAAAAGTTTACTGAGCATTTTTCTAAACTCTTGTCCATGTTTAACAGGGAATGCACGGTGTAAATGATGAGGTCTTCCTCAGCGTGCCTTGCATCCTGGGTAACACAGGCCTGACAGATGTCGTCCACATGGCCCTGAAGCCGGATGAGGAGAAACAGCTGGTGAAGAGCGCCGAGACCCTGTGGGGCGTTCAGAAGGAGCTGACCCTGTGAACCGCAGTCTCTTCCAAAATGTAGCCAGTTAGATTTCCTGACCTCCTGAACCGTACCGCCTACAACTTCCAATACAAATCTCCAAACCAATGTCAGGCATTTAGATTGTAACATTTTGCCATGGTAAAGAAGTAATTTATTCTTGTTGTCAATATAAAGATTATATAAGAGCTTTATAAGAGTCTATGTGCATACTGTTGTATATTCGAAGAAAAAGCAATTGAGCAAGACGACGTGCAATTTCAGGCTCTTGTTTTGTATTTTATTTGCTGTTGTGAACTCGACTAGCATTCCGTACCCCTTAAGTCCTGCCTCAGTTTCCTCCAATACCAAGTAAAACCAAAGCCTTGCAAAAGAGAGTTTACACGTACAGCAAAGTGCTGAGAACTACGAAAAAACGCTTATTTTAAAGTTGGTCAATGGATTACATTTATGCTCCATTTTCAAATATGGGATTTTAAATTTCCGCACGTCTTTCAATGTAAACGGACAAGAAAAATAATTAAAATCATGAAACATAAGCAAAATTATCTTTGTGTGTAAATCGTTTTGTACCTAAATGCAAATGTGACAAGTCTGCAAAAACGTTTTGAATTATTGCATTAACAACGAATTATTTTACAACACATTTCTCACAAATTCATTATACTCATGTTTTATGGATGATATCTATCAAATCAATATCCATAAACATATTAACATGCAAATTGAAATTTTAGCTAGGAGTCAAAAATCCCTATATGATCTAAAAAATTCTTAAATTGAATATGTAATCTTGCATAAAAAACAACATTTTACTTAAGGAAAAATGCAAGTGGGGTTAGTGCATGTTAACACTCTAAGCACGAAAAAGGGTAACCACAATCTGTCAGTGGATACATCGGAAGAATATAACAAAGCAGACGTAACATTTATTAACAAATACTAAGAAGAACAGAAGCATTTTTTTGGTTTAATTTGTTCGACAATCCCAAGTATCTGTAGTTTGTACACTTTATGTATCAGTTGGAAATAATTTACTGTTGTCAGTAGTGTATTTTGATTTCTGTCGATCTTGAAACAAGAAAAAACCTCAGCTGAGTGGTAATATACATCAACAGTTATAGCTGTTACTTGAAGTGTGATTGTAGAATTGAGACGCAGCCCAAAACTGAATAAACAACAAACTATAAAACCAGCGTTTCGTGTTTAATTTTATAGTCAATAGAAATAACATCTGATGACTGATGGCATTGAATCTAGGTTAGTGGACTGTGTCTAGTGAAAGAGACCAAAGGTTTCTAGTTGTTACTGAGATTAGCTAAGTAAATAAGATCCAAAACAGGTCAGTGAAAGGTGAAATCTCTTTCAACAAGGCCGTGCTGTTGAAATATCAACAATCATGTAAAGATCTTTTTTATTGATCAGTATGACATTAAACCAACAGACTGAAACAAATAAGAACAAATGAAGAGTTTGGTTCCAAAATGAGATAACTTAAAATCTTTTTTAATGGTTTTTTTTATCGTGTAAGATGTATTTTTTGAGTTATTATGACTTAAATCAAAACAAAATACTGCAGTTTGATTCAAGTTAATTGGACTGCACAATATAAAACATGATTTTTATAAAATCATAAAAACTGACTCTCATTTTGGAACCAAACTCTTCAAATATTAGCAGATTACCGTGCAAAGTCGTTTTACTCGGGTCTTTTAAATCTAACATCCTAATAGTGCACTAAAATGTTAAACTGAAATCCAACAAACAAGACTGTTTCAGGGACTTCTACATTTTTTTGCATCACTTTTGGGAGAATAAAAAGTATCATTTAAAGGTGACGCGTAAAGGGCAATAGCTTGTAGGGTTCGATTTTTAAAGTAATGTACAGTCACAAACTATTCTATGTATACAGCTAAATGACATACAGTTCATTATAATGAATTTGGAAAAGAAAAAAGTTCCCTGATGAGAAAACATAAATATGAATTATTATTATAATCTTCAAGAACTGAAATGGAGAACCACAAGTAGTAGTTTTTGACAGTTATGAAAGCTGAAAAATCTGATCCATGAGAAAACAATTTTCTCATATATTCTGTGATATCTTCACATTTTGAAATGTTCATTATATGACATAAGACTTGTTACGCTAAACTGTTATTAACAGCCTATCTAAAGCCAAAGACTCAAACATCTGCCACGAGAATCTCAAATAATAGACACCTGATGTGTATAGTGGAATATAAAGAGAAATCTTTAAGGAAATTGGGAAAAGCGCCCTTGTACAAGGAGAAATCGGGGATGACAGTCACCCATATGAATTTAACTTTCCTTTAATGCTCGGGTTAAATTCGTAACTTCTAGCTCTTGCGTACCAAAATTACATTTATACAAATGCTGATCTTCCAATCCAGGAAATAAAATCAGGCAGACAGGATCTCACAGCAGTAAAAACAAGAATAATGAAACTCCTGCTGAAACGGCACACAAAAGAGGAGCGTGGCTCGTGTGACAGAAGCTGGAGTGTTGGTGGCAGCAGGGTCAGTAAAGGTCACTGAGTCCCGCGGTCTTGCGTGCTTTCTGCATGAGCGCCCGCAGCTGGAACTGTTTACGGGACAGCAGTCGCACATGCTGAGGATGAACGAGAGGAAAAGCGTCATTGAACATACCATTAGAAGGAAAAGCCCGATATATTTCGAATCAAATACGAATCAATGGCTCAAAGTAAAAAAAATCATATTGGTATTAAAAAGTACATAAAATACTACGATTCAAGATGAAGTGTGAGAGTTCTAGATGTGTGAAGGATTACAACCTTGAGGAAGACCTCCAGGTCGATGACTCCTCTCCGCAGGGCTTCTCCCAAGTAAAAGATGGTGTCTTCAATGGCGTTCTCCTCGGCATACAGGTTCAGAATCTGTTTGTACAGTGGAGCCGTCGGTATGATGACATCATCGATGTCGTTGTTTTCTGATTGGTTCTCCATTTTTTCCAGAGCTTCACTGAGTTCCTCGTCCTTCTTCTTTAGGAGCTCGATGTTTCGGTCCACCTCAGCCTGAGGGTGCACATATCCCCCCAAAAAACTTAAAAAGCTTGCAAAATAATTGGTTATTTATGACAACATGACATCTGTTCAGGGCAAACATTTGTTATGCTAATGGACATTGTTAGTGGACAAATCGCCCATAGTTGTTCTTACCACTTCCTGGTCCAGACGGGACACCATGTCCTCCAGCTTCTGGTGTCCTTTTTTCAGGTCTTCCTCTGTTCTCTTCAGAGCGTCCAGTTCGGCCTGCGCTCTGTCCATCTCCTCCTTCATTCTCCAGCGCAGTTTATCGCTCACGGCTGAGATGAGTGAAGCTCTGATGGTGTCCTCACCGATGGTACCATCACGACTTTGGCCTGGAGAAATACGACAGATAAACGCATAAACAGATGCACTAAATTTATCCGCCGATAGTTGATTATTCAGAGTGATATCTGCTGATGCGGTTTCTGAGGACTAAATTCATATTTCTTAACTTTCTGAATATGACTATTATCATCATCAAACTGGTGATGTTTATTAACATTTTCTATATACAGAGCACAAGTTCATTGCATTTACCTATCCTCTTTTGATTGACAGGATATATCGGCCCTGATCGACGGCTGTTTTAACTATCGTCCGAAAGTTGCTTTCATCGACCGATTTTTGGCCGATATATCTCTAATTAGTAATGTAAAATCTGAAATAGTGATTTCATTTTTAATAAAATAAAATGATTCTATTATGTTTGAAGAAAATGAGCATGGAGTTAGGGATGCACTGATCTTCATCCTTTTGTCATTTTTTGTCTGATACAATACCAATTTCACCAAACAATTATTGGGCGATTCTAATACCGATATTTCTGTGTGACAGCAGACACTTTCCACAATACTTTTATTTATTTTGCGTGGCACAGTTGCGTGTTGAGGGATCACTGACATTTACAATGTTTTGTTTCCAAGTCACCTTTGACAAACTATATTTTTTACAGGTTTTGTTTCATTGCATGTGTGTTTAAGGATTTTCGCAGAGAAAATGGTTGGATTGTGCGACACGCAATATAAAACGTAGTGCCTTTATTTAGATGCTTTATAAATTACAGTTTGTTACATCTGCCTTTTTCATGCTTTAAACGATATGTGATGGTTTTAAATCTATCAAAAATTGAAGGATAGGTATTGGCAACCGATACATCGGTAGATCGCCACATGTAAGGCTTTGAAAAACGCTTATTTTTTTATTATATTTTCGCCTAAGAACTCACATACTTTCAAGTGGCTCAGTGGCTAGAGCATGGCACTTGCAACTCCAAGGTTATGGGTTTGATCCCAGGGATTGCACATAATCGGATACAAATGTTTAGTATAATGCAATGTAAGTTGCTTTGGATAAAGTGTCCCATAAATGCATAAATGTAAATGCATTGGTTTATTTATTATACGCAGCTATATGAATAAGCTAATAATACAAGTTTTACAAGTTACACTATATGTCCCTGTGACTTCATGCAAACAGTTGATTTTTCATCAGAAGCATGATTTGACATGAAGCTTCATGAGAAGGTCTGTGAGTAGACCGTACGTGTTCGTATAACTCAGCCATGCAGAGAGACTGTGATTATAGGCTCAGCACTCTGAACTGAATGTCATGGTTCAAAGCAGCCTGACACTGAAAGCATCCTGTGGACTGATATCCTCTCACTCCTGAACATCTAAATATAAGCCCTCCAGGCTCTGTTAAAATAGGTCAAGCAGGCCCTTTGACCTTTACAGACACAGAGTCCAGTTACGGGTCCAACCTTTCAAGAGCGCTCTCGAGGGGTCACTGTACATCAGGCATGAGGCCAGGCAGAAGACCAGAGGTCAGGGTCAACACAGCATTGAGTGAAGTGAATATGAAGGAAGGAGGGACTGACTAAACACTGTCGATCCAGATTCAGACGCAAGCTGCCAATTCAGTTTACTATAGATTGTAATTGAATGCTGCCCATTTACATTCATTCAGACTGACACTAAATGAATCTAAAATGTAATGTCACAAACTCAAAAATGAAAAAGGAATCAATAGTCACGCTTATTACAGAATTCACGTGATTTGTGAGTTTTAACTGTTGGACTAAAAAACCGAGCTCCAGGCACATGTGATAACTCACCGACAGTAGTAACGGGAGTCTGGGATGTGTAGTGTGCTGGACCTCCTGCGGCAGGATAGGCGTTCCCTCCTGGATAGCCCGGGTAACCCTGATAACCACTGGAGCAGAAATCATCACAAAAACAATAAATCAGGCTTTTTTATCACCACACTACCTTTTCATGCATTTTGAGTGTTATACATTCTGCAAAAGTAAAATAGCGTTTTCTTTTTGTTGTGTTTCTTGTGTGTTATTTTATGAGATGTGTTTTTTACCATGGGTTTGGATTAGGCCCGTAGGGAGACGCTGCTGGCATTCCTGGCATATATGACTCTGAAAAGAAGAACACAAACACTCAGACATGCCCTGCTGCTGCTGTGTGACATCTGCTGTTTGATACAGGAACTGACTGTACTTCCCTTTCAAATCATGAAAAGTTTATTCTAGTGCTGTGTTATAATAAAGACAAATGCGATAGCAGGCTTAATTCAATAATCGATGTGCGAAACGATATTTATTTATTTTTCTAAATCAACCTTAATGTTATAGACTATAGACTACTTCGCAAGTGCAAACAGTGGTCCAGAAGCACTTCCGGTTTTCAGTTTTTTTCATAAACCTCACATATACAGTATATAATAGAAACTTTAGGAGATCCGTTTAACATTATGATTCGGTTAAAAATTTTCTGTTAGTTGCATTTTGTTCAACCATTGTGTAGTGTTAAAGTTTCAGCATGGTTTCATCATCCAAAGTAGTCTTTATGAATTATTGCAAAATATTGAGATATGCACATTTGCGATATTTCAATCATTTATATAAAAATATTGCGCAGCCCTAGTTTATTTCACATATAAACGATCAGAGCTACATTAAGCAAAATACAAGTAAATTTTTTTACTGTCCGTTAGGGCTGTCAAAATGTCAACTTTCAGGAGTCAAGATTAGTGAGAATTAGTGACTGTCAAAATGAATTTCGATATCTTGGTACTGCTAACATGGCATTGAACAAGATTACTGATACATTTAAGAATATATTGTCACTGTCCTTCCTAAACCTCGGATGCCCAAATGGACTGTTTACTGGAAATGGAAAAAAAAACACTGTTCTTTTAAAATGATTTAATACTGTTTTTTCAAAGTTGACTGGCAATTTTGAAGACTTTATGGGGGTGGCCCTAGACTAAAATAAATGTTAGAGCTGCTTAAACGGAAAACAGCTTGCACCGACGTTTTAAAATACTTTGGTGCCATTGTTTAGTCCAAGATTTATTTAATCCCTGTCTAGGAGACCTCTCCTTTATTGGTTAGATATTTGCATAACCCAGTGCCTAATAATAATAATTTATGGCAAAAAAATGAAATCACTAAAAATGGAGATACAAGGTCTCAGAAGGACAGCCGTGATGTGTAGCCTTCTAATAACCGAATCAAAATGTAAAGTTTATTTAATATTAAACTGTTGGTTAAAATGAAGAACAAGAAAGGCATTTTACCAACAAAAAAGTAAAATACAAATAGCACCTGATGTATTCCAGGTATCTAAGTCTTTTTCTGCCTGGTTATATTAACTTCAGACAAAGCAACAGTGTTTTTAAAAATACCATGCACATAATATCCAAAATATTTGTATAAAGACTCTATTTGTATTTGTATTTGTGTAGGTAATTCTGATATTCCAAGTGTCTATGTTTTATTTTATTTGCAAGCACTGACATTGTTGTATAAGTATCAGTGCATACATACAAATACCTGCTCCACCATTCATAAATGTTTCTCTTGACCCACCCAACTTTTTGATTAAAAGGTGTAAGCTTAAGTGTTTGAAACGAGAAATAAGTTGAAATGAGTTGTACTTGTGTGTATGTGTGTATATATATATATATATATATATATTGGCAGGGCTGCTCGATTCTGACATAATCATGATTATTTTGCCCAATGTTGAAATCACAATTTTATAACATCACAACTCCTTGACTTTTTCAATAAATAGATAAATTATGATAAATAAATAAATGTAATATCAATTTAACTTAATAACAAATAAACAAAAATATAAATAAATTAAAAAATAGATAGAAATAATTATTTTACCTTGATTATTTGTTTCATAATTGTTAGATGCAAATATTGAAATTCGCTTAAGATTAATTGCGCAGTCCTAACTTTAAGACATTTAAAGCCAGAATAGATGTGAACTCCTTCAATACTGTTTAAAAAGCACCTCAGGGTAACACCCCAAGAATCTATTACTGTATGTCATGATTCTCAAAGTTCCATTTATGTTATTACCATTATTCTAAAATGTGGGAAAAATAAACAGAAGTAGGAAAATTACCCTAAACTTGTGAACTGTAGTGTGTGTTACCCCAGTTACAAACACAAGGATGGAGGAGAATGAGATCTGTGCTTACGGTTGGGAGGTCCAGTTGCCTGGAAGGCTTGATACGGAGGTTGTGAAGTGGGTCTGGAGAACACAGGTGGTTCCTCGCCGAACACCACTATCATCACCTGGATGAGGCCGAACAGATCTGACTGAGGCTGATGTGGAACAACAAAAGATCAGTTTTAATTCTCTAACTATCACATATTCAGAACTAAAGTTAATTCATGTGTAAGAAAATGAAACGTAATCATGCGTGGGTAAATGCTAAGGTTCTGAGTTATCGAGGTCGTACATGTTTCCACTCATGCAGATAGGGCAGGTAGATCTTGCCATTGGCATCAATGTGTTTGCCAGTCTTGATCATCATCGCGCTGGTGGGCTTCACAAAACAAATAGGGGGATTGTAGGGATACGTGTCCAACAGCCAGAGGCAGATGGGAATATTGTACACACTCCCTGTTGAAAAAAAAATGTGTCTGTTAAACTAGAAATAATGTGCAGCAAACATACTGCTGTTATGGAAATGTGTCACTCACCTCTATAACTAACTGGTACAGTCCCAGTAAGACTCATGAGGTCTCTGGAGGAGCCGTCATTAAAAACTGAAAAAAGTGTAAAATTATTAAAATAAGTATTAAAAAATATATTTACAAAAATGTGAAAGTGCAGCTCTTACCATAAGCATCCATGACAGGTTTGAGGTCTTTGTACTGAGAGATGACATTTGTAATATCTCGGACGGCGAGATCTCTATATTTGTATTGCTGTAATATATAAACAACAAGATATATATAAACACAATCCTGACAAAGTAATAAAATATCAGACAAAAACAAATAAAGGAACCAAAAATAATGAAAGTTTAGACCAGATCACTAGTCCATGTATTACAATCCAAGTATATGAATCAACATATTAACAATGTGAATGTAGATAAAATAATGATCTGATAATGATGAATAGTATAGTCAGTCAGTTACTAATAGTGAAAGTTAATACAATGTAAAGTGTATTTAGCCTAGTAAAAGTATAAAGAAGAAGACACAAACATGATACACACCTTTAACATCTTTTTAAGCGCTCCTTCGTTGACAACAGCCATGTTTCAACACAACAAACCAGACAACGAAATAAACAAGAAGCTCCTGAGAAATATAAGAATGAATGTGTGATAAACAAGATGTGTGGATCTCAGCTCAGGCCTGCTGCCCGGCCAAAACCGATAAAACTATCCAATGAACGGCTGTTTAATAACAGAAACACACTGTAGAAACGCGAATAACTCGATAATAATACAAGTTGAGTTATTAACTATATTTAATTTACGTAAATACGCTTAGCTTTCATTTCGAAGAAGATAAACACGACGAACTACTACGAACGTCACTATATTAGTAGAGTTTCGCTTCCGGTGGGAGCGCGTTGCTTTTTTTTACAAAATAAAGGTCTTCGACGCTGGATCGCATTCACAAACATACATGTAACAGAGCTCTGTTTCTAACAGTAAATAATAATAATAATTAAAAACATTTTCGTTTGTGCCATCTTTTTGCACATAATTCATATAAATGGACGTTTATAAATAATACAATAGAAATAATAAACACATTTTTAGAACATTGTATAAAAATTTAAATTAACAAAATGTCTATATACTTACACTAGTTATTACAAGTGAATTATATTATAGTTTAGGTAATACCCCTAGAATACTATAGAACACTACAATAATTACACTTAATTATACTTATATTCTGGAGTAGAAAAGATGACAATAAATATGTCGTAGGCCTATTTTTTGTACTGCACAACTATTTCCAAATGGCATCAAATTGTGTGACAAAAGCTACTTCACATTTATGTCAGTGGAACTGCTGAAATCATGTGTTTGGCCCTGTATGATGTAATGTGTGAATAGATTACGACACGTGAAATATTTTTTATAGACATTTATTCATTTTTATTTTCATTTAGGCAGAAATGTTCACCATTCAATAAAAAAATATGGATGTCAAAAAATCTAGGGCATGCACTTTTTTCCAATCCACCCAACGTGCTGCAGTAAAAACAGAACGTTTCTCTAACGTAATTTCTGGTTTCCCTTTTGGTCATTTTTAGGGAACAAAAAATAAATAACAGAAAACACCAAAAAAAGACGTTCTAAGAATGTTGCAGGGTGTGTTTTTTTTGACAAGTCAACATTTGTTTTGTGTGTGTGAAATAGTCAACAATTTAAAAATGACATTCCTAATGGTAAATTTGGCAGGACTGGTAGATGTCTGCCATGTGCAATAAAGGAATTAAATAAATGAAGAAAACATGTTATATGGCCTGATATTATAGTTCCAAAATCCATAGCTTAGAATAGGCATTAGGTAAATGAAAATAGAGTCATATTTATCATAAATCTGTGTGTATTTATGTAGCAGGTGTGTGCGCTCTCACCATTATGCGTAGGCATTCAGAGTCACAAACGTTGGGGTAACGTTCTGGGAAGTTAAGGTGGTGAACTTGATTGTGTTATAAAAGCAAATTAAGAATGCCTCATGCTGGCGGTTACAGACTAGTGAAAGGTAAATGTATGGCTATAGGGCACTGTACAGTGGCATAGTGACAGCTGTGTTATCAGTTTTAGTGGTTGTTATCAGGGAATAAAAGACCTCTGAATGTTGTGACTGACCAATCAGAATCAAGTATTTTAGAGAACTGTGAAACAACTACAAAAAGTCTTTTGTCTGCATTTTTCTTTAGCTTCCATATTGTAATATTTGGCAGCATTAAAAGTTTCTTACAGAAGGTACTGTTGACTGAATGTGGTCTGTTTTAAAATGTTAAGGGTTAGAGAATATTTTATTGGAACAACCATCCTATCAGAGCAGACAAAATTCTTTCTCCATAGCTCTGGCATATTGGTATGCTGCATACACCAGCGTTGGAGCCGAATGTAGACGTATGCTTCAAGTATTATCCAAAAGACTTTGCTCTCATGTGAAACATTCAAAGATATTTATTGTTTGGAATGCATTATGTTTCGATAGTAATGTTTTACATATTGTACCATTGAAAAAAATATGTTGAGAAACATTCATTTGGAAAGCATGTAAGATAATAAATGGTTAAGGCATGGGTCACTCTGTCTTCATTTATTCACCCTCATATCATTCAGAAGCTATGACTGACTTTCTCTTGCAGAACACAAAAGATGATATGTACAAAACCTCTGAAATCCACAAAACATATCTCCTTTTGTGTTCAACCAAACAAAAAGTGTCAGACACAGATTTTGAATGACATCAGGGTGAATAAATGATGACAGAATTTGCTATTTATTTAAAGTGTATTCAGTTCAAAATTATCAAGAGGAACAGTCTTAAACATTTGAAGTTAATCTGCAACATGTGACAACAGTAATCGAAATACATTAAACATTCTTTCAAAAAAAGCATTTATAAAACATGTTAATAACAAGACATTTATACAGATTTGGAACAACTTCGAGGCAGAATTTTCATTCTTGGGTGTGGTATCCCTTTAAAATTACAACATTAAGATTCTGGAATCAACATAAACTTGCCTTCAAGTTCCATTAGAAAATCCTGAAAGTGATCTATAGGATTTGCAACTCTTTGGCATGTTTAAGTCTCATTCATTCAAGATTGGACACAATGTAATGAGAGTCCACCTGAAAAAATACGCCAGGGAGAAGATATCGAAACAGCATACAATATACAGTATATATTAAAAAAATAATAAAGTAAACATTTTTACAACAATTATGCAAACTGAAAATATTCCAGTTCTTTACCTTATCATCACCACCTTGAACCACAAATAAGCTACGGCACACATCTCTGTTTTTTCTCATGACATCTATTAACCCGTAAAGCTGTAGACCCTCACGGAGCTGCTGAAGCATTAGAGTTCGTCGAGCAGCAGCATGCATCGCAATGGCTCTTTTATAAGATAGAAAAGTATGTCAAGGAGTAATAATAATTAATTGAATACATTCTGTCTTCAAAGGAATATATAAAATAACACCTTGTTATATTCGCCTTGTTATTTTTTTTTATAGGCCCTGTGTAACCACAGCTGACTATCTCTTCAGTACACGAAGACAGATCTGAAGTCTCCTCGATCTTAAAAGAATTAAGAAAGAATGTGTCTGTTTGCATTTATAAAGGCATATGACAAAAGAATGAAACAATGAACATGTGACATACCTTTTGAATTAGTGGTGAAATATCGACATCATAAACAGTCTCCTTGGTAATGGTTTCAAGGTTTCCACTCAATAGAAAATCGTAACACCAGTTCTGTAAAAATCTTGGAGCTGGGCCACCCTGGGCAAGACTAACAGCAAATAACTCCCCAGCAACTCTAAACAATTACATTGAAAATACAGTAAAACATTCTTTTTTACAGTAAGTGTTTGATTAAAGGGGTCATATGGCACGAAGACGTGTTTTTCTATGTCCTTGGTGTGTTATAAGTTGCCCATGCATGTATTAGACAGCTAAAATGCTAAAATTACAGTGTAAACAAAATATGCATTCTATATAAAAGAGAATGCACACCCAGACCTGCCTGAAACAACTTGTGTAACCACACCTGCACAAATCTATATTATTTCGTTTTATGATTTGACTGAGACTAACCAAATGTAAACGCAAGTAAGGTAGGCGACCTGTCTGCACAATTTCTTTGGAACCTGATGTTCCCAATAATGCAGTATTGGAACCAAAAACTATGCACTGGTTAACTGCCCAATCATAGCACACCACGCTTTTCTCAGCGATGAGCTTTGTAAATAATCTTGCGTTCAGAGAGGCGGGGCAAAGAGGAGATACAAACATGCACGGTATGTGGAAAATACAGCATTTTTGAACCTTAAGTCCTGTATACACATTGCATTACATCCAAGACAAATGAAAATTTGGTAGTTTATGCAACCTGCGTGAAGTTGAAAATTTGAAAACGCATAGTGGATAGGTAACAAATGTGATTTGGTGGGTCGTTTTGCTGTTACCTCGATAACGTTACCTCAACTTTATTGTTAGAAATGTTGCAGAAAGGATACTTTTATCGGCACAAACGACTGAGGCTATTTTGGATGAGTTTGGAGCATGTCGGGGGGCTGGTGACGTCATCGCCTATAATTCAATGTCTTATATTTAAAAAACCGACGCAGCACAAACGCAACCTTCGCGGCACAAACCAGCACAAACGGAGCACAAACAAGCGGGACTATTTTTGGACTAGGTTTTTGGAGTATGTCGGGGGGGATGAGTGACCCCCGAATGACCTAAAATGATTCTTCTAATATCTGACAACCTGAAGCAGAACAAACTAATTTTTTACGGCACAAACCAGCACAAACGAAGCACAAACGTTTGAGGCTATTTTGCAAATGTTTTGGCTTTTGATGGACAGATTATCCCAAAACACAGAAAATTTTAGGCTACCATTTATATCCTTTCATCAGATATGGATCACATGAAAATGAGGCAGCGATATTCTTATATTAAGTCACACTTACATTTTGGAATGACGTGATTAGTCAGTCAGTGACAGAATATTTACTTCTAGTTGAACTTTTACTTTAATAAAAAACACTTACCGAAATAGGCCATTGTCCAGATCATTAAAAGAGTACTTGGGCATTTTTCCTTTACCATCGTCTCCTTCAAAGAGCCTGGTCTCTATGCCACCAATCATTTCTGTAAAAAAGTTGTATTTCAGGCAATTATCTTATGAGGAGAAAGCAAACGAATTAAAAGAGATTAAGAACATTTTGAATTTCAAGATTTTGTATTTCGGTTCCTAAATGCATAAATTCTGACCTGTCAGGAATTCTTTACGTAAAGCCCCTGTGTCAACTCCATCCTCTCCCAAGAAGGTGATTTTTAATGTGTTAACTGGAGAGCTCAACTTTTGTTGCTTCCACAGTAAGAGACCTTGTTCCAACAGGTTTGTTCTAGACACACAAAGGCTGAATTCTTTGGTGGTGTCTACTTGAGATGCAAGGCACTGTAGGACATCCTCCACACTGTGAATTTGTATTTGTCATTTTTACTTGATAATGTTACTTAATCAAGATTGAATACAAGTAATACAAGTACATTATCTGGTAACATTAGTGTTACTTTTCTTAAAAGGATATTTCACTGGAAACAATTACATCACGTTTTACTCACCCTCAAGGCACCATATGTGTATATGACTTTCTTCTTTAAGAATAATACAGCATGCAGCCTATACAGGCTTTTCCATCGATGTTTGTTTGAAAGAAATATCCATATTGACAACCTTTTAAACCGTAATGTCAAACTTCTGTTAACTGTAGTTTTGTAAAGCTGACTCCTCTGCACTGCCGCTTTTGTCACCTGAATTTACAATGATTAGCCGGTATTGTGCCGAAAACACACTCCCCGCCAGAGTGGGACCGGGTTGGACCTGCACGGTTTAGGCGAGTGGGACTTCCTGGGTCGCGGGTGGTCGGCTCTCCCTATTTTTCGTGAATGTTTGCTCTGTGGCTTTTGTCGGGGTCACTGAGTGCAGCTATGACAGGTCAGAGGGGATCTGGCCCTCCCGTCGGAACCTGGTTTCTCCCGAGTTTTTTTTTCTCCATAATCAATCATTGGAGTTTGGGTTCCTCGCCACCGCAGTGTTGGCTTGCATTTATTTATTTATATTTATTAGATATTATTTACTAGAATGATCTTGCTTGATCTATAAAAAAACATGCACTGTGCTGTGTTCTACCTTTCTGTGTTTTTCTGTTATTCTTATCTGCTCCTGTAAAGCTGCTCCTATAAAGTACAATGCACATTGTAAAAAGCGCTATATAAATAAACTTGAAATGAATCGATGCCTTGAGTGCGAGTAAAACTTGGGGATCTTTTTTATGTGAATTATCCTTTTAATGAACATACCATGACATTTCTTCATTTTGTGGCTGTAATATTTCAGGACTCCTTGACTGAATGGACACTAGACTAGGGAGAAAATGCTAAGATTTAATAAATCGTATTTATTATAATATAAAATATACATTTTAATTAATGCTCAAACTCTAGAGCAATGTTCATGATCCAAGACTTAATGCAACATGCCTCAATCACAACATGTACAAAATTATGGTATCACCATTACCTTTCTGAATCACCACTGACACTTGTGTTGAGCTCCAATTCTTTTATAGGAAAGGTTTTTTTGCATCCAGGACACATTGCATCTGTAGACTAAAAAGCAAATAATTATGCATATTAAACATAGGGCTTTCAATGTTAAGGCATTGACGCATGTGATTCATTTATTTTACAGGCCTATTTTATTATGCGGCTCGTTGGAATGCTTGATTCTGATTGGCCAGTTGCAACATTTGCAGGTTTATTATTCCCAGATAACAACCTCTCAAAACAAATAACACACGGTTACGCGGATGCAGCAAATCATTTTTAACAAATTAATTATAAAAATGTCTTTTCATAACATTTGACATTATATTTAGAAATGCCTATACCAAATTAGCTGATAGTAAACGGCTTCTCCTATGGAAAGCATTTAGTAAAAATTAGCTTATAAAATATTTCAAATTCACATTTCTCTTCCAGTTTTTTTCTCATGTGGCAAGTAACCGTGAAATAATAAGCGGGATAATGTTCAAGAAGCCGGCTGTTCAGTGTGATACACTTGTCGGGGCTTATTTCTGTAATAACAACCGGGTGCCTAAACATTATCCCTTACTTAACGTGCAGCATCTGTTTGTTTTGTCATCCTTTGTCTATTATTACATAATATAATCACGCTGTTATTCATGTAAGGCTTTTAAACCACTCGAGAGCGATTTGAATCAGTTGCTTTGGCACGTTCAGTGTGACCCGTTCGGCTCCGCCCACAGAATCGCAACACACTATATGCAAACAAAAAAGGTTATAGTGTTGAATGGGTATACGGTTATACTTATACCGTTAAAATAAACAAAAAATAATAAATGTAAAAGAGACATCAGTTGCAGTACTAATATCAGAATGTTGGCTTTCATCCATAAAATGATGCTGTTAAAGAAATCTGTTTCTACATTAATTTGGAGATTAAATGTGAAATTATAAGAATGAAAAAGTATATTTAAAAGCATTCATGTTAGGCTTATGTGTGGTTAATTTCGATTGATCACAGAAAAAATGTGTGAAAATGACTTAATGACTTAATATGCTGCACAAGACACTTCATCTTCTTCAGTTGCAGAAGGTAAATCAGTTAGAAAGAGACAAAAACATTTCTTTAAAACAAAGTTTCTATTAAACTTTTTTTTATATTAAAAGTTAATATTTTTCCATGTGCAGCCTTCATAGGGTTTGTTAAAATATCTTATTGTACCTCTGGCATTCCCTGACATGCAAGGCAAGACTCTGCAGTGGCATCATTTTAAAGCATTTTTTGCATTCAGCTTTTGGCATCAAAGAAAATTTCAAAGCATCAGATAGTAGATGACAAGTCAGACTCACTATACACATGTTTTTTACCTCTCCAGTTACACTTCTGATGGTACTACCACAGTATCCTTCAGACTCTGGGGGAGCTAAATCCTGGCTTCCCTGTCCACCTGATTAAACAAATAAAACCTTTTCAGTATTATTTTTCTTATCTAATTGAGTATTTCATCTCTTTTAATTAAAACGTATGTAGTGGAGTAGGCGGGGCGAGACCGTGGTTCGAGACCGGTGAGTAATTGTAAATTGTCGTTAGCTGTGCGCACACCGGGCTCGAATCACGTAGGAGATCGGGAGCATATAAGAGAACGAGTGACCGGACCGTCGAAGAGAGGGGACCGGGCCCGAACATGTTTGTATTTGATATCTTGATAATACAAACATACTATTGAACAAATACTCGTACTTATACATTTAATGAAGGCAGCCTTGTGGTATTTAGTAATGAAGAAAAAAGTATATTAAAACGTTTTTCACATTAGACTACTAGTACAAAAAGAACAAGAAAGGTAATTTCACGAAACAGGAAAAATAGAAACAATAAAAGATGCAAATTAAGTAGACGGCACCTCATGTTTTTTCAGGTATAAGTTTTTCCTGCCTGGTTATTATTAACTTAAGGCAAAGCTAAATTGTTTTCAACAATACCTTGCACATAAAACCTCAAATTAGATTTACATTTTGACAAATTGTATTATAATTGTATTTTGGTTGGTTGCTAATACAACCAATAGGCCTACTAATACTTCTGATATTCTATGTGTCAATATATATATATATATTTTATTTGAAAGCACTGACATTTTGGCTATAACTTACAGAGCATACTAACAATAACACATAGAACTCTACCATTTAAGTTGACAAAAAATTCTTCTGACCCAACAAAACGTTTTGATGTAAATGTGTACACATAAGGGGCTGAATAGAGTTTTGAAATCTAAGAATGTAATTGTGCCAAATTAGTTTTTAGTTTCTTTTATTACAAAATTTTTATTTGATAAAATATGTTTTTTGAAATTAATTACCTTGACTGAACAATAAAAACAATCAATAAGTAGTGTGGCGAGCCCGCCGGTGCACAGTCAGCGTCGCCATAGAAACCATCTAGTCTCACACCGGCCGATCGTCTCAACGCTGCACCCACTGATCACTTCCGGATATAAGCCGGAAGAACCAACACGCAAAGGAGCTTACCCTCCTGTTCTTCTGACGACTAACAATTGCTTGTTTTCTTCACCACAGAGAGCGATTGACGATCGGCAGCAAACTTCTCGGAAGCAGCGCACGACGTCTGACAAACCCCAGGAACTTGAGGAAGCTAAAGACTCACACCGTGCATGAGCAGCGAGCTAATTCCCTTACAAACCGTCCAGAACTCTGTGCAAGTGAATAAAAGCTCCCTCCGTGGTATTGGTAAAACATCTTTTGTACTGTCTCGTTCCTCTGCCCGCCACAGTTGGTGGAGAATGCGGGGATAGCGGGCGAGCAGTAGAGGATGTATAACCTCCGTTCGTCTCTCTACAGGAAACTCTCTTTCTCTCTCTCGCTCTTCCCCATGACCCGCGCCGCGATGGAGGATATTATCCGCAGACTCACGGACCTCACCACCAGGCAACAGGGGTTCACAGAGCAGCTAGCCAAACGCCAGGAGAGGGTGGAACACTCGCTAGATATGTTACGCGAAGTCTACGCGAGCAGGTCTCCTCTGCCGGACGCCCGCGCGAGAGTTCACCTTCACCTCAAAAAGCTCACGGAGCTAGATGACATCAATGCCTGCCTCCACACCTTCGAGGTGAAGGCGATACGAGACCTCTGGGATAAGCGAGAGTGGACACGGCTGCTCGCCCCGTTCCTAACCGGCGAGGCACAGCTCAAGTGGCAGAGATTGTCGTCGTGGACCGACTCTTACGTGCCCTACCCCGCCGATACCGAGGTCCCGTCGGTATGCGTGACCCCACATCTATTAGGGAATTGGAGGAGAGCTGGCGAAGGCGACTTTCAGCCGCGAGACGGGAGAGAAAGTACTAGCCCCAGCAGGGAGGGGAAACCGCGGATGGCGACCACCGGCACAACCAACAGACCCGCACCAGTATTTCCCCAAGACGAGTGGATGCCTACGGAACCCGCGACCCCCGTTTCCCGTACTTGGCTCGCTAGCTGTAGACTCAACTTTTAGTTTACATTAGTCTCCTGTAGGTGTCCCCATATCCCCTTCTTCTTGATGCATTTATTATATTCAATTCAATTAATATATTTCACAAGATGAACAAACATTGTGGCACAGTTCATAACAAGTTTCTTTAATCAGTACTGAAGCGGTCGCATGTGCGGGATATCCCTATCGAGGACGCCATATGCCCCAGGAGCATCAGAAAAGTTTCAGGTGGACCGCTGGTGTCCTTCTCAACAATTCAGACAACCCAGTACCGACTGTGAGTGCTCGTCGATGAGACGTGCTGGAGGAGTTCAATACCGAGATAAGAGATGCTTTGCGCTGGGGAGAGCCTGGTCTTTTCCAGGCTGACCCAAGGACCCAGACGGTCTAAGTGCTGAAGCTGGTCCTTGTGCGTGCACAACAGATAAGCCAGTCATCGAGATAGTTGAGTATCCCGCGCCCTGTCCCCTCAGTGGAGCAGGGGCAACCTTTTGTAGTCTGGTAAAGACATGGGGAGGGAGGACAAACCGAAGATCAGGACTTCGTAACGGTACTCCCGCCCCTCGAACGTGAACCGTAGGTACGGCCGACGTTGAGGGAGAATGGGAACGATGAAGTCATCTCGGCTAGAGGTACTGGCTCTATGGCACCCTTCATCAGACAAGCGGCGACCTTGGCACTAGTACGGAAGTGTTCTCCCCTCGGAGAACTAGAGGGACAATCTGCTTCACCTGGCTGACAGAGCAGTCACCTCGCACAGGGCAGAAACCCCCGGAGGTTTGACGGCTCCGCGACTTCTTGAGAGACAGAGTGAAAGGGACCTGAAAAAGTTGGCGATCCGGTCACCATGACAGTGCTGAACCTATCATTGGTTAAAGCTCAATGTGCAAGTGCAAAAAGGTGCTCTCCCTGATTAATTTGAACACAAGGTTTTGCTGCTTCTTTTAAAGATAAACAGCAAATTTTTAAGTTTCAACTAATTATCAAATGACTGGTTTGATGCAAGTAAAGAAGTAGGGGCCAGACCGATTTGTTCTGATTTTGTTCCAAGTTTTTCTCTTAGAGGGATAATATAGTGGGAGGGGACTATCCTTTCATAAAGTCATAAGTTATAAAGTAAAGTTATAAAGATGTAGTTTCTGAACTCGTATTTTGAAAGTTTAACAATTTGGCAACATGTTGTTTCAGATAAAACTACGGAGCTTGAGCTTTTTCAAAGTTGTAAATTGTAAGCACCATTTCTGATCTTTATGCTAAATAAAACATTTATAAACAACTTTTGTTTCAAATTTACTTTAAATACTTATATTGATACTTAACTAAAATATTGATCTGTTCCCTTAAGACTTTTACTGAAATCATATTCTAAAAGGTTACTTACACTTCTACCAAAGATATTTGTAATTTTAATCAAGTATTGTGTTTAGGTAAATTACATCCCTGGGATCACTTTACTATTATTCTAAAATGTGGGACAAAATAATCATAAAAAAGAAACTACCCATGAAATTTATAAAAATGTTACTGCTAATACCGTAATGGAGGAGACGGAGTTCTGTGCTTACGGTTTGGAGGTCCAGTTTCCTGTAAGGCCTGAAATGGAGGTTGTGTAGTGGGTCTGGAGAACACAGGTGGTTCTTCACCGAACACCGTAATCATCACCTGGATGAGGCCGTACAGATCTGACTGAGGCTGATGAGGGACAACAAAAGATCAGTTTTAATGCTCTAACAATCACATATTCAGAACTAAGATTTATTCATAAGCAAAATTGAAATGTAATGATCCTTCCATATGCTTTTGAGGTCGTACAGGTTTCCACTCATGCATATAGGGCAGGTAGATCTTGCCATTGGCGTCAATGTGTTTGCCAGTCTTGATCATCATGGTGCTGGTGGGCTTCACAAAACAAATAGGGGGATTGTAGGGATACGTGTCCAACAGCCAGAGGCAGATGGGAATATTGTACACGTTCCCTGTTGAAAAGAAAACAAAAATGTGTCTGTTAAACTAGAAATAATGTGCAGCAAACATACTTCTGTTGTGGAGATGTGTCACTCACCTCTGTAACTTACTGGTACAGTCCCAGTAAGACTCATGAGGTCTCTAAAAACTGAAAAGTATTAAAAATAAGTATAAAAATATTTTATTTACAAAAATGTGAAATTGCAGCTCTTACCATAAGCGTCCATGACAGGTTTGAGGTCTTTGTACTGAGAGATGACATTTGTAATATCTCGGACGGCGAGATCTCTATATTTGTATTGCTGTAATATACAAACATCAGAATATAAATAAACACAATCCTGAAAAATGAATAAAATATCAGCCAAAACCAAATAAAGGAAGAAAAAATAATGAATGTGAAACAAACCAGATCACTAGTCCATGTATAACAATCCAAGTATATGAAACAACATATTAACAATGTAAATGTAGTTAAATTTATTGTGATAGAAGAATTTTGTAATGCAACAGTTACTTGTAATAAAAGTTAATATGAAAAGTGTATTCAGCCCAATTAATGACTACATATAACGACACAAACATGATACAAACCTTCAACATCTTTCTAAGAGCTCCTCCGTTGACAACAGCCATGTTTCACCACAACAAACCAGACAACGAAATAAACACGAAACTCTTGAGAAATATAAGATATGTGTATCTCTGCTCATGCCTCCTGTCCAATACCGATAAATTATCAAATTAACAGTTGTTTAAAAACAGATACACACGGTAAAAACACGAAAAACGGATTATAATAAACAAATAATTACTAAAGTAAATTTTGTCTACGTAAATGCGCTTAGCTTTCATTTCGAGAAAGATGAAAGTCGATGTCGTGTCATAGTAGGGGGCGTGGCCCAGGGGAGGAGTCAGTTTGGGGAAAACAATCCTTTCCCCCTGGAAATGCGAAAGTCGGTGAAACTAAGGTGTGAGTGACCACCCCTCAACAAACCAAATACGCAACAGTTAATACGTTTGTGCGAAAAATTGTACAGTGTAAGCATGAAAACGTAAAACGGGGGTATAATAAGTAACAGAATGAAATGTATTTATTTTTTAACCAGACTTAAAAATAATTGAATGTTCAGTGCACTCTAACTACAACATAATTAGGGCATAGTTAAAATCTTAGATAACATTCATCATTTTAATTGAGATTTCAATTTAAGGATAACTTAAATTTTGAGCTCAGATCATTCGTGGACTTATGTACTGTCCATTTTTAAGATCTTCCAAAGAAAAGAACAAGTTTTTATTTTAATACGCTTACCACAACCAGCAAAAAATATTTTGTTTAATACAATTACTATTCAATTAAACACTAATATAATGTAAATTAGAAAAAATAGAAATTGTATTTTATTAGACACTAGCCAGACCAATAAACAGACACAGCCCAGAAATATATTAACAACCTTTATAAAATGCTGGAAAAATTGAACATTTCAAATACAAAGAAATATAAAGATCTTTATTGGCCAGGGTTTAAACAATGCTTTTCATGCTTGTTCAATAGACCATAAAAGATAATGTCACACAGAGTTTCCAAACTTCAGCATGACAGGGACATATCAAAATCTTCGAGGCCCCCAAATTCTTTTTTGTCTTGGTAAAACAACAGAATGCCGATAAATATAAATAGTTTGTACAGGTGTTTTATGTAAATTATGTGTACTTCTGTAACATCAGCTCCGTCTTCGTTGACAACGCCCCCTGCACCAGAGCCATCTATCCACTTCATCCGTTCACAATCACCGGACTTTTAACTCCTGGAGTACATTTCCCATCGTGCACTGCACACCTCTGCCGTCATTGATAATCCCACACCTTACATATATTTCATTACACCTGAACCTCATCCGATGGACTCTATTTATACTCACCAATTTGTTTTGTTAGTCGTCCAGTCATAAAGGTTTTTTGCTAAGCTTATAACTTGCCTTGGACGCTCTTTGTTTACATATACTTTAATCTTCTCCGTGGATGTTCTTCTGTTGGATTCTGTTTTACCTTTTTAACCCTGAGGATTATTGTTTTGGATTTTACTCAACCCCTTGGATGTTTGTCTTGTTTCCCTGGATTTATTAAATCACATCATTGACATTCTAGTTTTCTTTGAGGCATCGTTTTTTGTCTGGTGAACTGTTACAGAAGACTGGACCTAATATCTCCGCGATGACCACACCTTCTGACAACCATGACCCCTTCGCAGAACTCGTCAGCGTTCTGTGCCAACATCTCTCCCGTCCATCATCAAGTTCTTCTTTCATGCATGCCTCTAGTCCCGTGGCCACACCAAACCAGTACTCTGGTTCAGCGGAGGAGTGCAGTTGGTTTATCCTCCAGTGTCAGCTATACTTTGAAATGCAACCTCCCTTGTTTCCTACTGAGAGACAGCGAGGAACGCCTACACTACCTCTGCTCTGGTAAAGCTCTGAGTTGGGCCAGGAATATCTGGGAGGCCGGAGGCCCACTAACGGAATCATTGAATGGCTTTTTTCTGATTGGTTCTGGGTTCTGGAGGGCTCTACTGCAGATGTCGTCCTGGGACGTCCCTGGCTTAAGTTACACCAACCCATCATCGATTGGGTTGTACAACCAGGTACTGCAATGGAACGAGTCATGCCAAACCCGATGCCTACCCCACCGATCAGCCGAGGAGACTCACCCCATTCCAGTTCCCATAAGCTCAACCACTGTACTCAAAGGCGGCAAAACGGATCACCCCTCGACAAGCTCGTTGGGCCCTATTCTTCACAAGATTCAATTTTGTAACATATTGACCAGGATCCAAAAATGCCAAAGCTGACGCTCTTCCCCGCCAACACGGTTACGAACCGGACCCTGTAGACCCGAAATCCATCCATCCTCCTGTCCGACCATTACACTTGCATTCTGGTAGCTGTCGATCAATTCTCCAAGGCCTGTAAATTCATACCATTACCGCAACTACCCACTGCCTTCGACACTGGCGAAACTCTCTTCTGTCATGTCATACGCAACTTCGGAATCCCAGAGGATATCGTCTCAGACAGGGGTCCCCAGTTCATTTCTCGAGTATGGAAGGCTTTCTGTCAACAACTCAACATCATCGTTAGCCTAACATCCGGGATCACCCTCAAGCCAACGGCCAGGCGGAAAGGAAGATACAATACCTTGTGAGATGCCTGCAGACATACTGCCCCAACCATCAACACAGCAGGCACCACTACCTTCCCTGGGCCAAGTATGCACCGAATTCTCTCCGTCAGTCATCCATAGGACTTAGGAGTATAAATGCAGAGTTATAAGTTTCATATTGTGGCTGAGATTAATAAACTTAAGTACTGAATCGCCACACTGACTTTGAATTGTTTTTATTTTGTGTATACAATTTATAAATGGAAAATGTACAAAAAACCATAACAGTTCAAATTTTTACTATTTACATTCCTGCTGTCCATATTCAAATTTTTGCCAGTTCTGTGATCTTTGGATCTGCAAAATCATTTTAACAAAAACTATTTTTTTAAGTTAACAGCTCGTTTCATTATTTTCGCAGAACAGAAGATTATTTTCTTTATCCAGAATCGTATATGAGAATTCCTCCACCACTGACCCGGCTGTAAAGAAAATTGCAATTTCACCAAATTACCTTTACAAACATATCATCATATCATTGATTTCATCAAAATAGTCTATTTTTTGTCTGTTTGCATGCACATTGTGTATTCATTTCTTATAAACCA
The DNA here is from genome assembly GCA_008369825.1 of Triplophysa tibetana. Lineage (NCBI taxonomy): Eukaryota > Metazoa > Chordata > Actinopteri > Cypriniformes > Nemacheilidae > Triplophysa > Triplophysa tibetana. The sequence goes on from CM017894.1 coordinate 7,273,476, forward strand.
AACCTTAAAATATTGACACTCATTTTCATTTTGAATGCTTCGTCCACAACCTTTGTGCACTTATCATATAGTATATTACATTATAAGATGTCTAATTGTGCAACTGCTTCCTTGTAGTAAGCATGTAGAAAATCAGATCAAATAATTCAATAGCTCAATAGAAAATGTTTCTGATGGGAATGAATAAAGAAATAATACTGTACTCACAGTCTACTTGACGCATGCACACTGGAGGAACTTCACTAAAAACAGCCATTATAACCTGAATCAAACTGTGAAGATCACACTGCGTCTATAAAAAGAACAGAGCAATAAACAAAAACAGAGAATTAAACATATTTATTTTTTGCAGTACATCAAACACAAATCAAGAAGTTGTCCAAAGTTTTATTTATATTCTTGATACGCCAAAAGTTTATAGTATGACCCGTTGACGTGTCCTCTCACATGTCTCCATTCCTCCAGATAAGGCAACATGATCTCCCCATTACTGTTGACATGTCTGCTTGACACAATCATCATATCACGGGTGGGTTTCACATAGCAGATAGGGGCACTTCTTGGATAACTTTCATTTAGCCACAAACACACAGGAATGTTGTAACGTTTACCTGTAAGGAACATAACAATACAGAGTAATTGTATAACACGTTTAGGACTGACACTCAAAGATGATTTTCATTTATCTTTATGGCAGGAATTTGAACCTGTAACTTGCCTTCATAAAACACCATGACAGTTCCAGTCAAACTTATCAAGTTCTTCACTGTCCCATCATTAAAGACTGAGAAGATTCACCAACAAATAAATTATCCCATATACTTAAATGTTGAATTTAAGAAAATTAGTAATAAACAAAAATGGAGAATAAACAACAATTTTGTGGAAGTTAAACAACATTTAGGTTCCAAACTGTCTAACACACAACAAACCACATTAACTTCATCCAAATGCTCACCAAATTTGTCTATCACAGCCTCGAGGTTTTGGTGCTGAGACAGAACCGTACAGACCTCTGATAGGACCTTCCTCCTGTGATCATATGTCTTTTAACACATTCACATACAGTATGTATTATTCCACCTGCAACTTACACTTAATCAGAATTACTGTAGATGCTCAAGAGACATGAGAACAAATAAACATTTACCTTAGGCAGGATCCTCCTAAGATCACGGACTTTTGTTATGGTCATGGCTTTAGCTAAATCCATACAGAAAAACAGCTCTTGTCTGTTAACATCACAAACTTTATGAAACAAAAGGAACCACCTTTACCTGAATAAAAAACTTATCAAGGCCTATCATCAGCCAATAGCAAATGGAGCCAGAAAAGCTTTAGAAGATAACAAAAGCTATAAACTGAGGGTTACTCAATACTTGCACATAAACATTGATGTGTCTGTTTGTGTGTGTCATTGGTCTCATAACAACAGGTTTTCATGTGCAAGAATACATTCTATGGAAGGATTTATTCATTCAGGCTGACTGCTTGTGGATGACAACTTTTAAAAATCATATAAGTAAAGTAAAGTAAGGTAAGGTAAGGTAAGGTAAGGTAAGGTAAGGTAAAGTAAAGTAAAGTAAAGTAAAGTAAAGTAAAGTAAAGTAAAGTAAAGTCGAGTCGAGTCGAGTCAAGTAGAGTAAAGATAACTAAAGTAAAGTAAAGTAAAGTAAAGTAAAGTAAAGTAAAGTAAAGTAGAGTCGAGTCAAGTCAAGTAGAGTAAAGATAACTAAAGTAAAGTAAAGTAAAGTAAAGTAAAGTAAAGTAAAGTAAAGTAAAGTAAATAAATAAAATAACAAAATAATAAAACAAAACAAAAGGCATAACTGCCCCCCAAAATTTAAAACTTTGAAAAAAATATAAACTACGGCACATTTTACATTCATACTTTCATTAAATGCTCCTGTTGTACGTTGCGTGTAGTCCTATTGCTTTACAGATGTTGTCACTATAGGGAAGATCATGTGCACATCGACTAATTTTGCTGATGCTTATTTAGCTAAAATAGCTAAAAAATAAAAAGTTGAATAAATAAATGAACTTGATTCTTAACAGAAGCACACAGCAAACACTTTTTTGACCCGAGTCTTCCTTATTCATGAACAGGGTTCATGTTTAACAAAGCAAACCCCACCTGAACAATGATTCCACAGAAAACTATTCTTTACAACAAATCACTCTAGAGCTTAAAATTATTTTAATGTCCTTGGTTCTTACTGTTTGATCAAATAAAACAAGTATATATGCACAAAGGCTCACGGTTATTTTTTACATAGTTTTAGTCTGATAATTTAAAGTTCATTGGACTTGATTTTAAAAACAACTCAAATGAAGAATACGCAATAATCTTAATCTTAATCGCACACATGCAATTAAGAAATGATAAGGTTTCATTTTACGTAAAAAAATCCAAATAAAAAGGTCTATATAAACTAGAATGAAAGACAATTTTTTATGTTTATAGACAGTTTCACTGAAAAACTCCTGCATTTTCAAGTCTGCAATACATTAAAATGTCTGTTTACTTAGTTTTAACTGTAGTGATACAATTTATTTTTTAATTTCCATATTGAGATCACTTAGTGATGTGTATTTTCGAGTTGGAAGCTAAAATTTTACAAAAACGATTATTTCTCGATAGAAACAATTTGTTTGGTTTGACGTTGTTCTTTAAACAATTCAAAGTTTACAGGTTTAAGTCATTGATTGGCAAATTATTGAGGCTAAGAAGAACTTCCTTTAATACAAATGTACAGCCCATAATTCTTTTGAGACCATTTCAAAATTATTTTCAGTTTATGAATTTACTTTTTGTGGTTTTTAGGTAAAATTATAATTTCTGTGAACTATAAAAATATTTCTCCCACATCTCAAATAAAAATATAGTTTCTATTCGCATGAATTTGCAGAAAATGAAAACTGAGGAAACAAGTGAAAATAACAGAAAAGATTCTCTGTATATTTTGAGACCTCAAATACTGAAAAGAAAACAAGTTCATTCACTTTTCAGCAATGCAATATTAATATTTGTGCATATATTTAGGAAAAGCTCAACATTATTTTTTATATGGTAACCTGGATATTTATCATAGTTTTCATTCGTCTGTGTTGTGTGTGTTTGAAATGGCCTCTTCTTTTTTTTCTGTGGCTTTAAGTACTAACTAACCAACCAACCAACCCAAAAAGCATTCTACATTTTTGAATAAATAAAATAAATAAACGTTTTATGCATGTTTATTGAGGTGTTCCCTCACAAACATTTTTGCCAAAACATCACAACAGAGAAACAAAAAGAATCTTCATACAACTCTACAGTTTTATTATTGAAAATTCATTCAGCCTGTTTTATTTTTCTAATGGTAACGTTCTTTCATAACATACACATGAACCAACACACATAACTAATGCTCCTGTTTGGATTTCCACAAAGCCTTATTCACAAACATACGTTAAAACAACCTGCATGTTAAGCAAAACAAATGTCTCTGACTGTCGCCAGAGAATATTGTATACATAGTTTCCAACGTTCTCCTCCCAACCGGTATGCTGTCCGTAAGGTGCAACTGAAGGGGGCGGGGCCATGGGATGAGGTCACTAGTGTCCAGTCATTGCAATCTGAGCTGAGGAAGGTTTGTGTGTTGTTGAGGTCGTGAGAGGTGCAGAGTTCATTTCAGACCAGTGTTGAGACTTCGAGAACAATAATTTAGCAGAAATCCACAGAGCCGCCCGGCCTTAGCACGCCGGGATAACAAATAAAGAGCATAAATGAGTAAGTCATTAGTGGTGTTTATCAGGCAGAATTGGACGGCCAGAGGGGTGAACCAGGTGGTCAAAGCAAGGCGCCATCCCGTTTCAAATGTTCTTTAAACAGACGGCCTTGCCGGCTAACAGTCACTTTCAGAAGATGTCGTTCCTCTCGGGTCCAGTCTGCCGTACGGAGACAACTTCTGCCAACACGCGCCAGTCAGCTAAGAGAAAGAAAACAAGTGTTACGTACACAATCGGTCAAAAGTTTTGGTAGACTTTTGATCTGAAAGTGTATGCTTAAATGTGTGAAATTAGTTTAGTAGACAAAAAGATTATTTTGCAAACAAACAGGTTATTTTTTCATGACAAAACTATTTATTTAATTAATTTAAAACTATTAAGATACTTAATAAAATTTTTTTTGAAATGGATGACTCAACTGAATAATGAAGAAAGACCAGCCAATAAGAGCACAGAACAGATGGGAACTCCTTTAATATTGTTTAAAAAGCATCTCAGGGTGAGAACTCAAGAAGCCGCTTGTCAAATGACATGAAAACCTTTCGCAAATTCTGGTCAAAAGGTGACTACACTGAATATTATCAAATAAAAAAAGCCTTAATTAATTTATAGAAAAATCTAGTTACAACATAATTCCCATGGTTCCCTTTTTTTATTTCATAATTTTTACAAGTTCATTATTATTTCTAAAATACAGAAAAAAAATAAGTGAGTCCAAAAACTTTTGACAGGTATCGTATATAAATAAAATACATCAATATACAATGCAACACAATTTTATAATTCCTTGTATTTGGCACCTTGGCATCATGACACAACGCAGCGGCAGCTCATGCAATCCTGACCGCTGTCGTCCGGAGGGTTCAGCTTCCTCATTTTGTGCTGCCGGATCTCTCGTACGAGGGTATAAAAGGCGTCCTCTACGCCCTGCAGAGAGCACAGTTAACCACAGACATGATGAGAAGCCAAAAGAACATCCTTGATCTCTGAAGCTGATGCTGTATGATGCTTTCATGACAACTGATTGATCACATTCTTATCAATGCATGAAAGTGACCTTCAGATATGAATAAAATGGGCATTTCTGCATTTCTCATTGAATAAAGTGACGATTAAAGTGTGTTCCCTCATTCTTGATGACATCGTCAGATGGGCAGTAACACAAAGCACCAGTGAGTCACTCCCTGCAGTGTTATACAACACACTCTATGTGTGTGTGTGTGTGTGTGTGTGTGTGTAGGTGGCAATGAGGAGGTTTACTGCAGTATACACTGTAAAGCCAAAGAATCTCCTGAAACTATAAAATATACAAAATCTCAGGAGGTCCGCTGACAGATAAGTCTCAAGCCTGAACTATAGTTTGAAAACTTAAGTTTGAAAGTATTTACACATTAAAAATGATGGACAGTCTTACAGTAAATACTATCAACATTATTTTATTATGTATATTTTGTAACGTAATTAGATTTTTTACGCATTTTTGTTTTTAGTTGAACAACCCCTTAAGATCTTTCACATAGACAAACAGACGTTTCTTTATCCCACTCACCTGTCTGGTTTTGGCGGAGGTCTCGATGAATGGGATTCCGTAGCTTCGCGCGAGCTCCTCTGCTTGCCGCGTGTCCACCGTCCGAGCTGGGAGGTCACATTTGTTACCCACAAGCACCATGGGCACATCATCCGAGTCCTTCACCCTCTTGATCTGTTCCCTGCATGCAACAGGAAAGAGTCACATCCAAACGATACAAGATACTGTACTGACTAACCTGATGTCACGTGAATTCGTAACTATTTTATGAGGTGGCTAATTTGTATGAATTCGTACGTTCGTACAAAAACGAACGATTACTAGAATAAAAGCAATACTGAAGCCCCACCCCTAACTCTGCCCCAGACCTTAATTCAATAGAATTAAAGGAAGTCGTATGAAAATGCATGAATGAGATTTTACGAATTCATACAAATTAGTCAAAATTAGCCACAGCGTAAAGAAAATTGCTGTGAGATTGTCTTGGATTTACATAAAACAAAATAACACTCCAAAGGCACTTACAGTAAACATCCCTAATCAGTTCTCATTTATTTAGTAATTACAATACTAAGTATTTTACATTTTTTGGAAGAAACTATTTGCACTAACTCCGCCCACCAGTTTCTGATTGGAAGAGAGAAAGTGTAACTACGGCGGCATTTCAAACAGCGATTCCTGTGGCATAAGGTGTAGAGAGGATTTTAGCTTCTAACTACTATTTAAACCTAATCCAAAGTAAATACAGCTATTTTCTGTTATTGTAATTGCTAAGAAATGCTGCTATATTCACTTAGTACAAACCAAACCAATTACTATTTACACTTAGTGCAAATAGCTGCTGGCTTTTTTAGCTAGCCATTTTATTATTTTACGTAAAAATGAATGTGCGTCATCTGTTTTGGAGTGAACAATTTTTTTACCTGAATTAAAGTTCTTCTGCTTTCTGAAGTCTATGAAAAGTACTTCCATTGAATCATTTGTGAAATTTTATTTTAAAGCTTTCCAGTAGCTCAGTGGTTAGAGCATGGCACTAACAAAGCCAAGGTCATGGGTTTGCACATAATTCGATACAAATGTCTAGTATAATGGAATGTACGTTGCTTTGGATAAAAGTGTCTGCCAAATGCATAAATCTAAATGTACTGTACCTACAGTATGTAGGGTCACGATGTATGTAGAATAACTTTTAAGTCTACTTTTAAGGTTAAGTCTAGTCTTTTTTTACACTCTATGTGGATTAACATCTCAGTTTTCAAACCTTTTTCCAGTCAAAAGTGGAAAACAGTATAATGTACAGAGAGTATTATACATAACTTAAAGGCTGATATTAAACACTGCATTTCTATTACCCATGATGCACTGTAATTAATGTTTAAAAATCCATTATCTAGGCCTGTCACCAGTAAATAACAAACTAATAGATATAATTTAGTTATCTTCCATTTCTTTGTCCTTTCATGTCTTTAAAAGCTCTCTCTCTCTCTCTCTCTCTCTCTCTCTCACCCAGACTGCACTAAAAAGACCCCGCCTAAGCTTCAACTGACCTTTCTTACTTGTAAATAATCATATTTGTTTTTTCGAAACACCTACCACAGGAGAATATTAAAGGAACATTCCCTGCGATCCCATTTTCAACCTTTAGTTTGTACGGAATGTTGCTATTAGAGCATAAATAAAACCTGCAAAATGATAAAGCTCAAAGTTCAGTGCCAAGCGAGATATTGTCTTTAACAGAATCTGCTTTTCAAGAACTACAGAGAACGCTGGAATCGGACTACAGCCCTCTACTTCCTTGGTACATGATGTCACCATTCCGGGTGCTTTTACTAACCTCCGCCCAAATGAATATGCCAATAAAGGGGCAAGGTCTTCCTTAGAGCCGTTTGGTTATCGGAGATCGTGAACATTTGACTGAGCTACGCGCTAAACTACTTTCACTTTCATCACAGTCCTACAGCTGGTAATAAGAATTCAGCTACACACATTCTAAGATAACCAACGGTCAAATAAAAGCTTCCACGATTTTAACATCGGCCGTTCTGTGCAATACACTGATACTGTGTGTATGTGTGCGCATACCTCTATCTAAAACACTTCTATGAAACGTCCTCTGAAGTCCTACTTGCAGTCTCCTAGTCAATCTGCTTGTTTCATTATCCAACTCGGGTCCAATATAAAAAGGCAAAACCAACTTTTCTGTTATTAGTGATAGTATAACTGACCCAAAAAACATAATCAAAACCTCTAAAACACCCAAAGACTGGGTCCTTTTAAGAGGTCATAAGGCGCGAATACGTGTTTTTCTGTGTCTTTGGTGTGTGATAAGATACTGTAATAAGATTCAAGTATGGAAGGAAGGAGACGGGAACCGGAAGACATTTAAAACATTTAATAAAGAAACATAATAACAGCCGGGCGGCCCCTCACGGCCGACCGCCGGCGAACACAACAAATCACAAAACATAATACAAATACAAACACTTCGGGCCCGGTCCTCTCTCTTGGACGGTCCGGTCGCCATTGTTCCTTTGTATGCTCCCAATCTCCTATGTGATGCGAGGCCGGTGCGCGCACCACTGGCGCTAATTAACAATTACTTACCGGCCTCAAACCACGGTCTCGCCCCGCCTACTCTACTACAGATACCCATTCATGTATTAAGACACGTAAAATTGCAAAAATTAAAGTGTCTGAACAAAAGATGCATTCTTAATAAGAGTGAATGCTCACCCAGACCTGCCTGAAACGCCTCGTGTTACCACACCCACACAAATCTCCGTCAGTTCGTGGTATGATTTGACCATGAACGCCCAAATGTATACGCAAGTAAGGTGGGGGTACCTGACAATACAGTTGAGTTGGAATCTGATGTTCTAAATATGGTAAGAGGCTTTAAATTTCCGTAACACACTTGCAGTATTGGAACCAATCACTACGCACTGGTTAACTAGCCAATCATAGCAAACCTCGCTTTTCACAGCGATGAGCTTTGTTCAAATTCCGCTTGTTTCAGAGAGGCGGTGCAAAGAGGAGATACAAACATGCACGGTATGTCAAAAATACAGCGTCTTTTAACCTGAAATCGTGTATACACATTGCATAACATCTAAACAAACGATAATATTCGTTTTAGCCATTTCATATGATCCTTTTAAGATTATCGTACCTGTGGAAGCACTCATCACGTGATCCGTTCACCAAGATGCGGATGGAAATATTGTGTAATGTATATCATAGACATTTATATAATACCTAGAGGCCACATTGTCCGCCACAAAGATGACTACACAAGTGCTGTGGTTTTCTGGATAAAAACAGAATATCGCTTTCATTTCTAAACTAATTTCAATACTTCAGTACTAACGTGGAGTACTGAAACGTTTTTGCTCCGGTTGTCGATGGTTAGATTTGAAAAAAAAATCTTGTTCTACAGAACTATTTAAACTCAGGCTTGTCAATCATTCACTAAAGCTTAATAATTGTGTACACTTCTTTAAACTGATATGATTGAGGGTAGATAAAATGCACATGATCACAACACAGCTTGTTCACTTTAAATTCCAGGGAATAATCAAAAACTTAAGAGGATGGTAAAACTACTGACATTTTTATTCACAACCGAAATTCAAATATTATGCCATTTTATTTTCGATGATAAACTACAATGCGAGTAGGTAGATAGTCCGTAAAGGTTTAACAGTCTTATAAGAGGTAATTGATCTATTCTATAATATTGAATTTAAAAACGGTTTCAGCGGCAACAATATAAACAACCTTCTTAAATAACGGTTTAGTAGTTTCCATTTAAATTGATATAATGAAAATACAATAAAAATTTTATATACATGAATATTTATGTTAATATATAATATATAATAATTTAGCATTCTTATTTGCCCAAACTTACAAAGCAAAGCCTATTGCGGCCTGATCTTGCATTAAATTCAACATCTACAAGTCCACACACCTGTATTGATGAATATCCTCAAAGGACTTTGTGTTATTGATGGCAAAGACGCAGAGGAAGCCCTCTCCCGTCCTCATGTACTGGTCTCTCATAGCGCTGTACTCCTCCTGACCTGCAGTGTCCAAGATGTCAAGTAGACACGTCTCTCCATCGATCACCACCTGCTTCCTGTAGGAGTCCTGTCAAATAATATATTTTAGTAAATAATGAACACTTCTACACTCGATTTCAAGTAAACAACAACAAATGGTGCACAAGATCAATATACATTGTTAAAGGTTTTTCCCTAACGCAAGTTATTCGCAACCTATAACTGGTATTGATCCGAAGGAGAAAACTGCAGTAATGGAAACCCTTAATAGTCTGCAGGGATGCTTGCTTGTCAGACAGCAGAATTCATGGGTGACATAAACACGCAGCTCTGTGCTCGTGTGTTAGTGGAGAGACGACGGCCATAAAAAGGACATTGTTTGTCCAGAGACGGGCGTGGTGGGAAAACTGAATAGCGAGCGAGAGGAAGACAAGCTTTAGCACGTACACACATAACCTCTTGGGCAGAGGGGAAACTCCTAGGGATTATTTGACACCGTGTGTGCATTATAAATGCAGAGAAAGAGAGAGAAACTCAGATGTGCATTGTCTGACTGTGTGTTTTAGCTTGTCTTTATTGGTTTCATAAAACTGTCAAAACATATCAAAATGTATTAGGGACTTATTGAAAGTGTTTTTTTACTTAAAGATTGAGATTGATATAAATTTAGCTTTATTTTAACATAACAGTGTAGAGAGGCCAGAAACATGACGGGATGAAAGAGAGGAGAACAGATTCCAGGACTCGAACTTCAACATCTCCCTGGACCACCGGCACCGACAAACGTGGTATGCTTGAATGTGCAAAATTCACTTGATTTCATTTTAGTGTTCTCACAAAAAATGGTTACGATGTAGCGACCGGTAGTGGCATGCTAACAAGAGTACGAAAATAGTCATCTCTTATTCATCATTGTTTAAGCATGCATGGAATGCCTTATTGAACAATTTGCTTCCAGAAGCACAACTACACTTTCGGTTTACTCATGCTTTGCATTTAAGGCCTGTTCTTACCAAAAATGATAACTGAAAAGATAACTATATTGATAACTGTATGAGTGTCCACACCAACAGGCTAGGGCATTATGTTCATCCTAAACTTGGATGCTGTAGTTTAAAATGTATTTTTAAATGTGTGTTCTTTTAACACAGACATGAATTAAAATCCCAATTTTAACCTGAGCTTTTGTAATAAAAGAGGGAATGGTGTTCACGCAAACATCATGTAAGTGTGAGAACTGAAGACGCCCTTGTTATTACTGAGATTACATCTGTTATTGACAACAGGCTCATCGAACGTCAGGTTCTGGAATGCACCTATCTATGACAGGTGGAACAAGGCCTCCACAGAAAAATATCAACGACTACTTCTCTAGCCCGGCCCACTTGTTCGCGCATGACAATCATGAAGTAACACAAGTGGCGCGGCAACCAGTTAGTGCATGCTACCCATTTGCAACATGCCGTTAAAGAAAGCTAAATACTGTGATATCCCTGGTTGTGGAAGAATACAGTCGCTCCATAACCTTCCTTCGGATTCCGATATTAGGAATGTGTGGTTAAAGTTTATTTTTTAAACATGGAGTGTTTGTCTGTTTCATTTCTCCGAGGATTCCTTCCTGAACAAGTTCTGTGATCTTAAGCTCGTGCGAATCGGGATCTCGGTGATTTGGTGGGCTCATATATCATTTTTCAAGGTTTTATCCACAGTTTACTAATAATGGAGGCTGCTTTGAAGTCTTTTGGTATTATTTCAGGTGCTGGGTGATATCCATAAGTTACCGGGAGTCTCCCATTTGTTTTTTATCATGGAAACTCTCGTAACATTTGAGACACGCGATCGCAGTGATATTTTGTCCGGTTCGCGATCACTGATGTCAAATGCTGTCAGGCACGGTCAAATATCATTAAACGCAATACTATTATAGGCTATACAAACTATACGCACAGCCTTGCCATCACGCCCGGGAAATAAGTGAGTTAATTTGACTAAAATCATGCCGTGCGAATGCATCACATGAAATACTGGTGTGTGGAGGTAATTTATAAATCAGGTCTCCAGATAATACTAATGCCATGCGAATACTGTGAATCAGGCTTATGTGTAACCTAACAGAACGTCTCTAACCAAATACCACATGGCTCCAACTACGCAAACTGCTCTCCAATCAAAGCAGTGGGCATTTACTTAATGTGGCACGCCCATTAAAACCGAGCATTTGTAGAGCTGGCCTCAAAACCTGTGTAGAAAATAGTCTATTACTTATTGATTTTGATGTTTTTAAATGTAAAAATCACGCTAACGTCATAAGTAGACTTCATACAACAGTGTAAAACAATAAACAAGCCCAGTTCATCACACCTTTAAATTGAAGTAGATCTTGATTGGCTTTCATTGTTTTATGCTTATAGTGGGGCAGTTCAATGATGTATGATGATTAATCGCATCTAGAATAAAAGTTTGAGTTTCCCTTATAATGTGTTTATAGACGGTTTCAAAGTAACAACACATACAAACATTACTGCACATGGGCGTGCTCGTGGATTGCCCTTGACTTCTGGTACATATTCGCAAAGAATAGAGTATCTGTAGCTCATTTATGAAAACGATATAAAAGAAACCAAGAAGAACCGATACTTGTCTAAACTTGTGTCTCCAATTATTTGAATTTAGACTGCGATACCAAGCTCAACCACTAGATGTTCATACAGTTTCTTTAAATGTGTCGAAACTAGAGGACACATTAAACAAATTGTTCATTTAATAAAATAAACATACGACAATCCATCATTATACAATAAAATAATAATATTATATTAATATTAACATAACTTAAATAAAATATGATCAGTTATATTATTAGACGCTAGCCAAACACCAACCGGAACTTAACTGTGGTCCAAGCGCACGTCCAATAAACCGGTCTATAAATACAAAATTAATATGTACAATATACGGACATATACAGTGCCTTGCGAAGTATTCGGCCCCCTTGAACTTTGCGACCTTTTGCCACATTTCAGGCTTCAAACCTAAAGATATGAAACTGTAATTTTTTGTGAAGAATCAACAACAAGTGGAACACAATCATGAAGTGGAACGAAATTTATTGGATATTTAAAACTTTTTTAACAAATAAAAAACTGAAAAATTGGGCGTGCAAAATTATTTAGCCCCTTTACTTTCAGTGTAGCAAACTCTTTCCAGAAGTTCAGTGAGGATCTCTGAATGATCCAATGTTGACCTAAATGACTAATGATGATAAATAACTGGAGATGGTGGTCTAGTGGGTTAAAACACTGAACTGGTAATCAAAAGGTTGCTGGTTCGATCCCAGCAGCCACCACCAGTGTGTCCTTGAGCAAGACACTTTACTCCATGTTGCTCCAGGGGGATTGTCCCTGTAATAAGTGCACTGTAAGTCGCTTTGGATAAAAGCGTCTGCCAAATGACTAAATGTAAATGTAAAATAGAATCCACCTGTGTGTAATCAAGTCTCCGTATAAATGCACCTGCACTGTGATAGTCTCAGAGGTCCGTTTAAAGCGCAGAGAGCATCATGAAGAACAAGGAACACACCAGGCAGGTGTGTTCCAGGCGAGATACTGTTGTGGAGAAGTTTAAAGACGGATTTGGATACAAAAAGAATTCCTAAGCTTTAAACATCCCAAGGAGCACTGTGCAAGCAATAATATTGAAATGGAAGGAGTATCAGACCACTGCAAATCTACCAAGACCTGGCCGTCCCTTTAAACGTTCAGCTCATACAAGGAGAAGATTGATCAGAGATGCAACCAAGAGGCCCATGATCACTCTGGATGAACTGCAGAGATCTAAAGCTGAGGTGGGAGACTCTGTCCATAGGACAACAATCAGTCGTGTACTGCAAAAATCTGGCCTTTATGGAAGAGTGGCAAGAAGAAAGCAATTTCTTAAAGATATCCATAAATAGTGTCGTTTAAAGTTTGCCACAAGCCCAACACAAAAGCAACACAGCTCATCACCCTGAACACACCATCCCCACTGTCAAACATGGTGGTGGCAGAATCATGGTTTGGGCCTGCTTTTCTTCAGCAGGGACAGGGAAGATGGTTAAAATTGATGGGAAGATGGATGGAGCCAAATACAGGACCATTCTGGAAGAAAACCTGATGGAGTCTGCAAAAGACCTGAGACTGGGACGGAGATTTGTCTTCCAACAAGACAATGATCCAAAACATAAAGCAAAATCTACAATGGAATGGTTCACAAATAAACATATCCAGGTGTTAGAATGGCCAAGTCAAAATCCAGACCTGAATCCAACTGCTGTTCACAAATGCTCTCCAACCAACCTCACTGAGCTCGAGCTGTTTTGCAAGGAGGAATGGGCAAAAATTTCAGTCTCTCGATGTGCAAAACTGATAGAGACTTACCCCAAGCGACTTACAGCTGTAATCGCAGTAAAAGGTGGCGCTACAAAGTATTAACTTAAGGGGGCTGAATAATTTTGCACGCCCAATTTTTCAGTTTTTTATTTGTTAAAATAGTTTGAAATATCCAATAAATTTCGTTCCACTTCATGATTGTGTCCCACTTGTTGTTGATTCTTCACAAAAAATTACAGTTTCATATCTTTATGTTTGAAGCCTGAAATGTGGCAAAAGGTCGCAAAGTTCAAGGGGGAAATACTTTCGCGAAATACTTTCGCAAGGAACTGTATTTATGTAAACAAAAATTTATTCTGAATGCGATTAATTGCAATTAATTGTTGAACATTTTTTCTGGTTATTTTCCTTGTGTGCAAAGCATATAAGATGTTCCCAGAATTATTATTATAATCCTGTATGTAATATTAGATTAAACTAATTATAAACATTCCTTAAGCTACAAGCTAAATATACAGTATATTGGTTTGTGACAAGCTTCAGTTACTCACACACATATACTGTACACACAAATACACACACTTTACCTCTATGGTTGGGTCGTATTCATCCACAAAGTGGTTCTGGATGAGTTGGATGGTGAGTGCGCTCTTGCCCACGCCACCAGCACCCACCACCACCAGTTTATATTCAGTCATCCCTTCACTCCTCTGCTACCTCTCGCCACACCTGAGAAGAAACCACGAATACAATCAACACCCACTACATTCACCATGAATGACTGCTATATTCTTGTTTTTAGCCACCATGTTCTGATCCTTAAATAACATATACAGTAAGAGGTGTAGCCATTGCTTAAGATTTGTTGATTTGAATCAAGGATATGTTTAATACCTGGAAAACAATCTGCATTACCATTCATCTCAATTGTATTTGGCACTCTTTAATACAAAAACTACATTATTAATGCTAATTATATGAGCCATAATTGAAGTAAAATGTAAGGTTTTCTCGTTGTTGCCTTTGTTAATGTTTGAAGTTCAAAGTCTTATCGTCTCTCTTCCAAATATTTAACAAGCTGAGAAATGAAGAGTCCAACTTTACATTTCAACTAAAGTCTGCAAATTATTACAACTGGTACACCTTTGCATAACTTTTTTATAGTTATACAACCACGTAAGGAGGGCGACATTATGCATAAACAAGACAGTCATTTATTAAAACCCTATACTGTAAGGATTCTGTAAAGAAAGTCACATAAACACAAGTGACACAAACTGTGTAATGAGAAATGCTTTTTGGCTCTTGAAATAAGACCCAATTCTGAAAGAAAAGTCATTATCTGATATCTGATAAATCAGACGGTTGTTGTGTTTTTCCCTTACTGTGAGATTTGTGACTTTCCACTCCTAAGTAATGCGACACTCATCTGACCAATACAAAATACAATGAGTTTTCCTAAATGACATATTTTAAATCAATGTGTTTTTTATTCGGGTCTGAGAGACCACATTATGGAAATAGGCACCGAGGAGGCTACATTTTTACAAAAGCAAAAGAACATCCAGGCGTTCCATCTGGTAAATATCGCCCTCCGAAGCGCCCTTCGCAGGGACAACAATCATGGTTGCCATACTGAAGGGTTGTTCCAAACCAAAGTGCTCATAACTAGCCACTTCGAAGGGGCCTTCAGAATGAAGTCGAAGGGCTTAGGGCATAGGGATGAGCCCTTCTAAATGGAACGCAGGGCATTTTTATAGCCTGTGACATCATCTAGCACATCAGGTTATGTGAAGTCAAGCGAGTCACGCCCACTCTGCTGTCCATTTTTAAACAGGATAAAGTTGCTGTCCGATTTACTGTGCAAACAGATTGAGAAGGAAATCTGAGATTTCAGGTATTTTTATTTTGTCAATTATTGGTTGTCGGGAAGACGCTTGTCTTTTCTGGTGCTTGACGAAAGCTTCACACAAACAGTAAAATTCTTGTAAAAAGAAGTCTCAGAGCAACTCTGGAGAGATTAAATTTATGTGTTAATATCCTCATTCTGTGCGGACGCGGGCAAAACCTCGACCATTTCTCGTGTTGTATGTAAATCTTTGCACCTCATTCACTCAGAACAGCCAGATGACATTTAAATAACAGTATTCTGCGTCCGCATCTAGTTATATGGATTCAATGCGCTGCGCCATTGGTTGTCACACACTCAAGTCAGCACAACCATGATAAAATGCAATTCACACAAACACGCAGCTCTGTTAATGCACCTATTCTTGATGATGTTTTTTTTTTTCATGTTCCTTGTGTTGTAAAATTCACTTGGCCCAGACAAGCGTTAAAGTCGAGCTCCAAGAGGGTGTCCGGTCGTGTTCACGTGGCGTGGGAAAGTGACGTCAATGCATACCCTCTATACCAATAAATTATGATGTAAATGTTTTGCTAAATAAAGAAATGCTAGCTGCTAATTTATTTAGCAATATAACCCATAGACTGCTACGGTATGTTTAGTTACTGTTACTAGAAAATAAATGGTAAGGCGTGGACATTTTGAAATTACGGTTTAATCTACCACGCTTTAAGACCTTCTCAATTTTCTGAATTTTTCAACTGATTTTTCAACTGCTACTGTATGCCGTTTCTAGAAAGCTCTGGGTGGTTGCTAAGAGATCGCTACTTGCTAACTAGCCAAAATCCAAAGAGCACCCCATTTGTCACAGTACGTGTCAATCGTATTAGTTTTGCACCCAATGCACTTACTAAAGCTACATTTACACAATGAAAAAGGAAAGGTTTATGAATACCATACCAGTGGATAGCGATGTCACTTTATAAAGAAACAGTATGGATACTGTATACTCTGTGTTTACAGAGTGTTCACAGTGTGTGTTTATGTTTTTGTGTTAACAAACGGACAAAAGTTTTTAGTTGTTGTATAACCAGCCCCTAAATGTGATCAACAAATCTAATAATAGGTTTCTTACTACAGTACACAAACAGAGAATAAAGTGAGATGCAATATCCTGTATGATCATCATCCAGGACATTACCAGACAGTCAACACAAGCTATATTAGTCTCAGGGTGTGGAGTTTTATTATTAGATATGTACTCGCCATCATCTGGTCAGTAAGCTTTATCTGAGATTACTAGAGGGTAATTATTAATGAAAACATTATTTTGTGGTACTGTTTGTACTGCAACCTGCTCAAGACTCTAGCACACTGTATAGTGAGTTACACTTAAGCCCTGAACGATTAATAAGTAACTCCACACCTGCACACACACTGCTCGGCACACGCTCTTACATACGCATCTGAGCTATTAAAGGCAAAGGGCAGAGAGTTCATACGTGACAGCTATTTGTATAACTGATGCTACCTTTAGAATCCTCTAAAACTAACCAATGTTGAGCCAAATAGATGAACGTGATACTGTAGATGCACAAAGATGTTACAAATGAATCATTAATATTGTTTAGTTATAAACAATGAAGTGGCTTAACAGGAGAAAACTAAAATAAAAGTATTGCTTTCTAGAAAGTTAAAATAATTGACCGTAAAATAGATGTTGACTGACAGCAATATATTACGAAAAGCCCATTTAAAATATTTTATTTTAATATATGTTGCATCTCTAGCTAATAATTGTAGATAGTTTTTGTAATATGCAGCCGCCTACAGGAAATATAAGTATTTTCAGATCAATTTGAATTTGGACATGCAATTAAAAAGTTGGCCCACATTTATACTAAGCTAAAATAATGCAATGTTTTCAGTCAAATTCACCTTAGAAAGTATCTATTTTGAGCCGGTTTCCTGGACAGGGCTTAAGGCTAGTCCCAGACTAATTTAAAAGTTAATGACATCATGATCGAAAACAACTTGAATATTTTAAAAAATATCAGTTTGATTGTTTTGTCTCAATATGCACACTCTGTTGTTTGTTATGTTTTTTTAAACTCCTTAAATATCCTAATTTAACTGATGCCTAGTCCTGCTTTAGGCTAATACATGTCTGGGAAACCATCCCTTTGTATATTCTTACTAATGCTAGAAAATGATGGATTGCCACAAGGATCTGTTTTAGGGCCTATTTTGATTCTCCATAAACATGCTTCCCTTTGGCAAACATGGGATTAGTAGATAGTTATAATGTAAATTCCATCAAAACTAGACAAAACCTCTTAAAGTATGTGCTGATGGTTTTGAATTATCACAGGTGCTTATTAACACAATATCAATAATCATCCTTTTTAATATCAACGTTTATGGAAAATGTGGTCTGTGTTGCTGGTGTTAAAGGAATTGTTCAGGAGACATAAAATTCTGTTATCATTTACTCACCCAGTTTGATTTGTGTGATTTTTTTTTTTCAAAACCCAAAAATATTGGTAACCAAAAACCGCTGTTCCCCATTGACTTCTAAAATGCAAGTCAATAATGGGGAACAACGGTTTTCTGTTACAAACATTTTTGGGTTTTGAAAAAAAAAAAAAATCACAAAAATCAAACTGGGTGAGTAAATGATAAATTAATTTTTATTTTGAAGGTGAACTATTCCTTTAATATGCATCAGTACAAAACCAGCAGCACACACTTTCAATGGACTACTTGCACATATTCTTCCACCATCTCCTCGATGCGGCTCAGTCATTTCCGGTAACAGTGTTCAGCATATCTACATGCAAAAATCATGGTTGATTATTTCTATTTTTGGAGCGGTCACATTATAAAAAAAAAAAAATCTGTTTGTGATGTTAACATGCTTTAATGTGTGGAACCCAGTGAGCCGTACGATTTCAAGTCGGAAGTATGTCATGAGGCTACGTCCAAGTAGTCCATTTCACCAAATAGGACTCTGTATGTAATATAGGCCATAAAAAAGATCCCTCCAACTATACAAGGGCACATAAGACAGAATTAATAATACACACATACTAAGCAATATTAAAGTTAAAGTTTGATTGAGTCCTTCTGTCAGTGCAACATGTTGTTAGGGATGAGCGCTTCATCAGTTGAGAGCAGCACAGATGGGACTCTAGAGACCGCGTGAGGCTTTCTCAGGGGTATCCAACCATCTCTCGTTCTCATTCCCTCTCACAGATTCATAATTAGTTCTGTGTGGCTTCAAAAAGATCCTAATAAGCCCCTAAAGTCCTGTAATGTTTGGGAATAAACCACCTAACCTAAATATGTAAATATGTGTGGCATGTTGTGAAATAAGTTTATAGACACAAAACCACTAAGACATGTCTTAAAATATTTTTCTATGTTCCACCAATAAAAAAAGGTCATAAACAGGTTTTGTGCGACCTGAGGCAATTAAATGATGATAGAATTTGTATTCCTGGGTGAACTATCGCTTTAATGGATCAAGTCAAAAGATTCGTATCCAAGTCTCTGATGTTTGGTTGGCTCAGAAGATTTATCTTTTGAGTAAAAATATACTCGGTATCTGACTGTCACCATGAACAAGCTATATAGACCACCCATTTTGAAACTCTATAGTCCCCCTGGATGCTTACGATAAACTTACACAACATAATACTCACACTGTACTAGATAAATAATGCCCGTAATGGGGCTGGACTAACTGGACTCCGAGATTTTGTCTGATATAGTAAATTAGATCTTTTGAGCCATAAAAATACAGTGCACAATCTTAACCCTTAGGCAATAACATGGATTTTGTCGACGTTTATTCAGCCAAGAAATGTATACAGGGTTGGAACAATCTGAGTGTGAGCAATTGATGACAGAATTTTGATCTTTGGGTGAACTATCCCTTCAAGTTAACGTTATTGTAACTAGATTTAAATTTCGTAAGCAAGATTCAGCCTTAAACAGCGCCCTCTGTGGCAATTTGTGCAGTACGTGTTTTGACAAATTTCGAGCTTGTATTGATACAAACATTTGCAATTAAGCACAGGTACAAATCTGTTTTACAATTAAAAATATGCTGAATAAAATAGTCATAATCCATTATTCCAATGATGTTGCATCTCACAAATATCTGCTGAAAAAACAACAATAGAAACCTAACAGAAACAATCACAGAAATAAATGGTTTCAATTGAAAAACCATTATGAACCATAAGGTTTCTTCAACAAAACCATTACTAAATTCATTTTCTTGTGAGTTTTGTTTCTATCTGCCAGATAACCCTGCTGAAAATACAATAGAAACCGTTAAAGAAGTGATAATGGTTATTGTTTTAAAAAGGGATTTGTATCGGTTTTAATGGAAATTGTGACCGTTCTTCTTCTTATGCTATGTAATGGATTATATTGGTCGGAGTTTAAATCGTATTGGAGTAATGTCCAAAACACACTACGGAAATGTATTTTGTAATGGTTTAAATTTTTCAGCGGGGAAAACATCCCACCAGTAGGATCAATCACATACCAGAAAACACCTTTATAATTTCCATTAAAACCAATACTACTCCCATAATAACAACTATAGTACATCCATGTCATGTTCTTTTGTGTTTTTGGCACCATTCTATTATTTATTCAGCAAGGATTATATTTTCTAACCATTTAAATTGTTATAACCATTTAGTTTGTCAATGACTTCTCAAGCTTTTAATAATGTACATGTTTTTTGAGTAAAATTAAATTCCTTTTTTTACGACACACCAACTCTGATTCACCATAGATATAACCCCGAAAGGCATACCATTCAAATTAACTCCTTAATAATAGTGAGCCAAAAATTACAGTAATGTCTAATCTTATGTTTCTGAAAATTATTTTTGTCCTCAAAGTCTGAAGTATCATTTTTCCCTGAGCCACAATCCTGCAACAAAAGTAAGAGATTCCTGTTGGGTTCACACAGTAAGAATAATCTCACATGGGAGATAAAGGAATCAAATACTGAGGAACCATAACAGATCCAGACTGAGCGAGCTGCTGACATCATCCACCAAAATAACCATCACTGGCCAGATCATTACATCTGTCTACTGGCCCAAACCTGCAAGCACATTACGACAATGTCTTTCTGTACAAATCCTGAAGATCACTCAACACGAACTCTCCTGTCGATCATGTTTCAGTTTCGTATGGCATGTTATAACCTCAAATAACTAGGAAATGTAAACAAAAAGTATGAAATGCTACAAATAATGATATAATTAATACGTGTCGATTATTTTGCAAATTACCTCTTTAAACTGTATTTTCACTCATTAAACTCTATTCAACAATAGAGATGCACGAATACTAATTACTGTCTTTACCTTCATGCTCAAATATGGGACTTTTAATACGCACTGCATTCCTAGAACTGTGAAGTCTGATACACTAAAACCTATAAGTACAGTTTAATTAGTAATAATAAACTCATTTTACTAATTGCTCTGATAACATCAACTTACCTCTGGTGCATTACAGTAAACAGACTAGGCTTCAAAAACACATTGCATTTTGTTATCGGAAAATTCACGAAAAACACTCATTTATACGGTGCATAAAAATGACGTTATGTGCTCTAAATACATCAAACCTTTGTACTGAAGTACACCCACCCAACTGAACTCGGTTGCCCTACGACAAGAATATTAAACTTCCGCAATGCTCTTTACTCCAAAAAGTGTGAATCCTACTACAGGGAGGGTCTTGAATATTTATGAGGGGAAACTTCGCCAGTGGACGACATCCATACAAAGCATTCGACATGTAATTCATATTAAGTACATAACCGATGCTTCTACAAAACGTCAGTAGGAACTAATTAATATTCAAGAGCAATGTTTGCGCCAAAGTAGAATTCGCAGCCGTGCGTACAGTACTATGGGGCGTCACCCCAGTTTATACAGACAGACTTGTAGTTAACTGTCACATGGATGGCATCAAAACTTAAACATGCGTTGTGTTTTAGTTAAACCACATCGCTACAGTGTCTAACTTGTATGTTTTTATGGAAACAATGCGTTTTTGTTCAATGCTGAACGAATAGCCTATTTTCCCCCAGTGACTGGAAGTTTTTGAGAACAGAAATCATGATCAGCTTTTTGATCGATTATTAGAGTCTGATTCAATGTTAACTGTTCTGGGTTAGTGGTATTCCGATGCCTGAACGCCTTTCGCCGAGATGGAGAAAAACAAAACCCAGTGCTTTTAAATGAACAAACAAGTGAAATAAACGCAGGCAATTGTAAAAAAAATGGTAGAATCTGTAGTCAATCAGAGCACAGCTTACACACATATTCAAATATTTTCAATGCGAGTATTCAATGACCGAATATTTCCTCTGTGTTGACTATCTGTGAGTGAAAATTATAAGATAAATAAATAAACACTATAGGTAAACAACCCTCAGTACTGCCAGTATGAATCGGCCATATAAACTACGCTACAATATTGCATTGCAATGAAAAGATGCGTACTTTAAAATAACAAACGAATCACTTCACCTTTGATTCCCGGATACAGTCACTGTCCAGTCGATTTCGTTAATTTTGAGATTTTCCTGGATTACAATGTATGCTACAGACAGTCTACTATGAACAATGTGCTCCGCTGTAGTGTGTGTATGTGTGTGTGCAGTACAGCCTACGCCCAGCCCCACACGACACACAGCACCGCCCCGGCAGCCAAATTACAAACTCTACTACGGTTCAGGTTCATCTCATAAATATTAAGCACGTTCACGGTTTCTCGGTTGTAGAGTCCATTCACTTTATTTATTTAATCTTTATTAAGTGGTCCATTAATGTTAATGGTTTGTTAAATCGCTAGTCGAGCAGCGCCCACTTTCCTTTCAGCCTTTGACGAACACAACAGGGAGCACGTCCTGGGAGAGCGTCACGTCACGTAGTTAATATTCATGAGGGGAAACCTTTGCCATAGTAGGGCCATTTTCATTTGGGCTCATTTAATAGCATACGTGTTACTTTGGAAACAGAGTTAATATTTAAATTGACGGTTTCTTTTAAAAAGAAACAGGAAATACCTTTAGATTAAACTGATAATAATCGTGCCTTCATAGCAATACGTTTATATTAAAACATTTTTTTATTTGTTAACAGTTAAACAATCACATAACTAGGATTGTGTGAATGTTTTACATTTTTAACGGAGTTGTTATTTTAATCAAAGTCCCACTTGATGATGGACTACAACTCCCATGTGACACGTTTGCTTTCTCCGTATCCAGGAACTAAGCGTGCCGTTGCTATGCAAACTTCTACTGCGGTCTGTTTTGTCAGAAAAGACATGTTCACACACAATAAGGTTGTCTAAGGTGATCAAAGGTAAGATATTTTATATCTTATTAGAATAAATGTCGTAAGATACAGTGCGAATTTGTAGTTTGACATTTTACGCATAATTGCGTTAAAATTTATACGAATCTGCTTCTTCAATCCTGTTGTGGACAATGATGTGAAACATGGCACGATGTTTCTTTCAGACATAATAAAAGTGTCACATTATGAGTGAAACCTCCGTTAAGAAGAGGCCAGGCACAGCTCGCTCTATTGTGACTGAATTTAAAGGATCTGTTGTGATAAACCCAACTCCTGTTGAACCTGAGGACTCTGACCACATAACAACAGCAAAGTTGGTAGGATCTCAGAGTTGAGATTAAACATTGAAAGCTTCCATTGAATGTGTGTTGTAAATGTTCAAATTAACACATTTCGTATGAAAAGAACAAGCAGAGTACATCATGGAGTAACCTATTGATTTTCAGAAAATTCTGTCAGGATCAGACAACCTAGAGGAAGTGACCTCACTGGAGATTTGTGTTGACGCCCGACAAAACAGTCTGAATGACATCGGTGAGATCTCGTGCTTTTTACTCCTTTTATTAAATCATACTCAACCCAAAAATGAAAATTCTGTCTTTATTTACTCAACCTCAAGTTGTTCCAAATCTGTATACATTTCATTGCGCAGTTAAACACAAGGAAAGATATTTGGGATAATGTTAGCTACTGACATTTATGGAATATCATTGACTACCATAGTAGACACATTTATTGTATTGTTTTATTATAAATGAGATATTTTGAAGAATTTAGGAAAGAAAATGGTTCTGGGGCACTTTTGACTATTTTCTTTTTTCTTTATCAATGATGTCCCCGAAATGTCAGTTTACTTCCTTTCAAATAAATTTCTTTGTGTTCAAAAGAACACACTTTTTTTAAAGGTTTAGAACAACTTGGAGGGGGAAGTAATTCGTTTATCTAGTAATGTTCTGGTAAAAAAAAATTATTTTTACCCTTTGTGATCTGAAAAAATCAAAGTAAAATTAGACTTGCAATGGAAATGATGTGTTACACAAGTATTATTACAAGATACGTGTATAGTCACAACATATGTTTTACTATGATCGTAGTATGAAAAAAAACTCTTCACAGCTTTATCTGTGTAAAGTTTTATTATATTGTAATACAACTTTGTTGCCATGACAACATTACACAGTCATTCCTGCCTACAATAAAAACCCATTTACACCAAAAGCAATAACTATAAAGATAACTAAATTAGCGTCCACACCAACAGACGATAAAATTATGTTATGAGTCCCTAAAGTGAAGGTTCACCCAAAAATAATATTCTCTCATCATTTATTCCCCCTAATGTCATATAGATCCTATATTTGACTCTTTCTTTGTGGAACACAGAAGAAGGTATTTTGAGAAAAGTGTTAAGACAATGAAAGTCAATGGGGTCCAGTGTAGTTCGGTTACAAATGTTCTTTAAAATCTTCTTTTGTGTTCTGCAGAAGAAAGAAAGTCATACAGGTTAGAAATGACATGAGGCTAAATGATGAATAAATGTTCATTTTTAGTTAAATTACTTCAAGTCCTAGTTTTAACCACTTTTATATATGTATTAATTTGTAAGTGCTTCCTGCCCCCTCTGGTCACATTCATTGCACCTGTTGTTCTGTGACACTGGAGAGCCAAGATTGTGTAATAGGCATTGAAACTCAGCCAAACCACATCATCATTGGTGACTCACGTATGCTCAGACGCACAAAAGTGATTTCAAGCGATTATGTGGAAAATTGGACACCGCTGAGAATAAAGACATTACCATCTGGGACATCTTATAGGATCATATCCTGTGTTTTATTGTGTGTTTGTTTTACCTCACAGGTGTACACCTGCCCAAGCTTAAAGAGCTGAAAATGAGCAACAGTTTGATCTTATCTGTGCGGTAAGACCTCTTTCTTATATATAAGGATACTTTGTTACTTCCATGGAAGGACATTTCATTTCGGTTTCAAAACTCGCTTTCCTTTCATCGAACACACAAGACTATACTTTGACAAATATATTGTGAAGAATAAACAAAAGCACCGTAAGAAACACATTTCTGAAAAAAGATTGACTTCACATGTTGAATTCCCGGCATAATTAATACAGATCCCTTAAAATTCCTGTGCTCGTCTCAAAAGGGAGGAGACGAACAAGGTTACTCTGTAAGCTCTAGGCTCGCAAGGGACTTGTAAGATGTGAAAACATTTCCTGCTTTGGGATGCTGAGAGGCTGGAGAAAGTATTAGGATCCAGAGCACGGATAGGGAAAATGAATCAGGGAATGCTAGGAGGGGTGGGGAATGATCACTTATTGTTCTCAGTATTTCCTCAGGGACCTCGGAACCAGCCTTTCCCACCTGCAGGTCTTATGGTTGCCTCGCTGCGGTTTGACCGACTTGGAAGGAATCCCTTGTCTCTCTTCCTTGAAGGTATAAAAAAAGTTCTGTTCTTACAAATCTCGGAGTGTTTAGCATGGGAGTGTGCATGACATATAATGTATTTGGTCTTGGTGGAATAGATCTGCTACGCTGCTGCTGCGGCGGAGCAAGTAAGAAGACTTGCCACTGGCAATGTATTCACAACATGCTGCTGTGTTTATATAAGAAATGCTGTTGCTGCACATATAACATATGAATAAACCCCAGCTGACGTGGTCCTTGTAGCAGTTCTATACACGTGGAGCTGGGGAAGGAGGGGGGTTCTGAAACGCGCTGCACTGCTGCAACTATCCGAATATAGAATAGAATAAACCGAACATTGGTTGCTGATAAGGAGGGAACCAATCACTTCACCGTGTAGTAGTCAGCCTATTATTTTAGATAGGTTTAGACTTTAAGACTACGCCGTCTAGAGTTTCATGGAAGAACTATTCATTTAAAAATTCATTTATATTAATGAACGTAGAACACATATATATTCTATAGATTTTAACATTTAGAGTACATACATATTCTATAAATGTATGTTTTATATTTTTCCTCTTTACATTTGTTTTCTATATTCTATATAAATATATATTTTTTCAATATGTTTTTCTATGTGCTATATACATAATATGCACATTATACAGTTTACACCTGTATATATTTGAGTTCCCTGATTACTGCGTGTAAAGCTGCTTTGAAACAATGCGACACTGAAAATAGATCTATGCATGTTAACCTGAATTGAATTACATGCATAAAACTGTAGCATCTATTAAATGCATAATTAGCTTTATTATTCATAACTTGTGTTTTACACAGGAACTTTATTTAGCATACAACAACGTATCAGAACTGATCCAACTCAATATCCTGGAACATCTGGAGCTGCTGGACCTGGAGGGAAATAATGTGAGCGATCTGTTTCAAGTTTGGCATTTGGGCTTTTGCGAAAAGCTTAGAACACTTTCCCTGGAAGGAAACCCTGTATGCTCCTGCCCTGGTCCAGGAGCTGAAGAGGTAATGTAGAGGTGAAAGACATAAACGAATGCTTTTCTAAGTAATCAAACTCACGGTGTCCACATGATGAACAATCGAAGATATGAAAATATAAAAAACTTTTCAATTTGCTGTTAATCAATACAAAAGTGTTCTTTTTTAGATGTGGCATTGCAACAAAGTTTGCTACCGCTAATTGTTTCTAAATGATTGTATCACATTGATTTGTGGAAAGCAAACAGCAGGTTATGGGCAAGATAAATGATTTATTTCTGCTCAATAAGGATGAGTTTCACTCTGTGGTTGAGCGTTCTGAGCTGAATTCACTCTCTGCAGACCAGACTAATGGTCCTTGCAGATAATGACGACTCCATAAGCCATCATATTGCAAATACTTACTGTATTTGATGACTGCTTGATCCAACGCCGCCCTGCCCCATCCATTACATAAATTACACATTAATATGTACGATATTAGAGACCAGAAATGGACTATAGATAAAATCAATGAATGTACACTAGAGCAGCGTATTACCGCATTTTGATTATTGTGCCTCCTGCAATGGAACCAAACGTATTTACAGTAGAGGTATTGCTCCCAAAATGTTACATTTTATCCCCCCAAAATGTAAATTGTGACGTTATGTTAATGACGTTGGGTTACGTTAATGATGTTATGTGAATTACTTCACATTACGTTAATATCGCCACGTTACGTCAATGACATCACGTTACGCAAATGGTATCATGTTACGTTATGACATTATGTTAATGATGTCACGTTACGTTAATAACATCACATCTTGTTAACGATGTCACGTTACTTTAATGACGTTATGTTACGTTAATGATGTTATGTTAC
The DNA here is from genome assembly GCA_008369825.1 of Triplophysa tibetana. Classification (NCBI taxonomy): domain Eukaryota; kingdom Metazoa; phylum Chordata; class Actinopteri; order Cypriniformes; family Nemacheilidae; genus Triplophysa; species Triplophysa tibetana. Next base: position 7,300,762 of record CM017894.1, read on the forward strand.
GTTAATGACGTACTATAACAATATTGTCACCGATACACAGTTTGGATCACTTTCTTTGGAAATACATGCAAGACCTGTTTTTCTGTACCAAAGAACAGCTAAAAAAATTGATCTAACAGTATATGTGAGAAGGCATGTTAACATGTATCGGCTCTGGTATTAAAAACACACAGCATGCTCATGCAGTGCACACGAGGGTTGAGAACGGTGCTTCAATTTATTCAAATTGCGTTTCTTCTGCCTCTGATAGTTTTCGGGCAGCACTAAGAATTACAAAACTGGGGCAAGCCTGCAGCGGGTAAACAAACTACTTTGATTATGCATGAGGTGGGAAACTAAGGACAACCTCATTTGCTTTCCTTCTGTATCAGACTCACTTCCTGTACCTCAATACAGTGAAAATCAGGTCTTGGCACTTTCACAGTAACAACTAACCATTCAAATATAACCTGTAGAATAAAATGTTAAAATTCTAAAATTAAAAAAGTACAAATTGGCTGTGTTCACACCAAGAATGAGAACTATGAAGAAAGCTAGTATAGCAATAACTATATTAGCGTCTACATCAAGGATGGTGTTTATTGTGAGCAGCTTAACATCTTAGCAACACAAATCTGAATGGACTGAATGGAAGTTTTATCCATCATCAGCTGCAAAAAATGTGATTCCAACCAAACATGATCCCATCCGTTCCTCTGTATCTTCATAGTTAGGGTGTGGACAAACTCAGGCAGACTACAGCTACAGGTCTGCAGTATACAAACTGATTCCACAGCTGAGATTTCTCGATGACGTTCCGGTCGAGGAGGACAAACCTGAATGCTGTAGAAGCACACCAACAGACTGGACACTTCTCAAAGAATCAATCAAAGACTGGTCCAACAATGACCGACTGGAATACACAGATACAGGTAAACATCAGGCTTGACCTTTGTGATCCAATCGAGAAGATCTATAACAGCTGGAGATATTGTAGTTATCCATTCTTATTCATCATGATACCGGTCGTGCTGAAGTTATCGTGTGACCTACATGCTGTCATTTTTGCTCACAGAATTGTTTGAAGTAATCTAAATCTTAATGTATGAATAGGAGTGTATTAATCTGTATGAACATGATCTGGGTGTTTTTCCCATCAGAGGAGCGGCTTGTCGGTGTTTGTGGTGTAAGACCTGGTTCTGCCCAGGAGCTTAGCCCAAGAATGTCCTCCAGTAGTCTCTCTAGCCGTCCAGGCAGTGCCAGACCTCTCACTTCCAGCGCCGGGTCAAGGCCGGGGTCGGATGATTCCGATCTAACCACCCTGGAGCATGAGGTCAGCAAGCTAACAAATGGTAAGAGAAATGTTGGAAATTTCACCTGGTGTTTATTTTAAGCAGTTATTGGGTGTTATTGGTTGGACATATTGTACTGAATGAAAGGGAATATTAAAGGGGTCATATGACACGGCTAAAACTAATATTATCATTTGTCGATAAGCAATGTAGACAGAGCATTTTTGTAATCCACATAGATTTGATTGACATAATGAACATCACTTGCATGATAATGAAGTCTTGCCCTTCCCAATTTGGCGGTGTCATGTGACATGGGATTATGTAGCAGGAAGTCATGTTTTTTCTTTTTGGACGGTGAGGGTAGATTTTTGAGTAGAATATGTAGAAGCTAAATACACAGTATCAGCCGAAACTAAAGCCCTGATGGTTTTAGAGGGAATGAGGAGGGAATTTAAAAATTAGTACAGTAGGGGGTGCTACTGCAATGTTTAAGTTTGTGAGCTGTCCTTGAAAAATAATACATAACTAAAGAGTTTGTGATATATGCAGTGTTGGATGTAACTAGTTACTAAGTAATTAGTTACTGTAATTTAATTACTTTTCCCTTGAAAAAGTAAAGTAAGGGATTACTCATATGTTTTCGGTAATTTAATTACAGTTACTATTGATGTAATTAAACTAAATACTTTGTGAAATATATGCGTGTGCGATAGTGTAATTGACATCAAAATTCAAAGTCTTACTTAAAAATCTGTGCTTTAATGTATAATTCTAACATTTGTAATACTTTGGTCAGTTAATAATATTATTTATTTGAATTAATTAAATAAGCCGTTTCATGTCTATCCTTGAATTACTTTACTAATCAAGGTTGATGTAGGATATAGAAAGTAATTAGTAATGAGTAACTAAATACTTTTTGGACAAAGTAATTTGTACAGTAATCTAATTACACTATTGAATATGTAATGAGTAACTAGTAATTAATTACTTTTTCAGAGTAACTTACCCAACACTGGATTTATGTGACATATTTCTAACATGTAAAATCTTTTTGAAGGTTTTGGCAGTGTTCTCTGCGGAAATCCACTACAGGCTGCTCGTGCAAGGAGACAGAAAAAGACGGTCAGCTTAAAAATACAGATCCAATCCTCAACATCCAATTGATGATATTATTTAAAGATATTAATTCCTTAAATTAAAAGGAATAATTCGCTCCACAATGGAATGTTAGCTTGATCTACTAAACTCTTTTACACAAATGGAAGATTAAATATTTATACTTATATTTAGTCATTTGGCAGACGCTTTTATCCAAAGCCAAAGACATTAATAAGTGCACTTATTACAGGGACAATCCCCCTGGAGCAACATGGAGCAACGTGTCTTGCTCAAGGACACACTAGTGGTGGCTGCTGGGATCGAACCAGCAACCTTTTGATTACCAGTTCAGTGGTTTAACCCACTAGACCACCATCTCCATCTCGATTAAATGATTAAAGGGACAGTTCACCCAAAAATTCAAATTCTGTCATGAATTTGTTGTTCAAAATCGGTACAAATTTCTTTATTTGATCGAACACAGAGAAAGATATTTGGAAGAATGCTTGTAACCAAACAGTTCTTGGACCCCATTGACTACCATAGTAGGAAAAATAACAATGGTAAAAGGTGACATGTTTATAAGTTTCTTATCTTCCGCATGTCCAGGTTCAAAACTCTCATTCTCACACCCGACCCAGCACGCGGCTCAGTAGTTACATTCCTGAACACTCGTATGACAATGAACAGCCAAGCAGTCAGGACCGCATTGATGTTTATGCAGAGCTCAGAAGCTGGAGGATCGAACATAACAAGTATTGATCTTTAATCAAACCACTCCCACACTTTCTGTTAGTCATTTGCGTACTTCTTGTAAACTGTTTGTCTTTTGACCCCTGAAAGACGTCTTTCATTTATCGAGAAAGACCGTCAGCCCCAGGTTATGAAAATCCTGCTCTGTGATGATGGATATGAAGATGATGGAGGTTGTCACAACCATAGTTTTATGAGTGATGACATCTCTAGGAATGAAGAGGAGGAAAGGACTGTCTGCAGGAATACAACATCTGTTCCGTCTCTCTCACCAGGTGATCTTTCTATTATACAAAAAAGAAAAACATACAATTTTATCTTATATTTGGAAACAAAAAATGCATTTGAAGCGACCCTTTGTATGTTTTTCATCTTGCTCGGTTCAGATGCGTTTCAACACGGCACAGAATCTCAGGAGGCATTCAGACTCTCATCATCAGACTTCATGTCTCCTTCACCCCCACTGGACGCAGTGGCTCCCCATGCTGGCCGGAGGACAACAACGAGTCGTGCCAGGAGACTCAAACCTCATAATGGTGAAATCTGCATTTCGAGGCCGTCAGAGGACAACCTGATGTCAGATCTCGAATCCGTTAAAACAAACTCATCCTTGGATCCTCTGAGTACCACTGTGAAAGCAGTGTCGCCTCAAGCTCTTAAAAAAACATGTAGACCATCCACTAGTCTTGGGGTCTCACCGCTACGAGCACAATGGTATGTTCTTATTTCTATATTTAAAGGGGTAGTTCACCAAAAATGGAAACTTATTTCATACAAAGCCTTTAGGACTTTCTTTCTTCTGCTGAAGACAAAAGAAGATATTCTGAAGGATGTTGGTAACCAAACAAAGTTGGACACAATTGATTTCACTGCATAAAAACAAAACCACTTAGACATTTCTCAAAATATCTTCTTTTGTGTTCTACATAAGAGTAAGAGTCATATACAGATTTGGAATGAGAAATCGCATTTCTGAATACAGTGTCAGCTAAAAAATATGTTTTATGTCATATAGGTCAGAATCTACTGGGAATCAACAACTAGACAACTGGCATAAACCAATCATACGTTCTAACACATCGGATCAACTTACCCCTACACGTCCACGAACAGCAAGTGCTGCACTGCAGAGGTTACCGAACCGGACCCTCCTGCCTGACAGAGGAGGTGGATTCCTGGAATAATGGATTGTAAAACACACACCGTTATGCATGCAGGCCTAAAGCAGCTCAGAAATGTTGAACTTTGTTGGGAGTTAAAGGAAAGTCTTTGTTAAAAAGTAACCATGTTCTCTTAAACCGTCTGTGCATTTGGAATGTATTGTAAGCAAAGCTGGAATTAAATCTGTTCATTTTGCAAAAAAGTACATTGTTAACAAGGAAAGCATTTATTGTAGTTTTATACAAACTTTTTAGTAATCTAGGTGAACAAAAATAAGTAATGGTGTGAGGTCCTATATACACCATATAACACCGGATGGCCTTAAATAGTTTGGATGGAGTCACTTACATTGATCGATCACTAGGGGGCGCCATGCCCATTTTTCAAGTTTTCCTTACAGCTGTTTTTGCAGACATCTTCACAAACACTAAACACTAATACAAAGAAACAGGTTATTGCACGGTATATATGTGTAGTTAAAAATACCCCACCCCCTAAAAAATATGTGTTATATTAACTTTTTTAAGCCCTCATGTTGTTCAAAACCTGTATATGACTTTTTTCTGTGGAACCCAAAACACACTCTGTGGCTTTGTGTTCATACATTTTCGACTTATATATAATAAATGTTATTTGGATACCAACATTCTTCAGAATATATGCATTTGTGTTCTGCAGAAGAAAGTCATACATGTTTGGAATGACATGAGTAAATAATGAAAGAATTTTGTTTTTAGTTTTATGGCACTATATTTGATATGATGTTGATGTCAAATAGTATGTTCTCCTTCCGTTGATCTCTTACAGCAAGCATCCTCTCCGTCAGATTTTTCAACATGTCTGGTCTTGCTCTTACATGTGCAGCCACAGGTGCAAGACTGTTATTCGACGTGTCACTGAAATATTTCCTCTTGTGACATCTCAGATAACAACAATTTGTGTTGCAGAGCATAATCCTGACCGTGAAGATGTACATCCTTATCAGTCATGAAATTCCCCTGCCTCCAGTTAAAATGTTCTTTAACAGGTTTTACAGTTTCTGAAAGGCATAATAATTCATGTAGTAACAAACATCTTAAATAGTTCAAGATATAATTTATTTGTGAGCATTATCTTTCTTGTCTTGTTGTTTACTTTGTATCATGCTTCCTGAACATCTAAGAGCAAACAACCACATGACCAGGTACATTGGTAAATAAAATGAGCTAGTGTTCATATTGTTTTGTTTTAGGGAGAAAATTACATTTTTCTGAGGATAAAAATGACCATCTAGCATTTTGTGCATCATTACTCTAATAAACAAAAAATATATATATCACACTTTTAACACAATTGCCACATGTTTTTTTTTTAACAGTTCATTCAATTAAAAACAGCACATTTGACTATATAAACACAATCGCAGAAGACAGCAAAAAAAAGATAACTTGGTTGCTTACCTTAAGGATAAACTAAAGGCTCCTTACGACGAAGTCTTTGATTGGTCGAACGTGTGCGACGTCAATGTTCGATCCATTGAGCGTCGCGTTCACCTGCTTCGCGTCGCTCGTTTGGTGCGTGTTTAGCTTTATCTTACGTTGAAAGAAATGGAGAAAATACTTAGATGGCGGGGAAATGCAGCGCATTAGTGGTAAGTACTGATGCATCTTTAGTAGTTATAGTTTGAGATATAGATACCTTCGCAAATGAATGAAGTTTGTACTGTTTACGCCGTATTTACATTACAAACACCTGCACTGTACTGCTGAAGTGAAGAGACCTGACTTCACACGCTGACGTCAGCTGGTTTTAAGTCAACATATAAAGAAAGGTGCAGTTGCTTCTGAGTAAATAATTTACCTAGAGACGTCACTCGCTTAAATATTTTGTTATTTGATGCAGTGTTGCACACTTTTAAACGTGGCTTGGTTGTAAACATGCTGTATATAGATGGCGATAAAAATTAAAGATACAATTGTTTGGTATGCATTTAAGTGGCGTTTGATTTCCGGTTTGTCTGTGTCACGTAACTAAGCAATGACTAAAGCATTTGATGTCAAATGTCTGCTTTATGTACATACAGAAAACCCATCACTGTCATAAAGCTGATGTGAGCTAATGATAACAGCGCATAGCTGCAGTTGTGATGTGATGCTTTGTGTCATGTCAGTTGTGCACCTTGTATTCAAAGTCAGTATTTAGATGTGGCAGGTGATTCATGTAAAAAGATTTTTATAAATACCTAATAGAGTCTACTTCTTTTTCTTTTCTGTCATCCCTTTAACCATTAACCATGGTTGTATCATAAGAAAAGTCCATTTATGAACAAAGTTTTACTACAAAAATCATACTACGTACTACGTGGTCTTTAGTGAGACGATGGTTAAGGTGTGGTTACTATGGCTTTACTAGAAATAGAAGTATGGTTACTACACATAAACCATGGTTCATTTTCATAAGGGACTGGCACTTGCAGTGTGACATCTGTCACCATTTTGCTTGTTCGTGCAACTATGGTACAGCGTGCACTCCAAACCCAGCTAACACACTGTGCATTGTCCGAATACGAGTCGATTTTAGAGTCGTACATCGCTTTTAGTCAGGCATTCGATGCAAACAATTTCACATACTTTGCACAGTATATGTGCTACAAACTATAGAACTATACTATAGAACTACACTATAGAAATAGCAACGATTTGCTGAGTATAACTTATACCGGGCTGGCTTGTGGGGTTGTGGGGCCCTAGGCATGATCATGAAAATGGGCCCCCCTGGTTTAAAAATTGTCTTAGCACTGCATTTTTTCAAGTGAAAAAAAAGGATAATTTATATATTTACGTGTAGAGGTGTTTATTAAGTGCAACTCATTAAACAAAGCTGTTATAGTGCAACAATTGTATGTACAAATACAAATATATTAACAGATTTTAACAGATAAGTGAAGACAAGGAATGTAAACTTACTATAATAAATCCTATAGAATTTTACCACATTTCCTATTTCAATCAATAAGTTCTCTGTGCATGAAGCACTTATTAGTAAAATATTTTTTTATTTTGGGGCCCCCGCATTGTTTTGGGGCCCCGGGCAATCACCTGTTTTGCCTGGGATAGGCCGGGCCTGAGTATTAGTATGGTGAACGTAGCTTTATTTCTAAAATACTGTATCCTTCCTTACTGCAAATTAAAACAATTATTGTACTGTATTCCTTTGTAGTCCCAATCATTACATGATTACAGTTTTAATGAAAAATTAATTGCGTACTCTTCTCCTATGTGATTTACTGAATTCCTCACATATAAAACTCTTCGTAAGACGCTTTTGACAAAAGCGTCTGCTAAATGACTAAATGTAATGCTTTTCTGCCATAAAGGTTGACATGGGAATCTAATAGTGTCGGTCTCATCCTCCCGCAAAAGCTCATAGTGAGTCATCTGTCCAGCTGCTAGATGATAGATGAGAACAAAAAGGGCTTATCTACCAGCTGGAGATAGCGCATACTTCTTCACGGGGACCCCCTTCGCATTACACATGCATTACTGTGCCTTCTGAGTGCACTCTGCTGTTCCCATGAGAGAGGTATGTTGGGAATTGCCCTTCACACATCTTAGATTTTGGGATTACTGGGTGAACTGACAGTTCAGTCTGTTGAGTGAAAATAAATGACTGGCCTATTTCAAAATAAAGTGATATCACTTCCTTATCAAATCATTCCTTCGATTTTTAGGAGATTATCTTTAGACAAAACGGTTCCTGTTAAAAGACTTGGTCACCCAAAAATGAATGTTTGGTTATTATTTTTGTCATTTGACCTCATGTGATTGAACCAGGGCTCTATAGTACCTTATTTTTTTAGGGGCACTTTTAAAAATTGTGGAGCACAGGCCAAAATTTAGGAGCACAGACAATTGAAGTTAAAAAAATAAACATTAATTTGGCACCGTATAACATGGACAAAGTATGGGAAAGCTTTATAAACTAAGCTTATTTCTTATTATTGATTGTACCAAGGGGGCTGTTTAATGCTTCATTGTGATTGGCTGGTGAACAGTCTAAGGGTGTGCATTGTTTTTCAGGAAGGGCACACCTTTAAAGTTGTTCCAGATCTGTCAAAAACATTTCAGTTTCATATCACTGCACAAAGTTCAACTGCATAACCATATTTTACTGTAGCCTACTGTCATCCACAGAATACAGACAAACAGAAACACGAAAGGAATTATCAAAATATATTTATAAATTAATATACTAAATCATATTAAATAAACATATGCCTAATGCATAACATTTGATTTGAGATTTACAAACGATGAAATCAATTTGCACATTACTCTCGTTTGAACTTTGTGTCTTGGCTTTGTTACAGCCAGCTCTCAACAAAAGAAGAAAGATCACACGCAGCCAATTCTCAACCAAACAGTGGCGTAACTTTGTTTTAAAGGGGGGGGGAAGACAACAAAAACAATACTTTAATAACTTGTTTCTGTAATAACTCGTTGGGAATATTTAACATCACCTAAAGGATAATTAGGAACACCTGTTCAATTTCTCATTAATGCAATTATGGTGGTGGTGTAATGGTGATGGGGATGTTTTCTTGGCACACTGTAGGCCCCTTAGTGCCAATTGGGCATCGTTTAAATGCCACGGCCTACCTGAGCATTGTTTCTGACCATGTCCATTCCTTTATGACCACCATGTACCCATCCTCTGATGGCTACTTCCAGCATGATAATGCACCATTTCACAAAGCTCGAATCAATTCAAATTGGTTTCTTGAACATGACAATGAGTTCACTGTACTAAAATGGCCCCAACAGTCACCAGATCTCAACCCAATAGAGCATCTTTGGGATGTGGTGGAACGGGAGCTTCGTGCATCCCACAAATCCTCCATCAACTGCAAGATGCTATCCTATCAATATGGGCCAACATTTCTAAAGAATGCTTTCAGCACCTTGTTGAATCAATGCCACGTAGAATTAAGGCAGTTCTGAAGGCCAAAGGGCGTCAAACACAGAATTAGTATGGTGTTCCTATTAATCCTTTAGGTGAGTGCATAGTGCGGCGGTCGGTCCATATTTGCTCTAACAGTATGTGGTTCCCAAACGGTCATTTGGGGTAGGTCACTTGGCTGTTGCGGTGCATTACACTTAAAACAGTTTATTCCTATGACAAAAATGTCACTTGTTCATTGGTTCATGCATTTTTGTGTTTGGACACTGGATGCACAAGCAAACGCCGTGAGCGCAGATGATGCACACATTTCATACAGGCCGTGTTTCTGAAGTCGCGGCTCTCTGTCTTCCACAAATATAACTTACAAGTGTGAGCAATGGGAGATGGTGAGAAAGTGGCGCATCCTGCATTTTTCCGTGAGATTTAGAAATTAAAGGGATAGTCCTTGTTTCAATCCTGTATAAATGTATTTGTTCTGCTAAACACAAAGGGAGATATTTGGAGAAATGTTAGTAACTTAACAGATAGTATTTATAACTATGGCAGTCAATGGGGGATAAGATCTGTTCGGTAGCTGACATTCTTTTCAAAAACCTTCTCAAATTTATACAGATTTGGAACAACCTGAGAAAATGACTAAATGATGACGGAATTTGAATTTTTGGGTGGACTCTCCCTTTAATGCGATCGTTCAAAGCAAAGTTAATTTAATGCGAAAGTTAAAAGCAAAGCTCCAAATGGCGCATAGGCCTATTTTCCTTTGTTATAAGAGGAAATGCTGCTCAGTTGACTAGCATCAAAAGCATCCAATTGCAATCATGTAATATACATTGAGGCACAATTGGGAATTATAGTTTTTTATTTGATTGTATTTAAATGGGTTATGACTCGAGAGTTTAGATCACCCCAGTCGCGTCTAAATATTTTTTCACGGTTGCACAGACTAATTTCTGTTCGCACATGCAACTGAAATAGTCACAGTGTAGAGGCCTGTAAACCCAACCAAATCTTGCTCTTTCAATGAGGGTGGATAGGGACTGGGGCTTCAAAAAGGACGAGAAGCAACGCAAGTAGGCTATATAGCATAAAATGTCCAAATGACAAGTGCTCTACAGAAGACTCAATATGGACTTTATTTTGTGCCTTTATGGTGCTTTTTTTGTTCTTTTTGAAACCAAAAAGGCACCAGTCTCCATTCACTATTGGTTAGAAAAGAGGCGTACATTAGACAGCATAAAAACTATCTTCTTTCATGTTTTTTCATGAAAAATAAATTATACAACTTTGAAAAGACAAGGAGTCGAGCAAACAGTGACAGATTTCATTTTCGAGTGATCTTTTCCTTTAAACAGTTGCTCTGTTCTCTATATGCAGATCTGTTCGGTATTAATCAATATGATCTGCCTGAATCTACCCGCCCTGCTTGAAATCTTCAAGGTTGCACGTTTTGTTTCTGGCTTATCAGCATTCCTGTCACAGACAGATCAATCAAAGAAAAATTGATCGTTGACCCTTTAAATCACAACCCTTGTGAAATATCAGTATGACATCATTTAAACAATAGAATACAATCAGAATGATGTTTATTATTACATTTTAATTGCTTTTTTGTTATGAATTTCAAAAAATCAGAATCGTAGTAACTTCTAAAGAGCTTTGGACTTGGTCTCAAGAAAAATTTGGTGCCTCATCACGGTGGGACAGCTCACCGCCTGATTCTTTTATGACAATCTGAAGAGCCCCCCATTCCACCCCCAAACGCCCAGCAACTCTTACCCACCCCAATCCCACTCATCATTTCTTGTATTGCTCAAACACTTGTCATGTGACTCCTGTCCCAGAACAATTGCGCTGCTCTGCCATTGGTCAGTTTCTTTGAAAGCGCATCGGTCTCCCAGGCAACGGAATGGCGGCACCACTTCAGATTGTCTGCCCGGCCCCTACTGATGTTTCACACGCACTCTCTCACATATTAAATCAGGTGCCATCCAGAAACCTCAACTGCTTCTTGCTCTCAACCTTTCGAGTCCTGCGTTTTGTAGGTGAGTAACCTGGTTTGTTATGGATTGTTTTTAGCATAAATGTTTTTCTGGTGAGTTGGTCGAGGAATAATTGATGTGTAAAAAGATGGTGAAAGTACAATTTGACGAACATACACTGCAAAGAAATCTGGTGTGAAACAGCTGGTTTGACAGAAATATACTGTAAAATAACATTATTATACTCTAAAATTACAGTATATATGGATATATAATAAATTGTTTTCCCCTTTTTTGTAAATTTGGTGTGTTTTCCTGCAATTTTTAGTTTTTGGACCAATTTGTTTGACCAAAAATGCATAAAGAAAATCTGTAAAAAAACGGTAAAATTCAGTTTTTCTTGTGTATCTTATTATGTTTAGACCCATTTCTACCCATTCTTCGAAGATGTATTTCATCATTTAAAGGCTTTTCTAATTATCCACCGCTTAAGGGTGCTTGGTCATGACAATTTGAAACACATTATTGTCGTACCATGGTAACAGTGAGTAGTAAATATTCTTGAGGAGGAACAGGTGAATTCAACAGATGCTCAAAACACACTTGAGTAAGAAAACATCTTCTCTTTAGGATCTTGTATTTGTATCCTTTTTTTAGTTTCGCTCCAATCATTTTTATTTCTGGTCTGTTCCACTGTCATTCAATGATAAAAGTTTGATGCATGTTGTCGTGTATATTATACAGAAAAACAGCCCAAGCATACTATTTGAGTAAACGTAGTAGTATGTTAGGTTAAAAAGTTTAGACTGGAAAAGAAAATATTTCGGATAAAAGTTTGTTTGGTTTCAAAAGATCAAACAAAGGGTATTTACATTTTATACGTTTGACAGATGTTTTTATCCGAAGTAACTATTTAAATTATAGTGTAAAAAATACAAATCAGGGCGATTTGACATACTGATGTGAAAGTACCAGAAAGTGTTTAAGAGGTATATTTGAATATGCAAGGTGTGTAATATAAATAAGCTCAGACGCACATCCTTCCTGGTAACATTGTCCTTTGACCCATATGTTTGTTGACCTGTGTTATACTAACAACATCCCTGACAATATTTAACACGGGTGTTGTTAAACAAATAGGCTACAGTTTAACAATAAGGAACAACTTTCTTGGTTATTGTAGCACTAGACAAGAACTACCCAGCTTAGATTTCTCTGGTGGTTTTGTTCTTCAACTTTCCAAATCTGATGTATTTGGAACTTTTCCAGTGCCAAGATGTAAAGGGATAGCAAAATGTCAAGTGATTAATCCAGTTTAGCGTTTCATAAAAATCGTCAAATTGAATCAATAAATTTGATTAATCACTAATTTTAATTAATCACGATTAATCAATCATAACATTAATAAAGAGCTCACGTGTCTAACAGGTTAGGGAATATACAAAAATTGAATTGAGTTCTCAAACACTTGAAAAACTCTAAATGAAATACAGAATTAAAGCTACAAAACACATTCAATTCCTCTTTTCTTTTGTTCTTTGATTAACATTTATGACAGGAGTCACAGCAGCATGTTTAAGAATGCGGTCCCATTAAAGCGACAATGAGCTGTTTTGCTGTATGGTTCCCTCATGTGGTCGATGAGCGCAATTGGCTGTTATAAATGTCGTAAATATTTCCGCTGTATAAGCTTCCATGTGGGAGGCGAATTTGAATTTGTTGAATACACAGAAACCGCTGTTACATCATATCACTTCATAAACTTTGCATGTACTAAAGCACTCTTTTTGGCTCCCGCGGGTTATACTACTGGGCTATACTAATACTAACTAGATTCTGAGGTAGCAGTTGGTTGTTAGCCATAAGCGCATACCATGCTAGCTATCTGCTAGCTTTCTGACATAATCTTGTGTGGCTTTAACCTGCGACTGTATACATCAGATGAGACCGCTGTCGCCTTGCGTTGTGCGGTTTATTTATAGCACAATTTGCATTTTGATTGCTGTTCAGCGCTACTCTTTAGTCCCACAGTCAAATGAACTGTTTCAAATCACACTTGAATGGTTTAAATCCTTTACATGAATAAGCTAGACAAAGGATGAAAAAATAAAAGGATGCTGCCTCAATTGCGTTAAATATTTTAACGCGTCAATCTGAAAAATTAAGTGCATACAGCCCTTATACATACATACATATATATATTTATATATGTTTTTTTTTCTGGATTCCGTGTTTAATAGTAAATAATACATTCGCCCATATTAAAAAATGGTGACACTTTATTTTAAATCGGGGTCTCTTCCAATCTCATATTAATCTTAAGTACCTATAGAGTAGTATTGGATACTTCATATCTTCGAAGAGTATTTAGTTTGATCACATTTATAAAAGATAGATGCTTTAAGATTATTTCCGAAAACATACACTCCTCTACCCGCACGCGCTGTATCGAGAGCAGAAATACTACGTAATACGCAAAACTCGTGTTTTGACAAGTTGACCATGCAAAGAATGAGTAGACAGCACATTTAACATTGTAAAGAAGTCAGAATGCACGAAACACCGTTGCACAGCCACTTTAAGGTTCAATTCTCGGTATTAATAAACCATTAACAAGGACTTTTGTCTGAGTAAACTACTAATTTTTTGCTTATTAATAATTAGTCGGGTAGTTATTAGGTTTAGGCAGTAGGTAGGAGAAGGGAATGTAGAATATGGTGATGTTGAGTATGAGCTAAGACATAATAAACAGCCAATATGCTAAAAATAGGAATCTAATAAGCAACTAGTTAATAGTGAGAATTGGTCCCTAAACTTAAGTGTTTCCGAAAAAATACTTCAGTAAACTACAGTATTCACTTATAAACTATATTAGAAAAACCTACAGTGGATACTTTAAACCATACATGGGGAAAACTCTGTAAAAGTAATGGGTATAATGTACGTAACTATGTTAATAAACCATTTTACTTTTACATTTTCTTTTTTCCTTTTGTTTTTAACCAAGTAATATCTAAAAAAAATATTTGTATAATTTTACTAGCACATTATATGACATTTAATAAAGTAAATAATATACTACGTGGTCTTGTTTGTATATTACAAATATACAAACAAACATGTATATATATATATATATATATATATATATGTTTGTTTGTATATTTTTATACGTATACAGTAAGTTTAAACATCACAAACACATATATTGGCATAAACATTTATTTTTGAATTTGACGGTACTAGTTTATGATTTTCTTTGTGTAGAAAAAGGAGTTTTTTTTAATGCCGTAAATATAGTACTGTATTTAAATGGTTCAGTACCGTGAATTGGTGAATTTTTTTATTTAGTAGAATGTTATGAGTAGTTGTTTAAAGAATCCTGTAATTCAAGTTTATCTGATGCCTTATGGGCAATGATTCCCTGTCTGGAATCCATCCAAGATTTTCATTCACACAAACCGGTTCATAATTATCTGACTAAAACCTACACCTGTCCAAAACACTAGTGCTTTATTCATAGAGAGGATGTGCTGGCTACATTTCAACAACATCTGTTGGATACGATTTGAAACCTTTGGGTTTTGGGATCTATAAGTGAGGCTACTTTCTGTTATTCTGATAAATTTTAAATAGAACAAGAATGTCATTCAGTATTTGCACTGTCGTCTGAAGCTCTTTGACGGGGTAGAATGATGAAAGTGAGGGCTTTGAAAGCATCTTTGTTCCTCGTGTTTGGATATCTGTTGGACGAGAGAGCTCGGGAGGGCGGGGAGGAGGGATTCAGCCTTTGAAAGATGAGTTCACATGCTCTTTGTTTCCCGTGACCGCTGACCCCCAGGCACATGACAGGTGATTTTTTTTCATACTTAACTTCCTGTGCCTTCAGAATGGCTTTTGTCAGAAAGAGTGACGATCCACCCGCCCAAAAAGCCTCTGTGAAGTTATGTTACATCCCGCTGTAGTTGTGACCTTAAAGTTCTCATTTCGCTGTTAGAATTTTACACCCCCACAGATAGTCATGCAAAGATACCTGTTTTTAAACATTTTAATGGTGAAAATGTAATCTTTTTGATTAAATACTTTTTTTAGTAAATCAAATGTGTATAACTGAAGCCGATCTTCTTTCTACATAGTGATCACACATCAAATTTACACTTAAGTAATAAAATTGTAAAATAATACCTTAATAGTACATAGTACTATACATTAAGTGTATAAACTAAGGGCCGGATTTGCTAACAGCTTGCGGCAGCGCAAACGCCTCTTCTGGCGTAAAAATACTACCGTCGGTATTAAGCGAAGACATGTAGTGAAAATTGACGCTGAAAAGGCGTGGACACGTATATGTTTTTGCGATTGACCTTATTGATATGCTTTTGTAGGAGTTTCCTCTTCAGACGCAAACTTATGGAAGGAGAGAATTTAAATGAATCACGCAAAGCGATTTACTAAGGTGTGCGTAGTCATTGCACTGGTATTTGTGGCATTATTTAACGCAAAAAATGCATGTCTTAAACATTGCGCAAATTTGTGCTCCTTTTGGTAGATTGCGTTGGTCATAACGGCGAGTGGAATGACCAAAGTTATATTTCATGGAATGAGTAATTTTATATCACGGTAACAATATATTTCACGGTAACAATCTCCCATTATTCTCCCACTCATGCAGAGCACATCATTGCTCGTTTCAATGCAAGTTTCACCCCCGGGTTGCCGAAAGTTAAACTTTATTAAACTATTAAAAAAATGAAGTGAAAGTGACCCATACCAAAAATGTGACCTCTGTTTTTAACCTTTCCGGAGAGTAGTCAACACACACACAACAAGGGGTGAACACACGTACACCCGGACCAGTGGGCAGCTATCACTGCAGCGCCCGGGGAGCAAGTAGGGGTAAGGTGCCTTGCTCAAGGGCATCTCAGTCATTACCCACCGGCCCTAAGAATCCAACTAGCAACATTCTGTTCACGAGTCTGACTCTCTAACCATTAGGCCACTACTGAGCTTTACAAACAGTCTTACTTCTGAAATATGTGAGAATGAGCCTATTCATATGCACGCGCAGATCCCTGCACGACAAGCACTGCCGTTGAGAGAGAAAGTGTAGGAGCGTATCACGAAACTGAAAGAAGGTCAAAAGAATAATTGATTTGTTCATTTGTTAATTTGTTATGGATGGATTAATTCACACGTTTTTTTCAGTTAACCACGCCTACTTATTTACATTCCGCGGAATACACAGAGTAGAAGAATCTCTTACGGTTGACATGTTATTCCACAGTGACGGCATATTCCGTCATACCGGCCAGCCCTAGTTGGTCATTATGGAAATGAGATATTAGCATTGTTAGTAAATCACCAGCTTAAATTTTTTTTATAACTTTATTACTAAAACACTTTTTTAATTGTGCTCTATTGCTACTGTTTGTTCCCCTGTTTATTATTATTTTTTTACAAAAACCTTCAAAAGTATACCTGCAGTATAAAAATTACTAAACTAGTAGTTTACCAAGTTTCTACTTTAAGGTTTCTACTAAAAGTGTACAAAGTATTGAACTAGTAAACTAGTATACCAATAAGTTCACTTATTGTTGCAGTACAAATGAAGAACGTAGTTGTAAACTAACATACATAAGTTGTGCACTCAAAGTTTACTACTGTACCTGTGAAGTATACTTAAAGTAAACTTTTATAATGACAAAAAAGTTGGCCGATTTAGTCCCAAGTAGTAACGAAAATAGTACACTTTAGTACACATAGTACACAACAGTATTCTACTGATATTAGGAAACATAATACATAACGTATTGTTTAAAATATAATTGAACTGTGCTTAAGTATACATTATAAAATGAACTTGAAGTCTACTTATTTGTCTAATAAAAAAATGTACAGAAACATTCTTTTTCATTCTTTTTTTAAGATTGAAAAATACATTATATTTCACAGTATAGACCACTTTGCAATGTTTACATTTACATGTAAATGCGTTTTTAAGATTGACTTTATTTAACATTTTGTTATAAATCTTCTGTTGATTGTATTTTGTTAAAACGTATTTTAAACGCAGTGTTAAAAAACTAAAATACCTGGACCACCATTGTTTATGTTCTCCAAAGTGGTCTATAATAAGCACATAGCAACCTGCCATAAACTCAATGCTTTCTTCTGGAACTTTACAACCTAAGCTTTTCAACTTTTCAAATTTAAGAAGTTCAGACTGTGGGATGTTTTCACAATAGAAAGAAATGCATTTCTTATTATTGGGTCTTTATTCAAACAAAAATATTAAAGCTATGACTACTCTTTATTCATAGTTCAAGAGTCTCTTTTCTGATTCATGGTTAGACTTCTCATCAGTTCGGAATGAATAGCCATTGAGTCATTCTGTTCGGGAACTGATGGATGTTTGGAGTGATTATGTGTAACTCGGCTTTTTTTAGCCCCTGATTGTGTTTGTGTGGGTTTCTGTTTGTTCTGCTTTGAGATCTTTGGCAGTGTTTTTCCTCCAAGTCGTCTGTTTGTGTCCGATACTTTCTCTCTGACCTGATGGTAGAACCTGAAAGATTAGTGCTTGTTTGTCTCTAAACCTTCATACACATATCTCTAAACAATAAGCTATCCAGTCGAAAACCTTACTCAATTTTTTCGAGCCCCAAAACACGGAAAAAAGTTTACAGACATGCACAACAGAAGTCTATGGGGAAATAAACTGTTAAGCTCTTGTTTAATTCTTTTTGTCAGAAAACAGAACCTCAACTTTCTTTTAAACTCTTCTATTTTTATTATTTTCTGAGACAGGGTGTGCTTATAAATAGACACATTGTTGTGCCTGAAACTCAAGCCACTTTGTCTTCTGCTTTAGGAGAAAGGAGAACTCTTTTATTGTTGACATGAGATTTGAGGTTTTGCTTCACTGAGTTATGAGAGTTTAACTGAAAAATGAGAAGTATAACTTGGACGACACACAAATCCAGTGAACGACAAAGAGCTCTGTTATCATGTGGTGGCTGTAATGACAGAGTAGAGCTATATTTAACCACAGTGCCTCATAACAACATTCAAGCATTACTACCTTGCTTTATTCTGCTTTCACTATATCCGGGAATATGTGGCAACACTTGATATTAAACCAACTTAAATTCTGTGTGTGTGTGTTGAAAGCTGCAGAGTCTGAGTATATCGCTCTGTTCCCAAATCTGTTTATAAACGTCTGATAAACGTCTTTAAAAGAGCAGTTTTACATGCATTCTAAATCATAAACAAGATTTCTTATGGCATTTGACTGGAGATGTCTCAGAGATGTATTGCAGATGAGCAAATAATCCAAAAATACGTCTTTAAGACGTAAATGCAGACACTAAATAGGCTTCTCCCAGATGTATATGTGCTATCAGGAATAATGTTAGCATGTTGCTATGCTAATACAACAATGGTCTGAATAGCACACAAAAAAGTTGAAAACTGAGTGTACTTTTGTTTTTAAATATTTTAGTATAAGTTTAGTAAAGTTTCCTTTCATCATGTTCCACATTTTTTCACTGTCATTGCTGCAATGCATTATAGGATTGTTTGCTCTGTAAAAGATACAAAAGTCTTGTTTAAGACATTTTGCCCTAGAATTTGATCAAAACAACAGTTATTATAAGTTTAACAAGTATCTGTCACAATAAAAGCAATCCCAGAATACACTACACTAGACTAAACTCTGATAGCACACATACATCTTGGAGACTTATTTTTGATGTCTGCAGCTATTTGCAAGGCGTCTTTTTTATTGTTTGCTCATCTGCAATACGTCTCCGAGACGTCTCCTGTAAGATGTCTTATTTAGACATCTAGAAGATGTCTGTATGATGTTTATGATTTAAGAATGTCGCCTTTAGCAGACATCTTACAGTCATAGCTGTGCTATCTGGGAAGTATTGAATTTTTATGCTTATAGAGCAGGAGTCTTCAACTAAAATTACTTGAGGTCCAGTAAAGGAACCCTCCTTATAGGCCAAGGTCCGGACAATTACCTAAAATACCTAAAAACATGAATTTATGTTTTTTGGCAGACCAAAGAAACAGACATGTCTTTTCATATCTATAGGACGGCATTACAATATCTGACAACAATATAATGAAGGAAAATGTGCAAAATACCCTAATCTTTAAACCTGAACTGAACATACATTCATTTCAACATTAGCAACTTTAAAAGAAAACTAAAGTGAGGTTTTCTGCTAAACTGAGATTAACATTAATAGCAGCATCAAGTACATCCTCTGATAACATTTCAGCTCTTCTTGTGGCTTTTGCAGCTGAAAGGGAGGTTTGTTTAATAATTTCTTTTCAGTTATTTCATGTCTTTACTTTCCTTCTAAACGTGTTTCACACGCAGCTTTCATTCACTCTTTTACTATTTTCCAATCAGTTAAGGGCTGTGATGTTTTTCTATGATCAACTGTATTCTTAGTGAACATTCATATGCTCATTGTTGGGCGGTAAGTGAGTGAGGGACGACACGGGTAGATCGCTACACTGGGCTTTGAGCTAATATATTTCCGTGTCCTTACCTCGAACTGCTGCGGTCAAGTTTCTTCATAGTGTCAATGTCTCGTAATGCCGTTTAACGTTTCCACTTTTGACAATCGCAACAGACTCCGAGCAAATCAGACAAACCGGCCATGTGCATGGCGATCTCTCCACCAATTCATCTCGGAAAACATGCTTTTCAAGCGTCAACTTTTCTAACTTTTGAAAAATGACATTGTTTTTCAGTCACTGACAGTTACATCTGTCTGCGCGGTGTGCAGCGAGTCTGTCTCTAGCAAAAGTGCACCGAAGGACCCAAAGTGCTACTGAAGGGCCTTGATGTGCCTGGAATAAATTTGATTGCATCAGAAAATAATTTAATGCGTCCATTTATTTAATACATGAAAAGGCCTAAGGGTCCGGAGGGAAGCATCTCACGGTCTGCATTCGGACCGGAGTCCGCTAGTTGGTGACCCCTTGTTATAGAGTATGACCCAGATAGCACAATCCATCTGGTTTACGTCTATTTGACGTCTGCATTTACATCTTACAGACATCTGCAATAAGTCTCGGAGACGTTTGAATGTCTGTAATACGTCTGCTAAAGATCTTGAGATTTGCTGTGTAAAAACATCTGCTAAACATCTTAGAAAGAGCAGATTTACATCCATTCTAAATCATAAACATCTTACAGACGTCTTCAAGATGTCTATATAACGTCTGACAGCAGACATCTCCGAGACGTATTGCAGATGAGCAAACTATGTATTGTAGATGTCTGTAAGATGTAAATGCAGACGTCAAATAGACGTAAGCCAGATGTATGCGTGCTATCAGGGGACATTGTCAGCTTAGCCACCTGATAACATGCAAAGTCTGTCAAAAGAATCATGGATCTAGTATTTGAATTGTTGTGCTATTTGTGCTATTCAAGTGGACACGTGGAGCCTCACATGGAGGACTTGGTCACTTTTGAGGTTTTAAATGCCACCTATGTAGTCTGCAGATAGCTGGCAGCTAACATTTATGGCTTTATGGTAGAGACATCGCATGTTAAAATTGAATCAAGATTTGCTGCCTTCATTGCTTTCAAAGGTCATTTTGTGTTATCATGCAAAAATCGTTTAGTTCCTTATTCAACAGTTTTATAACATAGGTCACATTTAAATTCATCAAGGGCCCTGCAAATTACAGATATCCCTAGCCAACTATGCAGGAAATAATGATGAAGTGCAGATATTTGATGTTCGGTCAATGTTACGGCTTGTAAATGAAGCATGCAGCTGCAGCCGCGGTGGATTTTGAGCTCAGCACACCTGTCTGTTCATTGTCCATTGATCTAAAGACACAATGGACTGTCTCAGTCATTGTGGTTTAAGTGTGCACCTGCGCTTTGAAAGCATCTACTGGATGATGAAATCTCTTGTTGAATCGCATTTTATGTAGAAACAAGTTTGCCTTTCTTTTATGTGTGATGATCATGTGACCGCAGCTCATACAACAGATTTTGTTTGACAATGACATTTAACATAACATGGATACATAGACAAGGAGGCAGTTGCATGTCTATTCAAGTTAACCTAGTTGGTGGTTTGGGTTCCTTTATGAAGTTGGTCATGTGGTTATTAGACATGCTTTCTGATGTTCATAACTTCAAATCAGTGGCGGCTGCTGGTCTTTCAAAGAGGGGAAGCTCATTTCACAATGAATGAATGAACAAACTATCTAAAAAAAATATATAATCACGACGAAGGAAATGTGGGTATACATTAAACTGAAACAAGGAATGTGGTGTATAATTGTGTGAAATGTATGATGAAATTGGCAAGCAATTTCGGCAAGCAAATACCAAGAAATAGGTTGCTGCAGTTTGTCTTTCAACTACACTTGAAAAATGCGCAATGGGTCTGAGATTGAATAGCTATAGCGTCAGCGACTTTTTATAGAACAAAATCGCTGTCAATCAAAACGAGATGCAGTCTTTCGACAGACCCTCCAATCATCACGCAGACGCTCGGAGTCCGGGCCAGCCCACTCCTCCATTCATCCCAGAGACGCTGAGCGTCCGTGGGCGGGACATAATCGCAGCATTATCCAATGACCGTCTTGTTTCTAAGCACTGAAAAAAACTGTTTAAAGCAGCCCTATTGAAGTCAATGGACGCTGGGCTTCAACAGAGTAATGCACTGTACGCTACGGGAATGAATGAGAAGGAAATCAAGTCAGCCGACCTAAGTAGCTGATTCTGAACGAAATTGATTTCGTGCGAGATGAACGTGTTTAACGCATTTTTAGTCAATAAAATGTTAACATAATAGTACATATATTTGACCATTCATTTTTTGACAATTATAGGGGAAGCTGAGCTTCCCTTGCAGTCTTAAAGAAATCGCGACTGCTGTAAATGGTGACTTTAATGTGATGGTGCTTGGTTTTTAAAGTGTTCCTTTCCACTTAAAGACGTTTTTGCATTTAAAAATATAAGCTAGCATAACAAATAAATATTACTTGGCTGCGTTTCTAGTTCACGCTGTATATCAGGATTGCAGTCTAAAAGCAAAGGAATGTTGAGATGACCATAGATCACCCTAAAACAGGCGGCTGCAAAGTGCATGGGGGGTCGGAGATACCACAGGGGGAGGGGACACGAGATTACAGGTTTTAGGAGTTGACCTCAGGAATGCCATGAGGGTGTCAGAGAAACGTAAAACAGACAATCCAAGAGTAATACGCTTTAAGCTCTGAAAATATTCAACCTGGCTAATTCACAATTTTGTTATTTATAGGAGGCTTTAGCCATGTGATGCTGGTAATAACCAATGATCAACAATTTGTGTTTATGTAGAGTTACGTCATGTTCGTGTGTGGCTTTGTGTGGGCAAACATATTGACATTACATTGTCATTTAATATGTTCGCAGTCATTGACAGATGTCGTACAGGACTGTTAATATATGTTTGCTTCTATAGCTGTTGTATATATGCGGGAATCTCATAAAGTGTGTCATGAATGTTTCCAGGTCATATTTTACAGCAAAATCACATTAATAAAATATAGAATTATATTGTGGATGAAGAAAACATAGCCTTTTTGTGATCATTAAGATGTTTAACTTGTGTGATAATGCAAATCTGAAGTTTATTGAGAAACTTAAAAGATAAATGAATAAAAGAATAAATATGATATACATGATTTACCCTATGTTTCTTCATTCAGTATGTGCTTATCCAGTTTGTTACTTACATTTTTTTATTTTTTTATTTGGTTACACATGAAATAAATGCAGAATTATGTAAAGCTTAAAATCTTATGTCCACACATAAAATGTATCATTATTTTATTACATACAGATTAAGAATTGCAAACAAATGTGCTTTATTGAAAATGACCAGATTAAAAAAAAGTCCTAGTATTAGTCTTCATTCTTTTTACCTAAGCTTCTCATATCATCCATCCATATAAATTGTTACCTGTATATGTTTTCGTGAGATTCACCTTCATGGTTTGTTGACAGTTTGTTAGTTCATCTGATCTTTTGCTGTAGTTCAGTTTCGGCGTGAAGCTGATGGTGTGGTTTCACTGTTTATTGTGTGTCAGCTCACACAACACGGCACAATGTGACCCATAACAAATGTGATGAATGCTTAAATATGACACTTTCTCCTAGACAGCAATACGATTAAATAGATACTGTACGCATGAAGGAATATTTCACAAAAATTCAATCAGTGTTTTTTCAACCTTACATGTTGTTCTAAAACTGTTTGACTTTTTTATGTTCTTCTGTGAAACTGAAAAGAGGATTTGATATAGTCTCTGAAAAAGAGATTTTGTTACGCATTGAGAATTTCAATTTTCTGGTGAACGAACACTGTAATTTTCTCAGATGTATTTCTGAGAATAATCGCTGGATTTCGAGACCATATTTCAACAATCAGACTGTTCTCAGATTTGTCTTCCCAAGGTTTCAATATAAACTCTTTTCCAAGACTAGATTAGCTTTTCTACTTGCAAACTATCAACTAACATGATACTTGCACTAGCACTATTCTCCTAACATAAGTGAAGACCCGTTTTCTAAAGCATGCCATTTAAATTTTGTCCAAGGCGACTTACATTGCACGATACTATACATTTGATACTACACATGCTTTAACCGCTGAGCTACAGGAAAGATATAAAGTACTATAAAGTATCTCAAGAAAGAGCAATATCTGAGCAATACAAATTACTTCTGGGATACCTTAGAGAGAGAGAGGGAGAGAGAGCGAGAGTGAGAGAGAGACAGAGAGATCTGTTTGAATAGATAAACATGTGACACGGTGACTTCCGTGGCAAGCATCTGGTTACACTCACACTTAGATCGCTGACTGCAAAAAAACTCCCATAATGCTCATTCACCCTGTGTGTGTGTCTGTCCTCTAATGAAAAATGACATCAGGATAAGAACAATATATTTTGTGTGTTTTAGGCTTAAGGTCCTTTCACATGCAGTCAGAAATTGTCGTATGCGTTTATTCGTATTTAGCGCTTGTTCTACATTGTCTCTGAATTGTCAAAACATCTTACAAAATGCTTGCTATGGATGCGAAAAACGCAGAACATCATTCCCAGTCATATTTTTTAATGACGGAGGAAAATATCAGAGGCTTGTTGTTGACACAACGTGAGATCGTATTTATTTTTTAACGTGTGAAAATGTTTTATGCAAATTTCGGATTATGTACAATGGGCTTTAGTGATTATTGTGTTTGCTATAAAAAAATATGATTATATATATAAGCTATACTGTAATGACACAATTGTTGGCATAAGTGGATAAAATCTGACCTTCCTTTTACAAATCCTGATTTGAAGAATAAGATTGACCCTTTAATGAGGTGATTTGTTATTATTAGCTTGGTTTAAAACAATAGATGTCTATAATTATATGTCTCATTTGTGTTAATGTGTGAATGGGTGTGTGTGTGTGTGTATGTGAGGGTCGTTAAAAGTGTGTGACAGAAACTGCTCAAAACAAAACAAGACACTACCTGGAGACATGGGCGGAGCTGGTTGTATCAGCAGAGTTCATTGAGGCGGGGTGAGAGAGAGAGAGAGCGAGAGAGAGAGAGAGAGAGAGAAAGAGAGCGTAAGACGTGAGTGGGAATTGCTGTCAGAAAGACGCCAGGGAAATCAGCATTCCTCAGGAGCTTTTACAACCTGCACATCTGCCCCGTTCTCTACAAAGATCAAAGTCTGTCTTCTCAAAGGACATTTGAGGATATTTATCATTTCTCCTGGAAGCAGCACTTGAAAAATAAAGTGATTTTATGTTTGACAAGGTAAGAGAATTTGTGCACTTCACATGTTTGTTGAATTTGTAAGTCAACCTGTTGGTCCAGAGCATTGAGATCTCCGTGTGAAAGTCAATTTACTTCACCAAGTTCTCAGTTATGTTTAGAGTAGGTCTCGGATGTTTTCAGTATTTCTTGTAAGTAATAAAAAGAGACGAATGAAACAATTGCTGGCATATGAGTGTGCTGTAAATGACGTAGATCTGGTCATTTGGTCTTGTGAGAATTCAATGAGAAATGTTTGAGTTCAGGTTAAAATCTTGACAAATCCGAAAATATAGTTGAGAGCTTTTCTGAAATCCGAGAGGGAAACCTCTGAAAACCACGAGACCTTGGTTTGTCTCAGTTTGAGTGAATCTCATTGCTGTCTAGGAGAAAAAGGGGAGACATTATTTGAGGTCTGCTCACGATGAGTGATCAGACCAGTATATTGTCACATTTGTATTACTGAGAGATCAATGATTCATGTACAATGAGGTCACTGGATAGGTTCACTTGGAAAAACTTTTGCTGAAGATTCTTTAAAGAGGTAGATTTTTTTGGAAGGGTTTATAAAAAAACAAATACCTTTATATTTAGTCATCTGCTGTTTATTTCCTTAAAACTCAATCTGTTCTCATCTTTAAGACTGTGAGAGAAGTGATATGTATGATGGATAATAGATGAAAAGTGTTGAGCCTGGAATGTGATTGTGTGATGTTTGCTTTTAATCTAGAACCAAAATCCTCTGTCAGTCTGTGGTGTTTCATTACATTCGCTCTGTTAAAGATATGGTGCTTTAAAGCCCTTCACACACACACACACACACACTAAATCTAGTTAATATGTCATTAGGAGTGATGTGATATCATTTTCTTATTTCCAAACCAATTGACTCATCAAAACCTTACTTTTAGGACTCATCCTGAAGCATTTTTGTTGTTGTTAAAAATTGAATTTATTTAATACAACCTGCATGTGTACAAGTCAAAAAATCATTTATATATTCGAAACTGATCATTATGAGGTGCCATTCGTCATTTGTATATTAAAACAGATTCGCATTAAAAAAATATATATATGTGAGTGGTGGTTGGTGTGCCCATGCAAAACTCACCATCGTGATGCTAGGCTGTTGTGAGTTGTTGCTATGTGGTTACCATGTGGTTGCTAAGGTGTTTTGAGTGTTTGCTAGGTAATTAGCTGGGTTTCTCGGTGGTTGCTACGTAGTTACTCGTTGTTTGGGTAGTTGCTAGGTGACTTAATGACCTAGGATAAAGGAGCCCACCCCTATTTTCTATTATTTTAAGGTCCTCAGGTCCCTCTTTTTATTAATGGAACGCTAGAGATTTTTTTTAAGGGACAGTTCAACTGAATTTACTCATCCTCAAGTTGTGCCAAGCCTGTACACATTTGGTTGTTCTGCTGAACACAAAGAAAGATATTTGAAAGAATGTTTATAACCCAACATTTCTGGGGAGCTGTTAAGTAATATAGCCGAAAAAAATCTACTATTGAACTTAACTTAACTCAATGGTGGCCCAGAACAGGTTTGTCACATTTTTCAAAATATCTCCTTTTGTGTTCGACAGAAAGACATTTATAAAGGCTTGGAGACATGTGAGCGTGATTTTTTTGTTAACTATCACTTTAACATCCGGGTAACACTTGTATGTCTTATGGCTTAAGACGGTGTGATTTAAAGTATCTATCATGCCAAAATAATAGGTTTCACAGAGCAAGGCTTTACAATAATTGCCTAACCCTGAATATAAGCAATAGTAATAACAACCAGCGTTGTTATTTCTGATGTCAGGTGATATTACATTTAATAAATCATTGATAACTTAATTTGTGTCGTAAAGGCAAATGCAACAAGCGTTCAGCTCAGCTCTGTGTTAATAGGGAAGTGTCGGAGGGCCGGTTAAAGTGACGGTTCAGCACTTGGCTTGTTAAGCTGATCAGGTCTGATCTGATGTGTCTAGAGAGCTGTCAGAGCGGCTGATCTACCGGCAGGCCGCGTCTTCATCACGCCTCTTGTTACCCATGACAAACAGCGGTTGTGGGTACACAGCTATTCATTAGAAATGCAGGTGCAGAACGGTGCTAAACACTGATCCGGAGAGAGAGAGATGGCCGGTGCAAGCGTTAGTGGTAAAACTGTACACTGGAAGCTTTTACAACAAGCTTAGTGTCAGTGTCTTTGGTTTGAAGACCATCTTAAAGGGACAGTTCACCCGAAAATAAAACTTCTGTCTTTATTTATTTAGCCACATATCTGTGTATGACTCTTTCTTCAGTGGAAAACCAAAGAAGATATTTTGAAAAATGTCTTAGTGGTTTTGTTCCTGTACAATGGAAGTCAATTGGGCTCAATAATGTCTGGTTTCCAACGTTCTTTAAAATATCTTCTTTTGTGTTCTGTTGAAGAAAGAAAGTCAGACAGGTTTGAAATGACAAGAGGGTGAAAAATGTTTTTATTCATGGGTTGTGACATTATATTCCTTCATTGTTCCTATGGGTATAGTGGTTCATATTTATTTTCTTTACTGTGATATAAAAATCCCTGCAATTCCATGATTTTTAAAATGCAATAAATATTTATTTATTAAAATTATAATGTAAACACCCCAATGTGTAAATATTTTATATTGACAAAAATTATATACATATAAAATAATTTCTTTATTTGTTTTATAATAATAAAAATAATGTTTTATTGCATTACGGTAATAAGAATTATGTGTATGTATAATCTAAATAAGTAGGATTAACTTAATTTGTTATGTTAATTTACACACAAAAATGACATGAGGGTGAATAATACATTTTTGAACACAGCTTTTTAAATAAGTTTATATACAAAACCTGTGCAAACACATTAAGTAAATTAACTCTACGAGTTGTTTTTTCATTGTACCAAAAATATATAATTTTACTTTAATGGTACTAATATGATATATGAACATGATATATCTATACCTGAACGTATATGAACAGCTCAAAACATACCTTCTCTGCATTTACTTGACTAACCAACAACACACCAACAACAACTAACCAGCTTTAACCCTCATAGTAGCATGGCCATGTAAACTAACAGCACTGTTTAGTGTGTTGACAAATTTGTTTATAGGCTCTCCTTCTTGTAAGTCGGTTCGGATAAAAGCATATGCCAAATGAATAAATGTATATAATTTCTTACATCTTTCCTATTTGACCGGATATGTGCTCTTGGCAGGATTTGTAAGTTCCTTCCTAAGAATCCTGGTAGTAGCAAAAAACAGACCAGTCATACCCTAAGCTTATTTGGATTTATTGGATCAATGTTGAGTGAGCGTCCATTAGGGTTTGTGAAAGCTTCTGTGTGCTTGCTTAGGATGAACAGTTTCACCTTACATGCCGATCTTTAGCTTGCTTTGTACTGAAAGTATTCAATAAAAGCTCCATTCCTCTCCATTCCTCTCTATCTTTGTCTCGATCTTCTGGTTCTGCCTCTCGCTGCTCATACATAAGGTGCAAGTTTCTGTTTTTAACATCCCATTGACAAATTCAAGAAGGTGTAAAAATGTTAGCGCAAAAGCGTGAAGATACCCCGATAGCACAATGAAAAAATTTAAATTGCTTTCAAGTTCAGGCTAGTAGACTGTGAACTAGACAAATAAAACTGAGATAATAAACAAATCCAAACAAAATTGAGAAGAAATGAAAATGCGGGAATAATCAAGATATTGTAACTGCTAGATTCGGGATCTAGGACCACCCAGATTTACTGGTTTGATGTTAACAGATCCCCAGTGGTGTAAGCATGAGACAAAAAGCAAAATAACCACAATACACACCGTCTGCTTACAAAACACACAAAGGCGGCGAACAACATCATTAAAGTCTTATATAACTATTAGCAAGGACAAGCAAGATTGCGTTCTTCAGGTTTGAACTTGGTTAAAAGTTATTAGGCGTTGTTGGATATCAAGACTCGGTTTAGTGGTTCCTAAGCATTTAAAATCTTTTCTCAAAGAGTGAAAATCTGAGACAAACGTGTTTATTTTTAGAAGAGCAAAGTCTTAATGTTTTGAAGCCAAGCGACACTTCTATTTTCTACCTTGCCTTAGCATCTGCTATTAATTTGATCACAGTTCAGGGATGACTTCGGTCTGTCTCTCATTTTCTCATGTCTCATCCTGACCCCTTCACAACTTTTCTCACAAAGCTCACTTGTTTGATAATCTTTGATTAATCTGTTAGAGCTCAGATCTGCATCGCAATTGATTCATCTCCGGTTCCCATGTCTCAAGGAATCAATCTCTTATGGGGCTCAAATTCGCACAAATGCTTATTTGCACACTTGTCAGATCCGGAACGGTGAGAGAAACATCTTTGCATCTCTGCTCCGTACGTCAAGGATACTTGGAACCGTGCAAGATTTCCAGGTGCTGACGGTTTATATGTCCCAAGGCTCTCAAGGCAATTATTTAGCAAAGCTTATATAATGAGAGAGAGAGTATGTGTGTTACGCTTCAGCAGGTATCACCCAAATAAATATATTCTCTGGGAACCACAAGCAGTTTGCTGCTGTTGCTTGGTGCCGTAGCCCCGAAGTTCCCATCTGCACCTCTTCTTGGTAACAAAATGTAGCAAAACGATGACTACCGGTTATATCCGCTAGCGATAACAACATGATTGCTAACAAGAAAGCGACAAGTATCTGTACAGTTCTACATATACATTAATATCTATTATAATTGTAATTTAAAAATAAATATTAATTAAATAGATACATACAAAATAAATTATTTAATATGAATTATTATTTAATTTTTTTTTAAATGTGTGTTTGTAGGATTAGGTTTATAAGATTTATTTAAATATTTCCTTACTTTTGTAACAATACCAATTTTATATTGACAAAGTCCTTTTTTCATTTTTCTTTAAGCCTTTTCTTATAATTGTATTCACACTGCTTTAGGGTGTTAGTTCCTCAGAGCTAGTTGACTTGGTTTCGTCTTAAAACTCTTCATAGAATATTTTTGTAATTCACATGGAGATGAACAAAAAAAGCACAAAAAAGTGGCAAGACTTTGTTGCAAGCTCTGTTGGGGGTGGGGATGGGTAACACGTTGCTTGTTCTCTTAGTGGGAGGTAACCACAGATTTTCAGGTTCAGAACACTTGTAAGAACAGCTATCTGAATAAGGCAGGCGGGAGGACGTCAGGAATGCACACACATCCCAATGCTCCCACACCAGGAATGTGGCTTTTCGCAAAACACACATTTCACTAACGGTCTGACAGATACGTGGTTCCCGCCATGGATTCAGAAAACACTGCACACAGAATAATGTGACCTGAGATTTTTCATTCCAGCCCTTTTCAAAACATTCACGGAAACTTTAAAGGGCCGAATACAGACCCCTGACCTCCACTTGCAGAAGGAATGCAGAAAGCTGTTCATTCTCTGTAGGGGTTGAATTCAGCGCAGATTTTAAATAAACCTTACTTCTGAAGACAGAAGAAAGTGGTCAGCATGCAGCATACCTACAGGTCTCTGTACAGCATAACTATAAACTGAAAGTCATCTAAACGACTAAGTTCACCCAATAATACCGTCAATTTTTGTTAATTATTTTACCCTCATATCATTCAAAACTTGTATATTACTCTTTCTTATGTGAACCAGGAAAGATGATATTTTGAGAAATATTAAGGTTTTGTGTCCAATGGAAATCAATAAGGATCAGTGTTGTTTGGTTGCCAAAATGTGTATTTATTGCAACAATTCATTTCATGAAATTATAATTCCATTCAATTAAGAATTTACATCATTTATGTAGAAAATGTTAACAACCCAACTAGTTGACAATCCAGACCTATCTTACATTGATTTTTTCAAAATCTCCTTCAAAAACGTTTTTCAAAGTTTTAGATGGTTGATGCGCACCAGTTTCAAACGTTTCACTTCTTTGTCGTACCACCACGGGAGATTGTTCTTGCTTTAATATAGCCACTCGCAGTAGGTGCACCTGTTCGGTCTTGCATTGAAAACAGGGCAATGCCTCAGGCATGCCTTTTAATACCAAAGGCGTTGATATTTATCATCTGGATACATTTGGAGCAGGAAGCAATGTTGTAAAAAGAGCAGAACATAGTTCTGAATTATTTAGGCTATGAATAACTTATGAAAAAAGTGTCATGTTGCATGCGGGCTTACCGCGTGAATAGAGTTGGTCATGAATAGAGTTGGATGGCTTAAAATGACACGGCTGTTTATACAAATACAGTGGAAGAATTAGTTATGACAATAAAGGAAAGGTTTTTAAGGCTGGGCAACTACTAGATTCCTCCTTTTTGCTGTGTTTGCCAGGCTTGTCGTACATGACTAACCAAAACCAAATTTTCTCTGTGGACTTACTTTACACCTGGGTGCCTTCTGTCATTAGAAATGAAAATTGCGCACCTGTTCATAACATCGGAACCTTGATCCTAATATCGAACAGCTAGGATTCTTCCAGCTGCATACAAATCGTTTTGGATACAAGATGGGCCCTTATTTTGCTTTCAGCGGTGCAGAAGTAGATTCAGAAGTCTGAAAGCTTCTCCCGGGCTGCCTGACAAAAATGCCTGCCCACACTCTCACAGTTTGTATGCTATGTGTGTAGTCAAGATAGAGATTTTTGGGCAGTGGGGTGAAATTCTCTTTTGTTTTCTAAGACCGTCTTTGTTTAGTTTAGAGGTGAAGCTTGGTCATTTTTTTGTGCCCTCAACATTCCTGTGTTAAGAGACAAAGGTCAGCGGTCCTTTCATTCACACTGAGCGGGTATCATACTTGAAAATGTATGCTTGGACCAAACCTTTCCCAGGTTCTTCATTATTTCAAATGATAAAACAATAGAAATTGATTTGTAAACTATATAAATCCTATACAAATATTGCAACAAACTTATTTCCATGACCCCCCCCAAAATAAATTCCATCATAAACATACTGTGTTCAGACAGCCGTGCATTTTGGTCTGATGCATTTATTTCTGTATGGTATTATGGCAACAGACCCATTATGAAAGAATATCTGTTCAGGTTGTGGATGGAAACTTTGTCTAGAGAAGCTGAACCTGCACTTATTCATGTGTGAAAGTAATGACACGTTTGTAGAGTACAGTACAGGTTGAATCAAAGCGCTGTAATCACTCCATAATGAGAGAGGAAATGGAGAGAAAAAATGTTAACCGCAGAGCAACTTAAGTTTAATAGTGTTTGTGATAGGGCATGTACAAGACTTGCTCCACGATGTCTGATGGATATGTGGTTGCTAAATAAGAGAGCAGGTACATTTCTATCTGTTAATGAAGTTAATAAAGCAAAAATTCATAGAACAAACAGACATGTCCTGTAAATATTTTATTTGATTGAAAACGTATCATTTTTTTATTTATTAAGTGCCACTGGGCAGAGATGTCACCAGCCTGCACTGTATCACAATACATCATTGGCGTCGGGTGGAGATGCCATCCCGATAAATCACAGTTTGATGCATAATGAGTGGAGACCGCAATAATTCTCTCTCCTCACACACCCACCAAACACCGCAAATCTGTTTGCTTTCTCAGCAAACAGATGATTAAAGCTGCAATCTGTAACTTTTGCCTCTATATCGCCATCTCTGTTTGAAATAAAAAATTGCAGGTAACTTTACATTTATAAATAAAAAATAATTTACAACTTTAGATCGTTATTATAAGCTCACTGTTGTGAATGCGAGTAAGGTAAAGAGACAGTTTTGAACACATTTTTTTCTTTATTTTTAAAACAAAATCGTTGTAGATTGCAGCTTTAACCAATGAGAAAAGCTCTTTAGCATTTCTCACTGCTTTCATTCAAACCCTTTTTAAGTATTTTAACAAATGTCTTTGTTTGTTAAAGAAGCGGAAACATTAGACATGTTAGGCCATGTGTTATTGGTGGGGTGTTATAAGACATAGAATAGCTTTTCTTCTCCCAGGTGTTTTGTGTGAGAAAGAGCTGTGTGTACTTTACCTGTCCAAAATTTTACTTAGCTCAGTTATTCATATTTTTCCACATTTAATAATCATCCAAAACAAAGGAAACTGGGAATTGTAACAAAAATCAATTAAAACGTATGTTTTAGCATTGTTAGTATAGTCTCATTTTGCATTGAATTTGAAGAAATGGTTATATTGATATTTTTTACATTACAAAGGACTTTGCATCCATATAAAACATGCATGCAATACTCTTTCAAAAACATTTTAACAAAACATGTAAGTTTTGCAATAAAAAACATCCATGTTTCCCTTTTTTTTTTTAATCGGCAGAACTAATTTCAGATGCTTTAATACACACATTCAAAACAAAACATTTCACTCAAGTGTTCTAAAGCTAATGACCTGTAGTGAATAACCTATGTGGGATCTAAAGAGATGCATTATGATTTTTTGCACCTCAATGGCTATTAAAGAAAACTGTGTTCGGATTATTTCCATTGTGTTTCTATGTGGTTGCCAAGATGTTCTAAATCATTTTTGGGAAGTTGCGCACATATTTTAGCACATCTGTTTCCATTAGGAAAAGGCCACACCCCTCATGCACAAACAAGCGCTTTGCTTAGAATCATTTCCAGAGGGCCACAAGACATAAAGATGATGATGATGAGAGACTATTGATATAATTCCAGTAATTGTATTTGGAGGAGTCTCTCAGATGGGACAAGGCAACATTAAGATGTGTCTGGGGTGGGTCTGCATTTCTGAAGCAGTGGGCCTGGACATGTGCGAGGGATCTAAACTATGTAAAGATCAACAGATTAAAGCAGGTGGTGATCCACCCAAAAATATGAATATTCGTTTTTTTCACCTTGCAGACATAGGAATAAATAAAAATGAATAAGAACTTTGTGTAGTTCCTTTGACTTGAGGCTACTTTAAAACCTCCAGCAACCACAAAGTAGAGTGCTAAAACCACTCAAAGTTCCTTAGCAACCACACAGTAGAGTGCTAAAACCACTCAAAGTTCGTTAGCAACCACACAGTAAAGTGCGAAAACCACTCAAAGTTCCTTAGCAACCACACAGTAGAGTGCTAAAACCACTCAAAGTTCCTTAGCAACCACACAGTAGAGTACTAAAACCACTCAAAGTTCCTTAGCAACCACACAGTAGAGTGCTAAAACCACTCAAAGTTCCTTAGCGACCACACAGTAGAGTGCTAAAACCACTCAAAGTTCCTTAGCGACCACACAGTAGAGTGCTAAAACCACTCAAAGTTCCTTAGCGACCACACAGTAGAGTAGTAAAACCACTCAAAGTTCCTTAGCAACCACACAGTAGAGTGCTAAAACCACTCAAAGTTCCTTAGCGACCACACAGTAGAGTGCTAAAACCACTCAAAGTTCCTTAGCGACCACACAGTAGAGTGCAAAAACCACTCAAAGTTCCTTAGCGACCACACAGTAGAGTGCTAAAACCACTCAAAGTTCCTTAGCGACCACACAGTAGAGTGCTAAAACCACTCAAAGTTCCTTAGCGACCACACAGTAGAGTGCTTAAACCACTCAAAGTTCCTTAGCGACCACACAGTAGAGTGCTAAAACCACTCAAAGTTCCTTAGCAACCACACAGTAGAGTGCTAAAACCACTCAAAGTTCCTTAGCAACCACACAGCAGTTCCCTGGTAACCATCCACAGCACCTTCTCATTGTGGCTCATATATAAGTTCAACATAAATCTATACTGTCCCTAGCCCGATGCATCTGACACCTGTTGATTCTTCTCTCTGTGATTCATACTTCACGTCCGTTGCTTTGTGTCTATGGTAACCGCAGGCTGTTGAAATGTGTACCCGGGGGCCGTGGCCTTGATTTAGTATGAGCCTGTTGGAGCTACAGGAGACAAAGAAAGATTTGTTTTACTCTACACTCTTCTTCACACGGGCCAACAAGGTAGCATTCCTCAGCTTCAGTACAGACGGGCCGGAGCTTCAAAATTTTGAAGCATTTTGAATGCTTCAAAATTAGCCAGCAGAGTTTCTGAACAAACTCAAAGAGTGGAGGCCATAAGGAAAACAAGAGCAGGTGGAAAAAAGCTGGATATTAAGTTTTAGGACAGTTTGAAGTCACAAGTTGATGTTGATAGTGTGGATGTTTATCTCTTGGTGTATGTCTCTGCTACAAAGAATGAGAGAATTTGATTCATCCAGAAAGGCATACTTTGTCTAAATAGCCAACTTTTTGTTTTAAAAACACATTGCATCTCTATATGACTCAAACATGTTTCTGACAGGCTTTATGAGGTTCATCCAACTGCAAAATTTAGTTCACTTCCATCTTTATTAAGCTTATCTTTAAATCGCCTCGAGGTATAACAACCATCATTCGTGCGTGGCAGATGCTTTATGCCTTTGAATGTTTCATAATAACTGCAGAAGACTTTACCAAAGTATGCAACAGTCAAAGAGCCAACATGTATTATGTCACCTCTCGGGCAGATATACATCTAACGTAGCATGGCTAAACCTTACCTTAACAAAGCCATCTGTTCCTGCTGTGAGGCTTTAAAGTGGAGTCGTGCAAGTATGCCAGCACATGCAGTCTCTGAAGGTCTAAGTTCTGCTTGTCTGTTCCCATAAGCGTTAATCTGCCAAAACGCCTTTGAAGGAAGCCGGCAGTGCATTTAATTGGAGCAGAGCTACGCTTCTGAGTCCATCAGCTTTCTGCTAATAATAGCTCTTGAAATTTGCTTACCCACTGGACCTTATGTTGTTCAAGATTTCTTGTCTCATGGCTGAAAATCCTGCCGGGTTTGAGAATTGTAAAAAAGATAGGTAGCATAATAGAGAAGGTAGCTTGGTTGTTCATATCGGATCTGTTTTGTGATGTTTGCAAAATGTGCCATTAGAATGTTATAGGGTGGTTGCCAGGGAGTTGCTACGTTGTATGGGGTTGTAAAGACGTTTCTGTGAATAAGCAGTTGCTTGGGTGTTCTGTGTGGTTGTTATCATGATGCGGTGCTGTTGGTTGGGTGATCCGAGCCATTGCTAGGAGGTTTGCCTCTGGCCTGTACATCAAGTCTATGTAATTGTTTAATTATAAGTCAAGTAAAATTCCCTCCATTCGCTAAGATAGGTTAAAATCACATCTGATTGCATCCAAAGTTGATAAATGACATCTTGTTCAAGTGATGCAACCATCTGAATTCTTCAACCTTTGTTGTTTCAGAATCCAGACGTTAGGATGCACTGCTGATGTGAGCTGATCTGAGTTCGGCGTCTCTGATGGAGCTGAAAGTTTGGGTGGACGGGGTTGTCCGAGTGGTTTGCGGCCTTTCAGAGGAGACATCATGCCAAGATGTAGTCATTGCACTTGCCCAAGCCATTGGTAAGTACAACTAAGCTTCAAGTTCAAGTTTATTTATATAGCGCTTTTTACAATGTGTATTGTTTCAAAGCAGCTTTACAGGGCAAACAGGAAAAACAGAAAAGGTAAAACACAGCACAGTGCATTGTATTTATACAACGAGTAAGATCATACTAATAAATAATATATAATTTCTAAATAAATAAATAAATGCAGTCTCCCAGTGAGCAGGCCAACACTGCCCTGCTGTGGCGAGGAACCCAAACTCCAATGATTGATTAATGGAGAAAAAAACCTCGGGAGAAACCAGGCTCAACCGGGAGGGCCAGATCCCCTCTGACGTGTCATAGCTGCACTCAAACTGCTGACATGTGATTTAAGTTTAGCATTCAATACCAAATATTGTAACTTCAGCATTAATGAGACAAATAGTCCGTCTTTGCTCTTTGTTGGGGGTGTATTGGTCTGAGCTGGGATGCTCCGATGGTCATATTTCTCTTGGCTGGTGGTGGAATTGCCTTAGATGGGGCTGGGATGCTCAGTCAGTCTGCAGCTGTAGCTGGCGTTATCTCAAATTGGGGATGGGCATCTGTCGGTCGTCTGGACATGGTGGAACTTCTTCCTACCTCGGGATGGGCATCCCGAAGCAGAGGCGGAAAGAGAATAAAGAGAATAATTAGCGTAGCTGCTGTTTAAACACACCGCTACCTGAAAAACAAAAGAAGCCTTTTTTTTGCAGAGTTAACCTTAACATTGTCTAGAATGAGTGGTGTGGTTGAGAAATTATTGGCCCAACAAGGGGGTCATTGAATTAGCCAATGTCCTTAAAGCGATCCCAGGACAGTCCCACTTGCTCATTGGAACTGCTTATGTAACAAGAATACTGTCAGTTGCTTTGGATAAAAAATGTATTTGTTTAAGGTGTCAGAATGTCATAGATCATTTTGTAGCTGATTTTTATTATTTCTACATTTGTGTCCTTTATAGGTCAGACGGGTCGCTACATTCTTATTCAGAGACTGAGAGACACAGAGCGCCAACTTCTGGCCAATGAGCGTCCACTGGAGTCCTTGGCCAAACTGGGCCAGCACAGCAGCGAGGTTCAGTTCTTCCTCCGACGGACCGGGCCCAGCAGCAGCGAAGAGCCAAGTCCACACAACCACACGCTTCCTATCCACAAGCCGTCTACACCAGAAGCCAAACGGGGCTTGCCGAAAAAGTCCTTGACCTTCAACTTAGGCCCTTCCGGCACCTCTCGTACAAAAACAAAGGATTTGAGGAAAACGCCTTCTCCTGAACAAAGGTTGTCCCCAGTTCCTCAAGCGGCATACCTGCCCGGACCTTCCAAAGAGGAGATTTTCCGACGTGTACACCAGCAACAAGAGCAGTTACGAAACCTTGAGTCCCAGCTAGTGACTGTAGAGACGGAATGTGAGTCTTGCGAACGGTCATCCGATGAGGAATCGACCTTACAGGAGGAGATAGATGTGTTGGAAGAGGCACTGTGGAAGAACCAGCAGGAGCTGGAGGAGGAGGAGCTCTGGGAGGCGGAGCTTAAGGCAGAAACAGATCGGGAGCGGGGTATGAAGCGGAGGCTGGGAGAGCTGCATGCTAAACTGGACGATTGCAGGCAAAGGTTGCACGAGTTCAACGCCCATGCCTCGCAGCTCGAGAAGGACATTCAGAAAGAGAGGCTGGCGGCGGAGACCTCGCCCGGCCGAGATGACTCGAAAGACTCTGCAGAGGAAGTCAAGGTGGAACTTGAAAGTCGACAAAAACATGGGGAGGAGTTGGAGGCGGAGCTTATAGAGCTGGAAAAGGCTCTTGGGAGGGCGGAGACTCTGCTGAAGGTAAGCAGAGAGGGCGTGGCTCTAGAGAGAGGCCAGTAGCTATTGGCTGCATATGTGCAGATACTGTGATCCAATCAATGAACTGATGTTTTGAAAGCAAAGAAATGAAATTTTTCATGTTATCCTATGAATTACATATAATTTTCAATAAGTGTTTTAATTGTACATATGGTCTCTTTTATATCGTGTGCATTTTATACCTCTGAAGGAAAGACTAAATAAAAACGTACCCTTGACTTAGTTTCTTTTCCTGCCAGACAGTCGTGAATTTCACACTGTATGTAATTACAGACCAGCCATAGTTTTTCAATATTTCAGTATTCCAGCATCTTGCAATCAAAGACTTGAAAGTCCGTGAAGATCTAAAATACCGCAGTGCCACTCAAAGTGGATGAAAAGGCAAGGAAATCAACCATGACTAAACCATGTCTTGCATAATGAAAATCTATTCCCATCAGATCAGACTTGCTTGTGAAGTCGGAGGTTGAATTTCCTCCAGCGCCGGCAGACGATGAATTATCATAGCTTTTAAAAAGCAGGTCACGGGGTTACCAGAGTCAAATACTTTGCGATGAACACCGACTTGTCTGTGTTTGAATTTTGCTCGTCTCATGACACACTTACGGCGAAGTGACAAACACACCCATAGAGGACAAATCCAGAGATTACTGTAAATAGAGCCGCAGGGCACAAAGTTAAAATTACAGTGATAAACTATGCTGCCTCCTCGGGGTTGATTGCGTACTTGCAAATATTCATCCGATGCGATGTCTGATAAACTGTTTTGTTAAAAGAGATCCTCTCTCATGGTAAATTTTATGGCTCTAGTTCAAATACACTTATGCAACATACATACATTTTTAATCTCTAATAAAATATAAAAAGTGTTTCAAAAACGATATCAGTTGTCTGAAGTGGGACCTTACTTTTAGGCACTACTGTATAGATAGTAGATATTACATTAAGTATTATATTAAATTCAATATTATATGAAACACAGATATAAAAATAAAGAGTTTATTTGCAAAAATCATGTTTTTTGTGTGTTATTTTGTTCGTTTTTTTACTTAATCAAAACAAGCCAACTGCAGTATCAATGATATTAATTATAATGCAATAAAAATGGAGTTTTGCGTTTTTACAATTTAACTCTCTAAATATAAATCTTTTAAAAATGTAAACTAAACTATACTAAGATTACTGAAATGAATATATGTCCAGTTTTAATAAAGTACCATGAAAAGTTTAAAACTAGGCAGATATACTTTACACTTTACTTACCAGAATCATAAAATCCAAAAGATCTGGGTGCGTTGACACTGACAGTGAAGAGAATGAAGATTTGTTTGGTCAACACTCCTTGTTCAACACTGACATCTGCTGGTTGTTTTTTCAAATAAATGTTGCATCTAATGACCTCCGTACACAACAAGCTGGTGAGTGGAAGATCCAAGCAGACAAAGGGTTTCAATTATTGAAAAATTAATTTGTCTAAATATATATATATTTAGGAAATATATATATATTTAGGAAATATATTGATGAGTTTATTTATTTTTACCAACAGTTTATTAATTTTTATATTTTATAAATACGAAAGTAATATGCACAGTACAATGACACATATTATATAAAAACAAACTTTCAAAGCCCTATTTTTTTATTATTGAACTGTATTCCATATGAAATTCTTAAAGAATCAAACGCTGTTTCTTTTACTTTGAAAGCAGCTTAATTAATTTCACAGCATCTTTATTGAGGAACACCTAAAAGAAGTTGAGAAATGTTGTCTACACCACTGTCTTCGGTGCTATTGCTATCATGTCACTTCTAACATTAACGGTTAAATTGTAGTCTCAATTCATCAATTCTCATTGACTTCCAATCACATCAGTGGTGCAGATTGCTTTCAGTGTGAACGTACCTTAAAAGCAGATTTACTGTACATCACCTACAATGTGAATAAGTGTATCATCTAAAAAAAACGGCATGTGGTATAAGTATCCTATTTACAGAACAATATAACAGACATCCTATCTTCATTTCAGTTTCTATTTTTTGCATAATATCTGGTTGTAAAAACCGATAATTAATCATATTTTAGGAATTTTTGGCTGTTGCGCATCTCCACAATGACTCCTTCATTCTTTACTTCGTAAAGCTGGGATTTAAAAGCCAGGGGTTTTCAATGACGTGACTACACATTTTGCATAGATCTTGGTACTGTATTTCATCCATCGGGGCTGAGCAGGCAGTGTGTGATCGTCTGTTCTCTGTGTATGTAGGCTAAGGAGGACGAGGTGGAAGAGTTGAATAAGGAGCTGAGACAGTGTAATTTACAGCAGTTTATCCAGCAGGCCGGAGCCCCTCAATCCCGCACAAATCCCACCGAACATCTGGAACAACTGGACCTGATGCAAGAACTGCAGGACAAACACATCAACAATGGTACGGGCTACACACAAGCTGTACTGTATTTTCAATGTATTTTCAATGGCTGTTCTTAAACAAAAGCTTCACCCAAAAATGAAAATTCATCCATCATTTATGCACTTCTCATTATACTTTGTTGATTTTTACCGGCCACATTTTGCTTTGCCACAGATTCGCCTCCGCGTCCCACTGCCAAAAAGTTTCTGGGTCACCCGCGTAACCTGCAGAACCCCCTGGTGTCCAGTCTGAATCCTGAGGGTGTGTATGTGTGACAACCTGCTGCTTCACTGTCTGCTCCGCCCCTCTGCCCCGCCCTGCCACGCCCACTGGTGTCAGCCCTCCCTGGGTGAAGGTGCCTGCATGGTGGCTCTTCTCTATCCGCCCTCTTTTGATAAACGTGTGACTGTAGCACTTTAGCTGAAAGGCATTATGTATAGTTTCTATAAACTCATTTCCATGACGTCACTGTAACCTGAATGTATAATTTCAGTCGAACATATTGAGTGCAGCTTGTGCAATTTAGGTTGCTGCTTAGATTATTTGTAAATATGAAACTTTCAGAGCTACAAAGCGAGCATATAGTGCCTTTCAAATAGAAGTGTTACCTTGATCTGTGCTTAATGCTTTAGTTTTTCGGGATGTTGGGTTTGATCTAAGTTAAATCTTCATTTGACTTTGATTCGCAAACTAAGGTTTTCTACCCGGGTTCTACACTTTTCTTCTGTCTGCTCTTGTGTCGCAGTATTGACTTTGTGAGTCTTTCAAGCAGTATGTTGGATTTCTAGAGAAGCGGTGTGTGTTATTTACCAAAAAGTGACGATTCTTGTTTGCTCACTCTCATATAAATGAACTCAAATGTATAAATTACACACAGATCCATGAACTATGTTCAGCTTCCTGTGATGGGGGATGCACACCAATAAAAACTATCTGTGATCCTGTTTATATTGCATGATCAGGGGGCGTCAAACTCTAAAAATATAAATGCAATGTTTGTACTTAAGCTCAACTTCCACAAAAGTAAGAAAGTCTTACAGGTTTGTTACAGAATGATGGCGAGTAAATGGGAGTAAACTCTCATTTCTGAGACATTAATTCCACTTGTTAAATCCAAACGTATGAGTGAATCGGTCATTTGATTTGTTCTGAATGTACTAGAAACATTGAAACATTGTACATAATAAACATATATCATAAACAAAAATCATTTGAATGATTGTAAATCAGGTGGTCCAGGAAAATGGACTTACTTAAATGTTCTGTGAGTTTTTAAACAGTAGACAGCCATTATTACTAACATTTCTAACTTGGAATGTATTAGGCACACGCATATGTGCAATTTGGTTGATAAAATACTTTGAAATGGTTTGATCAATATTAATGGGTATTTATGGAGAAAGTTCACACAAAATGAAAATTATTTGATCATTTATTCACATTCATGTCATTTCAAACCTGTATTAGGTTAGAATTTGACTTATTGTCAAAAATGTTGTTAGCCGAACAACATGGAACCTCGTTGACTTCCATTGTATGAACACAAACCCACTGAGACATTTCTCAAAATATCTTCTTGTGTGTTTCACAGATGAAAGAGTCACAAACAGATTTTGAATGACATGAGGGTGAATAAATCATGACAGAATTTCTACTTTTGGGTGAACTGTCCTTTTAAGGCATGAAATAAAATGTGCTTTTACCTTTAATATCTGGTGTTCGGAGACTCTGTGTTGTGTGAACCTCTTCCCCTCAATGTGTGTTGGAATGTCTCTGTGTGACATTTCATATTTCGTCCTTAAAAACATCCCCACACCTCCATGCCTTGTATTTTATTAATAATCAGTAATGGATTTATTGCCTAGAGCCAGGACTGTGTGTATTTACACAACAGCTACACACATGTTTAGATATTTTGGGGGGGTTGGAAATTTCATTCTGCTGACTCCCGGCTGCCATGTGCATGAACCCTGCAACTTGTGTATGTTTGTACATACAGTGTTACGGTTATAAAGTGTAAGCAAAGCAAACCCAAAGCATCACTCAATGTGCTTTTCTGTGTCTTGCAGTCCTGAGATCCAGCGAGTCATCTTGGCAGTAAAAACCTGAATCATAGGGATAAGGATCTGTAATGACTTTCTGCTATATACTCAACCCCTCTGTCTTCACTGTCCATGTCAATATAGCCGTATGTTATATATTTACTGTATATATGAATTATATATTTACTACTTTTTGGTACATTTCAAAGATTTCATGTATTTACTGTAAAGTATGACCAGAAGATTTTATCTCGAAAACGTTTACTTTTGTCTATGTATTTAAATACAATAAAGACTCTGCATTGTGTCTTAAATATGTTGATGGTGTGGTTTTAAATGAGGGAGGTGTTTAAAACGAGATGCACAATTTAAAAAATGTATTCTTCATTTTCCATCAGAATGTTTCTTTGTTTAAAATTATGAAAGCACTAACACTTTTTCTAAGTTTTAAAGTGGATTAGATTTTAGGACTTCTATAGGTGTATTCGATAAGTTGATAATACATTTGCGAACCAAGCGCTCCCAGGTGGTCAAAAAAGTGAAAGACAGCATAACATAATTCAAATCTTCTAAAAAAAGTTTTGATTATGTATTGACTTGTGTGTTAAATAGTTACACACCTTACATTTTGAATTTACAGATGTCATCTTTCCTTGCATTATAATCCAAATAATTTCTTGCTCGAAATTTACAGCATATTTCTACTCTATATATGACCTTTTTTTTACAAAATCTCTTTGTTTAATCACACCCTGTATATCTGTTCAGATTGGAGGTTTAAAAATCATTTGAAGCATTAACAGCATTCTGTGAAATGTATTTATTTGAAACATATTTCAGTCACACCATATGAGCATGTTTATGTTTATAGCTTTGTAGTATCCTTGTATAATAGATTATTTGAAAAGTTTATTTTTATCAGTTTACTATTTTTGATCAATGCATGGCTTTGCAAGTGAAATTTCATAATTAAGTGTGAAAGTGGATTATGAGAAGAAGAGTAAACTTCAGGACATCACAGCCCTCGTGGCTGCCTTGTTACCAGTCCTGTATGACAACTATATACATTACACTGTTACAGAAACTACAGAGTAGAACAAAGAATATGGGCTTGGCTGCGGTCATGAAATTCCAGAATAAATTGCATTATAAACTTATTCCGCTGAGAAGGAAAAAGATGGTTCAATATTGATTAAATCAAATGTGTAAAGTATGACAAATTACCTAATGTGAGCCGGTACCATTAAGTATTAGAACCCAGACACATGTCTTTGCTACTAAGTATTATTACAAGGAGTATTGAAAATTCGAGTCAATTTTATCTATATTTCGTAAAATTTGTGTTTTGTAATTTTTTACGTTTTACATTAATTCAATTAAAAAAAAAAAATCATTATATAGGTATATAATATAAACGTATTATTTACAGTGATCAAAAATAGACCAAATAGCAAGTTGACAAATTAAATGCCCACATTGGTAAACCACTCATAATTTAACAAGGCAAAATAAACACTGTCACCTTTACTTCATTTAATTTTTTTATTAAAAATAAACAGAAAATAACACAAACGTTGGCTATAAAGTTACAGTATGTATCAGGGTTTTTATAATTCACATGCAGTTACGCCAGCACAACCTCTTACATAAAGCTACAAGTTCAAAAGTTCACAGGAAAAAATTGGTCAAATTGCACACACAATAGCAGAATAACTCCTACAGCTACAAGTCAAACGATTACATATACAATACAGCGCACACATGCTACAAAATAGACATCGTCTAGCTTCAGGACACGTATGATAT
Source organism: Triplophysa tibetana (assembly GCA_008369825.1). Lineage (NCBI taxonomy): Eukaryota > Metazoa > Chordata > Actinopteri > Cypriniformes > Nemacheilidae > Triplophysa > Triplophysa tibetana. The sequence goes on from CM017894.1 coordinate 7,345,302, forward strand.
AGCAGATACATGACAGTGACGCCCCGCACGTACATTAAACGTGACGTCATAACGACATTTGCAGTCGTTCATGCACTTGGCAGACGCTAATGCAAATCCACTACTAGTGTAACAGAGATATACATTTCATCCGATTCCGTGTTAAAACAGGATTCGAACCCTTCACCTGGGTATTGCAAGCACCGCGCTTTACCTGTAGATCCACGTGCACCCAAAGGTGTCGCTTTGTGAGACTGTATATATCCGTCGTGGGACGATCCCACGAAGTCAGGCATACATCCAAAAGCTGGTTAGCCGCTGTCACACGCACAGTGGGATGGAGAATAGACGCAATGTGCGTTAGTCAGTGGCTTACCTGCTTTCAGTAATCAAACATTCTCAAATGACGCCAGAGGAAACCAAGGAGACCACTGTAAAAAACTGAATATAAAATACACATTTTATTAACAATCATTTTCCAGCTGATGCATTCAGCAGAACAGTGTGGCTATACAATTCTTTAATGATAATGATTCATTTTTAATGACGTTACTATTTGATCATTACATTCCATGCCTCGGCCATGTGACAACGACAAACGACTAAATAAGTTTGAATACACAAGAAGCACATTCGTGAACAATTAATCATATGTTGTCATTTGCTTAATAAATAAATGACCACTGTTGGACAAATATCAATCATAATAATATTGTATATTTTACTGTCTGTACTATACATGCATAATTGTGTATCTAAATGCAAGAACGATTAGAAAGAAAGAGTAAGCTCATAAAACACGATACCATTTGTCTATTTATCATCACATAAATGTATAAATATGAATTGATTTGAAATCTCAACCCCAAAAAAAACTCAGTTACTCACATCAAATTCCAATAAACCCTTTAATTACAGGAAGAAGCGAGGATTAAACAGCCAACGCTGACGTCCTGTTAAAAAATACGCAGCAACATCTGTTTTTCTTAACGAAATTAATTTCATCATAAAGTACCAAATTGTGAATAGTACACTACAACCAGAGCAGAAGTTCAGCTCACTCGCGCGATCCCAACCCTGCCCACTCCCCTGCAACGCCAACCTGACCTGCTTATGCAAATCAACACTGATTTATGATAAAGACAGCAAATAGGCTGCGCGGCATTCGCGAGAAAGCCCGCCCTTTAGATGGAACTGTCGAATGACTGCGCAGAAGGGGCGTGGATATGTCAATCATATGTTCGGTGGATTCTCTTTGAGTTATAGCGGGGTGCGGCGCGTTCTGTTTTGCACGTCGTACTTTCGGAACAAACCATTTTCTGTTTACTCCCTTTTTAAGGCTGAGGATACGTCCGATTATTTATGCTTTATTTCTCTCCTCCTTAGATTTGAAAGCGGTTGGGGATGTTAAAATGCTCATTTGAGGCCCATATGTGACGCTTTTTCATGGTTTTACAGAAATCAGCTCCACCCGCGGTTTGAGAGTGGGTTGACTCTGTTCGGCCGTGTATAGAAAAGCCATGAAGCTAGTGTGGATGTGCACGTACGAAGCATGCAGAGAATGAGAGAGAAAGAGAGAGAGAGAAAGAGAGAGAGAGAGAGAGAGAAAGAGAGAGAGAGAGACATGGCGCGAATTTTTTGTTTATATAAACTCAAATGTAGTTTGTCAGAATGACACTTTATTACGTAAACGGGTATTAGGTGAAGTGGTGGGATTTAGAAAAAACGTTGCATTCAATGCATGACTTTTAAAAATTCTAATTTGTGTTTAAAATTAAATAATTTTACATTCAATGTGTTTATTTGTAAGAAATGTTTTTTGTTTGTTTATTTGAACTGTTACAATGTTAAAATGATACAAACACGTGGAATCCGGACAATACCCTGTAAAAACAAATAAACAAAAAGTTGAATTAATAAGTACTTTTAAAAAATTAAATGGATTTTTTAATTAAACCAAACATTAAACGGATAAAGAAAACCTTTTATTACTAAATCGAATAGTAATAAAACATATTGATAGATTTATAAAACAACATCGTTATTATTAATAATATGGAAATGCGAGACCTACGCACGCTCACTAAATGAACAAAACCAAATGTACCTGCTAAATAGTTGAAATGGTTATCAGCGGTCTTCAGATATAAAAACTTTAGCTCATGAATATTAATTGGTTCGCTTTGTAACCTTCACAATGAATATGCACAAGCCAATAAGCAGGATGGCTAATCACTCGAAGCCTACTAGGTAACGTAACGAACCGTAATTAATATTCATGAGCCATGTCTTCGCCATAGTAGCATTCGAACAGTCCTCTGCCTGTAGCGTCAAAGACAAAACGCCGTGTGGACTTCAAAACACAAATAATGTCCTACACAACCTAACTGGGTAGGTAGGTACAAATAATTAACATTACAAGCTCCCCAATTAATTCAATAAATGAGAATTATATCGCATATAAAAGCTGTTTATAAACTACCTGCACAAAAATACCAAAATAGCCGACGAGTTAAATTTAGACTGAGGACAAGAAACACATCTAGCGTGTTAGCTTTAGCCGTAGCTTTATTGCCAGTGCTCAAGGTTAATAATTCACTGTATTTGGCCTTAATTTAAAACATTAAATGTTTTAAATGCTTCCTATTGTGAGACCTCGTTGGAGTTATTTTGCTTATTTGAATTAACTTGAGCTGTTTTGTTAGCTAGCCTGTTATTAGCCGATAGCGTCGAAATGAACATTGTGTGTTATCAAATAAATAAAGAATTGTCTCTCGCGTGCATTGAACTTTAAAATGACATTGCAAAAGCGTTTCTAAGCTAAGAGTTGTGTAAATAGTGATGCAAAACAGTGGTTTGTGTTGTCGATAGTTTCAGGAGCACTGATTTAGTAGGCGTGTAGTTAAGGTAACTGTTAACTGTGATATGAGCATAAATTCAAAAGGCTTTTGATCTGAATGATGCAACACATTGACCATCTTTATTCAGTAGGTTAAGGAGATGTTTATTCTGTGTTGACATTGGATTTAAATGTATGTACAATCCATATAAAACCCTGCTGATTGTTCAGTACTGTGTTATTTACAGTAGACTGATGCATAACCATGGATGAAGAGGACAGTCAAGATGAGCTGATCAACAGAAACGTCTCCCACGGAAAAGGCAAAAGACCTGCCATGTCCATCATCTCTGATGATGGTTAGTAATAATGTACAAGCTTTGTATGCATCAACAGCTAGACCAGTCAGTTTCTGTCTCCTTTTACACCAGTTGTCCTGTATGCTATGTTGTGAATTATGTCAATTTTTATGCTATACCTCTTGGCTGCATGCCATCAATTTTCAGAAGATAATTCAGAAGATGAAGGAGAATCAGAAGATGCAGAGACTAACAGCGAGGAAGATGCTTCTGAAGAGGAAAATTTGGATGGGGAGGAGGACGATGAAGAGGAGGATGACAGTGAAGGTAAGAATACATTTTTCGTGTAATGTGTTGAGTAGTTTGACTTTAAATGATGATCTAATGGCTGTCTGCAACTTCAGATGAGGACTCTGGTAAGGTCCTAGAGGGAGCTGTAGGAAATGTTGCCGCTGAAGGAGTGGACCTAAGCTCAGATGAGGACTCGGAGAAATGTTCCATCTGCCTGAACTCATTCCACGAGCAGCCTGTGGCCACACCAGAGGCCTGCGAGCATTACTTCTGCCTGGACTGTATTCTGGAATGGTCAAACGTAAGATCAATTCAATTGATTGATTACTGGTTTCTTTCTCAAAATTATGTTCTTGAGTCACAATGCTTATTCTGAATGTGAAATTTGCATTACATTTTTAATTGAAATTGAATTAAATTATTAAAGCGGCTTTGCAACGGTGTTTCATGCATTCGGACTTCTTTACAATGTTAAACGTGTTGTCTTCTCATGCTTAACATGGTCAACTTGTCAACGAGTTGGGCGTATTACGTAGTATTTCTGTGTTCGATACATTCTCCAAGCAATCATACAGGTTTCGGAAAGTTTTTTTTCAAACATTTAAAATTGTTTCGGAACAAATTTTCTTAGTCTCTTATTGGACAATTCTACATTTACATTTACATTTAGTTATTTAGCAGACGCAATTCTACCGGAAAAGCACACGGCACATCCTCGCGGCAGGAGAGGGAGCATGCGCAGATGTCACTTTCACTTATGTTCAGGAGAGGGAGAGAGAGAGCATACATTTGCGAACTTCAGGTGTTTGTTTGTTCACTGCATTTGGGTGATAAATGTTATATAAACGGTGGATATAACGCTTGATTGAAACGCATGCGTTCAGTGAAACTGATGTCTTTGTTTTGTTGGCAATGGGTGTGCACATGCTTTAGTTCAGCCTACCTGATTATTGCCATCACGGCAACAAAGCAGAGTCGCTTTCAACCCAAAATTTCGGTATCACAGGGTGCTGGTGTTGCAATGGAACGTTCTTTTGAGTTTTGCCTCTTGCTATCTATACTCTTTGGTGGCGCTGCGCAACTTTATTCTTCTGACACTTGCTTGTCACACAGAAGAATTCATCTTGCTTACTTCCTTTTCGTCGTTGGTTTCAATGTATGCTCGGCAAGACCGTTTTGTTCTTGAGTGTCACCAAGTGGTGTTTTACTTTAACTTCACCAGCTCTTGGCACTAAAGCAGTAATCTCATTAGGCGGCGAGTTTTAAAGGGGTGATTTCATGAGAAACAGACTTTTCCATTTTTTAATGCTAAAATCGGGTCTCTTGTGCATCTGCCAACTCAGAAAGTGGGAAAAAAGATAAATCATTAACTTGTTTTATGTGAGCCCTATCTGTGCAAGCCTTTGAGAAAACGAGCGGTTCCGAAATCGCTCTCTTATTTATGAAAAAGTGGGACCAACAGGGACCGGAGGGGCTTCGCGAGTGGTTTATCGAAAACACTGTTTTTGGTGTTCAAAGACGAGACCTTGTTTCTCGTTCGCTTTATGTGCCCCTAATTCATTGCTTTGTCGCTGGAAGCACAGGCTCACAGCTCTGGCTGCGTTTTCTGCTGGAAAGGGTGCCGTGACAAGCAGCTCCCTTGCGCTTAAAGAGACAAGAGTGCAAAAGTGGGAACGTAGCGCTTGGTATATTAATTGATCTGTGGTGTATTTTGAGCTGAAACTTAACAGACACATTATGTGGATCCCTATGATTAATATTACATTTGTGTAAAACTAGAAAAAAAAAATCAACCCTTAAACTCGGCGCGTCAAACCCAAAAAACAAGTCCCAGGCATTTAAAAAAAAAAGACACTTTACAACTACCGTTTCCGTGCCGGACACTAAAATTGGCACCCTTTGTTTAGTCACGAGGCGTTAAATGTGTGCGATAATTTTCACGATTTGTACAAGCCTTTAGTCTCTCAATTAATTTCTTTTGCTTCCTTTCCTCCCTCCTGAATTATGTTGCATTAATAAGGACTTAGTTTCGCGTAGCCAGACCTTCATACTGATGAACTGGAACTTATCACTGCTTTCTTTGGCAAGGCCTGCCCAAGAGGCCATATGACTGACAGGTTATGCAACAAATCACGTTTTGTGCCGCATCATGTTTAGAGGAGTGGAAATGTCCCCGCAGTAACAGACCTGTGTAAATTCACAACCGGGTCAAATGTAAACTGCAACCATATTATTATAAATTTATGCCGTGAACCTCACATACTTTTAAGAATGAAGTGTAAACAGGACAGCTTCAATCTTAGGTCAGACGGCTTCGAGCTATTTCCAGGCGGACCGTTAAATTACGCGACACGCTCGTCTCCCGGAAATCCTCTAAAATTCAACCAATCAGATGACGGCTTTGAACATGCTGAAGTGTTTCCAGAAAAGTGTATCTTATGCATCAGACGTTTAGCCAATAGGCCGTCTGAGGATGAGACTAATAAGGAGTTATCACAAACTAAGACTATTTAGTTGTGCTTACAACAATCTTACAATCTTGTAAGCTAAAGTGTCGCCAATGTAACCGGTTAAGACTTGAAGTGGCAATGAGGTCTTGAAAAGTATGAAAAGATTCTTAAAAAAGATCTTAAGTATTACATTTTGCTCCATGTATTTATCCTGCATTTACATGACACATACACAACCAGAATATTATCCAAATCTGAGATAAAATATTATTGGGCATTTAAATCTAGTCAATGATTCTACACAATTATTTAGCATTTTATCTAAAAGGCACGCTTTTACACGAATAGACCTACTGAAATAACTTTCCAGTCGTTGCTTTGCTCTTCACATATACAGTTACAGTACCTTTGTTTTCTTTTCTTTTTTTCAGAATGCCAACTCTTGTCCAGTGGACCGGAAAATCTTCAATAACATTCTTCTTAGAAAGTGTCATGGTGGGAAAGTCCAAAAAACAGTGAGTCACTTGATAAGTTTTTCCATCAGTAGCCTTTTTTTCACAGCTTTAGCATTGTTTTACATTGTTTTTTGAAATAGATGGTATAATTGGGTGTGTATATGCGTTTGAGTAGATTCCAGTCCAGAAACCGGTAAAACCCGGGCAGGAGGAGCAGGTGGATGAGGAGTTGGATCAGACCAGCTGTGAGGTATGCGGGGGTCGAGACCGTGAAGATCGCCTCCTGCTTTGTGATGGCTGTGATGCCGGGTAAGACATTTATCAAAACTTTACTTCGCAGAGCGTTTGTATTAAAACTGCTTCCAGCTAGCAGTTCTCCATGACATGAGACAAAAAAATTCTTCCATTTTATTCTCTCTCATTTTGCATTCAAATATGTTAGAATTAAAATCTATAGTGGTTCTCTTGGCAACAATTTACATCTCAAGAATGACATTAAGAGAGTGCAATAGCTTTTAAATTGTAAATACTTGATTAAGATGCGTTATACCAGTTATAGATGCTTTAAGCCCCGCCCATTTTATCATCCATACTGACTTCTGTTTTATTATTGAAGGTATCACATGGAATGTCTTACACCGCCTTTGGATGCTGTACCTGTAGAGGAATGGTTCTGCCCCGAATGCATCGCCAGCAACCGAAGCTCAGGTAATTCATATCTCATCCTCCAAAATAACTCATTATATAAACAAAACTCAAAGCCAGTTTCATTGGTCATTAAAGATCTGCTAATCAATTATATCTGCTGATATCTCGTTCTCTGTTTTAGGGTCAATTCAGGTCAGCGAGGAGGAGAGCAGCTCTCTGCCCACCACCAGCCGTTCGCAATCCAGACCCACCCGAGCTATCGCGCGGACCCAACACAGCGAACGGGTTCGGGCCAACGTCAACAGGCGTCGCATCACGCAGGCACGAACAGCAGCCGAGGTTTGCATGACGCTTTTGCTCGGCTGTCTAATCACAAACGAATGTGCTATCATTTCTTCACTGATTGCATTGCTGGGGTGAGATTTGTGCTAATATAATGACGAATCAGGTTTGATTGCTGTGTTTTTAAGTTTAATCAACTTTACTGGCTCGCAATTCATTAGTCACACTGATGAATGTGGTTTTTGATGGAAGGTGTGGGTAAAAATATCCGATTAAATTACTTTAGCTAATTTAAGTCTTCTTTAATTCATATCAATTTTAGTTACATAGCACTTTTTACAGTGTTGCATTGTTTTAAAGCAGCTTTACAGGAAAACAAAACAAAAACACTACAGTACAAGTTATAGAAGGACCATTCTAGTAAGAAGTATTAATGGAGTTTTCAGAATCTTAAGATGGTCTGACATCATCTGTTTCTCGGTTTGCATGCCAACACAGCCCAGTGGCGAGGAACTCGGGAGAAACCAGACTCAGCAGGGATGGCCAGGTCTCCTCTGCGGTCTTACAGCTGCACTCACAAACTTGGAATAAAAGTTTTTGGTTATTTGATGTTTTTGGTTAGTGAGGAGATCTAAGGAACAAGAATTAATTCAATTCAAGTTTATTTATATAGCGCTTTTCACAATGTGCAATGTTCCAAAGCAGCTTTACAAGGGCAAACAGGAAAAACAGAAAAGGTAAAACACAGCACAGTGCATGGTGTTTAGAGAATGAACAAGATCATTCTATAAATAATATCTAATTAATAAATAAATAAATGTAGTCTCCCGGTGAGCATGCCAACACTGCCCTGCTGTGGCGAGGAACCCAAACTCCAAGGATTGATTCATGGAGAAGAAAAAAAACTCTGGAGAAACCAGGCTCACCCGGGAGGGCCAGATCCCCTCTGACGTGTCATTGCTGCACTCAGTGACCCCGACCAAAAGCGAGCAAATATCCACGAGGAAGAGGGAGAGCCCACCATCCGCACCCCAGAAAGTCCCACTCGCCCAAAACCGTGCAGGCTTAACCCGGTCCCACTCCACAAATTAATGTTTGAAGTGATTGCGACTTATTTGTGGATTGCTGCTGTGTTTATTGACTGGTCAGGCATTCAATGCATTCTTGTATTCTAAAGTACACAACAGTGAACTGTGGGAATGTGTTTTGCAGTGATCTGCTATGAGATCCATGATGTGCAGCACTGTTGAGTGATTCTGCTTCTTTTATGTGTTTTAGCTCACGCCCAGATATCTGATGCAGTCCACGTGGTTGGATGAGACCATTAACGCTGTTGTCGCTGGTCTCAACACAGCCGTGTACGTGAGAGACCTCACTCCCCGTGCCAAATCCCGCCGGAGGAGGAAGACAGGTGTGACAAAACCTTTGATATTTTAATATTTGTAAGTATAGTGAGGTCGAGTTGTTCTGTTTCTAATTTGACTCTCATTGTGATCAATAGCTAAAAGAAGGAAAACCAATGGCAAATCCCTGACGGTAGGAAAAACAAACCTAGGGGTTAAGAGGCGGAAACGCAAAGCGAGGAGGTCCAAATTTAGACGAAAAGTGGTGAGTTGAGAGGATTTATACATTAAAGAAACAATACACTTGTGAGTGAAATCTGCTTTTCTGATATGTGATGATACAGGCAAAGCTGCTAAGAATTGTAAAATTTTGTCCAATTCTGTTATTTTTGTCATGAAGTGCAGTGACAAAAACAGGTTTTAAGTTATGGGCCCTGGACTAAAAATATAATTGAAATATTTTGCTATTTCAGGTAAAAAGGAAAGAAACCAATTCCAGAGGTCGTATTGCACAGAATTTAGGGATAAAAAAGGCCAGATCTGGTTCACTCATCCCTTCAGTTTATCGGCCGTCTGAGAACAGTTTAGGAAGCATGCGGGCAGAAATCGGAGCAGCCTCTCTCTCTTTGTATGGAGATCCTTTTGATCTGGACCCAATTGATGACAGGTACTGCATTACAATGAATCATTTGCTATATTTAGTTTTTGTTGGATTGTCTTTTAATAAACCATTTATGTAAATCAATGAACCTGTGGGGCCATTCATTTTAAACACATTGTATTTATGCTGACCTTGATAGGGAGGATGAGATTCAAGTTCCAACACCACCCTCTGGTTTGGATGCCAAACGCCGCGGCCTGTCCCGTTCTGCCCTGCGCTCCCATCAGCCTGTGGCCCGTCCTATTACTGCTGGCCTCTCCAGGTAACTACAAGACATGCTGGACAAACTTTTGTTAGGTACTTATCAGCAATCTGCGGTCAACCAATTTGACCTGCACCAAAAACCTATCCCATTTTCCGATAAAATACTAATAATATTCACAGTTCATGGAAAACTATTTAAATGATTAAGGGAGAAATTCATTCATCAGGGCTTCTGCGGGGTCTTAAAAGGATCATGTAACAAAAATCTTGAATTCCAAAGTTTCTGCAAGTATATTTTAGAAAAAGTTTTGAAAATCTAATAAAATTCCGGGCCTTTACAGAGAGCCTTCTAGGCTACATTATATGTGCATTCTAGGTATAATGAATAATTGAAGAGTTTGGTTACAAAATGAGATAACTTCGTTAAAAAAAATAATCAAAAATCACATCAAGTTTTCGTGTTTAATTATGTTAGTTAGCTGTAGTTTTTGTCAGTCAGAATAAAAAGCTTGACACAATGATGTCTAGATCAGACTGACAGGTGCTATGAGGTTTTAGCACTTTCACTGCTGTGTCTCACTTGTCTTTCTTGTCAAATGAGTTACTGTGTTAAGAATTGATTTTAAAATTGCGCAGCAGTTTTATTTTGATCGCTTGCATAACAGACACATCATGTTTAGGTGTGTAACGGTATGCGTATTCGTACCAAACCGTCACAGGGAAAATTACAAATTTAGTCATCATTCCTATACCCTACCCCAGGGGTGTCCAATGTCGGTCCTGGAGGGCCACAGTCCTGCAGAGTTTAGCTCCAACTTGGCTCAACACACTTGTTTGGAAGTTTCTAGTCTGCTTTGTGAGACCATGATTAGCGGTTCAGGTGTGTTTAATTAGGGTTGAAGCTAAACTTTGCTGGACACCGGCCCTCCAGGACTGACTTTGGACATTAACATTTTAAAAGGTTTAAAAAAAATGCTATATAAACACATTACACATTACATTACATTTAGGCATTTGGCAGATGCTTTTATCCAAAGCGACTTACATTGCTTTATCCTATACATTTTACGTAGGTATTTGCAATCCCCTGGGATCGATCCCACAACCTTGCGTTGTTAACGTAATGCTCTTACCACTGAGCTACAGGAAAGCTAATAAATTAATTTTTTTCTAAATATTAAATGTATTTTTTATTTGCAAACAGTTAGGTTTTATGCTTAAGTTATGCCATTAAAACAGCGACATCTGCTTAGGGACAATTCTTCGTTGTCACAGGGCCATGCCAGCTGAAGATAATGAGGAAATTACGTCGCTACCTTTGCCAAGTATATTCCAAACGTCTACATAATGGCACGCAAATGCCCTGTTCACTCCAAAGTCTAAACTCCAAGAACACTGCCCTTTATAGGAGTTAGAATGATGGGAATGATGACTACATTTGGAATGTTGCCCGTGACAGTTTGGTACAAATACACCTACAGTTACAGTCCACAGATCATTTGCAGTCCATTTAACCAATGAATTGAATTTGTATTATCAGAGCTTTCCGACTTTCTTTCACATGAGGGCAATCAACGGATCAGTCAGGATTTAAGTGGTACCGAAATCTGCGCTATGATTCGGTCCAGTTACATACGGGTGGGGATATATACACACCTAAACAATTCTTAATACCGGGGGAAATATTACAAGTCTTCACATTTCTTGCTGGTGGATAGTAACCAGGTTGTAAGTACTGCTTCAAAATGCCAAAAAAAGAAACAGGAGCAATTGACAAAAAACAGAGACTAGGCAATTTATTGAAAACTTCTTTTAAACTCAAACAGGCTGTTAATCAGCTGATCAAAAGTCAAATCACTGATGATTTGACATGGAATCCATGATCATTTTCATTACCAATTGTCAGTCCTGTTACCATCATTTTTTGTAGTAGACATTTTATTACTGTTTCCGTTAGTTAAATCTTTAGAAAATAAAATTGAAGACTTTGACTTGTCTTAAAAGAGCACATGTTATTGTAACGTGTTTTTAATTTGCCGCACAATTCTTTTAAAATGAAAGGTGTAGGAACAGGGTTGACAAAGAAACGGGTCAACTTATTTATGCTTTTTAATGCAAGTCAACATAAATCATAAAGATATACATTAGGGGTGGGCGATCTAGAAAAAAACTCAAATCACGATTTTTTCTAGATAGATCACGATTCACGATTTTATCACGATTCTTCTTCAAGTTGGTTTTAAGACTATTTTGTAAATTAAAGGGGCTACAATACAGCCAAACTATGTCCCCATATAAAATTATACTCTTTACCAATTATATTTTGAAGAATATTTTAATCAAGTTAATATTTAATGCGAGTGCAAGACCATAAATCAGCTGTTAGAAAAAAACGTTTGAATTTTGTTTTGCATCTCCGGCACTCGGAGTAAAGCTGTGGAATGGCCGTGGAGGAAAAATATTTGCAGCTGGGTTTTCGTTACGAGGATCTACGACTGTGAGCAGTCTTTTAAAGCTCTCATTTTCCACCGTCTTTATTGTAATAATGTATTTGGTCAGGTAAAATGCGACCACTCGTTCTGTCAGACTGAATTCCTTTCTCAAATCCTTCTTTCGCTAAAGTCGTTTGTTTAAGCCTTGTAGTTCCCGGATGCTTGGTTGTACCTGATTTACTCGCATGTGATCCCTTTATAATGTGACTGTCGGCATACTCTTTCGGGCGCTTTTCTTTTAAAGTGGTTAAAAAGGTTCGTTGTGTTGCCATCCGACGTGCGAATCTTATCATTGCCACACTTGCAAATAACTGTTGTTTGGACCGTGTCAGTTGGGGAAAACCCAAACCATTTCAATATTACTGATGTAGAATTGTTTTTAGGGACCAACTCTTCCGTGTTTCCCTCCATCGTCACTGACCGCGTCTCTTAATCTTACTGAATTCACAAGCAACGTGTACGAGCTTGTTAACATGGCCCAGTCTATCGCAAGGATGTTAACGAAATTCAATAGAACAGCAACGGATATAACATGTCTTGCACTATATAGGACGATTTAACGATTATTCCTAAAAAGTGGATCGTGCAGTCATTTTAATCGTTCACGATCAAATATCGTCATATCGCACACCCCTAATATACATAGACAGAATGAAACTCCTAGGTTATTTTTCTTTTTTTGTTCTAGGCGTGGTCTGAGTATCCCACAGGCAGAAGAGGTTGCAGCAGCAGGCCCTGTACCAGACCTGCTGGGGAGTATTCTCACTGGTCAGAGCATGCTTCTCATGGACAGTTCTAATGTGGTCATCAACAGGGACGGCTCACTCAAATCTAAAAGACCTGGTAATGAATGCCTTTTTTTACCCTAAATTAATGGTAGTGAAGTTTATAATCTTATAAACCTCAATCCTGCTTTACAGTCACCTTCTCATGCTAGTACATTTTAAACCTATAACTGTAATTTTTGTAATAGCAGAAGAAAAGGACAAGGGTAAGGAGGGATGTTGGGGGAAAAATATACTTAGAAAATATACTGCCTTAATACACTTTGTGGTATGACATAGAGCTATGATTCTGAAAGGTAGCACAAAAAGAGTAATGTTTTACTTGTCGTGAAGTACTTTTTTTTCACTTTATTAAAAAAGCATATTGCTCGTCAATATAACTTGAACAGTACATTATGGGACAATTCCTCAATTTCTCCTCTGGTGTTTCACCAGCTGTTAGTTTGTGATCTTCTATGTTCGTTCTTTTGAATTACAGTGTGCCTGTCCTTGCCAAGAAGCACTCCCCCAATTGGATCAAGCTCAGGGGAAGCAGAAAACCCAACAGACTCAGAAACAAGTCCCTTCCACACCAGTGGAGGGGCTGGTTGTCCTTCCTCTAGCCCCTTGAGGAGACCCACATCAGCGCACACCTCCCCAAGTTCCTGTTCCATACCACAAACTCCTACATCTCTGTGTCCACCCGTACCTTCTCCTCATTTTCCTAACTCTCACCCATCTTCAGCGGGCCATCCTCGCTTGAACCCGGGTCCTCCGCCTAGACCGCTTGCCTTAAACACGCAGAGACCTGGAAATGGGATCAGAGAATTGAACAGCCCTCAACATCAAATCAACGGGGGCACCAGCCGACAGCCGCCTGTAAAAAAGCCCCCTCCCAAACCTGTATGGGTGGATGTTTCTATATTACCCAGGATACCCAAAATTAAAAAAGAAGGTACATCCAGCACAAATAATAGCAGAGGGAGTAATAACAACAGCTTGCCCGAGTCTTCTATGACCACCTTAGCAGGCGATACGGGTAGGGTACATACTGTTGACCAACGAGGGACAAGTAACACTCAACCAAACAGGACAATGGACAATCAGAGGCAAAGACCTGACAGAACCGGTTCTTCCTCTACGTTTTCTAACTCTTTCACGTCCACCACATCTTCCCTCGGTGCCTCGTCAAATTCATGCCCGTCCTCTTCCTCCTCTGTCAGTTTCCGCATCAACACCAGTGGAAACCCGTGGCACGCGCGCCGACTTTCTGCATCAGGAGGGACTTCGCCTGGAAATAATGAAGACAGGGTAAAGAGAGATGAGAAAGGTAAACAGTCTCTGTTGTCTTTAAAATCACGGTCTAAAGAGGTCAAAAGGGAGGTCTATGACCCCTTTGACCCTACGGGCTCTGATTCTTCGGATAGTGAACCTGAGAATAAGAGTTCTGACTTTAGAACTAAAAAAACGGAGTCTAGAATACCACCAGGACCCAATAACGATGCCTGTCATGTAATCAAATCTGAGCCTATGGATGAAGATCCAGAGAGAGGCTTTGAAATATATCCTGTAGTGCTTCAGTCAGACATCGCCCAAATTCGTACACCTTCAAGAGATCATCTTGTGGATTCTAGCAGTTCAGAAGGAAGTCTGGATATCGATCACGGTGGCACACAAGGAAGCCCAATTAAAGACTCAGAAGATCTTCCAGAATCAAGTTTGACATGCAGTGTGAAGACCGAAGTAAAGTCAGACCCTGAAGATGGACCTACACTTGTCAATCCACAGTCGACGTCTCAAAAAAAGGAGATTCGAGAAAATCCACAGCAAGGGAACAGGGTTTTTAAAGAGATCCCCGGAGTCACTGCTCCTTTAAATGCTACTCATGTAGCGAAGGAGGAGAAAACATCTCATAAGTCGCAATCCAGAAGGAGGTCGCAGTCCAGCTCCCAAAGTCCATCTACAGACACGCACAAAAAGAAACACTCAAGGTCCAAAGACAAACGCAGGTCAGGGTCAAACTCAAGAGATCGGCTGGATTCCAAATCGAAAGAGAGACAAAAATCTCGCTCTAGATCCAGGGATAGGAAACGCCCGCGATCAAGAGACAGGAGGAGCTCGTCCAGCTCTAGCAGCAGAGAGAGGAAGCCGTGCAGGAAAAGCAATAAGATGATTGACAGCCGAGGGCGAGAGAGAAGAAAGAGGTCGAAAGAAATAAGACGATCTCGATCGGTTTCTAGATCAAGATCGAGAGAGAGGAGGAGGACGTCGAAAGATCGTGGCGAGAAGTCAATGAGGCACAAGTCAAGATCAATGTCTAGAGAACGAAAGCGGCGGGATGATCGATTGGAGAGCGATAGACGTAGGGAGAAGAGCAAGAACATGACAGAGGCTGGTGTAAACAAGACTACAACCCCCTCAAAAAGAGAAAAGTATTCAAGAGCACACAAGAGCAAAAATACGGTTTCATTACCATCAGTAAAACAAGAGGTCCAAACTGTAGAGATACCAACCCATGATGTTGGGTCATCAAGTCATGATGACCCAACCAGAACACTTACTGAAAGCAAAGATTCTCCCAACTTGTCGAATGAGCTGAAAATGTTTGGGGTTGAGGAAATTAAACATGAGAAACTTTCATCCGTGGTGGGAGTGAAGGCTTCAAAAGATATCAAGAAAGAGGAGGAGCTCAACATGTGTGAAGAGTCAGATATCGTGAAACGAGAAACGTTTTCTTCCTCATACGTCTTAAATGAAAAATCTCTAGAGCCTAGTGAAATAAATTTAGAAGCTGTAGATTTTGGGAAAACCCAAGATGATGAAACAAGCGCTGGGCCAAAAAACATAAAAATGGAGCAAATATGGCCCGATGAAGAGGATTCTCCATGTTGCAGTGACAACCCTCTTGTCATCAGTTTGGAAGTGCCTGATGTAGACTCTGAAAACTTTATAAAGGAGAGCATGGACCTGTCTCCTTTAATGGATGAGACATCAGAAGACCCAATAAAACAGGAACCTGTTGATACGTCTGATGATGATATCAATGTTGACTACTTGATTGACAATTTGGATTTCATTAAGAAGGAGATGAGCGAGAGCTCTGCGACTGACTCAACAGACGCTGTCAACATCAAGTCTTCTGCTGAAGAAGCTGAGTGTGAGAATAAGACAATGACGGAATCTGCCACAGGTGGTGTGAAGTCCAAATCACAGGGAAAAAGAGTCACCTGGAATCTGAAAGAACCTGAAGCACCCTCATCTGAAAAAAAGAGCAGTAAGTAAATTAGCTTTTAATGACAAAAATCATTAGGATATTACGTGAAAATCATTTCCTACCGTTAATATATCATATGTTTGGTCTCTATGTAAAGCTTAGAATTTTCGCCTTCGGGTTCATCTACTCTCCACAGTTTCATTACAGCAGTAAGCCAATAGAGAGCGCTAAAACAAACCTGTTGCTTCCAAATATTGTCCTATCCTAACAATTCATACGTCAATGGACAGCTTATTCAGCTATTATGCGATGTATAAATCTCAATTTCAAAAAATTGACCCTTATGACTGGTTTTGTGGTCCAGGGTCATAAATGCTTTGTTAAATCTTTTGTCTTGTGTTTACATGGGATCATGTTTGTTTTTCAACCTCCAACATGCTTATTCAAGATACATCAGATTAAGTTTTCTTGGTGGATTTCTTTTACCCAAAAAGTTTTTTTTTTTATTCATAAATATGATTTTCCTGAGGACTGAAATAAATTACAAATATGAGCCATATATGATGTCTGCTGCTTGATAATAGGGCTGTTCAATGATTAATCCCGATTAATCGCATCCACATATATTATTATGATATATATTATGTAAACATAAACTTGTATTCTGGATGCGATTAATCACAATTAATCGTTGAACAGCCCTACTTGACGAGGTAAACCTAAGTATTTTACAAAATTTTTTTGTCTGTATTGATATTTTAAAACAAATATTGCCGTTGGTAGGTTTGGGTATAGTTTTAATTATAGCGATTCCTATTCTGCTAACCAAATCCGGTTCTTAACGATTCTCTGTTTGGATTCCAATATTTTTTGGGGGGAGAGAAAAAAATAGCAAATACTTAAAGAAAACTCTTTTTACCTTTTATTCTTGGCACATAACTGTTAACTGTGACAATTCATTAAATAATGAAATAAACAACACTTCCATTAAGGAACAATCAGAAGCAATTACAAACCCAAACTTTTTAAGTATAACATAAATACAACTTAAGATATCTAACTTGCAGTTGCTAGATTGTCCATTATCTAAACAATTATATGTGAATAAATTACTGAATCAAGTCATTTTTTAAAAAGTGATTGAATTAATAATTCAAATTAATATAATTTAAAATAAACTAGAAAATGTTGCCCTGTAGCTTCCCGGATGCATATAATTGTGATCGCCACTATTTAAAAAAATAAAGTAACTTAAACAAATTGTCTTTTCATCTCTATCTGTATTTTGTACCT
Source organism: Triplophysa tibetana (assembly GCA_008369825.1). Lineage (NCBI taxonomy): Eukaryota > Metazoa > Chordata > Actinopteri > Cypriniformes > Nemacheilidae > Triplophysa > Triplophysa tibetana. The sequence goes on from CM017894.1 coordinate 7,362,516, forward strand.
GAGTGTAAGACGCTGCTAATAGCTGTAACTTATCTGGTGGGTTGAAGCAGGAGGACTCGAGGCTGAGAGACTTAAACACGGTGCACTTCTTCAGATTAATGACGCGTTTCATCATTTAAGAGGTTCTTAAAATCTTTACCACACGTATTGCATGTGGCAATTCGATCATCTTTTTTCTTAAAGTTTAACCAAACTTTTGAGCGTTTGCTGCATAGTGCCGATGGTAATGATCTGCACATGTGCGTAATGATATATGGTCCTTGTCGCAGGTCCAGATACATCGGTAAAATGCTCACTGCTGTTCGCGAGTGATTGGAAAAAGTCAGGAATTGATAAACAGAACCAAAATGCGTCCTATCGAATCCACGGTTCTTTAAAATTTGGAACCGGTTCTCGATACCCATCCCTAGCCGTGGGTCCACCAGACCTGTGAAGAAAAACATCAACACCATGCAAGGGTTGAGATGCATAAAAGCTAAAGAAACTGGTTTCCTTCCAAACATTTTGTATTGTTTTGTGCTTTACCTAAATTGTTCTTAGTTTGAAATGTTATCTTTTTTTAATTCTTTCTGGTTTCTGAATCTTTACTCTTTCTCTTTTAGAAATTGCGCTCTTCAAACTGAAACTGAAGCAGGATGGCTTTCGTAGGTCTACCATCGCCCCCAAACAAAGCTCTAGTCAGGTACAGATTCTCTCCACTTGTTTCGGATCACTCCTGCTGTAAACCCTTTTCATAAACTGTTTGTTTGAAATGTCTGAAATGTTGAAAATGGAGCAAGCCGTGACCCCTTATTGTTTCATAATTGTTTTTAATAGTGCCCCCAAAATACGAAAGTCTGATGATTTACTCATAAAAGCTTGCTTCATCTGAACACAAATCATTTCGTATTCATTTAATATTAATATTTCTATAAATTGCATTCATCGTCTTGAGGCTTAAAAAAGTTATCCATATTAAGAGTGATCCAAATAACGTCCATGGGTTAATAATGTTTCATTGAGCAATGAGGTGTGAAAAAAGTTTTAATTTTTGCATGAACTCGTAGGTATTATAGACAAACTGTGGGTGGCGTCGCTGTACTGTTTTCTTGCACACATGGCAATTTGATCTCTGTGGGAGGAGAAAATAATGCTGAGGCAATACTGAAACACAATCTTGAAATGACCATGAATGTGAAACTGAAAGCACGGCACTAAGGCATTAGTTCAGAAGAAACGAAAGTAAACATTAGACTGGGTAATGGTAACTCCCTTTCACAAGAAGTGTCCTGAAAAGACCTTAAGATTCATAAAAGTTATTGATGCATTGCATGTCAGTGAAACGGTTTACATTCTTTAATGTGAATCATGAAGACTTAAACATTGCATCCTACAAAGTTATTAAATAAATCAATTTTACAAATAAGTTTCAATTTGACAACAATAGTCCTTAAAGGATTGTGATTCATTTTCCCTCTGCTTCCCCTCAGGGAAAGGCTGGAAAATTAAAGGAAGACCTGAACACACCTCATAAATCTTAAAAGTGTTTATGTACATTCCAGCCTAACCCTGATTAAATTAATTGCATAATACACTTGTCTATTCGTCCAGTAATCCCAATTCTGTTTCAAATTACAGGATAAAGCTCAGGCTGAACAGAAACTCACAGCAAATGTCTCCAGTCCGCTGTCGCAAGATGAATCCAGCAGGCCAAAATCCCACAAGGAAAAGCTATCACAGGACCCCCATCAGAAGGATAAGGTGAGCGTGCTGACGTTTCTAAACCACACAGAAGCACATCAACATGATTCACTCAAAATAAACGGAAGCTTCTTGAATCTGTCACGCTTTGGTGTCCTATTGCACATTGCAATCATGACCTTGATGAACGTTCGGTGTGAAGCTCTACACTGATCAGGTTTTGGAAGTCTGTTTCCCAATCATTGCCTCCATAGGCAACTCTAAATTAAAATGTTACAAGTCTTGAACTGAATCAAACTCATTAGTATATTACATTCAAACTAACAAAGAACCGCCCTCTTAAGCAGGAAAAGCAAACCAACCACAGCGTGTTGTTTTATGTGACATTTAAGGGTGGGTATATAAATGCTCCAATAGTTGCCGTCATTGCAGGAGAAATCCAGTGCTTGTATCTAAATATTAAAATAAAACTGCATTAAAAAACATGTTGAGTAGACGCTCATAGAATTCAGCACAAACCTGCTTGCTGTCATTCCCATGTTCACTGTACCACCAACTGCTCTGATTGGTGGATTTCACTTCAGGATTATGGGTAGTGTAGTTCCAAGATTTTGATATGGGTTTTACGTTACACTCAATCACGACTTCTACATAAGGATATTTCATCCCTACCTCAGAATTCGTGGTAAGTCTTTCAGGATGGTTAATGTGCTGAATGGTGGCATTGCATTTATGAACATTTTGATCATTTGTGTTTTTCTAGTACATGACGAAACTTCAAATGCAGGAACGGGCGATAGAAGAGGTGAAACTGGCCATTAAACCCTTCTACCAGAAAAGAGACATTACTAAAGAAGAGTACAAGGAGATCGTGCGTAAGGCCGTTCAGAAGGTGAGATTTAACGGAGTCATTTCCTCATACGACCTGGAATAACTCCAGCTAACACCTGCGTTACTTAGTTTCAGCAATGCCTATAGCAGAACAATTGGATATAAATAGACATGCTCGACTGTTTAGTTCCGTCTTCAATATGTTTTGTCATGTTGTTTTATGGAATAACCCTATATGTTTCTCCCGTTTAAGGTGTGTCACAGCAAGAGCGGCGAGATTAACCCCGTGAAAGTTGCTCAGCTGGTCAAAGCCTATGTGGATAAGTATAAACACGCAAGAAAACACAAGAAAGAGGACAGCGAACAGAGCCAACGCACAGACCCAAAAAACATGCAAACGTCAACGTGAGGAGCCACGTCTGCACCAAACGTTGTCTTTAGCAAACAGCTCGGTGGCTGTAGGTTTAATTTGAATGTTTTTAAAGGGGGAATTTCTACAGTGAAACTGGAAACTTTAAGGGCTCAGTCTTGTTTTCAGGTGAACGTTGTATGTTGTATGTTTTTCTTTGATTGTCAAGATGATTCAGAAAGAAATTGTCTTTTCAGTGATGCGAGTGTATCTGGAGTATAAAATATGTTAAATGTGTAATATTCTCCATCGTTTAAAAGCTCTCAAGGGAGTTGAAGATAAAAGTCCAGTACACGTTAGGCTGTATGCGAAAACTGTACCGTGACGGTGAGTATCAGCGAAACCGACGTACGTACGTACAATTGAAACCTATGGGGCAATAATGAAATACTGTCATGTGCTGATTTGTAAGATTATCAAATTTTTTGGTTTTGGTTTTTGCACTTTCACAGACTGTTTTTTATGGTCGTCTTCAACAATGCCACTCAGTTTAACTTCTGCTCGGAAATAAGTTCTGTCCCACTTGTAACTTTGGAGAACTTTTCAAAGACCCTAAAATCTCATTTTTAATTTTGAAGAATAATAATGATAATGGAAGAAAGTTGTGTTATGTTATATCAGAATGTGCACATTGGGTTGTGAAAATCATTAGAAACGACTTCACAGGAAGTGATGCCTTGTTAACATCAGTGGATTTATACGTGACACATAAGGATGTTTGCTAAAGATTATTTATTTGGATTATGATAAAAATACAATTACTGATGTTGAGACTTCTTGAGACTCTTAAAGCAAATTGGTGTTTCATGCAATGCAGTTTACACATTTAACAGAAGAACATTCAAAAGATTCACTCGGAAGACACTCCGGTGGCTTCATGTCATTCAGGTTATATCATGTAAATAAAGTAATATACAAGGTTCTCCAATGGCACACATGAACAATGCTCTCTTTTGTTAAGCTGAAATATAGACATGAATATGAACTGTACTGAACTGTATGGCAGATTTTCTTTTTGATTTAGATTTTTCTTGTCTTTTGCAATCTTGTAAAGGACATGCACAGGGCTTTTATAAGAGGACTTGTTTGTTTAATAATTAAAATTTACCCTCATGAATGGCAGAGAGCAAAAATTGGCTGATGCTCAACGGCAAGTTGACTCTGAAAGATTTGCCTGTGAAATGAGATGTTTTGTAAATGTACGTCTTCCCCATTCATGGATTACTAAGAAAGAAAATCTGTTGAGAAAAGTATTATTCAAATGTTTTGTTTTCTAATGTTTTCCACTGACGGTTTTAAATGTTTGAGAAGTGGATTGTAATATTTCTTAGGTGATCTTCTCATTTGGTAACATCTCACGTTGAGAATGGTTGGCCTGGTTTTCAGTGGCATATTGCATGGGGATAGAATTATGTATTGGAAGCATCCATGTTGCTGTTTTGTAAATAATTTTATTAAATACATTATTTAATTAATAATCTGTTTCATTTGACATGGTTTACTGTTTAAAGAGATAAAAAGAATAGTCTATATGTACGTAACATATACTAAATAGAATTGGGATGTATGAGGAGTAATTTTAAAGCTCTAGTTTCAAAAAGGCTGATATATCAGCCAGGTGGATTAATAATGGTCATTGGCTGATCTTTGACTTTTTTAAGATTGGCCAGTAACTGGGGAAGTTACACATTTGAATTATGGGCAATCCCATGCAAATGTCAGCCTTAAGGTGAATAACAGGCTTTTATCATACTGATAGGTCAGATGTCAATATTTTGTGTTTTTAAACAGATTCCGGTAGGTGTCACTTCCGTAACCGAATGTCATCCATAACTGTCCATATTCTTCATAAATAACTGTTCTATGAAGAGACACCTTCTCCACACTCGCTGTTATTTGTTTAACTAGACCCATCCTTGTTCACAGTACATAAAGAATGCATGTAACTACACTAACGAAAAATAACTATCTAATTTATGCTAAAAATGTATGTAGAAAGATTCAAAGTAGGGAAGGAAGGAGGCGGGAACCGGAAGACTTTTTTAAACATTTATTAAAGTAAAATAACAGCCGGCGGCCCCTCACGGACGACCGCCGGCTAACAAACAAACCAAAGCACAACAGCCGGCGCCCCCTCACGGACGACCGCCGGCGAACAACAACACAGTAAAACAAATACATACACAAACATGTTCGGGCCCGGTCCTCTCTCATCGACGGTCCGGTCGCTCGTTCTCTTATATGCTCCCATCTCCTCCGTGATTCGAGACCGGTGTGCGCACAGCTGGCGCTAATTCACAATTACTCACCGGACTCGAACCACGGTCTCGCCCCGCCTACTCCACTACAATGGAGTACTGTTGGCTTAAATTAACAAGTGTTAGACTGGTCAACTTAACATTGTTGAGTTAAACGCAAAACCCTGTAATATTGGGCCTATTGTTGAGTTTACTTAATATAAACCAGTTAATTCAACACGACTGCTTGAGGGGGATTTTCAGCAAAGTAAAACAGCATATAGGCAGTAAATTTCGACATTTACTGTTTTTTATCAGTAAAGATAAAGACTTGTTTGTGCTTAATGTTAAGGTTTGAAGGGAACCATTGTTAAGAAGAGTGGTACATGTGCTTTAGCTCTGAGAGGTCAAAGCACTCATTTGATGTCTATTGCATCATTCCATGAGCATTAACTGTGCCAGTGCCAGTACTGACATGCCTCTCATCAGATTTGCTCATTGTGTTTTGATTTACTTGCAGTAAGTCTATATTTAATTTATATATGTCAACAAAAATGACCATTGAGTAGGATAAATAATGAGTTTAATTAACTCAAAATTAATGGTACAACCTGAATGGTTTGGATTTACTCTGAACAGTTTTTGTCAACTTTACTTAAATTTCTTTTGTTCATACATCCAAATTGTTAATTGTAGAAACTACTCGTCATACACGGACCAAAATTATAAACGCAACACTTTTGTTTTTGCCACCTCACAGGTGTGGCATTTCAAGACACTGATAAGACAGCATGAGTATTGCACAGGTGTGCCTTAGGCTGGCCACAATAAAAGGCCACTCTAAAATGTTCAGTTTTATCACACGGCACAATGCCACAGATGTCGCAAGTTTTGAGGGAGTGTGCAATTGGCATGCTGACTACAGGAGTGTCCACTAGAGCTGTTGGCCGTGAATTGAATGTTCATTTCTTTACCATAAGCCATCTCCAAAGACATTTCAGAGAATTTGGCAGTACATCCAACCGGCCTCACAACCGCAGACCACGTGTAACCACAACAGCCTAGGACCTCCACATTGTGTATTTGCGTGGAACCACTTGACACTACTTTTTCATGTAAAACCAACATTTAATTTTTTTGAGAGCATGTGTTGGATATTATTGTTTCTGGTTTGTACATTTTAATTCCTACGAAGTATATCGTCTTTCAAAAGCGGTGACGTTTTTTTGTCACATCCAGAACCCATTCATTTTTCTTTCTTTTGAAATAGAAAACATGCATAGACTGATATTTTTCTGATGTCAGCACTCAACAGGAGTTTAGTTAAGTTTAAACAGATGATTGTATTCTGGTAATAAATGCATTCTTCAAGAATTTCAAGTTTTGATTTAAAATGTCACATTCAAAACTCTGGAGTTGCACATTTTTTATTCTTTTTTTTCCAAGTTTATTCATAGCCAGTGCCAGTTTGCTCTATATAAGATAAAACATTTTTTTATTTACTTTTTGTATCATTTAACATGACACCAAAGTTTCTAAACACCAAGTACTCGGAAGCAACACACAACAGGAAATAAACAAACAGCCCTTTGGGCGATATGCAAAAGATTCTTCACTAGAAGACAGAATATCATGAGAGTAAATGTTGCCAAAGATACAACGTTAATGCAAATTTGAGAAAATAATCTCATTAGGATAGCAGAATTACCAGATTGTTTTTTATGAAAACAAAAAAGATTCCCTTTAAAAGCCCTATGGAAATTCTTGCTGGAAGTTCTCTACTTTCGATTATGTTAGGAGTGCAACATACATTTTTAGGTACAACAGTGTCTAAAAAAGTATTGTCAGTTGACAGGTTTTATGGTGTTGATATGTCCATGAAAGGCAGACCCAAAGAATTGATGAGGTCATAAAGGCTGTTGTGGGAGATCTGCAGGCTGACGTTATCGTTTTGAAGAGACGACGCTCCGTCGAGCTGAGCTCTGGCGTGAAGTTCGCGGCATATCAGTGGCACAACCTGCGTGAGTCAAAAAGATAAAGCTAGTACACTTGAACAAGACCAAAACAATTCGGTGCATTTTGTGATATTTACTTTGACTACGATAAGTTTCTTCTGCAGTGGCTTTCCGTCCGGAAGTTTCTCCCCAAAGCAGAGGTAGATGGTGTAATCCGGCGACCCTCTTCTGTTCCCTGTGAATTCCATCAGATCTGAAACAAATATCAAATTTCAAATCACATTCATCCAATAGATATGAGAAAACCACAGCAGCATCATGTATATTTCATACCCCTGGTAAAATTTCTGAAGCTGAATAATTGCTCGCTGGTGTTCTGACGCAGTTTTTGGGGTTCTGGGTTTTGGATCTCAGAGGGGTCGCTGGTGCAGACGAAGACGTTGCACATGTCCTGACGGAAGCCGTAAATGCCGTCATGGGTGACTTCCAGAAGCAGGCCTCTCTGAATGCTGTCAAGTAACCGTTGAGTATATTGGATCTGTTTGTGGTCGATGAGTTTCTCGATGGACGGGAAGGGTATGGGATGTCCTCTCACCTCGGAGGGGTTGCACTGATAGTGAAACTGTACGAGTTGTGAATCCACGACAGTTTTAGAGACCTCGGTTTTTCTGTAGTTAATTGTGATCTCCAGGCTGCAAAAACCAGGAAGGTTGTGTTGAGACGCTAAAAAGAACAGATGTTAGCGTTACAGTGTTGGTCAACGGATGATTTTTATAGCAGCTGTGAAGAGAAAACCAGCTTGTGGGGCTACCTGTTGTGTATGGTGGTTGAACTGGAGGAGGCGTGTTATTCTGGAAGCACTGCGCACCTGAGACGAGGGGCTCAAAGAAGCCATTTTGGGGGCTCGGTAAAGTCTCCAATATTTGGGGCACTGTGAGATGGGAAGCATCATGTTAATCTAGTCTTCCCAATTTGGAAACCAACACTGCATTATTCTCACTACGTTCTTGTAGTAAATGAGAGTGGTAGCATCTGCTCCGCCTGTATTTAAAATTTTGCACTACATTTTGCACTATATTTTGTTACGATATATATATTTGAGGAAAGGTATTTTACCTGCATCTTGTTGATTTATACACATAGTGTACATCGGGTTGCACAAGTCCTGCTGTATGAGACATACAACAATAAGATATTTAAACCTTATTATTTAATTAGTACTGTATATACAATCAACACATTTTTATTTATATAAAACTAGGCTTAACGTTCGGCAAAGATTCCTGTTCTTTGTATGTATTAGGGATGTCACAATATCAGAATTTGGCTGTACAAGTATCATGACCAAAGGATTTCACAATAGCAATGTTGTCAAAATATTTATTGACATTTCTTTTTTCAATTTTATTATTTTCGTTTACTCATTTGAACAATGAATCACAAACAATTACGAGTGTTTTGGCTCGTAATGCAAAATGATTGCAAACGGGTGTTGAGTTATTACGATATTTTCATATTTGACGCACACTGTGAAAAATATAGCAAAAAAAGCAATTTTCTGTTCATGTAAAATGTCATGTTTTTACCACGGTTTTCTTGTGAATTTGCGTTTTTCAAAATGTAAAAAAACTGTAAAATTTTGTAAAATTACAGTTTCTATATTATACATGAAAATGTTATATGTTTATAATTCTGTAAATGTACAGTTTTTCTTTCTGTTCACACTGTAAAAAAATGTATCTGTAAAAATTGTAATATTTTGGCAGCTGGGGTGCCAGAAAAAAAATTAAAAGTTGTTTTTATTAACTTTCATGTTTTTCATATTATTTTACTAACATCTTGAAAATGTACTGTTTTTTTGAAAATATAAGTATATTATTTTTAACATTGCAATATCAATAATAATGGATTTAATATCCCAGTTTTTGCCAATACTGGTGTATTATGATACTAATAAATTTGGAAATTACCTCCGTGTTCTGAGGCATTTGATCAGCGTAGATCTGAGGAATAAATATCGGGTTTTGAGTCGGCTCTGCATTCTGGGTCCCTTAAAATAAACACATCGAATTGATTTTCGTACATGCTGCTCATTCATTTCAAGTGTAAGTATGCAAGCTTATACAAGAATAAATTTCCGTAATGAATTAGTTTAACTTACCCTGTGGATTGATGATGCAATAGACTTTGTGTGGTTCATCCTGGTCTTTGGAGTTGTCCGCTATTTTCATAAACATTTTCTGGCCTTCGAGCGCACAACGGAAATTTGTCTTCCATCTTGCTTTGTTAGCAGGGTTCTCTCGGATTTTTCCGCTAACTATTGCCCATTCCTGTAACAGACCCGATAGACATTGAAAACACAACCATACAATTTATAACCAGCTATTTAAAATGATGACAATACTATCTAGTCATAACTTTTTTAATGTCTTAAAGTACACTTTTCATAAGAACAGAAGTGAACGCAATGCAACCTTTGGCAAAATTTAAAAAATACTCATTTTTGTTTTATTTGAATGAATTCATGTGATCTCATCCATATCTTTTTGTATAGCCTGCTTTCATCACATTGACCATTTTGTTTAAATTAATTCAGTTTGCTTCTTTTAAGAGTCGTATGTTTTTGTGTGATTTACACTGTACAGATTTATACGAAATCGCCATGTCATAAATTTTGAGGTCACTTGTTCCTGTGAAATTGGTTCATTGATAGAGGTAAAAGTGTGGGGTTTCCCCATTTAAGTGGTTGTTTTTGGAACAATAGTTACTATACTGATATGATATATACATAGCTTTCATGTGGCTCAGTGGTACTAGCAATGCCATGGTCATGGGTTCGTATTGCAGAGTCATGAACAATTGCATAATACAATGCGATGTAAGTTGCTATGGATAAATGGCCAAATGTGTTAATGTAAATAATAGTACATTTGTGATAACAGTGCTTTTACTACAAATAAAACGTACAAATACTAAACCTATTTAGATAAGACAAAAAAATACTTTTTTGCCAATAGATGTTGCAAACATTAATAAAGGCGTAGCTTGATGACACTGTGAAGAAGGGTGAAATGATGAGTTTTATCTTTTTGTGGTTTAGTACTGAACATCAGGTGCCCGACCCCCTTAAAGGAGAACTAAGGAGCTGAAACAGCACACGTCATAGCAAGTACGCAAATGAACAAAATCTCGCAGAGTTGTATATTTAGTTTATTCGCATACTTGCTATAACGTGTGCCAGCGGTTTTTCGATATTTTAATACAAAATCATACATATTGCGCCTTTAATCGATAAGGCCAGTGTTTGAAGTCCAGCCCAGTGTTTTTAACAGTGCGGACGCTGTGTTAAGTGTCACCAAAATACAGACTCCATCAATGCAGAAGTGAAGCCTCGCGACTGTGACAAAATAGTCTACCTTGAATATTTTCACATCCTCGTCTTCGAGGTTTCTGCGTGCGTTGTGTTTCCAGGGGATCCTGAATCTGCCAGGGGAGATCATGTATAACCCCTCATACTGTCTGCTTTCCACCTGCTGTATAAGCCACGGGCCAAACTGAGGTTTAGCCATCGTGCTGCTGTAAAAATCAGAATATCAAAATCATCTCATAATTTGTCACATACACTTATTTGTATACCTTTCAAACATGTAAGAATAAAAGCATTTTTGTAAGCTTATTGGTTGAAGTATTCTAGGCTTATATTTTGTATGATGGATGTGTCCCACAATGCATATTTTCATTGTATTCTGTACTAAGTATGTGGAATAATACATACTGTGCAATCAATACATAAATAAATAGGACGAATATGAATGCAAAGACAGTTTTTCCACAATTTGTGACAATTTCTTTCAACTAAATTTTGCAAAGTTGACTAAACTTGTCAAAAGAATAAGTTAACCTATTAAATCAGATGTATTTTCAATTCATTTCTTTAATATGTCACAAAATGATCTGCTCATGCACGTCAACCCTGTGACACGAACGCGTTTATGACGCTCATGCGTTGAAGTCCTAGTCTCAGGTATTGTAATGTATTCTATATGTGTAATACGTGATGACGTAAGTTGTACGTGATGACGTAAGGGAACGTGAAGACGAGACACGTGTGGAATAGAAAATAAAGGACATCAGTTCAGTTGTCATCTGTTGCAGTCTCTATTTATTACAAGACAAAAACAACAATACAGGTATTTACAGCGATTTATACAATAAAAGCGTAGCAGCTTTCCAGAAGTCCAATAATAATAAAAACGAAAGCGTCACTTCTTCGGTTACAACTCGTATGTTATGACAACAGTGCGTTTACACAGGAAGCGTTCTTACATCGCGTCCGCGTTCATTTTAATTCCGAGCTCTTGTATTGCCGGAATCTCATCCGAATCAATACGCCATAAGCGTCGCGTGTCAAGTTCAAACGCGCGTCGAGTTTCTCCTCTTAACGCAAGACCGCGTACTGTGATTACGCACCGTTCGTATTTAAAAGCATCAATGCAATCTTACCTCCACCGTGTCGTCATGTTTATAGGTGCTTGTCAGATTTCCACTCAAATTTGTTTGACGTAGGTTGGTCTGTCCCTTGTGTTTTTATACTCAAGAGCTGTCACGCGGGACATCCCAAAGCTCAAGGAGGAGTCTCTCTCTTATCAATGAAAGTGAATGAATAACGTAACGTTGTTATTTCCGGAGAGGGAAAAGATTTGCTGATGAAAGTTTCTCATGAGAAATAAAATGATATGACTTTCGAAACACATCTGCCCGCCGGTTAAACCCGTTTTTCAGATTTGTTTTATTTCAGCTAAAATGAAACTACACATTAAACCCTTCTCGTGCAGAACAGTTGAATAGCCAAAAGCTACAGTAACATGCCCACGCATCAGTTAATAATTAGATCTGATTATTTTATTGTACGTGAAATTTAAACATTTTTTATTTTGCTTTTAATATTTAAGTACTTCGTGGACCCACGAAATTGGAGGCTTGTTCTATAGTGTGAACATTTAAGGCAAATTGATCATTTGAATGAGCACAACGCTGAAATTTCAACAAGCAAGGAGTCAAGTTGTGATTGTAAAGCCTTAACAAACAATCAGTTAATACAAAAGTTTACGTTACAGGTACAAAGTTCACAGATAAAGGCCACAGGATATTCTCTGTTGACATCTTGCCTAATGGGAAAGTCGCACGTATAGTACACAATGGTGTGAAATTCCTCTAATAATACCCGATTATTACAGTGACGAAACCCATTTCCAAGCCATAAGGTCATTGTAATTTGCATGCAAATATGGGTTGGGCCTTGTTTCAGAAAACCTGTATGTGTAATGTTTTTGTATTGTAATATTAATCTGATTTTCAAATATCATATCTGGTCCAATACTGAGCAATGCGGACTTTAATTTACCTAATAAGTTGCAAATATAAAAAATGATAAAGTTCTGACAAGGAAAAAAATTTACATGACATTTAGGCATTTGGCAGACGCTTTTATCCAAAGCGACTTACATTGCTTTTTCCTATACATTTTACATAGGTATTTGCAATCCCCTGGGATCGAACCCACAACCTTGCATTTACCACTGAGCTACAGGAAAGCAAAACATACTCCCAGATAGCAATGAGTCGGCGGACCACCGGCGGGGCCCCGGAGACAGTAGAAGCGTCAGAAAGGCGTGATCGCAAACACGATTGCGAGCGCACCGCTGGCGGCCACCGCTTTTTTTCCTACCGCCTTCGTTTCGCGGTCGGCCCGCAGGCCAGCCGCCGTTCCGCCGCCGCTATACCGAAGGGCGGCCTGTCGTTTCATCACCGCCAGCACCTATAGCCGACTGCTTAGGGCCGGTGGCAAAAAGAAGCCGTGCAGATATTTTTTGCTATCTGGGCTGTAGACAATGTATTTGATATACAGTATCAAGGTCAATTGTGATCATGAGAGACCACACCACTTACATGATGATTTCAATAATATTTGAATATAAGTTTAGTCATTACGACCATACAAAATATTTGTCACATTTGTTTCTCACCACTTTCTGTACGAGAGGAACTGATATCATAAAATGAAATATTGCAGATTCACTTGAACCTCAATGTGTTTTTTTGTGTGTGTGTGTGTGTGAGTGTGTGTGTATTTATCAATGGAATAAGGAAATGAATCTGTCTGTAATGGGTGCACTTCTTCATACAGACTCTTTGGAAGAGCGTTCATCCCGCGTGATGATGTTGTACCAATTACCTGCTCTTCACTTGACTCAACCGAACGTGTTTTCACATCCCTTTTCCGACTATTTCATGAAAAATAGAGAGATTCTTTGGTAGTTGTGGCTCCAGAGAGAAAAAAAATGTGTTCCACCTTTGAGCCCTGGTGGAATAAGAGAAGTGCATGATCCAGACAGCACAGGTACATCTGTAAGATGTCTGCTAAATATCTGGAGATCTGGAAAACATCTGCTGTGTAAAAACATCTGCTGAACATCTTAGAAAGAGCTGTTGTACATCCATTCTAAGTCATGCATATCCTTCATCTTCTAGAGGTCCATCTGACAGCAAATGTCTCAGAGACCTAGTGCAGATGAGCAAACAAAATCTGCCAGATGTCTTGCAGATGAAATTGTAGACATCAAATAGATGTCTGTCTGATGTACGTGTGCTACAGGGAGAGAAATACAATTTCTGTGCCCAGCGCTTCTGAACATCTCTTTCCTCTCAGTTTTATACATAATGTTTAGTAGTTATATATTGACACTTCAATTGAGCGGCGTCAGGTTCTGAAGACAATGGTTGATTCGTTCTAGTACAATGGATAGTTTTAACTTGTCCTTTACTGCCCTCTTGTGACAAAAGACAGTAATGACTAATAAAATGAATCGCTTCGAAGGGGAATTTGGCGTTTTAAAACATTAAAAGGAAGATTAAACTATATGAAGTTTTACTTCTGTTTAGTTGAAGTAATATGTGCATTATAGGCCTTTATTCAAGTGATCATATACTCATCCCCTGCTTTATCTTAATGTAAGTAAATATTGTTTTAAATTATTTGAAATGATTAAGTTTACAAACGTGTAGTATTAAATTGTACTGAGCGTCTGTAAAACATATTTAAATATGGAATTAAGGCAACAATAGCCTCAGTATGACGCTTTTAAACAGTCATCACTGTAAAAAAAAGTACTGGCAGAAAAATACCAGTAGGCCTACATTTTCCTTTATTTTACAGTTAATGCTAAAATGTAATTTAATGCCGTGGAAAATGTGAAATACAGGTAGAACAACTATAAAAAAAATACGGAAAATTATTTCATATGAATACAGTATATTTACGGATTTTTTAAGAGTGATCGTATATACTGTATTATCGTGTTTCAACATTATTATTTGATTAATGACCAGGAAAACAAATAAACGCACAAATAATAAATATACAAATATAATGCCACTATTGACCACCAGAGGGAACTAGATTGCCGCGGCCACGAGCGATGCACTTGTTACCACTTGTGCCAAAACTACTGTGTGGTTTAAGTTTTACTGTAGGGCAAGCAAGCAAAAAGCCACTGTAGCGGTAGTGGTCCTGTAGTTTATGTTAATTCTCAGTCGTCATTTAAGAATCATTTTACATTAATGCATTTACATTTTAGCCATTTGGTAAACGCTTTTATCCAAAGCGACTTCCATTGCTTTATCCTATACATTTTACATAGGTATTTGCAATCCCCTAGGTTCGAACCCACAACCTTGCGTTGGTAACGCAATGCTCTTACCACTGAGCTACAGGAAATTTTAATATCATAACATTATATTTCACTTAGATATTTGCTTATTTACTTCATCACTTTTGGATAATACATGTAAATAGTATGCAAAGTATATATATATATGCATAATATTCACATGGTACTTCAAGGTGCTTCGAATAAAGAATAAATAAATACAAATGAAAAATATTGATATTTATAAGCAATTTCAATAAAAAAATACAATTATAATTGATCCTGGACTTTTGTACCCTAAGGGATAAATGTGGATGCATGCACGTAACATGCTTTACAGTATAAATATCAGATATTTGTATTGGGAAAACATAACATAGTGTTAACATGGTATGCTTTGGTCTTTTTTGTTAGAGGACGTACACTGGATTTAGCGGAGCAAAAAGAGAAGGGTGTGGAAAAGATAAATGGAACCTAAACTGAACCCTTGCAAAGATTCATTCAAAGGCATCCAAGCCTTTTATTCCTCACATTTTTTGTGCAGGTTTAAAAGCGTAAGAAACCACGAATAGGCTTTCAGTCTGGACACATTGGGATGCAAATGAGCGCACAAGCGCGTGCTGGCGCGGTGAAAGCGTCCGATTGTTTATTGAGCCCGCGTAGCCACGCGCCCGGCTCGCGGAGCATCACCCCGCGAGGGCGGAGTCTCGCGCAAGAAGCGTGCGTCTTCAAAGGGGGTGGGGTGTCGAACGCGTGTTGAAAAAGCCGAGGGCTGCCAAAGTTTTCATCAGACCGACCACCGACACGAACAAGACTCGGACCACGCGAAGGGCACGAGAGCGTTGTCAGTTTACTCGTTGCGTGACAGTGGATTCGTACAAGTCGCGCACCTTTCCGAGAGGTTTACCAAGTAGATGGATACCGCAACGCAGCTGACGCAAGGTGCGTGCACCTTCGGAGACGCGGACCGGTGCGCGTCCATCACCCTTCAAGAGTGCGCGTTCGCGACCGCAGACGCGAGTCAAACCAAGCTGAAGGTGCTGAAAAGACAGCGCTCCAGCTCGCCGGAGCTTTTGCGCTGCAAACGGAGACTCACGTTCAACGGGCTGGGATACACCATCCCGCAACAGCAGCCTGTGGCGGTTGCGCGACGCAACGAGCGCGAGAGAAACCGCGTCAAACAGGTCAACATGGGCTTCCAGACGCTGCGCCAGCACGTCCCCAACGGCGCGGCCAATAAGAAGATGAGCAAAGTGGAGACGCTCAAGTCGGCGGTGGAGTACATCCGTGCGTTACAGCAGTTGCTGGACGAGCACGACGCGATCTCGGCCGCGTTTCAGTGCGGCGTTCCGTCGCCGACGGTCTCCAAAGCATACTCCGCCGACCCAGAATCACCTCACTCCTCTTACTCCTCGGATGATGGGAGCTACGAGCACCTGAGCTCCGAAGAGCAAGAGCTACTGAACTTCACCACTTGGTTTGATCGGTACTGATCGGAGGTCAGAGAACCCAACTTTCCATGGGACCACTAGGTGCTTGATTTAGAGCTTGGACTCCTCTTTACAGACTATACAAATGCTGCTTTGTTGACTCGGTGGGCAGCAGTTTTGGGTGCTTTGGCTTAGCGCTTAAAGATCTGGACTGGTTGTAGGTTCGAATCCCAGGGGCTTGATGAGAGTCCCTGCCTTAAAATATTTGAATTTAAATGAAAGTGTCTGCCAAATGAACACATGTAGATCAGAGTCCTGTCCTGAATCAAGCCAGTTCAAGGATTTTACTGTCATAACTGCTGGATGGACTCAATTTCATAAGTGCAATTTCGGGCATTACGTGGCCGTCGCTTGATGTCCCTTACATGAAACAAACTTCCCCGTGAATGTTAAGCTCAACGGAATATCGATTTTTGTATCTGCAACCCGACGGTCTTGTCTGCCTGAAGACCGGTGTTGAAATGTGTATTATAACGTTTTGTATTATGAAAGATGAAGATATATTTTTGTAAGGCGAGCGCAAAAAAGTCTGCCTCTTTGTGACGATGAACGCAGTTAGTTTATTGTAACAGTGTCCGTTTAGAAAAAGTTGTAACTCTGATCTGTGGATCTGTATTTATCAAAATTATATTGTTTAGTTCTTCCTGTGAAACTACAGATGCACTTGTTTGTTTTTAGTC
Source organism: Triplophysa tibetana (assembly GCA_008369825.1). Taxonomy (NCBI): domain Eukaryota; kingdom Metazoa; phylum Chordata; class Actinopteri; order Cypriniformes; family Nemacheilidae; genus Triplophysa; species Triplophysa tibetana. Next base: position 7,379,507 of record CM017894.1, read on the forward strand.
GTGTATATAAATGATTTTAACAAATATATTTTGTGGAAAAAAATGTTTTTATAAATAAATTTGCTCTATTTATACACACACCCACGAGTGTTTCTGCTTGCTTTTAAAGAGAACTTGTTTTTCAGTGCTGAGTCCAGACTAGTTTTAAGACATTCCCTGCTTGACAGGTGATAAAACAATCCTGTTGCTTTATTATCATCACAAACTCTCTTTTTGTCTCTTTACAAAGAACTTCAAAACACGTGGGCCACCTTCTATTAAAGCAATAGAAGCACAGGGTCACTTTGTGATGACAAAGATGGGTCAAAATTCGTATTATCCACCGGCGATCAGTCTAAATGAAGCCGTTTTTATTGTCGCCGTGTAACCCCAACTGTGTTTTTCAGGCCTGTCAAAACGCAATCAAAGAGGCCATCTCCCTATTGTGCCACCTTTTGTTGGGGCTTTTATGGGATGTATTATGAGTCTGCCTATTGATAATAATTAAAATAATGACTTCAATTTCACCTGCAGGCTTTTGCATTTCAAATGGAGACAATAAAAACACCGGGACCCCTTTAATGATCATTTAGCAGAGGGGTTATAAAGTGGAGCTTTGCACCGAAGCCCACGCGTAAAAACTTCAGGAGGAGTTTTACGCAAGCGCTCGTAAAAGACCAGATAAAGATGAACTGTTTGCTCAAGGTTCAGGTGGTCCTCTACGAAAGGATGGCTTTAGAAGCCCCCTATCCACCTCAAAGCCCCCTCGGCCACCATAAAGAGTTTTTTTAAGCAGGTGTGTGAGCCACGTGCCTGTGTTTGTGATGGGCAGCTGCTCCACCCCATCGGCTCGCTGATGAACTCTCTCGGCTGGAGGTTCTGAAAATGAGCGGGTGATTTATGACACCAATTATTCATCTCTTTATGGATTCTGCGATATCTTTTAGAGCCCTGAAAGAGAAAAATACACTCAGCATAAATCACCTACTGGTGGGCTATTGTCGAACGTCTGGAATATAGTTTGTCTTCATTGACCTTCTCGGGGCCCGAAATAATGTCACGGTGGTTAGAGCGGGGCAACTTCAGTTTATAAGATAATTGATGCTGTGAGAAGCGTGACTTGTTTGAAATCTCAAGTGCTAGATGTTGTAGACATGGGGAACTTAGATTAACATGACCCCCTAAAACAGAAAAATGACAGATGAGGCATCTGTATTATTATCTCTGGATATCAATGTAATGATATGGAGAGGAAATGGAAACTTTTGCTTAAATCTCCTCTGCGTCTCAGAAAAAGAGGCAGGAATCTTACAAATGTCTCCGTTAGAGTTTCAGAAGAGATCTCAATGTCTTAAACTTATCTGACAATTCAAGTCTGCATTAAAAAGTCAATATTATTGATGCTCTCATTATGAACTCGGTAATTTCTCATCAAATTGACTCAAATCCAGATTATTTCCCCTCTACAATCTACATTCATTTTACACCTCCAATCTCTTCAAGTATTTTAACAATCTCAATTGTTTCTTTTTTTATTTCTCCTATAGACGGTTTTGTCAGACATGAAAAAAAATAGATGACTAGTCTAAGCAGTTTAAACAACCGGACCCCAGTCTGTGCATGTTGATCAATCTGGATAGGGCTTATAATATAACTATTTATATTTTATTTTATTTATATTAATATGAATGTAAATTAATATGTTATTGTATGATGATTGTATTAATTAAACAATTGGTTGAATTTTATTCTATATTAATTATAGTAAAAAAACATTTTTTGAATGGGTTTCGTAACTTTGTCACATTTAAGTCCAGTCAAGCAACAGTTCTTCTACTGGTAACCCAAAATAATATGTTTAACCTGCTATCTAATGTAATTGACTTGTTATTTCCTTCGATTGTTTTTAAAAATAATCTACAATGACTTGATTCTTTGTGAATGTGTACTGGAAGCTACATTTGGGTAGTGACATTTGTTTATGTTGTTGCTTTGAATCCGTCTGTAAGTAATTTTAGGAGAAACATCAGAGACTTCACAACTGAGAACTCCGTCAAAACAAAACAATAAATTGATGCACTTCATGTCATAAGTCACTGAAGTAATCTAAAAGTGAACATTTCTCTCAGAAATGATCATTAACTTTACGAAATGAATTAATCAATAATTAAACGTATCATTCAAACGGACACATTGATTGATTTTGTATGTATTTTTTAAGTCATATTGAAAAAATTACAAAACATGATTAAAATGCATACATTTTACAATAGTAAATAGCTGTGTTTTATTAGTACATTGATTTAAGGACCAATCAGGGAGCGAGGCTTTGAGACACATCCTGAACCCCCTGAGGGGTGGAGCCCAAAAAGCTAAAGTGGATACAAAAAAACATGCAGAGGATACAAAAATAGACAAGTTTTAAGGTGCACAATTCCGTTCAGAACAATAAATGTAAAATAGGCCATAAAATCAGATTGCCCAACCTACACTCTTGTTTTCAATTTTACGCAACATTTGGGATGTAAACAAGCGGATGTTAATGTTTATTAAAGCCCATTTTGACTGGATGCATATTAGGATGCATAATTTTTACACAACTTATAAAGCTGCACACAGATTCCTCTCTCTGTCAGAAAAGAATCTTTACTCTCACATGCATCAGGGGTTCAAACCTGCCATTCCACCTAAAGAAAAAGCTCTGACAAGCCTCAGGACAGCTATAAATTCTAAGAAAAAAATCTCAGAAGTCGGCGGAGGGGGATAAAACTTGCTTTTCTCTCAGAAATAAAAAAAGAGTTTGAAAATGCAGAGCTGTACACATTTAACTGACAGCACTAAGCTGTCTAAACTTCAGACGACCTAACCTGGGGGTGGGGGGACGGGGGGTGGCCGGGGTTGCTGTCATTTGCATGGACCATTGTGCTGCACAAGTTTGGCTTCTCTTTTTTTCTGATGAGAGCCTTTTGGCCATTTACTTCCACCCTGGCTGGCTGTTTGGAGCTCTGAATGGCCTTCACTCCAGGGCCACACAAAGAAGCCTTTGTGCCACGGCCGCACCATATTCATCATGTAATGCCTGGAAGACAAATCTGATTGGACGCTCTTGTCACTTTGATGTGCGTTCGGGGGGCGAAGGCTTTGGCGTATTTCACTTTCCGTACCACTCTCTCTCGGGCTGGGGCTGATATAGATTTTTGGACCGGGCGCTGTAGCCGTGTCTGTGTTGAGGAAGCAATTTAATGTCCAAAAACAACAATCATATACACACAGGTTGACTTGATTGATGTCACTTTGGCCCGAACAAAACCAAGATTTAAGCAGGGATGAATGTGCAGAGTGTCGACTCAATACAGACTTTTAATCCTGCCACACACTTCTTGGACCCTTTTCTTTCACTTTTAGGTGCTCTTTTGCACTTTTCAACTTTCTGTCCAGTTTCTTCTGTCCGGGATTTCTCTTTAAGATCGATTCTGTATCGATTCTAAATGTAAATATTATTACTAAATATGTGAGCGGAGCATTCTTATGCATGACACTAGAATGCTGTGGGTGGTTGCTTGGGTGTTACTATGAGGTGTTAGGCAAGGATAACACATTTCAAATACGAAGGTAATTTGAAGTGATCAACAATAAAATAATGTGATTACAGTAATATTCTAAAATCTTAAAATGGATTTTTTAACATAAAATTAAATAACAATTACAAAAATGTATATTAACCCTTGTGTGGTGTTCATGTTTTTGTTACTCAGCCAATGTTTACGTTCTCTTGGACCCATAAAATGATTTTCTTCTTACATCAAAACAGCCGTAAAAATGCATTTAAAATATGTCATAAAAAATATATGTAAAACGTATTACATCCCAAGCAACATAGACAGCACATATTAAAATTGTTATTGAAATCTGTCATATATATAAACTTAACTTGAAATATGACATTGTAGAATTAAAATTATGCAAAAAACTGCCATTTCTTTGTGTGATAAAAGTTATAAAAATCTATGATATGGTTTGGGAAAACATGCTCATCTTCAATGAATATAAACAGACTTTGACCCACACAGACTTTGACCCACACAAGGGTTAAATAGTGTATTAAAAAAGAATAAGAAAACACAGAAATAAATCAAAGTGCATAACTAAGGTTTAATGGTGAGTTTTGTGGTTGGTTAACGTGACACTGTGTGGTTGTTGGGGTGTTCTTGTGGTTGCTAGGGTGTGCATAGGTCATTGTTACAAGTTAAGATTAAAACAGGCCCCTACAAGTTATGGTTGTCTGTTCTCTATTGCTTGTGTGTCTTCTTCTAAGAAAGTCTTTTGAATTTTCCCTGATTCATCTTGAAATGATTTATCTGTTGGTATGAGGAATATTAATATTAATGCTATAAATACACTGTATCTTAACATGGTGCACTGAAAGTAAAAGTACAGTCACTTTTCTGTAACAGTATGCACAAATAGAATACTTTAATTAATCAACTTATGTTTATGTTTTATCAAATGTAGGGACTTGTTGTGTAAATGTCAAAGTATTTCCAACTAAACATTATTTAAACCATAAGTCAAGCTCATTTTGCCTCTGATGATTTAAATGTCACAGAATGTACAGTATAATTCGCCAGGGACCCAACTTATTAGTGTGGTTTATAATGTCATAGATCTTTTCAATGTGTCCTTTATCCATGTGTAAAAGTGTATATTTGTTTACATATTTTTCAACTCAAAAGAGAAATGTTGGTGCATCAAAAGTTTTCCAGATGAATAAGTCTGAGCATGTCTAAAGCTGCCTTCCTTTGCATTCTTTTGATGTAATGGTATGATTTGATTTTTATGTAATGAAACATGTTTGTACATGCCAAAGCATACAGTATGCTTTATTTACCATCACACAATTAAATCCATTCTGTAGTTACCAGAGTAAACAACAGATGAAATCACCTTTATTTAATTTTTAAATAAGTTATTTGGAAAGTACTTTCACTGAAAGAATAATTTTTTTTCAGATTTTCCACGTATAATGTAAAAAACAGACTTTTAATGTCTTGTTTTTTTTTTACAGATTTTTCATGTATTTTTAAAATACGGACAGCAAAATGTAAAACGACAGAATTACAGTTTATTTTTGAACTATGATCAACAAACGTAAACTTACAGTAAAACTTTAAATTGACAAGAAAACAGAGATTTTTTTTTATATATATTCTTTCATTTTACAGAGAAAAAAAACTACGGAAAATGTCAATTTTTTATTTTCAGAATTTTGCAGAATTGTGTTTGCAGTGAATACTTCACATTTTAAAGCAGCTTCACAGAAAGTGCAAATAACACAAACTCTCTTAATCTGGTTAGACATCACCAAAATTGTTAAGCGGTCTGTTTTTTTGAGGTAAGGTTATATTTCATAAATTCATATATTGAACGTATTAAAATAAACAATTACTAAAATAAAACATCTTTAATGTCCATATTGCTCTCCTCCTTCTCCATTCTTGTCTTTCTTGAATAATGTCTCTGCAAATAGGATTAGCAAGAAGCATTTTGTGAAACTCTTTTCATTTGTTAGCTTGTGACCTCTCTAGTTAATTATCTTGATCTGGCCTGAGACTGGCTATACTTTACCCTGAGCCCTGAAACGCACACACACACGCACAATAGTTAACTCACTAAGGAGAAATGAATGAAAAGACAAGAGAAGGGAGAGAAACAGAGATACTGTGTGTGGCATTGATCAGCGTAAGAAGTTGGTTGTATTGAAGAGAGTTTTTTTCTGAGATTTTTTCTCTTTTTTTGGAAGGAAGTGAAATGTCTCAAGGCTTTTGTTCAAATATGCAATTGTTGCAGAATGATGGAGTGCTCTTTTTGCGACGTGAAATGGCATTAAGCTGATTTGGGTGGAAAGAAAAGAATTAATAATACCTCCTTTAAAAAGAGAGAATAACACCTGAATTAAGGAGGCTTTCTGGCTTTAAGCTACTTTAAGGCCTTTTAAGGTACTGCTTAAACTGAACCTTGATATACTGTATCTGTGCAGTTCTACATTTTTCTCTAGAGGACCCTCAAATATTTATTTCTTTATATAAAAATAACTGACTTCAAAAACAGTTTAGCATTCAAGTTTTAGCTCCATCAGTCTTCAGTTCAGTTTCCATTTAAAGCTTGATGATACGTTTTCGTTTAAACTTAAAGGGTAATCTGTAACTTCTTTGGTTGAAAAATGACATATTGTATATTCAGCAAATGAATACATAAAACAATCAAAACTATATTCTTACCTCACCCCACAACAGTAATAATAATTGTTAATTTAAATACGATTTATCATCTGAGCTGTCAGGTACAGTTTGACTTCAACTAACGTACATAAAGTAAACTGCACTTATATGTTTCAAACAGAGATGGCGATAGAGAGGCAAATTTACAGATTGGAGCTTTAAACTGTTGTTTTAGAGTAAATGTGTAGATGTGAGTTTGCAAGGTTTCAGTAACATTCAATCTATACAAAAGCCAATGACTTTCTGGTTGTTTTTAAATCAAGTCATACCGGATCAAAGGAAGTCTGAGGGTTCCTTAAATTACATATGAAGAGTTTATTTCGAAAATGAGATAATGTTATCATGTTTTTATTGTATTTTATTGTGTAAGCTTTCTTGTTTTAGTTATTATGGCTTAACTTAAAACAAACCCACAGCAGTTTAATTGATAGTAATTTGAATGCACAATAAAAAACATGTTTTTATCTCGTTTTTAAATTGATATCTTCATATAAACATTCCCTTACATTTAAATGTATACATAAAATAACATAGAAATGACATAAACATATATCATTTTTTTAGTAACGATGCACATAATTCTGAACAATCCAACATGATTTGAAGGCAGGATAAGCTTCAACTTTACCTGGTCATAACCACCACTGACCACCCATTCACAGACAAACAAAGCATAACATTTAATAACAAAAAATTATGTTCTGTTAAATTCTCTTCCGTATGCGCATGTCATTTCTTCTTCAACAAAAAAAGGTTTTTGTTTGATCCTCAATCTGATGATTTATCACAGCCAGCATTTAACATTACTGAACATTGGTCTGTTTCCATCACACCTAATAAGCTCATCTCTCTCTCTCTCACTCTCTCTTTGCGCTCTCCTATCTGCACCTGTCTCTCTAATACTACGAAATTCTCCTTTATTTGTTCACGCTTGTGATTCTCACATAGAGAATTCTCTCCTCTTCTGTTTACTCTCCACTCTTACTGTATGATATTGAAAACAAATGCAATCAAATCCAGTCAGTTTGTACTCTTTGTATTGCCCGAAATGTTCCTGGAAAAAATTGTGACAAAAAACTATAATTGTGCCTTATAAGTATTTTAGCATTGCCCCCTTTTCCCCTGTAAGCTAGAATAGTTCAGTCTGTCTGGCTGTGCATGTAAAGAGAGTCGCCTTTTTGTTCCAGCCGTGGCTCTCGGCCAAGGTCTTCAAACATACCCACTCGCCACCCTCCACAAACCAACACGAAACGACCTCCACCCCTCACCCCATCCAACTCGGACCACCCTGCTGAAAAAGTGCTTCAACTTAGGAGGTGATCATCATTTAAAAAAGCAGGTGTTTCGGCTTTTGAAGACGTTTGGAAATGTATGTTTTCACCAGTGGGCCGGTGTTGGATGAAGTAGCCAATCAGTCAGTCAATCAGCAGGATTTAACAATGGCACTGTACCTCTCTCTTCAGACAGACGGTGTGGGTCAGGCTACTTACAGGCCTCAGAATTGTTCAACTGTACAAAGTATTCATTAAATATGACAGTGAGTGGCTTAAGTACTGCATGCATATTAATACCTCATATTGAAAGAGTGTCCCAAGTTGAGTGTTCAAAACATTATTCACTCACCTACGTGTTGTTTTAAAGTCATATGCTTTCGTAATTTTATAAAATACTCAGAGACAAAAAAAAATACAGTAAACCAAAACCTTGATTTCAACCTCACCACCCCCTTTGTCAGCAACAACATTTTAAAGGTCCAGTGTGTCATTTTGACAGAAATGCAATATAACATATATAACGATATCTTCAGAGGTGTATAAAGACCATACATAATGAAGCGTTATGGTTTTATTACCTTAGAATGAGATATTTCTATCTATATACACCACGGGTCCCCTTACATCGAATTCACCATGTTGTTTCTACAGTTGCCCTAAACGGACAAACTGCTCTACAGAGCGAGTTTCGCAAATACATTTTCTCCTTCGGCAAAGAAGCGAAAACGTGACGACATCTTAGTCCTGTGTCAACCAACGTAGTGCTTCAAAAGGGAGGGGTGGAGTGAGCCATTGGTTGCAATTCGTAACCTCCAACTAGATGCCGCTAAATTTCATATACTGGATCTTTAAAACACTCCCCATAATTTGAATAATAAAAAATACCCAAGCGTTTTAATCAAAGACAAACCCTAAAAAGTATATTCTTCTTTGGAAGTTTGTAATGCTTAAAGCAATAAAGACACTTCAAAGTTATTCAGGTTATTATTTTTCATCTTTGAGGTTAAAAAAGGTAATATTTTGCTAGATTGGGCAACAGAAGAAAAATAAAATGACATTTATGTCCATTGACATAAATTGACCCACAGCTCAAGACCATAGGTGAGAGTAGGAAGGTAGATCCCCGTTCCATCCTTCCCTCACTCGTGAACAAGACCCCCAGATACTTGAACTCCTCCACTTGAGGCAGGAACTCTCCACCTACCTGAAGTGAGCAAGCCACCCTTTTCCGACTGAGAACCATGGCCTCAGATTTGGAGGTGCTGATTCTCATCCCAGCCGCTTCACACTCGGCTGCAAACCGTCCCAGTGCATGCTGAAGGTCCTGGTCTGATGGGGCCAGCACGATGACATCATCCGCAAAGAGCAGAGATGAAATCGTGTGGTCCCCAAACACGACGGCCTCCTGCCCCTGGCTGCGCATAGAAATTCTGTCCATAAAAATTATGAACAGAACCGGCGACAAAGGGCAGCCCTGCCGGAGTCCAACATGCACCGGGAACAAGTCTGACTTACTGCCGGCAATGCGAACCAAGCTCCTGTCGTACAGGGACCGGATAGCCCTTAGCAAAGGGTCCCAAATCCCGGAGTACCCTCCACAAGATGTCGCGAGGGACACAGTCGAATGCCTTCTCCAAATCCGTAAAAACTAGTGGTGGGCATAGATTAATTTTTTTAATCTAGATTAATCTAGATTAATCTTGGAATTAATCTAGATTAATCTAGATTAAAATGGCTCATTTGAATTCTGCCGAAGGCATTCAGAATATGTGTGTTACCCAAATAATGACTAAAAGTAAGTCTTTGAGAACGGGTTTCTCAAGCCAGGTGGCGCATTAGACCAGGGGCTCATCTCCTGTTTCCAAAATGCATCACAAACTACTTGAGAAAGCTGTTCTACTATGATAATTTGTGATGAAAATTAAATTATGTTCAATAAGATGTACTTGGGTTTACTTCCGCATTAGCGAGGGATGCTTTGCGTTTAGGTGGTACTTGAGACTGGAAGAGCTCCTACAGTACATTTACATTTACTTTTAGTCATTTAGCAGACGCTTTTATCCAAAGCGACTTACAGAGAGTTAGGGAGCAACAAGCGATATGTCATACAGGAGCCATAATACATTAGGTGCCAATACAAAGTTACTGGTTTCAACTAAAGCTAGACCACTACCTGTTGAGAGAAAGTTTTTTTTTTTAAACTAACTGTATGTAAACCAATTCCGTACAGTAAACCAATTCCACATTGCAAAAGGTGCAAACAACCTTAGTCTTGTCGAGGTTTCCAGTTGGAAGCGTCTTAAAAATAAATTTTCCCTGAAGCAAACCCGGCGTCTTCATAGCTGCATCCATGTTAGTACGTCACGCTTGATGTGGTCATTTCACAGAAACGTTATGTTGTTTTCGGACCAAACGCGAATGGCGCGTCAAGCGTGAGTGATTTACATGTTAAGTGAATGCAAAGCGGCAATGGACCTACTTGCTTCGCGAATCGCGCGAATGAAGCCCTGCTTATGAGATGATGAGGCGGCGCTAAGGACGCGAATCACGCGAGTTGAAAAATCTCGTTCTCTTCCCCTACAGTGTAATTAATCTATGTATACATCCGCGCTAAAATATCAAAGCGAAAGTCATCATAGCTTACGTAGTATAGACCCAGCTCCCAACCTGACTTTGAGAATAGATTAACGGCGACATTTTTTTTATCGCGCGATAAGAGTCTCACTGCGTTAACGGCGTTAACGCCGTTAACGGCCCACCACTAGTAAAAACACATGTGGATTGGTTGGGCAAACTCCCATGAACCCTCCAGCACCCTGGAGAGGGTATAGAGCTGGTCCAGTGTTCCACGACCGGGACGGAAACCACACTGTTCCTCCTGAATCTGAGGTTCTACCATCGGCCGGATTCTCCTCTCCAGTACCCTGGGATAGACTTTCCCTGGGAGGCTGAGAAGTGTGATCCCCGATAGTTGGAGCACACCCTCTGGTCCCCTTTCTTAAAAAGAGGGACCACCACCCCGGTCTGCCAGTCCAAGGGCACTGTCCCCGACCGCCACGTGATGCTGCAGAGGCGTGTCAGCCAAGACAGCCCCACAACATCCAGAGACTTGAGGTTCTCAGGGCGGATGTCATCCACCCCCGGTGCCCTGCCACCGAGGAATTTCTTGACTACCTCGGTGACTTCAGCCCGGGTGATGTGCGAGTCCGCCTCCGAGCCCTCGGCCTCTTCTTCCTCAATGGAAGTTGTGACGGCGGGATTGAGGAGATCCTCGAAGTATTCCTTCCACCGCCCGATGATATCCCGGGTCGAGGTCTACAGCTGCCCCCTCCACTGTAAACAGCGTTGGTAGGGCACTGCTTCCCCCTCCTGAGGCGCCGGACGGTTTGCCAGAATCTCTTCGAGGCCGACCGATAGTCCTTCTCCATGGCCCGACCGAACTCCTCCCAGGCCCGAGTTTTTGCCTCCCCAACCACCCGGGCTAACATTTATGTAACCTATTAAAATGTACATATGGTTATAAAGTTACATCAGACACCAGTCTATTTCTGTAATTTGCGTTTTACCTGGATTCAGAAAATACACAAAAATCCTGTGTTCCTTAGATTTTTGGTTTAAATTTAAATGTAGTTTTATTTATAATTGTATTACTTACTTAATATTTTAAATTGTGTTTCATTTTTATATTTTTAGTTTTAAGTTAATTTTACCTTTGTGTTGCTATATAAATTTATTTAGTTTATTTTCAGCTAATATTTTAAAAAGTTATATTTTCGCCACTATTTGATTTGATTGAATGAACAGACATTTTTGAATAGTTTTAATTTTGCTCAAGTATAAAAACATTGTTCCGTACAATAGCTTTGTTAAAAATGCCTTGATTCAGACATGCAAGCCAACAGACCAATGATGTATCCCATGATGCTTTGCAGGGCTTAGTAGAAAAAAAGTCTGAATTATTTTAACCATATGACTCAGTTTCTTCTGAATAATAAGTACTGAAAATATGTGCATATATCTTTTTTATAAACAGTAAAGTCACTGGCTGAGGCAAAAAGAGAGCTGCTTTCTGTTTACAATGTAGCCTTTAATGTAAAGGATTAACATACTTTTCAAATAAATCAGTTTCTTTATACAGTTACAGAAGAAATATATCACCCCTGGTGTTGGGGTCAGTTTGAGCTTAACAGTGTTGTCAGTATCAAGACAAATATGCCCTTATTAATCTTTAAATGAGATAACATGATGTTTGTGGGCTCCCTACACAATCTATAACTTGGCATCTCTTTCCCTCGTGTAACCATTACCCAGGCTGTCTGCTAGAGGATAACTATCTGTGGATTAGCATGTCAGTGAAAATTCCTATAGGAGCTCATTTATCTCAGGTTTGAGTAGATATTGGTGAGCTATTGTATGTCAACACTGAAGCAGGTGCTGTGCATTTTACAGCATGGTTAGCCCATCTTCAGGGGGTTTATGGGTAATAAAAGGGCTGTTCATTGCTCAAATCTGTGAATGTGTTGACAAAACATAATGAATACAAAATCGTACATTAAAAATATGTCTGTCTGTCATTATTCATTCAGCCTCTCTTTCAAAACCTATATCTTGAATTTCTCTCTGAACACAAATGAAGATATTTTAAGAAATGTCTCAGTGGTTTTGTGTTCATACAAGTCAATGGGATCAAATGTTGCTTGGTCATCAACGTTCTTCAAAATATCTTCTTTTATCTTCCCCAGTTGAAAGAAAGTCACACAGGTTTTATATGAAATTAGAGTGCATTAATCATGAAAAACTATAATTTTGGGTAAACTGTCCCATCTCTGTTTTAAAAAAGAGCATCATGATTTTTACATCATGAGTATGTTATTTCATTTATATGAAATAACTTTGACAATCACTGTGTGAGCCGATATTAACTTTCCCTCAGGTGAGGGAGCAACCATTACGTTTTTGCAATGTCTGGGTTCATCCAAATAATCCTTTTTCTCAACATCCACACCTTTCGATGTCCAAGCCTCTGTCTCAGGAGGAATTCCAACAATTGAATTTTGGCTGGTTCTGGAGGACATTGTGATGCTTTAGTTCGTTGTGAGCAGCTATTTAACAACGAGCATTACAAGTGAATATCTGTTTAACTCCAGGAACCCATCCCAGAACATCCTGATTTATTTTACGCACAACATAATCACAGTCATTTTTGAATTCTGAGAAACGATGGATGCAATATAAAAGCAGAAGGTGAAGTCCCAGTTAATTTATTTGGGCAAGTACAGTAGATCTCCACAGGATTTGCTTCAGGATATCAGATTATGATGATAACAATTTACCACCATGATGTTTAGACCAACCCCTCTGTCCGCCGGTGTTTTGATGGTCAGTCTGTCCACATTTGCACACAAGTGGCAGCTCCACACAAAGGATGCTAATCTCATTCGAGTTTGAGGAATGTTAGACTTGTCGCTCTCTTCTTCTAAGGTCCTGTTTCAGATTCCCAAATGACAGATTTCAGAAAGTGTTGAAATGGTTACACAGCGTGAGAACAGATGCAGGCATGTGAAAACTGTACTCAGTCAAACCCTGTCACAGCGGGAACAAGCAGCTAAGCCAACAGAGTTTGTGTTTCTTATTAATGTCAGTGTGCTGTAATGAGGTTAGTGTGATTCATCAGCTCAGACCTGGATCTGTTCTTTGTGCTGTTAGACGCCTTCCCCTTTAATTAGGATCTATGAATGAAACAGTTCACATGAAAGAGGCTTACTGTATGAGGAGACATTTTTTAAAACTTTTTTGTTTGATCATATTTTTGATGAGTTAAAATGTCTTGATGAGGATTGTATTAGGGGAGGGACATGCTTAATTCAGAAAGCATCTGATTGAATCCTGTATGTCTATTGTATCCGTCTGTCTGTATTTTGTATTCAGTCATTCTGAAATTTGGAGGTACATTTTGTCTACTCAATTAATTTAAATGACTTTGACTTTTGTATGTTTGAATTTAAAATAATACATTTATTACACACTTGGTGGAGATGGTGCCAATTTTATTTAATTGAAATCAAATAAAGCTCTCAAACTTGTTAAAATTTTGCAGATGATTATTTGAAGGTTTTTAAAGGGATAGATGAAAATTCTAGCTTAGGTTGTTCCAAATCTGATACATTTCACGTTCTGGTGAAAACAAATGAAGATATTTGTAAGTCAGTAACAAAACACATCTCATTCCTCATTTACTGCCATAGTAGGGAAAATAAATCAATGGGGGACTAGTGTGGTTTAGTAACAGACATTCTTCCAAATAACTTCATTTGTGCTTAGCAGATCAATGGAATTGCTACAGGTTTGGAACATTCTGAGGGTGAAAGAATTTTCATATTCAATTGTCATTTCAAACCTGAAACATGTCTGACTTCCTTCCTTCCGCAGAACCCAAAAGAAGATATTTGGAAAAATGTTGTTAACTGGCCCCTTATTCACTTGCATGGTTTTGTGTTCCTACAAAAGATGTGAATCTACGCCAGTTAACAACATTTTTCCAAATATCTTCTTTTGGGTTCTGCGGAAGAAAGATAGTCATACAGGTTTAAAATGACAAGAGGGTGAGTAAATGATCTGCATTCATATTTTAATGAATATCAAGTCCTGTCTGTATAAATTATACTTATGCTGAGCTGTGCAGTGAATTGTAAACAAAACATGTGTACAGTATTTGTACGGTATAATCCTGTGAAGCTTAAAATGCAACTCCGTTTATTGTTCCATCAATTTATCATTTGAGTTTTACGCTGGTTGTTTTTTGTTAAAAAGCAAGATAACTAATACAGTCCTTATCATCACATATTACATTAGTCTGCACCCCCACAAACTTCCTTTAATAGCTCATGCTGTTAGGTGAGGTTGGGTAAACAGAGATGATAAACTTGCGTCACGCGCGTTCCGGCGTGCTCCGTGCGAAGCGCGTGCGCTGAGATAACACAGTGATTATTCACTTTGCGAGCGCTCCTTTATCTCCTGGCCTGATTTTCGTTGAGATAAATATCTCTCTGTGTGTTGGCAGATTTCGTTTGTTGTACGACTATAACAGGTGCTCTGTTTTATGTGGATGTCCAGTGACCTGCTGATTTCTACTCGTCTGTTGGCAGACGGCAGGTGAGGAGCTGTGTGTCGTATAATGTCTAGTGGAATTCACAAGATTAGGTTCGAGACGCGGAGGCTTTGAGAGAAATGGTGCGAGTTTAGATCTAGACTTTGTTTTAAAAGTTTTCTTTAAAGTCTAATAAATGACAAAATACCTAACTGTTTTGTTTTTCGACCGGAAGTAGAAGCATTTTCGCACAAGTGTAGTACAAATTGTGTTTCCGGTACGGATCTGGCAGTGACAGATACACAAACCGGAATCAAAGCTGAGCTTGCTTTTCATTTCCACACCATTTACACTCACTATTGACTTATAAAGCTTCATAAAATATAAAGAAAATGAAATGAAATGAAATTTGTTACATAAGTTAGACTTTCCTGTGGGCTCTGATGCTGAAATATCCCAAAATGCCAACAGTTCAGTAGTCAAAACAATGCAGAGCATACTCCAAGAACAAAGCTTAGTCCTAAGTCTGTGTGTCCACCAAAGTGGATATTTTAATTGTTTGCAATGGAAGCATCGTGTTTTAAAAATGGCAGGAGCTGACATTTCATATTATGGACACTCCTCCCTGTTTAAAAATACAAAATAAGCTGTGTTAGGTATGTTTTGATGCTGGTTTGTGCTGTTTTAAGCTGGTTTAAAATGGTCTTTAGCTGATCATGTGCTGGTTCAAGCTGGTCATGTTCTGGTTCCTCACCAGTTTAAACTAGCTCAGGATCAGCTTAAGCCCACATATGAGCAGCTTAAACCAGCACATGACCAGTTTAAACCAGCAGCTTATACCAGAAAACAAGCATAAAAAATACAGGATGTGCTGTTTTTCTCAACAGGGCTGCCCTCCATTATTTGGACAAACAGGTATTCCTTGCCCATGTCATTAGTTGAGCCAGAAAGGAATCTCGGACCAAACAAACAGCACCAAAAAGTCAGTGTTTACACTTCACAAAACAACCTAACAAAGCTTCCCAAAAAATGTAACACCCTTCATACTTGCACTAACTGTGCGTGAGAATTGTCGACATTTTTTTACTCCCTATCAGTACGTTCACCTCAAAAGCTACAGAGTAAATATATTTCCATATTCTTATCTTGATCATGCAAATCGGTATAACAGCAATCACAAATCTCTGTACGCTAATATTGACTGACTTTCTCCTTGCTGTCTGCGTGGAGTTATTTGCAGTCTTCAGTTTAATTCAAACGCACTATGCCCACACAAACCCCCTGTAATGCAAACTTTAGACGCATGCACAAAATGAATGACAAATATCGAAATGAATTTGAGTTCCGCAAATAAAACCGAAACCCGTGTTTATTTCTCTGCGTATTCAATTAGCCGAGGTTTCGTTTATTTAGGTTTTCATAATTGAAATCACATTCTAGGAAGCTCTCACCAAAGCAAATTATGCTAATGACTCTGACTGCATTGAACAAAGATCATGGCCCAGAATTCATTAAGCAGCCATATTGCCCGTATGTGCGTGTTTGTGAAAAAGACATTCACTTTTATGTAGATGGTGTGTTTGAGTGGCCGTGTGTGCAGTGGGTTCAGGTTGTGTGTGTGTATGTGTGTAGTACTCTGAAAGGGACCATCTGCTCAGCGTGACAGTAATGAAGTGAGGGCTATTGTGGGACAATAGCTTAGTCTCTTTCAGTGAAGCAATGGGCGGCTGGGCATATTTCTGATTAGCTCGGGATAGCTTCACTCTGTGACACTGTGATGGCATCCCAGCCACAGGTTATTACACACATACGCATGCACACAGACACACACTCACACAGACCTCATAAACGTCCCCTGATACATACTGTAAATTACAAAAATAACTTAACGTACATGCCAGTTTGGCCAGACTAATAAAAATGTAATTAATGATAGTAATAACCAAGACAACAACAATAATAACGATTGTAATAATAATAACAATTCTTAATTATAATAAATATTACAGAATAACACAAGTCACAGAAATGGTAGTATCTTAAAAAAAATCAACGGTAGTATCCTAGTACCATTACTTATGTTGCATATATGCATTAACATTCATTTGAACACATCCTGTATCTCCATCATTCTTCATTGATTTCTGCAAAAAATGCATTTTAGGTGAATCTTCCCTTTTGCTTCAATGCAAATGAACCAGCTATAAGGCTGTATTTAATATTCCACAAAGACTTGTGAGTTGAGTATTTGTGCTAAATCTGCAGGTTTTGCTTGCACAAACTTCTGAAGCAAAGTAAATGAACATCATTTATGACACACAACTCGCTAAACTGGCTTGTGATTTTACAGCGTAACCTGCCCCACTATAAAAAAGCCCTGTAATCTTATGGAATTTAAACATTTGACAGGATTTTCATGTTTTTGAAATACTGTAAAAATGTCAAATTAAAGTAACATGAAAAACATCTTGTTTTGCTTTACAAAAATGTTTTTTACAGCTGCTGGAATGTTCAACCTGATCTCACGGGAATTTTTAACTATTTTACGAGATGGTTTGTTTGTATGAATTCGTACATTGTGAATCGTACAAAAACATTCAATTACTAGCAAAAATCACTAATGAATCTCCACCACTAACCTTACCATCAATGGCCCGAAATCAACTTAAAGCCCCAGTGAAATAAGAAAAAACTTTCTTCCTTTTATTACAAATAAGTTTTAAAGGAACACTCTTGCTTGAAATATGCTCATTTTCCAACTCCCCAAGAGTTAATAGGTTGAGTTTTACCCTTTTGGAATGTATTCTGCCGATCTCCGGTTCTGGCGAAAGCACTTTTAGCAAAGCTTAGCACAGATCATTGAATCCAATAAGACCAGTAGCATAATGAAGCAAAATTAATATTACATAAAGTTTTTTTTAAAGAAAATACTTTATGTTTTTCTCATGACAAATGCTAGTAGTGTAAGGCAATGTATTAAGCCATACATCTCTCTAATACACTGGGTTCCCTTTAAACAATAACATACATTTATGTGGCAGTAGAGTCATATAAAAAGTATTGTCAGTAGTGAAGGGCCAACTAACTTTCAGACACAAAACAAACTCCACGGCCATAATTTCTGACAACAGAGGTGGTGAAGGACACCTGCAGCTACCATGGTAATCTGGCCCACAGCAAAACAAACAAGAACTCTGTGTCTTGAATGCAGACATAATAAGAGTGTATAAAAGTCAACTAAATGCCTTTCTGTGCCAAACCCATGATAAACCCCATTTACATAGAGATCTTAACTGCTTTGTGTGTAATGACTTTCTGTTAGTTCTCAATAAAGGGGAACAATCATATTTGGCGGTAGTAAGTACAAGCGGTTTGCATTATCCACTGCAGTTCATTTAAAACATGTAGACTTTTGATAACATCGTTTGCGAAATATGCAAAGTGACAGTTATATTTAATGAAGGGGTGCTTGAAAGTGAATAGAAATATGTATTTTTTTAAGATTTAATAGCTCAGGATTTACTGTACATGTAGATTTATGTATTTGTATGACACTTTTACGCAAAGTGACTCACAATGCATTCAAACTACAGGATACATTCTATCAGTATGCATGTTAAAACCTGCATCCTTTGCACATGCAATGCTCTTGAGCTTCACACTATTGTCTTTTATGTTTTCCCCAAAACTCCTTATAAAATGAAATTAAATGAGAAACTGGAAATATGCAGTAAAATAATGAATGTTTTGGGTAGCATAGCTCAGAAAACCTTGTTACTCATTTGTAAATTGCTTTGGATAAAAGTGTATGCTAAATGTAAATAATACAAACACACGCAAAAATGCACAGTATACGTTTTTATTATTATAATGTGTAATAAACTGTAATAACAGTAATCATACTGTAGTGTAGTATAATTACAACTATTGTATCCCGTAGTATTCTGTAGTATTAACATCATACATTTATTAGACTTTGATAAATACTGTAGGATTTACTGTAGTATGGTTCATGAATACTATTGTGTGCCAGAAAATGTATTATTTACTGTAGTAAGTCACAGTGTTCTACAGTATATTATAGTGATAATATAGTATAATTACCATAGCTTAACTATAGTAAGCTTATTAATTGTAATAAGTGAGGCAATATACAATAGTGTTCACCATGTTCACCATAGTAAGGTTCATAACACTATAGTTTAAGAATTATGAAATTATTCACTATTGTAAATAATATTTTTAACTATAATGCATGAGTAAAAGCTGTGGTTCTACAATATTTTATAGTAATGGTATAGTATATTTACAATTGTATACTGTATTAACAATAGTAAATGATACGCAATACTCTATCATATGATTATATTTACAAAGTAAAGTGCTTATGTTTATATAAAGCTTTCTTAAGTAAAAAGTATAGTTTATTTAAAAAAAAATGTTTTACTTAACATAAAAATGCATTCCCTGTGATCTCGGGAAATCTCAGCACATATCGAGACAGTATTGAGACACTTGATTACTAAATTATATAAAATTACATTGATCTTTTTTTATCAAACAATAAAAACTTGCTTGTGATATTAAAGAGATGTCAGGGTACCCGTCATCCCACGTGACGTTCAAACAGTCAAATAACTTGAATGGAACTCAATCAAACAATTTAATGCTATTAACATTTTCTACCCCTGCATTGGAATTTTTCACTTTAATACATCAGGTCAGTCAGACTCCAACAGACTCAATGCTTAACAATCTCACACATCTGCATGTTTAATCTCTCTGTGCGTCCATCGCTTTGTGTCGTCGGTTTACAGTTTTCTCGCCCGTTTTGCTTCCATCGTCATGTAGACAACCACGCTGACCCGCACGTCATTTGCATTTTCCCTCTTTGCTTTTAAAGGCGCAGCGCTCCTCGTGAGCTCTCCTCCCTTCCAAAGAGTCTTTTTTCCTCTGAGATGTGAGACCGCGTCTCTCTTATAAACTGAAGGATAAGGCTTCTGTTATGCAAATGACGAGTGGTGCTACTAATAGGGTCTTTACACCAAAGATTTTAATTCCCTTTTTCAGTAAATGGGTGAAAGTAGAAGTTTTCTTTTTTCTTGAATGCCCAAACAGGATAAAAACATCAGCCTTTTGCGACGAGACAGAGAGTTTTCGGGGCTTGCTGTAGAGCGCGGATTTGGACTCTTTTCAGTTTGTTTAGGGGGATGTTTTTTGTGGGGGGGGCTTTGGCGTTTCGCGACAAAGACACAATGATCTTATTCATTCAAGACTGTTTTTGACAAATGACAATATAGATGCCTAATATGATACAAGAAACATCTTGTAGAGGTATCTTGACTATTTTAGATAATAAATGCAGAATTTAAGGTACAACATAAAGATTTAATAAGTATTAAAATATAGACATGCCAACAAAAGAAGATATTTTGAAGAATGTTCGCAACCAAACGACATTGGATCTACTAACTTCCATTGTATGAACACAAATGTTTCACAGAAAACAGATTCTTATACAGGTTTTGAATGACATGAGGGTAAAAAATTTAAGTGAACTGTCCCTATATTTAAAGAATATGGGAAATGTATCTTCCATACACGGTTTACAAAACATAAAAATGTCAGGATGCCTACGGTAAGCGTGTTTTGAAGAAACAAAGGGGACCTTAGGTCAACTGTGAAGGGAATAAAACAAACACTTAAGGCTAAAGCTGTACCACCCCCTACACTCCACACCCTTCAGGCTACAACTGTACTCCATCTTCAAACTGTGGTAAAAATCTCTGCTAATGTTTTCACATGGCTATAACTCATGAACGTAAAGCAAGCCCATCATATTTTGAAGAATGTTGGTAACCAAACGACATTGGATCTACTAACTTCCATTGTATTAACACAAATGTTTCACAGAAAACAGATCCTAATACACGTTTTGAATGACACGAGGGTAAAAAATGTATGATAGAATTTATATTGTTAAGTAAATTGTCACTATTAGTAAAATGCCAATCCAAAATCATCAGCAGTCTAAATACCTAAGCTAGCTAATAACTATAAAATAAAGTTCACACGCATATACATTACTTTGGGCTCTTCTCACTGCAGTCTGTTCATGTTGATGAACGGGCAGGTTTTCTCTTGTTTTGTGCGTGGTATTAAAGTTGGTGGGGAGGTGTTTATGGGATGAAAAGCGTTTTTGGGGTCCTGCTTTCGTGACTGCAGGTAACTCGCCTTCTCTTCCTTAAATTATTCTCAGTGATGTGTCGCTGGAGGAGGAAAGCAGATATTTTCAGAGATCATTTTACAACATGAATATTTCAGATAAATAAGGCATATTGTTGATGCAAAACAGAGAAATACATATTTTTTTTTTTTTACATATTTTTTTTTTTTAAACATTTTTAAATATGAACAATTGGGGGAAGAGCAACCATACAGAAAAAGGTATATATTTTTTCACATAACCATAACATTCATACAAAGTCCGACCTTACGTGCTTGACCTACTCAGTCCATTTTGTCCAGATTGTGTAAAACATGTCTCTTTGAGACCTGATAGTAAATGAAAGCTTTTCCGTCTTGTAGATGTCTTGTATTATGTTGATCCACTCGTCGATGGTCGGGAGGTCTGGCTTTAACCATTTCCTGGTTATAGTTTTCTTACTCGCTGCCAGTAGTATCCAAAGCAGCCTCTTGTCTTTGTTTCTCCAGTTGTTGACATCAACGTTGCCCAAATACACATTCACAAAGTTACAAGGTACTTTACTATTGAACGTATGATTAATATGTTCACATATTTGCGACCAAAAGGGTCTCAACAATGGGCAGTCCCAGAAAATGTGGTAGTGATTGGCACCTGAAAATCCACAGAGTCTCCAGCATGCGTCTCCACTACCTTGATGTCTCTTTTGAGTTCTTGTGATAAAAAATCTGATAATATTCTTCCAACAGAACTCTCGCCAGGTATTCGAGCCAGTAGTACTCCATTGTACTCTACATATATTCACCCAATTTTTATTGGAAATTTGAAAATTACCTTCCATTTCCCATCTCCTCTTAATGTACTCTGTGTTAGGTTCTTTGCTTTCCTGAATGGCTTTGTATAACCTAGAAACTAGTTTATTTAGAGAAGTTGACGTAGTTAATGCTAAGAAGGTCTGTAGGAACCCCAAGTTGCGTTTTTCCAATGCTAATTTTATATTTTGATCAAAATAGTGCCTAACCTGTAAGTATCTATAGAAATCGTCTTGACCCAAGCCATATTTGTTCTATAGGGATTCGAAACTCATTAAAGTTCCTTTGTGCGTGAAAGAGAGATAGGTTGTAATTCCTTTTGAGACCCAACCCTTAAATCTTCCATCAAGGGCGTTTGGTCCGAAGTCGGAGTCATACGCGCACCACCTTAAAATTCTAGACAGTTCTTTTACATTGCATATTTGCATTAAGCTATTCCAGGAGTTCCGAAGAGACTCATACATAACATCTTCAATTGTATTGGTATTCATTTGTAGTTTCTTGTCATTTAAAAGGGTCATAATGGGTATATAATTTGTAGTAATCCCTTCAACATCTTTCCATCCAGCCGAGTAGGTGGGTGAGGATAAACAGATTAAAGGTCTAATTTGTGCAGTATAATAGTAGTCCCTGAGACAAGGAAGGCCCATCCCCCCCTTCTCCTTCATCAATTGTATTGTTTGGTATTTTATCCTACCCCTTTTATTTTGCCAAATATATTTTGCCAATATGTTATCCCACTCATCAAAATGTTTCTGAGTTAACCAAATTGGAAGACATTGAAAGAGGTACAGGAAACGAGGGAGGATATTCATTCTAATTGAGTCCACCCTAGAGTGTAAACTTAGAAACGGGACATTGTTCCACCTTTGTAAATCTGATTTTATTTTTGAGATTAGAGGCCCATAATTAGCATCAAACCCTCTACACGGATCTTCTGTCAGAACAACTCCTAAGTATTTTATGCTGTCCGATTCCCACTTCCATTTATATGTGCTTCTGATCTTCGTAGGTGGATTGTAGTTCAGCCTTAGAACCTGAGTTTTAGTAATATTGATTTTATAGCCCGAAAAGCAGCCATATTCCTCCAGCATTCTCATTACAATAGGGAGTGAATGATTGGGGTCCGTCAGAAATATTAATATGTCGTCCGCAAATAGAGCTTATCTTTGTTCACCTGATTCCAAAGTAACCCCTTGGAAGAAATACATTTTTGAAAATATTTTTAGTCGAACATGTAGTTGTGTAAACATAGTCAATTCTTTCTTCAGAAAAGTAAAAAAGGATTTTTGAAAGAAACCAAAAAAAGTTCAGAATAACAAACATTATTACTTTAAAGGAATGTCCGGGTGAGACCTCAAGAAGCTGCTTGATAAAATGATTAACGTAGGCAAAGGTTGACTACAGTGTACATGATAAAACATGAGTTTTACTTATTTAACATTTTCTTTAGTTACAAGTAACTATATAATTTCCCCCAAAAATCTCATTCTATAGGTTTGATGTGTTTACTTTAATTTTAAAATGTGGAAAAATAAAAGTAATGAGATTTTTCATTTAGTAAATTTAGTAATTTAGACTATTTTTATGTATTTCTTTTTTTTAGTACATGCATTGCACTTCTTTTATTAAAATGTAAACATATGTTTGTGACATTTTCTTTGTTCTGATCCAAAGACATCATTCTCCATCCTGCTAATTGATTATCTCATATTAATCTTGAGTACCTATAGAGTAGTATTGCATACTTCATATCTTCGACGAGTATTTAGTTTGATCACATTTGTATAAAATAGATACAGCTGTACGATTATTTCCGAAAACAGGCGAGCCCTGAAGAGTTCAGGGGGATGAACGCGTTCAGTTGATTCACTATAAGTTTGTGTTGTTTACATAATGCACATATGTGCCGATTGCCAACAAAACAGATATTTTACGCAGTTTTACTTACCACGTCCAGTTCATGTCAGGCATCTTTTAGCGCTGGGACCGCTCCATCTATCAGTTTCTCCATTTCAATGAACAAAGTGCATTGATTCTCTGTTCCAGAAAAATGATCCAATTAGAATAAGGAAAGTTTTTACATTAGGGGATTTCATGTTCGAAAAAAACTTTCCAAAACCTATACGAACCCTATGGGGGTGCTTCAAGCACTGAAATACCTCCTCATACGTCCAACTCGTTTTTTTGACAAGTTTTAACATAGATTTTAATGAAACGGCAGTATTCTTTAACGTTTACAAAGAGTGTGTACTCTGCGTACAGGTCAAGATGTCAGCACTCTAGGTTGACGGTTGGTGTGTCTGTGTGTTTGTTAGCCCAGAGCTATGCATTAGCATGACTAACAAAAAGAACAGTTCACTGCGCTAACAATCAAACAACACCCACATCTTCCTCACTGTTTGCCACGATACTCCCCGGCGAACTCTTTTCTCAAGTAGAAATTTGTTCCCGTCATCCCTACTAAGCATCTCTGTATGATGCATTCTGACAGCTTTGTCAAGCAAAAGGGAGCTCGCGGCGAGCCTTGCTGTCTTACTGTCATACCGTTGTGACAAATCGCTTAACAAAGCTTGGCAAACAGGACTGATGTCTGAATGTGGTTTGAAAAACATTCAACTCTAAGTATTCAATTCTGATGCGTAACTCATCTCATACCAATTGATCTTCAAATAGTAAATTATAGCTCAAATTGTGGAACAGATTTGTGTTTTGAAGAGTTGTGTGGTTATTGAAGAGCATTGGGATTTGACTAGACTAAAGCATGCCGCTGGCAACCCCAGGATGGGTACACCTCACTGAAAATAAGTTAACTGATTAAATCTATATCCTGAATGTAGTAGCGTTAGATAAGCTTGTGTATTGAGGTACTTACACAAGAGATGTATAATAGAAGACACAAACAAAGGCAGAATATGGGAAATGTATCTGCCATACATGGTTTACAAAACATAAAAATGTCAGGATGCCTACGGTAAGCGTCTTGTGAAGAAACAAAGGGGACCTTAGGTCAACTGTGATGGGAATAAAACCAACGCTTAAGGCTAAAGCTGTACCACCCCCTACACTCCACACCCTTCAGGCTACAACTGTACTCCATCTTCAAACTGTGGTCAACACCTCTGCTAAGGTTTTCACAGGGCTATAACGTAACGTAAAGCAAGCCCATCATTCAGAATGTTTTATTGTGTTTGTTAACATGAACATCTACTATGCTATTTTATAAAATGCAATCTACAACAATAATAATATGTACTATTTTTATCAGCAAAGTGTGACCGTCTATCGTCATTATTAAATTTGTCGATTTGATGTATCTGTGATGTTAATCTATGTTTGAACTCAGAACCTTGAACTCCATTTATTCCGGTATCTCCTTAGATCTATACTCCTTTGATACATACCTGAGGGCTGATGACTGTTTAACACTGACAGAACACCCCTTCTGTTATTTATTGCTACACACCACAAACTGAAGTGCGCCTCATAGTGTGTGTGTGTTGTTGTTGTTTAAATTCAGGCCTTGAGCAGTTGCTTAACATTGACATAACATTCTCTCCCAAGCCAATTTGTATTTTATTCCAGGAGTTGACAGCTTTGGTGGGGGTTCATTACGTAGTATAACGTAATATTACAACAAAAATATGTAATGATGATAACTGTGTGTACAAATAGCTCTCCATTTATTTATCAGCTTGCAAAAAGAAAAAGTAAGCAAAGAACTAAAGGAGGATAAATAATAAACCACATCCAACTAGCTATATACATTTCAGAACATACAAATATGCCACCAAGCTGATATTGGGTTCTGTGTGGTTGTCAGGGTGTTGCTATGCAGTTGCTTAGGTGTGCTGGGTGGTTTTTGACTTATTGTTATGTGATGTACGGAGTTTAGTTTTCACAAGCTTGAGATGATGTTTTTTCATCCATGCTGAGATTTTAGGCGGGTAGAAAGAAATATGTGGAACCAGTGTGAGATTATCTGTCTAACACAAGAGATTCATTTGTGTTATAAGAAAGCAATGTGGCTGAGGGATCGCTCCCAGCATTGTGTATATGCTGAAAAGGGAGGGTACAGAGCACTGAGCCTTGAGGGACTCCGGTGGGAAGATGATGGGAATTGTACACTGTGCTCCTTCAAGATGTACTGACAGAATCATAATAATAATTTATGTCCTAGCATAGTGCATAACAAGTTACTCACCAAAGTTCATCTTAATTGTATGCAGTAGTAATAATGTTGGGTGCCTAATCCAACACCACTTATAATTAATGATACCAAGAAATAAACAGAAAGCTCATCTTCAAAACTTTAAATTTAAATGAAAATGAATTTTGAACTGTTGAACAGTTTCTTAATGAACATTGCCACCACACTCGGTTAAATTTAATGGTATTCACAGTACTGATGGCTGTTTGATAAGAGAGGAGATATTATCTCTACAGTAGCTCATTACTGTCTTGTCCTTTAATGAGACCCTGGTTACAAGTAAACAATTAGAAAGTTGGAAATGCAACCAATTTACTGTTAATATAAAATGTGAAAACATAAAAAACATGCAAAAAAAAACATGCAAGAGTTGTTCTGTGCTATTTATGCAGATGACATGCTTTTGGCATTTTTGTAGCTTGACATGCCCAGTCCCCACTGTCTACATTTATTTAATAAAGTCATTGATGCATTCTTCAAACAAGTGAGTTGGTGTTCCACTGGAGAAAGAAAATCATGCCGGGTTACAAAGTAAATAAAAAAAGACTCATTTTTTGGGGTATGTGTAGCATTCCTTTAAGAAGCCTTTTTTTATTAAAAAGTCAATCTTAGGCAAACAACAACTAGACTGAACTGGTTGGCAAGTGTAATTTTAGACAGTTTGCCTCAAATTGCCCAAGCACGCTTTGAACTGTTTTAAAGAGTCGTGCGGATACACACATAACTTATCTCTTAATCAAAATACTCATAACAGTCAAAAATAGTCATTACATGCATGGTTCAAACAGTGAGATTCGCTCCCGGATTCTTATTCGTTACCCTCAAGATGCGTCAAATTCCTCATTAGAGTAAAGATCAGCATTACTTCAGGTATGACACCCTGAGGCGTCCACTCATCTGTAGTTATCAATCAGTAATAGTTTTTCAAAGAGAAATGGCTGTTGACATATAACTTTCTTCTTTAATATTTCCTCTGTGCATGGTCATCTGGGTGATGACATCCTATTGATGACATTTAACCCAACGTTGCATTGTTTTGAACCACGGACAGTTTGTTTTGTGTATGACATTAAATAGCATGTGCAGAGGGAGAGAATGCTGGACGTTCATGAGAAAGTGTTAGGAAAGTTGTAGGTTTAGGGATACGTTGTGCAGCCTTGCTCATTAAATTCAACCCCTCTGGCCTTCCTCTGACAAACAACTAGTTGGGTGGAGACACAGCGCACTAAATGTGTGTTTGAAAACTTGTTCTTTTACAGAATGACTTTCAATAGGTGTCTGTTATAATGAAGGAATTACTAGAGGCAAATACCTAAAAATTATTTACATTTTTCAGGCATACACAGGATGACCTTTTATTACAAAAGCCTGCAGGCTCTTTCTGTCATGACGTGTTATTTATTTCAACCTTTACATGATTTCTGGGGTCGACTGTACAGCTTTTCTGACATTTCGATCGCTAGACCTGTCAACAGGGTTTCAAAATTGCAAACTTCATATAAAATATAAAAGAGATCAACAATTTAATGATAATTTCTACATTCTATTCGGGCGATACCAGCATTTTGGATGTCACATCATGGGTCAAATCTTGAAATCAAAATGGTCAGAGAACGCATTTATTATTACTAAAACATTGAATCATCAATTTTATATTTAACTTAATCCCTGATGATAGCAGCAGACATCAGAAAAATGTTAGTCTATGCACAAGTTTTCTATTTTAAAAGCGGTAAAATGTTTACATAACGGAGGTGATAAAAACTTTGTAGAATTTGATTGAATTAAAATGTACAAACCAGAAGCAATAATACCCAAAAAATTGAGAAGTGATGACTCTTCATAGAACATAAAATAGTTTATATATTAATTTGAATTTTCATCTGCCCATTTATGAGGAATATGGACCATTATGCATGTAACAATATAGTAACCTCACTATGAAAATGCTTAAATGTAAAAAGAATGGAGTATTTAAACCACCAAATATTGACATCAGTATGATGAAAACCTTTGGTAAAACTAGATTCTTTTCATTTTAAGATTGACATTTCCCACATGATCACCTTCAGAATCATTCAGAATGTTCCTGCACACTTCTCAGCCTTTTTCATTCAATTGCATAAAAGTAAGAATCCACTAAACACCCACTGCAACTTACCCACAATCCCACAACTACTTCAGTATGCACAGAACAATTTGTTTTGCATTAAGTCACAGAGGAAACACATTGTGCGTGTCAGTAAGTGCTTTGTCAGCGATTGGCATTTGAGCGTAGTCAAAGCCAAGTCAGGACACGCATGCAGCAGGGGGCGGAGCTGAATCTTGCCCCACCCCTTTGCTGTGGGTGGATGGATGGATGGATGGTCCTGATGTGGAATGTTGGACAGATGGGCTTGGCAGAAAGACAACTGACCCCTCTCCACACCCCTTCTGGCCTGTTGTTTGCATGGGAAGAACAGATCTAAAGTTTGCCTCCATTAAATGTCGATTACGTGAGTCAGACTGCGCGCATGGCAGCTTGTAACAAATGCTCCCTTGACCTCTGAAGGTCAAGCTCAAGAGATGGTAAAACAAAGCCACTAGAAATGAAAAACAAGATATAAAGGCAATTAGTTCTTGCGTTGTAAGTCAGTTCATGGATCTGATGTAAACAATATATCTGGAAAAAGGCATAGCCGTGTTTAAACGATAATGTTTACCCGGAAATTGACTTATCCTAATGTCACCACAAAACCATATGCAAGAATTTCTTCACTACACAATTAGACTTTGCTATACAATGACAGTTCATACTGCCTAATGCCAACAGTTTAGCACATTTGGACAAGTGTATTGTTTATTGTGCATAAGGTGACACACGTTCACATGTGTGTGGATAGGGTTGTAGCGGAGCTTGTGTGTGTAACTGTATCACAGACTTGTTTCATTACGTGTGTAACAGATGGTCTAAAACATAGAGGAATCCCCTCCTGGTGAGTTCCTATTGATGCTATTAACATTCAGCTAGACTGTATTAACACTCATCTGCAACACAACAGGGGTTCTCGGGATTAGAGGCAAAATGTGTACAGGCCGTTTCTCAATACACATGAAAATTGCGATGCAAGTACTGTTATCTTAAAGAGTAAATATGTGATATAATAAAGTAAAATCACATAAGCATGCTGTACGTGTGTAATAACAGAATGTACATACAGACTGGGGTGATATAAAACAGTTTATAAGCAGTCTTGTAAAATGTCTCCTGCGGTCAGATTGGAGTTTCAAAATAAAATTTTACAGATTACCCAATGCTCAATGGGGAAAAGTTTAGGATCACTAATTTATTTTCTGTTTAGCTTTTTAAATAAATGATCTCTTTGTTATATTTAAGCATCTTCAAAGTTGCCACCCTTGGACTGGAATTTGCAAGATTGTTCTCTGGGCAATTTATCATCCAGCTTCTTGAAGTCTCAACCTAGGAAGCTTTTTTGAGTACACATGTTATTTCATGAAGACTATTTTTAAAATGTGGTCAAATGTAAAACTTAGTAGTAAAACTTGGGTGTAAAATTTGTTACAGAATTAGATTTTTAGAGAAGAAAAATCAACGCAAATATTATGTATTTTTAAATCCGGTAAAAATGTTAAAATTAAAAATGTTAAAAATTACGAACATAGACTGCATTTTTACAACATAGGTAAAATAACATGGAAAACATGTACTTTTACTGTACAAAACAATTATTTAGTTTTTTTTCTGGGGTACCGGCTGCAGGAATATTAGTTTTTTTTACATTGCAGTATTAAAAGATGCTATGCTGGACTCTAACCGGCTGCTTGTATTCATTATGAGATCCAAGAATTCCATTTCAAAGACATAAAATGTTTTTCGAAAAAAATCAACAAATGAAACATACAAATTTCAAACATTGAAACAAACATTGAGAATAAAATATTGTTAAGATCACGAGAAACAATTTTCTCAAGTGATCTTTGACCCGTTGTGTATGCTTTGGGTTGATCTATATATTTTTGCACAATAACTCTTTGAAACACACTATAAGAAGGATAATTACGAAGATTTGCGCTTCTGTTAATTGGCCAAAGTCAAAGTGTACATGGTTAAAATGACCAAATATCAGACAATTTATTATCACTTCTCTCAAGATCTCTCATTCATGTTTTGGAGGCAACTGCAAGACTGTAGAGGTGCATAATTTCCAGTCAGAATGAGACTTTGGGTTGTGTATATAGAGCAAAGCTCAGGGGAATTGAGGTAAGAGAGGGAGAGTTAAGAATTGGTGTCTTCAAAATCACAGTCTGGTGAAAATACCACAGCCAAAGTTGCCAAGATTATACAGGCTAGTTTTTCTTTTTAAAATGAATATTTCCCACAATCCCTTGCGTTATACAAATGAACATTTCGTAATAATTCACTTTGTAAGTTTAATGTTGTAAAAAGTGCTTAGAAATACTAATACAGCAAAAAAGTTTCCTCAGTAAAGTTTTAAGCAATATCTAGCGTTGATTGTATATTTTTCTTAAACCACATCGAAGTAGACTTCATTTTTTTAAATTGTGAATTAACTCTATTGAATTTGAGCTACTCAGCAATACAAACTTCCTCTGGTCTATTATACTACTTATGTTCTAAACAGCCATAAGTTTTAAGCCGTGTCCCATTCAACCATCTGTTGGCTACATATGGCCTAGAGTCTATATATGCGTATGTGTGTGTGAACACGCATTACGTGCCAACTGAATTGAAAAAATCAAGTTCAGTATGTGGACAAGCATTCAGCTCCTCCACCCTTGCCTGTTGCCCTCCCAACCCCGATCTCTGGAAGAGACCTTCACAGGCACATGCTCTTCTGCCAAGAGATTGAGACAGTCGGGATGGTACCCGGCCAGGCATCGCCCCCGAGGGCCCTCCCAGTGGACCCCTTTGGGTTACATCAATTGTTTGGCACCATTGATCCCTGACTGGCCATATTGTGACTCTGTGGGATGTCACACACACAAAGGCGGCAGACCGCTTTCTCTCACACTCCAAATGAAGAAGTTTTTGGAAAGCAGAAATCTGAATTTGAGGATGTCAGAGGTCGTACTGAGGATGTATGCGTATTTCTGACTATGCGTGTGGTGATACAATAAATGAGAAATGTCATTTGAGGATAGACAAATCGGGAAAAAAAGTAATATTAGGGATGCTGTGAAAGGAAAAAAAATAAAAATAAAGCATGCGATCTGCGTTTTGTTTTTGTGACGTATATAATTTATCTTAGCGATTTTGATTAATGGAAGTGGCAATAGGAAGTGCTTATTTAAATAGCTTGGTGTACAAGGAGGAAAAACCTTCTAGTATTATAAAGCTAAAACAATGTGAAGTATGCTACAGCAAACCTTGAAGACAGTCATGAATATACAGTAATCTGTTAGTCAAATAAAAAGAGATTTGGCATTGTATTAGTATGTCAAGAAAGCCTCAATCTCAATATTTAATTGAGTAATTAAGGAAGTATTTATTCAGCAAACAAAGAATGTTGTTTCGACGACAGTCCCTGACTGGGAAAATAAGCACAATCTGCTTGAATCCACAAATTGTCAATTCAGTAAACTTTGCTTTATTGAGAGTTTAAAACAGCTTGGCCAATTTCTTCACTGCCTAAACACATCTGGGAAATAAGAATCAGCGTGCGTATCCAAGCTCAAAGTATGTGTACTTCCACCACAAATCCATAATCTTTTAACCAAACCTCCTTAGATGGAAAACATTATCTATGCTGTTTTAATCCCCTTTTAGACAAGATTGTCTTTTATAATCACATCACCGTCGACTTGTTTGGAATTATATTTACTGCATATTTTATTTTGTATTAAACTTTACTTCAAATAAACCCATATTAAAAGTTACATAATGCTAAATATGTTTTGGAGAAAAAACATTTTCCTTTTGTATTAGTGTGTTAAATCACTTACAATCTGCAATTTAGCTTGACTAACTTTCAAAGTTCACCTTATTAAAGGGGTCATATGGCGGGAATACGTGTTATTCTTTGGTGTGTTATAAGTTGCCTTACATGTATTAGACATGTAAAAATTTAAGTGTCGGAACAAAAGATGCACTCTATTTAAAAGAGAATGCTCACCCAGTCCTGTCTGAAACGCCTCGTGTAACCACACCCCCACAAATATACATTAGTTTCTTGGTATGAGTTGACTACCTGAGTGTTCCCACCAAACGCAACTTGTGCGAATAAATCATTTTATTCGTGCATAGTTGGACGTTGCACTTTGAGTTTACCTGCTTCATTTGTGAGTGAAATTCACTTCACAACAGACGAGAATTCGCGTCATGTCAGGGGCTTCTGCCAGGCGGCTCCAGTCTTGGATATAAACTGTATATATATTTTTTATATATATATATATATAGCTCAAATTGAGTAAAGAGCGTTTTTTACAGGTTACCAGATCCTCCGACCTCCTCTCTCACTTTCTCACTCACTTTTCTCACCGAGCAAAATTCTTTTTATTCCTGTTTCGATAAAAGTAAGATGTATAGCAACGATAGTTTGTCCTCCATTGTTGTTTCGGATTTCTACGTCCGCTCGCTACGTCATAATCTCATCACTAGAGCAAGATTCTTATTGGTTAATCGCGCTGCAAATTTTCATCTCGCCCGAATCACGCTTTATGCGCATCAAACGTCGAAAAAGCTCATTTCGCGCAGCAGGATGTCGTATCGCATCTTTGCATTTTTTTAACGAGTAAATCACTCGCGCTTAATGCAAATGTAAAGACCGCCCAAAAAGAAGGTTGGGTGTACCTGTCAGCAAAATTGCGTTGGAACTTGATGATCCAAATATGGTAAGAGGCGTTACATTTCCGTCACATGCTTGCAGTATTCGATCAATCACTATGCACTGGTTAACTGGCCAAACATAGCACACCTCACTTTTCAGAGCGATGAGCTTTGTTCCAAATCTAAGCATTTCAGAGAGGCGGAGCAAAGAGGAGATACAAACATGCACTGTATGTGGAAAATACAGCATTTTTTAACCTTAAATCGTGTATATACATTGCATTATATCTAAACAAATGATAATATTCGTTTCAGCCGTGTCATATGACCCCTTTAAAGTTGGAGTTTATGATAACCTAAAGGCATCCTATAGGTTTTCTTTAACACTTATCTTATGTTTATATTGTCTGGCATCAATAAAGCTAATAGTGATACAGGACAGAAAAATTCCCTCTCAAAGATTTCATAAATATCTACATAAATCAACAATGACCTGTTTTTGTCTCTACCACGTCCTGTCATCATTAACTGTAAAAATGGACTTTGATAAGAACCAATGCACAGATAAACTAGTATATACCTGCTTTTAATACATTTTACTAGCGTAAAGAGCAAAAAAAAAAGAAAAGGCAACAGTAAATGTAAATAATGCACAGTCGACCGCACACTTATAATTTGTGCATTGGAGTTTTGGAGATCTCTGTCCATTTGACTGTACAATATTCCAAGTATAACGCTGTTACATACTAAATAAATAAATAATTGGACATTTAAATGAGTGGAAAAGAGGCTACAGAATGATTTGCAGGAGATTAGAGACCCTGTATTTCTTCACAGTATTTTTCATCTATATTGTACAGTGTACAGTTTAGTGATCATAAACATGTCTAACTGCAAAATGCTTAAATTGACCAATCAGAAACAAGTATTCCAGAGAGCGACATATTAAAAATGCTATTTTGTAGTTTTCTTGCAATGTCTCTCTAAATTAAATGCATATCGCCAACAAGCAAAGAGTTAAACCTATATTTTCCCAAGTAAAACCCATCCAAGCTACCTTGAGTTCACCTCACGCTGGAATTTTCCAAACACACGCACACATGGACGGAGCCTTGAAAAGCACATTCTGATTAATCTCTTTGCCCTTAAATATCCAAGCAATGAGTCTTTTATGATTTATGTTATTTCTCTTTACAAAGGCACTAATAAAACTGCAGTTGGAAAGTATCCAGGATAAAATAAAAAAACTTTAGCTGATGGGGTTCAGGTGGGATCTATGGAGCTAATGGTATATCTTCATATCAGTTTACGCTTCGACGTCTACGACTAGCCTAAGGTTGAGTAATTATGTTTAAGCACAATTTGGAAGATATAAAGGAAGAAACATTTCTGCTTTTGACAGATAACTGGCAGCTGAAAGCTCATTAGCTCAGAAATGAGGCCGCTGTTTCCCTTAAGCTACATGTTAGTTACATAGCTGTCACAAACTGCATTTGTTTATAAGACAAAAATGTTTTGGTTTGACACGTAAATTCATATAAGGGCTTTCACGATATCAGATTCTCATTTCTGCGACTAGGATTGGGAATCGTTTGAATTTTATCGATTCCGATTCTGCTTATCCATTTTGATTCCTATTGATTCCCAGTTTCCCACAGTTGAAGTAAAACATTTATTTGTCAACCTGTATGGTCATTTAGCCTCCTTATTGACTTGTTTGCAAAAAATATATATATTTATGATCCCTGTTTTGTGTATACACGTAGAACCATGTTTTTTCTGATTTACTAATATTTGGATTATAGTTAAACTACATCATTGTTAAACTGTCGTAACCATACTGAATTCAGGGAGTAATTTGTGATTCCTGTGCTTTTAAATGCAAATATTGCATTTATATTGTTTATTTTCATAAGGGGTTTTATTGAGAGATCAGCAGCGTGTACTTTTCTGCAAAATATGCACACAGGAATTGATAAGAGGATTTCAAATTTTAATCACAAGTATCCTATTCCTTTTTTTCCGATCCCATTCCTAGCCTTTCGATTCCGATTCCAAATTGGAATTGATTTTCAATTCCCAACAATTACTGCAACAATAGTAAATAATTCAACATAACAATTTGAATTGCCTTATAAGTAAATACATAATGTCATCAGCCGAATCCATCTTTAATGTTGTTTATTTTCTGTTTTGTCTTTTATTTGGTCAATGAATCAGACTCAAAATCCAATTGTGTGCTCAATATGATGATATGTGTAAATAAAAACACTATCACTAATCATGGGTTTTCATATCACAGTAATTGTCAGTACCACTTTACACCCCTTTTCAGATATACAGATAGCATTAGCTGTTATTAGTTTCAGTAGATGCTATGCTTGCTGTTAACATTTATATTAACGCTTTGTCTCCAAAGCAATTTAAAGTGCATTACAAACTACATATTTTATCAATAAATATATTAATACGGTGTATTAAACCCACAACCTTTACACTGCTAACACAGTACCCTCCCAATTATGGTGAAGGAACAATATTGCTCTTATGACAAAATTTAAATTAATGAAAAGGGGATTGTAAACTAGAAGTTTAACGTTCCTGAAGTGCCACGTTTCCATGATGCTAATTGGTGTGATGCTAAAGTGTTATGTGTGGTTGAAAGGGCATCGCTGGACGATTGCTAGGCTAGGCTAGTGTGTTCTTGATGACTGCAGAGTGGTTGTTTGAGGGTCCTGGAGGGTTTTTGGGCATTGTCAGATTAATGCTAAAGGACCCCTTCCTAAGAGTACGTTTATTCAAGTGTGCTATGTTTTCAAATTATTTGAATGTACTTTTTTACACTTCTCAGAAATATACTTTAAATTACACATTTGATTTATACTGACAAAAGCGGCAGGATTTTTTGCCTGCACGTACTCATTTATTCATTTAAGTATTTCTTAATCAAAAGAAAAGAGATATATTTATATACTGTTATATATACTAGATTATCTGTATAAAAAGCACTGTATAAATATATTTAGATTTTTTTTCTGAAATGTGATGCGGTTGACAAATGTGATCTCCGGAGGACGCACCTGAAATGGTCACCCTACTGCTAGTATACGTTAGTATACTTACTAAATAAAGCATACTTAAAAAAATTCTTGAACTACTTTAATACACTTTATAATATGAACTTATACTTATGTACATATTTCTATACAGGTATTCTTATTTTTTAAGGCACACTCACATCAAGGACGATAACTATGAATAAAGATTTTTTAAAGTATATAAATGGGCTTTTTATTTTAGATTTATTGTCCATCAGGTAATAAACACATTTAAAACGTATAAAAAGAGAAAGCACGTCTTACCGCAATGAACAACAAAACAATTAAATTATACTAGTCATGAATAAAATGAACAAAGCAAACAAATCCAACAAAAAATAGATGTAAAACTCCTCGCTCAATGTTCTCTGTATTTTAAACAACCAACGGTTGCTGTGCTTGTTTACTTGTAAGATCTCTGAGGCTGTGACAGTTAGACCTTGACCTCCATGTCTTTGCACAGGCAAGCTGGACTAATGCCTTGCATCACAATACACGCCACAGAAAAGACAGAGTGTTCCCCAAAAAGAGTAAGTCTTGTCAAACAAAGTGCTGCATTATCAGCCTAAACTCTCCAACACATATGCATAATGCCAGCGTGCTAAAAACACAACAATCGCTGCCCGTCCATGCAGTTGAGGATTCCCTTATCTTGCCCATTCAGTCGTGCGGAACAGAAAAGAAGTGCCTGTGCTTTTTGTGTGCGTCCCATGGCGGGATACTATGGTTTTTGTGGATCGCCTGACACCCCCTCTCTCTCCCCACGCCAATCCTCAAGTTTTTCACCCAGTATTGTTCTCGCCATCTTTTATTCACTAACCAGATTCGTCATGTATGTTTTTATGGGTTTGGGGGAGGTTGGTTGGCATTTAGACAAGGTTTGCTGTGTTCAGATAGACCAATAGCATCACAGCATTCAAACCAAATGCCATATGGACCTGCCGCCCAATCGAATTACTCTCCACGTTGTTGCTTAATTTCTTCCAAACACGTTAGCTTGAAGAAATAATAGTGACCTGGTAAAGTTTGGACTTTAAGGGGTCTTGGGGTGACCGGATTATGTCATTTCTCTAATTAACTAATGCAATTATGAGACGGGGTCCTGCCTCATCCATCTTGCTGCTGCACTGTTAGGGTGTCTGAGACTCCGAAGGAAGACTCCTGCAGCTTTTGTTCACGGTTTAATTAAAAAAATGAGATTGAAAACTTTTCCTAACAGAAGAAAAGCTAAGACCACCAACCACAGAAATTCCTCTAAGCTTGTTGCATTGCAGTTTTCTGTGTTCTAGATGTTGTGCTTTAAAAAAAGAGCTGCTTGGCTGGTTTCCAGGGTGCTGCTTAGAACTCGCTAAGTAACCAGAGTGCTTTTAGCATTCTGCTGTTTGGTTGCTAGGGTATTCTGGGTGGTTCCTAAGGGGATCTGGGTGGTTGCTAAGACATTTCTAGGTTTCTTTGGTGATCTATGGGGTTGCTAAGGCATATTAGTGGTTGCCGGGGTGATCTGTGGGGTTGCTAGGGGATTTCTAGGTGGTGGCTATGATTATCCAGGGTTGCTAAGGCATTTCTAGGTGTTGTTAAAGGTGTTGCTAGCTGGTTACTGGCTAAAGTATAAATAACTTACCGAAAAGTTATTGTTTTCTTTATATTGTTCTTATTCCTTCTTTAATGTATGTATATGGGATTTCTTCACCCATCATCTAATAAGGGAAATATTAAGTCAGTATTATAATCATATTTAGATTTTAATATATTACAGAAATATAACTCAAGTCAAATTACCGCAGTGGGGTTATTTTAATGGTAATATAATGCATTATTGATATAATATTAGTAAAATGCTATTATGTAATAGTATGATGTATTTGCAAAGACATCATTGGATCAATTTATTTATTCATTGCCTTTATAAAAAGGCAATTTAAAGGCCAATCAAAATAAGTCTTTCTGGCACCCTTGTTTTTGTTCCAAGGTCTTTGGCAGCTCTCCATGGTAACTCTGGTATCTGTCAGTATAAAGGCCGGACATGCGAGAGGGTTACTGTTGGCAAAAGAAAGACATCCACGTGTGCGAAAAGAAAAAACACCCCAATGGGGTAAATCCTGGGTGGCCAATTATTTTTAGGAGAAATACCTTTACATCATTAAGAGATCAACACTGTGAAAGGGAGTCATTTTATTGTCTTCTCATTTTCATCTCACTTTAGTCCTGTCTGTCAGCATTATGTAATGTTATACTCAACTTCCCTGAAAGTCTAGTTTTTAGATTTTTGGACCAATTTTCAGTAGGTCTATAAATGATTTTTTACACATGCACCCCAAAAGTTGCTGCCCGGCTACTTCATTCTCAGCTCATGCAGGTTGGTTCAAATAAGGTTATGGCTACTTTGAATTTTGTTCAAAGTAGCCATAACCCGAGGCCTCGCCTTGTCTCTAATTAACAAACCTGTGATGGCTTGTGCTGTTCTTGGTCACCGCAGGGTTGAGAGGAGAAGCTTAGATATGCCTTAGAATTAGAACAGTGCAGACACTCATACGGTAAGAACCATAATTAAGATGCCACATGCTACAAATGTTGTTAAAAGTTTAAAGGTTAATGTTTCAGACTCTGGAATTTAAATGTAGCACACCTATGACTTTAATTGAGTCGCTCCAATAATATTTGAATAATGACCTTGAGATGTATCTAAAAATATTGATCTAAGAAATTTGTGTATAACTAACCTTCCCAATGCATTATGGGATAGAACATCAGCTATAAGCGTTGCCATAACAAAATGTTATGATGGCGTCCTGCGCTGGCAGTTGGGAAGCAGGTCCAATCGTTTTAAATGAGCGAGGGGCCTCTTCTTCGTGAGTGGTGGAATTGTGCCAGACTAATTTGTGCGTAGAGGGACGTGCTCGACACTGGGCTGCGTGCGCGAAGGATCTTTGTGTCTGAGGCGGAGGCAGAGGTCGCCCTCGTGGGGCTCAGCTAGGGGCTGGAACAAAAGCCACGGCAGGGTAATCCACCCTGGGACAAAGTGTGTGATTACCATGAGAAAGAGACTCGGTTTGGCATCGCTGCCTTGGGTGGAGAGCGAGAGGAGTGGTGGTCTACGAGCGTTTGAGGCGAGAGACTTTGGAGGCATAGATTAATGCACCAGTATGCAAACAAAAAGTCCTGGAAGGTGGTTCTGTTGATCTAAGATGTCGTAGGTGGTCAGCGGAAAAAATCTCGCAGCGGTTGCATGCGGTTCGGTATCACTGAGGGATGAGTATTAAGAGGATCCATGACAAATCCACAGTCCTGCTGTGATGACTAAACTGATCCATTGAGTTGCCGCTGTCCTAAGCCCCCAGCATGTAGATTTCCCCCTTTTCATAAACTTTCTTGGTCCTGCAAATTAAGAGGATGAGCTGGGCAGAGTTATGTAAACCCCCTCCACCTCATGGCTCTCTGGTTTAGAGAGACACAAGTAGCATTTGTTTTGTCTGGGTTATAAGAATGCTCTCAGCAAATCTCTCATCTCCTCTGTCTTTTCTGAGCAGGTTTGATGTGCTGAAGAATGGTATTAGATGATCTAGCAGATGCTACGAATACTTCTTATCTCTATGGGGCTACAATGCAATCCACAGAAACATCTACAAAAACAAATCTTTTTCTACTATCGAATGAAAATGCCAGGAAAATTGTTGCCACTACATTCCCAAAAGTATTATATATTTTTCCTGTTGAGTTCTTCTCTTGGTTTAAAATTACACATTTAGCCATCTACTGAGACAACTCAATCGATGGCCATGAGTTGCCATGTCCTATACATGACTAAATGAATTGCATTTTCAATATTGATTCAACATAAACTCAACATTAAATCAATTATTGTTGCTTAGAGGAGTGCCACCTGGTTAGCTAATGGGACCGAGTACGTTTTTTTGCTCAGAAACATTTGGCCAGATAAGAAAATTATTCCAAGTTTACTTCAACTTTAACTTAAACGGTTACTCAGCATTTCCTCACCATTGACGGAATCCATGCTTTCACTGCTATACTGTAGAGCAGTGGTCACCAACCCTGCTCCTGGAGATCTACCGTCCGGAAGATTTTAGCTCTAACCCCAATCAAACACACCTGAACTATCTAATCAAGGCGTTCAGGTTTGCTTGATAATTACAGACAGGTGTGCTGAAGCATGGTTGGAGCTACAGACTGCAGGACAGTAGATCTCCAGGAACAGGGTTGGTGACCACTGCTGTAGAGGATGCTGTTACACATCTTCTGAACGTGTACAGCATCTACAGATCCAAAGACAAGCAAATGTCTATGTCT
Source organism: Triplophysa tibetana (assembly GCA_008369825.1). NCBI lineage: Eukaryota > Metazoa > Chordata > Actinopteri > Cypriniformes > Nemacheilidae > Triplophysa > Triplophysa tibetana. Next base: position 7,419,542 of record CM017894.1, read on the forward strand.
CTAGTGTCTGAATCCATGCAGGTTCTATCCGCATTCTGAACAGTTTTGAGATATTCAGCTCCAAAGTTTTGTTTGATTTTGTAGATACTTCCATTTTTTGTTTTCTAAAACAATTCCCCGAAATGTACACAACGTAAGGAAAAAAATATTTGTATATCTCATTATGCCGGGGTGTACAAAGTCAGTTCTAGAGGTCTAGAGTTTAGCTTCAGCTTGGCTCAACACACCTGTCTGGAAGTTTCTAGTCTGTCTAATGAGACCTTGATTAGCTGTTGACGTGTGTTTGATAAGGGTTGAAGCTAAACTCTGCAGGACACTCACCCTCCAGGACTGACGTTGGACACCCCTGTCGTAATGTAAATAAGTTGTCACAGCATAACAATATGCGAACAACTCAATTTTGACGTAGGAATTTATGTCAAGATAATTCCAAAGTGACAAAATAAGGTTGCAAAAAATGAATACAATTATATTCAATTTTCATTTATTTAATTATAATTTATTTCACCTAGGCAATTTATTTTCAAAGAATTAAGATTACTTGTGTGCAATTTCATACAGGTAGTATGCGATTTGCTACAAGGGGACATAACGTGTGTCTTCATAACGCGTCAGTAACGCACAGATCTCCAAATTGTTCTGTAAGAGCGACATCTGGGGTTATCAATGAGGTGAAAAGTTCAACACACTGCCGCTCTGACTGGCAATATTTACCGATGCTTTTGTGTCTGGGCTTGCCGCTTTGCCTTGGTCTGTATATGAGTGTGTGTGGGTGCATGTGTATAACCCTGTGATATTTTACGACTTCATTGTGTTCCTCCTTGTGTCTGTAAGTAGTGTCTCTTCCTCTTAGGGGTAGAAGGCAGGTCAAAGCTTGAGCAAGACATCTTGGTTAAGTGATGCATTGTTCTGCCTTTGTCTCTAGGAAATAGCTGCACGAATCTCTATAGCAACCTGTGCTTAAAGTACAGTTACAGGAAGGCAACCGAAATCAGAGTGACAAAGAACCGTCGGCCAAGCCAACAAAGGTTTGTTGAACTTTATATTTCACAAAAGATGCCGGCTAACTGGGCTAACTTTTGAAAAGAAGGTATTTCAGGGTTTGACTCATAGATTTCTACACTCTTTGTTGACTACCCGCTACTACGCAGGGGTGCAGCCCTACCAAATTATCCAGAGAAGAAGACTGTTAAACATAACTTCAACATAAATTATAAATTGCAAAACAATTAGGAAATAAACTGATTTATTCACACTATGTTCATCTGGAAGCTGTGTTAGCATTTATCAAAATAATTTTTTGAAATTAAATTGTATTTGGTTAATTTATGTCACAATACATATTAATTTGTCTGGTGCCCTGCACGTAGAATATATGTTTATGTAAGTACACAAACTTTTGGCAGGCAGGTGACCTGAGGCTGCTCTCTAATTGGCTCGCATCAGAACGTCGCCAGGGCGCAGCTCTGTGAGCCCTTAACCCTCCTCCTTTGTTAATAGCGTATCAAAATTGAGTTTGACATATTTTTCCTTAATGTGATTGGATGATTGTTAACCATTTCAAAGAGAATTCTTTCTCACCCAGAACCCCAGTACAGAACATTTTGAAGTTTAAAGGTGTGATGAACTGGGCTTGTTTATTGTTTTATACTGTTATATGATGTCTACTTATGACGTTGGCATGGTTTTTACATTAAAAAACATCTAAATCAATAAGTAATAGGCTATTCTCTACCCAGGTTTTGAGTGCTGCTCCACAAACGTTCAGTTTTAATGGGCGTGCCGCATTGAAGACTTTCTAAGTAAACGGCCAGTGCTTGATTGGAAAGCAGTTTGCGTAGTTGGAGCCTTCAGTGAATTTGGTTCGAGACATAACGTTAGGTTACAAATTAGCACGATTCACAGTTTTCGCACGGAATAAGTATTATCTGGAGACCTCCCGGTTACTTATGGCTATAACCCAGCATCCAAAATAATACCAAAACACTTCAAAACACCCTCCATTATTCCCAAACGGTTGACCAAACCTTGAAAAATTATATATGAGCCCGCTAAATCACAGAGATCCCCATGTGCACGGGTTTAAGATCACAGACAACCTCTGCAATTAATACAAATGACTAGATCTCCCTCGGTAATAGTAATCTCATGCAAATAGTGCTCAGGGCACATCAAGCGATCTTTAAAAAAGCAATAGTGACGCATAGTACAAAAATGTTTTAATCACATAAGATTTCTGCGCCATTCCTATCGGATCCAATATTGACGGCACAGCTCTGCTTTTTTGTCTCTCATCCAGTGTTGACCTGTGCCTTGTTCACGACGGAATCCTCTGAGACATGAAACAAAACAAGCGCTCCATGTTTTTCCCACATGAGCTGGAAAGTCTTTAAAAATATACTTTAACCTCGCATTCCTAATATCGGAATCCGAAGGAAGGTTATGCAGCGACTGTATTCTTCCAAAACCAGGGATGGCACAAATTTATCTTTCTTTAACTGAATGTTTGTTTATTGCTTGATCGCTCTATCTTGTTCCGCACCACTTGTGGTACTTCAGTTCTGTCATGAACTAGAGAAGCAGTCATTGATATTCTTTCTGTGGAGGTGGTGTTCAACCTATCAATGTCGTCATAGATAGGTGGATTTCAGAACCTGGCGTTCACTTGGTCTTGTTTCAGTAATAGATGTAATCTCAGTAACAAGGACATTTTTAGTTCTGACACTTACATGGTGTTCGCTTGAATGTTTGCTCTCTGTAGTACACTTTTTGGTTTTTACACTAGTAAACTTTAGTAAATTGTAAGGTGCTGTTATATTTTACAGCTATATATATTATAAACGTTTTCAGTAGTAGGCCTACGTACTATAGTTGTTGTGCGTATATAGCTTAACACAAATAAATGACGAGACCTTTATTACTGTTATTATTCTTTACAGAAGTAAAGTTAACTGAAAAGTTACGTATTTTGTTACAGAAGAAAGGGATGGCCAACCTAAACATTAAAAAGTGTCACTCTCTCTATGATCATTATCAACAATTCCAGAGTTTCCTGAACACTCCATACACTACAAAATTGACAAACTGAAGAAAATACATTATTATAACTAAATATTTACTATGGTACGGTTCAAAAACACTGTAGCATATAGGAATTTTACTACAGTTTACTTTAATAAATAATCAAATATACAGCAGTATTTGGACTTGCACCTTATTATTGTTAATAAACAGCAATACATGCTTTGATAGTTACCCCTTTAAGCTAAGTACTGATGATTTGTTTTACATCACGTGTCAATGTTTTTGCTCTCCCTCAAAAAAATTGTGCACCAGCCGCCACTGCTGGGATATTAAAAGATGACTTCCCATAGTTATGAACCAGAGATAAGACCTATAGGCTTAAAATATCCACCCTGGTTCTCCTTTCTCTACCCTTTCTCATCTGAGTGCATATTCATCCTCATACCTGTGGGAAAGAGGAGTCAGAATAGATGATTTATTAACCATGGAAGAGTATATACCTCATTTGGGGGGAACGGAGCAAAGTTTGGGCTAAAAATATATCATGATTCAGCAACAAATGTGAAATTATGCAGTCAGCATTGAAGTTATAAGACTCTAGTGCGAACCGACGAGTTTATCTGTTAAATGCCATCAAAAGACACAAATTCTTATGTTGATTTATGAATTGCATGCCTTTGCATGCAAACGTTCATAACGGATCACATAAATAATATTGAAGAATGTATTAAATATGAAAATTGCTCGATAAATATTACATTATCTATAAATATTATAATAAATAATGAATTACTATAAACGTTTTCGATTAAATAAATATATCCTGTATATAAGAAATGTAAACTTGTCCAAAAAATGTCATCATACATGCTACATATTAGATGACGTTGTAAGGTTCAGAGTTATAATAGTTCTGATTTTAGTTTTAATAATATTTTAAATTAGGCTTTTTTTATGTTGATTTAAGTTAAGGTTATAGCGATTTTTGGTATATGTTTTTGTCATTATAAAAGCTTTTTTATTTTGCTAAATAAGATTCGTTTAGTTTTTGTTCATTATAGTTTTATTGCTCTTTATTTATTTCAGTTTATTTTGACGCATTACTTCATTCAGCTCAAGTTTTTCCAATAATTTTTATGTCAAAAGTTTTTGTTAGTTCATTGAACGGAAACGTTTTCAAAGTTTACATTTGCAGTAAACTGTTATAACCTTGGTATGGGTTTTAATAGCTAACTTTCATAACTAACCAAAAGTACATTTAAAGTATTAGTTAGTAATTACAAATATTACGATCTATAGTTAGTAATTCTTGACCCTTGGCCTTTTGGGGTGCGGCCCCGAAGGACCCGTTGGCCCCTAGATTCTTTCCGATTTTCCAACCCATCGGCTCATTCATCAAAGATGTAGAAAACACACAAACACAGAAAGGCCTCTCATAGTGGCAATGTTATGAGGTGATGGATTTTACCTGTGACATACAGAATGAACCATGTTGGTTTGCTCATACTTAAGAAGCTGATCAAAGGGCCGACATCACAACATCCTGTTATACGTTTTGCCCCTTTTTCCTGCGATTTCTATTTGATAACATCAAAGATCAGGATACATTTAGCAAACAAAAGTCGAATGGGAACACACTCAGACATCATTTGTGTTTACAGTAATGCACTTACAAGGGAAGTCTATGGGGCAAAGCGCTGCACCAGTATAAACAATACACGCTATTTCACATGACCTAACGTGAGACCGGCATGATTTCATCTTTGATGTTGTCTGAGCAATATTATGGCCAATATTTAAACGGCCATATAAAGCCATTTAAAGAAATCTATTGAGATGTGTAGTATCAGTAATGAATATCCAGAGGTTTGTCGGGCTTGAACAGCAGTCACATGATTTAAAGAATATACCAGACATTTTACAGATAAGATAACACACATTTGTGTAAAGAATGAGTAATATATGTGTTTCTATACACGCAATTGTTTTAATTATATTCTGAGCTGTATTTTGGCGGATTGCTTTAGGTTTGTCGGTGATAATGTGAGCGTTCTAGTTTTGTCACGCAGTGTCAGTCGCGTTGTAGACACAGTGTTGGAGTGATGGCTGAGTTCAGGGGTGGGTCCCTCCGGCCCCTTTGACAGGCACGAACACAGAGAGTTGCTGGTGACCAGAGCGCTCGGAGGTTGTGGAGATGCGGGGGGTGTTCACGGAGGTAAAGGAGAGTCACGCCCACCGTTCAATAGCTCTCCATTCTGAGCTGTTGTCCTGCTGAAGGGGAGGCTGTCCTGGGCAGAGGCCGGGCCTGAACCGGGAACAAAAGCCAAACTCAAAACCAAATCACGACTCTTAACAGCTACTTTCTGCCCTTTATTCTCAATATTCCTTTGTGTTTATGTTTCTGACCTAGATATACTTTTACTAGGCATACTTGCAGTAAAATGTGCACAAAAACTGAAGGATGTCTAGTGGGGAGTATAGTTCATCATTTAGCAAAATGTTGTCTTTTCATTTTAGTTCTACGTTAGTGTTACGTAAGTTTCAGTACAGTATGTGTGTACGCAGCTTACTCTTCGAGGACAATTTTCTGAAGTTTTCAGACCAACGATTCATCATTATCTAATAATAATAATAATTGCCATCATCATCATCATTAAAAAAGCTAAATAGACATACAAAATGAACATTGTGTGTGTACCCACTATATATTTTATTTTATATACAATCAATTTATAACTTCATTTTGTGGACAAATTTGTTTCCAAATCTGAGCAAAACCCTCATTTGAAACACAATAAAATATACTAAAGTTGTTTTTTAATTGTAAAAATGCAAAAATGTTCATTAAGGGTTAGGGGTCAAGTGTGGGTTAGGTATTGTTTATAACAAGCGGTGTATAAAAACAATAGAAATCTATGAAATCAATTTGCTTCCGCTCCCGTTTTAGACTTTATAATGTGATGGTCCATCTGAGACCGTAGGAATATTTATAAGAGACAAACACAGTGTAATATGCTGATAAGGCGAAGTGTTTTTGATAAATGCATGTGAGCGTTCCCAGCGAGTGCGCACGCAGCACTCCACATTTGTTACTAATAGGGAAACTCATACATCATAAACAGACAACAACAGTATCTTGATAAAGTAACGCTGGTCATTTGAGACCACACACATACTGATTTTACAGCCAACAGCTATACACTGCGTTATTTTTACTAGTGTACTGTGCTTTGGTTTTGTGATGTACAATAACACCTGTTGACCTTTAACCAACATCCCCACTGCCCTCTATTGTACTGGCACAGACAACAGCATCGTTTTCATCTGTTTCGCTTGGTTTCCACCTTGCGAGCTGGAATGAACAAGACAAAAGTCACATTCCTCTTTGGTTGCTTTCCGAGAGGTCTGTGATATCTTGGATTACTTAAACGGAGCAGTGCATGTCACATGAAATCAGCTGGTGTGGTTAGATGTAAATGTATAGATATATGATGTCAGAAGAACTATTTCTAGAAATGTGTTGATTTCTGGATAGATGTGTTTTATTTAAGTAAAGGATAGAAATGTTCTCCCTATTTGATAAAGGATACATTTTTTTTTAATTGGTTTTAAACACCACTGAATGACTTAGAGATGCGAAGATGGAAATAAATGCAAAATTAGATTTAATTGACTGAAATATTTCTCATGATTTACAAAATCTCTTCTATCTGAATGTGTAGACATATAATATAATTTAAACATATATAACATAACATAAACATAAAGTTTCTTCTATTGCTAAATTTTCATTTTTAATTTGAATATTTAGATATTGAAATGATTAAACATTGAAGTATTCATTTTTTTTTTTTTTAAATTAATGATAGTAAACCACAGCCTAGTAAAAAGAGCAGCCAATATGAGTTCAGAACAGATGTGATCCCAATACTGTATTTTCAACAAAAAAAGTTCGTGAAAAACGTTTATTTTTACAAATTTTAGGCAAAGCGTGACTCCGCTGAAGGCTGTAAAATATAACAATTTATTTAAAATTTTCTGCATTCACAACATTATTTTTATTATTACATGTGTTTTCTTTAATAGTTTTGTTAAATTGCTATAATTGCAACCCTTATTATTGAGGAGCAGTGTATCCATTCAACCTCATAAGTTTCCCAACGACATTATTTAAAATAAGACGCCAAACGAGGTGGGATGACCAAAACATTACCAATGCAAACACTATGCAAAAGTGAGATAACGCAAGACTGCAGAGAGGAAAGTTTTCTCATTCAAACTCTCCTCGTCTGAATGTTTCTTTCCGTGCGCACTCGCTGTCTGTGTGTGCATACCACAAGCTGGCTGCTTTCTGATAATACCACAAAAGAGGATTTCTGTGTTTGTAGATGTCTTAGTCTGCAAGTTCCCACCCTGCTCAAAGTGTCTGCTCTCTGTGTTTAGGGTGCGCACGTGGGACGCTGCCAGCTGTTCTATTCTGTTGGACCTGTGTCTGACACAGGGCCTGCACAGAATCAGATAAGATCCTGGAGACGGTAAGAATGGACCGCAGAACCCCTCTGAGCCACTCTGTGACAACAATACACCACACTCACCACTGCCTGGGCATCATTTACATGTGAAAACAACACAACGTCTTATCTTAACATACTGAAACTGAGGCAGAAGTACTCAATCTGCTTGTGTGGCTTAACAGGTAGACCTGCAATAAAAGACTTTTATTTAATAAAGCAAAAAAATGATAATTTTGAAATGATATATATATATTTTTTGTTTACTATATTTTTTGTAAGAATGTATGCAACAAAGTTGAGCTTAGAGGTCTCATAATTTGTCACCATTGTATGCTTTCACTAACTCACATGACAGTATTTAAGTGAATACAAATATTGGAACATTTAAAAGAACAAACTGTTTTTCCCCTGCTGAAATAAAACAATAGAAATTCTAATGGTTTATATTATTGTACCATTATGAACAATGATTATTATTTAAACCATTACAAAATTCACTATGATGTATTGTTTTGAGTTTTATTCCAGCAAGATTTAATTGTATTCTGTTGGTTCCAATCCTTCGGATAATATCTCACCAACAGATCCTACACATTATCAATATAGACCCAAAAAAGACCACACAGACCTAAAGACACTATAGTTTCTATTTAAACCAATACATTTCCATTATAACCGTTAAATCCAATAGAATTTCTGTGATGCTGTGTACTGTCTTTTACAGCAGGACTGGCAGTTTGTTATTTAGAAAGCTCAAAAGAAAATCACACAATGCTACAAAAAAATATATAGGAAAAATAACTGGGAATATTTCATGGTTTATATTGTGGAATTATGCTGCCATCTACTGGACGCAATATGAAAGCGCGATTAGTTTTACAGCAGATCTTGTACATTCTATCAACAAAATTGCAACAATATACCACGTATTCCATATATTTAACAATTTCCTTCACTTTTAATTCTGTGTTTTTCTATTACTTCTTTCCCCTATTTCTATACGTTTTTTTCATTAGGTCCTATGTCTTTAATAATGTCTATCACTGTTAATCCAATCTGCAACAAGGCTCTTACTAAATCCTTTGTGTTTCGAGTCTGACGAATTTTAACAATCATAGGTAGTTTAGATGGTTAGAGTAAGGTTAGGGTAAAGGTTTCGTAAGACTTGAAACACCAAGGATTTAGCCAAAACCAACAAGCCACGCCCACGGATCTGACTCGAAACACAGGATTTAGTAAGAGTCATGCAATAATGCACACTTGTGAAAATTCCTATAGAAATTAGTTTGAATTAATTAAGCGTAATGTTTAACATCAGGGTATGTTACGTCCATTCGATATTTGTTTTCAGATCAAAAACGGAAAACGAAAAAACGTACATTTTTTCAATTCTTTCACAAAACAATAAGACAATTATTACATTTATATTTTATTTAAACTGGGAAAATTAAATAATGAACATCTTAAAAGGCTGTTTTTTTAACCTTGAGCTACAGTAAGTTTTTAAAGAACAGTTGCAAAGGTACCAACAAGGGGAGCAAAGATGCTGCCAAGTAACTACAGTCATTAAGGTCCATTTACACAAACTATTAGGACTTGGCAGGACTTAACAGGACTTAGCAATATCAGGACTTAGCAAGAAAAGAGTTCATAACCACTTTCGGACACATTTCTGAACTAAACACCCGTACATATACAGCTTTCCTGTAGCTCCGTGCTAAGAGCATTGTGTTAACAACGCAAGGTTGTGGGTTCGATCCCAGGGGATTGCAAACATCTACGTAAACTGTATAGGATAAAGCAATGGAAGTCGCTTGCGTCTGCAAAATTCCTAAATGTATATGACGGCAGTAAATATAGCTTTTGGTGCAATGCACTTTGCCAGCTTCTTTCGTTACATAATGATGAGAAAACAAATGAAAAAACAAATGTTGGAATACAAAATGTTCAAAATGTTGTGTGTAAAGTAACTTTGTTTAATTTTAATGCATACGTGCACTTATTTGATTGTGTTGATGGTGGAGAACTGGGCAGTGTGCGTTTGAAGGTCCTCCCTCCAGCCGAGAATAAACTGTGTTCACCCAACCCGACGGATCCCTTTAAATTGCATGCATCGCAAATTAAACTTATAATGGAGACTGATCCACGCACGTAGAACATGCATAATACAGTCCTCAGATCAGGCTGTACATGTGGTCAGAGGATGTCTGGAATAGGCACCCGTCCCGTTCAAAGTAGGCACAGAACCCGACTGTAACAGTCTTTTATATGAAAATGTAATCCATCGCCACAAAAAAAACGTACTGTAGCTATAGGGGTCCCGCATGCTGACCTCTAGCACACCACCCTTAACACAAATTCTTTCAGGTGGCATCATATTTATTCTGTAAAATATTAGCGATCAATGCTTCAAAAAAGAAGACTTACATATTTAAAATTGGCATAAGCCTTCTAGGTTCTGTGCTCCCCCCTTTCGCCGACCTTTGCAACTGTTGATGTGAAAACGTACCGTACACAGTAGATCCAAGCAGTTGTAGCCATGTTCTTGCGATTGTGCTTGAAAACATCCAAGAATATAACCCTTTTTTTGTGAAAAAATATTTTACAAGCCTTCAATCTTTGCATGAATTTACATACCGATTTGATTCACATACTCAACTCGTCTGTGAACTCGCCTCTTTTGGTGCACATGTGTGAATGTGTTTTGCATCATATTTACTGAAGCCATTGCAGCAACAACGTGAGCATGAGTATCTTAGGGTGCATTCATATTTGTAGTTCGGTTCATTAGGTTATTCAAGTCTGGACCAAAAATAAATAAATAATTGCCCTGGTTCGCTTAGCATTCAGACTGGCATTTTAACAGCGAACCTAAAGATATCGAACCCAAGGCGTTACATGTGAAGTCGCAACGTGATTGGACATCTTTTATGATTTATATTTTAAAACAGAACTTGCCTGACTTTGCTGTATAGATCCAATGGTTTTGGGGAAATTTGACATTTTTGCGTTAGCGTTTTACTGCTTTTTTTGCTCAAAATCAGTTTAAGCATTTCATCTCCAAATCCTAACCAAAAATTAAAGGACAGAAATAAATTATGAGGTCACAAATTTTGCAAAGAGACTGTCACATTGACAGGCTATTTACAACACGCACTGCAATATTTCATGAAAAAAATAGGAACTTTAATAGGCTAATTCAACATAGGACTTTAAAACACCACACAGAAATAGAAACAACTTAAGAAATTGAATTTTCATCAAAAGAGATATTTAACAACATCTAGCTTTTTACATATCATGAGCTTTGAAACAGGCCACAAAACAGTGCACAAATTGCATGTTTACTCAGGTGAATCTTCAAATGTGATGCAGAATTCAACTTCTAACTGCACTGATCAGTTAAACTGCTTTCCTCCAAAGTGAAAGCACTGGTGAGATCTAAAACTAGCATCCAATCCAGAACTCTTTCCACGCCCGTGGCACGTTTACAAATTCTCTTCAGGGTGAGTACTCATGTGTCTCTTATGATCAGACTTAGTCGTGAAACTCCTCCCACACCTATGACATCAAAATGGTTTAATTCCAGCGTCTCTCATCATGTGTGACTCATGGCCCAATTTCCCTGTGAAACTCTTTCCACACTCTTTCCAGTGTGAGTTCTCATGTGTCTCTTAAGGTTGCATTGGGACGCAAAACTTTGTAAACACTGTTGGCATTGGAAAGGTTTCTCTCCAGTGTGAGTTCGTATGTGTAACTCCAAGGTATTTTTACATGTTAATCTCTTGCCGCACTGTTGGCATACGAATGGTTTCTCTCCGGTATGAATTCTCATGTGATCCTCAAGGCTACCTTTACTTGCTAAACCTTTTCCACACTGCTGGCATGAAAATGGTTTCTCTCCCGTGTGAGTTCTCACGTGTAGCTTAAGGTGACCTGAGAGTGCAAAACACTTTCCACACTGAAGGCATGCAAACGGTTTCTCTCCGGTGTGAATTCTCATGTGTCTCCCATAGTTACTTTTACATGTAAAACTCTTTTCACATTGATGGCAAGTGTATGGTTTCTCACCGGTGTGAGACCTCATGTGAATTTTTAGGCTACTTGAATGTATGAAACACTGTCCACACTGTAGGCATGTAAAAGGTCTCTCTCCGCTGTGAATTCTCATGTGTCTCCCATAGTTACTTTTACAAGTAAAACTCATTTCACAATCTTGGCATGTGAATGGTTTCTCTCCAGTGTGAATTCTCATGTGTCTCTTGAGGTGACTTTGATTTCCGAAACTCGAACCACACTGTTGACACCCGAATGCTTTCTCTCCAGTGTGAGTTATCATGTGCTGCTTATGGCTAGATTTAAATGCAAAACTCTTTCCACACTCGCGGCACGCGTACGGTTTCTCCCCGGTGTGAATTCTCTTGTGCGACTTAAGGCTACTTTTAGTTGCGACACTCTTTCCACACTAAAGACACGTGAACGGTTTCTCTCCGTTGTGCATTTTCATGTGTTCTTTAAGGCCATTCGTAGAGGTAAAACTATTTTCACACTCTCCAGTGTGACTTCTCATGTGCTCCTTAAGGCTACCATTTCTTGAGAAACTTTTTCCACACTGTCCACATGTTCACTTGTCCACGCTTTCCACGTCTCCTGTTCTCCGAGCTCCTTTTTGTGAAACATTCTGGGATTTTTGTGCAGGCTGGCGTTTCTTATCAGCATCTTGTAACTTAGCTTTACTCTCCCTATTCACTTCCATCATATCTGAAATGAACAAATCCAACTGTTAAAACTTCACCAGTTTGACAATTGTACAAAATAACAGCACAAGCCAAGATCATTTCCAGGGAACAGAGTCATTTAATGCATTGGGTATTGCATTGCATAAAGGGTTTTACACATAACAATATATGTTTATAATAATCATTTTCGTGTTGCCGAATTATGTTTTATAACTAAAATCATTGATGCCATGATGTTTCAGTGGTTTCGCGATAATAAACCAATCTTTTTTTTAATCTGACCAGTAAAAACCAACAGACTGGTGACATTTCCATTTTTCTAGTGCTAATCTCCTGCATTCATGGGTTACCCAAAACCAAATTCATTAGATTATTTTTTTTTAATTATCAGTAGTAAAGATTTAAATACAGAAACCAACCTCTTTGTTCTTAAGTCACTTCAGTTTCCATAAACGTCTCTTCCATCAACACCAACAATAGTATGAAGAACTTGTAAGTCGTACACCTGAAGTGATTCTTCTTCTCGTTGGTTTCTAGCATTTATTGGTGGATTGCTGTAGGAGGAGCTTCAATGAGCCTCAACTCAACCCAACACAACTCATGTTTATTTATACACTCTCTAAAAGATTAAACTGTGATTTTACATGAAACAATTTACACAATTTTGTACATTTTTAAACTGTGAAATCAACTAAATATACCGTTTAAATTGTGCAAATGTAGGCAAAACCATAATTGAATCGAAGTAAATATTTATAGTAGAATTCACCAAAAATGAAGTGTATATTAACCATTATTTAATCAAATTCTTGTTTTTTATTAAATAAACTTAATATATGTACATTTTTGAGAAATTTACTATTGGAATTTGAGTACATTTTTATATATATATATAATACAACTTTATTTTTTGAGATATTTACTGAGCAACAATAACTATTTTTTTGAGTGTATGCTAGCATCACTAAAAACAACAATTGTTGCCCAAGATGCTATAAATTATATCAAACTGTATGCCGAGATTGACTGTAGAGGTATGAATCTTTGGGAAGACAGCAAATTGAAGATCTTTTTGTCTGATTGTGAATCAAAATGATTAAATTCTATTTGATTGACAATAAAAATATATTTATTTCAAAATAGTTTCTGTTAAATTTGATGCACTCAGCAAATAAGTTTAACAATTCAATTTAGTAATTAAATTCAGTAGATTTGACCAATTCCAACTAGGCCCCTGTTTCCAATCAGATTTTAGCAAAACCTATAAAACCAGACCCCTAAAACTAAGGGGTTTACTAACTTTCCATATAGCTGAATGGTTTGCTTTAAATGAAAGATATCAAATTCGGCATTTACCACAGCTTATTCAAAACGCAAACATTTGTTTTGAAAGGCAATTGACATGAGAGCTTAAGATATCACCATAATGAGGTGAAGCTGGGAACCTAGATCAGCCTAATGCCAGCTGTTAACACTGATGTTCCTGTTAGTACTGAAATAAAAAGCTTTCAGGAAAATCAGCAGAAAGGTTTGACAGCTCCATCAACACTTAATGGTCGTTTTCACGGTTAGGCTAGTTGTCACCAATGAAGCAAACTTTTCAAGACATTGGATATTAACCAAATACATTTTAGTTGTGTGGTCTTGAAACTACGGAGCCCGTCACTGTCAACACAATTTTTATATACATCGTGGCAACGAATTAGAATCGTTTCCCACGAACTATTTATCTGTGAAGTTTTGCTTAAGTTCGTTTTACCTCGATTTTAGTAAATCGCGCGCAGTTTATTAATTCGTTCCCTGATTCGTAATCGCGCGCACTATTTTACTAATTTACGTTAATCGTTGCTCACGTTATCATTTTTCCCACAATTAATGAAACAATCGGTCTTTAATAATTAGACGTTTGCTACTGTGTATGGACAGAGAACGTTAATTGATATATATTTTGAGCTGGGATTTGAGTTATTAAAGAACATTCCTCCGCAAGCACTTGCCATTGCAAGAATCGTTTTATCAGAGAGGCACCCTAAACATCGCATCTTGAGTGGCAAGGGGGCTACCTGTTACCAATTTTCTGTTTAACCCGTGATTATTTTGTGACAGCAGTAGGCGCTGTTGTCACTGTCGGCAATTCTCTACCGCAATGAGCGTAGAGATTCGGGCGAGAATGCGCCTTGTGCTCGTCCGCAGCGTTTTTAATCTTGCGCAATTTAACGCGCTTTGTTCTCGTGCACGTTACTGTGAGCGGGCTTTTCGGAAAGTCTGTTGAGAGTGCTGACGTGAGTGGCTGAACACGCCGATTGAACTGTACAAAGCAGCTTCATTTAATTATATATATATATATATATATATATATATATAGTGTACATATACACACACACACACACACACACACATACCCTAATACCCTTATATACACACTTTTACCCTAATAATAGAACAGCAATCACGACAATTTTAAACATTGTCCATTTAAGAAACATGAACATAAATGAGCTTTGTGTTATACATACATGCATTATAGGCTATAAAATATACATAAGGACACAATATTATAAAATTATATGTTTATAATGTACAGAGTAACCTGGTAGCCCTTCAGCAGGTCACCATATCTCACGATGCACGGTAACGGGCTAAAAAAATCTGTTATCTTCCTCTGTTTTACGCAGAATAGCCTTATTGTTCTCCATATTCCCTCTTTTGACATGCAATGCCTTCTATGTCTTATCCTGAAAAGCATTTAGCTGTGATGAGAACAGTGACTGTGGTACAGCAGGTCACCGTATCCCACGATGCACGTTAACGGGCTAAAAAAATCTGCTATCTTCCTCTGTTTTGCACATAAGAGCCTTATTGTTCTCTATGTTCTCTCTTTTGACATCTAATGCCTTCTATGTCTTATCCTGAAGAGCATTTAGCTGTGATGAGAACAGTGACAGTGGTACAGCAGGTGACCATATCTCACGATGCATGTAACATGGACTTTGATTTTAAGTATATTTAAGTGCATTTTGGGGTTTTATTAAACTTAATAAACTTTATTTTCCAAAACAGCAAATAATTATAAAAAAAGTATATTATGGGGCATTTCAGAAGCATCATGCACCTTAAATTAGTTCATAAACCTACACAATCACAATAACCACATCAATGAAGCGCAAGTCTTGCAAATTACTTTATTACTTGTTTTGCATGTTTGCAAAAGAAAATGCAGTCGAATCTTAAACTGGCATGCAGCACAAAGTACTTCCTGGGGTCAACCATTTTAGCACACTGTATGTGGAACCATCGGTTACACACGTCATAGTGGATCTGTAACAACAAAAGTAAAATTAAAACAACATTTCTAAGATATATAACTGAAATGCAGTATAGCATACTATCATGATAGATGTATACTTAATAAAATTTTTACCAAAGCATTATTTTTTTTTGGCTGTTGTCCTTCCTTGCCCTGCATCCTTCTCCCCACAATAGAGGCAAAGCTCACTGAGGTCATCTTGTCACCAATAAAACAATACACCTTAGTAATGGGTTTCATCTGTTAATCATTGAAATAATATATGATATTGTGAAAATCACAGAAGTACACCAATAATACCTGTCTCGTTTAGAAGTGTCATCGCCACCTGTCTTCTGTACTCTTCAAACGCAGTGTGTTCATACAAAAATTGAAAACGCTCTTCAGCAAGTATTTTAAGAAAGTTTACTATGCTTTATTGTAGTAAAAGTGAATAGCGATTGATGCTTTGGCAGATTTATAACAACTTAAACACAAATACCATGGTTAACAGTTACTGTAGTAAGACTTTATTTGTAGTGGGGATAATGAATATTTGAAAAGTCTATAGCCATACCCACCAGTGTACTGTTCTCTCAGGTGCAGCCCCATGATTTAATCACATGTCTCAGCCAATAACGGTATGACTTTAGTGGCGCCTAATTTTGGCCATAGCCAGCACTGAGGTAAGAGAGGTCCAGATAGTTTTTTAATGCTCATAAAAAAATACAAAACATACATTAAACTGTTTTCAAATGTATATACAACATACTGTCATACACTAAATCAACAACATCTTTAACAAAAAATTATTATCAATTACAATGAGGTTAACAACAGCAAACACAGAACGTTCCCCTAATGTTGGTTCCCATTTGGTTATTTTTGGGGGAACAAAAAAGAAAGTTCTAACAACGTTCCACTTAAAAATTGGATACAGGTAAATCTAAAAAATAGAATATCATGAAAAAGGTCAATATTCTTTGTCACTAATTTCAGAAAGTGAAACCCATATCTAGATTTATTACACATAGAGTGATTTAAAGGCTTTATTTTGATAAATGTGATGATAATGGCTAACAGATAATGAAAACCAGTGTCTCACAAATCAAAAGATTACCTTAAAACACCTGCAAAGGTTTCCAGGGCCTTTAAATGGTCTCTCAGTCTAAATGGTGCTCTTCAGGATAAGACATAGAAGGCATTACATGTCAAAAGAGAGAATATGGAGAACAATAAGGCTATTCTGCGTAAAACAGAGGAAGATAACAGATTTTTTTAGCCCGTTACCGTGCATCGTGAGATATGGTGACCTGCTGAAGGGCTACCAGGTTACTCTGTACATTATAAACATATAATTTTATAATATTGTGTCCTTATGTATATTTTATAGACTATAATGCATGTATGTATAACACAAAGCTCATTTATGTTCATGTTTCTTAAATGGACAATGTTTAAAATTGTCGTGATTGCTGTTCTATTATTAGGGTAAACGTGTGTATATATAAGGGTATTAGGGTATGTGTGTGTGTGTGTATATGTACACTATACTATATATATATATATATATATATATATATATATATATATATATATATATAATTAAATGAAGCTGCTTTGTACAGTTCAATCGGCGTGTTCAGCCACTCACGTCAGCACTCTCAACAGACTTTCCGAAAAGCCCGCTCACAGTAACGTGCACGAGAACAAAGCGCGTTATTGCGCAAGATTAAAAAGCTGCGGACGGGCACAAGGCGCATTCTCGCCCGAATCTACGCTCTTTGCGTAGTGAATTGCCGACAGTGACAACAGCGCCTACTGCGGTCACAAAATATCACGACTAACAGAAAATTTGGTAACAGGTAGCCCCCTTGCCCTCAATATGCGATGTTAGGTGCCTCTCTGATAAAACGATTCCTTGCAATGCAAGGCTTCGGAGAATGTCTTTATAACTCAATCCCAGCTCAAAATATATATCAATTAACGTTTCTCTGTCCATAACAGTAGCAACGTCTAAATTAGTAAAATACCGATGGTTTCATTAAATTGTGGGAACAAATGAATAAATCGTGAGCACGATTAACGTAAATCGAGGGAACGAATTAATAAAACGTGCGCGCGATTTACGTTAATCGAGGGAACGAATTAATAAAACGTGCGCGCGATTTACGTTAATCGAGGGAACGAATTAATAAAACGTGCGCGCGATTTACCTAAACCGAGGTAACGAATAAGCAAAACGTTCACACGAATAAATAATTCGTGGCCACGATATATATAAAAAATTTCGTGTGACAGGTTACGGGCTCCGTAGGTTTCGACTAAATTTTTACGAAAGTTTTACGAAACCTTTAACCTAACCCACACCCAATCTATCTACACTACCTATGATTGTTAAAATCGCTCCCGGATAACCCAAAACGGGCAAAGAGTCGTTTTCATGAAAGGTAAAATTAGATATTAGCTAATATTTATATTAAATAAACTTACATTTTGGGAGATTAATCCATATATTTAAGTCCTCTATTCACGTGCGCTCATAGCAGTACCACAGCATCACTTGTTCACAATGTTCTGTAGCCTCACGGTGAATCACGCATGCTCACTATCATCAACTCATCGGTTCTCACAGTCGGACATCTCCGAAAGAACCTGCTCTTGGTTCAGTCAGTGTACTGCTGATACGAAAGTTGTTGCTACCGATTATTGACTCGAGAACGTAGTGCATGAACGTAATGGCGCTGCAGATCGGTGTACAGTGATAAGGCAGTAATAAAGTCCTTAACATAACCCCCGTGTATTTTATACCATCACACCTCAGATGTCTTATAAAATGTCAGACTTAAAAGCTTTTATCCGCTTTAAAAAGTGCAGACATGAGCAGTATCATCGGTTCTGAAGCGGAGGCGTCTAAGAATTCAGCTCCCGGTTCAATGTGTGGTGATCTGAAAGCTGCTGCTGCAAGTCTGCAACCGATCAGTATCAGC
This sequence comes from Triplophysa tibetana, assembly GCA_008369825.1. NCBI lineage: Eukaryota > Metazoa > Chordata > Actinopteri > Cypriniformes > Nemacheilidae > Triplophysa > Triplophysa tibetana. The sequence continues at coordinate 7,438,095 of CM017894.1, forward strand.
TGCTCGTGCTCATTAGTTCTCTCTTTACGTAAATTAAGTTCAGTTGGAGTTAGTGAATACAATTGTTTATTTCACGTCAGATGGACTGAAACACTAGAAAGTGATTAAAGTAATTTAATAAAAAAAATTAAAGGAACCGGTTTAAAATAACGATTCGTCCAGACCAGAGTTTCACACTTATTATGTTTTCGCTTGAATGAGTGCGCCATCCATATTGTGTATTTTTTCACTCACCCAAATGACGTTATACATGTTTTAACACGTCCCGGGGTGTATTCTAGAAAGCTTAACCCTGATGTTTCGGTTGATTTACCCAAAACCTGCTTACCCTGACCATGTCCGTTCCAAACACCTGATAAGAGTTAGTTCAATCAACCTCCCGAAAGATGCCCACAGTTACAACACAGAAACAACACGAAGACATTTTCAATGGATCACAAATGTGTCACAATGGAAACGGCCGGAAAGCTTAAAGTTTTTGACTGTAAAACACTGTTACATTTAGTCATTTTGCAGAGGCTTTTATCCAAAGCGACTTACAAGTTGGGTAAACAATGGAAGGAATTGGATCTAACATTAGGACAACAAAAAGCATTAGAGCAATAAAAACATGTCTCACAAAGGCCACTACAGTGTACAGAGCCACGTTAAGTTTATCTAAGCTTAAATAAGCATCCCTTTTTTTTTAGAAATTGTAGAAAAGATATAGATATCAGAAATGATCAGTCAGGTGCAGACGGAAGAGATGTTTTCAGCCGATTCTTAAAGATGGCGACAGAATCTGCTGATCTTCTAGCAGCAGGCAGATCCTTGCACAAATGTGGAACCGATCCAGAGAAGGTTTGTGAGAGCGATTTTTTTACCTTTTTAGGATGGCACCAGAAGACGTCGTTTGTTTGCAGAGCGTAAGGATCTGGCCGGAACATAAGTCTGCATTAGTGAATGAAGATAAGGGGGTGCCAAACCAGTAGTGGTCTTGTAGGCCAGGAGCAGAGTCTTGTATTTGATGCGAGCGACAATAGGGCGCTATTGTGACTTAATGAAGAGAGGAGTGACGTGAGCTCTCTTCGGTTCATTGAAGACCACTCCTGCTGCTGCATTCTGGATCATCTGTAGAGGTTTGGTCGTGCAAGCAAGAAGTCCAGCTAGTAGCGCATTGCAATAGTCAAGTCTGGACAGAGCAAGAGCTTGGACTGGGACCTGCGTAGCATGCTCGGATATGAAAGGTCTAATTTTCCTGATATTAAAGAAATGAATCGACAGGACTGAGTGGTGCTGGCAACCTGATCTGTGAAGTTTAGCTGATTATCGATCACCACTCCCAGGTTTCTGGCAATTCTGGAAGATGTGATGGTTGATGAGCCCAATTGTGATGGAGTTTAGGGTCGGACGGGATTACAAGCATTTCTGTTTTTGCAAGGTTCAGCTGCAGGTGATGGTCTTTCATCCAGAGCGAAATGTCACTCGGGCATGCTGAAATGCGTGCAGGAACAGTCAGATCGCCAGTATGAAATGACAGGTGGAGTTGTGTATCATCCGCATAGCAGTGGTAGGGAACGCCATGTTCCCAAATGACAGAGCCAAGGGAGAGAGCAATGGCCCTAGCCCTGAGGCACTCCTGTATCATGATGTTGGGATTCTGAGACCTTACCTCTCCAGGATACTCTGAATAACCTACCTGAAAGGTAAGACCTAAACCACTGAAGCACCATTCGAGAGACAACCATAGACTTGAGGGTCGACAGGAGGATCTGGTGGTTAACGGTGTCAAAGGCAGCAGATAGATCCTGCAGGATGAGAACAGATGAGTTCGAAGCAGCTCTTGCCAGTCTCAGGGCTTCAATGACAGAGAGCAGCGCAGTCTCGGTGGAATGACCACTCTTGAAACCTGACTGGTTGCTGTCCAGAAAGTTTTTATGTGTGAGAAAGGAGCAGAGCTGGTTACATACATTACAGCTCACGAGATTAAGCAATGAAGGGGAGGAGCTATACCGGTCTGTAGTTATCTAAAAGTGCAGGATTAAAAGAGGGTTTCTTCAGCGGTGGGGTGATACACGCTTCTTTGAAGACTGAGGAAAATGTAGCTTTGATGAGAGAAGAGTTGATAATGTGGGTCAGAGAGGGAACAACCGATGGAGAGATGCCCTGGAGGACATGAGTGGGGATGGGATCTAGCGGGCAGGTCGTTGGGTGGTTCGAAGATATGACCTTGGAAACATCATCTTCAGATACGAGAGAGAAAGAGGGGAGTGAGCATGTGTCTGGGGTTAGGCAGTGATCAAGAGGCGGCTGCACCGAGAACTGACTGCTGATAGTGGTAGTTTTCTTTACGAAGAAAGACGCAAACTCATCAGCTGTTAACTCCGATCCAGGTGAGGGGGAAGGCGGGGAGAGAAGAGCAGAGAAAGTTTTAAAGAGAGTACGAGAGTTAGGCGAGTTGTTGATTTTAGCATGGTAGTATTGAGTCTTTGCAAAGGAGACATCAGCAGAGAAGGAAGAGAGGAGAGACTGATAGAGACGGAGGTTAGTCGATTCTTTAGATTTGCACCACTTTCCCTAAGCAGACCTGAGTGGCGTGATGCTCGCGGAGAACATCAGATAACCAGGGGGCAGACGGGGATGCACGAGATGGCCTAGATGTAAGGGGGCATAAGCGGTCTAAGCAGGAGGTAAGTGTAGAGCAGAGAGTGTCAGTGGCAGGTGTTAGTATCCAAGAGAGAGAGCTGTTCAGAAGGAGGAAGCGTGGCGGAGACCGCAGAGGATAAGCGGGAGGGAGAGAGAGAACGTAGGTTGCGTTGGGATATGACCATTGGGGAGGCATGTGTAGTGTCTGGGGGGGGGTTAGGTCGAGATCAAGAGTGATTAGGAAATGATCCGAAGTGTGCAGCGTGGTGACCTGTGAGTCCTGAGTCGAGCAGTAGCGTGTGTAGATAAGATCTAGTTGATTTATGAGTTGCTGATGTGGGAACTCGCTTGAGGTCAAACGCTGCAGTCAGGTTGTGGAAGTTGGTAGCCTGCGGTTTTACAGGGTGGATATTGAAGTCTCCAAGTACCACCAGCGGAGTACCATCCTCGGGGAGGGATGACAGAAACATATCCAACTCCTCCACAAAATGTTTTTATTTCACAGAAGACTTCAGTGTATAAAGTGCGGGATACAAATCATCAAATTAAATTATTATGTGTTTGTTAAACTATAAACGCTAGCCATTTATTAAGTATATAAATATTTTAAATGCACATTTTTAATACTATAATATTTCAAATATATAACCTACTCATCATGGCTATCATGTTACATAAAGTGTAGATTTGTTGTGATGCTGGTAACTGTTATTTTAACGTGTCAACCACGCAATTTTACCAAAATTGTGTTGTGTATATTTGATCACATTGCTAATTTTGAAGGCAGTATAAAAGCTATTTTTTGTTCCTTCTCTGTATTTTCCTTAAAAAATCAAAATTTATTTGGTTTTCTGAAAACCGACTTTGCATTATATCAACTTTATTTGCAATAATTCCTGATGTAGTCATATTAAGGGAGACTCTTTTATTTCTAGAAACTACTACATTGGTCATAATTTGAGAAAACATTGTGTAATGCTTTTCAGTACACTACACTATGAATGATAATAATTTGCAACAGAGGATGATGGTCTGCTGTAAAAAAGGTAGAGGTTTAAAATGTTAGACCCAGTCACATAGGCCTATCCTGAAAGGCTAATTGTAGTTTGGAGAAAGGCCTTTCAATTCTAAACCGTAGGAGAAGGATGTGGATCTGAAAGACATTTTAAAGGAATACAGTCAGTATGAAAAACCTTACATCTAAATTTGCTAAATTGCGACGGGTGAGATTGGAAATGTAATTGTAATATTGCTGTAAAATTATAATATATTATTAGTGATATGTGCTTTTACGCCTACTTGACCCTCATGCGCAAAACTCACACATGCGCAGACACCCCCTAAAGGTTTGTAACATATCCTTGAAATGAGCAATAGGTGACACCTGAAAGATTTGCATGTGAGACATGATTTGTTGTCAAGCTCTAGAAAAGTACTAAAGACATAGTTAAATTGGTCCATCCGCTGATTTGGCTCAATTTCTTTTAAAGCGACGAGAATACTTCATGTGCGAAAATCTAATTAACGACTATAATCGATACATTCTCACTGTCAGTCTAGGGTGCGCGTTTACGAGAGCACATCAACGCATGCGCATTCGGCGGGGCAAAAACCGAAATCAGACATTTTGCGAAGATCAGCTTATTAAGTACAGCATGCGTCTGCTTTTTTTACAAGCTTTTATTTTGATTTATGATTGTCAACAAAAATACAATAACTACATTAATCCTCTATAATCTGTAGTGAATTGTACGCCATAAACTCCCACATTACATAAACAAACAAACAAAACACGGTGAAACCAAAATCGATCAACAAAGAGTATAAATATTTAGCTTTGGTACTATTAACCTCTTTTAATCAATCAACATATAAAGAAAACTCCTCTTGAAAAGGGGGAAACGTGCGTCTGCTTGTAAACAAGAGTTGCGCTTCCGGTTTGTAAGTCTGAACCGGCGTCTTCCGATTGCGCATTAAAATATAATAGTCACAAAAAACTTCCGAAAAACTATATTGTTTGGTGGAAGAATAATATTATCAAAATCATTCAAAGTTTCCTTCTGCTGTGTTCAATTGATGAAACCTTGCCAGGTATACACATTTCGTAAAAAACGAGCTGTGCATCATATACTATTTAAAGTTCACTATAAACAATGACTTCTTGCTTTTTACTTGAGAGTTTCTGTTATTATAGTAACATTGTAGTTCAAATAGTATAAATCAATACAAAAATAATTATTGATTAGCAATAATTTTTATTTTCATGTCATAGCTGAGAACATTGTGTACAATACAAAGGACCTTAAATTCTTCAAGAGTGTGCTTTGGTTTTAACAAACAGCTTGCAAATACTTTAGAATCTGTATATTCAGAAAAAGTACTTGACATTTCTCGAAAGCATTTAAAACCACATCAAACCATAAACATACACACAAACTGCAAGTGGTAGAAGGAGCTGCCGAAAGCTTCTGAAGGCTCGCTGGGTTTGTTGTAGAGAATATTGAAACATATTTAAACAAAAACAGACAAATACAGCTGAAACAAAGATCGATTAATGGCGCTCTATGGTTCAAAATGTTTATTGGGTGGGACATGGGTCCCTAAAATGTTCCCTGAGGTTTGTAAAGGATGCAAATGTAAGTGTTGTCACAGTTTTGAAGTTCAGTTTCAAGTCCCATTAAGTATTAAAAAGTTCCTGAATTTTCTAGAATTTAATGATTTACAGACAGTGTAGAAAAAGATAAAAACAAAAGATGAAAAGAAACCACATAAATTTAAAATGACACTTTAACAAATGAAAAAAAATCTCAAGATAGTTGATCTATTATTAAATGTACCCTTTAGAAAGTAACCGTAATAGGCAAAAGCTAAAAAACTGTTCTTACAGCCTCAAATGTACGTATTGTTTACAGACCCCTCCAGCATGCAAACTTGGGTACAATGTACAAAAGACCCAACCAGAGGTAGTTTAAAATAAACATCTTGTAGAGAAATTAAAACACGCTAAGAAAATGATTTCCATATCTAAACAAGTATCAGCAATATATCAACCGATTTCAGTTACATTAAAAATATTTACAGCAGGTTTCGCTTTTGGTCTCATATCAACACTAAATGCATGAATGCTAAATCGAACGTTTTCATTTTATAAGGACAATACACATGCCACATCGGTAAAGCAAATACGCACAACATGCTATATAAATAAAGCCATTGGTTGAAGCATTGAAAAGAAATTCAAATGAAAAACCCCCGAAAGAAAGAAAGAAGACTCAAATAAAAACCTGAATCGAAAGAAGCATAAATTAAGACTTAAATATTTAGCAAGAATATAGATTTGGTTATAGTTTTACAGTATTTCTGTAGCATTTCAACATTCAATATCTCTTTGGAACTGTACATGAAAACACCCTAAATGCTTGAGCGATAACGCACCACTAGCTCGAATCGCAACTCTATAGTGAAGTAAAAGCTTTCCCCCTGAAAAGTGTATGTGAAAGAGGCAGTGTGTTTCCTCTGTCCTGTACTTCAGGTTAAGCTTGCGATGTCAAAATCCTGACTGAAAAGCGGAAGACAGCAAGCAATTCTTGTCTAACATGTAGTCTTACATAATCTCGTACAGGCTAGTCAGAGGGTTTGGTTTAATCTGAGGTAGCAAGTTTGTGTATTCAAGTAAACAATCCAAATAGCTTTTATTATAGAGGTCTGTTTCTGAAGACTAAACTAAATTCATTGTTCATTACATTCGAGAGTCACTGCTGTAAAAAACTCAAATAAAAAGCCTGTATCGCCAGGAACATTCGTTCAATTATGAGAGGATTACACGCTTAGGTAACTACACCTCTAAGTGGATAAACGTTATGTTTTAACTACACACTTACAATAACGATAATTCATGCACAAGAATATTAAAGAATGTAATAAAGACAGGAGGTATAACAGCAGGAGTTGGTATTTTGGAGAATGGCAATCTTCGCCGAAGATCTGGAGGAATCTTCACAGCTCCACCCACACCAACTCAATATAAAGATATGACTTGAGGTATCATTGAAGTTTCTAAGACGGCGAGGTATGCATCCGCATGTGACTGATGAGGTTTCTCTGTTGCGTAAACTTGCCCCCGCACACCTGGCACTTGTACGGTTTCTCCCCCGAATGGACCCGCATGTGCTCGGTGAGCCGGTACTGCCTGGTGAAGCGCATGCCGCACTCCTCGCACGCGAACGGCTTGAGGCCGAGGTGACTGCGCATGTGGCGTGTCATCGTCCCGCGCTGCGTGAACATCTTACCGCAGATGTTGCAGGGGAATGGGCGCAAGGTGTCGACATCTTTTAGGGACTTTGGTGGACATTTCTCCACGTTCTCAGGAGTTTCTTGCGAGGCTCTGGTGACTCCGGTGTCTCCGTCACCTTCGTCTTCCTCCTCCTCTTCAACCTTCACATCCATCTCTTCATCCATATGGGTCTCCACATGGGATTTGAGGCTTTCGGAAGATGGAAACCCCTTTTCGCACGGTATGCAAACGTAAGGGTTTTCGCCCTCGGCTTCTTTGATAAACGTCTCCTTTTGATAAACGAAATGAGCGCTGCCGTTGTTTGGCTTCTGGCTTTCGTCTTGCGTTTTTTCTTTCTTTACAGACAGCTGGACAGTGAACGTTTGATTCTGACTTAGCTGATTTGCTCTGCTAATAGGAATGTAACCATTGACCTTGGATTTCCGGCGGGATCCCTCCCGTTTTCTTTCCTGAGCTCCGTCTAAAGGAATTATCCACTTTTCTTCTTTTGGAATACACTTTCCGTTCATTCCTAGCTGGATGTTGTTGGAGACTGTTCTGGGTACAAAAACCTCATTCACGTTGGTCTCGAAATGAGATGTCTTCTTTGACAAATCCAAGCCCAACTCTTGCTTTTTCCTCGAAATGTACCTGCTTTCGGCGTGATGCCTCTTTTTGGGAGGGGTCATGCACGTGTACGTTTCAGTGTCCGACGAATGCTCCTCAATTCCCCTGTCATGCAATTTCTTCGAGGTAGGAGAAGAATAGCGCGGTACACGCAAGGAACCCCCACGAGCTAGGTTACAGAGGGAGCCATTTTGGTTGATCTTAGCGGAGCACAGGTTGGCAAGGTCATTGAGCTGGAGATAGTTAGCCGTGGTGAGCAGAGAACTCAAATCCAGACCCTCAAGGGTCTCTTCTGAGAAATGGCCAGTGTAAATGAAGTCCAGTATCTGTTGAAAAACAACAGGGTCCACCATATCAGGGTCAAGGTGGATGAGGTTGTCGTGAAGAACAAGGGATTTGAAGTAGTGGCTGGTGGCGGCAAGGACGCTTTTGTGGGCGCGAAAGAGCGTGTTTTCCACCATGATGATGACGTCGCACAGGAAGCCCTTGGAACGCTGTTGATTGAGCTGGAGAAGCAGTTGACTGGCGTAGTTGGGGAGCTCCATCGCCTACCCTTGATGTCTTGCATTGGTGTCACTGTAAACCAGGAGGACATGGTTATTTTAGCTCAACACAGACGGTTTAAGTCACCATGTATTGCGAATAATTTTTTTTACTGTAGTCTATACAGTAAGCACACCAACAGAAGATAAAAGGAAGTTAATTTTTAGCCTGTTTTGTTCGGTTTCACATTTATTAGTAAGATTCTTTTAATTCAAATGTATCATTGGAGGTCAATGTTTTATCGTTTTCCCGCTGAATTAAAAACACTCTGAAATGATTACAACGTCATCGTCCCCGTGTATCTTTTTTGTTATACTGGGTTCACACCAAACTCGAACGAGTTTTATTACTCGCGGGAAAGTCCGTTATTTTCGTGTGAGTGACGTGATCTGACAGAAATGTTCAAACTTTGCGAAGGCCTGATGCAAAACGCACTGTCTGATTTACATCGTTCGCACCACCTGCTGCAAGTTCCTGTCTATACGTGTCCTTGCATAGACTTTGTAAATAATTCACTCGCGTAGAACACTTAATTCCATTAATTTGCGTGTTATAGTTGTGGTGTGGACTCATCTATTCTCTTAAATTTATATTATTTAATAACTATCAGTCTTTGTGTGAATAGACCTTAAAGCTGGTCTGGAAGAAACCAAAACAAAATCACCATCACAACCATAGTTTTCACCAATATAACATGGTTACTACAGTAATTGCCACAATAAAAAGTTTGGTAACAATGTTTTAGCACCAATAGAAAATCAAGTTATAGATGAGCAATTCCGTGAAAATGTAAACTTTTGTTTTACCAAAAAGGACTACACTAACAGCACAGTTATTAGCATTCGATGGTTCATATACCCATTTGACGCATTAGTTTTTATTTTTAGTGCATGATTTGTCATAGTCAGGTAAGTGCAATTTTCATTTTTGTTACACTTATAAAAGTACATATTCCTCTCAAATGGACACATGAAAATAAAGTAATTATTTGTTGTCCTATGAAGAGGTATTCCTTCTCTATTTGTTGGGTATTATTGCTTGTGGTTTGTGCAGTTTAATTCACGGAAATCCTACAAAGTTTGTCTCCTTAAAACCGTCTCAATATTTTGTCACATCCATATTGCATGTGTATCACACTTTCTTAAAATAGAAACCTTGTGCATTGACTGAAATGTTTCTGATGGTTAAACTCTATTAACAAGGGTTTAGTAAAATACAAACAAATGGTTCTGTATATTTGTAACAAACACATTCTTTAAGCGTCCATATGTCACATCCATAACGCTGGAATTACCCAGATTGTGAAACACTTTTTATATTGTATATTTTAAAACACTGTTTTATAGTATCGATAATAGCAGTAACTACATTTTTACTTTTGCAGAAATCAGCATCATATTTTTAAAACTATATTAGGTAATGTAGATTAGGTCTACATTAACAATTACCCCTGTAGAATCTTAGGTTTTCCTGTAGTGCTTTTAAATACATTAAATATTCATTTAAAGAACTGAAGATCATGCGGTAACACATACAGTAAGGTTTCATTTATAAACATTAGTCAATTCATTAGCTAAAACGAACTAGCAATGAGCAACATCATTTTACAGCATGTGTTAGCCTTTGTGATCGTTAATACAATACCAGTACGTTCATTAAATAATGTTAACTAAAAAATTAATTTTGAAAAAACATTGTTCAAATACGACACATTCATAGTAACCAAAATGAAACATAGTCTTACATCATCAACCACAGTTTAACTTTAAATAAAGTAAAACACTGGTTTCACGATCAATCCACAAAAAACACGATTTTACTTTTACTATAATAAAAACATGGTTAACTTCCCTATAATGGATAAATGCGGTGACTGCTCCTGGTTAGTTCATGCTAACTAATATAGTTAACTAATGCTAACAACAGAAACAGTCGTGTAAAGTGTTACTGATCACGGCTTATTGATAATAAACCACACACAGTGAGAAGCTGCGCATGTGCGAATTAATTACGACAGCCCCGATTAACCGCACAAACCGTGATATGAACACGCAAACGCTCGATCCACAGCATGAACCGCGAGGTTTTATTTGTCTTGTTAAGATCAGCACCAAAATATGCTCGTCAAGACGAAACCACAAGCCCGGGCTTGTGAAAACACTCGGGGGTAAAGCACACGTATCCGCGTCTCAATAGATGCGGAACTGCGGGCACACAAAGCGATGAACAGTTACCTGTTTATACATCAAATAAACCATTTTATCCGTCTTTTTGCATTTTGACGTGATGACATCGATCATATCGAATTCGCGAGCTTTTAACGATTTAAAGATCGTTTAAGGAAACAACAGGAAATGATACCTTGCCAGGCTGGTATGGTTAGGTAAGCTGGGCAGGAACGAACAGATCGTTTAACGCATTTAATGCCAGTGCTGTCACACTAAGACGCCACGATGACGAACATTTCATGTATTTTACATATTTCTGGTGTTTAAATCGTATATATGAGAAAACAAACGTGTTTGTACGTTTGAAATACCTTTTAAACAAGGGCAGGGGTCCTCACTTCTCCCGTCGTCATCAAAACGCCATCTTAGGAGCCTGTGACGTAGCCAGCATGACCCCTGACCCAGTTGAGATCGGTCTCACCCCCCTTACCTGTCCTGCGCGAGGTATTACCATGGTTTTACCCTCTCAGAGAAGCACATATAGGGCGTCATAATGCTCCAAATGTTTGCACTCCAAGTGTTTTTATCCACACATATGCATGTTGTTTTTTGTAAATAAGAATGAATAGTTTTAGTTTATTTAAATTAAATTATATATATAATATATTTGTAAATATAGCTGTGAAATAGACGCTGAAAACTGTTTTATGAAAATACATTTATTTAGTGTATTGAAGAATCAACACTGAATGCATCATATGATTTTTAAATACTAAATCTGTGGCTATAAACAAATCAGCATGTTGAAAAGATTTCACAAACATATGCTGAGTAAAATATTAAATAACTAAAAAACAGTAGTCAAATTATTTTAACCCCATCAATCATTGCAAAAGGACAACAAATGCAGTGAGACACATGAAAGCATCTCATGACAGTCATGAGATAACTTTAATAAGGGGCTTGGGGGCTTCGGTCCGATGCTTATGGACACGTCACTTTTGAGGAAATTTACAGCACAGTGGCTTCCTGGAAAGCTTCAATCCACCTATGAGGACAAGAAACATATGAAATTATGTTTATTGCATATGAATGTTTGATAATGATGAATAGGTATTTTTGAGTTAACCAACAGTTTGGGTATTTATCGCATCTCTACAATATATTTTAATATGCAGAAATGTACTTTTGAAAGGTCTGTCTGTCATTCGCCCTGAACATGTAGTAAAGAGTTTTTTTGTGGTAAACTTGAAATTGCAGTGAAGACTCTGAGTTCTCTGGCTTGAGAGAGAATCCCAGAAGCGGTTGACTTTCCAAAGCAGCTACATCCTGGAGAAAAATGAGGGGAAAAGCCACACTTTCAAATAATCATTAACAACCGAATATCAGGGAATTGTGTGTATTAAGCTTTACAATTGATTTACCTGTATTCAAAAATATTCACTGCATTGCGTTGTATTTTAACAGTAACAAAAATGTCTGTTAAATAAACAGATAAAGTACTTGCAGAAAATTTCCATGGATTTTTCTGGTATGTGTAAAACTTTTTGTAAAAAAAAAATTGTAAAACTTTGCTGTAATTTCGCAGCAGGTTTGCCAGTAGCTTAATGTAGATTTAATGTACACTTTTATTTAAAGCATAAACTTACCTAGTTTATACCCATATGGTAACAATTTTCTTGAAGCATGCATGTATGATGAATTATAAAAATAGTTTTAAAGCATTGTAATATCTTATTGATGATATTATAGTTATACAGTTATACATTATAACACTTAGCAATTCACTGATACATCACACATTTTAAATTGGTTATAATTCTATACCATTTCATATAATGCATTACAACACACATTATGAAGAATTATAATGCATTTTACAAATATGCTTCAAGGAAAGTGTTACCCATATTTTATTATTCAAGAGACAAATGCTTAGGAAGAACGTCATTTTTTGCAGTGTTGCTAATGCCAGTCATTTCTTGCTCATTTTGAATCTCAAAAGTCAAAGTGTTTTAATTGAAAGCAGTACTGATTGGAAAGTATATTAAATAGTTATTCAATCTACAGTAAGTTACTGGCAAAAAAAGTTTTACAGTGTAGATTTGTAATTTGTTTAAAACAAGAGACAAACGTCATAATGCCTCATAAAATGTTACATTGACAAAATAAAAACAACATTCTGAATTTGCTATTTGACAGACAGTGTCTTCAATAATTAAAGGGTTGGTTTATAAAAACTCAATTTTAAAACAAAAGATTATTGTACGTTGAAACTTAAATCTCCCTGATTCATAAAATATTATCGAAACCCCATAGAAAATAACTCATTCTGAAATCATGACAAACCTTTACACATGATTGGTCGCATTTACATGTCAATCACCTTCAGTGTTCAGAAACTCGGCCCGCCCAGTCACAGTAAGGTAACGAGGAAAAAATGGGATACCTGATCTTAATACCACAACTACTCCAGCCATAAGTGTTTCAATAATTCCTAATCAATATATTTTATTGATCCATTATTAAATAAAGTTGGTTGAGAACACTTTGAAGGTGACTTTGAAAAGTGTGAAGTGTCAAGCAATTTCAATTTGGTTTATGTATTAAAAAATATATTAGGATCTATTTTGGGCCCTAAAAGTAAATCTTTCTGGTAAACGAAAATGTTAAGACCTCTTTAAATTGCTGCATTTATAGACTATTACCTCACTGGCAGCATATGTGTACAAAACCTTGTTCAAGATGATAAACCAGAATCTTCTCCATTGTTTCTTATTGCCTTTCGTCCTCTCTAGGTAGCCGCTCATTGAGGATGCGCCTGTGTTAGCCGAAACCTAAAAAAATCAATAAGCAGACTACAATGAATGACACAGAATGAGTAAAGCAGTCAGACCAAGCCTAAAATGGCCACGCCCAATCTGTTTTGATTGTCTGATTCAAACCGTGTGCAAAACTGTCAGGCACTAATAAAAAGCTCCAATCTTATTGATTAGATTAGATTCAGATTCAACTTCATTGCCTGGATGAAACCAGGATGAATGATGTTTGTTTGTTGTATTAAAGGAATAGTTATCAGAAATATGAAAATTCTGTCACCCTCACGCCATCCCAAATAAATGTCTTTGTTTTTTTCTGCTTCAAAACGATGCGTTGGTGAGTACATATGATTCATATTTAAAGTCCATGTGAACCGGAAGTTGCGATTGAAATTAAATTTTCAATCAGAAAAGTAGTGGGCATGGCTTTCGTCTTTCACTGCGATTTGATTGGATGTATAAAAACAGCCGTTGCATTTTGAAGTGGAACTTTTAGCAGACTGACAGTTAAAGGGGAGGAGTTTACGGATGCTCCGCCCAAGCCCTGGTAAATGCAATCCAGCCAGTTTATCCCCGCCCGCTTTCATTATTCTCTCGTCTGTCCGAAGTCTGTCAGAATGCGGAGATGATGACAAATAGAGCAGAAAGTTTACTTTTGCTCCTGAACGTTGCAGAGTCGTTCGTTTTCACACTGAATGATCGTTGATACTTTTGTTTAGTGTATCATTATTTGCAACATACAGAGGATGTATGTCAAATCACACGAGATGTTTTACTTGACCACTTCAACTGTATCATCACATAGGCAATTTGTGACTGCCATGAATGGGTTTTACTCGCTGGTGATGGTGGTACGGCTTAAGTGGTCAAGTACAAAAGCTTGTGTAATTTGACAAAGATCCTCTGCTCACAATTTCGCATAAAAGATCATTAATCGTTTTAATATCTCCAACTTGATAGTCCAAAGAATTATAGCCTGTATCTGATTTTGACTTTGGTTTACTTCCCACCGCTGCCTCGATTTCAACATGGCGGCGGTGGATACTTTCCAGTGAATCAAATCTGTAACATGCTCATCCTCCCTGTTATACGTGTTCTGTGAAATCTCCCCGCACAGGGGCTGTTTTAAAATCGCAGACTTTTTCAAATAATGGGCAGGAAACGATAGAGATCGGATCAGATATCCAGATGTGGAAGCCACGTGATGTTGACAAGTGTAAACGCGTTTTGTCTGAAGATTCGATCTACTTGTTCGGATCACAGAGGTCGCTGGTTAAGGACAAGTGCAAGCCTTAGTTGGATAGTCAGTTAAAATAGTAATTTTAACTGAAAGTGATGAGGGCACATGATTTAAAAAAAGAGAATGACCCACATTGATAAACTATATACAATACACGCTGCAATATTTCATGGAATAATAATTATTAATTTCAGTCAGACTTTATCTTGTAATGATCTTAATACTTTAATGATCTTAATACTTTAATTATAGATGTTTGTGCATTTTGGGGCTTCACGATGTTGACTCCTGTATAGTAAGATAACATGAATTATAATATTAACAAAATTATTAGTTTGTAATAAACTAAAGAAACAAAGTCATACATATCAGACGGCATGAGGTAAGTAAATTCTGAAAGAATTTTTATATTTCAGTGAACCCCTCTTTGAAACCATAGAGCATAGAGGTAAAGCAAAGTAGATACTATATTCAAAAGCAGAATCTTATATTCTTCTTAGGTTTTTGTTTGTGAACTAATCAATACTTTTGGACAGACAGAACTCTGATCCTAACATCTACCCCAAACTCATTGTCCTGACTGTCCACTTTGTTTTTCTTTCAGTGATGAAACTAGATATGTAATAGTGGCTATAGTAATGATGTATACATGTCAAGAGACCATCAACAGACTTTCTCATATCACAACTGCAAGAAGAAAGTAAGGACAGAAAACTCAAACAATCCTTAGATTTCAAACCAAGTATGAATTTGAGTCAGATATGCAAAAAACATTTGAATTAAAGCAATGATGGGTAGTTCTTCTTGTGAATAAAAGTTGTTGTGTTGTATTGTCACCTCTTTGAGTGCTGATGGTATTTTCTTGGCTCTTTTATTTAAAGCACCAGAAGATTTGCCAGAAGGTGACTGAGGTGTATCGCTGGGTCCATTGTCACCTATTATTATTAAAGAAATGCATGTTTGTTTAGTATCTTCGTGAGGACTTGCCTTAGACTTATATTGCTTTTATACTGACCTTTATGTTCCCAACCCAACCACTCCCCAAACCTAACTCACAGAGAGCTTTGTGCACCTTTATATTTTCTTATAAGTATCATTTAGTATATCAGAATCCCTAATGGGGACCCACAATATTGAACTGAATTATTCCCACAATATGCTTTCAGACAGCGAAAGACGAACACATACATATACCTGTTTTTAGATAAACACTGATCTGTCTGTCTGCTTTAAGCTTTGTGCTGCTTTGTACTAAATAGGCCCAGAATGAGAGCATATATGTGTGTGTGAATGAGTTAAGAACCTGAACAGTTCTTCTGCAGGACAGGGAAACACCGATCACACACTCGTGCCAGCTCATTCTTCCGATATTTTAGTTGATATTTCTTATTTGAGCAAGACTGACACACAACCTGGACGGCAAGAGAAAATCATGGATACATGTACAAAGCACAATAAACCATGAGCAAACAATTATTATGCAAAATATATTTCATTACAAAATAGAAATCTTCCTTATTAACTGACCAATTTGTTGCAAAGATAGTTAAATGTGACCAGGAGGCTATTAAGCACCAAAAGTCTGTATTCATTCAAAAACTTGCGATTCTCTGCATTCTCTTTACAGCTGTTTTTAGCTCTTCGCATTTGTGATCACATTAACAAGGATGGAGTAATACAAGTTGTAAGCAGAGTCTTTGCTAACTCTTTCCCTGCCCGTGTTTAAAGAGTACATAACTAGGGATTTTTAAGGTCCTACTTTGGATTATGGAGTATCCAACAAACAAAGTTTATGTACATAGAAGGTGTAAAAACACTATTGTTTCATAATAATACGCAGTTATTCTTACCTAACTTCTTGACTGACTCTCAAATGATTCGTTTCGAGGTTCATCTGTCTAATCCCCTCCTATCCGCTAGCCTATTCTGATGTAATTGGTCAGATGGTGTAGTCTCGTGTGATTAGTCTCGCGTAGCCTAGGGTGACCATATGAGCCATTTCTCCTGGCCTCGTCATTGCCAGGATTAGGATGTGTCTTCCGGGAGTCGCATTTGTCGACCGCATAAGTCCTCGAGGTTTATTATTTCAGATTTTAGTTTATAAAGGCAGCCGTTATATTTCAAGGTTAGAAGGACTACAATGAACTACAATGATTATACGTCTTAAGTGATGTTCAATGTTAGTTTTAAATTGTTTTTTTTTTCTGAAAAGTGAGAACCTCGAACCTGGAAGACGCACCCAAATCCTGGCAAGGACCCATCCAGGAGAAATAACTCATATGGTCACCCTAACTAAACACCGCTTTCTTTGGCCGAGGCCCGCCCAATAGGTGATATGACTGACAGGTAAAGCAACCAATCACGTTCGCCTTGAGCCGCGTTAATGTTTACAGCCAAAAAATGATTATAAGTTAACGGCGTGAAACTAACATACTTTAAGAATTAACCGTTTAGTCGATCGTGATGAATACCATTGTAAACACGACAGCTTACTTCTTAGATCAGATGGCTTTGTGTTGTTTTCAGGCGGTCCATTACATAACACGACAAGCACGTCTACCGGAAATTCTATCAGCATTTTACCAATCAGATGACGACTTCGAACGTGCTGAAGTGTTTCCAAAAAAGTGTGCCATATGCATCAGACGTTCAGCCAACGGATTGTGGGCGTGACGTCTGAGGCTGAGACTACTTGTGATTGGTCTACAGCGAATGATGCTCACGAGCAACAGTGTTTGGATGAGAAGAGTAAAGTTTTTGCGGACAGTCCTAGCAAAGCGGAGGCAGGGACTATATGTACTGACGTAAATCCGTGGGGGTTCGTGAATCGGACTAGGGGGCGCCTTGTTTGCGTGATCCAGAGTCAACTCCTTTTTACAAGCCAATAACTTTGTTATTCATTCACCTTCGGATTTACAACTTGACAGACTGCTTACTTTAAAACATGGCAACATAGACACTGCATTTAATGTAATTTTCATGATCTCATGTTATGTACTCTTTAAAAAGCATTGCCAGTCAGCGCTAGCATTTTCAAAACATTTTTTTTTACTAAACTTGAATAACCTCAGAATATTTTGTTCTGTGAAGAAATGAACACATTTTATCTTCATTTGCCATTTTTAGAATGATGACCAAAACTTGCTGTAGATCTTTAACTCTTTCAGTAGATAGCAGCGTTTAACTGAAAAAATGGATGTCCGAAAATGTCTGTCAATTTAATAGCATAAATGACTAAATGCCACAAGATGTTCTTACCTTTCCACAGGCTCTGCAGTGGTGACGTCTCCAGGTGAGGGTGAACTCACAGGTGCAGACCATACACATAGTGGCCCTCTGGTCTGGGATCCATATTGGGGCTTTGGTTCCCAGCTGAGCGTCATTATCGGTTACATCTTGAGTTACCTGCAGAAAATGTGTCATTAAAAAAGCGTTCACCCAAAAAGAAGAAAAACTTGACGTGACGAATATATATCATAATATAACGTCTTCAGCTGAATACATTTTGGGATAGCATGAGGGCGAGTCATTTTTTGATTTTTCTAAAAGTTGTGAGTTAACACCTTAACACATTATCATTTATTAAGTAAAACCTTTAAGAGCATCTGTGGCATTCTGTTTATTCTCTCTGACAAACTTGTTTGAATAGTTCTTTTGAAACTAAGTTTTAAAACTATGTTTAAGGGAAATTAATGTTATAATTTACCAACAATATAAAGTTTGCTTCCAAAATAAAATGCTTACCGGAGTAATACATTACAAACTCTTACGTTTAAAAGAATGAACATATGATGTCTAAAGGCACATAAGGCAATTCTATCAGATTAATGCTATATACTTGCATTGTTAAAGAATGATCATGAACATATTGTTTATATCTCTACATAAACAGCAAATTCCTGAAGCTTAATTTTTCCTTTTAAATTTAAACTATATAAATGGTCATCTGAATCAGTTCTTTTACCGTCTCAGGGTTTCTAATTGAAAACTTGATGTAATCTTCAATTGCTTTAGATATCGCCTGCAGCCACTCATCTCGACATGTGGCAGAGCTTTGAGGAAAAAGATTACTAGATGTTTAGATACAGTTCCAAGGCACTTTAAAATCAACAGTAATATGGATGCAGCCATAACACACGTCTTTTATATCTTAGCAGCATCAGCTTTATACATCTGCTAAATAAATAAAAATACTTGGAAAATGCTCAATAATGTTAAATAAAGAATGATTTCTTACTTGGCAGACAGAATGAAAGATCGTTCAGTACTCTCAATGTTCAGCTCGTGATAGCCCTCCTGATAACGTTTACTGACCTGAAGAAAACACAGATAATATAAAAAATATTACAACAAACATTAGAAAAATCCTATATATTAAAGAAAATAATTAATCTTCAAAAAACCATTCAGCTTGTTAGAGACCCCATCAAAATCTAAACTATGCAAAAATGAGTCATCTTGCACTTTTTTTGCCCAAACACTATATATTGCCTTAAATAATCAGTTGTCAAGTTGAACTCATTTATAATTTATCCTGAAATTCTAGCCTATCATATAATATAATATAATATAATATACAATAAAGCATTGTCTTTTAGATACTTCGACTCATACAGACATGAAGTGAAATTTTGCCATCTTTTTTATTACCCTTTAAGAGATTTTGAAAGTATCAGAAAATATAATATAACGTGAACAGAGCTAGTAGATTTGATGATGTTTTGATGATTGATGAAGTAGAAATAAGTGTGGAATTACTATATAATGTCAAATATCAGTGAATTTCATTTTGAATTCTGAAACTTGAACTTTAAAATGCTAACGCAATTAAACATTTGATCAAGGCATGTTACAATTCCTAAAAAATGTTTTTATGTCAACAGTCATACACAAATCTTAAGTGTGTATTAGGCCCAATTCACATTTTGCGTCTAAAACCGCACGGAAAACGCGAGCCGCGCTGCTTTCTCTATTCAAATGACCACACTCATATGCGTCACGCCAAAAAGTTGAACTATTTCCATCTCGATGCGGCACAGATGCGCCTAAAAATGTGCTTGTGAAGAGATCACACTTCACATTCGCTTAAAAAGTAGATTGTGGATGTCCTCAAGATTAATCACGATACAAAATCGATAGATCCTTCTAAACTTGAAACCAACTGACAAATAGCAATTCATCGGAGTGATGAAATTACTTGGTTGTTAAAAAACTATTTCAGTCTTTAAGCAATGCAACTTTTACCTGCATCCCTGCCAATGAGAGCATGTTGTTCACTCTGAAATTCCCTGATGGTAATGGTGTGCTATACAGAAGACTGTCATTAAACTGTTGATAAATAAAAATGTAGCATTTTAGAGCAAAGAACTTATGATTTTAAAGTTTTAATAAAACAAAGCTTTATAAAAATCATAATGGAGACACCGCTCTCAAAGATGAATGAGTTCACATGAAAACGTAATATGAAGGACAAATTATTAAACATGTCGGTTTACGTAGTTTTAAATGAAAACTAATGAGAAGCGGATTGATTATCACTCACTAAAAAGAACATTCGAGGGTGCATGACTTTCCTTGAGGACTTCATCAGGATTCCTTCTTTCAACAAAATCTAAACACAAATACGACAGGATTACTTCAGGATACTTACTGTGGGAAATCACTGAACTTGCATAGAAATCTAAAGTTGCTTGTAAAATGTCAGATTTGTGAGTTTCCGCTGTCATTCATGAATTGTCAAATGAAGTGAATCTTAAATCTTTAAGATTGTGTGACATTTCAATTATTCTGAACGTACTCTTCCAGGCTGGATAATGCCATGTTGTCCAATGAGACGACACTGAAGCTCATAGAGCTTCTGGAAGTTATCCTGTTTAAAAATAACATTTCAATCAATAGAAGACACAAATAGTGCAGAATGAACAATTTAGTTCTTGATTCCTTATTACCTCTTGTCTTACGAATTCATTTGCATGGTTAGCCACCTCCTTTACTATCACCAAAGCAGCTGATAAAATGAAGAGATATTTTTTATATACAGTAAACAATTTAGATGAGCATCTGTTGTATATATTTACACGAATATAATACAGTTCATGTTGAATGATTCATTTTACCTTCAGCATCTTTGTAGTCTGGAGAACTTTCATCAATATTGTTTAGATAAGCTGGAGAGAAAACAAGTATTTGAAAAGTCAACAATTTGCATGTTTCATAAACATTCTAACATAATTACGTAACAAGCCTTAGTTTAAACAACCTTACGTAATCGATGCACCGACATTGTTTCGTACGTTTGCTTAACTCAACAAATCAGATTTCGTCTTTCGTATCGTAAATCTGATTATATGGTAGCTGTTCTAATGTCTACATCTCTAGGCATTGCTTTTGTGGACAAGATTTTAAAAATCAAAAAATTTGGACCATAAGGGAGATTTGTGTTACTATGTCAAAAAAATGGAAAAAGTTTAATCCTGCTGACAAAAAATGATTTTTATTCAAATTAAAGAAGGGACACAGAACATCATATCCCAAATTTAGTTGAAATGTCCTGGCATCCATCCCTAGCACTCCTCACACTCTCTTCTATATAAAATATAAAATTATTTCAAGTGTCAAAAGCCTCACCTGTCAAAAGGAGCTGATACTGTGGTATTCTCTGAATGGGTTTTAGCATGTAATGCTTCACTGCCAGATTCGCACAGCGCGGGTCGCTCTGTATCAGAAAGTCAAAAAGATGCCCGAGGGTAATTTTTGTCAGCACTTAAAGAATGCAAAAAGAAAACAAACAGAGAAACTATTCACATCTTTACAATGGTCCTCACAAACTAGAGAAACTAGACTACTATCAGAAACGAAACAGAAAAAACAGGTCAGAGCGGTTTATTTAGGCTACCTCAAATTCCCGGACGACTTTGGCAAAGGCTGCGTTCTTACGGCAGTGCTCTTCCAGAAGGGTCACATTCTTGTCGAACTCGCGAATATAAGTAGAGTACATTTTGAGATACGGTCCTTTTTTCACAAAGATGTCCGCTACGGCATGATGCTCGTCCCTGTTTGAACAAGAAAACATCATTGTGATTTCTATAAAAAATTAAAGTTGATTGGTTTGATTTCATCCCTTTGTTTCAAGAAGAAAGTTTCTAAACTAAAAATGCCATTTCAATATTGTTATGTGGCCTAATTGTCTACATACATTTGGGGCAATTGTACGTGTTAAGTATGATGTTGTCCATCAAATCAAGACTGACCTATACAAGTTCAAAGTTCGAGACTGATTCTCACATTGTAACATGTGAATATGAAGGTATGGAGGTTGTAGTTGTTTTACCAGTGAGCGACTCGTTCTTCCAGCTCTTTCAACAGGTCACGATTTAACTGGTAAAGCTGCGGCAAAGAACACAAGATCTGCTTCACGACTCGCTCGTCAATCACAGCTTTACCCGCCTGACAGGGTGCTTTCAGTACTGCTTCACGAAAGTCCTGCGGCATACAGGTTAAGAAAACTATGAGCAAGCAGTCTTGAAGAGGAAATTCTGTCTTCATTTACTCTCCCTTTTTGAATTTTTACATTCTAATGAATACCAATGTCACATTCTTAATATAATAAGTGAATGCAATTTTTTCAGCTATGCCTGTCAAGCTCCAAAATTATGACAAACCACCATAAAAGTTTTCCGCAAGTCTTCTAAAGCTATACAGTATTGCTGTGCAAGAAACAGACTGAAAATCTTCCCTTAAATGTGTGAGACATTGTGGTTGATTTTTACATCATGACGCACAATAAAGTAAATTTCAGTCCTGTCCTTACACAAAGCTGTATTACATATTTTAAAAACATTTTATACTGCTTTCTTGTCACTTTGAAATTTCTCATCTTGAACCTGATCTAAAAAGTTCGTCAGACTCTGTTCAGCTATATGAACTCTTAAACTAGACAACTACATTATACTCTTTCCTCAACGCTTGTGATATCTTACTACATTGCTATTACACTACATTATTTATAGCTGCAATTCCTAACTTTTGCTTCAACATCTGCATTTGAAACATAACATTGCAGATTACTTTACGTACTTATCATTACAATTGGCATCAAACTGACATTTCTCGTGAAATTGTATTCGACTGCTTTAGGCTTACAGTTATGAATTAGGGTAACATAGTCATGACCGATGTTTTTACATAATTAACTGGAAAATAAAAAAAAGTTAGGGATTGTAGCTTTAAAGAACAAGAAAATGTAGCTAAACAAATCGCTTTGTTTCTTGTGGTGATTCCATTTTTACAGTTAATGAAGAGTGTCAGAAAGAAATTATGAATGGCAGTGAATTCTTTTTTTGTGAAGCAAGTGAAGCATAAGGAGCAGATTTGGAAAGAGCCCATGTGACTGTGATTTACTCATATTACTGTAAACAAGCGCATAAGCCGGGCTTTATGTAGGACATTATGTAACATCTACTTAATGTGACTGAAGATAAATCAGTTAAACAAGGTATGTGGAACACTTACAATATGCAGCAGCTTCAGGACATTCACAAATCTGCAAACAAATATACAGACCAAATATTTAAAGAGAATACAGATTACAGATATAATCAAAACCAACAAATTCTGTCATTATTTACTGCTGTTGTAATTCATTAATCTCAGCAAACCCATTTGATTCCACCTTTACGACCCCAAATATGGCATCATTTGACATATCATAATAGTTGATTTTATAATGCACAAGTCATACAGACTAATTTGATCAAATTTGATCAAAGATTCTTCAAAACTCTCCATTTGTGTTTTACAGAAAGAAGAAAGCACACATGTGTGGAATAACTGATGAGAATATTTTGTATTTAAATAACTGTAACTTACATTTTCTCTGAAGACAATATTTCATTGACAATGTGCGAAGCCTTGGTCTTCTCGGAGTTAATCTAAAGAGATTTAAACATTAACATATATTTCTTTGTTTTTAACAAAACATTGAGGTGTTACAATTTTGAAAAATAATTAATGGGATACATAGTCAAGGTCAAATATGGTTTCCAAGTGGGAAGCCTTTGTATTTTATTCAAATCTATTCAAATCAAAAGTTGTTTTAATAACTTTGCATTCATGCTGCTTTATAGCAGGGGAGAGTGGGAACGGTTGCAACACTTTCTGTTTTTATTGGAACAAGAAAATTTGAATATGTTAAACCCCCTACTGTCAAATACCCGCCCACATTACTTTAACATGCATATGTATGATAGTATACACACAATTTATTCTTGAACACACAAAGTCAAATGTTGTAACTGACCCCATAAAAGGGGATAGAAGCAACATTCATTAAAATGTAATAAAAAACAACCTATAATGTCATTTTGCATTTTTTCCAATGTTAATAGACTGAGGGTTACATTTCAACTATCTAAGCACATGTTCTAAAGCGCAGATCGCAAGTGATCTTAGGGAGTGTTTTAATCCACTTTTGCTAGTTAACGGATGGGGAAAAACGGTCAGCGCGGCAGGTGCATGGTCTAAACAGGAATGGTATCATCTCCCATTCCCTTTAAGAGCCAGTTGCGTTCGTGCCATGGCAGATTCGCTATTTAAACAATTTTCGAGAGATCAAAGACTGGGCGCATCTGGTCACGCACTTTAACCTCGCGCACCATCTACAGGACAAGTCCAAGGTTTTGTATCTTTATGTCAAAAAGTATTAAGAGCTTAATATAATTGCTTTTAACCTTTGACCACAAGGTTGCGCGGTCACCAAACTTGTGTGAGGGGAACAATGTATGCCAGTGAGGATGCATACCTTTATATAAGAACCATTTGATCAATCAAAAAGCTTTTATTAACTTCTCTTTAGGGGTGTCTCTAGAAGCTATATACAAAATTCAGTGCAAACCAGACAGCTTTTGTAGGAGGATGGTGGAATATGACAACTTTGATATCAATGAATTCGGCTTGAGCCACCAAATATACTAATGTGAATCAAATAACTTTATGTCAATTTCCTTATATGTTACAAGCATTCAAATAAATTTTGTTATATCTCTTGACCACTGGGGGAACGCTGGCCTATAAATTAACAGGTCCTCTCAGAACATCACCATGATGAACCATAACAAGTTTCGTAGCAATTAACCATTGCGTTTATAAAATACTGCAGTTTGCGACAAAATTCCAAATGGGCAATATTGTCTTCAGATTGGCAGTCCGAGGAAATATCTTGGACATGTCAGATTATCACATTTTGATAACCAAATTTGAGAAAAAAGGAAAGGCAGTTAGCACACAATAAATTTGCTTAAAACTTTTGACCATTTGGTGGTGATGTCACCAAATTTCTATGGGGTGAACAAGATGTGCCAATTATGATACGTACAAACTTCTAAGTCAATGCAGAAAGTTTTGCAGTGTCAATTTTGCAGTAAATCAGAAACTATTTAATGTTTTGTTTAATTACAAGGGCACTAGGTGCCGCAGCCCCACCACCATTTTTGTGTGTTCTCAAACTGTGCCCATAAATCAATGTGAACAATTTGGTGAAGATATCTCATTTCGTTAAGAAGTTACATGCATATATTTTGGCATTTTTCGGCCACTTACCATGGAAATTTTGATATTTGGCCTGCGACAAATAGTAATCCAATAAATGTTCCATGTTTCCCATGCCGGTTTCGTCTCGATTTGAGTAACGGTTGCAAAGTTATTTGAGATAGTTATTTTGGCCAAACCAAAATCTGCCATGTTTGGTATCTTTGGACTCGACAAGGATTCAGTCAGACATGACTCCCACAAAAATTTGATATCCGCGGACAAAGTTATAGGCCTGTAAATATATTTGGTCCAAAACGTTATGGGCTCTCTCAGGGCAGGGTGTTGATGACACATACCGAATTTTGTTACAATACACTAATGCGTTCATAAAATACAGCAATTTGCTACATTATTCAATATAGCCGATGCCCAAAATGGCCGACATGGGAAAACTGGATATCGTTCAACACGGCATGACACCCTGCATCTAACGATACCAACTTTTTGGACAAACCGTTCGGAAGTAATAAGCAAAAATAGCCATTTTCCATAACTTAGATCAGGTCGGGCTTGTGATGACAAGAGCTCTCCGTCGAATTTGTCTACATGCTGTACGAGAATATCCTTGTCAGCCCTGTCTCTAGATGCTATATACCAAATTTCGTACAAATCGGTCAAAAGCTCTAGGTTCGAAAAAGTATGTTTTTGAATAATTCAAAATGTTGGGAAATGTTCATGACGGAAAATGACGTCATAGGGTTGACATAATAGGATTCTAAAAATAATTTTCTTTCCACGCTTAAGGGTTCAAAAGTTACGAGTGAAAATACATGTGAAATTTTGGACTGTTGGTGGTGCTAGAGGCTTTAAGTTAGAGACTGCAAATTTGTTTTGGATAACGTTGAGACTGTCCACTATTGGTGAGCAAAATTTCATTACTTTCCTGCATATGGTTCTATGGGCTGCCATTGACTTCCTTGGCGGAAGAAGAAAAACAAGAAAATTAACGGATACAAAAGGGAACTCCGCCCCTTCGGGGCTTAACCCCTAACAATAGTCATGATGTTTATTATGCCTTTAATGTAGGGACTCCAATTTAAAAGGAGGAATACCTGGCTATTGATAGAGTTCTTTATAAGGAGTAGTTCACTTCAAAGTTTGCCCCCAGTGACATTTCCATGAAGTAGGAATAAAAATAACAATGGCAAGTGAATGGGAGCAAATTTTGAACTACTCCTTTAGTCCATGATATGTGCATCATCCCTCTAGCTCATTCCTGAGTGGAGGAATAAGCATTGTTGCAACTGTACCCACTCTTCCCTATTAAAAGTGTAAACTAAAGCCGAGCTTGTGAAATAAGGCTTGGCAAAAAAAAAATATATGTACTGTGACGCGGTGCTGACCCGGGATCAGCGTCACCTGGGCAACAGTCCGTCAGCAAGCGCTGATTGCGCTACACCTGCGCTGGATTAGCTGCCGGGCATAAAGGCCGCGTGCAAGGAACACTCGTGGTTCCTGGGTTGAGAGACAACACCGCTGTAACCATTCGCCCCAGAGTGGAAGATGGATGGACAGCGAGGGAAGCAGAGACGAGGACCTTCGATCACGAGAACGGACTGGCGTATTATTATTTAAGAGCACCCCGAAGTTCACCTTTTGGAACTATATATTTTATGTTGTTATTAAAATCCCCACTGGGGTTGCTTTTACCGTTGCTCTGTGTCTGCCGTGTCTCTTACCCCGTCACAGTACAAAGCATACCGAGTCAAAGTCCAGTAGAATGGCTACAGAATATTACTACATGTAAAGAAATTACAAATAAAATAAAAAATTTTAGTCAATACATAGTGGTGTGAAAAAGTATTTGCCCCCTTCCGGATTTTTTGTTTTTGCATATGTCATGCTAATTTTTATATTACACAAATAAAACCAGAGTAAAAACAAAATGCAGTTTTTAAATGATGCTTTCATTTATAAAAGTAAAAAACAATCCAAACATTTCTGTTTGTATTGTAAAATTAAAACAAGTAATTTTCCCCCTTGATAATTCATGAATTAACTGTGATGAATTTAATAAATACTGCCAGACCTGTCGAATCCAAAAAATCGCTTAAGTAGAACCTGTGTGACAAACTGAGGTAATCTAAAAGATCTCAAATAGCAACACATCATGCCGCAATCTAAATCAATTCCAGAACAGATGAGAAACAAAGTAATTGAAATGTTTCAGTCTAGAAAAGGTTACATATCCATTTCTAAGGCTTTGGGACTCCAGCGAACCACAGTGAGACCCATTATCCACAAATGGAGAAAGCTTGCAACAGTAGTAAACCGTCCCAGGTTTGCCCGGCCTAAAAAAATTACTCCTAGAGCACAACGACGACTCGTCCAGGAGGACATAAAAGATCCCAGAACATCTAAAGAACTGCAGGCCTCTCTTGCTTCAGTTGAGGTCAGTGTTCATGATTCTACAATAAGAAAGACTGAAACTACTGACTAAGACTGTGCAAAAATGGCTTCCATGGAAGACTTCCAAGGTGAAAACCACTGCTGAACAAAAAGAACACAAAGGCTTGTCTCATATTTGCTAAAAAAACATCTTGATGATCCTCAAAACCTTTGGGCAAATATTCTTCGGACTGACGAGACAAAGGTTGAACTTTTTGGAAGGTGTGCGTGCGTCCCATTACATCTGGCGTAAAACTAACACAGTATTCTTAAAAATAACATCATACCAACAGTCAAACATGGTGGAGGTAGTGTGATGGTCTGGGGCTGCTTTGCATCTTCAGGACCTGGACGACTGGCCATAATTGATGGAACCATGAATTCTGCACTCTACCAGAAAATCCTTAAAGAGAATGTCCGGCCATCGGTTTGTGAACTCAAGCTTAAAGGCACTTGGGTTATGCAGCAGAACAATGATCCAAAACACACCAGCAATTCCACCTCTGAATGGCTAAAAAAATCTAAATACAGGTTTTGGAGCGGGCTAATCAAAGTACGGACTTAAATCCAATTGAAATGCTGTGGCGTGACCTTAAAAACGCTGTACATACTCAAAGACCCTCCAATGTGGCTGAATTAAAACGATTCTGCTAAGAAGAGTGGACCAAAATTCATCCACACCGATACGAAAGACTCATTGCGAGATTTCGCAAACGCTTGTTTGCAGTTGTTGCCGCCAAGGGTGGCACAACTAGTTTTTAGGGGGCAAATACTTTTTCACATAGGGTCAGAAATGTAGGATTGTTATTTCCCTTAATAAATAAGACCATCATTTAAAACTGCATTTTGTATTTACTCTGGTTTTCTTTGTGTAATATTAAAATTAGTTTGATGATCTGGATCATTTAAGCATGACAAATATGCCAAAAAACAAAAAATCAGGAAGGGGGCAAAAACTTTTTTGCTGGTCTCACTTTATTGTTGGTGTTCTCTTCATCTTCCTCCGAGCTGCATTCATCTTCATCTGAATGTGTGTCGTCATGCATTTCTTCAAGCATATTCCTGAAATGACACATAGGCATCTCATGGAGCTGCTTTCATCTTCATCTGAATGTGTATCGACCTGCACCTCTTCAAATATATTTCTGACATGATACTTGGAGGCATCTCATGGAAAATGAATGGGTGCCCGGAGCGTTTCACATCCTTAAATACCATATTCCAAACTCAATAACTCCAATGATCCAGATAGTAATGTAAATCAAATGCAAGTCAATTGTAGAACTATACGCATTATTATATGTTCAGAATGCTTTCAATTCTTTGTCAAACAGGTGTGTCGTTATTATTAGAAAAATTTTGAGTTTTTTCGGCGCTTCTAATAATAAGCCTGAACGTTTATAACAACTGCGGTTAAACCAACAAAGTGAACAAAACAACAGCCATTCAACATATTTCAGTAACATCAGTACAGTCTCAGCTTGAAAAACTATTTGCTTATTTAAGTTGCTTTTTACTTGCTTATTTAAGTCACATTTACTAATCATGTCATCGCATTTGAGAACAAAATATAACGGGAAGGTATTGTTTAGTGGTTCCACAAAGTTTGTCAAGTAGAAAGTGTCCAAAATGTTTCATTTTCAACATAATATTTTAAGGGATAGTTCACTTAGAAATGAAAATTATTGTATTTGTATTCATCCTCATGTCATTCTAAACCTGTATGACTTTTTCTGCAGAACACACGAAATACATTTGAAGAATGTTGGTAACCAAATAACATTGACCCCAATTGACTTCCATTGTATGACCACAAAACCACTGAGACACTTCTCAAAATAACTTATTTTGTGTTACACAGAAGACTCATGCACAAGTTTTGAAAGACATGAGGGCGAATAAGCAACAGTTTTTATTTTGGGGTGAACTATCTCCAAAATTATACTTGTAAAACACTCGAATCCAAATCAATAACCAGAGTTAAGTCTACCTTAAACACCTGTTTTCTTCCTTGACATAAAATATAAAGTTGAAGTACCTTTGAAGAATATCCTGGTGCTCTTTAGCGGTTGTGGGCTTTTTGGTGTACACATCTGGATATTCGTAAAGTCCGTCGTCCTCATACATGAACGTCTGGTTTTGAAAATTATTGGCAACCTCTACGTTTGAAGTGCTGAAAGGAGGCAGGTTTTCATATGCTACGATTTCTTCATATACGTGATCATAAACACGTTCATTATCAATCTCAAGGTCGTCTCCGTCAACACTTTGCTCAATTCCAATGTTTTTAAAATGTCCTACTCCTTTCATGTTCAGTCGGTCAATGTGACCGTTGTGCAGTGATGTCAGTCCTTCAGAGCAGAGCTGATTTTGAGTTTCTTCCGAATAACACTCAGTGTCCACCGACTGTTCGTACTTAACTCCGTTAAAATCAAGGTGCTCATTTTGGAAAAGCCTGGGCACTTTTTTAACACTAATGTCAAGATCCATGATCCGTAGCAAGGAAGGTTTCTTCAGACCGTCTGGTCTACTCATGTCAACCGAGGATAAAGACTTAGATTTGGGTTTGAGACTCAAGACGGCCTTCCTGTTGGGTTGACTCTGTCTGGCTAACTCGCTGTTATCTTCAGAAGCAAGTTGGGGTTTTTGCTCTGGAGCTGTTATGTCAACGCAATCTTCATTTTTGATTTCACACAAAGGAGATCTAAACATCTTAGTCTTTTTAAGAAGTACATCTACTGAAACTTCCGTGGTTCCACCTTGACTAGAGTTTTCAGGTCTGGGTTTAAGGATTATCCTCCTCCATATGGGATATTGATCGTATGTTGAGTTCGCAGAACCATCGACACATGAATCCAGATTTTGTGATTTTATTTCAGTCTCCTGTTCATCTACGCTTTGCCTCGTGTCATGGTTTTTATTTTGTTGTATCCGAGGGATCTTCTTTCGTGGGGTGGGTACAGGGGGAACCCGGATTTCGTTTTGGGTACCGTTGAGGGCCCTAGAATGTCCAACAGTGTTAATGGTTAACCTGTTTGTATTTTCTCTCATAAACAGATCTGAATTGTTAACATCGACAGGAAGGACAGTAAGCTCAGTTCTGGTAAGTCCTGTTGACTCCTGAAGGGCAACGTTGGGTTTTTCGGTCTTAACTTGACGCTGCAAAACTACAGGTGCGTTTTTCCTTGTAGGCATGGAGACGGCATGGATTTGGTCTGGAAATTGACTGTGGTGTACAACATTACTTGAGATTTGCTGACATTCATTGTGTTCTGGCACACTTTCAACAGATGAAATAATACTAGAAATCATGTTTTTCTGATGTTTCGAGGGCATTTGGGCCTCAGAGTCACTCTTTTCATTGAGAATAATGCTCTGATTTGTCTTTAAAGGATTTGCGTTCTGAATCTGATTTATTGTCTGAGGTTTATTGGAAGAGACATTTTCATAGATGCACTTGGAAAAACTTTGATTCATTACTTGCTTATATGTATCAGACGATCTTTCGAGTTGAAATACGTTTTGGTTCCCGTCCTTTGGCGCTACACAATCCGCACAATTCCCATGATTGCAAACACATATAGGAATGATGTAATCCCATTCCGGCTTGTTTTTCTCCACATGCAATTCATGCCTAAAATTCAGAAGTCCAATTTTCCGGTCGGGCTTTGGTTGAAAGTGAGCTTGGGGTTCAAGCTTGGATTTGGAGTTAAAAGCAGGAGAGGGAATTTTGGAGAGGCACGGCTTGGGTGCCATAGCCGGTTTCACTTTTTTCTCGACAGCCACTACGGAACGCTGGTAAACGAATCTTGTAGCAAGATTTGTTTGCAACGATGCCGGCTTCATGCTCGGCTTTGGGGCCAGAGGTGGTTTCTGATAGCTCGCTAGGAGACAAAAAGCATGTTGAGAGATAAGAAGAAAAATAGGAAGCTGAGGAGAGGAACATTTGTATTCAAATAATATAAAAATTACAACAATATGTCAACTTCCCTTTACTGTGCGAATCCGATGATGTTTGGTGTAAATAGATATAATTAAAGATTTAACCATGTTTTCATAAAAGTAATTTTCATTTGTAGTTGTTGTATTTTATATTTGCCGAAAGTAATGTTGTTGATGTTTGGGATGAATATGAGCAGGTTTTCTCTTCATCAAAGACTTCGAAGAGCACTAGTCTGCCATTTTCAGTTTCAATATTTAGAAGTAAATTGCACTGAAAGTCCCCAAATTTAACAAAACACCACATCACTAAACCAAAACTTATCAAATGTGTCTGTTCTGAATAAAATACTTATTTGCAAACCAGACATGCATCACACTGAGTTTCAAAAGCCAATGACAACAGATAACAAAATAAGGTGGAGTTTTGTGATATCATTGACACAAATTGTCACATATTGTCAAACGATTTCATTTAAATCACATTTGAAATAAACACCAGTTTATATTTGTTACAGTTACTGAAAGGTTGTGCTAGATTATTGTGTCTTCTTTAAAAAACATAAAAATCACTCACCTGTACTCTTCATCGTCTCTGATTTTTACTTATTCATAGGTAACACCAGTTTCCCCTTTGTGCTTGTATTTTCCAGTACATGTTTTCTTAAGTTTAAAGCCATTATCCAGCTGATATTGCAAGTGCGGTTTAATAAAGAAAGGTTGTGATCAAACTTACAGACAAGGAGAGGGCGGGTTATACTGAAACACACGTCAGCGCGCGCTCATACACAGTCCCAAGCACTGCCTGTTTACAGTAATCCCTTATGTGTGTGGATCAGAGCTCAATGAAAAGCAAATTTAGTTGAAAACATTATAGTTAATAGAGAAAACATTATTTCACCTTATGCACCCGACTGAACGCGTGCAGGTAAACAAACGAAACCACCGACTGACCATTCACACATTAAATATAGTTTCTAACTAAACTCTATTCCGATTGATCTCTTTATTTGACTTAAATAATTAAACTTAAACTAACTTTAGTGGATTTTAGGAAGCAGGAAACACAAACTCTGTTACGAGCTTGCGTTTATATTTTGTAGCCATATATGTGGATCAACTGCGCCCTCGTGTGTAGGAAAGAAGAAAACATTCTGTGAAAATAATTTTATTCAACGGGATCTTATTTGAGAATCCTCCTGGATATTTGAAGTGTCATGATACTTGACAGTACCGTAAATAAAAATAAAAAAGTTAATATTATTATAGAGCGAGCGAGAGAGAGATTCTTTAAAAATTATATGTTTGATCCTAGTCCTATTGTGAACTATATTTAGTTTTGTATTGTGTTGGAATTCTATACATTTTTATTAAATTATTCTGTAAATAAAAATGATTGCAAATGTGGATCATGGAAGAAAATTAAATAAAAAGAAGAAATGTTAACCCTTACATAACCCTTCCAGAACTCACATTAATTATAAAATAGTAAAAACAAAAGGGGAAATAATAAAAAAATGTTATTTTAAGTGAATATCTAAATAAGCATTGTGTAAGAAAACAGATTTTTTTTTAAAAAGAAAATGAAATTTTTAGGCTTTGAAAATTTCTGTCATTCACTCTTCAGTGTTTCTATTTATTATTATTTGTATTATTAATATTGAACATTATTTCATTTATTATTATGATTTTCTATATAAATTGACTTTTGTTAAGCTCTGCGTCATTCTGCATGTGTAAACAGTACTAAACCATAACTAAAAATTCTATTATAAAAAATAAAATGCCATTTTTAGTTGATGAATTCATAAAGAATCTTTTTTATTTAGTTAATAGTATTTGATTTTTTTGACAATACATTATCTTATACCTTTAGTTAAAGCCACAACAAGCAATCCTTTGACAGTTTTTGCATGAAAAGGCCATCTGAATATTTGCTAGCTTGACAAAGTAATAACTTGAAAATGTATGTAGACAATTTTCTTTGTATTTATTATATAAAAGAGAAATTATTTTTGGACATACACTTTTAATAAACGCTTCCTTCCGACTTTCCGTAGCTGAAATCACCTGAAATTTATCAAAGGTTGTCGAGACTAACAAGACGCCGCACTTCTGTTACTGTGAATTGGAAAAGAAGGCGAAAGAAGTCCCGCCTTCAAGTGAAAGCAGCCAATCAAAGATTGCCAAAGACTAACACGATAACCTTTACTCCTGCGCAGTAGCGGCAGCAAAATAGAGAGAGCCGTTTTGTAGCTGAATTTAAGACACAAAAGTATGTAGGACTTGATAACAGGTATCATCATGTTACGTTAAAATATGTTGTTTTTGTCAAATTATCAAAATTGTAGCGAAAGCAGTCTTCCTTATTCAAGTAAAAAGACTTTAGCTCCTGTACAACTGAAATAGGTGCCGGGAAACATTACAAATATAGCCACCGAGTGCAATGACTTCCCTTAAAGGGCCTTTCCTCATATGTGCGGAAGTACTGTGTCGTTATTGCTTAGTTGAGGTTGAAGACATCGGTGTTTTCTTACCGCTGTCTTACTGTTTTTAAACACAGATCATGGACTTCTCCGAATCCGTTAAGAAAATCCTCTCCAAGGTTGGTTTCCGGTTCTTAATAAGGTTTATTAATGATTCAGTCATATATCGTTAAAATGTTCAGGCGTAGACACTGGCTAAACCTGTTTGAATGTTCGGTCATTGAATGAGAAATGATGACAGTGATCAACTTTAACTTTAAATGTCTTCTTTTATTTGACCATGTTACTTGTCTAGTATAAATTTCGCGATGTCGCCATTGAAGAGCTGCAGAAAGTGTCTCGCCTTCACCCTGATATAAAAGTTTTATATGGGACATACAGTGAGTCATTCTTATCATTTATTGTAATGTATTTAGTATTTTCTATATTTAAAATGACACTTAATTCAGGATATTTGATCCGATCAAATATATACATTTGAATCTGCTGAGTCATTACTTCATCTTCTGTTTCAGCATTTAGTGACAGTTCACAGAAGGATCTGCTCAAGGTTGTTGGAAACATCCCAGTCAGATACCAAGGTGAGAATACATTACTGTTATACTTGTCAGTCAATACTATATGTTGATTTAAACAATGTGTCAATATGTTGATGATACTGTATTTACAGGGCGTTTATATAACCTGCCCATCCTGCTTTGGCTGGTGGATTCTTTTCCCTTCACGCCGCCCATCTGCTTCCTGCGACCAACCTCCAGCATGGTCATACGGGAGGGTAAACATGTCGATTCAAAGGGAAGAATTCACCTGCCTGGTCTGCACAACTGGGATCATGTAAGATAACTTCAAATTCAGTCAATGGAGTGGTTTCAAAGAAGATACGTTTTGATGCTAAGCTGCAGTTTTTGTGACATAACTGAGATAAATGGCCGATCTATAATGATCGAAATGAATGTCACTGTAGCCCAAGTCATCTTTAAATGGGCTTCTAGCGGAGATGATCGCTAAATTCGAAGAGGAACCTCCTTTGGCCGCCAAATCCTCTGGACACGTTGAAAATCCCAATGATCTACTGGCCTATGTGTCGAATCTCACAGTTGATGAAGGTTTGTCTGGGATGCTATCCTCAGTTGTTTGAAATCAATTATTATTATTTTATTGTAATTTATTACGTATTCTTATAGGTGGGCATCGATCTGATCAAGCGGTTAAAGTCTCTGTGATTGGTGGGGGAGATTTAGGAGTAGCCGCCGTGTTGAGTATTATGGCAAAAGTAAGTATTTGTTTGTTTGTTTGAAGAGCAAAAATAGCTTTGAAGCGAGCGCATTTTTAAACTAAGCTGTCATGTCATACTTTCCATCATAGAGCAGTGTGGACAAACTGGTTTTGATTGACGTCCCTGAGAGTTCTACCAAAGGTGGCGCGACTGATGTAGAGATTTTCAGTTTACCAAAAGTTGAGGTTTCAAAAGGTGCTTTTCATGATAACATTCATTAACACTTCAATAAATGATACCTCAGATGCTGAATGTGTGTGCGTGTGGTCCCTCTTTCATAGACCTGTCAGCCTCGGCGGGCTCAAAGGTGGTGATCGTCACAGCGAACGCCTGGAGTGATGAGCAGACGTATGCGAGTGTGGTTCAGACTAATGTGGACTTGTATCGTGGGATGATCCATCGGCTTGCCCAGCTGAGTCCAAAAGCTGTGATGCTAATCGCATCTCAACCAGGTTAGCAAATAAAAAGTATCAGTGACCGGTGACTAGGGCTTTAAGGGGAAGTGTGTTTACTGGACCGGGGTTTTCAAACTGGTGTCTGGGGACCCCATGGGGCCTCCAGAAGGTTGCAAAAAGTCCCAGATAAAAGTCCACAGTGTTTATCTGCTTTTTTTGCTTTGGATTGTTTCCAGAATTGTTTATATTAGAATCTTTCTAGTGAGTTTTTCTCACTTTAGTTTCCTTCACTCGAAGTGAAATTGTTGCCATTTATTTTGGTTTTAAATAAGTTGTTGTCTTTATAATATACTATTAACTATTTCTCTAACACATTTTATATGTTTCTTTACACAGAAAAAATATATAGATCGATATATATTTTAGAAAAGGGTGTCTCTCAAGGTTAATCATATTTGGGGGGATCCTTGGCATCATAAAGTTTGGAAACCCCTGTTCCAAAAGTTTTGCTCTGCTCTAATAAAAGCAAGGGGATAGTTCCCCGCAAAATAAAAATGTCGTAATTTATTCTCCATCATGTGGTCCAAAACCTGTAAATGACACATTCTCTGCTGAGACACAATAGAAGATAGATTTGAAAATTGAGGTTTCGTGTTCATACAATGAGGGTCAAAATGACCAAATTACCTTTTTGACCCTATGGTGATAATGATCGTCCTATTTTGCTGACCGTTTGTTTGATGTCTTTTAAAACAGTGGACATTATGACACATGTGGCATGGAGACAGAGTCATCTGTTGCCAACTCAAGTCATCGGGGTGGGCTGTAATCTCGACTCAGAACGTCTGTCTCAAATCATTAACATTTCATTGTTGGCCAACAACACAGGCATGCAGGCCTGGGTCATCGGAGAGCTTTCAGAGAACAAAGGTGAGTCGATCAACACATGCCTGGCATCTTTTATATTTCATAGGTCTGTGGATTAAATGGGTGGTAATCGTAAATGACTGTAACTAGTTAATAATTGGCATATATACTGTACTGTTCCTTGAATTCCTTGAATTCTGAGTTTGTCATTTTTGGTGTTTTATCAAATGCATATCTATGAATTTAGCCAACACTTTTATCCAAAGAAACTTATGGCTGGAATACACTACAAGATTTTTGCCCTGATTTTTAGTCTGGAGTTGTTGCAGAAAGCCTGCGCCAGTCTGCAGATTTATCATGTATTGTTTTCTATGCAAACATTCAAAAATTCTGCAAGTGTACGATGTCTAGTTTTTAAAAAACCTGTTCCGATTAGAATTTTTTTTCAGTGTATTCCAGCCTTTAAGTGCATTCAAGCTATTCATTTTCACAATTCCCTAATGCAGTGCAGGAAGAAAATTCAAATTGACTGGATTCAGTAATCATTACTTACCATATGACCTTCAATAATACATTGATTATTGTTTGTTGTATATCAGTGGCAGTGTGGGGTAATGTGGGTCCAGGGACTGACCAGCTGCAATCATTAACCCCAGTGTCCAACTCAACCAAACCCTTGATGGACAGGTATTCATTTTTGTATAAAGATGCATACATACTGTATTTATGATGCTGTACCGTTAATCCATACTGTTACATTTAGGTTACAATTATGAAGTATGTTTATATTATGTTCACAGGGCATTAGAGATGTTGAAGGGCCGAGGTCAGAGGTCATGGTCCGTAGGACTGTCCATTGCTGACATCACTCACAGCATCATAACAGACCAGAAGAAAATACACTCCGTCACGACACTGGCCGAGGTTTGCTGCTTAGATTGTCTATTTAGTAACTTTAAAAAAAATTCTGAAACCATTTTATTGCAAACATCTTCACAGTAGCATGTTAACTCGTCTTAAATCAATCTGCATTCATTCAGGGATGGGGTGGAATCGGGTCCAAGGTGTTCCTCAGCTTGCCATGCGTCCTTGGAGAAAATGGCTCAACCAGATTAGCAGGAGTGCCTGTGGGTTCAGAGGACGAATCGAGGCTGAGGGAGAGCGTGGCGTCTCAGATCAACCTCTTTATGCAGCTCAGATTGTAGGTTCAGGACCAGATAAGACTGGAAATTCACCTTCACAAGTGCCTACCCATGTTCTTTGCAGGCTTGCAGCTCTGGGATATACCCATTTTTGTTACATTTAGAGGGGTGGCGTATTGAAGGTAAATGTCATCATCCTTGCACTGATCCTGCATCCTCAGCGAGTACTGTGAAGTGAAATTCTTCCACCCGACAGCAATAGCACTTTCTGTATGTGTA
The DNA here is from genome assembly GCA_008369825.1 of Triplophysa tibetana. Classification (NCBI taxonomy): domain Eukaryota; kingdom Metazoa; phylum Chordata; class Actinopteri; order Cypriniformes; family Nemacheilidae; genus Triplophysa; species Triplophysa tibetana. The sequence continues at coordinate 7,475,749 of CM017894.1, forward strand.
ATATATGTGACCTGTCCTGGCACACATGTTTGTTTATTATATGCTGTTCTATGTATCCTCAAGCAATATGGAATTGATTGTTATACAGCGCTTTAAAGATATTGTTTATAAACTATGCAAATGCAGTTATGACTCTAATATAATTTATTGACAATTTTCCAATCCACATGACCGGTTTGCCTGATTAATATTAATATTGAATGAGCACTTAAAGCAATGTGTGCTGCTTCCAAATTTAATGTACATTGTGATTTCTAAAGCAATACTTCACTGTGACATATTTTATCATATTTTATGTGCAAGAAATGGCATTAATGTAAATATTAAACTGAACATGCCACTTTATTTGTAGCGTCTTGTGCCTTTGCAATGATGAGGAAACAGGTTTTCTTCAAGCAGGTGTTATTGAAATCTAATTCTCAAATAAGCATCAAAGTTAAAACTGGGTATAAACCACACCCTATGAAAGCAATTAAATAATTTTGTCTCTTAATACAAACAGCAGTGCAAAACAGCCCTATTTACAATAACACTATAAAGCTGTAACATCACCTTCAATATAGATTTACTTCATTTTTTAGAATTCACTGGTATGTGGCAAGTAACCTTTCCTAAAAAATTGTTGACAGTGCTGTGCTTTACATTTTCCACAAGGTGGCACTAGAGTACAACAAGATGAGGGAGTTTCTTCTGGAGCAACTCTGGGACCTCTGTAAAGAAGGTCTTGGGTCAGCTTGAGTTCCCAAATGTGGTACAACAAAGCATCTCTTTTCCATTCACTTCAGACAAGTTTAAAAATAACATTGACAACATCTGACTAGCAAACAAATCTATTTTTAAGTCGATTCCACTTGCCTCTTCTCAACATTTAAAACAAATCATAGGTTAATGTTGGTCCTCTGAAATATGTGACACGGTGAGGAACCATAACCATAAAACAACATTCAGTCCCTTTAGAAACATTTAAAATAGCGACAATCTTCATGTGAAGACTTGCGTTGAAAAAACGGAAATGCAACAAATTTGAGACACGCTGAAACACATTCAAGCTCCACTGCAACATGTATATCCTAAAGGTTACAAAAACATATCCCACAAGCTCGACTATTATGTGCAAAATGTACAGAAAGACTTGCTTGACAAATGTCCTTCAAAAGTGTCCCTCAGCTAGTGACGTGGGACATGTATTCTGTAAAAATCTGAATCAGGGTGTTCTTGGGACAGCATTGTGGGCAATTTTTTTGGTGGTAGTCTCGGGGGGCGTGAATGTCCGCTTTCAGCCTGATTGGATTGAAATGAAGGTGTGAGAAAGGGCCTAACTGTAAAGCTGGCCGTTGGCTTTGGGACTAAAACACAGTCTGGAGTGACCCAATTGTCTGAATCTTCAATGCACGGAGGAGGTGGTTGTATGGGAGAAGAGTCTGGGGTGTAGAAGAACTTCGATGGAGGCGGTAGAGGAAGAGAGGAAGTGTCTTCTGGTGTACGGAGAAGGGTAGGGTTCTTAAGACCCAATTCTTGTGGCAATGGAGTGATCCCCTCCACAGAATTATCCTCATCATCCCAAATGTTGTCGTAATGCGAGGTGTTGGAGGGTCGCCGGTCACCCGTGGGTGGAGGAACGTAGAGGTTCACTGGAAACTTGCTAAGCTGCCGGTGGGATCTGTAGGATGAGGGTGACGCCGATGGATCTTCTAAAATGCGATTTAAAGGTTGGCCTATTGGCGGCGGTGGGGGAAGGCATAATGGGATTTCTTCATCTAGAGGTAAAAGCCCAAGCGCTTCTTCAGCGCAAGGAAGAGGTGGAGGAGGCAAGTCTGGAAGGTTCAGGGAGTAGACACTTGAAGACTCTGTCATAAGTGTCTGGTACGGAGGTGGCCACTCATCAGACACCCCCGACAGAGGCCTTCTGACACATACATTCTTCAATAAGAGAGTGTCCCTTGAAGGTGCTGGTTCTGGGAGCAGAAGATTGGCTCTTCGTTCAGGGACGTTGTCTTGGTTCTCCATGTTGTCCACTGAGTCCTCAGGTGTAGCTTGACAGGGTGAAAGGTTGGAAGAGGATTGGGTGTGCACTGGTACAGGAGATGGTAATGTAATGGAGGGAATGTTTTCATCATTGCTTTGGTTGGAGGAGGAGGTGTCCTCTTTGTGTGGTTTGGTTGTGGCTCGGTTGTTGTGTGTGGCTGGTGGTATAGGCACGCGTCCAGTTTGGTTCACTGGACACAGGATTATGGGACGTTCCTCACCCAGTGTGATCTTTGGGAACTCATCTCCTTTGGCTAGGATAACAGACATTGATGTTATTATCAAGCTTAACATAGAAAGGCACTCCAAAAATTGTTTTTATCAACAGTTCATGGCAAAAACCCCGGTTAAGGCATTTTGTGTAGGGCATTTTAGACAAGTGTGTCAAACCATATAGGGTTTTTAGACTTGAAAGTGAAGTGAAGTGAAAGTGACCTATTTGTCAGATATGGTGACCCATACCCGAGATGTGACCTCTGCATTTAACCCATCCAGTGACTAGTGAACATACGCACAGCAAGTGGTGAACACACGTACACCCGGAGCAGTGGGCAGCTATCAGTGCAGCGCCCGGGGAGCGTGTAGGGGTTAGGTGCCTTGCTCAAGGGCACCGCAATCGTTACCTGCCGGCCCTGAGGATCGAACCGGCAACCTTCTGGTCACGAGTCCGACTCTCTGACCATTAGGCCACGATTGCCCCACGATTGATGCATGAATTGCTTTTCTAAAGAAACAGATCATGAGCTCTTAACCCTTCTGTTACACTGACTTACGATTTACCTACCAAATATATTAAAGTAAAAAATATTAGGACAATTTGAAATATTTTACTTATACAGTTCTTTAAATTCTTAAAGTAAACTTCACATCTTTCGAGCTCCCGTTCCAGTAGGCATGGGAACATAAATAAATTAAAATAATAGTTAACATTGTTAGTGATTTTATTTTTTAAGACCTTTAAAAATACAACCATGATACTTTTCAGAAGATTATGTATTATGTACTTGCTTAAAGGTCCAGTCTGTAATTTATGGAGGATCTATTGACAGAATTGCAATATAATAAACATAACTGTCTTCAATGGTGTATAAAGACCATACATGATGAAGCGTTATGTTTTTTTTATCTTAAAATGAGCTATTTCTATCTACATACACCATGAGCCCCCTTGCTTGGAAATTGCCATGTTGTTTCTACAGTAGCCCTAAACGAACAAACTGTTTTTTGTAAAAAGTTATCTCCTTCGGCAAAACATGATGACTTTTTGTACCGAGTCAGCTACTGTAGTACTTCGATAGGCAGGGGTGAGGGGTGGACAGAGCTGTTAATTGCAATTCGCAACCTCACCGCTAGATGCCGCTAAAATCGCCACATTGCTTCATTAATAGCTTATATTTATTTTTAACAACAAAAGTTGTGGATTGTAGCTTTAAGATGCGTCTCTCTCATGGCATAATGCTGAAATATTTTAATTAGAAACTTTATTTTTAAGAGTGTACTCATGTTTCTAAATGTCAAAATTTGCACAAAGTACACTCAACAGCAACAAAAGCACCCCAAGTGTGAATGGGAATAACAACAGTATATTACATCACATTTGATATCTACTGTACCTGGAGGGGGAAGGTCGAGCTTCATCCTACGGAGTTCTGCCATAGATGACTGTAGGTGCTCTATGACCAAATCATCGCTCATGTCGAAGGATGAAGAAATCTTCACCTGAAGAAGCTCCCTCAGTTCCTCCAAAGACATCTTGAGAAGATGCTCTGAGAGGGGTACAATGGATCATTACTCATATGAATATCTTACTCAAGCCCTAGGATTGACCCTTGTAGGACCTGAACCCTCAAATGCTCAGTTACCAGCTACAGCAAATCACAATGGAAATATCACTTACTTTTGTGCAGTTTGAGGATAGTATAGGCCATGGCAGTGAGAATTTTCTCTCCCTCTAATATGTAGATGTCCCATAGACGCAGGGTAAGCGTAAAGGGTGTCTATGTTGTAGAAATACAACAGACTTATACATTTTGCAGACATCAAATGCAAGCAGCTCAAGGAGGGCACTGACATCAATAAAACATCGCTATGACATTCTCCATGGAGTTCAGCCCAGACATATTACTTTTTCAAGGAAAGAAAATATGCTAGAGGGGAATGATGTAATCCTCTGTCCTGAATACTGGATTTTCACATTTACAGTAAGCAAGAAATTAAGGGATAGTTAAGCCTAAAATAAAAATTCTGACATCATTATTTTTCCTTAATGTCACAAAACCACTAAGACTTTTCTCAAAAATCTTTTGAGTTCCACAGAAAAAGTCAGTCATAACAGGTCTTTTGAAAACTCACCCTGTCAATAAAACACTGGAGGAACCATTTGGTTGAGTAGAAAGGAGTGGACATCTGCTCTTTCTCCTGCGGGGAGGATGACATTTCAAACTGAGAAAATATGTGCTTACGTTACATTATTATAAAAACAGCTGAGGTTGAAAACGCAAACTCACCATGTGTTTCTTTAGTTTTGGAAGGAGCTTGGAAAGTATTTGGTCATGATGATTCTGGAAACGGTGCAGTTTGGGTAACCCAGGAATGAAGAACCCTGTTCCAGACGACCAAAACGGGGGAACATGTCATAAACTTAAAAGCATGTCAAAAATCACAAACGTTAAGACCCATACCGTGCATGGCGTGTTTCCGATTGGTTAACAGCTGTGATAATGCCCAGAATGCATCTTCCTCATTCATGTACATGAGCAGAATAGCGGCGATCTGGCTCATGCCCTGGCAGTAGCTCACTTCCTACACAAACCACATAAACCAGAAGCTCAAAGTGAGTGTTTGATTAACATAAGTCACCAATGTAGTGATCGACTCAAAACATAAAAACTGGCTGATGTGTCATTGATGTTTCATCCATCCTTAAAACGTTTCTGTAAAAATTAATGTTATTAATGCTACAAATACAGTTTCTGGTTAAAGGAGCGAAGCGGAGATTTTAGCGCCATCTAGCAGTGAGGGTGAAAACTGCAACCAACAGCTCGCTCCAAACCTCTCTTTCAAATCATTGCATCAACACGGGACTAAGATGTCGTCATGTTTTCACTTCTTTGCCGAAGGAGATAATGTATTAACAAAACCCGCTCTGTAGAGCAGTTTGTCCGTATAGCGCATGTTCCTCTGTAGAAACAACATGGTGAATTCCATGTAAGGGGACCCCCGGTGTATGAAGATAGAAAAAGCCCATTCTTAGGTAATACAAACATAACGCTTCATTATGTAAGGTCTTTATACACCTCTGGAGACATTATAATGCATTTCGGTCAGTAGATCCTCCCAAAAATTACACACTGGACCTTTAAATATAGTGCATTTGGTAAACTCACATCGGTTTGCAACTCTATTTTTTCTTCCTCGCATGTCGTCCAGTTGACCCACTTTCTGCTGGGCACGACAGGAAGAAAACAGTGGCACTTTTTCCGATCTCGGTGAGACTGACATGCTCCTCTTTTGAACAACCAATGGGACTTGTGCATTTATGTTCAAACCAGTCAAAAACTTATGCATGAAAACACTCTTCGCTGACCATTCTCTACACAGGTTTGATATTAAATATAAAGGATATCTGGGAAAAAACTAATGAATAATTTAAAAAGCATGTCATCTTACTTACAGCCATCAAACAGCCTGTTATTGTCGTAAGACCCAGGTCACTCACAGCCTGTGGGCAACAGAATCACTGTTTCTGGACCTGTGTGTCTTCAAAGCACATTCTGGTCTCATTTCAATCTAGTCTTTGTGAAAAATATGGTAAGATACCTTACAAGTTTCTGACCGAACTTTATACTCTGAGGAAAAAACATCCCTCAAAATGAAGTATTAACGTAATCATCACGGTTATTTTCAACACTGCTACCTAATATGGTGACACCCCTAATGCAGGCCATATACGAATTGGGACTCAGCCATTTCCTCATTCACGTGAACACATGCCAGTTTTGCATTTGACTTAATCTATACAGAAGTCATTATAGTTAGCTTCACTAAACAACAATAGAAGTCAATAGGAAGTCTCCATTTAGATAGCGCTACATTCATACTTGTTTGTGTCTGTAGGCTGTGTTAAGAGGGTGGGACATCTTCTGACACCCCCCCATTCTGATTCATCCAGCACACGCTGTACACACGAGTTATATAACACGTTCACACAACGTTGAGAGTCTGTCGTTTACTCACCGTGTTGTAGACGGAATAAGCGGCCAGCACATGAAACAGGGCCTGCTGTCTGTAAAGAGAAATAAACAGAGGTCAAAACAGCGGTCTTACAGATTTCAACGTCAGAAAGAAACCAACATAGGTGATGTGATTTCTTCATTGCCTTAGTTATAGTGAGCTTTAATTTTCAGAATCTTGATATGTTAATATTTTTGTGGTGCTAAAATCAAAACCATAATAAGTTTCAGAACAGTTTCATTGAAAGGCTGAATTGGTATAAACTGTCCTTCAGATCATTGTCGCTGTGGTATAACTAAAACTAAGGCAACCATTTTGTCATCATGTCACATTAGAGATACATAACGGGAAGAGATACCACAAAGATAACATCATATGATCTTCCAGACTGTGTGTCAATGTGACCATCTCTTCAAAAAATCTGATACTGTGATAATTTCATTGATACACAAGTATGTTGGTTCAGCTGGAAAAGATGATTTCCAAATTAATCTTGTACAAAAATAAGATTACTTTAAAAGGACATATTTTCAGAGTTAATGTCTGTTTGGGAAGCATATATATGTAATGATTACTTATATTTAGATGCGTACCATATTATTGCATTTTTACCTTATGAACACATCATTTAATATTTAATAAATCAATAAGAAAGAGAGTTTATTTGCCAAAAGACTGAAAAAACAGAGTTATTTAAACAAAAAAAATAGTAATAGCTTAATCAAAACAACCCAACTGGTTTGATATTACTTGGAATTTACGGAAATATCTATTTTTGCTCTAAAAAGCTCTGACTCTATTAAAAAAGTCTGAATTACCCACTTTAAAAAAAAGGTTCTAAAGATTTACACCATGAAACCAACACAAATACTAAATCATCTTCTTTATAACCTTATTGGATTGGCCCATCTATATTTTGAGCTTATAAAAATAAATACAGCATTCATTCAACTCAAAAGACTAAACAACTGACTACTTATGCATAAGCAATCACAACCAGAGGAGATGTACGTTAATAATTCAAAGTGTCTGCAGATTTGGAAGGATTTGGCGTCACGCAGCACTGTGAGTTTGCTGGGCACAGTCCAGAGGAAAGCCACGTTGTGAATAGCTACGTTGTAGAATCGCTTACAAGTAACACAAACAAACAGCAGATGTGTTAAAACACACTTCCGCCCAACATCCTCTTCTTAGTCGATCACCGCTAATAAAAATATCATAACCCAGATATTCCATCCACTGGGTAACCCTGAACAGAGAGCTGGCGTAGGTGCCTGATCTACATCGTCGATTGTGTGTGTGCCGCAAAGCCAAACCTCATGAGCATGATGCCTCTCTGTGCACTTTAGTCAACTTTCATGCACGATGGTGAAGTCTAAAGACCATTTCAGTTTGAATCATCTGCTAAAGTGAAACAAAGAGTATTTCTAAAAACTAGAAGTGAACCTGTGCAAGGCTTCTGCAAAGTGCCATGATAGATTCCTGTCTGACCAAAAAAGGCAAGAAAATTTTGTTTTTGACAGTTGTCCATTCTTAAGAGGATATACGATCCCAAATGGTCTTAACAATTGTCCGGCATAAAAGGAAACGTTCACTGCGGCTGAGCTTCAGCTGTTGTGCATAACATCAAAGTATATTCTTATTCTGGGCATTATTGTATCGAGTCACCAGCTCTGTCATTTCCTGTGAGGCCACGGACAGCAACAGGAAGTTAAACAAAATGACAAAGGGGAAGTAACTCTTGTTTTAGCCTTGCAATGTCTCTGCATATCAATCCAGATCTATCGCAGCAAGCGTTTACTTAAAGGGATAGTTCATCCACAAATTAAAATCTGTCATTATTTACTCACACTCAAGTTATTTCATATCTGTATCAATTACTCTGATGCAATGAACACAAAAAAAGATATTTGGAAGAATGTTAGTCACTTTCGGTTCTGGGACATCATTGACTATTATAGTAGGAAGAATTAAACAGTAGTCAAAAGTGCCCGAGAACTCTTTGTTTTCCAAAATTCTTAACAATATCTCATTATGTTTTCAACAGAAAAAAGAATTCCATATTGTTTTCCTACTATGGTTGTGGATGATGTCCCAGAACAGAATATTGCTAACATTCTTCCAAATATCTTTCTCTGTGATCATTTATATAGGTTTCAAACCAATGAGTAAATGATGACGGATTTTTCATTTTTGGATGAGCTTTCCCTTTAATGTTGAAAAAACGCCAAATAAGTTAAACTAAGATAAAACAAAGTTATGAGAAGCTAAAGATAAAAATTTAGGCAAAGCAACCTAGCAAATTCCCGAGCATGTTGTTGTGCGTGTGTGTGTGATGCTTACTTGACGCCAAAACGTTTCATGAACATGATATGGTTCCTAAATGTCCGGTTGACATCAAGATCTATCTGCTTGATTTCTGTTGAGTAGTTTTTGGCTTGTTCCTTCATTGTCTGTACAAACACAACAACCAAAATAAATGAAAGGCGTTGAGAATTAAAAAAAGAGACACTTTTACAATACGGCATTCATATGATAGCATCTGTTTATATACCAACATATCCTAATGCTAATACCAGCTTAAAAAAAAAAACTTTGCTATGCAATAAAACATGTTTACAAGCAAAAGAGCAGATCGGAGACAAAACACGTCTGGCTAATCACACACGACAAACCAAAACCCAAACAAAAAATCCTTTGAATGGCTCCACATCAATCAGTGACTATTTAATCACAAGGACCTCCTGAAACCCAAACACACAGACTATCCCGCCAAAGCTCCTACCTCATACTTCTTGTAGTTTGCCTGTTTCACCTGGTCCACCTCCAGCATAAGAGCCCAGGCTTGACCACGCAGCTGCAAGGGAATCCCCTTGTACACGCGCTTCATCATCTGCAAAACACCCAAGGGAAGAGGAAACAAACAGACGGTAGGAAATTATTTGTCTGCATGTGTGGAGACTGTTCGTCGGGTTCTGTTTACGAAAGCAATGAGTCACTTTAGTCCATACAAAGATTTTAAGCACTGTGACTGTAACACAATGTTTAAAGTGGCTTATTTCTTCTCTACAAAAGTCTCAACAACAGTATGATAATGTTCGATAATCTATAATTTTTGTAAAGTAACATGTAAAGTATTGACTCCATTTTGTTTGGTCGTACAGCAGATTTCAGGATGAGCTTATGGCACCTTTTATACATAATTTAACGAATGTGCAAACATTAGTCATAAAATTATTTTATCTTGCAACTACCTTTTCGCTGCTGTGGTACTTATCCCACTTTTTCACCATCTTCACCCATTTCTGCACTCTTTCAATCTCCTGGAGTTTAAACTAAAGAAAGAACAGGTTGAGATTTTGGTCTGTAATAAAACTTTTTCACGCTTTGGTTAGTAATAAAAATGTTAAATGTTAAAAAAAATATTCAACGAGTGCCACAGACAAACAAAATTCAATGCGATTTTTTTAACTAACATGAGCAATATAATTTTTCAGCATTTATTAATCTTTGTCAATATTGTAATTAGCTCATGTAATGTTAACAGGCACAACGTGTTATTTTAAAGGGGGCATGCAACGCTGTGTCATGCATTCTGACTTATTTACAATGTTAAACGTGCTGTCTTCTCATGCTTGACAAAATCGTACAGCTGTATCAGTCTTTTATAAATGATTATAAATGGGTGCGATACAATTCTGTAAGGACTCAAGATTACCATAATGCTGTGGGTACAGTAGACCCACAAACCCTAAACGAGTAACAAAAACATGTTTAATTTTATAAAAGATTTTACAGGGATATTGTAATATCACCTTCTCCTCCACTGCAGTTGGTGATGGGAGCTCCTCTTCACTGCAAAGACAGTAACCAAAAAAGTCAGATTTGTACATACAGTACACACATTTAAAGCTTCAATAAATATTTTATGAAATATTATTGTAGCACTGATAACAATGTTCTGGAGGTCACAGTTAGTGCTCTGTGTATTGTGCAACACAAACGTGAAAATTTACGCTTTTCAGGTCTCAGACGACAAAGTTAGCCCAAGCAACTTCCTCGACAAGGGTCAGAGGTCATTATCCTGCTATGGTAAACACTAAATACCATGTGGTAAAATAGCCCTGCAGAGGCTACGGGACAGGAGAAAACACGGCATTACTTACTGCAGGAAACCGAAGCGGTCCGTGACCTTGCAGATGCTGTATTCGTCATCCTCCCAGTCCTTGATGCGAACTCCCTCCTGCCTGCCCTGTAAGCGGCCCAACAAACAAATTGAGTAACTGGAGCAAACGCAACTGACCCAATAAACCCAGAGGGGACGTCTACTTTGACAAAGAATATTTTTTATGAACTGTTCGTTAAAGTCAATATTGACTAAATTGGTTTTGGGGTCAAATTTAAAAGAGACATTATCAAAAAAAACCATCACAGAGAACATTCTTGATTTCCAAAACAAATGTTAGAAACATTAGAGTGGTACTAAGCTGTGTTTGTTGTGTTCACAGCAAACTTGAATTAAGCAATTTGATTCAATTATATTCTCGCTGGGCTTCGCAAAACAGGTGGTGTAAAAAAATGTACTTAAGCAAGAATACCCAGAGCTCATTGACAACTACTTTTGACATGTATGGACGGGTAAAGACACTCCATGTCGCACAATGTTTTTGTGTCACTCGTACAAAAATTGTAAACTATTCCCACGAGTAATAGAGAGCGAGGACCACGATGCTTGCATTTGGTGTGAACACAGCATTAGAAGTCTCCAATCCACTCTTTCCCCAGTCAGATATATGTCATTGTCTATTCTAAACACCTTATCTCTAGACGCTCAACAAACTAATCTCAAGATATTTGAAGAGCGTTGAGAATTCCTATCATGCAGTCAATGTCCGTTTAGCAGCAATATTTGCGAGACGTCCAGCTGTGGTCTGTCCAAACGCTTTACACGACAGGCATATTTTTCTGAATCATGCTAAAGCAGCACTTCCATAACACACTCTTTTCTAGATCTATCCGGAAAGCCGTTTCACTCCAATCATGAACAACCCTGTTTTTGGGTAGTGTGGCCTAGTGGTTAAATATCCGGGACAATGGTCAAAAGGTTGTTAGTTTCAACCCTAAACAGGCCAAACCACGAGCTATCACTATTTTTCTTCTGTACGCAACAATACCTCACTTTGGGGCAATAGTTTCCAGCAGTGTTAATGGAAGATCTCAAACAGTACACATTTTACCTTATCTAACACTACTATTTTACATCTTGGTGTCTTCTTATAATCCAAGTCAAGTGTGTTTGATTTGAGGGATATCCAAACTATTGGTGGTCCTACAGTAATAGGGTCGGGAATCCCTGCTGTAGTGGTGAAAAATGTATTGTGTCATGTGTTATCAATCTTTTCTTATCCAGTTTCCTCTTGTGTGAGCATTGACTAAACCAAAGATCACAATTAAGATCAATAGGTTTAAAAAAGTAGATGGTATTAAAGTTAATTTGAAAGGATGGGACTTGCCTTCTCATAATTAGAGATGATCTCAGACCGTTCTTCGGATATAAGCGTATCAAAGTCCTTCTTCATTTCAAAATCTGCAAAAGAACCAAGTTTACTTCTTAACATTCAAATATCATTATAACATTCATCCATTCTGTCTGAGCTTTACTACAGACTTCCAGCCGTGAGGTTGGAGGTTGAAGTGAGGTTGCTCTTTCGTCATAGTCACAATCATGTGTGTGGTTATGTCGGCTAATACTTCAGCTCTTTGTAAAGCAAACATTTTGTCTGGCTCAAGAATTAAAGCAGGATTGAAGTTATACCATGTAAAGATCAAGATCCTCCCTGTAGTGTTAGGAATTGGGCCATTTTAAACTGGAAAAACCTAGAGAAACTTAGCTGACTATTGTTAACAGTTCATAAAATATCACACAGCCATTTGAATTACATCATCATCACACTTGACAACAACATTTGGGGTGATACCAGAAATAGTCTTTGAAGGACTGCAATAGTTAATGCTGTTGGCATGTGTTAAAAACTAAAGACTTCTGTCGTTTACATTCACTGTCGACAGGTGCAGAACACAAGAGTCGACAGTTCAGCAGACAACTGCTCAGCTGAGAAACATGTCCACTGTTTACCCACCTGTCCAACTGAAAACACTAGAGCCAAATTTTCCCTTTCAAACTCCCTTTCAAAGTTTCATACGTGGCCTGGAGGTTGATGTAAAAAAACTTGCAACAACAAACAAAATTACTGATATAAAAATGTGTTTAAATATGGAATAGGTAACTGATGATAAAATCCTTTGCAGTTTTACCAGTTCTCTGACCTGTATTTTCTAAACTGTGGTCTTTCCTGGTGTTGCTCGAAAGTGAAAGTGACCAACAGAAACAGTTTTTCTTTCCGGTGTGTAGTTTATAAAACTTTATAACCCGAAACAAAACTTTGTTTTAAAAACAAAACTTTGGTTTAAAACCAAACCAAAGGCGGCAAAACATCTGGATCCACAATTTTTATTTGTATTGCAATATCATTAATTTTGCTCACACAGTATTAGTCACATTGTTTTCTTGTAAATTGGTAACCCTAAAATCCAAACAACACTGTCCTTCAGCCTTACCAAGATAAATAGCTTTGTCAAGGACAATGTATTATGATATTAATGCCTCATCACTGCTAAAATAAAGCTTAGCTTCTAATTTTCTCACGGAACAATAAACCCATTGGTCAACCGCAGATCTAAACTAAAGTGCAATACAGCCGTTCGTCTCTGAGGTTTTACACAAGACCTGTGGTGAAATTTTCAGCAAACCAACCTGAGAAGCTCCACGTCCAATCGAAATGAAACTGTTTCGTTTTGCTTTACATAAGTAGATACAAGGCTTTAAAATATGCTTTTAGTTTGTGAATAAAATAAAATTATACAACCAACATAACGTTTTAATTATTTCGGTTGTTGATCTTCCACATGTCACAGCACAAGCATGCACTTGTGCACACAGAAACTAACATTCAAGTGCCTATTCTCTCTCAGCGTTTCCCATAGGATTTTGACAGACCTGTGACATTAGTGACGCCACAAACTAATTTGCATGTCATCATGTTGAGTTAGTGTTGGCACTTTTTTGACAAGAAAAAGTTGACAAAAAATGCTTTTTTATTTAAAAACTGCTTGCAGCGTTTGGTTAAAAATAGCAGCCAAACATAATGACTTCGCGCACGAAAGCAGCCCAGAGAAACATAGAAGTATATTTGAAATAACAGGGCTCCAGACTTACTTTAAAAAAAATGCGTTCAACTTAATGTGGTTGCAGAAATCTATCCACGTATAACATTTAAGTACCGCAACAGCGATTACTCCGTACACATTTGAATCGCCATCGCGGTACTTAAATGCATTTAAAGCACAAATACATCAACAACATCAAAACCATAATACAAGTAAATGCCAAAACTACAGCCATGAATCCGGCAGAAAATAGCCTGTGATGTTGAGTCAGAGGAATACAGGTGTGCCATACACCACAGCCTGTTGTTAGCAGGGTGCTTCCTCTAATAATCACAGGTCAGCAGCAGCCGGGCAATGAAAAGGTGCTGATGGAGAGAGACCTTCAAACACTGATCTGTGGTCAGTTCAACCGTTATCTCTGGCAGTAGCCGATAACCAGAACAGCGGCCTCCGACTTGGGCAATACACACAGCTGAGAAGATATAGAGTATGAATGAAAAAGGAAATATTAGCTTTTGGTTCAGTAAAATCACCTAAAGTTTTCCTTCGATGTAAATTCAGTTTTGAGTTCAGAGCACTAAAATGATCAGTAATAACATGTCTTATATACAATAATTCAATAGCCATGTTTGCTGCTGATTAAAGGCTGGTGTGAAGAAAATAAATGACAGAAGTTTCAAAGTTTCACATCCGGCTTGTGCTTCCTGTTGGAGAACTCTTGACCATGTTGGTAAAAAAAAAGGAAATCTCACCTTCAAGTTGAAACACAACTGATAAATAAAAGAAGAAATCTGATGCATCAACCAAACATAATACGAGTAACACATATATAAGGATGTGCAATACTTTTTCAGCCATAGTCATTTTTAATGTTATCACAAATTGATAAAGAAAATTTACGCTGATTTATCGCTCGCAGTTAAAATCAGTTAAAAGTCTTTCTGTCATGTTTATTCACTTACTGCTATTAGCTAACATTGTTGATGTAGTTTGTAGATTTTTATGTAATGTTATGTAAATTATAGGAACCAAAGCATATTGTGTAAAGCCGACTCCTGTCTGAATGCTCTCTCTCTTGAGACCTGTTAGACATGTGGCTATTAAAAACCTCTTTCTGAGTTGATCTAGGAGAACATCTATAATTTATTAAATAAACATTATACCAGAAAAGTTTAAAGGGGTCATATGGCGCGAATAGGAGTTTTTCTGTGTCTTTGGTGTGTAATAATTTGCCCATGCATGTGTGTATCCACGCATGCTCGTGTAACCACACCCCCACAAATCTACGTCAGTTCGTTGTAGCATTTGACTAAGACCGCCTAAATGTAGACGCGAGTAAGGTGGGCGTACTTGTCAATCTCATTGTATCCTCACCGCCACAGCCGTGTCGTGGAGACACTGTGTGTTTCGTTGCGAAAAGAAAGACTCTTTGTTTGCCATGCCAAAAGATGATACAACTAAAAACAGACGGTTACATTTTATTTACAACATTGTTCCAGAATAGTACAATCCGAATGTTCAAGTTTGTGCACCGCATTTCACCGACGATTGCTTCACGAACGTGGGAGAGAGATTAAGACCGGCTATGCCTGAAAGCTTTGGTAAAAAAGTGGGGCCATTCCAAACATTATAACTTCAATGGGGCCTCAGATTAGGATCCTAATCTGATAATATGTTATTTTGTCTTATTTCCACGATGGCATGTCTTTTCTGTCTTTGTTTGCGCGTTTACAATTATCCCAATGAGTGTGCTCACACACAAACAAACACTAGCGGACAGAGAGCGCGCGGCGGGAAATGTGTCGCGTCAATCAGATGAAAACCAGATGAAAATATTTGCGTTTTTTAAGCGCTCACATGGAACTGAAGATGGCAACACTCACTCTACTGCGAGTCGCAGCCCGAGTAGCTCTCCTGCTCCAAGTCTAAGTGTTGCGCATCCTGCCCCTGACAAGCATCAAAAGTCCAGTCATCACCGGATGACAAGTAAAATATATATTAATGAATCACATGCCGCTTACTATTTACATATGTGTGTTTCAAATGTTTTTAGTCAGGACATTGTAAATTTGCTGATTAAATAAGACAAGAGATATTTAATAGATCCAATAAATGCATCATAGAAAAAAAAACGTCTCACAAAAAAAGCCCATTTAAATTTTGTTTATCATATAAATGTATTAACAAACATTAACGAACAATGAATGAGCAATATATTTGTTAGTATTTATAAATCTTTTCTTAGTTGTTAGTTAAAAAATAACACTCCCAGTACCCTCCCAGACAACCAATTTATATGACATAGATAGATAGATAGATAGATAGATAGATAGCACATAAAGAATGAAAAGGAAATGATTTAAGATTTCTCGTCAATTTTCCCTAACCAACCAACCAAACCCCCCCCCAAAGCTGTAAACCTAGGGGAAACACTGGTTGCATAACACTGGTTGATCAAGAAGGTTAAAAGCGCTTGCGTTATTTAAAACGCCGTATATAAAGGAAAGACAGTTAGCTATAGTTAACCATCTAACGTAATATTTTTTTTATAAAACGTTACCAATCCTAAATATTCTGCTCAAGTCGCGCTGGCAAAGTTGATGTATCGGCTGGATCATCATCATTTTCTGTATCAGATTCGGGCTCGAATAGATATAATAAAGTCACAATGACATTTTATCCCTGTCAGTCAGTACAATTGCTTGGGAACATGTATCCGAATATGGTAAGAGGCGTAACATTTCCCTTTCAATCTTGCAGTATTCGACCAATCACTACGCACTGGTTAACTGGCCAATCATAGCACACCTCGCTTTTCAGAGCGATGAGCTTTGTAAAAAATCAGCGCATTTCAGAGAGGCGGGGCAAAGAGGAGATACAAACATGCATGGTGTGTGGAAAACACACATTACATTACATCCATAACAAACTATATTATTCGTTTTAGCAGAGTCATTTCACTCCTTTAAAAGCTAAAGAATCTTGAATTAGTGTAAAAAAGGCATGGTAGATGATTTTCAGGAGGGAAAAATAATTTTCAGTCTCAGAAAAATTAATATAAATATTTAGGTACTGTATATCGACCAATATATCGGTTATCGTCTTCCAATGTTAAAGAATGTTCGGTTATAATACATATATATTATGTATATACATATCGGTGCATCCCTACACATATACAAAAGAAAACATGAGTGATGCTCATATGGTTACAAGGGCAGTTGCTTAGGCTTTCTGATTCTGTGTGGTTGCATTGCTTTTAGGGGCATTGCTAACTTGTTAACGTTCAAGTCAAAAGCCAACCCTATATTCTCTACAACGTCCTGGTTTCATATGGTTTATGTTTCTCCAGTGCAAGTTCACGATTCCATTAGTTCAAAAAAAGCACAGATTTGCTCAACAAACTGCACAAGTTCCCATGAATTTATATCATTACACTTGCATCATTGTGTGTCTTACCATTTCTCTGAGACCATACTACTTACACAGGGAATTTCCACAAGTGTTCCTGATTGTTGTGTACATTCACCACAAAGCTAATTCTAATAATGCAAACGAGGTGTTGTTCTCTGTGGTACAAAGACTTTAGTCCATCTCACATGTCGCTCCGTCTTTTTAATCACAGTAAATTTAGTTAAACACTAAACCATTTCCATCAGTACATCACACTTACCACACTTGTGGAAAAAGACTTATGTTATGGATCCAAACAGGGGCGTATAGATCCATTCCTGAGCCTCAACTAAGTTCTTCAGACAAAAGTTTGGTGCACCTGGTCCCAACATACAAGACTGTGCTGCAGAGGAGAGCCACAGATACACGGAAGTTACAAGTATTGATTTGAGGATGGTATTTTTCAAAAATCAGAGTTGACTGATGTGGTGTGCAGTTATATTACATTCTTTGTTGAAAATGAGATTGATACTAAAGTAGTTACTCTCCATTCAAACAATAAGCCTGGGTTTAATGTGGAAGCGAATAACTTGCATAAAGGGATAGTTCATCCAAAAACTCCAATTTGTTGTTTATTTACTGACCCCCAGGCCATCAGAGATATAGGTGACATTTTGTCTTGAGTGGAACCTTTAAGAAGATTATTTGGTAAATCCGCAGTACTCCTTGTTTCATATAATGGGAGACTATGGGGTCCACCTGTCTAAGAGTTTCTAAAGCAGATCATTCAAAAAGAGCGCCTCTTGGTGACATGTTGACGTCTTGTGAACAGAATAGTTCAATATTTTCATAAAACTGAACGTCATTTAATTTATATTAGTCATACTGTGCAGCCTCAGCACACATCCCGATCGCGATCTTCTTCTTGTAGCATTTGGTGGTGGATGGCATGCCAGCGCCAGGTGCGTTTAACGCCACCTGTAGAAAGGGAGTGTTGAGCGACAGTTGCTTTTTTGGAATTATGTGCTTTAGGAACTCTTCGACAGGTGGACCCCATAGACTCCCATTATATGAAGGCAGAGAGGGCTGGCGATTTACAAAACAATCTTCTTTATGGTTATACTCAAGAAAGATTTCACCATCTCGGATGACTAAGGGGTGAGTAAATAAACAGTAAATTGGAGTTTTTGGGTGAACTATCCCTTTAAGGAAAAAGAGTAGTTTGTAAACGTGGTGATAAAGTTGCTTCTATTATTAAGAAGGAAAGTAACAATATTATCTTATCTTTAAATAGGTAAACGCATGTCTAGCTTACAATTTTTTACCCTTAGATTTAATTTGGAAGATGATAATGTATTGGAGACTATGATTCTTCACATAGTTATACAGTACTTAATATTGATGCTCCAACAGTGGCTAGGTTTTTTAAAATGTCAAAAGAATATAAAGCCCGGGACCAGATAACATCAGTGGCAAGGTGTTGTAAGCATGTAATCTGCAGTTAAGTAGTATATTGAAACAGATGTCTCTTAGATTGCAGACTGTCCCGCAGTTTTGGAAACATGCCACAGCTGTTCCTGTGGCAAAACACAGGGCCCCAAAGGTTTTAAATGATTTTAGACCAGTACCCCTCACCTCTTTGGTGATGAAAACGTTTTAGAAAATTGTAATAGTGGAGATCTAAAAGCATGTAGAAGACAAACTAAATCCATGCCAGTTTGCGAATAGAGCAGGGCGGGGCTGGGGAAAATGCTGTTCTTGTTCATCTAGTAGCCACAACATGTGGAGACTCCTAAAGCAATGCAAGTAGGCCACATGTGCTGGCAGAAAAGCTCATTTAATTGTTTAACTTGGATTTTAATTTTGCGAGATGGGAAGTTGATTTTTTATAATATAATAGGACCCAGTGTGTTCAAGTTAATGGCTTGTTATCCTACAAGTTATGTTCATCTACGGGTTCTCCTCAGGGGTGTGTTCTTGCCCCCTGCAGTGCTTTTTAATTGTAAGAGCACATTTGATGATAGGTATACACAGAAGTTTGCCGATGACACTGTTAGTGTGAGCCTACTAGTCAATGAAGAGAAATCTCATGGACCTTGGGTGGAAGATTTTGTCTCCTGGTGTGCAAAGTGTAATATATACTTAAAATTAGCTTGAAGGACCAAAGACATGATTATAGACTTTGGAAAATCTGCCATTTCTATGCTCTCCTACTGCAATCCGTGAAAGGGATATTGAGCTTGTGGATGAGTATAAATACCTGGAAACAGTAATTGATAAGAAATGTAATTTAGATGCCAATACCGATTCCATTTGTAAAATGATCCTACAACATTTGTTTTCCTAAGGAAAATGTATTATTTTAAGGTATAACCAATGTAAATCACAGTTTTATAGGAGTTTTATTGAATCGGTTATTTCTTATTGTGTCATTGTATGGTTTGGTTGCATTAACTTGTCAGGCAGAAACAGAATGAGTAAGCTGATTAAGACTGCTTCCAAGGTGATTGGAGTTCAACAGATATCGCTTCAAGACATTTTTAAAGAAAAAAAAGTAAACGAATATCAATTGTGCATCTCAACATGGGGAGTTTGTTGTTCTCCACACAGGCAGTAGATATAGATCAATTGGAGGAAGAACCAGAAGGTTTAAGAATTAATTCATACTGACTACTGTTTCTTCGTTAAATCATCAGTAGGCATACTAATTTGCTGATAATTGAACGTATGTTTATTGAATGGACATGTGTGTGCCTGTATTAATGTGATGATTGGCATCGGTGTAACCAAATTTTCTTGGGGTGAATAAACTACTACTAACACAAGGCATCGTTGACTTCTGTAAAACCAACCGGGCGATACTGCAAGAGAAAATCTCAGAATCAGAACTCTGATGTGGCAGCATTTAACCATTATTCTTTGAGAAACTGAGCACATGAACTGCACAATATATCGTCCCAGCC
The DNA here is from genome assembly GCA_008369825.1 of Triplophysa tibetana. Taxonomy (NCBI): domain Eukaryota; kingdom Metazoa; phylum Chordata; class Actinopteri; order Cypriniformes; family Nemacheilidae; genus Triplophysa; species Triplophysa tibetana. The sequence continues at coordinate 7,495,590 of CM017894.1, forward strand.
CTACGTACAGTAAAGCCTTTAAAAAAAGGTATATTTTTGTGACTCAACTATATGTCAACTGGGCGGTAAAAACAATGAGAAACCTGCTCATTGTTTCTTGCCTAATACGAGCAAATCAACAACAATAGTAATATTGTCTTATATTGGCACAGCCCATTTCCCATGAACCTAATGCTCTTCTGGAAAATTCCCAGGGGAAAACTCAAATGCATTTTTTTACTCAGGATACCAACGGAGAGGACAGAGGTGTTTTTGCAGGCTTTAAAGGCTGTTAATGTCACAACCTTTTTACAACTTTATCATTATCTCCACTTAAATGAAAACTGGCAGATTACCAACTGGTAGCTTTCCAGAATGTTTTCCATCAAACTTGCACGGATGTTTTGGAAATATGCAAGGAACAACTGACCCAAAAAAAGACGATCTTGTTGTATATACTAGCGTGTTTGAAAACCTATGAACATAACGCAACAGACATGGCTGAATTGAAAAGAGAGGTGAGATAATGCTTCAAGTCACTTTTAGTGTTCCATTACAATATGCATAGACATTGACTTTAAAAAATGACATCATTTTTGTTTTAGGGTAAAACATCGCCTTAACATTAAAATATAGCAGATATCCGAGTACATTCAGAAGAATGAAGGTGTCAACTTGAATCAGTCAGGGATTTTTGGAGATAAAAATCTCTAATCAAAGATCTGATTATACAAAAACAAAAAGTAAAAAAGAGACTAACACCACAACCACACAGCTCTAGATACAACAACACAAAAAAAAAGCATCTGAAAGTATCAACCTATTATTAGATGACACGCTACAACATGTCAGTTTTTCCATGGATGATTAAACAGAGTATCACACGTACTGCAAATATCAGACAGATCCAATCCTCTATCAATATATTTATATTTTATTTAAATATATTATTCAAGATTTATTTAAAACTTTGCAATCCTGTTGCACATCTGTGTAACTGTAGTTGAAGTGTAAAATGAACCTCAGCTTTAGGAAATTTTAAGGAGGCTTGTACATACAACACATTGAGTCGATGCCCAAGAGAATGGCTACCGAATATTACAAAAGACAATCAAGAAACATTAATGACAGACAACTGTAACCAATACTAATTTTTCTGTATACTTTTTATTTTTCTATGCCTTTAAGTGACTTCAAAGTTTAATGTTTTGTCTATTTCTATTAAAAAACAAATAATGTACAAATAACCTGCAGACATTTATTTTGGCCGTATAGACTTCAAGTCTATCAACGTGTCTGCCTTGACTGAGAACACACGTGTGTAGCAGCTGGTGCGATTGTGGTTCATCTGAAGGGTTTCACACAGCACATGCATTCCACTGGTCCACTTCCCCACTTAAATGCGTTTTAAAACAATTCTCTATAATGAAATATAATCCACCAACTTCTGGCATCACCACACATCAGATACACACATCAGATATGAATCTTTGAGAGGCGTTGTGTTTGATATTTTACAAAAACACAAGCAGCTGAAGTGGAAAGCAGTGTGGGCCACACCCCACACTCTGAAACAAGGTGAGGAAGTAGATGGGTCACCACACTGCATCCTGTAGCTACTTCTCAAGTTCATGGTTTTAACACAAAGGCCCGTCTCATGAGAACGGACAGTCATTTATAACATTTAAAGTAAAAACTTGAGTCTAGCATTATTGACATGAGCATCAATGTGGCCAGAAACTATCAGATATGCTAATATTGTATTGGATTTAACTACAGTATAATGGTCTCTGTGGGACTCTACTGCTAATGTGTTAGGGTCTAGTTTACTGTAATACTATACAACATAAATGTACGATACTAAAGTTAAGAAACACTATTCTTTAGTACGGTTTACAAACACTAGGTAATATGCTATAAATATTCTTCCAGTATAAAAATAACATTAATATCAACCCAGTGTACAGAGACATATGCTTACACAAAACCTGCTGTTTAAGTACAAGTAGTCTATTTGAAGTTTTAGTGCAATCACTTTTTATAACTTCACAAAGTCAGATGAAGCTTGTTTGATACCAACCTTGACGTCTAAACTACAACCCGGTTAAATATAAATTCAAAACTTGCTCTTGAAAGCAAGTTGTTTCACTTAAACAGTGACTTTGTTATTTAAGAAAGATCTCTTCATCTTCCGAGACATGAAAGTTGTTTTCAAGCACGCGCGCCACCACAGTCACATCAACGGGCGGCCAAACCCGACACTTATTAACAAAACAACAATAAAATAGCATTAAAACAAGATTAAACATCTCACCTGTCCAAACGGACGCTTTGCGCTGCACGGGCTGTTAATAAATAATCTCTGTGTTCATAGTTTGCCGCTTATTGACTAACAGGACTCCAGCTCAACCTCGCGCTGACTGATCAAACCTACGCACGAGAGCGCGCGACGCGCATGCTTGGGTACGTTGGTAGATTGACGTGCAGCTGCGGTTCAGAGCGAGTTGAATGAGCTCTGTCTAAAGTTTGCTACGTTTATTTATAAAATTATTTACAACTAAATACGTTTTATGTATGAATCGCGAGATGCATACAATCTGATACAGATTCAGAAGACTTTACTTAAAATCTTAAAGCAAATTTCTGACGCCTCTCTCTTGGAAATCATTATAACGTTGTTGTCACAACAAAACAAAACAACAGTTTTTTTTCAGGCACTTAGTTTCACATCTAACCATTTCTCTTGTATTATAATTTGATATGTAAACGTCACTGTTTATAAGGCGATGGGTAAATGATCGTATTGCGCACTCTAGTGGTCATGCCCGCGCCTCTTTCAGTTTCCTTTAAGAGCATATTTACAAATTACCTTTTGATACCTGATAATAGTTTGAGATTTATAAGGGTTTCAAAATATAATTAAACTAAACAAATACATATTGTTAACAAATAGCAAATTTTAAGGAGAGAAAAAATGACTGTTTTGTGTGGGAATGATGATGCATGTATTGTTCTTCCATGTTGCACCACAGGAGGGAATATTTCACTTATAAACACATATGCAGACAACAGCAGGTTAGAATGCATTGTGACTTTCCTCAACGTAGATCTGAGTTAGTTGATGCTGGGATTATTCACACTGAACCAATAGCACGAACAAATGTGTACATCAAACAATAAATAAGACAACACTCGAAAGTACTAAACATCTGGCTATCTAAACACAGCTGTGTTTTTATTTTACTAATCCCTTGTTTCTTGATAATTGAGCCTGTCTATCAATTTATAATTATTGCAGACAATGCTGATCCATCGCTGGGCTAAAATAACTCCTGTTTTCATTTTTTAACACTAAAGGTTTGTGAAAATACAACCACACAAGAGAACATAAATATACACAATATAAGCGAATCAAAATGTAAAAACGGATATATTTTAATTATATATAGATTTTAAAATAAAAGCGAAACTTGAAGTGCTTGTGGACAAGTGTGAAATGTCAATTTTAATAATTTTTCTGGATATTTTTCATTTTATAGTATAGCTTTCTATTTCTGACAAATGTGGATGTTTATTTCAAAACACTTCTGCATGCATCTACTTTGTGTGAATACAGTTTGACTGTTCAAAAAGGTAATACTTTAAATATAAAAAAAAATGCTGAAAGACAAACTTGTAGTTTATTTTGCTTGGAGAAAATATCATAAAAATAAAATAGCTTATATAGACAACAGTATTCCAAAACAACTCAATATATCAAGGTGTTTTAGTCTTTATCGCTGCTGCTTGTCAGACAGAGGCTCCGTCCAGCCGTGGACAGGAAGTGATGTGACAAAAGTAATGTTTATCCCACCCTCATGACCGTTTAAATTCTCAGAGGTTTCCCTTTTATGCAAGAGAATTATTCGGATTTTTAGTTGTTTAACTAAACATTTCAAGAAATGTGATTAAGCAATCGTGAAAAACTGTAATATTAATTTCAGTTTCACCTGTATTTTGCCTTTTGCAGTGCATTGAGTTGTGTTTTAGCATTAACAGAAGTGTACCTAACAGATAATGTACTGGCAGAAAATAAAAAATACAGTGTAGACGTTACACATGTAAGATTATTTTGTCCAGGAGAAAAATCTGAGGAGCAGAAAACCTATTCTACATGTTCTTAAATTGTTTAAATTATTGTATTTATGTCTTAAATATACAGTTTTATAGTATATCATTTATAAATCTCTTAATATAATTTTTTAAATATTTTTTTCCCTCAACTATGACAATAAAAATGTTTTCTGTTCTGTTCAGAATGACGATGATAATGAATGTACAGCAGAAAGACTAAGCTGTTGTGGTCTTTCTCTCTGTTGCCTGTCAGACAGAGGCTCCGCCCAGCCCCGGACAGGAAGTGACACGCTCTATTGCCTGAGGGGTAGAATGTGGCATCTCTGGCTGCTGGTAACAGCCACACAGTGACATTTATATGGTTACATGTTAAATCAAACATGATTGTGTAAAAGTAATGTTTATCCAACCCCCCTGACTGTTTTAGTTCTCAGAGGTTTCTCTTTTATGCAAGATAATTATTCACATTTTCAGCTGTTAAACTAAACAGTTTACATTTTAAATTTTGAATACCTGCTGAAGAGCTGCTAAACTTTTTTTCATTGTTTAATTTTTGTCAATAATGACATCTTTATTCAGTTCTGTTCCAATCCTGACAGTCACCATTTGTAATTGTATTACCTGTTGGACATCTGTGAGATGTTTTGGTGTTCGGGGTTGTACATAATATGAAAAAAATATTTTATAGGAGAAATGATAACAAGTGTTTTGTTGATAAACATCTACATCAACACATAAGCTTATACAGTGATTGTTATATTAAAACAACCTTTTTGGTAATTTGGTAATTTGGTGATTTAATTCACAACAATAAATAGATTTTCTAGATACTAAATTCTCAGATTTAAAATTTTTTCCCTATTTTCAAAGGAACTGTGTTAAAATACAAGGCAAATCTTACAATGTGATTAAAAAAGTCTGTGTCGGATATCCAATGTTATATAAATAAAATAAAGTAATAGTAATGTGTATAGTAATATTTATTGTTTTCCATGTTTTGTGTTTTTTCCAGTTCACTATAACAGCATCATTTCATTTGCATGTTGTCTGTGTGTCTAAAGTGATAAACTGCATTTCCTACAGAATGGCACACATGAGCCATAACCGTTATCATTTTTGCCTCATCAACGTCACAATAAAAGAGCTACCATTTACATCAAGAACTATTGCATTAAAACGCAGATGATTCAAATGATAATGTCACATTTCGATCTCTTTTTGACATGACGATCTATAAAACCTCCAGTGGTACATGTCCTCCTTACAGCTCATCGCTGACAGAGGATCCATTTCCACAGAAACAAGCCTGTTTGCTCCGAAGGCTGTAATTTCCAAGCAAGATGGCATGATTTGAGGGGTGTTTGGCAGTCATACAATAGAAGACACCTGCAACAGGCAATGGGCCCTTTAGTGAGGCAGGCGGTGGCGAAGCCCACATCACTCTGTGTGTCTTCCCTTGGCCCCGTGCATCACACGTGGCCGAGCATGCCATGTTGCAAACATCTGCTTGATCAGACATTAGCAAAACGCATAATTTGTGTGAAACAACACATATTCGTTTTTTTCCCGAAACATGTGGTTGATAACAGCACTTAGCATCTTAATTTGTCCCCCAGCAGGAGGTTGAGCAGCCGGTATCAGCTTTTACGGTTTAGCCTTTGACTGGTTGCAGTACAAATCAATGCAAGAGAGAAAACCAATAACAAGGGGGTATGTTAATATTACGACGGTGCTATTGTTATCGGTTATGTTTTGATGCTAAAGATTCAGACAATTTAAAGAAATAGTTATCTGAATTTTTTCTCATGATTTACTAAACCTCATGTCATATTAGATGACCATGACTTCCTACTTCAGCTGAATTCAAATACAATTTTTAAAATAAATATGCATATTGTTTCAAAAAGGTTAAAGCGCATCATTAAAATAATCCAAACTACTCCAGTGATGATAAATGTCATATGAAGCATAGTGATAGGTGTGAGTGTGTGTGTGACAAAGAAGTTCATCCAGTATTTTGAGTATTTTAAACAGAAACCAAACCAAGTGCAATTATATAACAGTTCTCTCTGGTTCTCAAATCTGATTGGCTAAGACCCATGCATTATTACCACCATGAAAACCGCTTCACGGTTTGTATCACTCCACCACTGAACTAACTAGTAAGTTGAGAATTTTTTAGCAGCATCTAGTGGTGAGGTTGCGAATTGTAACCAACGGCTCACTCCATCCCTCCCTTTCATAAAACTGTGGTGGTTTCAAAGGACAAAGATGTTGTTGTGTTTTTGCTTCTTTGCCAGAGGAGATCATGTGTTTGCGAAACTCGCTCTGTAGAGCAGTTTGTCCTTACTCTAGGAACCACATGGTAAATTGTAAGGGGATCCGCATTGTATGTAGACAGAAATAGCTCATTCTAAACTGACAAAAACATTTATTAATTTCTTACCTTTTTTATTTAAGGTTCGCAACCTTTTGACTCCAAGGCCCCCTACTTTATTCAACAATATTCAATGGCCCCCCTGTTAACAAAAACTCAAAAATAAGGACTGGAGTTGATAAACACTGGCTTGAGTAATTCTTTTTAAAATTCGGGTTTAAAGATTCAGGTTAACGCTAAATGGATAGTATAAATCCATGTATCTAACCATTTATAAAACTAGTCTGCATGTTAATTCACGTGGGTACGATTAGGAGTATATACCATACAGGACGTTCTATGAAATGGCAGGTTACCAGGGTCAGGTCAGAAGGTTCGCAGTAAGAACGGCTCTCACATCACATAAATACATTTGGCTCCATTGACTCCTTGATGTGATAAAGGCTGCAAACGCCCTGCAGCACTGATGTCTGCGTGACCCTCCACTTTATTGGTCAGAGATGAGACTGAGATAGCACCGGGCACACGTGTGTCCTAATATACCCACCATTCTCCAATTCTCTGTGCATAAACAAATGGGAGGGGGCAGTGACTGTCTGCTCAATTTATGTTTACTCAACCGAAATTGATGGATGTGAAAATCGAAGCAATCTGACAATTGTCCCCCGCCCTGTAAATTCATTGTTTGTGCATCTAATGGTGGAATTGAGTCGGACTGAAGTGGTCCAACATGAGAGGCTGTATTATTGACAAACACAGACCGTCTGTCCACGCATCCCCTGGTCTCCATTAGGTCCGGTTTACCCTAACTCTGCTGTAATGGCTTGCCAGCTTTTGATGAGCGGCCAAGCCACTTGTGTGAGTTTAAGGGGCTGTCGTTGACTTGTGCCACAGCTGCGCTCATTATCAAGAGGAAGTGGACGTCGCCAATGAGCGCGACCACGCACATAGCTCCCGCGTCACAGCCGCGGCCTCCTATGTTTACCGAAATGGCATCGATCCGGCCTTATGATGCCGTCAGCTCCCCGGTCACGCAACGTTTCAAAGGCAATTTACTCGCATCTGCTCCGATAAGCAATTTCAGACATAGCGTCTTATTTGTTTTGCTTTGTTTCACACATTCCATTACAGAAAAGCCTTTTATCAGCACATGTAAACACCACTCTGTCGTGGAATTGATCTCTCTTACCTTGTCATTTCTCACAATTTCTCAGTCACTCAAAAATGTACGCATGCAAAAAAAGGAAGAGCCCATGTTACCTTGAAGACATAGTGTCCTTTTAGGAGGTGTGAGCTGAAGTCTGATCAATATTTCTGATATGTAACTTGTTAATGATACATGCTGAAGACACTTTTTTGAATTTCAAACCTTTTTGGGTTAAAAACAAACAAAAAATAGTTTTTCAAAACTCTCACCTGATACTCATTCGCAAAGATAAGCTTTCAGTTCAACTGTCATGATTTTCCTGTTAATGTCAGTTTTGATGTTAAAATCTCAATTCTTTGCGGCCTACATTTTTTACAGTCAACTTGCACTAACAAATAATTTGTACTGTTCCTACATTACCTTAACCTCATCAAATTAAGTTCTCAGATTACATTAATTTTAACCATTCAACTATTAAGTTATAACAACTCACCACTGACCAAAAGCAAGTAAGTAGGGATGACTTGGAAAGGCAGATGGATTTGTGCTTACAAATTTAAGGCAGAAAATATTTTTTACATCCAAAAAAAAACGGAAATAAAATGTAATTTCATGTTTAAACAGGGATGGTGATATAGATCCAAAACGCATTGAATCCAACTTTATGAATAACTAAATATCATATCTATACTGTATATGAGGGTGGGCTTAACGGGTATACAGTAAAAACTGTACAAATTTAGGCTGCAAATAGTTTTTACAGGGTTGGTTCTCATCAAAACAGAGATTACCAGCTAAATCATAACAGATCAACTTATTTAAAGTAAGGGTAAAAATTCTGCCAGCTAGGCCGCCATGAAAACAACAAAAACATTTTCTTTATGTAAAATTACACATTTTTTCACATAATTTTACATCCGACTTGCAAATTGGCTCTCCGTTTCTGTTACGTGATATTTTTTACACATAGAAAAAATTTGTGAAATTGTAAAATTGAAATTGTAAAATTATGTAAATATTTTTTTTTACAGTGTGAGTAAATATGCAGTGACCAGCAACATGGAAAGCTCTGAAAACACCATAGCAACCACCAACTCATGCTAATTGATTTTAGCTAGTTGTTTTGCACACAATGTGTGACTTTACACCACTAACTGATACCAGACAGGCCGGTTCAATTATGAGATAAGTCTTTCTGGTCTGAGACTTGATTAAGTCATGCAGTATTTCATTTAACTACACTCACCTAAAGGATTATTAGGAAGACCATACTAATACTGTGTTTGACCCCCTTTGGCCTTCAGAACTGCCTTAATTCTACGTGGCATTGATTCAAAAAGGTGCTGAGGCATTCTTTAGAAATGTTGGCCCATATTGATAGTATAGCATCTTGCAGTTCATGGAGGTTTGTGGGATGCACGAAGCTCCCGTTCCACCACATCCAAAAGATGCTCTATTGGGTTGAGATCTGGTGACTGTGGGGGCCATTTTAGTACAGTGAACTCATTGTCATGTTCAAGAAACCTATTTGAAATGATTCGAGCTTTGTGATATGGTGCATTATCCTGCTGGAAGTAGCCATCAGAGGATGGGTACATGGTGGTCATAAAGGGATGGACAACGTCAGAAACAATGCTCAGGTAGGCCGTGGCATTTAAACGATGCCCAATTGGCACTATGGGGCATAAAGTGTGCCAAGAAAACATCCCCATCACCATTACACCACCACCATAATTGCATTAATGAGAAATTGAACAGTGTTCCTAAAAATCCTTTAGGTGAATGTATAACTCACGTCCATAATCTAGCGAACACTTGCATTATCAATGGTTATTGCTAAGTTGTTTGTTGTAAACAGATGAACACCTGACAATCTATTTTGTGGTGTCTCAGATGTGCACATACTACAAAATTAGGTTGTCACTGTCCCTTAATCTTTAGCAGGAACACAAACATTGTTTGAAGGGTAAAAATTTGTAGTTTCAGCTAATGTCTGTCAATTCATGACTCGAGGGTGAAACTGGACCGTAAAATTGATTCTGTCTTGTGTCTCTGAATCATCAAACATTAATACGGCTCGTGAAAATGTAGAAAGGGTATTACGATTTTGAGTACCATGCAGGAGCAAAAGGATGGAGATAAGGCACAGGAAAACGCTGGCAAGCAAATGTCAGAGTTTAATTAGGAGGTGCGTCCGTGGGGTAAGAGCTTTCGTAATTATCACATCTAGTTTTGTCGTAGCCTGCGGCAGGGGCTACACATGGTGCCATTACGAAAGGTAAATTCAATAATACGCTCAAACTCTGAGAAGGTTCTGGACTGATAGGGAGGATAGAGCTGCTGTACCGAAAAATGCCCTCAGGTGAGAGCTTTGGTTACAACAACTACTAAGAGCAAAACAAGGTTTATACACTGAATGGGTTGAGACAAGTCACAGCTTTGATTGAATAATGAAAATGAAAGTATTTTTCTTTTCTCCAAAAAGGTTAAATTATTTCATGGAGTGATGTCAAACCATTAGAAAATATTAAGATCAAATTATTTTGTTTTCACAACAACCCCCCTTCATTGTCATAGTACATCGGCATTGTACAAAGTCATAACAATAGCAGGTGAATTTTGCTCAATAGCTAACCTCTCAAATGTTTTCCTTATAAACAGAACGGCAGCATATTGTATTATATCATGATATTTATTTAATGGGACTTCCTTTTTTGCCTGCAGTGTTTTTTTTGTATTTGTCACTGCTGATCCGTCTGGTGTCTTCATGGCTGCTTGTTTGGAAGCCCAATGTCATATGTGAACAGGAACACATAATGCTGTATCTTTTCAGGACACATGGACTGTACATCCTTCAAAATACATTTACATCACATATGATGAACAAATGTTTTTTTGTGTTTACTAAAAGCATGTCGTGACAATCAAAAACATGATCTCTGAAAGGTAACCAATCGAATTGGTTCATATTGCTATTAATTTGATGTACTATTAGGGAGGCATATTTGAATGTGTTGAAGGTATAGTTCACCCAAAAATGAAAAGCTGTCAATAATTACTCACCATCTAGTTGTTTGCAAATCTGTATAAATCCTTTTGTTCGGTTGACCACAAAGAAAGATATTTGGACGAATGTTAGCAACTGACTGTTCTGAGGCCACCTTTGATTATCAGGAAACATTGTTGTGTAATTGTTTTGTTCTGTTGAACACAAAAGAAGATATTTTGTGGAATTTAGGAAAGCAAACAGTTCTGGGACACCTGTGACTAACTTTTCAATTTTTCCTACTATGGTAGTCAATGGTGCCTCAGAACTGTCAGTTGCTAACATTCATACAAATGTCTTTCTTTGTGATAAACGGAACAAAGAAATGTATACAGGATTGGAACAACTACAGCGTAAGTAATTCATGACACAATTTTTCATTTTTGCGTGAACTGTCCCTTTAATGTGGCTATGGACATGCTGTTACTTTTCTGGTAGACCTATGAATCTCAACCGGTGGATGGTACATTTATTTTTAAATGTTTTTAACCCCCCCTTCTGAAGTCGTCTCAAGTATAATCTCCTAAACTGGCTGTGAACAAAATGGGAAGCAATTGCACAACAAAAATAGAAACATGTACACCTGTAAACAAGGTTTTAAATTGATAGGTTTTAGAGAATTACACAATACAGATTAGTATATACCACGTTTTTAGAATGATTGAGTTTCTACTTCAATTTGGTGATACAAACTTTATAAACTGTCATTTTTGTCAATAATGCCACTTAAAATATTCTCAGTATGTCTTTTTTATTTTCCAAAGACACTGTACAAAACTAATTTGTTTCCTTCGTGAAACTTGTTGCTTTTTTCTTGAATAAAAGTTGTAATTTACTGATAACCTGCAGCTTTAGTAAGCTGGCAACTGCTGAAACTTCATTGATCTTTATTGATTTGTGAAACAATGAACTGAATCTCAAAACCAAATCAGTCCAGACCCAATAATTGTGTGATCTAAACATTTAGACCAATTCCTAGTATAAAACTGGAATCAGAACCCTACAAATTATAAGAATGTCTAACATGTTTGCCACAACATGAGGATTGATTCATTACTCAATGAACTCAACATTATAAACAGAGCATTCAATGTCACGAGACATGAACAGCAAATGTGGACCTCAAGGTCCCTCTGCAGATTGAGACGGTCACGAAAACAACCACATTCACGGCTCAAACCATCTTAGAAAAATGACATGTGCAAAAAGTGACGGAGGTGCACTTTAAATGATTTGCCATTTTGCTTGCCAGCTGTATTTTGACACATCAAAGCGCAATTATGCCAACGGGTAATTACATGCACACTACAACGGGCAATAGCGATTAGTGGGACACAAGGTAGATACGGCTTTTGTCATCAGATGTGGGAAACAAGAGATGCCATTGTTTGTTTTAAAAGTGTCATACTAGGAAGTAAAAAGGAATGTATTTTACAAATGTATATTTATATTAATATGCACTCATCAAATATGTTGAAATATGCAACAACGTCACACACCTGTTATATTGCCCGTACATGTTGTATAGAGTTACTCGAGCTGGGAATTACGTCTTCACTTTTTTCTCATTGTGTGTCTTTCGATTAAAGTGTAAAAACAACTCTCTGTATTCATCTCTTAATATTTACAATACACAGTACAATTGCCAAACTGTACATGCACAATTACATTCTTTAACATATCATTTTTGTTGTGTGTGTGTTCATTGAAACATCCTCAGATGAACAGATATACAAAAAAAATCCTCTTAAACATAAAACACCTTTTGGGTTCATGCAACATAATTCCTCATTGTCGAAAAGACTCTTGTTTGATTACAATTGGTAATATAATCATTGACTGTACAAGTGATTTCAATTTAAAATATCCAACTATATACAACAAGTTGCTGTAACATAAAAACAAGATTACATTTGTTAACTTTTTTTGATGAGTTAAAGTGACAATAAAAATATATGTTGCCATGACTTAATGATCCCAGTTTCTACAGCGCTACTTCTGGGCAACTCCAGAGTTATGGATGTGACATTTTCAGTCAAAATTAAAAATATAAATTCTCACAGAATGTATTTATTACCAGTATATTGAATAATCAGATTATATTTCAACAAACTAATGATAGAGTCCAGGTGTCAAAAGATATCGGTCTTTGCACAGGTTTTCTAGTTTAAAAGAGAGAAAAAAATGTCATATGGATGTGACAAAAAAGGATGCGTGTTTTTGATAATCGACATACCCAGAAGCAAAAATATACAACAAATGGAGAAATGATTGCTTTTCACAGACCACTTAATATATATTCAAATTTAATGTGCTTATTTAAGAGGAATATGGATTGTTATAGATGTGACAATTCTGTTATGGATGTGACAATTTACTCATACCTAAACATGGAAAACTAAGCTTTAAGAAAAAAAAAAACAAACAAGAACTTCACATGGGTATTCAAACCACCTAATATTGAAATCTGATCCATCAGCATACAAAAACTTCGATTTTTTCATCTTAATAAGGTTGACATCCCGTTCTTATTTCCACAAATATTCCTGGTTTTAGGTTAACCTTTACCATAAATCCATAAATGCCAAATGCATGATGCTGTATGACGGATCAGTTTGCAATAGACATTTTCTCCTGTAGAGTATAGAAGAACGAATGAATAACAACAACAACCATCAAATTGATAGTTTTCACATACATTTCTGCTTCCTCAGTGAACAAGATAAACCACCAAACAATATGTCGCCTCTGGGTCTCACCGAGCTGACATACTACTCTACACGTGTCACATTCGTACCCCATTGTCTCAGCATTAAATTAAAAACATTCATTGTCATGGTTATTAAGCAATATAGTTGATTACATTTAATGCAATATTTATTTGCTGTTGCTCTCAATTTGTGCATCTAATGACCCCCGTCGAGATGAAAGGTAACATTCAATGAAGAAAACGGCGAAAGCAGGAAAGAATAAAGAATTGTGGGGGACGAAGAATAGTGGGCCAGCTGTGAGCGTGCCGCAATTACTCTGTCTGAAGTCTAACAATTATGCCGCGGGTCCACACGGGAGGAGGCTACCGTCCAATCAATACGTAATTGTGATAATTGTTGTCCTCGTACCGGTGTGGGTTTCTCTGTAACTTACAGAAAAGGGATAGAAACGTACAAACAGAGTGCGATGAATAGCTGAACGATGCCATCCAGTTCGGGACGACATTTAGAACAAAAAGATCAATTTGTGGTGTGGAGAACGTGAGAAACAGGCAGCGCATGATGAGTCAGAGCATCAGGTGGTTCATGAGCAACCATTGATTCTGACATTTTAGCTTGATATTACGGAAAAATGATCTTTCATGTCCAATTTTGTTCTTAGAAGTCCACTTAGCAGTCCACAACCTATAAACCTCTACTTTGATTGTACATCTACATCAGCATTAAAACGGTTTTATAATATATCTAAATCATCACCTTAACTTGACTTGAAAAAAACATACAATTGGTTTTAAAAGCCATTTTTAGAAACAGTGTCAGTGGTGTTCATATAAGGTCAATGGGGGTCAATTTTGTTTGGTTCCCATCGTTCTTTAAAATATCTTCTTTTGTGTCTTGCGGAAGAAAGAAAGTCATGAATTTTGAGTTTTGAATGAGTTTTGAATGAGGGTGAATAAATAATGTGAATTATCCCTCTAAATGCATGTAAAACGTGTTATCCACTTACAAGTGCCACAGAGATCACAGGTTCAGTCAGATTTCATCTGCATCCTTAAAAAAAGCTTTTCTTTATTGTCAGTTTGTTTTATCTTTTGCTGTCATCTGCCCCTCCCTGTGACAGACACTATTATAGTGCACAGCCCCGAGGGTACGCAAGCACTCTTTAGCATTTCCACAAAGCCTACTGGAGACGCAACCCCTCTGTGCCCGACCAGTTGTACACGCTAAGATTGCTGGTAATCTTTTTTTAACATCCATGACCCCTCAGGCATCTCGCATTATGACTTTAATCGTCTTAAACATCAAACTGTTTACGGCTGGAGGGAACATTTGATGCTCAGGTAGGGATTTGACAGCAATTCAGTTCTAAACAAGCTGATGAAGAGACCACATTTTCACAGCAGGCTTTTGTTTCCTGTTGTTTGAAATAAAATCATTTTATTAAGCTCTGAGCATATTGCATCATTTTGGCCTTACAGATGTTGCCTGTGTGACCTAAATGTCTTCAGTTCAGATGGCAATTCCGGTGTGATAATACACCAACAACAGTATCATGCCAATGTTGTGAATACAAACAATATAGAATTGAGAAGATGCACTGCATTTAATAATTCATATTTTATTCAAATTAACATATGAATTAATAACTAATAATTATGTGGAAATGTGAAATTCTCATAATGTTGTTAGCAGTGTTACAAGGATGAATAGTGTTCTGAATGCTGATTGGTCTATACAGCATTCAAAATGATCAGTGGAAAAAGCTATGATGTGAAACACCTGTTCACCCACCACCTGTATCACTACTCATAGAGGCCATCTGTGCCCTTGCCTGTCAGTTTAACAACTTAAAAAAATCAATCATCTCAATAAAGAAATCAATAGGCAATGAACAAACATTTAGATGCCTGATATTCACTTATAATGTGATCATTATAATTATTAAAAAACGAGTTAGGTGCTTGTTCAAAAACATATAAAATTGATCAAATATTAGAGAAATATTAATAATCTCTGATTCTAGATTTGGAAGAATGCTTATAACCTAAATTGTTTTGCATTTTTTGTTCTGTTGTACACAAAAGAAGATATTTTTTTAAGAATGCAGGACAGCAAACAGTTCCGGCACTTTGTAATTTTTCATACATGGTTATCAATGGGGTCGAAGAACTGTTCGGTTACAAACATCCGTCCAAATATCTTTCTGTGTTCAACCAAACAAAGAAATTTACACAGGTTTGGAACAACTAGAGATTGAATAATTTATGAGAGAATTTTCCTTTTTGGGTGAACTACCTCTAACTCACCTCTGGTTGCTGTCACATAACATGTAAGACCCTCAGGGTGGTCAGGTGATGTTTAGGGGGTTGCTAAAACAAAAGTCAGAGGTTCAATCCTATACGGGATGACTCATAATTCTGCTCTTTCCTCATGACCACAGGGCACAATAGAGAAACGTTTGAATACTGCGCTATAAATCACTTTGGATTAAATAACTTCCACTGAATGTTAAGAGCGAAATTTAGACATACATAGGTAAAATTACCATTAAAAATTTGTTGGGGAACAATCAGATAAGGGTGTTTTATAAATTGACTATAGGATTTTATATGCAAACCACACATTTTATCAATGTAATCTATCCATGATATTACAACTATGGTAATACAACAAGTTAACTGCAAAAATCTGCAAAAAGTTTTATATAGTTATTCTTTCGATTGGGACCTGCAGTCGCTCAGAGTCTCACGCCGGCCCGGGCATATGGATCTCACGGACACAAAACGGTCAGTTCCGATCTCCAGTCAGAGGTTGCCGGGTAAACTAATATCATTAAGTTTGGTCACGATCATGCAACTTGCCAGGCCAGCTGATAGGTGGAAATCTTGTGAGCTTTAGCAATGCTCCTTTTATAATAAAAATCTAGTATAAACTAGCCCATCCTATCCTGACAGTTGCAGTGTGGGAAGTTCTGGTTACAGATGCTTCCAAATCGAGATGCACAGCTGCAATGAGGGAAGTTTTGGTTACAGAAGCTTCCCTGAGTCTTTTGCCAATGCACCTTTTATACCCAAGAATGATGAACTCAATGTTCATAGTGAAATTTATTTTAACTCGTGGCTGACGAGATCATCAAATGGGATGCCAATTTATCTGTGAACAGGATTCCCCGATAAAGCCAATCCTCATAGAGGAGAGAAGGTAATGTCCTACAGTTAAAAAGCTCTAATACACTCTTTGTTAGGTTTGAAGGAACTAGACCCTTTCACCCATCACACCAAGACCTTGACAACAATAACAAACATGATGTTCAAATCTTCATAACATGACAAAACATTTTAAACACAATATAACGAGTAAGCACCTTTCCAATTATAAATGCCTGAAGAGATGAAGTGGATGAGAGTGGTGTGATAAGAAGAGTTCAGTTCATGGACATCAACCCCTGATGGGAGGAAAGGATGTCATTCTTCATGATCTAGCAACAAATGGTGTTTGATTGTTTTATGTCCCAGCTTTACAAACAACCTTAATTCTTTGCACTTTTCCAGCTGCCTTACATGTGGCTGAAGCAAACTGTGTAACATTCATACACAAACAGGAGGCAAGTGGCGAGACGCACGCATTTTAAATGTGAACAGACAGTTACGCGGCAAGAACTGAATCGAATTATGAACGAATGCGAGAGGCTTCAAGACGTTTGACGTTGGAAAAGGAGGGGATCGGTTTGACGTCAGCAGAGAAAGTGTCTGCATAAATAACAGAGAAAGAAGGAGATGGAAGAAATTGGCTCGGAATCCCAAGAGACCACAAGAGACTTTAGACTACGATTATCATCTAAATATGCAGAACTCAAGCAGCTCCACATCATCCACGAAGAGCATCAGAAGAGCCGCGTCTGAACTCGAGCGCTCCGACTCCATCACGGTAAGATTTTTCTTTTCATATCTATAACTACGGAGAAGAGATTATGATTTAAAATAGCATCGTTGAATGCACGTTGTGACAATAAGAAATATTTTAATGATTTTGTTCGTTTTAAGATTAATTTGCACTTTGGATACCATCAAATAATCCATACAAATGTGCAAAAACAGTGGTCAGATATTATTTTGGACATTTTGCCGACTCTTTATTTTTTATATTGCATATGTTAAAATCATTGAATGCATTGGATGTGCTTTAAAAGACACTAAGACCAGTTTAATAGATATAGCTTAGTTAGGTTTAAAACAATAATGCAATTGATACGTACTGCTAATAAAAGTTGGACACTTTGTCAATCTTAAAGATCCATATAGTAATTTGATTAAATAACATGTACAGGAGATCTATGTAAACTCAAGGGTAACTTGAACCCTCAACTCAAATCACCTTGAAAAAGTCAAAAGTTAGTTCCAGGTCCTTCTCTTCTGATGCCACGTGATGTGAGAAACATAAATAATATGCACGTGCATTCATTTAAGAGTATAGTCCTTGAAGTCACAAGTTTGGGCGAGGGGAAAAACACAGGAAACAGAAAAACCTTAATGGATAGGCGCATGCACGACAGCATTAAAAATGTATTACTCCATATATTATATCATTCTCAGTGTAATTTGAGGGAATAATGTAACTAATTAAATATTTATACCAGAATTGTTTTGCATATTGTGTCGCGTGCAAGGCGCAGAACACGTAGTTCCCGTTTTACGCACAGCATTTCGCAATGCTTGGAACCCAAACGCTATAAAAACACTCAGAAAACGGCTTCACAACAGTTCATATGACTGAGTCTAAGTTATACGACAGGTTTACATAGACTGCATTGACGTTCTTATGCGCCTTTGGAGATGTAAATCAAATCCATCCGATGTCCAAAAGGTAAGCAGGGCTACGTTATTACCTAACATCATACATTAGAAGACAGCACACCTCGTCAAACTACGTGTGCTCTTGTTTTATACCTCTGCAGTCACAGAAGTTTGTGGGAAGGCGACAGAGTTTGATAGAGGATGCGCGAAAAGATCGTGAAGCGGCGGCCGCAGCGGCGGAGGCGGCGGGTCTCAGCGAGCAGATAGTGTTTGAAGAGAGCGATGGAAAGGCTTTGCTTAGTCTCTTCTTTTCTTTGAGGAGCTCAAAGAGTCCAGCGCTGTCCCGCACTCTGAAGGTTTTTGAGGTAAGCCAGAAGGGTTTTTTTCCTTAAAAAAAACGCTTTATTTATTTTAGAATTGTTACATATTACTCCAATATGTAATGCATTAACAATTATACTATTTTTTACTTTTTTTTGTAAGTTGTTGCATGAGTTACGCAACGTTTTACTTTGTATGCCATGTATTCAATTTAAAATACTTTTATGTTTTAAATTTTTTATGTAGCTGAAATTTAAATCAATGTTATAAAAGTGTTGATGATAGAAGCACATCATTACTATTAATTTACTTTCTTATGTCATATCAACTCTCGCAATAAAAGTATTAGTTTGAACTAAATTGAACTAACAGATAACAATACATCTACATGATTTATTAGTTCATGTTAATTTTATATTTAAAATCTAATGTTGTTTCTGTTAACATTAATTCACGCACAATTTACTAATACGAATGAACAATGAACAACGTATATGACTTTACAACATAATATATTAAACATACATAATATTTAAAAAAAAAAGATTTCATTTTTGTTCACCAGACCTTTGAAGCAAAGATCCACCATCTTGAGACAAGACCCAGTCGAAAGCCAAAGGATGGATTAGAGGAGCTGGAATATTATGTTCAATGTGAAGTCCATCTGTCAGATGTCAGTACACTGGTCAGCTCCCTAAAGAGAAGCGCAGAGGACGTAAAAACCACTAAAGAAGTTAAATGTACATCTGTGGAGCCATTGGACTACTAAATAAGTCTCCTTTTCTGTTTTAAGAGTAACTTACAGTTTGCTGTGTTTTATATCTTTTTCTTTATTCAGTTCACTGGTTCCCCAGAAAAATTGCTGAACTGGATAGATGCCATCACCTTATCACCAAATTTGACCCTGATTTGGATCAGGATCATCCGGTAAGCGGATTAGCTGCTCCTAGTAAGCTAACACTTATATATAATTATTCTTGCGGGCATTCTGTCGTATAGGCATGTACTTATTATTTGGTCCCAAACCAAAAAATATCTCGTTTTAGCTATCAAACATGCAATCTAAATAATATTATACTAGCAAAGGATCATCAAGGTTTATAATTTTTTCTAATATTTTTTTGCAGGGGTTCACTGACCCCGTTTACAGAACGCGGCGGAAGATGATTGGAGACATTGCCTTCAAATACAAACAGTATGTTTACAACCGTACAATTTTCCTTTGCTTTTCTGGACATTGGACATACCTTTAGATTTTTGATTGACACCTGTCTCTTCCCAGCCGAGAGCCGATTCCTAGAGTTGAATACACAGAAGAAGAAATCGGGACATGGTGAGTTCAGTTCTAATATAGATAACTTATACATTACTTTAATATTATCAG
The DNA here is from genome assembly GCA_008369825.1 of Triplophysa tibetana. Lineage (NCBI taxonomy): Eukaryota > Metazoa > Chordata > Actinopteri > Cypriniformes > Nemacheilidae > Triplophysa > Triplophysa tibetana. The sequence goes on from CM017894.1 coordinate 7,515,461, forward strand.
ACCTCACCTGCGCCGAAATGTGTGTCCATGCAGGCGTGAGGTTTACTCCACCCTCAGAGATCTGTACACGACCCATGCCTGCAGTGAACATTTAGAGGCTTTCCATTTACTAGAGAAACACTGTGGCTATAGCCCCGATAACATCCCTCAGCTTGAGGATGTGTCCAGCTTCTTAAAAGGTATGAATCAGATTGCATCATCAGCAGAATCTTAAACGTGTAGCTTAACCGATAGATCATTATGTGAGCAGCGCAAAAGATGATGGTGTTGATTCAGGGAACACATACAGATAAAATGTATAGGTTGAAGGTATTGTAAATCACTTTGGATGGCCAGATGAATGGATGTACTGTAATGTAAATTTATCTTATTCAACATGTGATTTGAATGGATTGGATCTGGATGAAACCGCAACAGTGTAACTGATCCTGTATTTATTATAGAACCTTGGGGGAGGGCCGGTGAGCAGACGCATAGCAACACCCTAGAAACCCCCTAGCAATGCTCTAATGCATAAATTTCTCAGCGTACACTAGCAACCGCCATAAACTATTTTCAGATGGTTGGTTTAACATCTGGTGCATAAAAACTTGAAACATAAAAAAAAGGTGTGTCGTTTACGGTGTAACAGTTTGCCTGGAAATAAAGCCAAATTGTGATTGGTTGCTTTTTACATCAGTCCGATGGCCTCTTGGGATGTCCTCGGCCATTAAAAGCTACTGTGGAATCCAGACCCTCTGCATGAGACTACTTTTAGACCACTGGTCCAGGACCATCTAACAAATATGTGAACCTGGTCTTTAGGAGCATGGGGACATTTTAAGAAATAGCCAAAAATACATTGTATGGATCAAAATGATCGACTTTTCTTTTACTTCAAAAATCATTCATCAATGTTTCATGAAGATATTTCACAAATTTCCTAACGTAAATATACACTGTAAAAAATAACACAGATATTTACTTAAAAAAATGAAGGTAACAGTATTACACAAAATATTTTTAAGTACTTTGAAGCATATTTTTAACGCAATATTCCATGAATAAATCAAGTAAAACTACATAAATTATTTAAGCAGGTCACATAACAAAAATTAAGGAGAATTACTCAATTAGGCATTGGATTTAATTTCTTGATCGTTTTTAACTTCATTCTAACATTTATTATTGTTCACAACATATATGATGTACAAGTAAGCTGACAGTTGACTCAGTACTGACATTAGCAGCATTGCTGTTCACTGCCTGAAAAAACACACTAGGTGAAAAAACACACAAGCAGTAAGTACAAGTACAAGTACAAGCAGCACTCTTCTGAAAGATGGTAACCACGATACTCAGAAATACAAAAAGAATATCTTCTAAATCTTAAAGACAACGGAACAATAAACACCATCAAGTCTTTCATTTCATTCTAAAGCACATAAAATAGCACTTTTTTACAAAAATGACTCTCCTAATGCAGTCGCATGCAGAGCATGCTGGGAACTCCAAAAATTCACTGCTCAGTTAGGGATAGTTCCACCATAAAATAATTAAGTAAAGATCCTTCATACAAGTTTAAGTGGGTTGAACATGATACAATTAAGTCAAATTCACTCAATTATTTGTGCATTTAGAATTCTGAGATATTTCTATAATTTTAACTTAAATTTTGGTTAAAAAACAATGTCACAATTGTTTTAAGTAAAGTTTACTCAATTAATTTCATGAAATCTACTACGACACAGAATCATTTTTTACAGCGTATAAAAACTTTATTTTTGTGAGTTATATGCTATGCTTTGGACTTCATTTGAACTTTAAAGGCAGTTTCTCAATATTTAGATATTTTTGCAACCTCAGATTCTAGATTTTCAAATAGTTGTATCTCGGCCAAATACAATCATGTACTAACAAACCATACATCAATGTAAAGCTCATTTATTAGGCTTACAGATGATCTAAAATCTAAATCACTCTTAAGACTGGTTTTGTGGTCCAGGTGCACATAATATACAATTTTAAAGATATTCGTTGAGCATTTTGATTCGGTTATAAATGTTCTGTGGGTTGTATTTTGTTCAAATGTTTTTGTAGTTAATAAAAATGAAACAGGAAGTTGTTCTGGACCAGCGTTTTTAGAATGCCTACAACCATTTAGAACCCATTAGCAACATTTGTAAAGATGATAAGATAGAGACTTGTGTTAAATTATATTATACATACAAATGATATACATTTATTAGAAAAAAAACTGTTCCGAGCAACCTAATACAGCTGGATGATTGTTTTGAAATTCCAGTGTATTCGACTGGAGGGCAGTTTACAAATCCAATAAGAAGACATTTTTAGGAGATGTCAAATTTGATCTGATGTTGCATTATCCTGTGTGCATGTCTACTAAATCAATCAAATTCATCAATCAATCAATAGAGATATTTACATTAGACATAAATGAGGAAATAAAACAGTTGTTCCAAATAAGCGGTCAGTTATACAGCATTGACATCGACACTGAACCATCTTACACGTCTTACACATCCAGAACCATCTTACACATATGCGAACCTGGACCAAAAAAAATAGTCTTTAGTAGCATGGGAACATTTTTAGATATGTTCAAAAATACATGATCGATTTTCCTGTTCCATGAAGAAATTTTGTAAATTTCCGAATGTCAAAATATCAAAACTTTATTTTTGTGAGTTATAAGCTATGTTTTGGACTTCATTTGGACAACTTATTATTATTTAGACACATTTGATCACCGGACGTCACGACTGACCATCCGAGTCACATATTATAATATAAAAACAGTCTTATAAAGCTGAATGGTGTCTTATACACATCACTTTTACCTTCTCTCTTTCTCTCTATCTTTCATTCATGCAGAGCGCACTGGATTTCAGCTGAGACCAGTGGCAGGACTTCTCTCTGCACGAGACTTTCTGGCTAGTCTGGCCTTCCGTGTGTTTCAGTGTACGCAATACATACGGCACGCCTCCTCGCCGATGCACTCGCCTGAACCGTAAGAAACTTCTAACTCGATTGGCAGAAATATAGTAAACCCCTCAGTATGCTGTTTATTGCTGTTTTCACTATCACAAACAAACGTTTGACACATTTTATAGTATTCAAAACAAAATTAAGGTTTAATTGTTGCTTTTTTAGCTCATGATAAATAATACAGTAAATGTAATGTTGTGCAAAAGTTACATTTATTCATTATCATGTGCAAACTTTTTGACCAGCCGAAACCATTGTTGCAAACAAATAACACACCACATTTTGTTATGATTTATTATGTTTCTCTTAACAGGGATTGTGTCCATGAACTTCTTGGCCACGTACCCATACTGGCTGATAAAACATTTGCACAGTTTTCCCAGGTAAAAGATAATTATTTTGCACATTTACTCCATATTTATACTACACTTTAAGTCTTGAAATCTTCCTGTTGTGTCCCAGAATATTGGTCTGGCATCACTTGGAGCCTCTGATGAAGATATTGAAAAACTGTCAACAGTAAGTACAAAGCATCTCATGTTTTTCATACTAATTCTGCAGCCAAGACTTTCAATAACACTGTAAGTCTTTCTCTTTGTGTGTTTTTTTAAGTTGTATTGGTTCACGGTGGAGTTTGGACTGTGTAAGCAGGGAGGAACAATCAAAGCGTACGGAGCAGGCTTGCTCTCTTCTTACGGGGAGCTGGTGGTAGGTGCCTGTTGTTTATTAAAGTGGATTTCAGCCCATATCCACTGCCTTAAATTTGACCTCGAGTCTGGAATAAAGTTTTGATTATGAAAATGATATTAATGCGATCTGTTGCCCTAGCATTCCCTCTCAGACGAGCCAGAGAGACGAGAGTTCGATCCAGACATTGTAGCTGTTCAGCCATACCAAGACCAAAATTACCAACCCATCTATTTTGTGTCTGAGAGCTTCTGTGACGCCACAGAGAAACTGAGGTTAGTTGCTAGTAGGTTTGACCAATGGTTATGTATTAGTTAATATAATAGTTACGTAGACAAACAAAAAAAATATGAAAAAAACACTTTTTTTTAATACTTTATTATAAATATGATATAAAATATATTATATACATATGTTTGATATTTAAAGTTTATTTAAACTAAAATGTCAATGTAAACTTTTTGCTTTTAAATAATTAGAGCTATTGTAGTTTTATTGTAGTTAAGTTCTAATTAGTAATTACTATTTTTAATTAGCTTTTATTTTAATGTGTATTTTAGTTTCACTTTTAGTCATTTTTATAATTTTATTCTAATTTCATTTTAGTAATTATACATTTTCTCTTTATTATATATTTTTTGTTTGCCATGTTCATTTATTTCAATTTTAGTTTAGTTTAGTAATTCATTAATTATAATTTTAATATTAAGTAAATTATTATTAATAAATAATTTAGCTTAATTTAAACTTATTCATTAAGGTTGTTTTAAATACTATTTTAGAGTATATACTAATATGTAAATACTTTCCATTCAGGTTGTTTTTCAAATAATATTTAGGCTGATATTTTATTTGATTTCAGTTAACACAAATATTTTAAACCTTCATTTGTTTACAATAATTCTCATCGAAAATATCACTTGTGTGTTAAACAGAGCATATGTCACCCGCATCAAGAGGCCGTTTTCTGTGCGGTTTGACCCGTACACCAACAGTATAGAGGTGCTGGATAACCCCCTGAAGGTCAAGCTGGGGCTGGAGACCATCAAAGATGAGCTGAAGGTCCTCACGGACGCCCTTAATGTGTTGGCTTGATTCAGTCACGATGAGCCAATCAGTTTCTTCTGTTTCTCTGTGCTACATACTGTATGTGACGGTCTCATGCTGTGCCTCTTTTACATCTGCTGCTACCGAAGTCATGTGCCAACCTCAAACCGCGCGATGTATCGTGACTGCAAAAACCATAACGAATCACTCACCAGAAAGTCTGTCAATATTAAATTTACACGATAGCGTAAAGTGATTCAAGTTATTAAAGCCAGAAGTTATGAATGAGATATAGCCAGAGGAAGTAGTTCACTGAATTACATATGTACAGAATATCATTGAATATGTAATCAGTAAAAATTCAGAATGTATTAGAATCTCATATATATTCATAAAATATTGTGATATAATGTGATAAATAATATTCTCCAACAGATTTGAAATATTTTATAATTTATCACTTCTGATCATCGTTGCATCAATCGTAAACACTGGGCCAACTGATCGGTGCCTGCTTACGTTTATTTTTCTTTAGAAAACACGAAATGTAAAATGTCTGAATAGGCCAAATCTTTGCAAACAGTGACATTATTGTGGAAATATAATTTCTATAATCCTAGATAAAGCTCAAAGAGAGAAGACTGTGTATTGGACACTTCATAATATGTGTTATTAGAAAGACATCAAGATCTATGCGTTGGACAGTTTGACCCTTTCTGGAAGAAGAAAAAAATAAAACAAATCTGGAAGTGTTAAATGAATACTTGGACTTTTTGACCAGATCAAGTCGTCTGAAATGGGCCTTTTAATAATGTTGACCACCAGATGGTAGTATAAGTGTACAGTAGTACATGTAAGGTAATGCACAAACGTTTATTGAGTGAGCACATACAGTTTACTATAATAGCCATAGACAGCACAATGACTGGTCTTTTGCTGTGATGATGTCATGAGGTTATGGTTAGAATTTTTCGAAGAAAAAAAACTTCCATCTGAATCCTCAAGAAACCACTAAACACATCTGACAAAAGTGGAGATTCAATCCCACAAGGATAGACCCTATCATACACTAAATCAGTAGGTGTCTAAAATATCATTTTAGTGACGCATTTAAACACATATAATAACAAATTCAGGTGTTTAAATGCAAAGCGAAAGCTATCTGTGTATTTTCTTATCGCATTTGTAGTTGATTGGACAACGTTTTAGTGGAGCAAGAAATTGTTGATCGTCCGTATCGACCTAACACTTATCTTGTCATATTAACCTCACCTGACCCCTTTATTGATGCCACAGGCAGAGACTGACCTGCACGGTGCCTCTGAAAGTGGATAATGATTTGAGCTGGACAGGCTGGTCCTATATCACAAACAGTTCTTTCCATTATTCTGCATGGCTGTGACTGGATGAAAATGGTCCTTACTGCATGGAGGAGTGATTTATTGCAGCACCCAACAGATCTTTTGGGTTTCCTGCTTCCCTCATCTGATGGATAATAGGAGACAGAGGAAGAGAGGTTTAATGTCTTTATAATGGTGCTTCCAGTAACTGAGTGCATTGATAATTCATGCCAGTAGGTCCTTTTTTCATTTAGCGTCATTCCTTTTTACATCAGCGGGGGCGCCATTTCACAGCGATATGAAACAAGTACTTTTTTCATCCAGTTTGGGAAAGTTTAGGTAACGTACAATACCTTAAAAATAAAACCTAATAAACTTGAATTTCATTGAAGATTTCCCTACATCATTTTAACGTGATTTCATTTGCCTAATTGTCAAATATTTTTTCTCTAATTGTAACGAAACCAGAATTAGCCTATTTCTCGTGTAGAGAGGCACGTGTGTTTGTTTCTTATTATAAATAGTTATCGAAGCGTTTTAAAAGTTTTTTTAGTAAGAGACAAGCAGACTTTTTGGCCCTCTATGTCAGATGTGGTGGAGACTGGTGCCTATGAAAAATAACATCTGCATCAAATAATGGCCCGTATTGCTTGCCAGGTGATGGATGACATTTCCAAGTAATTCAATCAAACCAATTAAAGTTCAATTCAAGTGCAGCTAATTGTTCAATATCCTCTCAGTACTCTGAATGGCTCAGCCTGCAAAGTGAATTATCATCATTACAGCCACTATGCGCGTGAGGATCGATAAGGCAGGTGCATAGAGGAGGAAATGCCGCCAGAAAGCGTTTCATGTTCACCCCTCGTCAACCGGGCACTTTCCATCGTAAACTTTTACATGGCCTATCCTCCTGTGGACCCCAGTAGCGAAATAATGGGATATTGGTGACGTCAGCCTTTCTGTAACGATATACATGCATGCATTTATGTTTTCATGTATTGTCTGGTTTGACATTAAAATTATATACTAAGATATAATCGTTAATAAATAACAATGATTTAATAAGCCAACAATACAACGATAATTGATATATATATTTCACTGTTATTGCTATTTAAAGCACATTGTTATATTTAAAAAAATTAAGAATTATTTTTATACAAATGTGATGCACATTTGATTTTTCTAGATTTGTTAACAGTAGTGTATTCATTTAAACAAAATCCTCCAAGATTGTTTCCCAAAATGTAATCCAAACATCTTGAATGTTGCATATGTTGCATATAAAACTAAAATGTGACGTAAATTGTCATTTTGCTTGGTTTGCTCTGCAATTCTGCTGTGTTTAGAATAAATAGAGCACTGGTCGAGTTACCGCTGGAGGTTCTTTGACCACTTCTTCCTCTCCACAGAGACATGCGCACTAGATGGCCAAGCAGGGGGGTGGTTGAGGGGGGGGGCTGTCAAGGGGCGGGTTTGGGTATATAATACTTCTCTCGGAGAACTTTTGCCTGTCGCCTGATTTTGGGACAGCTCCACACATCATCCTAACACCGACTGGAGAAACTAATCCAAGCTGCAAATTCTCAACCAAATACAACAGCACAGTATTACTTTCTAAACATTACAGCAACTGTCATGGAGGACAAACTTAAACAATCTTTTTGCCACACCTGCTTGAGAACAGACAGTTTCTTGATTAAGGTAAAATGCTATTTGGTATATGTTTTTTTTTTGTCTTTTTTCAGACTTGAACTGAATGCATTTGTTAACGCATGCATGGGAAAACGTTTTACAAATGTAGACTAGGAAAATTTTACGGGGATGGAAAATGGATAGAGATTTTTAGATAACTCATCATGCGGTCTTGTCTTGCACGACCAGTTGTGATAACGCAAGTGAGATGTTTTTTGACACTTCGATCCTGGTTGAAGCGCGCGGGAGAGAACTTGCGCAAGGGGGCGACAGCACTTTAAACGAGCGGGATTTAAGGAAAAATATATGCTGAGTTAAGAGGAATGAGATAAGAGCTTGTTGAACGTTGTGTAAGAGTGGGAGACAGCAGATAAAAGCTTTTTTCGGCATGGATAAGCGAGTCCGACTTACTTTAAGCGTGTAATTAAAAAGTCGATGCATGCAGCACAATAACAGAGACTTCACTGGAAAATGCACAGCTTTTGAGATGTATCGTTGATAAACAGATATTTAGATTTAATAATGATGTCTTGATAAAACAAAATGCATAAACAATTTCATTTAAATAAATAATATTCTTTATTTTTATTTTGTCATTTCCCATTTGAAGTATTATTTTATTAATAAATTACTGGAAAACATTTAAACAGAATGTGTGTCAATCATGGGCTTATCGATCAATATCTCTTTAGAGCGTAAAGCATGATTTGAAACTAATAGTAATAATTCAAACAGTCTTATCGTATGGTATCTATTATGTACAAAAATGCATGTTCTCATCTCCTCAGGTCATAAAGATGTACTGGTCCATACGGATGCCCATATGCATCTTGTTTTTAACCCTGTCTGCCTTCGATGTGGCTTCAGCCGAAACATTATGTGGTGGAGAGCTGGTGGACGCCTTACAGTTTGTCTGCGAAGACAGAGGCTTCTATTTCAGTATGTACATTTCCATATCTCTGTATTTTCTATGCTTTGGCATGCCCACCTATTCAGCTGCGTATTGCTTTGAGAATGTTGATGTGCGTGGTGAGGTCACACATTACCACGTCTCGGCGAATTGTGCTGACTGTGCGCATTCAGTCGCTATATCTGCGATTGCATTTGAAAGGATGCTAGCCGAGCCACAATGGCCCGGTTGTTTACTTGCACATTCCTCCAGTGAAATTAATAGTACCCAAGTGGCATTCCATTCACCTCCCCAGAAATGTTCCCAGGCTACACTCAATTGAAAAAAAGTTGTTTACACGGCTGGATGGATTGGGACAGCTTCATTATCAGTTTAGCGTAACCAATATTTCAATGCAAAGGTCGTGTATGCTTGATTGTAGTATTGCACTAGATACGACTGTTGAATGTGCACCTACTGGATGCTTTGAGGGGTCAAAAACTCAACTTTCAAAATATTTGTGGTCTTCGTCAAGCCAGCACGGACAAACAGACAGGTCCTTTGTGCTCTCGTGGCCGCAGAAGCCTAACTGCCCAGAACGATCATTATCCAATTTGGGCCAGCAAAGATTTTCCTCCCTCCATCCACAAGATCTACTCCGGTTTAATGTTAACCATCCTACAATCAGGAACCTTTTTTTTTAGATCAACACAGCTGTGAAAAGTTTGAACCGCCCACATAATATTTGACTGAAAATCAATCGTTCGGTCCTTTATTCAGTGTGTGTCCGGTATCTTCCATCCCATCTTTGCTGAGCTGGCAAAGGACAAGGTCAAAGGATATGCAGCGTTTTTATCTCTCTCTCTCTCTCACTCATCCTAACAAACAAACGCAAAGAGTTTAGCCTTCAGTTCTATTCTGATCTTCTGTTCCCCGAGTTCCTGGTGAATTCTTCGAAACTAACGTTCGTATAGCTCTATTAGACGGCATAACAATGTCAGCTCAGATTTTAAATCAAATAAACAGACTCCATTTTGTGCCACAGATTTTGGCATAATTTCACTCCGCAGATGTACCCCGGTCCAAAAACAATGAATTGATAATCAAATCTCGCTTTGACAATGGAATCAAGGCAGTGTAGCTTGATTTACATTGACTTGTTTGTTGGTTTTGTTCAATAGGTTTCCTTGGTCGATGGCAACTCCTTGCTGGGAAACCCAGTTTAGGAAACAGCATGCTAGATGATTTCTGGCTTGTCTAATGGAGTTATTACATACTCAGAATTGGTCCATTGCTGGTAGACCACTTGGTTAGTTGTTGGTCCATGATGGTCTGCCAACTTGGACCACCAATAATCTTCTACCAGGTTTCAGCCTTGGATAGAGTTCCCAGCATGTCTGCATGAAAATGCAGATGTCTTTAAGTTTACATCCAAAAGATTTTCAAATAAGAAAATATCACCCGCTATTTATCGTACAAGCCATCAATAAACCAAGTTTACAACACCACGTTTAGTATACAAGTGGGATAAACACACAAGCTAGAGCACAAACATCTTTAACCCGTTCGTCTTGCTTTGTTTAACATGTCACATAAGCAATGTTTGTTGTATTACAACATAGCGCCCTATTTATCCGGAAGGTAATTAAAGCCATGTCGCCAATAAACTACTCATGACATTCATTATTGTGCCTGCAGGTCAACCCAGCAGGTCGAACAACCGCCATGCACCACGTCGTGGGATTGTGGAGGAGTGCTGTTTTAGCAGCTGTAACCTTGGTCTGCTACAACAGTACTGCGCCAAACCTGCCAAGTCGGAGAGGGACGTTTCAGCATCGTCTCCACAGGTCATCTCTGTGATGCCGGCATTAAAACAGGTATGTCGGCTTTGGGAAACAAACAATGGCTTTCCAGAACTTTATCAAGCTCACCATCTTGAACATCTTGTACAGTTTCTGCTGAACACACGCATCCCAGTATGCGGGTTTAACGAAAACAGGCGTGAGGATGTTGGATGTAGTAAGCAAGCATCACTTCAAACTGCTGATCAAGTGGAAAATTATTCGAGCGAGAGGTCATCTGTTGGTTTCAAATTTTACTGTAGATTTACAGCATGCGGTTGGGTTACAAAATCAACCAGAGAGACCTGGATGTTGATTATGTAACTGGACACTTGGTTCTTTATCTTCGGTTTGGTTGTGCCAGTCTATTTGTCTTGCTGAAAATGAGTTCACAGTCTTGAGATATTTTCTCACCTTGTTGTTCATCTTCTTTCAACAGGAGGTCCCAAGAAAGCACGTGACCGTCAAATATTCCAAATACGATGTATGGCAACGGAAGGCCGCCCAGAGACTACGGCGGGGCATCCCGGCCATCCTGCGAGCCAAGAAGTTCAGGCGGCAAGCGGAGAGGATCAGGGCCCAGGAGCAGCTCCACCACCACAGGCCTCTCATCACGCTTCCCAGCAAGCTGCCGCCCATCTTGCTTCCCACAGAAAACTATGTCAGCCACAAGTGAAACCAGGAGCTTTTGCACAGAGTTGATAAAAAAAGACTAGGGGATCAAAGCTTTTTGTCTCTGACGTCATTTCTGTGGCAGTCCTCTACAACCCACCTTCCTTCCCAACCAGACATGCTCACATGCTCTTCCAGTTTCTATTCACCAACGACAAGACACGTCGAAAAGCAGAGGAAAAACGCTGAACGCGATTCGAGCCAAGAAGCGAAAGAAAGACGCGGACGTTTCGCCGTCGCAGACAGTTCGGAGGACATCAGAACTTGAGGAACAGCTAGCATGAAAGAACCAATTCCACTGCATTCCCCTGAGATGAAAGTATCTCTCTTAGTCATTTCACACATTAGTTTGCACCTCTAACTATAAAGGGACATCCACACTGTAAGGAATTGTTGTTAAATTAGATTCCTGTTCCAGCACCTTGTAATCACAGTTGAAATGCAGAGGAGAGTCTGCGAATTGCACATCGCCACGGATTACGTCAAAGTTCTTGATAAGTAAATAAAAAGGCACTATTTTTTATGGACTATGAACGTGTAGCTCAAAAAAATGTCATGGTGCTAGCTTTGGGAATGGACTCAGAGGAGAAGGGGGAAAAAGCACGTTTTCTTTTCTTTAAAAAATTATTCAACTTTCCGTTTTAAGGAAAGTGTGACTTTTGAACGTGAACACAAGAGCATTTTGGCTGCAGAGGATATCGCTGCATGCAGCTGTGTCTGTTGTTCCAGAAGACATGATATGAGGTATGGCCTTCGGTCCCATCGCTGCTGTCGCAATTGAAGAAAGAGCGGCGTAGGGACTTTAACTAGAACATGTTGAAACGCACAGAGACGTGGAGATGTTCTCTCCTCTCTAGCGTGGCTGCACAGAACCCCTGCGTTGCACTGCAGGAGAGCGGGACGTTATGATTCTGAAAAAGTGGGATGTTTGTATTTTCTATGTTTTTTTTCGCTTCGAGAGAAAGAAGAAAAAAAAAGGCCGGCCTTCGGTGTCTGGTACAGTGACATTCTTGTTGTTGCAAAATAGGCTTTGTGTTTTTGTAACTTTATTTACAGTTCTGAAGAATGGCACAAATATCAATTCAAAGGGAAAAAACGCAATAATGTCAACTAACATATATTTTTAACGTTTATCCGTACAGTAGTATTCACATGCTTTTGCCTGAAAACAAATACTTGAATATATATATAAAAATATATGTATATATATAAAATAAATACGAATATATTATAATTAGTTTCCAGGGACATCATGTAATATTCTTTTAGTCTGAGCTGTATCTTGCATAATGAGCCGCCTAGCTTCTCTTTTATTTGTTTAAGTACAAATATGGGCACTGTATAAAGGCATTATTTATTTTGTTATAAAATTATATATTAAAATCGGTCCAAATACAGTAATATACTTAGCACTGATGCTCAACTGACAAACTTTATGTTGTACGCTCTCTCTTTATACCCATTTTACATGTTAATGCTTTTATAGACGCTTTGTACCAAAAAATAGTTGCTTTTTTGGTTCGCCACGGGGCTATTTTCAAATCAATATTTTAACAGCAGCTGTAGCCTGGATCGCTTAGGCATGTCATAACACAAAAATAGGCACATACTCGGAAGGTTTTTTCTCCATCCAACGTGGCTTTTTAATCTGCCAAATGGATTTGACTTTTTGAGGTTTTATTTTAATGCAAGTATTCGCATACAGGTCTTATATATACGACGGTTATACACAAGCCACTACAGTTTAAAGCCACTTATTTGTTTTATATCATAAATGTTGCTTCTCTGAAGTATAGCACTGGGCTTTTGGGGGTATAGAGGAGATGAGGAGCCTGCAGGAGGTGTTGTCCCCGGTTCAACGTTTCCTCTTGTCGCTGAGAAATTAAACTGCATCCATAGTGCAGATTAAAAAAACAATCCACTAAGATGTCATGAAGGACTGTTGTCAAGAAAACTGTTTATCAAAGGGGAAGTATCTATATAGCCTACTTCTATATGATCCACCATCTGACTGTGCTCGAAATCCTCTTATTTCCGTTCAATGGGTGTCTTTTCAAGTCCTCAATGTATCTCCATCACAACTGATGAAGGGCTAACGTAGTAAACCATACTTCAAATAGTAACCCCAATACTCAGGAAATACAAGCGGATAAAGCGTTTGCTTCAACAGTTGCTTGACGTATTGCGGGTCTGGGACCACCGCAAACTAAAACAAGGCCATTTTTGTAGATTCTCAGCAACAAGCCGATGTGTTATATGTGCCCCATTACAAGGTGATGACAATGAACCCATAGCATTGCTATGCAGTGCCTGCAGTCTACACGTCTGCCTTGATAATTGAATATTTATCAAATTTTTCATATTGGTCGTGAAAAGCAGTGCAATTATTGTAGTTATCATTATCATTGTTGTTATTACTCGTACATCCCATATTTCTGGAGACATTTTGTTATCACATTATAACTGAAAGGATTGCATTGCTCTGTCATTTCCTTTCCAAACGGTTACTTCCTGTGTGAACCGCACAAGGGAATATGAACTTTTGCGCAAAAATGAAGGGATCTTTTTCATCTGCAACAGTTTGATATGAGTAGCTCACGCAGCCTGTGTGTGTTTTAATTTTTTAACCTCTGCACGCTAGAACGTCCGAAAATGCACAATTCATGTACATTCATTTTTAATATCAATAAAAACCATTTTATCAAACGTTTCAGTCATGTGTAAGCGTGCTTGTGTTTTTTGCTGACGTGCTATGTAAATAATTTAGTAGATGAAATTCCTTGATGCTTTTAGCATGTTTTCTGCACTGGGTGAATGTGTTCCAACTACGGTACGTGGAAGTACTAAAAATGGAAGTACACTCAAGGAAGAAAGTCGTACAGATTTAAATCATATTTCGAGTTAAAAGTAGGATAGACGTATAGCAACACAAGACTTAACAATAAAAGACTTAAGTCTTGTGACATAATGAGGGTTGATCAATCTAAACACCGATCGTCAATCAATGTTTCTGAATGTACGTAAACATAATTTTTAAGAATGTACCTACTGCATCATTTGAAAAAATTGTCATGTGGAGTTTTGGGTGAGTAAACATTATTCCTTTAGGATGAATCAGCTTTTGTCCCTGTAATTCAGAAGTCTGTTTGAGATCTGCTCGGCGGTTTGCCTTTTACTGTCTAGAACAGCTGACTAAGAACTATGACCGCTTCCTTCAAGCCTTTTAGATTCCTTTTAGCTATCAGAGCGCAAGGCTGCACGTGTTCAAGTAGAAGACTAGTTTGTGACATCAGCTATTTGTGCGTGAGCGAGCACATGTGTCTGTAACACACTATAACGATGAAGCACGAGACGCCGTCTTTGAGAACTCCACGTGAATAGCATTACAAGGGGAGAGGAAACCTTACATGTGGAAAGTTGTTGACCTGCGTTGCGACGGTTTAAATATTAACAGCCGCTTCTTTATAATTCCATTTTCCAGCGACGGATTTCAAACAGGAAACAGCTTCTTTACAACACAGATAAATATTTCATTATGTAAACTGTCGTTCACCTAACCGTGTACTAACTGAGTACACATTTTCCCTGAGGAGAGGACATACACACTTTAAAATAAAGGTCGCTACTTTGTTGGTATGTAAGTTTATAAAGAACCCTGAACATCCACAGAACTTTTCTGTTGAAAAAAGGTTCTTTATAATGAAAAAGGTGAGAAAGAACAACACAATCTCGTGGCAATTTGTAATTTTATAAAGTAGTTATTTGTATGAATTCAAATACATTCTCATTGTATATCTCATTCTTACAGTTAAGTGCGATCTGCTTTCAACCCACTGACAGTTAAGTTTATGGGGAATTCTGTAAAGTAAAACAATAAAATGACATAAAAGTACCTTTTTTTACAGTGTAGGGTTAATTTGGAGTCCTATTTTTGAGTAATTATACGTTTTTGGATTATTAATTTTTATAAATAATTCATGGTTCATTTTTGTACGATTCAATATCATTTGAAATTTACCATAATATAGTCATGCTGTATTTCTGTGAAATCGGTTTGGAAAGAAATTTTTCTCTTATGAACCTTTAATAGAAAGATTATTTAGAAAAGAAGAAAAGAGTTCCTATATCTGTTAACATTTTATGAGGAGAAAGTGAGCTGTGCCTGTATACAAGCTGCCACCACAATGCTATGCTAATGCTAAGCTTGCGGCTAGGCAATAACAGAGGTGTTTTTTAGGATTTAGGCAGTACAGAAAGTCTCTGAGCAGATTTTTGTAATGGTTTGTATAGTGTGTTATTATGTTTGCATGCTGGTTTGCTGGTTTGTACTGGTTTAAGCTGGTCATGTGCTGGTTTAAGATGGTCATGTGCTGGTCCTTAGCTGGTCTAAGCTGGTGAGGAACCAGCACATGACCAGCTTAAACCAGCAAAGGACCAGCTCATGACTAGCACAAACCAGCATCAAAACATACCTAAAACAGCGTATGCTTTTTTTTCAACAGGGTGGCTTTATTCAATTCCATAACCCTAAAGTGTTGTAACAAACGGCACTAGCAATTGCATTCTAAGTGGACGTTTTGTTCCCAGGCGTTTTTATCATGAATCTATTGTATCCTTTACAAGGCCATGACCCAATAATCATAATGGCTGCTCAGTATATGTCACCCCCTATAGCTCTCAAACATAATTCCACCCCATAACAAAATGTGCATCTATTGTTTACAAGTCAGAAACTATGGTTACATAATTAGAAAGCCTTCCCCGTAATACCGGTTGATTAAGAACTGACAATTGGATCACTTGTGGAGCAGTGAAGAAATACAATCTCGCTTTTATGCGGTGGTCCTGCTATAACAAACACAGCATTGGCTGAGATGTGGAGTGAAACTGATTTCATTATGAAATCAGGCCCTTTGAAACAAGAAAAGAAAAGCGAAATTTAGCTAGTTTTAATCTTCAAACAAAGCCAAATAACATAAAATCATGTCCATTCGGGGAGTTTGCCGGGTTCGAGGCTAGCCTCCAAAATGACCCCCGTTTGCTTTTTTGTGAGCCCGGAGCAATTATAGGAACTTGAGAAATGCCTGGCCACGCTCGACCCAAGAAAAGTGCTGTTAGCCTCTACGGTCAGGCCAAAACCTGTCGACCGCTGCCAATCCACTTTCAATAGTTGGCTGGGACTCCAACGCATCCCGTGCCTCCGACCAACCACAAGTAAAGCTTGTGCACTTTGGCCAAGTCTTATCAGAGCCTCTGTGCCCTGGCTTCGAGCTGACAGGAATTGTGAGCGGCGAGGCCGTCCGCGTGTATTCATTAGCAGCCGGTTCTGTTGTTACATTTCGTTTTTTTCATACAGAGGAGTGTTCCAGCCGCAACTTTTGCGAGCAACCAAAACTTTTGGCCACTTCGGGGACATGTCACTTTCACAGGTACTGTACCAGTGTGCACCTGTGAAAACAGGTGTGGAACACTGCTGGTAACATAATCAGCAGTTTTAAGACTAAATGTGCTGTGAGGTGCAGCCAGAAAGAACATGCTGAGTTGGCGTAACCTTCAAATTCATTCTTGATAGGTGATGGGTTTGCAAAGATGTTGTGATAAGAAATTTACATGCAGGCGAACATTTTGAACACGGTTGGAACTTAAAGTACGAAAGATCCAGCTATAAATACGAACATCAGAAGTTATTTCAGGTGCTATGAGAATTCAACCCTGGCCACAATCAAAGTATTTGCAATGGATTAGAATGTTTTTCATGGTTTGTGCGCATCTCCAGCACTCGCGTTCTATGTTCTGCAAAGAGCCGATCGCTCGCAACATTTAAAGAGGTCATCGGATGAAAATCCCAAAAGTGCAATAATCGGGTCCCCGGTGCATCTAGCAGCCCAGAAAACGTGAAAAACAAGACCCCAGTAAGTAAAAACCTGCTTGTTTGCGTGAATAACTTCAAGCCGTAGGGCTTTTTCAAACTGGGACAGTACAAGCAGGATTAGCTTCAAAGTTGTTCCTCAAGAGGGATCGAGACCAACTGAACGAGACAAAGCTGCCGATGTAAGTAATATTTCTCCACAGTCTGTCTTAAAATACATGTACCGTATATGTAGGAGGATAATGTTAGCATATGATTGCGAAGGGAGATAAGTCAGTCACGGCCTAAATTGAACATTCACAGAAAGTGTGAAAATTACTCTATATTTATATGTTATTTGGCAAATGGGGACTTGGAAGTTTAGCTGTATGTGTGTAAGCACATTATGTGCGTTAATATGTTTAGCTGCGGCAAGCTGTTTGTTTTGCCATTGAACAAGTTCGAACACTGCGGTTAGTTTCGTTTTAAACGTATTGAATCGTTCGTCCTTAGGCCGAAAAACATTCACAGCATTCTAGTTATGCTCTCACGTTGTGTGTGTAACGTTATACGTTGTCAAAGACAAGCGACAAGTCCATGTTTCGCTGAGATCTGCAGGTGCACATTCCGTGGATTTTGGGCAAGCATACACACACAACTTGAGCGCATTAGCATGCGCTATTTGCTGTGATAGACTTTTTAGTCTCCAGACAAATGATTTGAGTTGTTTACAATGAAAGGAGTTCAGGAAACATCATTTAGGTAAACCATTGCCATGGCAGTACTACACGTGTTGTGTTGACATGCCGGGCGGAAGGGGGAAGGGGTTCGCTGTAACTCATTATCATTTAAAGAGACATGCACTAAAACGGGTTGCTGTGAGCATAGCTGTTTTTGATGAAGCAAAAAGGGTTTTGCTTATACAGCCATTGAGTGTTTTTAAGCAAAATATATTCCAGACATTTCATGAAGACCCTAATATATCATACCAACTTGTTGAAAGTGCTCATCTGATCAGTCCTTTAAACATTAACGGTATTGAATTTAACCTCACTGCCAGATATATTACTTTAGCAGTTTACTTATATCCTTTCTTTACTTTATACCTAACACAGATGAGAGTAACACATTTTTTTGTGATTTTCGATTGATTTGGCACATTTAAATGAATGGACCCTGATGTTGTGTGTTTACTGAAGAAGCTTGTTGTGTCTTAAAATCTAACATCCTGCTAAAACTTATGTGGTAAGACAAGAATATAATGTAAAGCTTAAAGATAATGTTTATTCATTAAATCACAACCTAATTTGATCCTCCATATGAGGGGTGATATGTGTTTAAAAGAAATTAGAAAACAGATTTTAACCATGTGCCTGTTCAGAAGTTAGGACGTGCTATACGTCTCAGTAACGTTGCTGCAACGAATACGGTACGTTCCAGGTACGTCTTCAGGAGGTAATGACCATATCCCAGCAATGTCCAATGCCACGTCGTCACGACGACTATGGGAATAACAAAGAAATGTCGCTTGAACGTTATTAAGTATGTCGCTGCAATGAATTTGGTACGAACCGGATACGTTGTCACAACGCATGTGTTAACTGGGAGTGTACCAATGTGCTCTAATGGCTGAAAACAACTGTTTTAACATTTTAATCCTAATGAGAAAGTGACTGATGCCTGTTTAAAAGTCGCCGCTACAATGCTATGCTAATGCAAAACTAGCGGCTATGCGGTAACTGTATATAGATGGCTTTTAGGATATCATTTAATAAACCTAACATATTTTATAGAACTATAAAATAAATGAATAACATCACCTATGGATTTTCCTTGAGTCTCTAATAAGACTCTAATCAATTTTAGGAACGACATTTAGCTAGTCTAAGAGGGTACTACAATGAAAGCTACAATATCAGTTCTTAATCAGTTGGCAAGAAACCTTCTCATTAAGTTAACAAAACAATATAAGGCTGTCTAAGTATTATCATGCTACAGGACCGCAGAGTATCCAGATGCTTTCAATTGTTTTTTATCTGTTAGTTTACATTTTATAGGAACGACATTTAGCTAGTCTGTGAGATCTCTTAGAAGAAAATTCTAAGTCGGTCTCAGTTTGATCTTATCTTGTAGGCTACTCTCATTGCTTTCTTGGAGAAACAACTAAGGTATTATTCAGATTGTATTGGTATTTTTTGTTTTTCTTGTGGAACTGATGAGTTAGCTTGCTATCAAAGCACCTGCCAGCTGCTGTTATGCCCCTGGTTTGATTTCACAAAATTCTAAACTAATCTAGATTGAAATGGATTGAATATCACATGCCTCTTGCCTGGTGGAGGGTACTACAATGAAAGCTACAATATCAGTTCTTAATCAGTTGGCAAGAAACCTTCTCATTAAGTTAACAAAACAATATAAGGCTGTCTAAGTATTATCATGCTACAGGACCGCAGAGTATCCAGATGCTTTCAATTGTTTTTTATCTGTTAGTTTACATTTTATAGGTATATGAATTGCAAAAACTCTGATAAAGGTCAGTAAATACCCCAAGCGACTGCTTATCGACTGTCTCTCTTCACAATCAAAATCACAATGACATTGCAGATATTTTTCTCATTACATTGTCATTTTCAAATGGAATTCCAAGTCCAAAGTTATTGTTAATACATTTGTTCCAAAAAAGCAAAATGATAAACTCTTTAAGGCTTTATTCAGGAAGAACATTCATGAAAACAGCCAAATAAATGATTGTGGGTGTCTTCAACTTTGACATCATATTGTTGTAAAATGGTATTTTTAAATGTTTTAGTCCTCTTTTAATGTCCAGACTCAAACTGATGTGGTCACTGGTTGAGTCATTACTAATATTAAACCGAAAACTTGAAAGACCTCACATGTCGCCTGAACAAAACTGCGACTGTGGTTTTTCTTCTGTTCCAGGTTCTTCTTAGGTCTTTTGACGTTTGATATATTTTATTAACCATTTCAAGATTTATGGCATTATGGTATGGAATGGAAAAACCATAATGGAATTTGAAATTCAGTGCTGTGAAGTTTGAGGAAACTGCCTGTTTTTTTGTACCTTGATGATTAAAGACCATTGCAGCTGTCAGACATTTTTGCTGTTCAAAAACAAAATGTCAAATAATTCCATTTCTACTATTTGCATGTGGATGTACCCAATTAATTCACACAAAACTAACCAAAATCTAGTTTTGGTTACACACACCCATTGGCAACAGAAACAACACTGTTGTATGGGAGCATTTGAGAAGATTGGTAGAAGACATTCGATGCTGCCATTGTAACCATCAAAACAAAAATCGGATTGGTCGAATTCATGCTGGCTGACTGGGCACTTTTTGGAGTAAACATTTCCTCGACTATGCAATTCTCCGAAAAATGTCAATTTCTTTTTAATGCTTCACTAGCCCATCCAGAGTTTCTCCTGCAGTGTCAGTGCACTTGCATATCACAAATGAAAAAAAATACATATTAAAGCGGCCCTAACACACAGGGTTTCTGCCAACACATATTAATCTTGAGTACCTATAGTGTTATATTGCATACGTCGTATCTTCAAAGAGTATTTAGTTTGATCACATTAATAAAAGATAGATACAGCTGTACGATTATTTCTGAAATCTTAGGAGGGGAGGGGTAGGCTGAACCAATACACATTGTCAACAAAACACAGACATCAGTTCCACTCACCGCATGTGGTTCATGTCATGCATCTTTTAGCGCTGGGACGGCTCCATATATCCATATATGTTTCAAACAATCTCCAAATCCAGCGTTATATCCACCGTTTATATAACATTCATCACCCAAAAGTAGTGAACAAACAAAAACCTGAACTTCGCGAACATATGGTCTCTCTCTCTCGCCTGCACACAAGTGAAAGTGGCATATGCTTATGCTCTTTCTCCTGCTCTCCATGATGCCACGTGGGCGTGCTGCCTGCTTTTCCGGGATAATTGTCCAATAAGGGACTAAGAAAAATGGTTACAAATCAGTTTTATATGTTTGAAAAAAACTTTCCGAAACATGTACGATCGCTGGGGGAGTGTATTGAGCACAGAAATACTACGTAATACACCCAACTCGTTTTGTGACAACTTGACCATGTTAAGCATGAGAAGACAGCATTTTAACTTTGTAAAGAAGTCAGAATGTATTAAATACCGTTGCAGCACCCCTTTAAAGCTATGTGAATCAGGATAATGTAGGATATTGACGCTATCCTTCTTAAACCTTGTATATCCGTTTTATTGGCTAGGTATTTATAAAACCTAGTGACAAACATAAAGTGTGACAAACAATAATGATTTATGGCAGAAATTTTTTATTTTGAGAAACGAGGTTTCAGAACATTGTAAAAATCCTGTAATTTTACAGAATTTTCTGTATTTGTTTCAGAATTTCCATATAAAATTGTACAGGTTTTTTTACAGGTTTTTTTAGGTGTTTTTGGAATACGATCAAAAAAGTTTAAACATTTATATTTATAATCAAAAAAGGAAAACATGTAAATTTACAGGAATTGTTTTTTTTAAATACGGTCCAAAACTGTAAATTACAGAAAAGGAAAATAAATTATATCCTGTAATTTTACAGGAAAATATCTACGGAGCTTGAAAAGCTACTGTTCTTTCACTGAAATGTTAAGTGATGTCACACTTTCTGGAAAAAAATGTGCTTATGACTGCACCACATTTTTTTTACAGTTGTGGAAAAAAGCTGGGCAACAGCTGCACATGCCCTCTTTATTATAGAGATGTAAAGTGTTGGCACAGCAATGCATCAATGTTAATATTAACAGTTTTTGTGTGAACATAGTGAAAAGGACTCTGTTTGTCAAAACGTCATCTCTCCCACTTTAAATTATGAAATATTATTATTAAAGAGATTGCACAGCAGAGGTTTGAAATGGAGAGGTATGGAGAGGTTAGAATAAGAGACTAATACCTCCTTTATACTCACAAACCTCTCATAAAGAGACCAAAAAAGTGACAAAAATGCATAGAGAAATAACAATGTTTTTTCCGTCTGAAATGTGCCACACAGCACCTTCACCCTATTGATTGTAATTAGAGAAACTGAAGGCAGTTATTATGTTAGTAAGTCAATCAATCAGTGAGTGACTTTTCAGGTCAGGTAAACACTGGGCTCGGTATTATTTCCTGAAAAGCAGACAGACTGTGCGTGTGTGCAATTTATGTGGCGTATAATTTTGGCCTTAAGTGAAGTTTACTCGTCTCCTCTAAACCTACGCTGTGTTATTTATTCGGAGCAGGTCGCCCAGTGTCGTCCTAGATAGTAGTAAATGTGAATGAAACCCAGACAGTGGAAAGCTGCCAGATCTGACGTCTGCCCCAGAATGCCGCAATCAGTCAGACAGGGGACAAAGGACAGATGAATCACGGTGACCGTTTCCTACTTTTATGGAAAACGTGGTGCTCTGTATTGCTTAATCTTGCAACATTTTAAACTTAGTTTTGTAATTTTATCTTTCTTGACCAAATACAGATGTGCTCACATTATTCATATTTTCTTTCCATTGTTCTTTTATTAATTAACAGATCAAACTGTTCAAGAACATTTGGGATGGTTGTTACTGTTTCAGTTGTCATATCAACGGCAGCAAAAAAGCAATAACAAAAAGTAGAGATTTAAGAAATAGTGAACAAATCTTATAAACAAATCTGAAGCCATTTTAACAAAAAATGCATGTCACCATATATAAACTGAAACACTGTTGGAAAGTTTTGGCTAACATACAGTAACCAAAGACAAAATAACTCTTTTCAGTTTATAACTGGTCATGTGGTCAAGGTCAACAAAACATTTTAAACAGACTTAAGCTTTCACTTTTTTTAAACAAGTCTGTGCAGTGTACATTGTATGTATATGCTGCATTCAATAAATAGATACAATTCCCTTCCCAACAACGTGAGTCTGATCAACATACCAGACAAATTGGCAACGTCTGAGAGAGATGCCTTTGAGACCTTGAGTGTTCCTATATTTTTACTATTTTGGGATCTCAATAATGTCACATTTTGAGACTAATAAATCTATCAATATTAACTCCATTATATCCACCAAATACTTTCAAGAACAAATTGTCAGGGCTGTGTTTCATACGCTTGTGTCAAACAAATGACTTTTTCTGTCTCTTAATGTATTTTCTCACATTGCTCTAATGAAGTTAAAAAGAAGCACCTGAGCACTTAATAAAGATTCATGAGCTGTGAAAGAACAAACTTTTGTCTGTTTTATGTACAGATTTAGATCTGGTGTTCAAGAGACAGTTCACCCAAAAAAGAAAAAATTTAAATGGTGGTCAAATAAATTTTCATATCTGGGTGATATTCGCAATCTGGTTGATCTTGTTTTTCAAAACTCTTATTAAAAGTGTTTGTACTAAAGTAGTTTGAATGAAGTCACTCTAATTTTTCAGTGCAATTCAACTTCTTTCCATGCACTGTAAATTAGGCTAACCATCATTTATTCTTCATTAATTCTCACTTATGTGCATATAAGACAATATTTTAAAATGGGCAACCAATAAATGCTTGACATGACAGGTCATTATTGGAATCACAATGACGTAAAACCTCAAAAATAACACCTCTCATAAATTGTTATTGTCGGGCTGTCAACAATCTCATCTGGAATCGAAGACCATGATGTGCAAGTGGTGCTGTTTTAGTCATTATAAATTCTACTGTACCTTCAAAATCCCTAAGCAAGAGTTGAAAGAGTGAAAGCTGAGCCACTGAAAAGGCAAGGAACAATTTTTTATAGGTTAACTTTGTAAAACATTGATGTAGTTGCAAATAACTGCCACGGATATTTTTTTGAGAAAAACAGTGATAGTGTTGATTTCGGCTCCAATAATAAAACACGATTAAACATGCATTAAATTAAGTTTACCCCACACAAACTATTGTTGAGACCAAGTGAAAGCCAAACACAACTTGCAACCATTTTTAAAACACCATTAATTTTAACTAAAGCCAACAAAATAAATAACATCGGCCACGTTGAAAAAATGTTGGCCCTTCTGCAAAAACAATCAGCGATAGCCAAGAAGAAAAACATATTACTCAGCGAATTTACTCCCGTTCTCAGGAGTGCTATCAGTTTCCATGTTTTCCTTTCTGAGAGCTCACGGATAAGGGTGACTTGCGCATCACTTTCTCGAAGCGCTCGGCTCCGCATTCCTGAGCGGCCAGAAGTTCCAGTAATGCCAGCGTCAGGCACCGTTTCGAAATCTGGATTTATGAATATCGTCCATGATCCCTTGCAGATTTTGACGATTATGTGAGAAGAGTATCACGCGACAACAACAAGGAGAGCACAGAGGAAATATGGAATGCGTTTGACATTTGTTCTCGTGCTTTATTAATAATGTGTTTTTACGTAAAGGTTAACTGTGTTTGGTGTGACAGGTGCCAAGAGAAACACTTTAGGTGGAACAGATCAGATATCTCTATTGGCATAAAGCCAGTACTAGGAGTCTATGATACTCATCATTCATATTCTATAGTGGCTCATAAACCTCATATAAGGATAAATGTTTAGAAGTAGATATTTGCACAGTGTTTTCTTGGTAGTAAGTCATACTGTATGAAGTTCCAGATGGTCTTCAGGTCATCACAGCATGTAAATCAACACAATCTCACAGAAACTCTGTTTTATGAATAGTTACGAACATTAAAATGTTTAAGTACAATTTGCTCCAGCGAAGTTGGGTTTAGGGGTGGGTTTAGGGGAGGGGCTTTAGTATTGTTTTTTCTATCAATCGTATGTTTTTGTGCGAATCACATAGTATGAACTCATGAAAAAAGCCACTTCATCAAGCAGTTATGTATTCGAGTGAGGTTGGGTTGGCTAAAATCATTCTTGTATTTATTCATTCTTCATTTTTGCTACACTGTTTTTTTACGGTAAAATACTGCCAGCACTGCTTCCAGCTAGTTACCGTAGGTGTTCATAAAGTAAATTACTGCAATAATTATAAACAGTCTTTAAACAGTCATTGGAGTAGTTAACTGTAAGAAGACCTACGGTATCTAAGTTAAAGCCACAATAATAAGCGCAATTGTCTGTTACCAGTGTCGTAAACAATGTTGCTGTATAAGATTCCTCGTGGGCAGTGCAATACACATGAATTTATTTACTAAGCTGATGGAACCGGCGAAAGCAGAAAAGTTGTTTGGAATACATGTTGCGCTCTTCCGCAGGCAAGGGATGGGTCTTCCAATGGTTGTAGCCGCTATGAGGCTGCTCAGGTAGCAGCAGCAGTAAAATTAATTCGGTTAGGTGTTGTCCTAACGCGGACAAAACTATCCGATCAATATGTAGGATTTTTGCATTAAAATATTAAAAACTTCGGTCACACTTTATTTTAAGGTTCAATTGGAAAAATACAGTAATATAATAAAAAATAAATGTATTAATAACAGTCATTATTGACGATAGTAGGGATTACTGTTTAAAGTTGCAATCCCTTTTGCTTCTATATCCCCATCTCTGTAAAATAACAAGAAAAACATGTTGCTTTGCTATCAATTTTTTTTACAATGTACATTATCCCAAATATTTCTAACACTTTTTGAACAAAGACAAATTCACAGTTTTAGATAGCTTTACTGCCCTCATAATATCGTCGCCTGTCGATGTTGTCAGGTCCACTCGTTATCCTGTGATTCCACTTTTACGTTGTGTTAAACTTAATGCGACACGTTACTGATTGACAGCTGTGTTACATCAAAAATAAAATGACAGCATTTTCAAAGCAGTACAGTTGATTCACTGCCATACGCAGATCGATCTATTTAGCCACATGAAGTCAAACCCACACGCAAAACAATCTCGTGAAAAAAGCTTAGCAGTAGTTGTAGCGTATAGCATGCGACTCTTTTGGCCAACATTATACAAAACAGTTATAAAACTTGCACTTCACTATATTTAACTTGGCATTCATGTTGACTTAAACGAATGGCACGACAACCAATGGTGTTCCAGGTCATTGGAGTGCAATATTTGGAAGTCTGGACTTATTAAATTAGATTTGAGAGCTGCAGTGTTAGATAATATCTCAGCAAACACTGACTTCAATTTCAGAACGTTCCTCACGTGGCTTCAGAAGATTTGCGATGCACGAGTCAACTTAAGAGAGAATTTTATGGTGGATTGAGATGTTTTTGGAGGCAGCAATTTATTTTTAATGTCTGGGTGAAAAACACATGATGTTCTCTAAAATATTTTGCAATAAAGTGTAATTTTGGCTTTTTGCTCAATTATTCTAGTAACACAACCACAGACACCCCATCCCACACACACACAAAATGATTAAAGCTCCATTAACCCTGTTAAGAGGTCACAATTCACTCACAAAGTGTTGCAAAACCTTGCCAGTTTTTCCTCTTGCCAAGCGTGCCAGTGGATATTCTGCCCAACAAAGACAGCCCTGTACCACTCGAATCGGGAGATAAGATACAAAAGATAGATTGAAAGTCTTTCTGCACTAAGGAAGATAATGAAGTAATAATATAATGTCTCTTCACTTTCTCTCCCTTCCCCCAACCAATCCTGCTTTCAATAATGAGTCAGCAACCTGCTATCAAACAGAGGACTGGCCCGCTTCACTGGAATGTGACCTATGACATCAGGCGGTCTGCTCCAGAGAGGGCAAAGTCTGTTGTGGGCTCACCAAATCCTTATTTTCTCCTTTAAATGGGAAGGCATGCTTTGAAGGCGCTAGTTTCCTAAATAAGTGACCTCTGACCGCTTTCTCTTTACTGTTTCATTGTCCGGTGGCTGAAAAGGACACAAAGGATGGAGGAAAGAGAAAATGCAGAAGAACAGAAAATGTGAGAACTGGGCAACAACTAAGTAATCGTGTCTTTAGTACCGGTTTCTTTCTCCTAGTCCTGGTTTAGGAATCTTGCCTTTAATATGAGACCACTAGATGCTGTCATGTGCCATTTTTATTGTTAATGTGGCATTTCAAAAAGTTTTAACACTGTAATAAGTATATCTTGCTTAGAGAAAATAAGGCCTATAATAAGGAAACATAATATTATAGTTACACAAAAAATAATACGACAAATAAAGAAAAATCACATAATTTAAATTGTGACGAAATTAAACACTTTAGTATTTGTTGCATTTTACAGATGGCGATTTTAATTAAAATGTAACTAATGGAAAAATGCAGTAATATAGTAAAAAAAAAATGTATTGATACATAAAATGTATCCAAAAATCAAGGTCTTGATTTATTAATGCTGAATAGAATTGTCTATGCTTTATCTTTTGAATCCCAAGTGACCTTGACATGCTTTTGTGAGATTCACCGGAAAAATCCCAGCTGGAAAGTTTGCTGTGCATATGGAGACAAGGCATTGTAAATAATTCCAAACTTCTGTCAGCGGCAAGTTTATTGTCTCGCGTCGAATTCGTAAGCCAGTTTCCCCGAATGAAGATTTCCTTAGATTTATAAATGGGACGCTGCGGGTATCAGTAGAACCAGTCATCTCCAGTCACAAATTCTTGTTTGGTTATGTGCAGGAACCTTCCCAGGAGTTAATTGAATCAGCTTATGGTGCCTTTGTTTTAACTTGAGGAATGAAAAATAAAAATATTGTTCTTAGTACATGGCACGGCAATGTTTTTGTTGGTGAATGCAAACCATAGTTAATGAATGGTAATACATCTCGCAGTTCATGTGGTTGTTTACAGGAAATAGAATAGTCATGAAGTCATGTAGGGTTTCCATTAAAAACCATCACACTGTTGTTTTTGGGTTTGCACACCATTTGTGCTATAATAAAAACTTTCCCTTATTATTTAATTGCTATTTTGTCATTTAAAAGGTGTGTGCTGATCTTTTCTGGTGCATAAGGCTTATCTGACCAAACAGATCCAAGATGTGCCTTTTCCACAGGTGGCATCGGTAAATGCTTTGACACGTATGTACCTCATTCTTTGTCGAGAAATTACGTCACTTTTTGAGCCAACCTCAGCTGGGGTTGGAAAAATGAAGGAATGTTTTCTCTCATTCTCCAGAGGGCAGCGAAAGGGGAAATGAGAAGAAAATTGTTCGAGTGTTTGCCACAATGTAAACAGCAGATCACAGGGGTCCTAACCCAAGCTTATCGGGAATGAAATGGGTAAAGTTTTCTCTTTTTTCTTTTTGTTTGGATGTCTTGGCATGGAGGAGACTTCCCAGCCTCATTTCGTGGTGCTCCCCATTGTTCTTACTCATTTGCGTTGTAAACGTGACAGACGGTATGGCGAACTTATTTGGCTGCAGTGAAGAATACAAATACAGTTTAGGACCCTGCATTGTTATTCAAGTTAGTCGAGTACACATTATTTGGCCCTGTAAGTTAAGTAAACAAGAGTGTTAGCACAGTGTTGGTAAATATTTCCAGGTGTGGGAAAACGGAGAATTCTGTGATGTGCGTCAGTGCAAGATTGGTTTTCATTAGGACTTGCGTTGCTTTCCAGCAGAGATATCGAATCATTTTTGAAACGACGCACGCATTTACTGTTTGTGTTATATAGAATAGCATATAATATATTAACATTAGATTAAATATATTTTATAAAGATCTCATTCGTATCCTATTTTATAAAAAAAATTATACATAATTAGTTCTTGTTAATAAACACAACATACACTTATTTCTTTACTTAAATTGATATATAATATACATATAATGTATATATAGAAACATAAATATTTCTTTACTTTTATATTTAATTTAGACCTGTCAAGCGATTAATCGGGATTAATCGCATCCAGAATAAATGTTTATGTTTACATTATATATATCTTTGTACTGTACATATTAATTTTGTACTTAAAAAGACAAAACATACATATACTTGTCTATATATTTAGTACATTTTAAATGTATTAATTTACGTTTACCAATAATTGAAATTCTAAATAAAGTTTTTTCATTGTTATATTTTTCTTAAATATATGTATTTATGTGTATGTGTTCATTTATACAAAATTAATATCCACAGAACACTGGCATATATTATTTAAACACAAACTTTTATTCTGGATGCGATTAATCACGATTAATCATTTGACAGCCATAATTTACTTACTTTTTTATTTACTTTAAGTGTTTATTATTTTAAAACAAATAAATAAATAAACCAATATTTTCCTATGTGCTTTCAAAAATAATTTCATTTTATTTTTTTGACAATTTGCCTGATGCTTTTATCCAAAGAAATCAACAGTGCTTCAATCTAAACTGAATCTCTGACTAGTGCTCACTAAAGCAAACTACCGAGAAAAAACTCAATTCATGATATTGTTTTTGTACTACAACACAAGCCAACAGTCCTGATTATAAAAATGATTGTTGGTGCATTTTCCACATACTTGTCAAGTGTTCTCATGTCATGCCAAGTGAAGGCGTCTTGAAAACATCTCCCTCAAAGACTGCGAATGGTTTGTGATAAGCAACCTCATTTATTTTCCAGTGATCAGAGAGTCGAAGCTCTGATGGACATTTTGGATCCAGAACGAAGATCCCTTTGGGAAAACATTGTGACAGAGGCCCTTGTGTTTTGATCCATAATGTGGGCTTGATGTTATTGAAGGAGCGTTGACGTGTGGCGTATCGTCATCGTCATCTGAGCTAAAAAAGATGAACAATGTCATTCATTTCTTCAACACTGTCATAATTCATGCAGCGGCTGGCATGTTATAGAGTCCAGATGTTCAGAAGTAATGAACCCAGTGCTGGTCTCTGCTCGCAGCTCCCGCACAAAGAGCTGCAATGTAAAGTGGGTTGTATAAAATGTGTAAACTGTGCCCTCCGAACCAGTTCAAGATATGGGGAAAAGATGCAGGTGCAAAGTTGCTTGTAGTGGCACCTGTGTGGTTTCTGTAGGTTGCTGTGTTTTGCCTCATCTATGACATGAGGAGCTGGTGGATAAATTTAAGACTGACCCAAAAACCATCATTACGTTTGAATTGAATGTCAGGTTTTAAAAAAATTATTTTGTTTGTTTTTTATTTGTTAGGATAAGCATACCCTTCGCTAGCTGGCAGCTATTGTCTTATTAATAATAGCTACCATTATTTTTTTTCAAATTATAATGATAAAACATAATAATAGTTTTAAACCTAAAATGTTACTCATTATAAAATAGATAAAAAAATTATAGATACATTTATTGGATTTATTTAGTTCTGTGAAAAAGGACTAACTGAAGTAAACAAACCGGTCCTTTCGATAAGTTGTGCAATAGAAATCCACCCTCCTTTGAACATAAGCAAGCACTTTCATTTCCCTTTGAGCAAGCTTAATTTAGTCCTGCCTAAATGTAAGTGTGTTGAAATTCAGAGTGGGCACTTTTTATGACAAAGTTCGAATATCTTGCAAAAATAAAAAAGCTGAACGCTTTAACCCAACAGATCAAAGCGGAAGTGCTATCGTTCTAAGCTGCAATCTCTCTATCGACATCTCTGTTTGACACATAACTTTTTTATGTGGGTTGCCAAATGTGTCCCTGGAACTAAGACAAAAATACATTGTACGCGTCAAAATTATCGATTTTTCTTCTATGGCCAAAATCATTAGGATATTGACTAAAGTTCATGTTCCATGAATACATTTTGTAAATTTCCTAACCAAGAATATATAAAACTTTCTTTTTGTGAGTGGAAGGCCTGCCACAGTGCCACTGATTAACATGAGTAAATGATGATGTAATTTTTATTTTGGGTCGAACTTTCCTTTATCTTTATGAGGGTTGTTGAATGGCATCAACTGGACATTTCATACCCAACAGCATCTATAAACCATTATTTTAACTTTTTCTAATCTTAATGTTTTTTTACATCCAAAAATTACGGATTGCGTTTTTAAGCACACTTTGGATTAGAGTTTGGTACGACTGTGTTTTAGAGAGCCCGTCCTGTTTCAACGCGGCCTTTCGGTAATGGAAGGTAAAAATGTAAGGAATGTTGTTACACCTCAGTAGAGAAAGATGTATGTCTGATGTCAGTCGGGTTCTGCTCTGTGTTCTTCACACTTTCCTGTTTGTTCCTGATTTCTCCTCTAACATATTTTAAAACTGTCAAGCGCACTCAAAGAACTTATTTTTTTCTCCATTACCCACTATCTTAAAACTTCAGAACTTCAGTGAATAATAGCTTGAAATGTGCGGTTATGACAACGCGCCAACATGAGTGTGTTATGGCTGTATATTAGGTTATCGCAAAGTGCTGATATATGACCATAACACGCATGTTTGTAGTTTTTTACAACATTTTCACAAAAACCAGAAGGTGTTAAAGGAGTACAAGGAAACTATATGTGTGGTAAATATGAGGAGCCTGGTACAAAATGGAGCAAACATTAAACCTTCAGGGTAATTTACTTGAAATAGGGCAAACTACAGCAGGGAATACAGGCTTTATTTTAACATGCAAACATTTTGCTCATAAAAATTGCATAAAGAAAATATAATAAAAAAAATTGGTGCTCTAGTTGTTTACTGAAGCAGTCAGTCTCCTTTGATGATAAAAAGTGGATGTATTTTTGAATACATTTGGTCATATATGTTCAGGATTTTTGAAAAGCAGCTTATACATTTATGCATTAGTCACTGTAAGAGATATTATTATGAAAAATAAAGAAGACACTAAATACACCTGGTGTTATTGCAGTTTTCTCAATCCAATGCAGTTTAATAAGTGTTAGTCGGACATTTCTATTCATAGTACTGGTAAGCACTGTTTAGCATTTTTACTTTAAGTTCTTCCAAAGTTTCTTTAACTGGCCTGATCTTAAGAGTGCAAAGGATTTTGGGACATTATTCCCATGGAAATGGTCAAACCCGTGACAGACAGTTCTAGTGTATCCTTCTGCAGTCAAACTAATGTGCGCTGTCCGTGGTTCTGAACAACTCTTTGCAAAATTCCCGCCTGGGCAGACTTGCTGTCAGGTTTGTACACTGTGTCTTTAAATGAAAAAAATGAGCCGATGTTTATGTCTACAATTAATATTCTCAGGAAAAGCAGTGTATCAGTCCCGCACTTTTTTCTTTGATATTTCAGAGCTAAAAGATCAGCTTGCAAAAGTGTCCTCTTTGAGCCTTTTATTGCCCACGGGGACTGACATCCTGTTGGTTTGCGGTAGGTCGGGCAGAGAGGCGCAGACATCAGATATGTTTGCATAATGCTCTACTGAAAGGGATCTGTTGATTGGATTACGCATTAGGAAGTCAACGGCATCTTTGATGACCCTTTGAAAATCAAATCAAACGGCCTTGATCCTTTATCTTGAGAACATCATGCACACAGTCATTGTGAAGATTGGGTGTTAACTTTCCATGATTGGGTCAATATGTTGTAATTGTTAATAAATGTGTGTTTACTTGCTCTTTAAAGTGCAAAGCAAACTTTATCTTTTGTTTTGATAGCGCAAACAGAGTGGTAGAAAAAAAACAGGAACGGAACATGAACTTGGGACACCCATGAGACCATATGTCAGGGCATTGCTCCCAAAGCTCATCTTAATCCAAAGATAAATTGTTTTATTGCGTTAGCTACTTATTATTTTCTGATATACCTGAAGAACACATGGCTAAATCAAAACACAAACATGACATACGATTAGCATTTAGTTGTATTAAAAATCTATGTTTTTCTCAAATTCTAAGCTTTGACCAATAGCTCACTTTAACAGTTTATGGGCAATGTTTGTGGTTATTGGGAACGTGAGGTTACGTCATAAGCTGACGTTTCTCTGTTCAGATTTCTGCTGTAATATTTTAACTCACAAGAGATAAAACCAACAGAAAGATCACTGATAAGCGCTCAACTCAAACACTACCGTGGATCATTGACACCAGCATGCCATTATGAAATATTCACATTGACTCTACTATGAAGAAGCAGCAGGCATCATTCACATTATCAGTACACATACTCTGATATCCTGCATCATGCTGAATAACCACTCTTACTTTTGAAGTATTGACCTGCCTTGGCGCAATAAAGATGCCTTGATCTTACTTATTATGAACTAATATGATACTACAGTTCAGCAAAAATATTTAGACATGATCAAAATAATTGCATTTATATTTAAATGAACAAAACTTTTAATGTAAAATATTCGTTTTAAATCATTTAAAATAGTAGAAACACAAAACACATTGGGGCTGAATAGTAATAAAAAATGTATTTGAAAACATTCAGCATAAGATTTGGAAAGGTTGGAATTAATGTATATTTATGTAACATATTCATAACATATAAATACAATTTGAAGTGACAAAATCTAATGATAAAAATCTTGAGCCAAGCATTATTGGTAAAATTGTGTTCACAGTAAAATAGATTCACAGGACAGGAAACATTTCCTAAAATGGAGCAGGTTTACTTTATTAAATCAGATAATAACAGTACATGATTCGGTTGAAGGTGACTCCAAAGAGTGCAGCTGGGTGCTTGCCAGGTGGAGCACAATGTCTGTACCAGGCACTTTTAAGTTTAACAAGTTTATTTTTAGATTTGTTTTTCATGTTCAACATCAACTAAAAGCTTCCCTACACAAGCTTGTTTTCTTTATGATTTTCAGATCAGGGAATTTAACTGCTTTAAACTTAGCTGTAGTTTTGCAGCAGGTTTGCCAGTAACTTACTGTAGATTTAATTAGTTTCCTATTAGTACAGTTTTCAATTTGAGTTCAACGTTACTTTAACTAAAATTAAAACACTTTGACATTTGAGATTCAAAGTGAGCAAAAAAAGACTAGCATGAGCACAAAAATGACATTTTTCCTATGCATTTTTGTCTTGTTTTTTAGTAAAAATATTTGAAACGTCATAAATTACGATACATTTACATAACAAGAAGGTTACCTAAGATAAAATGTCTTGTTTCATGAAAGAAAATATAATAAATATGTAAGTTTATGTTAAAGAAGAATTTGTAAATCAAATCTACAGTAAGTTACTGGCAAACCTGCTGCAAACTACTACAGCAAAGTTTTACAATGTGGGATTCAAGTTAATAATTGTCTTCTGCTGTAAACAACATATTTGTTTTGGTCTGTATTCTGTTTCCGTGAGAAGTCTCAATACTCCTATTTAAGAGATCATCTTTGTATTACCATCAGTGCAGTATTTAAATACTTTGTCCAATAAAGATAGTTTGCTGTTTGCTTGCATTATTTAGTGGATAATCTATACTTTGCAATTGCAGCAGTCTATATTTATTTGCAGATGTTTATTTGCTTTTTTACTGTATTGCATTACAATAGTATGTAGAAACTCTACTCAGACACCAAATTTTATCCGCACAGATGTTTACCTCGTCCAGCAACACACAATCATTCATAAACTCAATGAACTAAAATGCATGGTCAGCTTGACAGCTATGAAGGTCGCCAAGTTCAAACTGAAATTTTTTTTTACTTTAAAAATCTACATGTGTAACTAAAGAGTTGCAGGAATCAACTAAACCGCTAGGCAATACACGTGAATTCATTTTAAGGACTGATAATTGCACTCAAATAACCATTGCACACGTTTCGCGTATTTATTTTTTTAAATAAAAAATTGTTTATTCTTGCATAATGATAAAAAAAACATACGAAAGAGTATAGTACTATTTCTCAGTAAGTAGAGTATTGTGTAGATGTGTAAAGGTTATACTGATACAAACAAATGACATATTGCAAATGCATTGAACTTAACTGTAAATGCAAACTTTGGATAAAAGCATCTGACCAAATGTCTAGAGATAAAACAAAATGAAATAAATTTTATACTTTGAAATATGTGTTCTTTTTAAAATTCATAATATTGAGACTATGACAAAAATTTAATTATGGGGATAGGGAAAACATATGAATGTGTGCAGTATGTTGATTGATATCTGCTTTCATTTAGTTATTCGCTGATGGTTAAAGGGACGATGAAATAAGACCTCAATTTTAACCGAAGCTTTTGTTACATAAGAGGGAATCCTATTCAAGCGAACATCCTGTAAGTGTCAGAACTGAAAAGGCCATTGTTATTGAAAATACAAATGGTATTGACACCAGGCTCAGTGAACGCCATGTTCTTGAATGCACCTATCTATGATGTCATTGATAAAAATATAAACATCTACTTCTCTAGCCCCGCCCACTGGTTCGCAAATGACTTTAGCTACACATAGTACACACTCCCGCATTTGTGATATTAGCAACATTTTTCAGCTCAAGATTGGTTTTGTCCGTCAGTTTAAACTAAACAACTTAGTTGTGTTTATACTCGGAAAGCTGCAACACATAGCGCTCTTTTGCTGTGTTGCAATGTTTGTTATTAATAAGGTACTAATGGTTGTTGTTTGGTCTTAGATCCAAAAGCCTCGGCACTTTGGTCTTAATATATAGTCTTTTGCAGATTTTAAGAATTTTTAGTCTAATAAAATATATAAACAATTAGCATTTTGAGGTTTGTTTTTGTCTTGTCTTTTCTGCTTAATTTTTCTGTGAAGATTTGGCAACCCTGTCACTTTAGCGAAGGGCTCTCGAGAGCGGCTAGCCCCGTGTCATATGTGGAAATTGAGGACTTCTTTCACTGTAATTTATGTTTAGTGCGACCAAGCAACAAACATGCAACATTGTGCAGCGCCTGGTTGTGGAAGTACACAGTCGCTTCCTTTAGATTCTTGTATAAGTAATATGTGGTTGAAGTTTATTTTTATGTTTGTTCCTGCTCACGTGGGTGAAACATATTGCATTTGTTTGCTTAATTTTAGCGTGGATTCCTTTGTGAACAAAGCCCTGGATTTGCGGAAAGACTAAAAATGAAAAGTAGTGCTGTGCAGTCAATACTGGATCAGACAGGAATGACGCAGCCGTCTTATGTTAGTAAAACATATACTATGCGTCACTCTTGCCTTGTTAGAGATCGCTTGATATCTAACCAAATTCACAGAAGGCCCCAACTTAGTGTACTGCGCAAACTGCTATCCATTCACAGCAGTGGCGTTTTATTCGGCACGCCCATTAAACAGAGGCGTTGAAACAGCATCAAAACCCGGGTAAAAAATACCCTATTACTTTAAATGTTTTTTTTTAAATGTATAAACCACACAAACGTCAAAAGTAGACCTCATAAAACAGCATAAAATAATAAAACTGCCATTTCAGGACACCTTTAAATTGAGTTATGTGCTGCAACCTGCAGTAATTTAAATAGTAGCATTTCATCCATACATCAGTTAAAAATTGAGATCTTTAAATATGATAACTTTATATTATAAAAATACTGAAACTTGAGTGGTTGTTTACACTCAAATCACAATTCAGTTTCAATGTTATTGACCTTTTAGTCTATAGATTATACAAAATGATCAGATTGCTTGAAAAAATATTTAACACTCACATCATGTGGTTTATTTTGTTTCTTTGTGTCCAACTCAACAGTGGCCCATATTAAATACAATCACATGAACAAAACACCTCAGATATTCTTTATAATCATGTGCCTTTATAATCATGTGTTTTTTTTGGGACGTCACAAGGACGATTATATGATTATTCATTTTTAGATTAAAGGCATAGGCAAAACAAAATTTCCCCATGATTTACTCGACCTCAAGGCATCCTGACTGAATAAGACTTTCTTCTTGAAGAATAATGGAGTCGGAGTTATAACACCACGTATCATTTTACTTCCAAGCGGTAGAATAGGAGTGAATGGGCGTCGACTTTTTAAAGCTCCATAAATTGCATCCATCAATCAAAGAAATATAGCTGCAGCGCTAGTTCTGCCAGGAAGACTCAATCCTGCATCACTCACTACCAATCAACACCCAACCAATCACCTTCCAACATGAAACATAAAAGATCGCCACTTACCCCTTTCTATGTCCGCAGTCGAAGCAACAGTGATTCGCCCCCATCCTCCCAACAACCACCAGGAGGTCCCTGTCAATATAACCCCAGGGGGGTTGGCTACGGCCCCGCCTTACCATCTCAAGGCGGGAAGTGGAGGACTTCTTGGCCCTCTGGATGCGAGCCACGGACAGGGCCTACTCCAAAGAAACCATAACCATCTATATTATAACCATATATATTCTGTCTATCAGCTGTCCAATAAATGTCGAATACTCAACTTTGGCATTCTGAGTCTTTCTGGTAGAACTGCTCAACACGACTCTATGGTCTCAACAAAGGTCTTCTGAAGTGAATCGATGCGTTTGTTTAAGAGAAATATCCATATTGACATCGCTATTAACGTTGGTGTCTAGCTTCCGTTAACCAACTGGTGTGCGTGAACCAGAGTTGTGTCGAGCAGTTCTTTCATCGATGTATGCAATTTTTTGAGCTTCAAAAAGTCGACACCCATTCACTCCCTAAGACTGCATTATTCTTCAAGAAGAGTAAAACATGGGGAAATTTTTTTTGCCTCTGAAATATCGCGTTAACTTAACCTTTACAAATTCTTAGAAATCGCAGTACTGTGTATAGTTTGTGTCATACATTGTATAACAGGACCTTTATTTCAAGAATACAAACAATAAAAGTACATGTAAAGAAAAATTGTAGCCAAGCCGAATCTCAGAGATGACTACTTATGTTGAATTTGCTTTACAAAGAATTATCCAATATTAACTTGACCAAAAAAAAGAAAACGTTACAGTAAATATGAAAGAAATAAGGTGGTTTCCCAGCTTGTCTATGGGCACAGTAAATCCGGGTTATCCCTGACTGTAACCATATTAATATCCTCAAGAATGCCACATGTCTGTAACTTGTTTACACTTTGCTTCAGTTGACCATACTTGCTTTGTCTTGCATTAAAAAAACGTGTTCCACGAAAAAGCTTGTTTGACTGATCCTTGTTTTCAGAGAAATCATCATCTCCTGCTTGGTAATTGTGGGCGACGTAAACATTTGTAGTCAGGATCATAAATTTCCATCTTCGTTCTCTGTTAGTTTTTAGACCAGACTTGTGGTTCAATTTCGAGCAGCTGAAATAACAGTTTTTCTTTGACGAATGTAAAATAAAATAAAAATCCTCTGTTTATGGAGTATTTTGACATTATAAGACACATAACATTCTTTTTTATAAACAGACAGTTGTGGAAGCAATTGAAACACACACACAAGCACTGTATTATTGCATTTATTACATCTCATGTTTTATAACCACATATTGCATTTAGATTGCATTGGTTTGAGCTTGTCAAACTGAGAAATTTGCAGGGAAATAAGAAAAATGATTTAAAAGCAACCCTGTTTTTTGCATTAACAATGGAGCAGTTTTGCAGACCACTTGTGTGAAACTATCGTGGATGAACTTCAACTCTGACTTAACTTTGAAATCCTATAATGGAGATAACGGTACAGCAGCAAGTATTTTATATCATATAAAAAGATAAATAAAATATATGCAAATATTACTCGAGAAATAAAGAGATTTCATATAATTCCCCTACAACTCAACAGATGAGCTGTTCACTCAAAGGCATATGATCAATAGTTAGAAAACAAGCTTTGCATGTGATTTGAACCAGAACCTTCTCATTCATGAGAGATCAAACTGTCGAGAGCTTATTCCTTTAAAACTCATCTCAGTATATTCTGCATTACTTAATGAAGTGCCACTAATAAGTTACGTTTTGAATAAAATTCCTCAATTAGAAATTGGTATCCGATTGGATCATGTGTTGGAATTTGAATTCAGGTGACCAAACCTACAAAGTATTGAAGGGACTGGTGAGGTGGATGGAGGATCATGGGAATTGCCGTCCTTGGGATAAACATTAGGGGTGGATGAAAAAATTGATTCACATGTAAATCGCGATTCAGGCCTCTAGTTAATACAACAATTGTTGATGTTGTCAGAGCAAAAAAGGTGCAACTTTTTTGCGTGATCGGTGCGGCGCCCGGACAGTTGAGTGACCGCACAGCTTCAGCAACAGCGATGGCGAGGGTATAATAAATACAACCCTTCCCTTTTCAGCGAGGCCAAGTTTTTGGAAATACTTTGGATTTGATCAACTCTATGGTAAGAAAGGGCTTGACAAGACGCAAGCTTTCTAACGCGAAGGTGAAGTATTTTGAGAACAATAAACCTAAAGACTCAAAATGAACGCCATCATTCCAGCAAAATTGAATGTATCACATCGAATTTTGAGAAAAAATCGTTATAAAAAAATGGTGAATCGATTTTAAATCAAATCGTAACCCCAATAATTGATATGAATTGAATCATGAGGTACCAAAAGATTCCTACCCCTATTAAACACGGGAGAAACTGGCAATGGATGACACGAAACAGGGGCAGACGGGACTGTGACAGCAATTACCCAATCCAGTAAACCAGACTACGGATTATTGCCGGGTAGTTTACATGCTGGAACAGATAGACCCCCTTCCCAAACATGAATTCTCTAGAATGTCATTGTATGCCGTAGCATTAAGATTTGTCTTGGTTGGATTTCAGAGGCCTAGCCCAACCTGTTAATTAAAGGGGCCATAGGCATACTTTTGGTTATGTAGCGTATGTGATGTATCACAAAGGATTGTTATTCAAAATGTTATTTATTCAATGCATGATGCCAAGTAAGTTAACATTTTAACTGCAGTTGATCTATTCGTTTAATCAGTGTTGAAATATCGGTTGAATCTTTCGACACTTGTGTGATTACATGACTGCGAACCAGTTGGTTGTTATTTGCTACCAACCAGCCTTAAAACAAATTACTTTGGCTTTTCCGCCAGTGCGATCTGTACTCTGAAGTTTTGTTGTGTTTATTTCTTATGGAATTCTTTAATCTTGTTGCATCTGGCCACATATCATTTTTGCCTAAGTGGACCCAAATGTTGATTCAGCGCTTGCCAGAAAGTATTTCCAGTAAATCTGATATACATAAAGAATTATAACCCAAATAAAAAGACAAATGAATGTACGTGTTAATGAGATCATGACTGCGCCCTCACATGTTGGCGAGAAGAAGGAGCCGTGAGTAAATACAATTTCCAACTGGTAAAATATTTTCTAGGCTGTGACTCTTTGACAATAAAAACATTTATAGCCGAAGAGGATTGTCAGATTTGAATTACACAAACACACTCACCTTCATAGAGTTGCAATGAATCATTTCAGACTGAAGGATTAATTGTCTTATGGGAAACAAGACAATGAGCGTGACAACACTGAAGAATGAGGAGAAAGACAAATGTATTTGTTTCATGTGGCGTTTGATTGTGGCTTCGTCTGACGCGACTCAGACGGGGGAAAGTTGAGTGTTCTTCCGGGTTGACTGGTTTCTGACTGGTTGCCAACCCAAAGACATTGCATCAACTCACGAATGGGGCTAAACGCTCTTTTCACACTGTGTGTGTCGTTTAGAAATGGATAGATGTTCTTGTGTGGTTGAGGGTGAGTCATCCAGTCAACATCCGGACTCTGGTTTATATCTGAGAAAGCTGTGCTGTGTCAGATAAACGAGGAACTGACCACCAGTACCTTAACAATGTTGAGCGAGGTATCCCGTGCCAGCAAACTCCAAATATTTAATATTGAACCTAGAAAGCTCGCTCTCTTATCTCTGACACAGACACAAACACGTTTTCACACAGCAGATGCATACTCAAGGTTTAAAAGGTTTGTTGAACTAATCCCGAGACTTGCATTGCAACAAAAAGATCTTCAGCAGGGTCCTTGAGTACATAAAAGATAAAGCTGCAATCTGTTACTTTTGCTTCTACATTGCCATTTCTGTTTGAAACATCAAATTGCAGTTAACTTACCCTTAATGTGGATTCATCTGACGTCAAACTAACATTTCCTATTAAATCGAATGGAGAGCTCAAATAATAAATATACTTTTTAAGCTTTGAAATGGGGTGATGGGAGGTAACTTGTTCAACTTAGATATGTATGCATATGCTAAACACACAATTGATTATGGAATTTTCCGGTTTACTTTTACAGAATTTGTTATGTATTCAAATGCAGTAAAAAAAAGCCAAAATAGCCTTCAAATTTACATGTCGAGTGTAAAATAACATGAAAAATGTGTTGCTTTCAACCCAGCGTTGGGTTATAAAGGCACGAACCCAACCATTGGGATAAATTAACCTGGAAAATGTTATATTTGACCCAATGGGTTATTTTACTCAAACAAGGTTTTGGATTCCATCTTCAAATCTTTATTAGGTCTAGTGGGATTTTAGTTTTAGTAGATCGAACAGGGCCGGGTCTAGAGGGGGCATTGCCCCTCTAAATTTTTTCTTTGGGCCCTCCAACAATATCCAGCTGACCATAAAAATAATACAATATTATTATTGTTTAACGATTGTCATTAAATACTTACTAATGACTTATTTGTATTATTTATAAAAGTGATCTGTCAATTCAATTACAGAAAAATAAAAAAATGATCGATGCAATGAACCCCATTAGTCGAGCCAGCCTATACCGGGCCTGAGATAAAATAGAATTAAGTCAACATGAAATATGAATATTCGTCTTGTTCAATTTCCTAAATAAAAATAAAAGGATTTTCACATATTCGTAAATAAAGAAATGTTCATTCATCAAAATTGTATTACTCTTTTTTTTACATTTTATGGTCTGTTTCTGAGACTACTTTTCCTTTAACATTACCCAAAGTCCATTATATGTTTCATACACTGCTCAATGTGTGAATGTTTCTATAAAATGTCTTGTTTATGAAAAGAATGATACACATAAAACTGAACTGCATTTAACTCTTAACCTCTGAAACCTTCTGAAGGAGATTAGTCCTACTATTGACCACCTTCACAACACTCAATCCTGAAAAACTCAATGTTTAAAAAATAATCCATCCAGAGAATTCTTAATCCACCTGCAAATAAGTGGTAACACCTCAAACTGACATTCTAAACTGCTTAAACAAATGCAGTAATAATTTGAAAGCTCCACAGAGGGAAAGTCACTTAATAGGACGTCAACCCATTATTGTCTTAAAGCGGGATTAAGAGTAATTGACATAAAAATGACATTCAAGGGTAGAAAAAGTCTGGAAGACATAACATATCCATGATTTAAGCTTGGAAAATAATCCCTAGGAGTAACTGTAAGTGTTTTATGGATTTTCTTCCTCCTCATTGATCACATGGGAACAACGCCTCCTTCGCAGTATGATTTATCTCAATGTAGCCATGTGGTTAAAAGCTTTAAATGACCATTGCAGGAGCCCTATGCATGAGTATGTGAACTGCCACGGATTTGGCCCACCCACTGGTAGGGTCCCAGTTCATTTTTTTGAACGGGGGGCAAATGTTAAGCCCATCAGTGACCTGGACAGTCTGTTCTCTAGGAAGTAGGTCCACCCCAAAGCTGCTAAATAACTTACTGAAAATAGCTCTCGCCAGTCCTTCCTAATCAGCTTACCAACATAAAGTATTTTAATTTCTCATGTGGAAATTTGAAGGTATGAAACGCTCCATAGATTACATGCACCCAAGTGGAGGATGATTGGTATGTTATAATGGAGCCAATTGTGAAAAGGCCTCCAACGTACGCTCCCAGTAACAGGCCGAGGCAAAATTATTGCCTGGATGTTCAACCTGAGATGTTTGATTCGACTAAGAGGATTAAGATTCTTTACACTGTTTGTGACTCAGTCGGCATTTGGATTACCTGCACCTCAGACCTACTGTAGCAACTTGGAATAAACCTTGAAAAAGATCCAGAGGCCGAAGTAAAAACAAAGTCATTACCTGCAATGCTCAAATTATGACATTTGGCTACTTCTCTAACCCCTAATTATGCCTAGAAAACTGAGGTGTGGGCAGGTTTCCTTTGTTTTTGCTAAGACATAAATTGACGCATTCAAACTCTGCACCTCGAGTGATTTATCTCCTAAGTTTCCAAAGATCTAAAGATCTCATTGCAAAGTACTTTTGTTTTCCAGTGAAATCCACTTCGACGTGATTATAGGAGATTTGGCATTCTAAGAAGCAGGTAATGCCGCTAAACAGACGATAAACAGAGAAAAACACAGAAAATCCAGTTAAACCTTGCCCGGAGGAGATCTCAGACTGTCTTGGAAGATGCATCTCTTCTGATGCCTCGGAGAGTTCACGCTCACAGCTTGAGCCGCAAGTGGCCACGTCCCCAGCCAGGGACAAAAGATCAAACTAGGAGAACCCGCACACGAACCTAGGAAAACAACAGCGTCGTTGTGCATTCATTATCCTCTCATTTTCTACTTCCTCTTTTCTTTGTATCCCCCACTCTGCATGTTTTTCATGTGGTAACAAACGTATAAGGAACCGACGGTCTGAGAGATTCTTTAGTCAGAAAAAAGAGCCGGTTTGAAGCTTTGTAATTGAAAACACACATTGAGTCAGAGAAGCTAAGCTACCAGGGGAGGGCAGAGAAAGCCCCAATGAACAAAGGTTTGAATTGCGAAAGAGACGAACTAGACCCTGCGTGACATCTGACTAAATACTCTCATTGTTTTTCTCCCCAAAAACAAGTATCGAATAACCGGCGAAGGGGAAGAACAGAAGGGATGGATGTCTGCCTGAGCCAGACCTGCTGCCTCGACTTCCCCCGACGAGCTTCAGAAACATCCGTCTGGCATTACGGAGACGTGCTCTTGAAAAATGTTTATCCGTCTGACCATGCACAATAATATCAACTTGTGAACCATGTTTTGGAAGCATCTGTGTTTTCCCAAAGCTATGAATGGTTTAGGGCCTCCTGCGAGGAAGATTTGAGAACCAGCACATCTAAGTTAGATAATAGGGTAAGTCATGAGTGTTTATATTGTAGTTTGTTGCACATTCCTGTTGAGGAATAACAGAACATTGACTCCGAGCTTAAAGTTTGTGGATGTTGGTCCAGAGTTTCACGTTCATGAAAGCACATTCCTCCTAAGTTTATGTGTGTTGAAACGGAGGTGATATTATATGCTAATTAGTGGTTTGCTAGGGCAAGAATCGACATCACTATTGCTTATACTGTATCTAGGGATTCAATAAACCACTAGACCTACTTTTTAACTTTGACCTCCTGCACTGATGTGAATGACACCTCTATTTTTGTGGACAATCGGAATGAAGTGTTGCCCATTTTGAGACTTGAAAGGGAGGTCTAGAACCGACAAAACTCAGAAACCACATAGTAATACCTTGGCAACCGCTCAGAATTCTCTGATAATGTAAAACTAAGAAAAGCATTTGGAAAATGCTGCTACGGACAATTTGTTATAA
This sequence comes from Triplophysa tibetana, assembly GCA_008369825.1. Classification (NCBI taxonomy): domain Eukaryota; kingdom Metazoa; phylum Chordata; class Actinopteri; order Cypriniformes; family Nemacheilidae; genus Triplophysa; species Triplophysa tibetana. The sequence continues at coordinate 7,559,749 of CM017894.1, forward strand.
TAATACATACTTAATTATGAGTAAACTGTTTTGTTTTATCCAGAGACTGATTTTTGCTTCTGGGGCCGGCCTCTGACTCAAAGTCTAAAAGTATTCCACTGGCCTCCATCCTGAGATGTATTTATATTTTTTTCGGCCCCCAGACATCCCATTGACATGCACGATGAGTCAGATTTTGAAGGTTTGGAAGACCAATGGGGCGACTCGTACCCGCCTCTTCAAAGATTCACCATTGTAACGTGGGTCTAATTGCCCTGGTATACACTAGAACTCAGTCTGAAAGGAAGTGGACAAAAGTTCACAGTGGGTCATTTTGGCTTGCTAAGATGAAAGCAGCTTCCATTTTTAATGAGGATTAACCCAAAAGCTTCCTTTTACTCACAATTATGGAGGCTGGCAGTGTTTTACGCATGTAATCCCGAATGGCCCCACTCCATGTATGGAGTGGGGCCATTCGGGATTACATGCGTAAAACACTGCACTCCACTCCCTCGCAGATAGTACTCAACGCGCCTCGTATGAGTTCATTGAACAAATAGTCGCCTGTCTTTCCAGGCCTTCCAGTCCATGTTCATTTGGAGGTTAATGTGTCATTTTGTGAAGTTGGTTTCCTCCGAGTGTAATTCTGCTTGTGAAACGTTTGCCCGATCCACGTCTCGTTTGGTTTTTGTGTGTCAGAAACACTTAACGGCACGTGGCTGTTTTGCGATGGCGACATATGATGGAGAAATGTAGTGAGACTGATGTGGATTGATCCTTCACGACACGCTGCTTAGAAATTTGGTGTTTCTCACATTGATCGTGCAAAAACTTTTCACTTGAGTAAGAGATATAACAATACGTCAATTTATTTATGTTGAAAACAACCAAAAAGCCAAACAAATTAGTTTAGGGTAATCGACATGCTACGAGCCCTGCTTGATAACGTTCCTCGCGGTTTCTTCAGAAAATGCAAAAATGCAGTTCTGTAAATGTTATTCATGAGGCATAAGCCACAGAGGGCATTAGTTTGCATGTGTTCAAAGTCAGTGCCAATCTATCCATGGAAGACCATAAATTGACTTCTTCTGCCGAACAGTTATGCTAACATGATTCTTAGCCAGATTTAACCCACACTACAACCTCAAAACTTAAACTAACCTTTAGCCTCACTTTGGCAATGTTCAAAAGAAAAGTGTTCAGCCAGAAAATCGCTTCAGACTGACCCCCACCTCGAACCCCATCACACACACACAGTCAACACCAAACCTCAGCCCCCCCCCCCTAGTGGTTTGAGGGATGTCCTACTAGCGTACTAATAGGGAGAGAGTTTGTTTATGGAATGAACGACTTGAAATGCAAATGTTCGCCACAACAGCATCGCAAGACATAAAACATAAAAACGTACTACTGACTTTGGTAAACAAAAATATAATGGTTTTTAAAAGAACTAACCAAAGAAATATTTTTCAGGTTAACAACACATTTTACTTGAGGAGTTTGAGGGAAGCACATGTGGATATATTGAGTTGTGGTGTGAATGCAGGCCATACAAGTTCAAGTCTCCTCTTTCTTCCCCTCGGTACAATCACGTCCTTAAAAAGCAATTGGTAATTCTAAGCAAGGCAAGATTTAAACCAAGACAATATTTGTACATTATAAAATAGGTCTAGACAGTCTAGTCTGATAATGCAGGAGTGATTTAACCACTAGTAATTGTTTTGTGTTTTCTGAGAAGCAAAGGAACGCAGCAGAAGCGTCGGACTAACAGGAATGCTAGTCTAATTTCCAATAAAACAGTGAATAAATGCTTTGAGTAATGGGAAGAGCTCCCCGTTTCCCGCAAGGACAAATGGCTTTTGTTTCGTTCGTGCTCTGAGGCAAAAAGGCCCTTATTGGAAAATGATGGTGATGTTTTTCTGAAAGATCAGTAGGATTCATTAAAGAAATCATTATAAAATGAGAAAATAGCGTATGACACATTGCAGTGCAGACAGATGACCTATTATATGGGGTGACTTGTAGTGACTCCATAAAACATAGATTGGACTTTTCATGTATTACAAGTGACAATTGCTTATCCATAAAGAGGAGGACAAAAACTGACTTATAATGGTCCAACATGACATCAGCGTGTAAATGTGCCCATACTGTAGGAAAGAGTAGTCACACATAAAATCTGAATAGTTTCTCCTAGACGGCAATGAAATTAAATTGAGACTTTTGCTTTATTCTCCTGTTTCCTAGGCTCATGTCTCCCCTCCAAATTTTAAAAGGGACCACTTCGAATGTCTCAAACTGGTCTCATATTTGCCACGACTGAAATCTGCAATCAAAGTCATGTGTTGATATCAAGCAACCGCTTGATCATAATATTTGAGCTGTGCTACCCACATGAACGTTATGGCTGTATTTCAATATTGTCAAATTTGTATCTATTTTTATTCTGTTCCTAGAGAATTTCAGAAGAATCAAAGTTGTATCGAGACATTGTGATTTGAGCTTTGAGGGAGCAACATCTGAGCAACACAGTTTTTTGTAACTTGGTGTCAATGTGAAATGTCTCTATACTTGAATTATTGAATTATCTAGAGTATAGTTAAAGTTTATTTTCGCGTTTTTTCAAGCCAGTGCTACCCAGGATCCCATCTAACAAGTTGACTTGTAAAAATACTGTAATTTTAAAGAATTAAATGTTTTATGTTCATGATTATGAGTTATTTTTCAAATGCAGTAAAATAATATTATTTACAAAATTACTGTGGTTTTAAAATAGCTCGAAAGCATGTAATTTCACTAAAAATATATATTACAGTTATTTTACACGTATATTTCAATCCAAAACCATCTATTTTCTGATCCTGGTTTCTAAATGAAAGTAGAAATGGTTAGCTTAGTTGAGGTAAATCGCATGATTTGAAGGGAAAACCAGCAGGGGATAACTTTGAAAAGATTATTCGGTCTGTCCTGGCCTGCATTAGGATTTTTTTTGTTGCTAAGCAAAGTTGAACTAAACAAAAGACAACTTACCAATGTGATTTGCCTTTCTAGTATTTGTTGGTGATCATCAGCACCTCTTTTGAACCTCGGAAACAAAATAACAGAATTACACATTAACATTGTTTAAAACTTGAATTCTATTTGTCTAATAGAATCATGTTCTTTCCTCTGCCGTTTTGAATTCCTGGATTAGCAATAAAAATAGAATTAAAAAGTTATTTTGGTATAAAATTATAAAGATCATTGTGGCAAATTTTGTTGTCCCTAAACAGTCTAAATTCATGTAAAATTCATGTTTAGCAAATAAGTCAAAACATGTTTTAGTTTTGGAGACCTGAGTTGCGTGGAAGATGTTCCTTCAGCTTTCATGCAAATAGAACATATTTATAATAGCTTTACAGATTTACTGATGCTTGTTCAATGTGCGTAAGACCACAAGTGTGTTGAATTTGACCCTGAAGTATCTGAGTATCTGTTCTGGTATTTATAATAAACACTAAGCGGTCTGCGCTTGGAAAGTCAACGACTCGAAACTATGCATTGCTTTCAATATTTGCAATAAGCAATTTCCCAGACGCATATGACTTTCCGTAAGAGCATTTGTAAGCTGTTTATTTTCGTTACATTATTTAAACGTATACAATGTATATTTTATCAGAATGTGCAACAAACCCCTAACCGGCTGCTAGCAAGAAGCTTTGCCAGTTGAACAAAACGATGATGTAGCCTCCACACACGAGACAAAGCATCCAATATTTTTGTCCTTCTGTCCTGAGTTCTCTGTACTGTTAGGGTGAGGTACCAAGCAACATGGAAGAAGACCATTTAGGATTGCTGCTAACTTTTGTAGGCATCATTTGGCCATTGAGTAGATCAGTAGAAGACTTATCTCAAACCCACCAGAAATTCCCTGTAGGGCACAATCGACCATTTCAAACTTCTGTTGTCAACTCATCAAAACACAAAATCTCCATCAGAAGTTCATATCAAGGTCATTATTCAATATAAAGAATACAATAATGCAGGGACGACGACAAAGCACTGTAGTAGATGAGTTAAAAAGCGCTGGGTTGAGTATCTTTTTGTTGGTACTAATGAACAGCACAGTTAATGACATCACAAAAGCTTGTTTACTGTAAAAGACAAAACAGCTTTTCTTCTCTTTCTGAGGTTCTGTGACCTTGAAAACAAGAATGCAATTGCACTCTTCACCCCCGGTGCATCTGCATATTTGTGACACTGCCAGGAATGGGTGAACTGACACCTGTTTTATGATATGCAGACCTTTTCTGTCACTTTGCATTTACCAAAAAATATGTCTTTAGTGGCAAAAATGATACACAATTCATATAGTAACCACCCTTCTTGGTATAGCCAGTGGGGTGTCTGAATTTTTGCCAGGATTTGAATCAAATACTGTTGGTCCATTGATCTACACACAATGAATGTAGTTCTAGGCAAACTCCGGATGAATATCCACAAAGATATGAATGAGTCACCAAATACGTTTCAGATAAAAAGCATTCATTACTGTTTTTGATCTGTTTTCCAAAAAATATATAATAATATGAAATGTAAAAATTCAAAGTAATATGAACCAAGATATTAATTCTGAGAAAAATAGGTTAAAAGTAAAAAAAATCTGACAATGAGATGAAAAATAATCTTCAATTTAAGTTTACATTTTTATTCAGAACTTAATTCAAGTTTCTATGAATGTAATATTTATATTACATGTAAGCTAATCATAGAGGTTTTAGATAATTGTACTTTCCAATAGAAGAAGAAAATAAAAAAGCTCAAACTAGACAAAGATCAAAATCCTTCGAATAGAGATGAACTGTTTTTATTTACAATGCAATATTGTTTTAAATGCAATATAACATAATACACAAGCAGACCTTAATGAAACCATTTTCACATTTAACATGAATATGTATGGCATACTTCACCCCAAAATGGAAGATTCTCTCATAATTCACAGACTCCCTAATGACTTCCCCTCCTGTTCCTTCACTCGGACTCTTGTCCACGTTTCGCTTCAGGCCACGTTTCAGATCGTTCTTAATTTTTCATGAGAACCTTTTCGTGCTGCTCCCCAGAGCTGAGAGGTCTTCCTTTGCCAGGAACATCAATTCTTTATTCCTCTGCATCATCTGCAACTTCTCGTGCCAACAGCTGTCACTTTTAAAAGGCTGCAAAAATGGGTTTCGGGGACAAATTCCTCCAGGTTGTTCTGATCTTTGAGTATCATGCCTTGATTAACGAGAAAAAATATTTGTTTTAGCTTTTGCATAACAATTCTCATTCTCATTAATATCAGCTATTAATATAATTAATATGATTTTGTTAGAATTTACAAAATTTGCATGTGGGATTTTTATACAATTTTATAAATTAATCTTGTACTTTATTGTATGATTTTCACAATATACTTTACAAACATTAAAAACTATTTGTTTTTCGTAAATTTCATAATAAAAAATATTTGGTAAAATATATTACTTTTACTATTTACTAACCTTCAGTACATTTAACATTCTATTGGTTCTTTTGTTATTATTATATCATTGTCTGTTTGATTACTTGATTCTGATTGACTAGAATGTGTGTGGTACTTGATTTATGATGGACTTAATTAGGCAAATTACCATGGTATAAGCGGGATAATCCACAGTTAGCTGTATATTAAAGGATTTCGGGTGGTTCTTGGCCTTCACGTCATGCTCTGGATTATCCCTTACTTATTTGTGGTTTAGTGAGTAAACTGGTTAGTACAAAATTTTCAATATTGTCGCCGTCGGAATGAAACCTCGTATCTCCATTTTCTATTGATTTTATAAATCATAATTGGCCAACCTTCCAGTATGTCTTAAGGTTTTGAAAATATTTAAACAAAAGGCAATGAAAAGTAACACAGTGTTTAATTATTGAAAATATGCAAATTTTTAAATCTTTTTAAAGTAATTTTGGACATACAAGCTTTTAATCAAACAGCAACAATATTCTATATTTTTGACTGATTCATTAAGCAAGTTGCTTGCACATTGTTGTTGTTGCTTCATGCAATCAGTGTAGACATTGCAATCAAAATGAAAAAAGTGCAATAAATAATATCTTTGCATTATCTTACAACACCCAGTCTTTTTTCACAGCTGCAGAATACAAACGTACAGCTCACCTAAAGCTGTTTTTTTCATTGACATTTACAGAGTATTGCAGTCCTTTAAAAAGCCTCGGTTTCAGTATTTTTTTAACTTAAAAAAGCTGTTTTCCCTTATTGCAGGTCACACAGGGGTAAACACAGCAATTGCCGGAACCTCACACTGGATAAACGTCAAAGTCACTCACAATCACAAGAGACACTAGGTTGATGAGGTTTATGTTTGATCTGGAATCTGAATAGTGAAGCGCTTCACAATCACAACATGTGATGCTCTCCTGGGAATACTTCATCCTTCTCCAGCTTAGAGGAAAATCGGGCAAAATAAAAATTCTGTCATTCAAAACCTTTATAGGACCCTTTCTTTTGTGGAGCACAAAAGAAAGTATTTTGAGAATTATCTCAGTGGTTTTGTCTTTTTACAATGGAAGTCACTGAGTGCGTTTGCATGCAGGCACAAAATAAAAAGATATTTAAAAAAAATCTGGTTATAAGCTAAAACTGTTTTCTTGTGTTTATATGCATATCAATACGCAGAAAACCACATTTACATGGAAATGTTAGACTTGCCGGTTTTCTCGCTTGTAGTGACGTCACCAGCGATAGTCCGTCTATAAAAAAATGCTGCAGGAATTCGGTCAGAAGCTGCATTTTTATATATTTCTCATGTTCGTGGTAACTGCAAATGCAAAAATTGTTTTAAATTTTGCCATTTCCACACCAACTGCATGATTTGAGAGACGATTTTTATGCGGTATTTTACTGTTACTTCCACTTGGGACTTTTCTATTACGTGTCAGGCATGCGCACAAAAACAAAACTGAGAGAAAACTGTTGTGGTTCAACTATATCGCTAGCAAAGATTTTGTGCAAAATAGCTTTAATTTAGTTTCTCATGAACCTTTTCCACCCTCTCTAAGGCATAGAATGAACTGATCAGTATTTGATGCTGTGTCTTTGGGAAAAATGTAAAATTTCTAATTATGGTCTGCAAGTTTACTGTTGGGCCCAATTTCGTTTTGAGACTCCTTCCGAAAACATGCAGAACTGCTGGTGCTACAAAAATTCAGAAACAGCAAGAGCCTTGACAGGCTACATTTTAGTCGTATATTGTAAATTATACTGTTTCTTCTTCATTACCTCACCATGACGAGACGGGCCAAGTTTCTGACCACCAAGCAGTTATATGAAGATTTAGGTTCTCATATGTACAGAATGTTTTCAAAGTACATCAAGCTTCTTATCTTTACACATCATGAAAAATGCGTCTTCACATGCTATGGCCTTCATCTCTTTTTTTTCATTTTAATCACGCAACTTGAAGGTTAGGGAAACCCTCCAAAAACCCAGAGATCTCCCCAGCCCGACATCACACAAAACATCTTGCTCGCGGCCCCCGACAGCTGTTTCCTTTTTTACCGCCACACAACCTTTATTCATTCCATGCATGAATCCGATTTGTTTGCAATATAATCCAAAAGAAAGACAACTCCTGAGGAAGTGGTGTGAGAGCTAGCTACTTTCCCTCAAGAGGGGCTATTATTCTTTAACAGTGTTTAGAATGTATGCCTCTGTTGTTTTTCATTAGGAAAGGAATCACCTTGGCTTTGCCAAAGATCTTGATCAAAACCAGCCGCTTATGGCTTCTAATTGAAGCAAGCTGGACCTCCATGTAGAGCACAATACACATAATGTAACAAGCTAACCCATCTCTTTAACAACGTTGCTTGAAAATATAGAAGGAAGAAAAAACATACAGAATAGCTTTTGTATTAGGGCAATCTGTATTTGTCACAATTCACCGTCTGGATTACAATGAAGGAAACATAAAGTCCGTTTGGCATTAGCCACATCTCCGGGGCGGCCGTGTACTCTCTTTTAGTTTCCTTTATTGATGTTTTGAGATCTTCGGAGTTCTGCCTCACGTTACCTTTACAGCTCAAACAAAAGCAAGCATGGTTTTGCAGATTGGTAGGTTTGGAGCAAATCTCAAAACATTGGAAATGAAACCTCTTTAATATCTCAAAAGTTTTCTCCCGGACAGCAAGGAAAAGAGATGCTCACGTCTCCTGCTCCATAGAACTGCCAACTGGTCAAACGGGAGTGAAAGGATGCTAAAAGAATTGTTGGTTTCTATATGCACAGTTTATTAAGGAAAATGCTGCTTTTTCATTTAAAATTTGCCACATTGTGTTGGTCCTTTTCACAACTGTTTACATTTTAACTTTGTGGAATTACATGACACAGGACTACAAATCCATCAGCAATGGATACTGACACTCATGTTGCCGAAAATCATCAACTCCCACCCTGTTGATAAACAGCCATATATGCTGGTTAGGTAGGATTTGAAGCATGGTAGCTGGTTTTCCTGGTTTAAGCTGGTCATGTGCTGGTTTAAACTGGTCCTGAGCTGGTTTAGGAAAAGTCTAAACCAACTCAGGACCAGCCTAAACCAGCACAGGACCAGCTTAAACCAGCACAAACCAGCTACCATGCTTCAAAACCTACCCAACAAGAGTATCTGTTTTTTTAACAGGGCATTAATTAATCAATTAGTTGCTTTGTTGCCCCTTTCCCATTTTTGTTTGGATGCTGTCAACGTGAAAATTGACTTCTACCTAAAACGGAACATATAATATTTAGATCCAGCAAACTATTGGTCCTGGGTTGGGTTTGATTTGAATTAAAGAGACCAGACTCAAAAATCACCCACCCATAAATCATAACTGCAATATAACTCATGAAATGTTACCGTCTGCTGTTCTGATACACTTCCCTCTTTCTAGTTGATGACACCCATGAGAAATCATGACCCCTGTTGACCCATCACATATCTGTGGGCTGGTTTTTACACCGAGAAGTTAAGGGAGGACACTAGTCGCTGGTTTCTTGGACCCCAGGCAACATATTGTTGACATAATCGCTGCCGTCCTTACACTCTTCCCTATATTATCAAATGAAACCCAGTATCCAAATTTCAGTTCCAGGCCCGTTTTGCATTTCTCCTTTCACGACTCATCCATCAGGAAAGCTGACGTCTTCCAGCGCGCTCCTCGCATTCCCTCGGAGAGCGTCTTTTGATGTGTTTTCTTTTTCGTGCACAAGGGACTCGTGTTGCTCAGGCTCCGAGCTGCACTGAACAACAGCTGAATGTGGGAGGCATATGAGCGGGGAACAGTCTTGGCATGTGATCAGTTGAATACACAGAAGGATTCAATATGTCTGCCGCGGATGACTGAGTCAAAGGGGGACAATGGGCTGCAGATGATACACAATGCTCGGATTCTATCAATGATGTTCACGTTTTCTGCACTTTCTAGTAAAGAACCAACTCCGAATTTCTAAACAAGAATAAACAGTCACTTGGAAAACAGCAATGTGTTTACTAACCCCCATTTTTTTTTAGAATAGAGACTTATGGGAATAATGCCAATGGCTCGGATAATATCATCTCAGTATGTTTCAATAGTTGATTATAAATCTTTACGTGGAAGTGGCCCCCTATAATTTTCTGGAACGAGAAGGAAAAGCGGCTAGCGCTCGGGAGGATAGCATGAAAGCACCGTCAGGGGGAACACAACTGCGCTGAGTATCAAATCCAGGAAAGTCTTGGCAAACCCTCAGACTTTAAAACAAACATAATGTCCTGAAGGCCAGTGGATTTGACACAAGGTTAAAGTAATAGTTCTCCCAAAAATGAAAATTCTGTAATTTTATTTACTAACTCTTGTCATTCCAAATATGTATGCTGAATTACGTGAAACACAAAAGTAGACATTTTTAAAGGATCTTTACGCATATACTGTACATAAATTTCTGCATGTTTTTCTAACTACATGAAGCTCGATTTTAACGTAATGATTCTTCATAATCCTGTTTTTTATTTCATGACTAATGCAAGAGTATATTGATTTGAAACAACATGACAGAAGTAATACAATTTTCATATCTAGTCAACTTTTCCAAGCTGTCAAAAAAGTATACAGGGTACTCTACCTTTCTGTCGCTGGGAAGGTAACATTAAAGGTTCCTTTTTGTACCTTTACATGTATAAAAACATAGAAAATCGTGTACCTTTTTGGGATCTATTGTGTACCTTTTAATGTACCCCAACTGAACAGTTAACTGTACCCTTAAAGGTACTTAGTAGGGTACAAAAATATACCCTTAAAGGTACAAAATGTTTTGTATAACTGTAAAGATACAAAAAGGTACCTTTAATCGTACCACCCCAGTAATGGAATTATTTTGTACTTTTTTCTGACATTGTATAAAACAATATCATTCGCTCTATTTATTCTGCTTTTTTAGTGTCTTCGCTCTCTGTTTGATCAGGTGCGAGGTCCTGGCACATATTTCTCTTTTTACATGTTGATGATATAGAACGCTCCGCTGTTTTTGTGGGACTGCTCTGTTTATTTCGTCCCAAAATATTTAGTTACTCGAACTAATGAAAATCTGTTGAACAGCCAGTAAAGCTCAAGGGAAGGGTTTGAAGTGGAGCTTCTCCGAAGAAAATAAATGATAGCACACAGCTGGAGACATGGCAATAAAGAAACCCCATCTTTACACCCATCATTGACATTTACCATTCATCACGACAGAAATTTCGTCTTATACTTCGGAGCAGTCATAACAACCACAAATAGACGGAATAACATCGTCCCTCGTTGCGTATGCCTCGCACTTTGGTTTAGCGATCGTTTCTACTTTTCCACAGTCTATTTTTCATATCTGTTGGGTTGAACTGTAAACTTCACATTGGAAAAAGTCGAACACAAACTTTAGCGTTCTACAAAAAGAAAAAATTCCATTCGTACAAATGTTAATGTTTTGACAGGCACACAATTGTTATGTAGCAACGTACTCATTTGCATAATTTTGCAAGAATGTAAGAACTTACATAACAACTCATTCATTTCAATTCATCCAAAGCTCCCAACTTGGCCCCATGATTGTGATGTGCAACAGGGCCAGCTGATTCTGCTCTCTGAACTTGTTCTATTGTGATTACAAAGTGCTCGGAACAGCAGGGATCTCAATGGACTGTTTCAGACCTACTCGCCTTCTCACCCGTTATGACATTTGCTCAGTGTGGGCTCATTGAAAACAATAACAGTTCATTACTGGTTGACATTAACTGGTGGACGGCACTTTCCACAATACCGGGCACACTTTGATCTCCCGGTGTGAGCATTATCTGCACATATCCAATGTCATTTTGTAATGCCACATTTTAGTTGATATTAATTTTGGCTGATTATCTTGTGTCAGATAATGTTTTAAGTAGTATTAAAGGTAGCATTGCATAAACGTTTGTTTGAACACGTGTAAAATTATTTGAGTGTAAAGCCCTATTTGAATGTTACTGGTTTTCCCAGAAGAGGTTGGAGAAATCGTCTCGGTTACGGCCGTAACCTTCGTTCCCTGATGGAGGGAACGAGACGTTGTGTTGAGAGACAGACTTGGGGTTTGATTCTGAGAACCTATCATCTCCGAGATAAAAATAAAACGCCAATGGGGATTGGCGAATGGCCCGCCCACGCCAGTCTCCGCCCCGTACATACGGGTATAAAGGAAGATGGCGGCGGTCATTCATCACCCTTTGTGCTGAGGAACCTGAGTGGTGCTCCTTGCAGTGGTTCGGCAAAGCGTTGTGGCATGAAGACACAACGTCTCGTTCCCTCCATCAGGGAACGAAGGTTACGGCCGTAACCGAGACGTTCCCCTTCAGTCGGTCTCTCGACGTTGTGTTGAGAGACAGACTGGGGATATATCTAACACGCCACGGCGCTGAGCCGTATTACGACCTCGAGCTGAGCGACACTGACTAGGCTAGCGAGTCACAAGTGCGCGGTGCAGCGAGATGTAACCTTCCAGTGAATAGTAGTGGACATACTGCGAAGCCTCTACTGACAGTCACCACGGGCAGGGCGTACGCCTTGTAAGTGAGGCGCCATCCGGAGCCGTCGCACTGGGAAGAACACTGCTCTCCTAGGAGAGTGTGTTACGGAGACCACATCCTGCCGTTCGGGAGGTGACATGTGGAATGACATGCTCTCCTTTAGGAGACGACATGCGAAGCATCCGGCCATATGGGGCCAGCTTCGGTGACCGTGTCACCTGCGGGGAGGTTCAATTCGCCCACAGGGGAATAACAAGTAATCGTCACACGGGACTACCCAACGGGGGAGTCACTGCGTATGGAACAACAGTCCTAGTAAAGGGGTCCACCTAAGTAGGGGCGACTCTGCCAGTACTGGACCTGGTTCTAACAGACCGCTCCGCTCGGTCCATTACCAATTGCTTAGTGATGGATGGAATGCCTATACTTCAGCCAGAGAGGGGGAAGTAGGGAGGCAAGTGATAGCGCACTGTACTTACCCATGTAGGCAGTAGGCGCTCAGCAGGCGTACGCCCAGATCAGATGCCTGTCTTACTCTGTAGGATGTAAGACATGGGCTGATACTGATTCCAGTCGAAGGTTGTAAAACCTTGCGAAGGTGCTGGGCGCAGCCCAACCCGCAGCTTGGCAAATATCTGCCAGAGAGGCACCTCTGGCCAGTGCCCAAGAGGAGGCCATACTCCGAGTGGAGTGGGCTCTCACCGCAAGAGGGCACGGGCGATCTTGGGATCGGTATGCCAAGGAGATGGCGTCCACGATCCAATGTCCCAACCTCTGTTTGGAGACAGCCCTCCCCTGGTGCTGTCTCCCAAAACAGACAAACAGCTGCTCGGACCTTCTCAGGTCCTGTGTGCGGTCTACGTAGAGGCGTAAGGCGCGTACCGTACACAGCACAGTGGGGGTTGGGTCTTCTTCCCTAGGGGGAAGCGCCTGGAGGTTCACCACCTGGTCCCTGCAGGGCGTAGTGGGAACCTTGGGCACGTAGCCGGGCCTGGGTCTCAGGACCACGTGAGAGTCGCCAGGCCCAAATTCTAGGCAACCCTGGGACACGGAAAATGCCTGGAGGTCCCCAACCCTCTTGATGGAAGCGAGCGCCAACAGAAGCGCAGTCTTCATCGAAATGAGAGGAAGAGTGGCGTCACCGAGAGGCTCGAAGGGGGCCGTACTAAGGCCCTGAAGGACCACATTGAGGTCCCAAGAGGGTACGGGGTGCGGTCGAGGTGGGTTCACCCTTCTTGCGCCCCTGAGGAACCTGGTGACCAGGTCGTGCCGACCCAAAGACTTACCCTGCACGAGATCGTGATGTGCGGCAATAGCGGCAACGTACACTTTCAACGTGGAAGGGGAGAGGTTGCTCTCTAGTCTTTGCTGTAAAAAGCCCAGCACGGACCCGATCTGGCAAATCCGTGGGTTCTCCCCGCGGGAAGAACACCAGGATGAAAAGAGCTGCCACTTATAGGCGTACAATCGCCTAGTGGAGGGGGCTCTAGCCTGTAGGACGGTCTCTATGACTGCCTGTGGCAAGCCGCTCAAGGTCTCTTCGTCCCGTCCAGAGGCCAGGCATGGAGGTTCCAGAGGCCTGGCTGTGGGTGCCAAAACGTGCCCTTCCCCTGCGAGAGAAGGTCCTTCGTCAGGGGAATCGGCCAAGGGGGGGCAGTCGTCAGAGCAATGAGGTCTGAGAGCCAGGACTGGGTGGGCCAATAGGGCGCAACCAGCAGTACCTGGTGCCCCTCCTCCCTGACCTTGCACAGGACCTGTGCAAGGAGGCTCACTGGGGGGAAGGCGTACTTCCGCTTGTCCCGCGGCCAGCTGTGTGCTAGGGCATCCGTGCCGAGGGGACCTTCGGACAGGGAGAACCAAATCGGGCAATCCGCCTGGTGCCGGTGTGCCACGCCGTCCACGGAACCCGACTCTGGAGGCAGTGCTGAAGCGGCCGCATGCGCATCAACCCGAGAGGGATAACCCCTGCTGAGGATGCCATATGCGCCAGGAGCCTCTGGAAGAGCTTCAGAGGAACTACCGGAGACTGTCGAAACTGTCTCAGGCAGTTCAGCACCGACTGTGCGCGTTCGATGGTGAGACACGCTGTCATACGAACAGAGTCTAATTCCATACCGAGATAAGAGGAGCTCTGCGCTGGGGAGAGCTTGCTCTTGTCTAGGATGACCCGTAGGCCCAAACGGTCTAGGTGCTGTAGCACAAGGTCCCTTTGCGTACACAACACATCTCGCGAGTGTGCTAAGATAAGCCAGTCGTCGAGATAGTTGATAATACGCACACCTTGTTCCCTGACGGGAGCTAAGGCGGTCTCGACAAGTTTTGTAAAAACCCGTGGAGACAGGGCCAGACCGAAGGGCAGGACTTTGTACTGGTACGCCCTCCCCTCGAACGCGAACCGTAGGAACGGTCGGTGTCGAGGAAGAATGGAGACGTGAAAGTACGCGTCCTTTAGGTCGATTACCACAAACCAATCCTGGTGACGAACGGACTCCAGGATGCGCTTCTGTGTCACCATCCTGAACGGCAGCTAGTGCAGGTGCCGGTTCAGTAGACGCAGATCCAGAATGGGGCGCAGCCCTCCGCCTTTCTTTGGCACTATGAAGTACGGGCTGTACAGCCCGGAAAACATCTCGGTTACAAGGACGGGTTCGATCGCTTCTTTCGCCAGAAGGGCGGCAACCTCCTCCCGAAGTAAGGGGGCGTTCTCTCCTCGAACCGAGGTATAGAGAACGCCCCCAAACACGGGCGGGCGCTTGGCGAACTGGATCGCGTAACCGAGACGGATCGTCCTCTCTAACCACGCTGACGGGCTGGTGCACTGAACCCAAGCGCCCAAGAACCGTGACAGCGGAACCAGAGGGACGATCTCCTTCACCGTGCCCCGGAGGGTTGGTTCGGTGGTGGACAGAGCGGTCACTTCGCACAGGGCAGGACCCCGGGGAGGTTGACGGCTCTGTCGACTTACCTGCTTTAAGGGGCCTACGGGCGCAACGTCCAGAGGAGGTTGTAGCCGGTGGTCCGTTCCATCCCAGACACTGCCGCGTTGACAGTGCTGTGGAGGAAAACTCAGGGAAATCACGTCTCTTAACGAGAAGGTGGGCGCCGGGCCCTGAAAAGGGCCCGGACTTGATGGGGACGCAGCAGGCAGCGTCCCTCTCCGACCCGGCGTTGGTAAGGCTGGAGTCGGGCCCGGTGTAGATTTCCCTGGGTTCGTCCCGTCAGGGCCGCTTAGATGTAGCCTTGGCGGACTGCTGATGGGGAACTGTCGTCCTCCTCCGCGATGGTCTGCGCCTCGGGCGGGCCGTCCTATGGGAGGGCCCTGGTTCCGGAGGGGCCGTCGCAGGTGGACGGGGCTGGCGGGAAGCAGGCTGTGGCCGAGATCGTGTCGACCCGCGGGTGGCTACGTCGCGGCGAGGCAATATCTGCTTTATTGCCTCCGTCTGCTTCTGTACTGCGGAGAACTGTTGTGACACGTTCTCTACAATATCACCGAACAGCCCGGCTTGCGAAATGGGTGCATCCAGAAGGCGGACCTTCTGGGTGTCACTCATTTGCGCAAGGTTGAGCCACAAATGCCTCTCCTGGGCCACCATGGTGGACATCGACCGACCCAACGCACTTGCTGTTACCTTGGTCGCCCTGAGCGCCAGATCTGTGGCAGTGCGAAGCTCGGCCATGCGAGTTGGGTCGGGCTTCCCCTCCCCCAGGTCCCTCAGGGCTTTAGCCTGATAGACCTGGAGAATCGCCATAGCGTGAAGGGCGGAAGCGGCCTGTCCAGCGGCATTGTAGGCCCTCGACACGAGTGTCGAGGAAAGCTTACAAGCCTTGGACGGGAGTCTAGGCCGACCCCTCCAGGTGGCAGCCGTCTGCGGGCACAGGTGTCCCGCGACAGCACGCTCCACCTGGGGGATGTCGACGTATCCTCTAGCCGCTCCGTCCTCCAGGGAAGTGACAGCTACAGAGCCAGCGAGTCTGGAACGCGCAGAGAAGGGCGCGTTCCAGGATCTCGCCAGCTCCTCATGCACCTCCGGGAAAAAAGGTACTGGGGCGGGGCGCGGCCTTTGGTCGCGTCCCGACCCCAGAAACCAAGAATCCAGCCGCGAACGTTTGGGTGAAGGCGGCGTACCGCACGACAGTCCAATGCTCACGCACGACAGTCCAATGCTGACTTTAATTTGCTCGCTCTATTAAATTTTTGTTAAATTTTAAAAAATATTTATTTCAATGGGTTTATTATAAGCAATACATTTATTTAAAAATGTTTAATACGTGTTGAATAATGTTAAAGCTTATTTTATCATACCTGATGCAGGAATCTAGTATATGTGATCTTTGGCAACACCCTGCAGGTGTACAAAATGAATACTTCCATCTCTGTAATACACACATAGAGGTCTACTGTAAGTGCCGTCCGAATGCATAGATGAATTCACAGATGTTGATGATAATAACTGCAGCTTAAATGTTGTAGAAAACTAGTCCCGTCTGAATAATGCTTAATTGAAGTCAACTCTTTTACTTTACCCCTGTTACACATTATGTCATTATAGAATATATTTTATAAACATGTTATATTCTTGTTCATAAGTGGTACTTATTATTAATATTTTATAGTCTTTTTTTATTGTTTTATTTTTAGAAACGTTTATTCTTTATTATATATATAAGTACTTTTTCCCACTAGAGCCCAGTTACTAAGTACTTTTGTACGGAAATTAACATGATCAAACAAATCAATTAAACAGAATTTAGATTTGCACCACATTTTGCTAACTTTGTCGATTCAATTTTTAAAACTTCTACCCGTATTTGTGCCAATTGCCAGTTGCACAATCATAAAGTAACGTTGCATGACTGTTGTTGTGACTGTTAAAGGGTGTAACAGCATAATTATTGTGAGTGGACTTCCCCTGCTCTCAAACACATATCATATTCTCAAATTAGACACGTTTATCATCTTTAAATAGCTTTTACATGGCGTTGGGTGTGCACATAGAAACATTCAGACCCCGCAGACGCATTTCCAATGCTGACTCACAACTCTCCCACCCAATGGCTGTTTCTGGGCACCCAGGAACAGCTGTGGTCTGATACCTGAAATAGATGAAGCATGCGTTTGTCAACACAGGTTATAATCAAAGAAATAGCCGAGTACTATAAACAAGTAAAGTGCTGGAAAATATAAAGCGCAAAATGATAATCCGGTAAATATTATGAAAATAGATTGTACATTTGTTTGCTTTCCAAAAATAAAAAACACATTTCCAGAAAATTTTGAGGCTTTTTTGGTGAGCTCTATAACTCATTCTTTGGTAATGAAGGTTTCCACTGCTAAATACAAGCACCGCAATATTTTGGTGAGAATTTTTACAAATGGATTCGATTGCAAAATACTGCAATCTTGGGAAAGTGCTGGAAAGCGCCTTCGGTTGCAGATGGAATCAATCTGAGAAACGGCAACAGTGACATAATTGCTCACATTTGTTGTTTTTATTGGCCATTGATGTCCAGCCAGTTGACAAAAGATAATATTTATTGGATGTTTAGACACATCATATAGACACATCACAAGGATCCACTTTGATTCCAAACATCTTGTCACGCTTTTGACGTCAGTAACTTGCTCACTGGCAAATAAGCCACGTGTAAGAAAACAACCGAAAATCAACAATGAGCCAGTCATCTGCGGGACACATTTCCTAGCCTTTTTAAAAGGGAAACTGTCTATGGAGGTTTAATGTGGGGAAGCCCTGTTGGTTCATTTAGAGGAAGAAAAAAACATCTCGAAATGTTTAACTGGAAAATCCATGACATCATTCCAAGAAGGGCCGCAGATAGAGAAATGAGATGGAGCTAAAACGGCAAAGGTTCAAAAATTGGGCCTGATTAGCAATGGTTTCCAGTGTGCGGCGCGGCGGGTTCCCCAGATGAAGGGAAACAGCTCTGTGTGCTTCCGCGGGTCTCATTTTCACCCCTCATCCCCCTCCCGCAGCGTTCCAGGGGCGACTTGGTTTGTGTCTGAGGTTCATTGTGGTGGCAGCCCGAGCGCTGTGTGATCTCGTCTCACTCTCGAGTCTGTGTGTGTCTGACAGGAGCAGAGGTCACGCTAAGGTTCCGATGAAGTCAGAATGTAATTATGCCTCAATGAACAAAAAGTGGAAAGTAATAAAAAACAGCTGGATGTTTTTCAGTCAGACCGAAGACATATAGATATGGGTACGAATGGCTCTCTTTCCCGCTCTTTCTTTCTCAGCCATGAAAAGCAGTACAACATGTTGTGATATTATATGTCTACTTTTTTTTCATTTAGTCATTTGGCAGACGCTTTTAGACTAATACCGTTGTTCCCTACGTATAGAAATCAGAAATTCGCAGAAATCCTATCGTGGGCGGATTTGTAAGATGAAGCAACTATGGGAGTTCTTCTCGCAACGCAAGCTCAACTTTGTGGCTTCGCACCGCGTAAATGTGACTTATAACACAATGCAAGCACCGCATTCTCAGCACAGCCAGAGGGGGCGATATGGCGAACGTGAGAGTAGATCATCTTTTTCCATGGTCAGTTGCTTTATTTTTAGGATCAACTGCTGACACGATGCTGTTTAAAAAGAATCTTGCATTTGTTTTTAATATATCGTCACTGTCTTTCCGAAACCCCAAATGTCCAAATTTGCAGTTTTTCAGAAGTGGAAAAAACACTAAAAACACAGTTGTTTTTAATCATCTAAACGTTTAAAGTTAACAACACTTTTTAATACTTTTTATTGGCTAGATTTTTGCAAAAAACATACGACAAGGGTGACTAATGAAGATTTATGGCAAAACTCAAAATATGGAGATACAAGGTTTCAGAAGGACAGCAGCAATATCCATAACCAACTAGCAGTTTCTTTACATGAAACAAAGTAAATCAAATAAAAGACAATTTTTTGCAAGGAAAAGTTTCTTTAGAATGACTGTAACTGAATGTTGTTGACAGTTGCAAAGCAATTTAGCGAATTAATGTACAACGTGCGGTCACACGAAATGTGCTTATCCACATTTCAAATCGATTTTGAACGTGGCTCATCCAATCAGAATGTAGAATCCGAACTATCAATTTTCAAAGCAAAATTTGAAAACATTTTAAATCCAGGCTTATTACAACATCATGTTCATACAGCGCACAAATGTAACGGATAGCGGGTAGAGAGAGCAAAGCACCAGGTGGTTTCACTCAGGTAATCTTTGAATCAGTCTCTGCTCTGTAAGAAAGACAGAAAAAATATGTCATGAAGGGAATGAACGGTCTGTTAAGAAGAAAAGGGCAAAACTGCATCACTTTCCAAGAAACCCCACTCATCATCATCATCTCTCAGTCTGTGTCTTTGAGACATGTTTTCCGCCCCTGACGTCCACAGATACTGTATCCAGCAACAGTAGCTGTGCAGTAGGTTGTGGGAAACCGCAACCTACTGCAAGGAGTGACTGGTCGTAGAGGGATAGAGAACAGAGTGATAGGGATAAGTGGTTAAGGGGGGATGGCACAGTACACTTTTTGTTCCAGATAAAGGGGTCCTGTGACGTACGTATGAGGAAATATAACAAATAAGAAAAATAAGAAACATATTGCCCGAAGTACGTATGTGAATGACAAAATTTTAATAGCACATATGCAAGGATATTTTGGGTTTAAAACCTATTTTTTTTCAAAAAGACGGCAAATGTGACCTAAATACATCATTTTAGGAAATTTTGCAGGCCTAATTAACGTCTTAAGTAAATCATTCTCCATAATTCATCCTAGAGGTCATTCACGCAACCAGCTTATTACGATCTAAAGCACCGTTTTAAAGATAAGCACTCTCTAGCTGTCGTCAAAAAGCAACAGTGTTGTGTTATGCGTTACGTTATAAAATAGCGTTTGACTATCTTTAGTAAAAGTGACTTATATTTGTCTGATATGGTGACCCATACCCGAAATGTGACCTCTGCATTTAAAGCATCCAGTGAGAAGTGAACACAAGCACAGCAAGTCCTGAACACACGTACACCCAGAGCAGTTTGCAGCTATCACGGCAGCTTCCCGGTTGCTCAAGGGCACCTCAGTCGCTACTTGCAGGCCTGAGAATCGAACCGGCAACCTTCTGGTCACGAGACCAACTCTCTAACCATTAGGCCACGAATAACTCACCATTTGACACACGGTCAGCGCCCCTTGTCGTCACCTTTTTAACGCGTAGGTTACCACTTTGCCGTGATTTTTCGACATGCAGGGCATGTAAATTTTACTTTCGTTATGAAATTACATATTGGATATCATTTGCAATGATGATATTTAGGATTTGATTTAAGTTTAACAGCTAGGATAATTGCGTCTTCATGACGCTATTCAGACAGCTTGTGCAAGTAAAGTTTATTTATCGTAATATTAAACACAAGATACAAGCAGTCACAATGTTGTTAAAAAGACAGATTTTCCAAGCATACCAACGCGAAACGATCATTTTGTTTGAGGTGCAGATACAAAAGCGATCGCCGTCCGCTGAGAATCTCAGATCGGGTGAACAGAGCAATAGACGTTCAAAATTGCCGCCAGAAGAGTTACGTCGTCGGCAACGATGCTATTTGATCGCACGTGTCTCGTGACCAATCACCTAATTTCTTTGGCTTTGAACGTGAAACGGTGTTGGCGCCCGCGATCGACTGCATCTAGCTAATGTTCCTGTTTATTTTTTTAATGGGAGCCAACTGCGTGCATTCAGGGACACAGCATCTTCATATAGCGCTATCGTACGGCTTCGGTGCAAAAAGGTCTGCGACAAGAGTTGTTTTTAGTCATTTAACACTGTCTTTGGTCAGTTTGTGCAATAAATAACTGTGACTGTACTTTAATTTGTGTGTTGTCTTTTATATGGTTGAGACGTGGTTTGGTTTAAGGTGAGGGTGGGGTTAGGTGCTTGAAAATATTAAAACCATAAATAATAATGAAATACTAAAGGTCTTTGCTCATACTCATTCGTATGCGTTTTTTCGTATTTGGCGCTTGTTTGGTGGAAATCCTGTGAGATACAACCAATCAGATGACGACTTCCAACGTGCTGAAGTGTCTTTAAAAAAGTGTGCATTATACATCATACGTTTAGCCAACGGTCTCTGGGTATGACGTCTGAGGCTGAGACTAGTATTTCACAGACCTCAATAAGAGACTTTTAATTTATTCAAGGGAAACATATATGTGTTGTACATTTATATGTGTGTTTTCGTCCGTTGAGTTTCAGCGTAAGTAGTCATAGCATACTGTACATTTATAATTATTATAATTATAAGGTTGTTCAATTTTCTTACTTCCATAATTCATAACAGTTTTCATTCTGCTTTTTCCAAATTACATCACAGCGACTGAGAAGACCAAAACTGAATGAGTGGTAACGTCTTAATCTGGGCGGGTATGTGTGCCAGTACTATGATGTCATCCGTGTGATGTCAGAAAGACAGGAATGTTCAGAATGAGTCACCTCTGCATAGGAAAGTAAGTTTTTTAAGTTCTGATGGGTGCAGTAGGTTTTCAAAGGTCTCTGTACGCAAGACTCTAGAAATAAAAAAAAATTCTTAGCCTCCAATTCATCAATATATTAGAAGAACCGGGCAATTTGAGGTCGGCCACGGAATACAAAGAAAATCACCTCCAAACATGGAAAATCGTTCTTCATCTTCCCTTAAGTTAAGATGAGGACAAAGACCCTCAGGCAATCTCACTGTACGAAAGACGCTTAAATCCCACCAGCTGCTTCCTTGCTGTAAACTTCCGACAAATGTATTTGTAAAGACAGATCCATGTAAGGTCATTGGTTTGGCTGCTCTGCTTTGTGTCCCAATGGCAACTGTCCAAACATGGAGCTCTGTTTCTTGAAAGACCTCCATCATGAGACACAATGAGGATCAGTCTGTGTAAACGGAATTCATATTACAATTGTTTTTTTTTTATATCGCAGCATAAATAGATCCTTGTCTTTGTGTAGGCTACCTATATACTGCAGATCCTGTTGTGGTGGTTGTCCTGAAGATTGAAACCACCTTGGAGTAGGAGAAAGCCGAATGGGGTCATGGAGAAATTAAATTATTCCAGAACCAAAGTGTGGAAAATTGGATTATAATATTGGTATTTTTAGGTCCACTTTTACAGGTGATTTATGCCATTTTTCTTAAATCTGGTCATGGATAATATCACATAAGTCACATTTAGCTTGAAACTACATGTAAAAGAGCAACCAGTACATTCCTCAAAAGTTTTCATTTACTACTTAGTCCTTCTCTTAAAGATGACTTTCTAAGCACAAATGTTCGCATATAACCTCAAGAGCATGGTACTATAGCGGCAGAATTTTTTTCTGAAAATGTACAAAAATGTATTTTTTTACCGGAGGAATCATTTTTTAAGTCTAAAAGCTTGGTTAGTATGCATGAATCGCTTTCATGCCGGTCCTTTTGGGTTTGACCTATTTTTGCAACATTACTACAATGACTGGCAATGGCTCAAAAAACTAAAGAAAAGTCTTGCACATCCTCATTTCGTGACCTTAAACTTGGCAGATTGTCTCTGAAATTTTGGGGTTTCTTACCAAAATGCCAAACATCAGTAGAATGAGTAGCCTTAGGTAGATAAAATTTGTTGAAATGTTTAACTTTTAATAAAGTTAAAGTTTGTGTGCAGAATCAACAATCTGGTTATAGTTTTGGCAAAACACAAACATTATATCTGAGTGAAACTGTTGCTCGGTAACCCGGGGCCCCTTTGAAGAAGGACAGCTGTGAACTTTTTTCTAGGAATTCTAATGGGTATTTCTAGGAAACTTGGATGTGGTAAATACAGTCCATTGGATAAAGTTTCAGGTCTCTGCGTCTTAAGAAACGCAAAAAGACGTGTACTTCCATTATTTCTATGCCAAAACACACAAAGCCCAACCTTACCAGATGAATGGAAATTCTGCATAGAACACATATTTTCATGTAATATAAATATGAATTTTGCACCTTTGAATTTTCTTGGATGAAAGTAGTGTTGTAGTGCTCAACCATTTTTTGATGGTCTTGGTCTTGTCACGGTCTAGACTGTCTTTGGTCTCAGTCTTGTTGGTCTCAGAATTAGTGGTCACAGGATTTTATTTAAAGACCGGTCAAGACCACAACTGTGGGAATTGCAATAAATTGCTGGTGCATTGTCACATTTATGTGTTAACATCATTCATGTGATTGGATGTAAAACTTCTGGCTTAAAAAGCATTCACCACTTGTTCCTTATTTGATTCTTCTGTTACTTTTGTCACTCATACAGCTGGTAAGAGAAGAATGGGGGATTGTCTTAAAGAAATCTCTCAACAAAATGAATACACACTAAGGCCCACAATATCCAAGATGTGATTGCAAAAAAGGTACTTGTATGAGATCTTGTTTTTTCAGATGTTATATTGATTTTGTATACTTATTCAATAAACCTTTAGTTAATAAGTGACTGGACACAATTAATCACAAGTTCTTGTTCTATTTTGACTAGTCCCAAACAAATCTCGAACAAATATTTGGTGTATCTGAGCAACACACCGCTATTTTGCTATTGATTAGATAAAAAAGCAATGAAACTATCTAATTATGTAACTGAATGTTTTGTTTCGTTGAAGGTCACAGACTTTCAAAAGGATTTTCCTTTTTGATGGTTGGTTGTTGGAATTTTTACCTGCACAAAAATGTAATATGTTACAGTAGGTGGGTGATAAAACATGGAAAATAAAAGAACTAGACTAAAATTTCTGCCCAATAAATCGCCCTCATATTACAACATTTAAGTGGAGATGGTGGTCTAGTGGGTTAAACCACTGAACTGGTAAATCAAAAGGTTGCTGGTTCGATCCCAGTAGCCACCACCAGTGTGTCCTTGAGCAAGACACGTTGCTCCAGGGGGATTGTCCCTGTAATATGTGCACTGTAAGTCGCTTTGGATAAAAGCGTCTGCCAAATGACTAAATGTAAGTGTTTTGTGGACCCTTTGAATGAATTTCTAGGAGTGCTGGTCTTGTTCTCGGCCTGCCATGGTCTTGTCTTGGTTTTGGTGGTCTCGACTAACACGCTACATGAAAGTCAACCACTTTTTAGAATAACCTGTTCATTTAGCATCTGCTTGCAAAAAAATAATAATAATAATACATTTAAATAATACAATTAATTAAAAACATAAAATTAGAAATAAAATGTTTTCATGAAAAGCATATACAAGAACAAACTCAATTTTATTTACGTATCTACTGTATACAGTATCATTTGACTTGATCATAAAGAAATGAGAACTTCTCTACTCTGTTTGCAAAACAAAAATCTTTTATTTTTTTTCTTTCTGCAGAAGAAAGTAACTTATCGGAGTTCTGAATGGCATGAAGATGATTAAAAACAATAGCAAATTATTTTTATTTCAAGAACTATTTATTTGAGTATAATATACTTGAAACCTACAAAACAGCATTTGACTATGTAGGTTGAAAACATAACATGAAGCGCATTCAAAGTAAAAAACTCCAGTTTCGTGAATGCTAATCTTTAAAAAGAGCGAGTCCTGTTCTCTACACTACTTTAACTCAGTTTTTCCTCAGCACAATACAAAAACCGCCTTTGTTTCTAGTAAACAGCACGCATGAATCACTTACTTATTTGTAATACATGATCTGGATCCTACGATTAGAGATGTTGGGAGAAATTTGACGATTGATTTTTATTTTCACAGTAAAGTTATGCACCTCATGGAGAAAGGCAAATCCATTTGCCAATTCACAATTATGTGACTTCACATTTAATGGTGTGCAGTACAGGAAGTACTATTTTACATTGTTTTTGCTCCCATTAAATGTTTAATGTTCTTGTAAAAGTAGGGAGGGAGAGAGATTTAAAAGCACTCTCCAATCTGCTTACACGGGAAAGCTGAATCATCTGACTTCAACCTGAGTCCACATATGACACGTATAGATCCAGCACGAGACAAAAATGTGACACGTGGACAGAACACATGTACTTTAGTTTTAAGTTTAAACGGCTTGAGTATTTAAAATGTAAAATTGCAGTGTGCATGCGTGTTATAGATTTGATAATTAACATAACGTTAACGTCTCTTTGTGTGGAAGCTACAATTGTTTTTGGTTTTATTATCGTCTTTATAGTCATCATTCTTGATGTGAACTTAGTTGTTCTCAAAAATGGATAGAAGATAAAAGTAAAAAAATATATATATAAATATATATATAAATAAATAAATAAAATATATTTAAATGCATAACAAATTAGAACATTTTAAGAGGGATTTTCTTTTTTATTCACAAAATTTAAAAAATATTAAATTTAACAATACAATAAATGTAGACATTTTTACCTATTTATAAACTTACAAATATAACAAATTCACAAGTGGCGTTTTCTGACTCTGTCTGTGAAATCCATGATATACTCTGATAAATCATTTTGAGAAAGAGTACTCAATTTTTTTCCATGCTAAATACTGCCATTTATTGAGTTTTGTTAGTTTATATATAACAATACTAAAATTGTGTCTGCCTAAACATTAATTTCAATCTGTGACATGACCTTCCTCAGTCCGTTTTAAGGATATCAATGTTACATTTTTAGGGAATGTTCTTTACATTATATAAGAGGATATAATGCAGAAAACATCTTTTCAGAGACATTGAGGGGTGTTTTTTTACAATCCTCCCCAAATTGCATTATGGGATTTCTTTCTCCATGATTAATAGAGCCTTGAAATTTTGCTTCTTACTTTACTAGATCAGACTTTTTGTGTATTGTTGTGAATCAACAAATCCACAGCTGGTAAAAGTTGAGGAAATGCATATAATTCAGATTAATAAAATAATTATATAAATGAATAAGAAGTCATAAAAGCTGCAAACCATTCGGGGCGTCCATGTATTCTTAACTGAGGTAAAGGTAAAATCATTCCAGGGGATGGGAAAGAAACCTTTAGTCGAAACAGATGGATTTGTTGTTCGATTTTAATTACAAATAGATTGGCCGCTGCGATGTTGTTGTGTGGTCTTTTTGTAAACACTGAAGATTTGCTTTGAGACTAGATGGATATGTTCCCTTTGTCTGCGCTCCAAAAAACAGAACTACAGAGCGCCAGGCCAATGTTTGTACAGAACAGCAAACTCAGGACACCCCCAGAGGCAGAAAATGTTTGGTCACATGCCTTGTTCTGGCCTCAGATTAGCGTAGCTAAAGTTGTTTTTCCTTTTCTTGTTACAGAGCCCAAAAGTCAAGGATTCACTTACAATTACATTAAATAATAAGCCGATATTTTTGATGTTCTTGGCTCGACAAAAAATGGCTTATTGTTTGAGAAGAACGGGACTTCTATGAGAAGGTCGTAGCAAGCATTTAAAACCTAATCTAACCAAGAACTTAGAAATTCTACTTAAAAACTTACACTTAAACTCATAATGGCGCAGTTTGATTATTTTACTGTGCCAAACATTATATAATATCCTCAACCCCTAAAACACCTCCAATACACAGAGGACTGTTTGGAGACATTTAGATATATGAACTGACAGAACTGATTTCTTTGTAGCCTTTTATAAGGAGACAGACATTGGATTTAATGTCATTGCAGCAAACCTAACTAGTAACAAATTGAGAACATTTTCCTGTTTAGGTTGCTCTTTAAAGGGGTCATATAGCACGAATACGTGATTTTCTCTTGCCCATGCATGTATTAGACACTTTAAATTGCAAAAATTAAAGTGTCGGATCAAAAGATGTATTCTAACTAAAAGCAAATGCTCACCCAGACCTGCCTGAAATGCCTTGTGTAAACACTACCCCGCATATCTACTTCACTTCATGGTACGATTAGACTAAGACTGTCAAAATGTATAATCAAGTATGGGGTGTACCTGTCAGTACAATTGCTTTGGAACCTGATGTTCAAAATATGGTAAGAGGCGTTACATTCCGATCACACGCTTGCAGTATTCAACCAATCACTACGCACTGGTTAACTGGCCAATCACAGCACACCTCGCTTACAGAGCGATGAGGTTTGTAAAAATCTGTGTGTTTCAGAGAGACGGGACAAAGAGGAGATACAAACATGCATGGTGTGTGGAAAAAACAGCGTTTTTTAACCATTACATCTTAAACAAACGATAATATTAGTTTTAGCTGTCTCATATGCCCCCTTTTGACAGCTCTCGAGACATAACTGTCTTTGTCAAATGTCTCTTATTAAAGTCCTTAGTAGAAAAGGTACACCCATGAGACAGATTAAGATCCAGTGAAACTCGATGTCTAAAGGAAGGATTTGATGAGAAGTGTTCGAAACATTGGTATCTTGGTCATCCTAAGGAAGGTTTGAGACATTTTTAGGATCTCCCCCGAGAACTTTTTCACTGGAGAAAATCTGAAAGCAAAAGCCTTCAACCAGATTCTGCATTTGTTTTCTTTTTACCTTGTGAACTTCTAGGACTAACAACTGAAATATTAAGGAGATCTCCATTTTTGCGTCTTGAGGGCTTTGTGCAAATTCCAAAAAATAAATCGAAGATTAACACGATGAACATTTCCTCCTCTAAACTTGTTTTTACATCAAATTCTTCTCTGCTGTTACATTATTTCACCTTTTTGAGAGCACAATGGTTCCCTAAGGCCTATCTGAACATCTGCCTGATGGTGTCGAAATAGAAAGATGAGTCTTAGGTGTGTTATCCAAGTCTTACATCTCACTTCGAGTGTGGAGAGGACAGTTGATGAGAGGCTTTTCATGGAAAGCGTGCCGGTTCTCTTAAAGAGAACTTTGTTCACTCCAACCACAACAGGGTTGACGTTAACTCCCGGGCACCGTAGGGCTACACCAGAGACCGCACGGCCTCACACACAACAAAGTGCCAGCTGAACTAACATAACCTGGATTCAATTCTCCTGCAACCATTTCCCATTCGGTGTCCACTGTGCGCAATTAGCAGTGAGGCGTTTCGCCCCGTCCAAAAATTGGGATTTTCCCCCCTGTATTTTTTTAAACCCCCACCCGTCAAAAAAACAGTCCAATTATAAGGAACAATTCATCAAGTTGAAAATCTTGGAACGGCTACAGAAACACACAGAAAAAATGTGGTTCGAACAGTAAGGGAAAATCTGTCTTTACAATCCCTGGGCTTCTCACTGCCAACTTTACGCTGGGTGAGCGGAAATGAAAGCGTGCTAGATTCTCCTCCCCTGGAGAATAACTCTAACCCTGCAAAGCGCAAATCAAACATACAATCGACGTCACAGGAAACCATTCCGAAGCCTAAGACCTCCCAATGGAAGATCCATTTGAGTGGCGCGGGTATGTGCAACTCGACTCGCCGCTATGCCTCCCTCTTTCAAGGCTTCGGCCTCAAAATAACCCAAACCACACCACACCACAAAGTGCACTAAGGACAGGACGCCCCTCCGTATCGTAGGCTCTCTCTCTCCCTCAACACATCTCGTGGTCTCTTCCTCCGATTAATGCAAATCTGTTTTTCCCGCTCCCCATTGTCTGCTACTAAAAAATGCATAATTTGGTTAAACAAAAGGCAATTGTTGATGAGGTTTGTGCGCAAGAGATGGAGGAATGGCAGCTCTTGATTACAAGCGCCAATTTAAGTCTTTTTCATTCGCCATTCTGACCACAAACCAGATCTGGAGTCAGTAATGATCTGTATCGTATTGTGTTTAATTATCCAGGATCTGCACGAGGCCTCGTGCCAAGCCCTCGCGCTTTCGTCTTAGGAGACTCCATGACCCCTCAACGCCTCCCCTTCCCGCCTGCTTGACATTTGAAAGATGGGTTGAAAGGTCTGACCCTAAGCAATCAAAGACGTTTGTTTTGGCACTCCTTCCCCCCTTGTCGTTGGCTGGAGCAAGTCTTCCCATCACCTCGCATGCCTCCCAGAGAAACAAATACGTCCTTGAAGATCACAGCGGGTCGAGGCCACGGATTCGGATCCTCAATTTAACCGTCCAGGGTAGCCACCGGTCTACACCGCTGAGTCGAGCCAGGCTGGCTCAGAGGCTTAAAGGAAGCCTACCGGACCCAAATGAAAACCAGCACACATCGCAACGTTTTCCTAAAAGGTTGGCTGAGGTTTCCAACAAAGCACACGCCGTCCCTTTTAAATCACCTCTAGAAATTCTCTCGAGGGGGTCCGCATTCCAATCACCTAGTGGTTTGAAAGAGATCAGAGGATGCGAGGCTATTTGGGAGTTCTTTCAGTGATGAACAATGCAGCGCTGCTTAAACTATTCCCAGCAAGTGAGGCCAGGGGGGGGGTCGCACATTTCCATTAAATCAAAAACCACAGCATTCTCAGACGTTTAAAGAACTGTGGAAGTAATGCTTGAACATTTATTGTATTTCCTGCTTGATATCACTTAATCGGACTGTGATATTTTGAATGATGCAATTCAATAAACTTTTCAGATGCTCTTGGGTTGAAATAGTTAGCACGTCTCAAATGTGAGAGCTGCAATCTTATCTTTATTTATTTTTTTAAAAGGTGTTTGAAACTCTTGTCTCACCCTAATTCATAATGGTAAGCTTATAATAATGATTCATAAGTTGATATGTCAGGTACGATTTCGTGGAAGATCGTGGACTTCAACACTTGTAAAGATGAGTAATGTTCAGTTTTCTATTCAAAGAGTGATGCCGAGGCAAAATTACTTTGTAGTTCCTGGCAATGGGCGTGATGTTAGTTACCAGATGAGAACCTGAATACTTTCATGATATGCTTTTTCAGAACAACAATGGAGTTTTATTAAAAAGGCCAAAAATGACTATCAATTTGATGAAGCGCTGCCTAATTGAAACATGTACAGTAAGACGTTGCCAGTTTCTTCAGGAGAAATAAACACTGCCTAAATGATTCTCATCTGTATCGTTTCATTGATTATGGATTTCAAAGGAGTGGGTTGTGTGGCCACATACTGATGACGCTGATTTGTTTTGACAATCAAACTCAAATCACTAAAACCCTTTTCTGACACATTCAATGGAAAACAGCCCTCCCACCCACCTCCTATTATTTGAGTTTAAATATGATTATTAGCTTGCTTAAAATGCTAATTTATTTCTAGAACAGCTGCTTCGGACAAAGACCACCCAGTAGGTATGCATTGTTGATTGGAGATAAACAGTAATTGGGTGTCAGGGGAACTTCTTTACCCCTGCTAGGCACACACTATGCAAGAACCTTGCAAATAAATCTGTGGTGAAAAACAAAATAATATGGTGTCTCCATTTGGGTGTAATAAGGTTTGTCAACATGAGACAGATCAGGGACGAGAAATAGGAACGTGCTGGATCATGCATATTGCCGTGATGTGCAACAATTATACCACAAATCTGAGATTTGACAGATTGTTTATTAGTTCGATGTTCAGTATATGTTAGCTGCGGTTGGAAGGGTTTGTGGTCGGTTGGGTTATATTCATTTATTTTATTTTAATGTAATTTAAAATCTAATTTAATGTCATTTTTTTGTATACATATTTTAATAATTAAATAGTAATAATAACAAGCCACACTACCATTCAAAAGTTTAGGATAACTTAATCATTTTAAATCGAATTTAGTATCTTATAATAACCAAAATATTTGTTTTATTTTATTAATATTTAATTAACAATAACGATAAAAATATAGAAATTGATAGTAGTTATTGTTATTAATAATATTTTAAGGAAACCTGATTTTGCAAGCCACACTACCTCTCATAAATTTAGGATTACTTACTCATTTTTCATTTTTTGCACTCGCATTTTAGTAAAATAATGAACTTATTAAAACTGTGTAACATCTCATATGTGACAAAAGGAACTATCCTTTATTAAGAAATAAAAAAAGAAATAAAAAAAGAAATGAACGAAATGAATATGTTTTTATCCACAAGCTAATTCATGACATGCCCTTTCAGGCTAAAAAGGGAGACACATAACTTTTGAAAGGCAGTTTATTCAAGACTGTTAAACTGCTAAATGATCTTATTCTTAATTCAGTACAATAAAGTTACTGTAGGGCTGTAACTTAATAGACGGGCAAACTTTATTGATCTCAGGAGGGAAATTGAAGTGCAAATCTGGAAAAACATAAAGCATGACTTTTGATATACTGCCCTTTAATAGCACAGACATGATCTGACTTTAAGAGAACGTCAAGCCAGGAGGCTTTAGAATATGGTAATCATCGTAAAAAAAATGATGGAATGAAAATAGTATAACCTCTGCCAATAGATATGGGGTGAGAGAGAGGTTGTACTAATTCTATGGTACTAAGGGGGCCCACAAAACTCAAAGTGGCCCCTTCTTCCTCAGACAGAGATTGCTCTCGTGCCTACTCTTTCTGACGATAGGCAAAGTTAAATAAATTCGCATTCACGCAATGGTGCTACGTGCAAGCAACCCAAGTTCGAATTCAGCTTGGGTCATTTCCTGATTCCAATCCCCCTCCTGGCTGTTTCCTGTTCTGCTGTCCAATCTGAGGGAAAAAGACCATTAAAATTGTTAAAAGCATCTTTAAGTTTGGCTAAATAGAGAACAAGTGCTGAAAGAGCCAACGCAGCTGGTTGTCACAAACCTTGAGGCCCCTTGGTTTAGAATTGTTTTATCAAAATATGATTCAATATATTTTCCGGACAAAATTTTTGTTATAAAAAAGACAAACTACAGCATTTCAGGGAATATGGGTTTTAATTTGCATATACATAAATGCATAGAAAAACTAAATGTTTACATGAAATAAACCCTTCATCAATACAGTTTTGTAAGTTTATAATAATATTTGATTGATCTGCATCTGTAGTAATTTGTTTTGCTCATGTGTTGTTGTAAAAATGCTAAATCTCCCTTAATTCTTCATAAAAAAGGCATTAACAATATATTTAAATAAATAGCAAAGACGTCAACTCTGAAGTTGGACATCACTTTTGACCACTACTATGTGTCTTTCAAACCAGTTTTTACATGATATACTGTTTTAAAACCAAGGAAGTTCTTTTGCTTTTTATTTATATACTATGGAATATTAATAGTATGAATAGCATCATCTGTTATTTCTCCATCTGCACAACTCTTTTAAATACAGCTGTGCATATGGATACTTACACAGCTTCCTGCTGGGCTGAAAACACTGCTGTTTGCGCACTAAGCCAAGACAGAAAACGTGGGGTGACGGAGTGCACTAGCTGAGCTCAAATGAACCAAAAGCAACCTGGGGGTTTCAGGAATGTCTATGGCTCCCGTCCAACACTCCCGCTCACTATGGGCCTCCTCTGGTTGTCTTAGTGAACATCTTTCAGACAAACAGTAATGTGTGTCGGCCTTTCTCAAGATTTGCTTCATAGCTATTTATAGAAGATAATTTATCGTCCTGTTCAATTGCTAATCAACCGAAGGCAGCAATACGCCTAGGACTAAAGTGTCAATACGTTTCTTGAAGTGTTTATGCGTGACGAAATCCAAAACCTGACAGTTGAATGAGTGAGAATTCTTTTTAGCTGCGGAAAGATGATGTTTATTTTAAAGACCCAGATGTGTCTCTCCAAGGCCTAAGTATCACTGAAAAACAGCCACATTCACGAGTCAAGAATGACAACATATTTTACTATCAGGGGACATCGGGCCCCAGTTACAGTACGAAACAGCAGACCACACAGGACGCTTGCAAAAGAACACATTTACTAAATGGACAATAACCACAATATGTTCATATTGTTGAAAAGGTTAGTTTATCTTATTTGATGGATCTTATAAATTTCACTTCTTGGCAAGAAGAAATTGGCAGCGGAGTTTGAAATAGGTCATCTAAGTGCTGCGTATTTGGAAAACATCACCATACTTTTTGTCAGTAGATGCTCTACAGGTACGTGCTTACAGAAAACAAATTTGTCCTACATGTTAAGAAGCTAAAATGTAAGATTAAGGCTTTCCTAACTGCTATTAATTTAGGTCTCTGTATCAACACCTATCGCTCTGCATGCATGGTTTGCTAACGGCTGTCTTGACCGGTGCGTGACAGGACTGACACTTGATCTGTGTACCAGAGCTGTGGGTCATTGCTGTTTGTATCTAGACATTTTATTTTTCCACTATTTTTATTGTTAGTAACCGACACAGCTGGTCATGTCAATGGAGGCGCCCATGAGGGGGGAAACCCACGCCCTTGTACAATATAAAAATAAAAAGATTCCTTAATCTTGTGTGAATGGAAATCATTTTAATGGAGTGGTTTCCTAGAAGCAAATCATTTCTCTCGTCATTTATTCACCCTCATGCCATGCCAGATGTGTTTGATTTACTTTTTCCAGTATTTTTTTTTTATAGAAATATCTGTCACTTTATGTCCATTTAACATATATTCAACATAAAAGCAAGCCAAAGACTACAGCGGGTTAATAAGATAAACAATTCATATTTAAGCG
Organism: Triplophysa tibetana; assembly: GCA_008369825.1. NCBI lineage: Eukaryota > Metazoa > Chordata > Actinopteri > Cypriniformes > Nemacheilidae > Triplophysa > Triplophysa tibetana. The sequence continues at coordinate 7,593,275 of CM017894.1, forward strand.
TAGGTTGAAAAAAATGTAACCCCAAAAAACTGAAACTCAATCTAATATTGATGACTTCAAATCTGTTTTTCGCTTCCACATGTCTCGTGATTAGTTGTCAATGACATTTTATCACAAGACATACAAAAACCAGATCAGGTTATGATCTGTTGCAACATCTGAATGAAGTGCTTGTTTTGGTTTCGATTTTGCTCAAAGTATTGTTTTCAATCACAAACATATGGTTTCTGATCAGATTTATTATGCCACGCTGTGGATATTATGTGTCGCTTGGATGGATGTGCTTTATACATGGACAACTGTACATGGATATATATTTATATAAATCTTTATTTGTGATTAAATAAATACAGTCCTATAGCCCATTTTAAAGAGATAAACAGCACTATTTCTGAAGCACGTCCTGTTTCAGTATTTTTTTTTATAATTAAAGGTCCGATGTGTGAATTTTAGCAGCATCTATCTGTGAGATGGCAAATTGCAACCAATGTCTCACTTCCCTTCTCCCTTTTGAATCACTACGGTAGCTGCATTAAAATTATAACAAATTACACCTTTAAATCTTAAAGATGTTTGTTTTCTTGTCAAAACATTTTGAAACAATCTTCTAGTTCATCTTTGTCATTATGTTAGGATACCATTAAAAAACTCTTGTTTAAGTTGTTTTGCAAAAAAGTCTACATCTGGGATAGCATGATGGAAATTTGAGAGAATTTCTACACATATATACTATAACACAATAAACTGTTTAAATTATTCATCAATTATATTTCTCAAAGTGCATAAAATATTTTATTTAGAAAAGTATTTTAACTTACTTGTATAAAGTTTCAAAGGAATGGATTTAACATCTATTTTATCAGAATAATACAGCACAAAAAATACATTATTTGAGGTTGGTGGTGTAATTAATTATAGCATGTGTCCTGAAAATCTTCCCGACATCAGGTATGAGTGGGAGGCCGAAAGTTACATTTTACGTTGCAGGTAGTGATGAAGGGCACAGAGTGCAACTTTCTAACACTTTGTTCTTAAGCCGATGATGTAACGTCAGTTCCAAACTTGGCTTTGAAAAAACAAGGTCACTTTTTACAAGAGCCTGAATCACAAGTAAAGGCAAAGTCAGAGTGTTAAATATTCAACCCTCTTCCATTAGCTTTGAATGGACGGACAGGGAACACAGCTCACACTTTCCATTTCATAAGACGTTTAAGAGCGTAGAAGGCTAGAGAAGACATGAGACAGGGGAAGAGAGGGAACACGTGTGAGTCGGATGGATGATTCATCATGTCTTCCAGCTCAACGATTTCTTAGATGTCTATGGATAGTGCATTTTCTATAACCTCTCCATATTTGCTAAATTCTTACATTGCATTTTCTTTATAAGCAGTGGGGTGGACATCATTTTAAAGTGAATCATTAATCTCAAACAGCAACCACATTATTCCTATTACTGCTAGTCTGAAATCAAGGGTTCCAAAACTGAGAAAGTTATGGCCAATATCAGCGTTAGGAACATAATTTGAACAAATTATGTGTATAATTATGTGCCAGCTGTGTATTTAAAGCAAAGCAAAATGCATTGCGTTTCACCTTTTTTATAAGGTTTGGGCAAGAGACGGGGAGTTGATTGCGTTGTTGTGGGGAGGGATGCTGGGATGGATGGGGCCAACCTTGGCAACCACGGCAAGTATTTCCCGAATATAACGTGGGTTCTCCTTATTCAAGCAAGCAATGAGGACATCGGACAAAAATCATGTGTTCTTTCTTCTTTGTCCAGCTGCTCGCTTTTTTGCCTGGAATCAAATTGTTTAATTGCATCGCAGGGGGTACTTGTCCAAGCACAAAATAGTGGGCAAACGTTATCAATATTGACATTCTCTCTGGAAACACCAGGTTGGCTGGGTGAGGTAAGCCTCTCTGGTATGAGCACTGGCAAGCGATTATCCAACACATCTGTGGGGTACAGCTAGCCCTGGTGATCGCAAAAAACGAAGCTGAAGAAAAACAAGTCGTCATGTACTGTTTTATTGAAATTGAAAACCAACAGGAACACAGGTAACCCTATGAATTTTGAGGAAGAACTTTGCCACCTCTTAAGATCGTTGTTTTTACAGCAAAAAGTTCATGAACTGTGCTTCAAATCCATGAGGGGGAAAGATAATACATTTTGGATAGACTTGAAACAAAATGAATCGTGCAGGCTCAAGAACTCCTCTTCAAGTTCGTGAGACACGGCAGAGGAACATAACCTGAAAGAATTTGGCAGAGCCTCAGAAAAGATGTTGTGCAATGTAGACATTAGCTCTTTCTGACAGTACGCCATTCTAGGAATGAAATGGATTTCCAAGCCTTCTCTTAAAGGCAGTCTCGCTTTCCATGGAGTCAAACGGCCCTCAACGGACGCCAGTCAGATCACTGTAAATGGCTCTTCCTGCACCAATACATAATCTACAATACACCACATTCTTCATTCAGCTGCTGTCTCTCTGAAGTCATTCTTCATTCAACACTTATTTGTCTAGAGGCCAAACCACTCAGTAACTCCACCTCTTCTGGGATCTGGTTTCTGCCTCTGACGCTCGTCCTCCATGAACTTCTCCTGCATCTCCTCCGCAGTGCCCTCCTCATACTTCTTTTCTGTCTCGGGAAAGATATCTGGGAACTGGAAGGTCTGCTGCTGAGCCTGTAGGAAAAGAAGACATTCCTTTAGAGGACGTCAAAGGCTTGTTGAAGATTTCTCAAGATTCTTGGTTTAAACCCATCACTTCACTATACACTATATAGACACCAGCATTGGGAGCCATCTTTGACTAACAGGTTTGACTTCTTTAGTCACTTCTGGGAGCACAAATCTTAATGCTACAACATCTTCTAGAGAATCGTGTGCTAAATTTTATAGCAACGGTTTGGGCAGAGCTCTTTTCTAATACAAAAGTCAATGCCTCTGTGCACAAAAAGAAATGATTGATTCAGTGTGGTTTCGAAGAACTTGACTGGATCTGCATAAAGCCCAGACCTGAACCCAGTTGAACACCTTTGACCCGGAAACTCATCACCCAAACCCATCAATGACTTTACAAAGGGGCACAGTCATTTCAGAGCTGAAAGGTCCTTATAAAACTGTTGTAACAAAGATACCAACCAAATGCTTAAATATGGTATTGATATAACATTCATATTTGTTCTGATTGGAATTACTGGAATATTTTTTTGAAGCTAAATTAATAGATATATACAGTTTAACATAGGCACATGACAAATACAAAGTTTAATATGCAGCTATGTGGAACCATATGCAATGCCTTTGAGTATTTCTACTGAGGAAACCTAAGAGCAATCTGTTTACAAAAGAAACTTTAAAAGGGTGATTCGTACATATATGAGTGAGTTAGAGAATAACATATTTTGGGTTAGGAGGGAGTAAGATGGAAACCTTGACTATTACTTAACATGTTACAGGAATAGAAAATAAATTGTTCATATATTCCACTTCAGTGAGTAGAACATCGCGACCTTTTGTGCAGCTCTGAGTGCTCTCCGACATTGCCCTTTGAAACACGCAAGAAATACATCGATCACAAGATCTGAGACGCCTAAACGTGACAATTTCTGAAAAAAGCGCAGGCCTTGACAGCAGGGAGAATATAGCCTAGTTCTGTTGTTCGTCTCTCTAACAGAGATCTCATCGATGTTGATCAAGAGATGAAACTAGGTGCGGCAACAGCAGGAAGAGTTGCTGTGTGGAAAGCGCTAATGAAAAGCAGCACCTTTCTGAAACAAACGCTTCCACTTAAGGGATGAACTGTTATTTACAATAGGTCTGTTCTTTGCAACAAATATGGTGACTTTCAAGCAGGCAAAATGACAGAAGAGAGAGAAAAAAATTGTGAACCACTTAAAATCAACAGATTGGCCTCCAAGGCTCTGCAGTTGTGCTCCATCTAGGAATGCAAAACCCCACACTATAAACACAGAGTCCAGCCAAGTCAAAGTACAAGAACCTACCCTATTAAAAAACAGGACCATAGTAACCAAGTACTAAATAGGATGCCAAAATATCTCTGTTCCTTCACCTGTAGTAAACTCTCCCTGCAGAAAACACGCAGAGGTTGAAAATCGGCAGGGGGACCCGCTCGCATGACAATTCAAGAACTGAGTTCAAAAGTTTGTACTCTTTGCATTAACACGGAAGGCATTCAAACACTGACAAAGAGTGGACCGATTTATCAAAACAAGTGCGAAAACAAGGCTACGCCACTCAAATGTCAAACATAAATGTACCTTAAACAATTCACTTACCAGACAGCGCAAGTTTGTAAATTGTGTGTACAAACTTCTGTCGTGGTCTGTTGAAAAAACTTCTGCATTTTGATTTAATACAGAAAAACAGCATTAATATTACAAAAAGTCAAATGTATACACAGCGCTGCATTTTCTTCTGGTGGTAGGTTTGTTTACCCTGCAATGTTATGGAAATTTGAACATCGGGTCTTTAGAAACGGTAATAAATAGATTCGTCCCAAGAAGCCGAATGCATCTTTTATACATTTTGAATTCAAAATTTTACCCAATGTAAAAATAATATAAGTAATAAGACTAAAGCATGAAACAAAAGTGTTGCTGTTGGGTGCAACCCAACATCTGTCTCTACTATTCAAGACACCCCTCATTACCAGCCCCAATATTTAGGCCCTGAACTAATACCACAGACTCTATATTCTTATTGAGACACTGTTAGCAAGAGAAGTGTTTGAAAAAAATAGTTCGTTTTTTACACAACTATATCAGGTGCTGGAGTAGGTTATTGGGAAAAAAGTGTGTTGCTAGCTCCATTCTGTGAAATCGAAATTTGAATGTGCTAGTATGCATACTATATATAATATGTCACATATATGGTTTATATAGCATCTAGTCTATAAACTTGGTGATGGTCACCCTTGAATTGAGACAGTAAAAACTTTTTTATGAAATGAGGGTAAATAAATGAAGACAGAATTTATTTAATAGCATGCCATGGCTTTAGGCAATTGTTTGAAGTTTCTCCAAGTTAAGATGCCTCGAATCTGTGGTTATTATCTATAACCACGCTAACCCTGGCACTCTTGGTGAACTCCGGTGACTCATGTCCCACAATCACTTCCACGATCAGTCAAACAGGAACAGCTGGCATGACTAGGGCCAGTCTGGAAGGATTAGCAGTAGATGGCGTTTCCGTACCAAAAGCACCACCCTCTTCTCTTCAGAAGCTGCCTTATCTCCACTGTTTGCTCTATGACAATGATTGCTAAAGTATTAGGCAGAAGCTAGAACTTACGCAGGATTTGTCTGCAGTTCTTCACTAGCCGTTGAAGAAAGGAGGAAAAAATGACAAAGACTCATCGAATGGCTTGAGAAACATAAATCAAGTTGATCACGCTATACTTTCTTCGGCAAAAATACCTGCGGGGGTGGGATCAAAACCTGGGGGTATGCCAATATCTCAACAGAGATGCTCATTTTTCTTTTCATGTTAGTCTGTATCTCCTCAGCCGACCCCAGCTGCAGGAACAGAGAAAAACCAAGACCATTGTGATTTATTTCACACCAAGGAGTTCACCACAAGCAAAATCCATAAATCCGAGATGTCCTTTGTATGCATCTGCATTTTCAGGGATGTGTAATGACAAGGGTATGTTTGTGTAATGTTGGAAGTCTATTAACAAGTTCATTACCAGACGAAGAAACAGGAAATGCGGGGAGATGCTTGTAAACAGCTCCCTCTGCATGTCTCACTGGGTGGGCCACACTGCTACTTCCTCTGAATCCACAGCCTCAGCTGACAACCGATACTAAGTAACCACAGATATTTGGCTGCCGCAATATACCTCGCATCTCTTGGTCGTGACACAAACTGTATGATCCTAAACGGAGGCAAAAGATAGAGTGATGGTGGGATAGTGGTCGGGTATCAGGCTTCTGATAAACAGATGATTTGTAGCTTTAACGGCTCTCGCAAACGCAGTGGTAAGGCAGATTGAGCATGGGCTAGACAAAAATTTGATGGCTAGTCTCAGAAGCAGAGATTTGGGTTGAGAGAAACAAATGGAAAAGTCAGATGCTTGACCACAAGGGAGGAACTGGATGCTCTTAGAATCCGTGACCTCCACTCCATCCCAATAAACTTGCAAAGTTGGTGTGACCACAGTGACCAACAAAATACTATGTGGATGGGTTTTGTTTATATAGAAGTATGATTGTGTTTATATGGAATTTAATTTATGCACAACCGCAAATACGTAATAAAACAACATAGACAATTGAAATCTATGGGCTTACTCTAGAGCAGTGGTTCTTAATCTGTGGTACTCTCAGAGCACTCTGCCAAAAATGGGAGGCGCAGCGGGCGGCAAAAACGCGAGCTACCGGCGCGGCTAAGCAGCACGCAAAATTCGCCCTGCGAACTGAAAACAATCCAAAAGAGGCAAGTTTCACAGCAAAAAACAAATTCTGTCTGATTGGCCCCTAATAAGTCATTTATTTTGTTCATATTAGGTTACTCTTTCTTTTTTGTAAAATCTTTGAGTTGTACTATTGTATGTGTGAATGTTTATTTTAAAGTTTGTTTTTCTTTTTACAGCACACAAAGACCTGACTGCATTTAAATTCTGGTTTGTTTGTTAAGCAGTTCTGCAAGTGGCTAATAAAACTATTTATATTTAATCTATGTTAATATTCATTTATTGTACAATAAAAACACGAAATGTTGCAAATTAAACGGGAAGTTTGCGAATGTGTACTGGAAGTTAAGGGCAGTCCATGAACGCAAGCATGCACAATAACGTTTGTTAGTGTCGTCGCTCTGAAACCGTCTACAATCGTTCAAAGATATTAAAGGCTCTTGTAGGTATGAAATGGGATGAATGAGGCCAATTTGCTGCACAAAGAGCATTGGTGGGTCTTTGTGTATAATTTGTTGCTCCCTCTGCGAAGTATAGCATGCACCCAGGGGCACCAATGTAAAGCGTTGCAAAAAGAATCACAAAATCTGACCCAGCTGAGGCCGATCGGGGCCCATGCCAACCTGTCTGTTCTTCCCGCTTCACTCTGACACCTTGTCTGCTTCCCAGCAGAAGACCAGCATTTGTGCAAAAACGCTTCCTGTGGGGATGGTTATAGTGGCCCAGCTGTCAAAACCCGGCTGGCCACAGCAGTAGAGAACATGATTCATGTGCTGCATTCGCCATGCCATGACAGCAGCCTTGCCAAATGTTTGTGGGGGTCCAAAGTCTTTGTTCCCAAAACCACACTAATGAATCATCAACACCGTGGAAAAGTGTGTGGAAGGGAAAAATTAAACAAAACGTATTCAATTTCCTCATTGAGGACAGCCATACGTTATTTTACCAGTTACTGTAAAACAGAAGCCGGTTCCCACTGCAACTGAGAAAAGGTTTTTTCTCCAGTGGCACCATCTGCCTTTTTAAATCATTACGGTCAAGCCAAGCGGTAAGTCTACGGACAGCAACGTGAGCAGTATCAGCCCAAGTGTCGTTTTTGAGCCACCGAGTCATTCATTCCATATTAGCCGTGATGACTGCATGAATTGTTCAGACTAGCACCGGGTATTTTTTGGTTCCTCAGGACAATGGACCAGGTCAAAAACGTTCAAAGATAAAGGCTATACCAAGCAGAAATCCCTACAGGAGCCAGGACATGCCACCAAACCTCTCCCTCCATCTCCGGTGCACGAAAGAAACAAAAGAAAAGGGGGGGGGGTTAGGGAGGGGAAGGCATAGAGAAAGAAGTCAACTAGCAGGAAAATTGAGGAGGTGGTACCATAACAGGAAAAGCATTGACAGTATCTGAGGAATTTATTTTGAAAATGATACCAAAATAAAGCTGGGTGGTGCCTGGACATCGAGTGACTGATAAAAACAGTAATGGGGTGGAAAAATGTCAGTTACAATCAAAGGCTTTTATGACGATAATTGTTTAAAGTAGAACTTAATGAGCGACTTGGAGGCGATGAGAGTATTGTGTCGCCCCCAGCTCATGAAGTAAGTGTGGGGGGGGTGTGGAGGAAGGGCTTCAATATTATCTCCTTTGCCTGCACCTACTGGCATTCGCAAGGTTGTCTCGTAGCGGACGTACACTGGGGAAGTGAGTGTGTGTGTGTGTGTGTGTGTGTGTGCTTACTTCAGACAGGACGCCAGAGACCCCACTAGCATTTCCATTATTCATGATGTGCTTCTGTCGTCCATACAGAGCCTTGGCCAAGTCCGTGTGGTGGATGAAATATTGTACATTTGTAATTAAGAATTGTCCTTCTTCCTGAAGCCAAATAAAATTGTTCTCCGAACACACACATGCATGCACATCCACTTCTGGTAAAAGGAGTTAATGCTTTTGTAACTTTCCACTGACTGGCAAAAGCATCTTTCCAATTCTTTAAAGAAACCAATCACATTAAATGTTAAACAATGACTTACGTGCAAGTCCAATTCCTTCTCCTCTCACTACTTACAGTCCACTGAACTGCATGGAATCCATGACAGCAATGCTGTAGGGTCCAGCATTCATTCAACGCCAGTGAAGCCAAACGTTGCCATCTAGTGTCGATAAGATCAAGATCTGAACTTTCACAAACCATCAACTCCGACAAAAATTGCAAGGGTGTTAATTTGCACAGGGCTTTTGGAGGTGGTGGGATGTGTGTAACAGGAAGGAACACATTTGAATTGAAAAATAATAGTATGCCTTAGCGAGCTAGAGTTTCAGTTGGTTTTGTTTGGCGGTAATTGAGCAGAGTGTGCTCACAAGTTCAGGTGGAACATTGCGATCCAATCTAAAAGGTAGCCTGGCTACCAGCTGATCCAGACCGAAACACGGCCCCAAAAATCACGCTCTGCTTTTGAGACTCTGCAACGAGTTCTCAAACAACAACAAACATCCATTAGAAGGAACAACAGTTGCCTTGTCTTGCCAAACACCGATGCTTGCAACAAGACCCTTGTTGAAAAAAGCAGGGCTGATGAATATAAACAGTTGTTGGAGACAAACGGGCAACCTTGAGCATAATGTCAAGAAGTTTGATCCGGAAAAGTTATTAAGCACGGGACAATAATTCTGATAGTACAGCCGGAGTTTAAACAATGAAGTGTCTCGTGCATTATGCAAACCAGTCTGGGAAACAACAGACACAACATCAACAAACACAACCTTTATACTGAGACTGAACAGGTCACGGACTTGCAAAGGGGTGCACGGAATATCGTGGCGACTAACTAGAGCGTTACTTGCAAATTCTTGATGTTCTCTCAAGATTTTATGTTGCTTAAGATTGCCCTGACCCGTGTCTGGACCTCCCTGTTCTGGCACTGTTCCAGGGTGCCCTCACTCACCTCCCAGCCTCATGCATGGAGTCCATCCGTACCCCTCCTCCTGCCCGCTGAACTTTCTCTCCTCCCACACACCTCCCAACTGCGGGGCGGTCTGATGAGAGAGTGGCCGCCAAGGAACCGCACTACCACACGGCTCTCTATACGAGCCTGGAGTTTGTAATGTCTGTGGGTACATGAGGGGGGCTGGTCAGATAGCTAGAAAGAGCGTTCCCCTCCGTGTTGCCTCTGGAATATTAGCTGATGTAGTGCGTTTGGGGGGGATGGGCCAGGGGGGAACCGCTCTGGGAATCCAACCGCAGAACACTCCCCCACATGTGGTGTCAATTAGGAACAATCTTGTTTTTACCCACCACTGAAAAGAAAGGAGGGCTTTTCTTGGGGAGTTTTTTTTGTCTTTGCAGACCTGCTGGAGGAGAAGAAAAAGGCCGGAAATTTGGTTTCGTATCAGTGTTTTTTTTGTCGCAGTGTGAGATTTTTAGCTCTCATGTTATGCGTGCATAAATAAGCATGGCTTTGTGAAAGTTTTGACAGCAAGGAAGCAGTTCTCTTCTAAAATGTTTTACGCAAATATGGAAATGTTTCTGAATGAAGACAAATGTTAGGAACAGGATGCAGTAATTCTTTGAATCTGAGTCCCTGGACTGGGTTTACGAGAAGGTTAAACTAAAGGCATAATGCTACACAGGAAGTCATTCAACCCCTGACAAGAGGAAGTTCACCTTTAAATATTAATTTGCGTTTCGGTTGTCTCCCATTACAAGCTGCTCTGTTTTGACAACTTTAATTATTTATCCCTCCCTTGATTGGCAGCTGAAGAAAGGTACGAACAATTCGCACTCTAAAATCTGTAATAACACTAAAGCAGCTTTCCAAATCGAATCAAAGGAGATCAGATTTAGGTATTTTCACGCCGGCATACTTCAAACACATATCAAGAGCCCAGGGCTCAGCCCTAATGCAGTTGTGAACCAAGCAGCATGGTTTACCGCTGGATCACGACCAAGCGCAACGTTCTGATGCTCCAAAAAACAACTCCCCCATCCGCCCGTGATAATAACCATAACTCTCCCAGAACTTTGTACTATAATTCCTACACAAAGTCTGGCATGTAACCAAACACGACCTATTGCCTCCTTGGCTAGAGCCGGAAACGAAATGGCCTGCTTTCTCAGTAGGGCAGGCGTGAATGTGTGCGAGAGACAATAAAGGTAAACAAGCAGTGCTGGGGCTCCCGACCACAATAAGGTAAGTTGTAGAGTACCCTGGGCTCTGGGTTTTTCGAGGGAACATAACCAGTGACGTTCGTTCAAAACAAACAAAGAAGAAACAAAAGCTGGAGGCTTTAAAGGTGTGATGAACTGGGCTTGTTTATTGGTATATTATTATTTATACCGTTAAATGAGGTCTACTTGTGATACTCGCGAGGTTACACATAAGCACCATTCACAGTTTTCGCACGGCATTAGTATTATCTGGAGACCTCCTGAGATTTATAAATTACCTCCCCACATCATTATATCATGTAAAGCATTCGCACAGGATGAATTTATTCAAATTTACTGATTTATGTCCCGGATGTGATGGGAAGGCTTTGCGCATAGTTTGTATAGCCTACAGTTGTAATGAGTTTAAAAATATATAACCGTACCTGTCAGCATTTGAGACCAGTGATCCCGAACCGCAAAAAATATAACCGCAATCACAGGTCTAAAATGAGTTTCCATGATAAATAAACAAACGGGAGACTCCGGGTAACTTATGGATATCACCCAGCACCCGAAATAATACCAAAACATTTAAAAGCAGCCTCCATTATTAGTAAACAGTGTATAAAACCTTGAAAAATTATTCATGAGCCCACCAAATCACAGAGATGGCGATTTGCACAGGCTTAAGATCACAGACAACCGCTGTAATTAAATACAAATGACTAGAGGTCCCCAGGTAATACTAATCTCGTGCGAATAGTGCTCGAGGCACATCAAGCTATGTCAAAAAAGCAATAGTGATGCAGAGTAAAAAATGTTTTACTCGCACAAGATTGCTGCACCATTCCTATCGGATCCAATATTGAAGGCACAGCACTGCTTTTTAATTTTTTACTCTCCACAAATTAAGTGTCGACCTGTGCCTTGATCAGGAATGAATCCTCGGAGAAATGAAACAAGCACACGCTCCTGGTTTTTCCCACGTGAGCTGGAACGTCTTTAAAAATAAACTTTAATTACACATATTCCTAATATCGGAATCCGAAGGAGGGTTATGCAGTGACTGTATTCTTTCACAACCAGTGATATCACAATATTTAGCTTTCTTTAACGCCATGTTTGTTTATTGTTTGCTCACTTTGTCTGGTTCCGCGCCACTGGTTCTGTCATGCACGATCCAGTGAGCGGGGCTAGAGAATCATTATAAGATATTTTTCTGTGGAGGTGGAGTTAAACCTATCAATGTCATAGATAGGTGCATTCCGGAACCTGGCGTTCGCTGGGCCTGGTGTCAATAACAGATGTAATCTCAGTAACAAGTGAGTTTTCAGTTCTGACACTTACATGATGTTCAGGTGAATACCATTCCCTCTTTTATAACAAAGGCTTGGGGTAAAATTGTGATTTTAATTCATGCCTCCTTTAAAGGGGTGATTCGCCGGAAATACGTGTTTTTCTTTGTCTTTGGTGTGTTATAAGTTGCCCATGCATGTATTAGACATGTAAAATTGCACAAATGTAAGTGTCGGAAACAAAATATGTATTTTATCTAGAAGCGAATGCTCACCCAGACCTGCCTGAAACGCCTCGTGTAACCACAGCCTGGCGAATCTACGTCAGTTTGTGACCCGATTTGACTAAGACCGCCCAAATGTATACTCAAGTAAGGTGGGCTTACCTATCAGAACAGTTGCTTTGGAACCTGATGTTTCAAATATAGCAAAAGGTGTTACATTTCTGATCAGTATTTGACCAATCACTACGCACTAGTGAACCGGCATATCATAGCACTCCTCGCTTTTCAGAGCGATGAGCTTAGTAAAAAATCAGCGCGTTTCAGAGAGGCGGAGCAAAGAGGAGAAACAAACTTGCACGGTATGTGGAAAATACAGCGTTTTTTAACCTTAAATCGTGTATATACATTGTATTACATCTAAAGCAAACAATAATATTTGTACACAAAAGCAAACCACTTCTCAAGAAAGTCTTGTTTTGCTCAATAATTCAGATAACTGCTCGAACAAAGCTCTGGCAACGCCAACGTCATGGGTTAGTTTCCTAGAGATCACACAGGATGAAAAACTTTTGTGTTGAATTTATATAAATGTGAATGTTTAATTTTAATTAAATAGGTCAAGTGTGGACCTCAAATAGAAAACACTCACCAGCTGAACGTATGCCACCTTGTAATCTGGCCTCTTCACCCGCTGGTTTAAGTGGTTTCTTTTCTTGTTTGTACCTGATTGGGAGACAAAATGACGGTGATACATAATAATGGTAAATTAAAATAATTGCATTCAAAATATATATCTTATGGACAACTAATGAAAATAAAAATTAAACAATTAATTAAATTATTTAAGGGGGTTTTCACAATAAAATCCACACATTAATCAAGTTTTGTTTTTTAATGAATTGACACTCAGGGATACAGATTTTCACCTATTGTGGCAACTTTTCAACTTTGCCCTTTACCCCAAAACCCTGCCCCTCTTCATTCCGGTTGCTACATCCAACAAGCTTTCGGTATTGACAATGCGCTCCCAGTGTAAATTTGTGCACTCCCCGGGGAAATAGAGAAGAATTTGTGGAAAAATTGAAAGCTGATTTCAGACAGAAAGGTCTGAGAAAGTAACTTTGAGGAAAGTTTTGGTCGTGCCGTGATCTTTCTTTGTGAAAATGAAAGTCAACTTTTAAATATTAGTTCAGTACTGTAAAGAATAACAGTTAAATACACCGAAACAGTACAGCTGTTGCGTTACGACTTCATTGCTCACAGAGTAGGAAAAATTACTTTTGTTCTGTTGAAAACTTTTGACAACCATTGTATTTTTTCCTACTATGGTAGTCAATGGGGGACATCATCTGTCTGTTTATGTGCATTCCTCCAAATATCTTTCCCTGTGTTCATCAGAACAAAGTCATTTATACCCATTTATAGCAATACTGCCGACAATTTCCCACTGAATGAATGCTAAGGTTTATCAAAAAAGACGCTAAGTTGGTCTGTATCCGCCGCTACTGAAAAAGTGTCATTTAAACAAGTGATAGAGTTGCTAGCTTAGCAACACTGGCAAGACAAATTCAAAATGAATGGGAAACAGTGCTTCACCAAGAAGCTGGAGCCGTTGTGGTTGGGTTTTTGGTGTGACAGCATTACACGGCAAAATGAATCAAGCGAAAACTGAATAAACAAAAAGCACTTATACCGATGTTACGTGAGTTACTTGTCAAAATAAAAGTACCTCATATCTATATTTTCCAAGTGGCATCGATGCATCATATCGTTAGACAATTAATCGATACATCGTTACACCCCTAGTCATGAGATTTACATTTTTTGTACACAAAATCATATATAATTTGAAGAACATTTTGTGTAAAAATAATCTTGATGTCTATAATATTGGCTGAGTAAAGCCATGGCATAGATTGAATTCAAACTTTGATGTTCATTCATCTCAGAATTAGATTATGAGATACTAGTCGAGATTTCACAGACAAGGTCGTAAATAATAAATAAATTGTAACAACCTAACATGGATAAGGCCGAATGGAGATGCAAAGGGTATAATCCAAAAGGGGTTTAATAATAACAGGAGTCCAAGACATACACAGGAGCAGATCAGGAAAACAGGGAAGACAAAACCAGGTATACAATACAATACTCAACCAGGAATACAAAGAAAGGGGAGAACTTAAATACAACAGAGAACGAGGGATCAACAGGTGCTCGGGATTAACTAATAATGAAGAACAGGTGAAGACGGTCAATGATGAGGGAGCGTGTGCAAACGGCAGTCCATAGGGAAAAACGTAGAAAACAAGGGAAGGGGGGAATAGGAGTGTTATATAAATAATGTATTTTTAACCTTTAATTTTCATGGAACACCCAAAGCACAATGTTTATCAAGTTCCAAAGAAAACTATTAGGAAAAAACTATATTATAAAATAGATTCTCAAAGTTGCCCATTTATGCGCTACATCCTAAACAATCTACGACTGTTTTAAGTAGAAAATACTAAATTTAACTAACTAAATGGATAAACTGCGCGCACATTTTACAAAACTGACCAGTCACTGCAAGTGAGCTAATGAACGGGAAGCACACGTCCCTTTGCGGTCGTATTCAGGGCAGGGGTAGTAACCTACGATCTAATGAAGGGAAATGACAGGGACTTACAAATTTCCCTTATTGTAATCCGTCAAAATGACAGATGCATTCAGATTTTTCAATCACTGGTAAAAATAATCCCTCAATGACAGAGAATTTTCGGTTAACGCAACCTCTGATGTGGACATTCAGGCCTAACTTTGTGTTCAACAGAAGACAGTCATACAGGTTTTATTTTTAGGTGAACTGTTCCTTTAAGACTCTTCTCAACTCAACGCAGGTCTCAATGCAGGCTTGTGTGATGGGTCGTCTTATTGTAAATCATACGCACATCAGCGGCGGTCTACCTTTACCAGAGCCACGGAAACCCTAAAAACACAAACACTCCCTCCACTCAGGGTCATCTGAACGGTCAACCCGCAAAACAGGTGAGAAGCGCTTTTGTTCGTGCCTGCGATCCCTGCTCCATTCCCACACTCCCACCCAACACATTATATAGTATAAATAAATATTCAATCAGGCTCTCTTTTAAGGTTGTGTGTTGGCTGGCTACTATTATGTTACAAATCCCAGGCCCGAGGGGTAGTTATAGAAACCCCTTCCAAAATACTCCATAGGAAAAAGAAAGAATAGATGCCTTGAGCCTGGGATTTCTACCCCCCCACCTTTTCTCCACTTCCTTTAAACTTTCAGCGAAGTGGAACCCATGACGCAGAGCGGGATGCCTTTTCTGACGTGGTCTTTTTTTAACCTAATGGGTGTTACGCGTTATTTTTTCTGCTTTACGCTGCGGTTGTAAAAATGGCCACTTTGCTTGTTGGCCCTCTACACTGTTGGTGTGGAGACCGCACGGAAAAATCCCAATGGCGTAAATCCAACTGGCAAGTTTGTAAAAGTGGTTCCCTCTGCGTTGACCAGACGTAAAGCCTGTAATAACCCCATCATTATTTACTTACTCTTTGGCATTATTATTTATGTATACTAACGGAGTGAAACAAAAATGTAAAAAGTAAAAAACAGAACTCTCTTTATTTTTAGCCTATTTATGAAATTCAACATATATTTATGGGTGAAAGACTTTTTAATGAACAAAAACAACTTTTCTTGTGCACTGTTGTGTAGTAGTCTCTAATAAATTTAAATAGCTTAAATACAACAATGTGTGAACACTTCTGAATACACAACGATTCACCGAATCGGTTCTGTATCAAGTAATGCAAAATCTTGTAAGTCAAAGTAGATAAATGAATCAATTCTAACACAATTTAACTATTAATGGTTAAATAAAATATTTAAAATCTGTCAGCAGTGTGAGCCAATAGCCTCGTGGGCGGTGCTTCGACATGTGGTACGGTTGCGTATCGGGCGACCCAGGTTCGATTCCCATCTCGTGGTCCTTTCCAGATCCCACCCCCTTCTCTCTCCTGCTTCGCCTTCAGTCCTCCCTCTCCCACTAAAACTGTACGAATTAAGTCAAATACGGCAAAAATATATCTTAAAAAAAAACTTTTTACTTGACCATTAAGTTAAAATGTCCATTGACGCTTTTGAATCATTGTGAATGTATTGTGAATATTCAATACATATTGGCCCGTTCTACAAACATACCTTTTTGCTTTAACTCACAAACGTAAAAAGACAATAAACACATGGTTGGAACTTGTGTAACACGTCTGGTGCAACTTTGTAAAGAAACTCAGAAATAAACAGGGCAGAGCATTCCAGGACAAATGATGGTCGGACTGCTACAGAAACAGACGGAGAGATAAGCAGCTGAGAGAGGAAATCACGCGAAGTCTCCTTCGCTTTCTCTCCCTCTGCTCTCCTCCCCAGCGTCTCCCACTTTATACCAAAACACAGTTCACCGAAGTAGCCGTATGTTTATATGTATAATTCAACCTCCCGCTCGCCTGTCTAGTACCTCCAAAACATCTTGTCAGTATTGATCATCCTCATTGACTAACAATAATATCATCCCCCTTTACTGAATGATAATATTGTGAGTGCAACACAGAACACGGACGTGTTGTTATATAAATGAAAGTACTCTGTAAGTGTTAAAGCTTTAATTTACCTGAAAATACACTACCATTATTACTTATTGCTGTTATTGTTTATATGGAGCATTAAAGGAGAAATCGCTGCTCTTTACAATACAAGGACAGTCCACCATCTCTGTAAAGAGGCATAAGAAGTTCAAACAAGCACTTTAATATACAAGTTATATAATATAAATACTGTATAGTCGTGTAAGTTATAAATTGCATATCTCTGTTGTCCTCCTGAAACCTTGTATCTCCATATTTTGTCATTTTGCATTTTTTTGCCATAAATCATCATTATTATTAATTTTATTATACATTATATTATTCTGTCTCTCCCTCAAAACTCAGTTGGTTTCAGATGAATATAATTCAGTTTGGCGCTTTACTGAATGGGTAAACTTATCATATGGACATGATCTGGAATAAGATTCCTCGAAAATCAGCATCAGAAACGAAACAGTGTACGTGTTTGGAAAGACATGCGGGCAGTAAATAAAGCGAAAGAAAATTTTATTTTGGTGATTCTGCAAACACAATGACAGAAGTTTCTACTCACAGTACTGAATCCTCGTGCGTACGGCTGCGACAGGAACGCTGTAGATCGTCTCTAGGTAGTTTCTCACATCAAATTTTGTTATTCTTAAAAAAAAAAGACAGAGTTTAGAGTTGCTGTGTATGGGAACAATAAATGACCTATTGATCTATCCCTAAGCAAAGGTTCTGAGTATGGATACATTGTTTTCGGGCTTGGACGACACATCATATGAAAGCGTTTAGTTTGATTCCAGAATTGTTATTGGTTATGACTTGACATTTTAAAGCCAGGGTGTCCGATTTCTCAAATCACCACAACAAACATACCCCTACCCCCATCTTTCGCTTTCGTCAGCGCTCTGCTCGGTTAATTTCCGTCCTGTGCTCCTTACTGCTGATTAATTTCAAGGTTGTTCTCGGCCCGACTCAGTTGTCTAAAGCGTTATTCGGAAATCGGTTACCCCGTCTTTAATATTAACCGTATCTATTGCGGTGTAAGGTTTAAATACAGTTCAGAAGCAAGACACGTTTTTAAATATATATACACTTCAAAAATGTCCAACAATCATTGTGGTGTATCACAATACACTTAAACATAAACTCGACCCAATTTCATATCACCACCAGCTCCCTTCTCTGCACCACATTAACGTGTTTAATTTAAATCCCTGGTATATTTTCCCGTGTCCAGTACGTTCTCCGTTTCATAAAAACCATCCCGAACCTTTCCGAAAACATGTCTCCGAAACTAACGGGAAAGAATACAATGAACTGCTTTCAAAAACAAGCATGTTTGTCCACAAGTCAGTCCATAGTAATAAGGCATGATTTTCCATGAAACCCAACAATCGGATACTCTTTCGGAAAGAGCATTGTACGCACATCTCACAGTCAACGAGAGGGTGCCATGCCCAGATTTCAATGGAGTGGAGTTTTGGCGGAGTCATTTATGTGAGAGAGGAGAAGCGCACAAACACGCATTTGTCTGTGTGAAAGTGAGCGAGGGAGGCAATTCATAGAGAGCAGTGCACTCGAGTTAAAGTGAGAAGAATGGTTAGCAGAGCCGAGTGCTTTTGAGATCTGTGATCTAGCGGAGAAGCCGAGATCTTTCAGAAATCCTGGCCTCCTGGTGACCTCGACCACACTAAAAACAGGAAGGACCTCTACTTCCCTACGCACTTCTGGAGTTGTATAAAGATAAGGTCTGATTTATGAAGTTAGAGTTTGATGGTGATGAACTAATTTAATTACCGTATTTTTATGATGGGGTGTGGTTGGAAATTGCTAGGGATTCAACTTGACGCAGACAGGAAACATGCTAACTGCTATGCCACGACTCTCGTAAACATGAACAAAAATATAACTATTTGGACAAACGCATCTGCTATATAGTGGAACCACTGAAATAAGTACTGGGCGACACAGCCGTGACCTCCAGCAGCGTCTTGAGGCTACGTGGCTTATCTTTTTAAGCCCTGACGCTTCATGAAGATAGAGTCCTCCTTGTTGTTCGATGCCTTCTGCTGCGAGTCTGAGCAGCACCCCACCCTGCATTCATAAACAATCCACGCTCATCCCTAAACCGCCTGTTTCAAAGCCTTTCCAAGTAGGTGACTCAGAGGCAGACGGACAAAACACTCCAAATTTTGAGGAAATCCAGAAAAGGGGGAATCTTTTGTCCGCCAGTGACCTCTGGGTTACATTCACACCACTCGGGACGATACAGCCGGCGAGAGCGGACAATGAGCTTTGATGAAGTAAGAAGAGATCATTAAAACAAAATCATTTATAGACAAGAAAATACGTGGTTGTTGACGACGGACCGCATTTTTAAAGGAGCATACGTAAACAAGGTTAAATAAATCTTGCAGATAACAATGAAAACACTTTTTTTTGGTCTGAAATAAGTGCTTTGAGATTTTTTGGTTCTGATAATCGCTATGCAAACCAGTTTGGTTTCAAACAAAACAAGCCATTGCCAGACTGAAGGGTAGTAGAAAGTGAAGTGAGTGGACGTCTTTGATGTTTTAATGACACCTCGGTTGCTTTGTCTACTTTCGTAGTGTTTACGGTGGGACTGTGTCCAACGCATATCTGAAGTAGACAAAACAGATTTTGAGGTCCAATGAGGTGGCAAGAGTTTCAAAACAACAACAAAAAACACTCTTGCTCTGACCTCGCAGGCCTCAAGACTTTAAGATGTAAGTGACAAGAACACCTGGCGCAGATTATGACACTTAAGATCTGTAAAAACAAAATAGTAAGCCCAGGTAAAAAAAAAACACTTCCCCATTGCTTGCGCAAGTGATAACATATAGGCCAATTACAAACGTGTGCGGTTTGGAACACGCACTGGTGGAATAATAATGGAGGAATAAGGCTCTATCGTCACGGCCTTAGATGTACGCCCTGAGGTTTTCCAGAAAACAAAGCAGACCTTGTCCTCTTTTCTTGTGTGGACTACGATTAGACCCGTTATTAACAGTCTGACTGCCTGTTTCGTATTACATCGCCCCAATGCAATAATTATGGCTGTATTTTTTTTTACTGACGTTTGACAAACGTCACCGATAGAGGCACAAGATGTTAGTTTCTGAAGAAGGTGAATAAGCCGTAAACAAACTTGAAAGAGTCAGGGAGCGACGCTAGGGCATCTCCGGCCACGTAACCTAACAGGATAATATCTACGCTGTGGGATTTTGTTACAAAAAATTCACGCTGCATTTGAGCCAGTCTGCAAATTATAGTGGATAGAGACCACTTAAGATGCTTTTATTCTTCATGATCATTGTGTGCAATAATATGGCCACCATGCAATTTTTGTAGTCTAGTTTTTCTTTCGTTGGTTTTGTCTGCCACCTTGTGGATAGTAATGAGTTACAGCATTGCAAACTTGGGCTCTAGAACATAAAATGAATACATGAAATAATAAATAAATCTTTACAGATTTACAGACTTTGTTGGTGTTGACATGATTTACTTACTCCATGGGAATGCGAAACTGTACTGTGTCAGGTGGCTGTTCTTTTCCTGGTCTGACAAGGGTCATGGTGAAGGGGGGGCGAAAAAATCTCATCTGAGGGTTCCCCAGCTGATATATGGGATATCTGAACAAAGAAACAAGAGAAATTATGGATAGACAGACTGAAGAACAGTTTTTAAAAGGATCAACTAGAAGAAAATTGCTTATTTACAAAAATAAAATGCAGGTCAAATACTGTACATAACATGATTACACTTTTTTAAGAAACTGTCCTGTTTTGGGATGCGTTTCTCACAATATAAGCTGTGTGGCGGTCCAGAAACGTTGACTGGTGGTAATATCATGAAACTTTGCTGTATATCATAGTATTGAATGCTTTACTGCCTAAATGTAACAATGTTTTGATAGGAATTACAGGGACACATGGATATAAAATATTATCAATAATAAAAACACAGCATTGCGATATTAATATGTTAAAAAAATGACACTTGTATAGTTTTAATGTAGCAAAACCATTGTAAAACCCTACTTTGCCATGGACTCACTCTCACTATAGGAACAAAATTTAACTGTGATATTTGTAATTAAACTATAGTGATACAAATGATAATCAATGTACCTAATAATAAAATAAGGTTTTTATACTTTTACTATAATAAAAGAATCATGCTAATACTCCATTGCTGTAAATGAGCTTTAGTGAGGCCTGACTGAGGTAAACAAACATTTAGGAGCCTTAAAAAAATAACATTTGGGGGGGGGACTATCGATTAAAATATAACAGAAAGTATTCACACACAAATCTCTGCAAGGTCGTTTTGCTTTTAACATTTAAGATAAGGAAATACACGCGCTTTCCAGAGGACAGTACTACATAAACAACATACAACGTTAAGAATATTAGAAGAGAAGCTTTAATCATTAAAACATAAGAAAACACACTTACATTATCCGTTTGGCCATGATTTACACGTGTTCGAGATGATAACAGTCACATGTGCTGTTATGATTTTATTTTCATGTGCTCAAGGTCTTCGCTGCCATGAACATTGCGTCAACAAACGTCCGATCCAGTAGAGACGTTTCAAAATAAAAGTCCTCGTATATTACGTAGATTTTTTATTTAATCATTCAGTCATTGTTTTGGCGATTTAAAGTTTTCAACAATGCGCTATGATAACGGAAAGAATGTGAAACGAAACATCTCTATGTATTGTTAAAAAGAGTGATAAATAAACTTTGATACATGACGCCAACGGATGCGTCATCAAACGCTCTTGCTGGTTTCCGGAATCGGAAATTTTAATGCTGTTTACTAAAAGTAAAACTAAAGTTTGTTACAAATTTTAAAGAATTTCAAGTACCTTTTTTCTACTGGCTGATTGCTATACTCATAAGTGTAAATCTAATTTACACAAGCCATGTTTCAAGGATTTGATTTTAAATATAAAATGTTAAATCGATACATTTAATGAATGATCATCCTCCTCTTCTACTAGAAAAGGTCTTTTAACTAATCTTTTCAGCAGATACAATCTCTATCTTAACCCTGGCAAATAATATTTTATACAAAAATTGCTGGTAATATTAACAAAAATAGACACCTCGGAAATAGAAGTTCGGGGTTGAGGTGGAATATCCTAAGGTCTGGACTGGAACGCATCATATAATACGTTTCCTAATATAAGATTTTAATAAATACCTATTTCCATTAATTGTGCCTGTTATTCACGCGAATCCGCTAGATGGCGGCATATGTGTGGTGAAATGTAATAAAAGAGAAACAAAGAATATATCACATTGGTCAAGAGTTACAGTGTAACTTTCAATTAGGAGCAAAGCTGTTGATAAGCTCATCAAATAGCGTTCCCAAACAGATTTACCCTTAAATAGTGAATATAGGTAGAAGTTGAAGAAGAGATAATACCTTACACCCATAATCATTTCAATTTCTCTTCAACGCACTTGCCAGTTGAGCAAGTTTTCATAACTCATATTTTGTCATGTGTTTGCCCGTGTAAAAAAATCAATACAAATATAATAAGCTACAAGACAACAATAATTGTTTTATTTATAAATATGCGTGCTTTAGGGTATGCACACATGTATCAGTATTTGGTTATTAAGTGGTGACTTCCGGGTCCAAGCATTTCAGGTGGGGTTACAGCTTAAACAGCTGTGTATGAGCACTGTTTACTCACATCGCATATTTAAGATAAGCATTTATTAACTCACAGTTTAAACTATAGTCCCCGGACTAACGGAATCTCCGACATCAATATTTGAATAATTGATAAAAATTTAATCACTGACTGGCCATGTGGGGTTTCGTTGAAACCCAACCCAAAATTGTGCGTGACGTCAGACTAAACAACCGAATATTTTGAATACCCGATTTTTAGTGGTCTATTGTGTCGTAGCAAAAGCTTTTTTGTACAGAAATTATGACTTGGTTCAGCATAGTATTAACAAAACAGTCTAATGTCTTACTTGAGGTCTTATAATAATAAAAACTCTTCCTAGTCCTAAATTATTAAACTACAACTAGATGAAAATTGCTTTCATTTTTCGTAAAGATCATGATTTTGTCTCATAGGAGTTTCTCAAAGTAAAGTACGGGAAGTACAGTGAAAATAAATGAAATATTTGCATTATCATTAAATATTGCTTCAAATCTCTGGTTTCAGATGCTTGTTACGTATTTACTTTGCCCAAAGCCATGACACCTGTATTTTCCAAGATTTTACTGCACATCACAATGAGGTCTTGCATTGAAAGACGTGTCCCAGCAGAGAGGGAAACCTTTCCCACAGTAGAGACACTTACAAAGCCGTGATTTTATCTGCATACTTGCCTTCTAAAAGGCACACAAAGTCTTCATTGTTTTCATAACCGGATTGTTTTTCACCCCGACCTGTAATTTCCAATAACATTCAAAATGAAATTTTCATCATATCTCCACTATCACACCTGAACATAATGATTTTGTTATATTTGTTTCTATTTTCATTTCTGTTGCTACAGGTGTGACTAAATACTATACTTAATACCATTTAAAAAAAACGGGAAAAAATCTGTGTTTAAAGTAAATACAATTTGCATTGTTGTAATATAATTATTACCAGTAAGATTGTAAAGAAGGCTGATCTCTGTGCTGGGTGGTTGGCACAGGCTGTAACGGAATCACAGGGCGAGAGCCTCTTATTAAGGTGCTAATGTTTAGCAAAGGGTGGGCTCGGGTGGGTTAGAGGAGACGCACTCGTGCAACTCGACCCCTCTCAACCTTCATGCAAAGGTCTGTTCACACACTGTTTTCCAATGCTGCCATTTATAGATCCTGCAGTTTGTTTTCGACCAGATCTGATGCCTGTTTACTACAATATTAAGATGCCACAGTGCATATACTGTAACAACTAACTGAGCTCAATGATTTTATTCACTAAAGATCGTTAACACTGTGTCACCGGCTTGACGCGACACAAAAAAAGACAAAAAATGTAAATTAATTTTATTTATACAGCGCTTTTCACAAAGTGCATTGTTCACGTGCATTGTTATGTTTCACAAAGCAGCTTTTCTGGAGCAAATCAGAAAAACAGAAAAACACAGAATGGTAAAACACAGCACAGTGCATGGTGTTTATAGATCAAGCAACATCATCCTTATTAATAATATTTAATAAATAAATGAATAAATGCAGTCTCCCAGTGAGCAAGCCAACACTGCCCTGCTGTGGCGAAGAACCCAAACTCCAATGATGAATAAATGGAGGGGGAAAAAAAACAGGTTCAGCCGGGAGGGCCAGATCTCCTCTGACGTGTCATAACTGCACCAAGTGACCCCGACCAAAAGCCACCGAGCAAATGTCAACGATGAACAGGGAAAGCCCTCCAGCCGCGACCCAGGAAGCCCCACCTGCGGAAACCGTGCAGGTCCAACCCGGTCCCATTCCTCGATCGACACAAGACAACAAAGTAACAACAAGGGAAAAATAGTAATGGCATAATGTAACTTTATTTCTCTGTTGTCCGACATCGACCACAAAACATACCAAACCAGACCCAAACAGCCCCAACTAATGAAACCCCCCAAACCACAACCAACAAGCCCCACCCACAAACACCCACCCAACAACCTCCAATCAAAGTCACTGAGTGCAGCTTTAACTTCAAACTGCTGTCATGTGATGTACGTTTAGCATTAAATACCAAGTATTGTAAATTTTGCATTACTGTGACAATTAGTCTTTGCTCTTGGTTGTGGATGGAATTGTCTGAGCTTGGATGGTCAGATGGTTGCTTTACGTTTTGGGTGGGGATGGAATTGCCTGAGATGGAGCTGGGATTGTCAGCCAGTCTGCAGGCTCTCGCAAGAGGATGGCATGGGACAGGTTGCTAATATAACGCCTAGGTATTTAACTGTATTTGTTGGAGTAACAATGCAGGCTTTAATTTGCAGGTTATAATCCGAGATATTCTGTTTACGTGTTTTTGGTGATATAAGTAATATACTTACTACCCATTATAATTTTAACTTTTGTCCACACTGGATGCTCCTGTCGTGTCTGTTGTAGACACGGTGTTAGCATATTTACATTGCTTATAAATTATTATCATCATTCATTTTAGAACACAAAAGAAGATATTTTGAAAAATGTTGGTAAAAGAAATCCGTTGGTCCCTATTGACTTCCATTGGTTTTGTATCCATTCAATAGAAGTCAACAGGGACCAACGATTTTCTGTTCCCAACATTTTACAAATAATTTCTTTCTGTTTTGCAGAAGAAAGAAAATCACACAAGTTTAACATGACAACAGGTTGAGTAAATGTTTTTATTTTTTATTTTGAAGGCAAACTATACATTTAATAGTGGTGGGCATAGATTAATTTTTTTAATCTAGATTAATCTAGATTAATTTTGGAATTAATCTAGATTAATCTAGATTAAAATGGCTCATTCGAATTCTGCCGAAGGCATTCAGAATATGTGTGTTACCCAAATAATGACTAAAAGTAAGTCTTTGAGAACGGGTTTCTCAAGCCAGGTGGCACATTAGAGAAGGGGCTCATCTCCTGTTTCCAAAATGCATCACAAACTACTTGAGAAAGCTGTTATACTATGATAATTTGTGATGAAAATTAAATTATGTTCAATAAGATGTACTTGTGTTTACTTCCGCATTAGCTAAGGGATGCTTTGTGTTTAGGTGGTACTTGAGACTGGAAGAGCTCCTACAGTACATTTACATTTAAATTCAGTCATTTAGCAGACGCTTTTATCCAAAGCGACTTACAAAGAGTTAGGGAGCAACAAGCGATATGTCATACAGGAGCCATAATACATTAGGTGCCAATACAAAGTTATTGGTTTCAACTAAAGCTAGACCACTACCTGTTGAGAGAAAGTTTTTTTTTTTAAACTAACTGTATGTAAACCAATTTCGTACAGTAAACCAATTCCACATTGCACAAGGTGCAAACAAGCTTAGTCTTGTCGAGGTTTCCATTGGGAAGCGTCTTAAAAATAAATGTTCCCTGAAGCAAACCCGGCGGCTTCATAGCTGCATCCATGTTAGTGTCACAGGTCGGGATGGGTCAAGCCAGACTACGCCCACCCCTGAACCAGGACCACCTCGAGGAGCGTGTCAGAGGGAGGAATCAGAGACAGAATAAATTCAACAGGTTTTATTTAAAAGTAAAAGCAATTTGAAAATCCTAGTCTAAAATCTTCTTCCTTCTTGCCCTCAGGAATCGAAGGTGAACAGTGCAACAACCAGGGTCTCTCCCGCTCTCTTCCTCAGTGCGGGCCCTGTAATGGATGGGGCAGTGGACAGGTAAATTGTCAGGTAGGTCTTCCCCAGGTGGAGATGCAGTGAACAGGCGAACGGTCCGGTAAGTCTCTTCTGGTAAGTAAATATTTCCAACTTCCCTTCCTTCTTTCACAGGTGCAAGAATTGAGGCAAATGGTTATCAGTCGAGTACGTATGCAGCAGGTACACGGTCTTATGGTGGGACGCCTGGGGAGTCTTCCTTGGGTAAGTAAGTGATTCCAACCTTCCTTCCTCCACAGGTACGAGATCCGGAGCAGATGGCCATCGGTCAGGTACGTATACAGCAGATTCACACTCTGATGATGGGGTGGCGAGGGAATCTTTACAGGGTAAGCGAATAATTCCAACCTTCCTCTCTCCACAGGCGCAGAAACTGGAGCAGAAGAATACTCCAGACAAAGTGTACCAACCACGTTCGTAACAGAAGGACAGCCACTTCTCTCTGCACAGGTGACTATAAGGATACAGTAGACTCGAAGTCGACCGGTTGCACAGGGCTCCTACTGGAACAGACAGAAGGGATACTTCAAGTAAGCATACAGTTCACATGAGTTGGAAGGGGACGAACACTTCTCACGATACAGATGAATTGCGGGAATTCCATAGACTCAAGTCGACAGGCTGAACAAGACCTCTTCTGGCCTAGATGAAGTGGATATTCCAGACAGAACGGGCCGGCTTTACGTTCACAGCAGAGGGACAGTCACTTCTCCCCACACAGGTGGGCTCCCAGGTTACAGCAGACTCAAAGTCGATGGGCTGAACGGGACCTCTACTGGAGCAGACAGAAAGGGTGCTTCACACAAGGTATACAGTTCATACGCATAGAAGGGAGTGAGCACTTCTCACAATACGGCTGCGTTGCAGGAATACAGCAGACTCAAAGTCAGCGGGCTGAATGGGACTTCTACGGAGACAGACCACGAACAATTCAACAGGGCATCTCGTCTCTTATTCACTCAAACAGAGGGGTTAATTCAAATTCCAGATGATAATTCCTCAACATCCACTCAGTTAGAACAGATCAATGACACAGAACTCTCACTATTGACAGTAGACCAGCGTAGCACAGGGAGAGTGCACGGCAAAGGGAATGTATCTTCCACACACACAGCAATTCCACTTCTAGCATATAATGTGGGGGAAACGTCAATCTTAGGCACTGCAATCTCACTTCACGACGTGCAATTTAAGGCCCGCACTCACCCTTGGGTCTCTGTCCGAGGGGACCGCGTTCATCAATGCTGCAAAGGATATTTCGGGATGTTTTTCTTCACAAACACAGGCAGAGTTCACATCACCATTTATAATGGAGGAAGAGATAGGAGGTCGGTAATGAATCAGTACAATCCACTCAGTGACGTTTATGATCGTGATCCACCCACTCCAAACCACATCCAATTCAGTGTCGAATACATGCAATTACGAGACTCAGTTCTCGATTACTTAGCTCCTCTCCAATGCAAACAGGATATTTCACTTTCCCTCTGTTGCCCTCGAGTCCCTCATCAAGTCAACACTCTCCTCTTCATTCACCCGCACTCCAATAACTGCAACCACTCGATAAAACGACTTCTCACGGGAGAGAACCACACCAACAGTCTCTTTCTCTTGCTTTTTATACTCTCTCAAGTGCTGACAGGACCTCACTCCAATCCCCAAGGTAAATTCCCCACACCTGTTTCCAATCGGTCATTTGGGGTTGTCATGGCAACAGACGCACACACAGGCCTGGGACCGGTGTTACACTCAAAGTGTCCCAGCGGGAACACGGCTTCAACGGGAATAAGTTCCATATACCATTTGTCACACCGTGACATACCCCCCCGCCAAACCGTTCTAGTCCCGAGAACGGTCTCCAGACACCCAGTCTCCATACCTAGCTGGAGGCTGACCTCGATTCTCTCGCTGGGACCGACGAGGTGGGGAAACAGGGGCTTCAGGTCGTGGTCCTAGGCCTAGGCCTCTGGGAATCACCGCCCATCCTACCAGCAGGGGCATCTCGGACGTCTCGACCGGTGGATTCTCTACAACACATTTTGGATAGTTTGGACAAGGGCGAATCAAATTACGATGTAACACCCGTTCGGGGCCTGCCTTTCCTTCTGGTCGCAATGCATATACAGGTTGGTCTGGGTGTGGCTGTCGCTGGACGACAAACGGCTGAGCCTCCCACCGGTCACTCAACTTTCCCTTCCCTTGTCGGCGATTGTCCCGCACCAGCACCCTCTCCCCTGGCAGTAGCGGTGCCTCTCGAGCCGTCCGGTCATACAATCTCTTATTCTTTAACGCTGCTCGATTAATCTGGTCAGAGACTCGTTCGTACGCCGACTGGAGGCGTTGGTGGTGTCCCTGCACCCAATCTGTCAAGCTACCTCCCTCTTCTCCTGCAGTGGTCCCCAGAAGCATATCCATTGGAAGTCTCACATGTCTGCCGAACATCAGGTAAGTAGGGGCGTAACCGGTGGTACTGTGCACACTGTTATTGTAAGCCTGCACCATCGCCGGGAGCCTGTCGACCCAATGGCCTTGCTGTTCCTTCTCCAAGGTTCCTAATAAACTCAATAGGGTCTGATTAAACCTTTCACACCCCCCGTTCCCTTGGGGGTGGTAGGGAGTCGTGTGGGTCTTCTTGCATCCGTACAGTTGGCACAGCTCATGGATCACCCTGGACTCAAAATTGGTTCCTTGGTCTGAGTGGAAGATTTCCGGGCATCCGAATGGTTGGATCACATACCTCCAGAGGGCGTTGGCAGTCGTGACGGCGGTTTGGTCCACAGTTGGGATGGCCCAAGCGTACTTGGTAAACAAGTCGGTTACCACGAGGATGTTCTGGATCCGATCCATTGGCCGTCCCAAAGTCAGATAATCCATGGCCACCATATGCAGCGGTGCCTTGGCCTGAATCGGGACCAGCGGTGCCCGTGCCTCCTTCTTGGTCTTAAACAATGTGCAGCGGGGGCACCTCTGAAGGTAAGTCCTCGTGGTACCTTCCATCCCAGGCCAGTAGAAATGTCGTCTCACCAGTGCCAATGTCCTCTCTTGCCCTTGATGTCCCATCCTGGAGTGATATGCCTCCAGTAACGCCTGACAACGCCCTTCAGGGACCACGATTTGACAGACCTCTTCGCCCCGACCTGGGTCCTGAATGGCCCTACAAAGCACACCTTCCTTCAAATAGAGTCTCTCCTTCTGTCCCAACAGGCCCCGTACAATCCGAGTCTGGGCCCGGCGAGCCGCACCCTCAGGCCAGGCCTTCTGTTCTAGCCACGTTCGAACCAACGCTACATCTCCATCTTCGCCCTGCCACAACCTCCATCGCTGCGGGTCCCACCCCCAACAAGGGGGGGGTTCCTCCGGCATTTGCCCCGGTGCCTCTACTACTCCCACCATCAATCCCTCGTCGAATCCCGCTTCTGGTACCGGTACCTGACCTGCCGATCCTTCACCGGGTAGCCTAGATAGTACATCGGTATTAGTATGCTCTCTTCCTGGCCGGTACTGGATCTGATAGTCAAAATTGGCCAGTTGTGCCGCCCAGCGTTGCTCCACCGCCCCCAGTTTAGCAGTCTGCAAATGTACCAATGGATTATTGTCCGTAACGACCCGTACCTTGGCTCCCCATAAATAATCCTTAAATTTTTCACACAACGCCCATTTCACTGCCAGCAACTCAAGCTTGAAAGAACTGTAGTTAGCGTCATTCTTCTCCGTTGGATGTAGACTTCGGCTTGCATAAGCAATTACCTTTTCCTCTCCCTGCTGCTTCTGTGCCAAAACGGCCCCCAAGCCCAGATGGCTAGCGTCGGTGTACAAAGTGAAGGGTTGTGTGAAGTCGGCATAGGCTAGAATCGGGGCCTGTAGTAGTTCCTGCTTGAGCTTCTGGAAGGCGGCTTCACAAGCCGGATCCCATTGGATCGAAGGGGACCCTCGCCCCCGAACTCTTCCCGTACCTCCCAGCAACTGGTTGATCGGTTTAGCAATTTTAGAGAAATCCTTAATGAATCGTCTATAGTAACCCACGAAGCCCAGGAACGAACGGACCTGGCGCACCGTCTTGGGCGCAGCCCATTCCTGTACTGCCACCACCTTCTCCGGATCAACTGAAATCCCTGCCGCGCTCACCACATGCCCCAGGAATCTGACTTCCTTTCGGAAAAGCTGGCACTTGTCTGGCTGGAGCTTCAACCCATATCGCTCTAAAGAGCGGAAGACTTGCTCTAGGTGCTCAAGATGGGACTTGAAATCTGGAGAGTAGACGATAACGTCGTCTAAGTAGACAAGGGTGGTATCCATCAGTTGGTTGCCTAGACAACGCTGCATCAGCCGTTGGAATGTGGCGGGGGCTTTGCAAAGGCCGAACGGCATCCGGTCCCATTCATATAGGCCGAAGGGGGTAGTGAACGCTGTCTTCTCCCTGTCATGCTCATCCATCTGCACCTGCCAGTAACCGCTGGCCAAGTCAAGAGTGGAATACCAGGTGGCTTGTGTGAGGCTCGTAAGAGAGTCTTCAACTCGAGGCAACGGGAAAGCATCTCTTTTGGTTACTTGATTCAGCCTTCGGTAATCCACACAAAACCTCCAGGAACCTGTTTTCTTTCGAACCAGTACTATCGGGGCGGCCCAAGGGCTACTGCTCTCTCTAATAATCCCCTTGTCGAGCATCCCTCGTAAAAGGGTGCGGACCTCTGAGTATAAGGTCGGGGGCACGGGTCGATAACGCTCTCGGCTGGGTGCAGCGTCCCCAGTTGGGATTTGATGTCTTACCACATCTGTGCGACCGTAGTCCTCGTCATGAGTGGAAAACAAGTGTCGCCACTTCCTCAAGAACTCTTGGAGTTGTCCCAATTGCTCTTCACCTAGTCCTTCACCCCGTAAAGACTCCCCCGTCAGGTGGGCAGGCATTCCTCTTCCTGTCTCTCCCGCCTCCGGACCAGCTCGTGCCAGGGCCACCTCGACCACTGTCGGGCTCACTCGATTGAAATTAACTTCACCCTGTTCACGAACCTGCTGGGGTCTCACTGAGGTCACTCGGGCCAACCGTTGGTGACGATACAAATGCACAGAAAAGGGGTTCATGTTCCTGACCCGCACTGAGACCCGGCCCCCCCGAACAGTCGCCAATCCTCGAGCGACTTCCACCTTGGGACCATCTTCGTGAGGTTCCACCATGACCCATTCTTCCGGACTATAAAGTCGAGGGGGCAACCTGGCCCAGACCACAGCCTCACTCTGAGCTGGAATGGATAAGGCGTAACGGCAGGCCACTCTTCCCGTGCTTTCCCTGTCCCCCTGTCGTTCGGCAAGACATACCCGGCGGCAGTCAGCCCTGATGCGGTCCCACTCCTGGCCGGCCGATGTTGTAACTGCCCGAGCCGGTCTACTTCAAAACAAATCCTCCCAACAGTCTGCAATGACGTTCATCCCAATCAGGGCACGATGAGACCCCAGGCATGTGTCTCGTACGACCACCACTCCTTTCTGAGGCACTACAACCCCGTGAATCTTCAGATCGGTCACAAGATATCCTACGTACGGGATGTCGAGGCCATTTGCCCCACGTAGCGTCAACCAGGGGGCTTCCGCAGGTGGTCGACTTTCGGTGCCAAACAACTCATGGGCCAAGCTTTCAGTGAATAGGGTCACTTGGGAGCCTGTATCCAAAAGGCACTGCACTTCCTGGTCATTAACCTGAACCACCACCACCGGGCAACAGCCCACCAAGCGGCTCCTAGAAGATGTAGGTAGGAAGGGGTCTGATGAGGGGGTCCCGACCACTTGACCCACAGTGGCCGGAAACTCTAAAAACCCCCTTGCGATGCACGTCGAGCAGGACACTGACGAAAGTAATGCCCCGGCTCTCCACAGCCGTTACAGATGGGACGCCCGTGTTCATCCCACTGGAATCGAGAGCCCGAAGGTCGGGATGGACGGCGGTCGGGGGGACGATTCCCATCGGAGTAAGCCCGCTCCCGCGGTAAAGAGGACAACTGGAGGCGTTCTCGACGGAGCTCCTCCATAAAAGATTTGGACAGGTCAAACATTTGTTCCCGCACATCTCTCTTCAGTTCCTCCCGTAGGGCCTGCTTCCAGTCGGGTGCCACAGTAGTCGAAGGGGTGCCCCCAACATTCGTGGCTAGACAGCTGGGGGAATCTACATTCTCCGTATGATCATGCTCAAGGGCCAGCGCTTCTCGTCGAAGCTCTTCAAAAGTCAGATTCGGTGTTCGTCGAAATTGCACCCGCAGACTCTGGCGCACAGGACCCTCCCGTAACCCCAGTAAAAACTGATCTCGGAGCAGAGCCTCTTCGCCCCCCAGGCCATGATCCTGTCTCCCCGTAAGTCTAGAAAACTGCTCCCGCAGCTGTAGGG
This sequence comes from Triplophysa tibetana, assembly GCA_008369825.1. Taxonomy (NCBI): domain Eukaryota; kingdom Metazoa; phylum Chordata; class Actinopteri; order Cypriniformes; family Nemacheilidae; genus Triplophysa; species Triplophysa tibetana. Next base: position 7,625,751 of record CM017894.1, read on the forward strand.
TAAATGCCCGAACAGATTGGCGAGGGCCTTGCCGAGAATTAAAGAATTTCGTTCTCAGAACAGCTACCGGGGTGGCGTCTCCATATTGTCCCGTGAGAAAGTCAAAAATGGCCTGGACAGTTGCTCGGGTTGCTTCCGGAGCCGCCTGAACTTCTCTTCTCGCTTCTCCATCCAAGGAGTTTAGAACAAACTGGACCTTCTGTGGGGCGCTCAGACCTTGAAGCCCTGCCAGGTACTCTACCTGGGTCTTCCACATCGACAAACTCATCTCAGATCCCGGGCCTCCATACTTCAGAGCCCACGGAGCCCCCATGAAGATCGGCATGACCGGTTGCCGCACCCCGGGCTCTCCCTCTTCTGCCATCTCAACCTCTGGTCGCTCAACTCGAGGTAGAACCCTGCCGACTACGCCAAAAGTCTGTCACAGGTCGGGATGGGTCAAGCCAGACTACGCCCACCCCTGAACCAGGACCACCTCGAGGAGCGTGTCAGAGGGAGGAATCAGAGACAGAATAAATTCAACAGGTTTTATTTAAAAGTAAAAGCAATTTGAAAATCCTAGTCAAAAATCTTCTTCCTTCTTGCCCTCAGGAATCGAAGGTGAACAGTGCAACAACCAGGGTCTCTCCCGCTCTCTTCCTCAGTGCGGGCCCTGTAATGGATGGGGCAGTGGACAGGTAAATTGTCAGGTAGGTCTTCCCCAGGTGGAGATGCAGTGAACAGGCGAACGGTCCGGTAAGTCTCTTCTGGTAAGTAAATATTTCCAACTTCCCTTCCTTCTTTCACAGGTGCAAGAATTGAGGCAAATGGTTATCAGTCGAGTACGTATGCAGCAGGTACACGGTCTTATGGTGGGACGCCTGGGGAGTCTTCCTTGGGTAAGTAAGTGATTCCAACCTTCCTTCCTCCACAGGTACGAGATCCGGAGCAGATGGCCGTCGGTCAGGTACGTATACAGCAGATTCACACTCTGATGATGGGGTGGCGAGGGAATCTTTACAGGGTAAGCGAATAATTCCAACCTTCCTCTCTCCACAGGCGCAGAAACTGGAGCAGAAGAATACTCCAGACAAAGTGTACCAACCACGTTCGTAACAGAAGGACAGCCACTTCTCTCTGCACAGGTGACTATAAGGATACAGTAGACTCGAAGTCGACCGGTTGCACAGGGCTCCTACTGGAACAGACAGAAGGGATACTTCAAGTAAGCATACAGTTCACATGAGTTGGAAGGGGACGAACACTTCTCACGATACAGATGAATTGCGGGAATTCCATAGACTCAAGTCGACAGGCTGAACAAGACCTCTTCTGGCCTAGATGAAGTGGATATTCCAGACAGAACGGGCCGGCTTTACGTTCACAGCAGAGGGACAGTCACTTCTCCCCACACAGGTGGGCTCCCAGGTTACAGCAGACTCAAAGTCGATGGGCTGAACGGGACCTCTACTGGAGCAGACAGAAAGGGTGCTTCACACAAGGTATACAGTTCATACGCATAGAAGGGAGTGAGCACTTCTCACAATACGGCTGCGTTGCAGGAATACAGCAGACTCAAAGTCAGCGGGCTGAATGGGACTTCTACGGAGACAGACCACGAACAATTCAACAGGGCATCTCGTCTCTTATTCACTCAAACAGAGGGGTTAATTCAAATTCCAGATGATAATTCCTCAACATCCACTCAGTTAGAACAGATCAATGACACAGAACTCTCACTATTGACAGTAGACCAGCGTAGCACAGGGAGAGTGCACGGCAAAGGGAATGTATCTTCCACACACACAGCAATTCCACTTCTAGCATATAATGTGGGGGAAACGTCAATCTTAGGCACTGCAATCTCACTTCACGACGTGCAATTTAAGGCCCGCACTCACCCTTGGGTCTCTGTCCGAGGGGACCGCGTTCATCAATGCTGCAAAGGATATTTCGGGATGTTTTTCTTCACAAACACAGGCAGAGTTCACATCACCATTTATAATGGAGGAAGAGATAGGAGGTCGGTAATGAATCAGTACAATCCACTCAGTGACGTTTATGATCGTGATCCACCCACTCCAAACCACATCCAATTCAGTGTCGAATACATGCAATTACGAGACTCAGTTCTCGATTACTTAGCTCCTCTCCAATGCAAACAGGATATTTCACTTTCCCTCTGTTGCCCTCGAGTCCCTCATCAAGTCAACACTCTCCTCTTCATTCACCCGCACTCCAATAACTGCAACCACTCGATAAAACGACTTCTCACGGGAGAGAACCACACCAACAGTCTCTTTCTCTTGCTTTTTATACTCTCTCAAGTGCTGACAGGACCTCACTCCAATCCCCAAGGTAAATTCCCCACACCTGTTTCCAATCGGTCATTTGGGGTTGTCATGGCAACAGACGCACACACAGGCCTGGGACCGGTGTTACACTCAAAGTGTCCCAGCGGGAACACGGCTTCAACGGGAATAAGTTCCATATACCATTTGTCACACCGTGACATTAGCACGTCACGTTTGATGTGGTAATTTCACAGTAACGTTATGTTGTGTTCAGACCAAACACGAGTGATTTACATGTTAAGTCAATGCAAAGAGGCGATAGACCTACTTGCTGAGCGAATCGCGCGAATGAAGCCCTGCTTATGAGATGATGAGGCGGCGAGAATGACGCGAATGACGCGAATCACGCGAGTTGAAAAATCTCGTTCTCTTCCCCTACAGTGTAATTAATCTATGTATACATCCGCGCTAAAATATCAAAGTGAAAGTCATCATAGCTTGTGTAGTATAGACCCAGCTCCCAACCCGACTTTGAGAATAGATTAACGGCGACATTTTTTTTATCGCGCGATAAGAGTCTCACTGCGTTAACGCCGTTAACGGCCCACCACTAACATTTAATGTTAAAAGTTTTTCAGTCAAGCATTTTTCATTGCAGCATCACTAAAACCAAAAAAACTCTGAATCAGACCTCAATTTGACAAATCTTGACAATGTCTTAATGTCTGCACTGGAAAAATGGTCAGCAAGATAACGACGGGTACGGAAATGTAATTACTTTGTTTGTCAAGGCAGAAATGTGAACCAGGAAAATAAACACCAAAAATATAAAGACATAATAGATTGGGTTCAGCCATGACCAAGATGCCAGAAATGCAGCCGCGGGAAAAGCTATGGAAACTTTCCCAGTTAGAGTTATTAAATATCCAAGAGGAAAGTGAAACTGTAAATTGAAGATCCAGACAGGAAGGGAAAAGTATTTTCGCTTAAAGTGAATACTTTTGCTTTTAAAACTCGGCAAGTTTTTATAACGTTTGTCAAACAGCATTTTATATTTCCTTAAGGGGAGTGCAGCGCCAGTCATATTTTCCGTTATTGCATCGGCTGCGATATTGTGTTACGTGAATATACATGAAAAAGATCTGCAACCGTAAAAATCACGGTGGTCCCAAACATTCCACAAGATCTGGTCCATGAGAACAGAGGAGATTGCATTTAATTAATTTCAATGACTTTGGTGCTCTAATTTCTTATTTATGAATGCTACATCCTCTTTTATCCTCTTTTAAAATCAACTGTGTGATTGCGGTTTGTTTTAGTTACATTAAGTTAAAAAATAAATTCACGATTTTGTGAGGAAGTAATGTTCACTATTCTGCGCTATTTCTAGGTCAGTAATGAAATAAGGTCTTAAGTGACAGATTTCCAGATTGTGGTCAAATTGTGGTCAGCTTCTCTTATGCTGTTTGGAAACTTTTTTAATCATGCTGGATAACACGCTTCATAAAGTTCTTCATATTCCTGTGGAGTTCATGCCAACCTGAGCGCTAAATACAATTAATCATTAAATACAGAAGTCTATCTCAGAAATGTCATTTTCACCTTTTCAGTCATAATTTATGCTGATATTTTATATATATTTTGCTATGTAAAAGGCATTTTGTCGTGCTGTGAGCCTTTCTAAATCTCCAATATTGGCCTATTGCACCAACAAGGTCATGGGTTCAATTTCCAAAAAAAAGGATGGGTAAAACGCATATCTTAAATGTTATTTTGGATAAAAGCATCTGCTAAATATTGCATCCAAATGTATATACAGCATACAGTATCCACTTAGGATACAGGTATGTAACATTATGGTGCGGTTTCCCAGACAGGGTTTAAGCCTAGTTCTAGACTAACTTTAATGTCAGAGGTGTTTCGATCGAACACAACTTGCACTGACATAGCTTAAAATATAAGAGTGCGATTGTCTCAAGATGGAGGGCTGTAAAGTTGTTCGTAAAATATATATTTTTAATTTATTTAAATATCCTAATTTAACTAAGGCCTAGTCCTGCCCCTACAGTATGTGTATGTTTTGCTTTACAAAATTTAAATGAATAGATTTGACTTATTTATGCATGGAGCCCACACTCAAAAAAATGATTTTTGCTGCCTGTTCAATTTACTTAACTTGCTTAAGTTAAATCAACAAAACTTTTGGAAAATATGGTTACAACATGATTGTTTTATGTTTAGTCATATAACTGAATCCATTCATGTTGGGACAACATAAAGGAGTTGTGTTTTGTTAACATAAAATAGTTATAATAGGGCAGAGGACAGATTTCCCAGCATGCTTTGCGTACACTGCATTTTGAGAGTTATTTTCTTAAATAAGTGTTTTATATTATGCATTTTTCAGTAAAAAGAAACACTTGTCAGTGTTTAATGTTCATTTATCTTAAAAGTTTTAAAGAGTTAGATATATTTTTGAGTTTGGTGGTTACCCTTGTTCAGAAAAGTGTTGCCTTTGGTTAGGTCGTGGGCGGTTACAATACATTTTTTGCATTTCTGTTGAGTTCTATTTTCTCAATATCATCTTATTGAAGTTAAATGAGATAATGTCTAATAAATGTTACAAATGTATAATATAAAAAATGTTGAACATTTCGTTTTATTTTAGTGTTTTTATTTGACCTACAGACTTAGTTGCTCTAAGTTCCAATCATTAAGTACAATCAACACAAATGGATAACATTATCAAAACTTATTTCTGTTAAATAAATTTAACTTAATCAGGTCATCTTAGATCAAGCTACAGTCATTAAATTCAAGACAATAATTTACATTTATTCAAAATAAGTGTGTGATGTACCATTTAATTAAGACAGTTATGAGCGATTTACTTAAAATGTTATGTTACAATTAATTGTATATTACCTTTGCCATTAAAGCAACTAAGTTATGTGGGACCGGTTGACATAACTTTATTAATTAAATACAACATTTCATTTCTAAGAGTGCATGTATTTAACCAAATGATTGACTATAGAAGGTGATTCGCATTAGTTTTTTTTCACGTTCCATTAGCATAGCCTATGCAAAAGCAGAGCCAGCCTCCAATCAGTCAAACTGTTATTTATAGCACTTCTCTATGGAGTCGTGTAGTTGATGTGTAAATTGAAACTCTTACTCCGGACATGGCCCCAAAGCATGCTCAAATCTGACCCTGTGCCAAAGCCACTGTAAAGTTGAACTTGACTTGAGAACACACACACGGATGGACCATTAAAGATATACCCTGTCACTCAGAGTCAGGACCCTCATAAGATATTAAATAACCTTACCTTACTTAAATCCTTAGTTTTCAACATACTTTACTTTGGGGAGATTTAAAACATTTGGCATTCCCACATGCACAAACCCAAAGCTACCAACACAGAACAAAAATATGCACCCAAATCAGGTCAAATAAGCAAAAGAAAAACCTAGTTTGGTCAGCTGATGAGCTGAAGTGGACCAGCGGTTATGTGATTACTGGATGCAGAGCGAGCGTCCAAGGTGAGGTTCCCACAGGCTTATCCAATGACCACAGCCCTGCCAACAGAATCCAGAGACGCAAAAGGGCTGACTTACAAAATCTGAGCCAGTTGCAACTAATCTTCAAGGCATTCAGGCGACCGGCCGCTACGACACCTCAGCGCTTCACTCTCTGATGGGCTTTCGTCGTGACTTTTCTGGGAAAGCTGGTTATCCCTTTAGATTCGATTATGTTCAAGTTTATCATCGTTGTGTATAATAATTCTGCAGAGCCAATGAAATACAGGTCCCATTAAACCAGAGGTTACAAGACATGGTAAAACAATATGCTGCCATTTTTGCATGTAACAAACAAAAATTCGAAACCAAAAAACAGATAGTCTTAAAGCGAATCATTTAGGCTTTGATTTTATGATTGTCGAACATTCTGTAACATGTGTCTTTAATGTATTATGTAAACGTTTATATGTAGTTATTCTGCTGTGTGAACTCTGTACAGCCAATGACATTGGGACCAGCTGGTTAAAAGTATTTCAAAATATGGCACAGAACGGTTCGTTTTCTGAAAAACACACTGTAAAAAATGATTCTGTGTCGTAGTAGATTTCATGAAATGAATTTAGTAAACTTTACTTAATACAATTGTGATATTATTTTTTTAGCCAAAATTTAAGTTAAAATTATAGAAATATCTTGGAATTCTAAATGCACAAATAATTGAGTGAATTCAACTTAATTTCATCATGTTCAAACCACTTAAACTTGTATAAAGAATCTTAACTTAATTACTTTGGGGTGAAACTACATGAATTATTTAAGTTAATTTCCCTAACTGAGCAGTAATTTAGAGTTCCCAGCATGCTCTGCATGCGACTGCATTAGGAGAGTCATTTTTGTGAAAACGTGCTATTTCATGTGCTATAGAATAAAATGAAAGACTAGATAGTGTTTATTGTTCAGTTGTCTTTAAGGTTTAGAAGATATTCTGTTTGTATTTCTCAGTTTCATGGATACCATCTTTCTGAAGAGTGGTGCTTGTCCTCATGTTGTGGGAGAGCACATGATACGTGTTTATTCACACAATGAACTGTAATGCTGCTAATGTCAGTACTGAGTCAACTCTCAGCTAACTTGTACGTCATATATGTTGTAAACAAAAATAAATATTAAACTGGAGTTAAATAAGATCAATGAGTTTATTATCTTCAAATTAGTATTTCGTCTTGATTTTTTAAAGTTTATCATGTGTTATCAGTTTACTTGATTTATTTGTGGAACGTTGTGTAAAAAATCTGGTTTAAAGTACTTAAAAATACTTTGTGTAATACTGTTACCTTAATTTTTTTAAGTAAATATCTGTGTCATTTTTTACAGTGCACTGGCATGTATAGCATTTACCATTTGGTTATTTAATTGGTGCAATGAAAATGCATACTGTACATATTTAAGTATATAATATATTTTGGGGGATTAATGTATGTATGATAATCAATCCCAGTAGTTTATGTTTGAGTAACATAATATTTTGTTCCTTTTTCTCATTTGGAAGAGCATTGTGTTCAATTCTAATGAAACAAACAGAAATGCCTTGAATACATGCAATGTTTAAAAACACAGTAAATCACGCCACATTTGTTGAGCATTCAGAAAGCATAAAACAATAACCTATATAATTCTGCTCTCATTCCCTTGGGCCCTCTGTTTAAATGTTTTCAAAAGTATTTTACCCTGCATTTTTCTCTTTGCTTCATTTAATGGATCTTTATTTTATGAGGCTACAATAACAGACTGCTGTGGTCAGGTTTTATTCCTTATGAGAGATCTTCTATCCAACGCTGGAAAGGAGTGCACAATATGGCCAAACACAATGGCTGTTGACATTCAAAATTCCATAGGTGCCATCTCCAGTCATACACGTTCTCATCCCGTTAATCTTTGGATTCATGAGGGGTTCCCACTGCTCGTGATTCATATCCCACTGCTCTTCATTATAACGTCTGCTTCATGAATCTGCCTTGACACATTCTTAAATGTCAGTGCACAACCAATCAAAGGTTTAGACACACATTGACGTTTTGTTTCTCATGATCAGAATCCTTCACTGTAAGTTAATTTTGAGAATAATAATTGTGAATAATTGAATTGTGCTTCATTTATTTAAAGAACCGCACTTTCGCTAATGTCCTTCTGAAACCTTCTAACTCCATATTTTAAGATTTTTTGCATAAATCATTGCTATTAGTCACCCTTATGTTCCTAACTGGGTTTTTTCAAATATCAAATCAAATGTATTAAAAGTACTCGTCTACAGCACAGAATGTAATTATGTAAAAAGTACAGTGTTTTAAAACAGCGAATTTGGACATCCGAGGTTTCAGATGGACAGTGGCGATTTCCACCAACAAATTCTTGTGGGAACTCCAAAGAAACTGTGTCCCATGAAGTTGGTTGAGAGAATTTTCAAAGTGTATATAAATGTAATATGTTATATGGAAGAATTTGCTCAAATGTAAAAAATATATATATACATACAATGACTGATAATAAAATATGAAACAAATAGGATCATTTACATTTTCATTTACATTTATGCATTTGGCAGACGCTTTTATCCAAAGCGACTTACATTGCTTTATCCTATACATTTTTTACATAGGTAATTGCAATCCCTGGGATCCAACCCACAGACTTGTTAGCGCAATGTCACTGAGCTACAGGAAAGCTATAATGATTATGGATAATGGATAAAGGATAATGTTTTCTTTTGCCTGCATGGTGCACAAAAACGTCTTTACTGTTTTTATATTTACAATTGAAACATTTAGTATGACTTATGGTTAATGTTGACTAAGATATGGTTGCATTCCGTAAGTGCGCGTTTCAATATTAGTGCTATTTTTAGCAAATGCCTATTAGTGCAATATTATGCATTTTGATATTGAACACTATTAAAATTGTAGCATGACCTGATATGTCCCAGACATATGGTGAACATCTCTATTGCACATAATTATGTCCAAAGCACATTTACAAAGGAAACGTTTTTCTAAACTCTTTCCTTGAGGATTTTTTTTAATGCAAACATTTATTTCGCAAAAACAGTCAAAGCACATTTAATGATTAACATTATTTAGGTTACACAATTAGGTAGCGTACGTAGCGCATAAGCTACCAACACCGTTCCCACCACTCGCGCGCGTCTCCAAATGGCAAGCGCGGGCACCCTGTAGCTCGAGAATGGGATACTGTCCGCGCGTCTCGCCCTGCACGACCCCTGACCGGGGGCCCCGGCAGTCGCAAAGCTCTCGTTCTGCTAATCACTTTCTCTTCTATCTTTCTGAAGAAGCAGTATGAGGTTACGTCAGAGCAGCGCGCAAAAGTGCAGCCCAAGCAAATAAGCTGAAGAGCTATTTGTAGGCATTGCTGCTGAAGCCGGGTAAGGCTGCTCACTCTCCTGCGACCAATGCTTTAAACTTGCTACAACACGGCACGCATTGCATTACTTCTTACTTTGGGAATGAGTTTGCCTGGAGAAATGAACTGTAATGCGTTGACGACGCGTAATAAATCAATTTAAATAAAAAAATACATTTCTTTTCACAAGTTTCAACAAACGAAGGCGGCAGAACGCGAGCCCGTTGCATGATGACGATCCTGCATATTTCAGCAGGCAGGTTGTTACTTTTGATCATCGCTTTCTTTTAAATCTCCCTTGCTCTGATACCAACATGCCTCACGCGCGCAACAGGAACCCGAGTCCTATCCCAGAGGTGACATGGGACACTGGATTGAAAGAGATGAACGAGACCTGGAAGGGGGCTATCGCTTGCTTGGGGGTCGCTATCTTTTTTGTCATGACAATTGGGATCATTTATTGGCAAGTCGTGGATCAGCCCAACAAGAACTGGATTCTGAAGGGGAGTTTCAGTGGACTTATATGGGAGAGACGGACACAAACTCTGGTCTTTCAGACGCTGACCGAGGACAAAACTTTCGCCGAGATTGACGTGGGGAACGTGGGGAACCCCGATGGCGAGGTTCCTTTCGTTAGGAACTTGTGTTGGCTTAACAAAACCGAGTTCTGCTACACATGGGACTCGGTCGCGGAGGTGAGGATATCTTTGGAAACGGAGGAGGCATCAGAAACTGAATGCTACAGTGTAACCTGGTCTCCAATCCACTGTCATGTGGACCTGAAGGTAAAACTGCTTCTAGAAGTATGCTATTAAAACTAAAGGTACCAAAAAAGATTGAATGTATCTGACACACTATAAGATAACGTCAAAGCTTATCTAGTTTTGTAGAAAAATGAACTGGTGCTTTGGAGAACCCATAAATCAATTCATCGATCTAACATACAATGAAACATCAACTTGTTTAATCTCCTAAAAATCACAGTCAACACGAGAACCCAAACAACACAAATGGCTTCTTTGGAGGACCTAAGATGCTGCAAAAAAACTTAAAAAACACATTGAAGAACGTTTAATTTTAAAGACTGGAGGGTGTGGGATGAATTTAATTTCTTGTGTATTTGACTTCTGAGCAGGTGCATAAACCTTTATTTAAGTTGTATTTATTTATATTTCAGTAGGCTATTTAACTTGTTTGAACATTTATATTAGCATTATTGTAATGTTAAAATAGTAAAATATAAATGACATTAAAAGAATATGCATTATTTACTGCCAAACATATTTTAAACAGTCTTGTCCACTCTCCAGTTTACATCAAAATAAATTTCACAGTTATCCAAAAAGACTGTACTTTTCTTTGTTAACCTAATCTTTATGCATTTCGGAAGTTTTGGTCATTTAACACTTTATCATCCTACTTAGGTAAATCTCTCGTGTTACTTCCGATTCAGGAACACATTGTTTTGGTCAAATCTTTGGATTTATTTGCATTCTGCACATGATTTTATGTCTCATGATGACTCATGTGAGCGAACATCTGCTTAAGTGGACATTCGACGACTGTGGACTCACTTCTGATGGAAGCTTTTGAAATACACCAAAGCAATGCAGTTCAATTACAGTATACTGTATACTTACAAAACTGGCCGATTCCATGCATATGTCAACCTTGTGTAGTCTTTTTAAGCATTTTCTTTGTACAGTTTTGCATAGTCAAGTAAGTGATTTTCACTTCCAGTTTCCTCATTAATGGGCACAAATTTTTTTTTTTAATAAACTAACCTTTGTATGTTATGTAAAGCCATCACTTCTCCATTTGTTGGGTATATTATTGCTTCCGTTTGGTAAATTTTAATTCACAGAAATCTTACAAAGCATGTCATCTCTCAAAAATGTGCATCCATTTTTGTCACATCCATAAGACATGAAAACTCATGCAAAGACTGATATGTGTTGAGGTCTGGACTCTATCATCAAGGGTTTTTTAAAACGAAAACAGAGGATTCATTATATTGTTAAAAATATATTCTCTGAGAATTTATATTTCAAGGTCTGACTGAAAATATCACATCCATAATTATGGAATTGCCCAGCTAACTACACTTTATTGTGTGTCCGGTTATAGCCTTTACAATAAACAAACATTTTATACTTATATCTTTTAGTAATATGTGAGTCGGCTGGGAATCGAACCCATAATCTTTGCACTTCTTATGCTACAGAAGCACACCTAAGAAGCATCAGCTGTCTGTGTTTCACAGCACTTTTTCTCCATCTTTTAGGACTGTTTCTCCATGGTGAACGTTTCATGGTACGGAGGCGCCGGTGTCAACACGCCCAGCTGGCCAATAAATGACGCCAACATTTCCATGCAACCCTTCACAGTCAGCGACCTACGGGACAACCCGTCTGGCTTTGGGTCAGTTTTAGAACGCTACTTCCTGGGATCCTCAGGTAAGCGGAGATGAGCTCCATCACTCTAACTGTCGCCTCTTTTGGACATATCTGTCCACCTTGTCCTTTCACACTCTGTTGACCAGTCCAAACGTGTATCACTTTTGAGTATGTACACAATGCAAAACTGGCCCTGACTTGATACCACAGGGACCAACTGTACATAGAGAGAGTAACACAATACGGATGCTTAGTTTTGCGTGGTGAAAGATTACAACACAATGAACATCAGACTTGTGTCTTCAGCGAAGCCGTTGGCATCAGTCAGCAGATACCTCATGTTTCTATTGAAGGTTAATTAAACAAACAGAATTAGATTTAAATAACCGCTGCATTTATGTTTGGCTGCTGGTTTTATTAACAGATGTTGAGAATGTTTGTGAATAGATGCACAGTGTATTCAGACATCATTTAAGCCATTTTTCAACATTAATTTAACCTTTGAAATTGTGACACTAAAATAGAAAAAATATGAAAATGAATTGGTCAAAATGTAGGAATCAGATTTATTGCAGTTTTTTGCCAAAAGACCCAAATAAAATGTTTGTGAGAGCATTTTTATATTCAGTGTTGATATATTTCAAGAGGCTTAACATTTTTATTATTTGTACAAAAACATTTAAAAAAAATCAACCTTTTAACCATTCATCAAGACAATTTGAATGCTGTTATTTGTTAAAAGACCCCATAAAATGGTTGTGAGAACATTTTATATTACATGTGTTAATATTTCCAGACACTCATAATAATGATAAAAATAAGAATAAAAAAAATCAAAACTTTTTTTATAGAAAACGATCTTTTTACCATTTCCTCTCCTTGGAATGATAAGGATTTGTCTGCATGCTACGAGCTTCAACGTTTTGCATTGCATTTGACTTTGTAGATGAAACCTTTTTGAATTCTAAGAAAGTCCCAAAATGTATACAATATAAAGATCACATAATGCAAATAAGTTTACAGAATAACAGAATCTGTGAATAGTTCAATAAAAAAATTCTGATAGAATCATTCAGAGGCAATTCAGCTCATAATAATGTTAAAGCAGTTTATAAAAGACACTTGAAAATGAATATATTTCAGATATTTCCTTTACAATTAATGGATGACTGGTAAAAAATAAATTACGTAACAAGACCCAATGAAACATTTTTCATGTGCTTATTGTCATTCATTTCATTTTATAAAATTGTCATTGTGTAAATCAGTGTGTTGTGTTTATCCGCTCAAAGTACATTTGTAACTTTTATGATAGTCCCTTAATTGATCGCTATTTAGAAAGGAACTAGTGTCTCCAGACTCCCACATAAACAGTCATCCAGCCGAAATCAAACCAACAATATCAAAAAGGTCTCAACATGCACGCAAGTTCTTCCAGTATAGAATTCTGACAATGTATTGTGCTTTAAAAGCAAAGAAATAGGTAGCTTCTCAGAATCCCTTTAACCCTCACGTGTCTTGGAAGTTTGACGTATGTTTTCCTAGAATTGGACATCTGACAAAATTTGGTATTCCAAGAATCTATTGCCCTTGCCCTTCAGACGGACCTCACATTACTTAGGAGAGGATAGAACCAGCCAGTAGGACAATCATCAGACTCCATCGGTCGAGACACTATGGTAGCTTGTGTTGACAGATGCTACATAAGAGTTAAATACGTTGTGTCACAGATGTGGACTGGTGGGTAGCGCACATGCTCCAACAATTCAAATGTAAACAAAAATCTATGTTGATTCAAGGCATTCTCTGCCCCAGAAAAAACGGTGCTCTTAAAAAGAAATGACTGGATTTGAGCTTTTATTGTGTGGCTTTTGTAGTCTACAACTGTGTTACCATCTAGGCCAGTTATACTGGTACTTGTAAATGCTCACAAAATTAACTAAAAAGTGAGTTCGTTTAATTCTATTAATTCCGAGGATCGGAACCTGCAGTGCAAATGGAAATCCACTTAAGCTCTTTATGTAAAATGATTACGAAAATCCACATGCAGTACATCCAGTATTTATGAAAGACTTTGAAACGAATGAGAAAATCCTATAAATTCTTGACTGCACCCATTAAGGATAAATATGAGAAACTGTATACAATCTAAATGAGCAAGTTAAAGGATAAAACCAAAATGCATTCAAATAAATTGTATTTGAATGATATAAAATAAAAACTTCTTTGTTTTCAGAAATATGGCTTAGTATCATTTATCCACCCTCATGTCATTTCAAACCTGTAAGAATTTCTTTTCTTCTGCAGAACACAAAAGAAATGAAGAAACGTTGGTTACTAAACAACATCAAACCCTATTGATTTCCATTGTATGAACACCAAACCACCGAGACATTTCTCAAAATATCTTATTTTGTGTTCCACTGAGGAAAAGTCAAATAGGTCTACAGATTTGAACGACATGAGATGATCAAATTAAGAATTTTCTTTCATTTTGGGGTTAACCTATCTATGTGTACATCTACACTTAGTCATTTAGCAGACGCTTTCATCCAATGCGTCTCACAGAGATTTCAGGGAGCAACAACGATATGTCATACAGGAGCAATAATACAATAGGTGCTAATACAAACTTACTAGTTTCAGCAAAAGCTAGACCACTACCTGTTGAGAGGAAGAGAGAGTTTTTTTTTTGTCCCTCATTTGTATGCTCTCTATGTTCAGTAAATAGTTAATATGTTCATCTGAGGGAGCTGTAATGACCCCGTGTTCGGACCCTCTGAGCGTGCCACGACAGGCTTGTGCGGGTGGGCAGCTGGTCTCTAAACTTGGTTACCGCTCAGACCTCGGACACATCGAGCACACCTCGCCAGCCCCACACGATCCAGCAATTAATAAGCACATCTACTCGACACAGTCACGCTTCCTTTTTGAGGTTGCATTGGCCGTGCCTGCATTCATGCGGGCATTCGAATTGTACGAGAGCTGTCAGCAACCAAAATGTGAAAGGGGTAATCTGTGTACCAGACAGCAGAATAGATTTAGATTAAAGCGAAAGGGCACGCCATCAGCTGAGATCCTAATACTCCTCATGTGACATAAACAATGGCCTTTTATGATTTCCTTGATCGTTGCTTGGGCGCGTGTGTGCGCTCCCCTCGAGGCAGTTAAACCGAGGCGATCGCATGCTTTTAATCCCTTTTCCACCTCGCTAGAGGACAGCCTTGATTTGGGGACCTCTAAAACCCCCCTTTAATTGGCTCACTTTAAAGAGGGAAATGTCGAGATTCCTGCCAATGCAGCTGTCTCGCGTTGCCAAGTAACCACAGACATATCGTGGTATATAATGCCCGGTGGCATAACAATGACAGTCATGTTGGCTCAGAACCATAAGGCAATCCGGCAGCTGCCTGCGGCCGCAGCTCCGTCTCTATTGGTCGCCGGTGTGTTGATAATAGAGATGATTGTTTTTCATGAGTTGCTGCATTGCAGCCAAATGGCACGGCATTGTGCAGGCTTGTAAAACGAGCCCCCTTCGACACAGCGTAAACCCTAAGGTAAACTTTTCAGCACTGTATATTTACATTTAGTCCTTGAAATCGGATAGTGAGCTCAAACGGGCCGTTGATGTGGGGCTTTGGTCATGCGATGTCTGTTAAATAGCTTTGTCCACTATGATGATGAGAGACATTATTGAAGACACATTTTGTCCTTTACTGGGTTGGTTGACACTCGCGTCTGGCCGTCCTCTTAAAGAGACAGTGACACTTATTATTTGCAGCAGTTGCATGCAAGAAAGTCCAACAAACTCTCACCAGAATTCGTTACTTTTGTACAAAGTAGCTAAAATGCATGAACTCATATCTATTTGTACATTTTACAACAATATAAAACATGAGGGAGGGACTTCATTTTTTTCTATACTATACAATTGTACTATACAACTATACAATTAGAGAAAAAGACAACAAATTTACAAGAAAAACTGAGATTTTTTAAAATATATACACTTATATCCTATAATTTTACAGGAAAAAAATGACGGTATATTTTTTATAGAGAGTAGATAATTTCCATCTTTTATCCATGAAATACCCTCCAAATGTTACGCACATTTAATATAATATAATATAAATGTTGTGGCACTTTATGCATCTTTCCCTTAAAAATATAAATAGGTCCCCAACCGGAGTGCCCTTGGTGAATCTTGGCTATTTCTAGCACTGTTCATCAAAATCATAAGCTTTTTTACAATTCGCATGAATTCATAGAAAAAAGTTAGGTCTACAGATTCCTTTGAATGCAGGTATATTTTTTTATCAAATGAACAAAACATTTCTAAGCATGAACCTATAAAAAAGGAAATTCCTTAAGTAATGAAAGAAATATTTTAACAAATCATAGTAAGTGAATATTTTTGTACAATATATTGATTACTATTAGCTTAATAAAGGAATATTTGTAAAGGGATACAAAAAAATACAGTATTTCACCATTAATGTGCTGCTTAAATAATTTTTTGCCCTATATTCATTTCTGTCACAAACAAATCCTGAATTTGTATTTTAGAATGTTTTGATGTGTTTATATTTGGGTTTTGTAAGGTTTGTCAAAGCTGACAGTGTAAGTATTTTCAAGAAATAAAAAGGAAATCATTTTCTTTTGCATTATATGATGAACCAAAAATCAAGTTCTGCCTTTTCACTATATACTCTATGTTAGTATTTCCCACCTGAAATTCTTTAAATGGTTTGAGAATAAAAAATAAAACTGATTAATTAAAAATGTTTATTTACAACCTTAATAACCTTAATTAATAAAAAATCAAACCAAATTAAAATAAATATTTGTTATTTGATTTTGCTCCTGTCCGTGTTCATCTTTTCCCGTTTATAAATAAAGATGTCATAATTTAGAGATATTTTGTTTTCACTTGTAAAAAAATTACTCTCTTTGCAGCCCATATTAGGTGAAAAGAATGAGATGGGATGCTGTTATTCATCTTTGCTTTATAGACAGAGTGGAAAATATTTCAGGAAAGCTGGTAGTAGTTACTGTGGGGAATGATTCTAAAAATAAGAGCCCCCCCCCTTTAAACTTCTGTAGAACCCACCTTGCTCATAACTCAAGCCAAAGTCTCTTAAACGTCAGCAAATGACAGTTATTTATTTCCCCTTCTGCAGATTCCTGTATGTTATACACACCTTAACAAAGAGGCCTCTGAGCTTCTGAAAACCCATTTGGAAAAAGTGTTTGACCCAACATATACTACAAATTACCTTATTGTTCTTGTTTTGATTTGTATTTACTGTACATGGTATTATTTCCTAAATTTGATTAACTTCTTAATTTGATTCATAATACATTAAAATTTATATTCGAAACATGACCCGACAGAACCTATCAGTCTAGATTGAATTATTTGCAGTCATTCACTGTATCACAGTATTTTAGCGGTTTGACTGTTATTTCCGTATCTCCGAGCTCAAACTGATGTATTTGTAAAGTCACACATTCAAATAAAGATAAAGGTGCTTAAAAAGGTTATTTACAGCGATGCCATTACAGAACCTTTTTTTTGGTTCCAAAAAGGACCATTCAGTCAAAAGCTTCCTACCTTTTATCTTTATCTGAAGAACCTTTTTAACCACAAAGAACTCTTTGTGAAATAGACAGGTTTTTGGATGTTAGAGGTTCTTTGGAACCATTTTGACAAGAAAGGTTTTATGGCATCGTGAAGCACATTTATGTTAAGAGTGCAGGTCCAATGTGATGTGTGTTTTTTGGGTGTTTAACAATGGATGTTCATGTTTCTTATAAAAAAGAACTTTATATTTCACATTGTTCAAGTCTATTGTTCATCACTGTCCCACTTCTAACAAAACGACTGCGTTTCTTCCGGTCCCTTCTTCTGAAACGCTCTGATTGGTAAAGATGACCAGGTATTTCGTGATTGGCTTCAGCTTCTCAGGCTGTTGTTGTGATGGGTTGGTGCCCCTCCCACGTCTATTCATAAACTTTGGCTTTTAGCAATAAACAGTGACAATTAACTTCACTTCATCAGTTAAAAGCATGCGGATCCATCAAAGTGTAACAGAGGTCTGCTAGTGCATGTGCAAACGTCAATCTTTGTTAGAAAACGCAATTTCCTACTATGGCGAGGGGAATGATACCGGACTAAATGGCGTCAGACGTAATATATTAATAAACACTAATAACAGAAGCGTTAGTTTTGTATTTTTATATTGGACCCGAGTTGGATAATAAAACAAGCAGATTGACCAGGAGTCATTTGCAAGCAGGACTTTAATGGACATTTCATAGAAGTGTTTAAGAGGTATGCGCACACATACAATATCAGTGTATTTCACAGAACAGCTTTCACAGCCAATGTTAAAGTAATGGAAGCTTTTATTTGACCGTTGGTTATCGTAGAATGTGTGTAGCTCAATTCTTATTACCAGCTGTAGGACTGCGATGAAAGTGAAAGTAGTTTAGCGCGTAGCTCAGTCAAATGTTTATGATCTCTGATAACTGAACACTACTCCAGCGGCTCTTCCTCTTCTCTAAGGAAGACCTAGCCCATTTTTTGCATATTCCTGTGGGCGAGGTTACCAAAAACACTCGGAATAGTGAAAAGTGACATCAATCCACCCGTTCTCTGTAGTCCTTGAAAAGCAGATTCTGTTAGAGATAATATCTCACTTGGCACTGTACTTTGAGCTTTATCGTTTTGCAGGTATATTTATGCTCTATCAGCAACATTACACACTTATTAAAGGTTGAAAAAGGGGATTGCGGGGAATGTGCTCTTTAATACACGAAAGCTGTGGGTTATCAATGGTCATTTCCCAAGTTAAAGCTGTTATTGATGTTTACAGTGTCATTTTTGATCAGACGGGTGAAAATGACATAACATTTCAAATATTGATCAAACTGACTGGAACTACCAGTGCATTAAACAGTTTAAATACACACTTTCCAGCCAATCAGAATCAAGAAATCAAACTCGAAGTACATTTTTTAATTGATCCGAAATATAACTAGATTTTTATTCACTTTACTTAATTAATTTCACTTAACTTGTAAATCTAATTTGATTTAACATAAAATGTTAAGGGAGCTTCTGAACTAAAGTTTTACCGTTTAAATAAGTGATTATTTTACAGTATTTAATGTCAATTATGTGTTACACAGTAAATGAATTTGGCCATAGAGGTAGATTTAGGGGTTTGACTGTGAGTTATGTGAGAGTGGTCAGTTTAGTGGGAGTTGATGTGTGTGTCTGCACCGGGGTACACTGACACGCCGGTGAAATCCGAGAAGCA
This sequence comes from Triplophysa tibetana, assembly GCA_008369825.1. Taxonomy (NCBI): domain Eukaryota; kingdom Metazoa; phylum Chordata; class Actinopteri; order Cypriniformes; family Nemacheilidae; genus Triplophysa; species Triplophysa tibetana. Next base: position 7,644,687 of record CM017894.1, read on the forward strand.
GGAAGAATTCCAGGCAGGAAAGCTACATCTGCGGACACAATTATCCCTTTCACATAATCTCAACTTTTCAGATGCATAAAGACGCTTGACGCAGCAACCGAGTACCACACACTTTTCTTCTCTGACACTTACTGGGAACTTTGTGAAACACAGAGATTCATATATGACCCTGTGGTTCCTCTTTCAGACGGTGCAGGCTTGGAATTTCCCTGATGCATCAGGCTGTAAAGGCTGGTTTACCGAAGCAGGTCGAAAGATGGTATTTGGTTTCCATCATGCTGTTTCTGCCATTCACACACTGTTGGAGTTAGCATGTGATCTGATGTGTGACTTCTCCGAAACGGATGAGAAGATTAATACTTTGGCAATATGAAATTTCGCAATATAAAAAAACACAGAGTGAGACTTAATTTCAATTGGAGATTGAATTGATGATGAAAAGGTTCGGCTGGTGGTTGAAGTGGTTTGGTGATGTCGGCCAAACATTATTGGAAGACGGTGAACATTATAACATTTTGTTGAAGGATTATGAGGACAAACATTTATTTTCGAATGTGTGCTGATGAATGCAAAGAGATTTATATATTTATACATATACAGTATATATATATATATATATATATATATATAAGGAGATATTCAACGGAGATTAAATTTTGCTAAATGCTTATCAGGTAAAAGAGTTTTGTCAAAATTGTTTGCGTTGTCGTAATGTTAACTGAAACGGCTAGTAAAGATGCGACATATTAAGTGGCCCCTCCTCCTTTTGAAATAGGCAGTAGGGTGTACCTTACATAAAAGTATAGAATCTAATGAGAATTTGAATGATGTCATAAAAATCGTTGATCTGTATTGGTGGAAGTTAGAGACTGGGCAGTTTGAGCGACTGAGCGAACATAAATGGTTGAAAAACAAAAACATGTTAGTCTTGCTATTTTGGGTTGGTTGTCTTAACTGTTAAAGTGGTAGGTTTACCAATAAATTTAAAAGTAACATGTGTAATCTATGTAATGTTATCTGTAAAAATAAAATAGTAACTGTACTCTAATTACGAGTATTTTAAAATGTTACGTTTTCTCAATTACTAGTACTTGATTTTTTGGAATCTGATAACATAATCCAGATTACAAGTAATCAGTTACTAACCAGCTGTTTAAAACATGCAGCCATGAGTAACCTAATGGACGTTGTTGTTCTTCTGTTTTAAAGGTGTGTCAGTTCTGGTGGCTCCTAACATCCCTCTACACGTAGGCATGGAAAGCAGACAGCAGTTTTGTTTGCAAACGCTGCCCAGCATGGAGCGCATGCCTATGCAGTACACCGTGTGTGTTGGACACAACATTAAAGCCGTCCATCAGGAGTCAATGCAGCAGCTTTCAACAGCCACACGAGAACTGCCAAACATGGATGTTTTACGGTACACGGCAACAACTTTGTCCAAACAATTCCAATTTATAGGAATATATGATTTACTACACTGTATATTAGTCAGCATATTGACCAGGCTTAGTATTTCATCCTTGTTGTGGGATATTACTTAGTTTCACATGAAACATATTAGTTTTTGAAGTTTGTGAAAATTGTTTTTACAATATTATAAATGTACCATATTATAAATATCAATAACATGGATCGTTAAACTTCTGAAAAGTGGTTTGCTGGTCTTACCTGGTTTAGCTGATCTTCTGGTCGGACCAGGGTTGCGTAACCCGAACAATGACATAAATCTTTGGTTAACCACCATAGTACGATGCATCATTGGTGAAATTAACAATCTTGTTATGACTGTTTCCCGAAACCGTAGTAACTCTGTCAGAGATTAATTGTTTGAACCAAGTTTGTACTAATAAATACGTTCAGATCTACTGTAACTAATGTCAAATTCTTGCTTTAAATAACATACATTGCAATTAAAGTGTCCTCTTACGTCATTCCACCCAGGGTCATGCACATCTGCACTTTTCAAACAACAGCAAGTTTGTTTTTATATATTCAGAATGCTGGATATGGAATGCACTGCATGTTGCTTGATGCATGTAAGTCTACACAACAAAACAATAAGGAACGATGCTTCTAACCACAGCTCTAGACATGTAGTTCAACCACCAGACTTTGCGATGCCGCTTGCGATTGTTTGTTGGTTTTGCGAAACAATTTAAAATGTTGAACTATGCTGGAAGGATGGAACTTGCGACCAAAGATGGTTACCGGTGCTTTTGTGAAACCCACTGCAGGTTGGTGGTTTCCCAACAAGGTGAAAATTGCCTCTAAAACCATCACCACTGACCTGCATAACCACTCTGGAAGACCACCAAACCACCTTGAGCTTTTATTTTTGAAGGAATTAATTATTAGTGTTGGAGTTTGAGTCTATACAAGACCTCTATCCTAACAACTTCAACACTTTTGTTAAGGCTGCCTTTCTGGAAGCTTTCGGCAAATGTGGACTCTAGGGCCAAGCTGGAGCGAGAGCTGAGAACCTTCTCAAACCGGCTGAAGAGGCATCACTTAGGGGAGGGAGTTATCAGCCTCGATGAACATTCCACTGCTCTCCTCTCCAACATGGTGGGTGACACCTTCCACCTTCTATCAAGCAAGTGCAATTCTAGATTAAAACTTTCCTATGCTTTCTTACAAGCCAATCAAGCAAAACAATAAACAACGACTAAAAAAGTTTTGCCTTACAACATGTCTACACAAGACACGACGACGCAATACATGAGAAAATGTTATCCATTTATTTCAACACTCTTTTTCTGCAATTCGTAAATCTCATTCTCCCTCACGCATGTTAAGTTAATGCACCTTGTATACTTGTGTTTACACATGTAAAAATAAAGGTGCTTAAAAGGTTCTTCACAGCCATGACACAGAAGACCATTTTTGGTTCCTCAAAGAACTATTCAGTCAAAGGTTCTTTAAAGAACCATCTCTTTCTCATTTTTTTATAATCTGAAGAACCTTTTTTGCAACACAAGGTCCCTTTTGTGAAACAGAAAGGTTCCTCAGATTTAAAAGGTTCTTTATGGAACCAAAATGTCCATAATAGTGTAATAGCACCTCAGAGGTACAGAATGGTAAAAATGCATACTAGAACCTTTTATCTCCACAAAGAACTTTTTGTTAAACAGAATGGTTCTTCGGATGTTAAAGGTTCTTTAGATTAAAACGTTTTTTAACTCAGTGGCTCTTTCATATGATTGCTGTTTGCTCGAGAGACCAAATGTGTCAGACAAGTGTGATGGGGTATGGGACTATTCAAGTTTTTGTAGGTAATCATTGTAATCTCTAACACAGGCTGAGAGTGTTTTGATAGCGAGATGCACATACCAGACGCAGTTACCGGAGGCCACAGGAACACTGTGTCCGAGCAGAAGCGTCTCACGTTAAGAGCCACCAGCTGGGCTGTTGAGTTCAGTCTGACAGAACGAAACAGTCGGAGCTGGTGGCTGTGAAGACATGAAAGACTTTTTCTAAGCGGATCTGGAGTGACCTCGGAGAGGTCAGAGAAGTGTCTGATCCCATGAGAGAAAGACACACTTCTCCGGTTCACTGAAACAGCAGGAAACTGAGTTTTTATTACATGATGCTTTGCTCGGTTTAGGACACTCAGATGGTACAGCCAGTGTGTTGCGTTAGGTATTACACAACATATCATCCAATCCTTTCATCATACTTATGGCGCTTATACCTTCCTCAAATACGACAAACATTAGCGTTTACTAAACCAGCGCGTCTCACAGCTGCATGCAAAACTATCGCCTACCCTCATAATAAAATGTACATTAAGGATTGTTATTTTGCAATAATAGCATGTGTCGATCGATTTATATGAGGTTCAGCCGTTAAAGCGATCACCACCGGCTGGTTATAGGTTTCTGCTGTGCACCAAGTTACGTCAGCCTTAATAGTGAAATATAATTTGTTTTCGTCTGTTGGAGTGGGGTGCTCTTAAAATATCTTTGAATCCATAACATTTATTAAACCATTAATACTTTACAAATTTAATTTGCATCTTTGGGCCCTATTTTAACGATCTAAGCGCATGGTCTAAAGCGCATGGCGCAGGTGCACTCAGGGCGTGTCCGAAACCACTTTTGCTAGTTTACAATGGGAAAACGCTCATGGTCTTAATGGGTTGTCCTGATTCTCTTAATCAGTAATGGGGGGTTTTTGGGCGTAACGTGCAGCAAACCATTCAGAGTCTCATCTCTTATTCCCTTTAAGGTCTAGTTACGCTTGCACCATAGCAGATTCTCCATTTACATGGCAGAATTTGCTAGCTTTCCTGTAGCTCACTGGTAAGAGCATTGCGTTAACAACGCAAGGTTGTGGGTTCGATCCCAGGGGATTGCAAATACCTATGTAAAATGTATAGGATATAGCAATGTAAGTCGTTTTGGATAAAAGCGTCTGCCAAATGCGTGAAATATAATTAAAATAAAATAAAAAACAAGTGCAAAGACTGGACGCTTCTCCAGAGAGGAAACGCATCTCCTTGTGCCTGAGGTTAAATGTCTTTTACATTGTAATATTTTTTTTTTATTTGGCATGTTTTTGTGCTGCTGCGCTTCCCTCTGTCTAGTTAGTTAAGTTAAAGCGCATTGTGGACCTGCCCAGAGGCGCATTTTCAACTAAAGCGCTCTTTAAATTGCAAATCAAATATTGTGCCATTGACTTTAGCCTTTAGACCAGGTTTGAGTTGGTCCACAGCGCAGTCTATTTTCACTTCCTCTAAATAGCAACGCGCCAAAAATGTACCTGAAAACACCAATTTGTTACCATGTTATCATGGGCGCACACATGAGCGCAATTGCATTTTCTATTTTATACAACGCAGCGCAGGACGGAAAAATGAGAACTGCGTCGGGCTGAAACTAGCAAACACTTGCACTGCGCCTTGCGCCACATTGCGCCGAGTGTACGATATGGCCCTTAATTTGACTGCACAAAACGGCCAAGGTCATTTTCATAAAAAACGCTAGAGGGTGCGTAAAAAAATGAGCTATGTGCACAAACAACCTTTTGAGTCGTTTTTACTTGGAGGACAGACTGGTATTAAAAGTTTTTAACAGTATCATTATGATACGGAAACAGAGACTGGGTATCAAATGAGAAAAATAGAGGGCGCGGTTTGTGTTTTATGCAAATGATTGGACCTAGAAAAGTAGGCGTTTTATTTTGAAATCGAGTTCGAGGCATTCAACGAACAGCTTAATTCCGCCAGAAAGATTATAGGCATGTGAAGTTGAAGGAAAATAAAGTCCTTTCTGCCAGGAAGAGAATGTTCTCTATGTCTTAAGTACTTAAAAGGCTTATCAGAGCATTAATTTCAATGTTGTAATGCTAAGTACAGCTCTCTTGTTCGAATAACTCTTGAGCATTTACATGGCTCGGTTTACTGTACTTTTCTCTTAGTATTTTGTCTTATCTGGGTTTAGATATAATGTGGAGTTTAAAAACGCTTAACACCTTACTGTGTCGGGGGCAATTCCTGTGTAACTTTTACTTTACAAAATGCTTTTAATGTTAAATTCAACAACAAAATTGATGGAAAACAGGGATAGTTATCTAAAAAATGAAAAATAAAAGTCATAATTTGCTCACCCTTATGTCATTTCATGTCTGTATGACTTTCTTCACTGCAACACAAAAAAGATTTTAGGGAGAATATTTGAAAATGAATCTCATTCATTTTATGAGCATTCGTCAAAAATGTTGACAGCTTAGAATGAACCGAGACTGAATAAACAGAATTTTTCCTTTTTGTGTGAAGTAACGCTGTGAAATAATATCAGAACACCCACTGAGATGTCTAGTGTGCTATCTGATACAGGATCCACACTCATCCAAGTCCCAACCAAAATAAATGTCCTTCCATCCAATTGCAGTGGAAAACCTTCCTGTGTGTGACATTTACACACAGCTCCAATAGAAAAACAATTCTGATGCCTTTTTTGCTAGTTTCCATTTTAACACAGTCCTAAGCGGAACCAACAGCTTGACCTAGAATGAATTTGGTTATGAACACACTTGCCAGTATTTTCTACAGTATTTATTGCACAGATTCCTCATAAGCATACCCCTCGACACACCACGCTAGACCTGTGAAGCATGATTAATAGAACTGACATTATTGTTTTATTTTCTCAAACATTGTGGTACTGTTGGCGACCGTCATGGTAAAAACATTAACGGAGCCTGAAGTATTATTTTAATGGATGGTTAAAACAATAATATTTTCTAAACTGTTTAAGTCATCAACAAAGTTAGAATTCTGAGGCATCAACGCTGCTATCATCTGGAATACCCGACTCACAAAATGTTGAATTTTTTTTGACCAAAATATAATATTTAGAACAATTTAAATTAACAAAAATACATTGGCATCATCATTGAGAATGTAATATTTTTAAAGGGCCAATTTACCATAAAATAAATTATGTCATCATTTTTCACTGTCATGTCATTCCAAACCTGTATGATTTAAGATGTTTTGATAAATGTCTCAGTAAATTTGTGTCCAAGCAATGACACTTAATGGGGTTCAATGTTGTTTGGTTACCAATGTCCTTCAAAAAATATCTTCTTTTGTGTTCTGCAGAAGAAAGAAAGTCATACTGGTTTGAAATGACAGGAAGGTGAATAAATTATGAAATAATTTACACATTAAGATGAACTATCCCTTTGAGAACTGTGAAACTTATTAAAAATGTGATTGATTTAGAAATATTGCTGCATAGACTGGAAAATTTTTTCATTTAGACTTATTGATGAATGTTACCAAAAAAAATTCTTTTTTAGGACCACAGCTACCTCAATAGCAAGAGAAGGACGTCTAAGAGACATACCAGGGACATCCCTTTTGTAAAGCTTCTAAACATTTCCATCACCCTCTCCCCGTACCTGAGCATAGACTCTCAGCAGTTCCAAACCTCCATGCAAGAAGGCATTGAAGACTACTGGCTGAGTCTGCCTTTAGGACCACAGGGTCGACCGGTAAAGCCATCTTTCTCCGCTCATGTTTAGATATGTCTGTAAATTCTATGTGTCCTACATTATTTCATATTTCTTTTTCAGGTGCCTCTGTTGACTCAATGGAAAGGAAAATACAGTGTGAAGCTCAACATCACCAACCCAGAAGCCACTAACTGGTTTCTGGACAAGGTGGACATTTTACGTAGCCATTTGGGTATGGAGTATGTCATCCTGGAAGGTGGCGAGGGAAACCCTTTTGAGGAACAGTCCCTACACCCACCTCTGGCATTGGTTGGTGACGAGTACATAGGACTCCTTGCTGACCTGGCGGAGAGGATAGAGGACAATGCCATTGTGACCTCGGGAACAAGGTATTTGAGTGAATTCTTTAAGTAATATGTATTGTTTACTGTTGTTTTGCAATGAATCATAAATGCCTGGAACAATGTACTTGTTGGCCACATTGAACAGTTCTCTCTAACTTTACAAGACTGCACTGTAAAAAACTGTGGGTTTACACAATTTTACTGTCATTTTTTATTAAAATTTTTGAAATACGGTAAAAAACTGCAAATTTACAAGGAAAATAATATGGAAAACCTAATTTTACGTGAATTTGTTTATTTTACTGGTGTCCCAGCTGCCGAAAATTACGGTTATTTTACAGAATTTTATATTTTCAAAAAACAGAAAAAAAACAAATGACTGTAAAGGTTTAAAACATGTAATTTTATCTGAAAACCTTTTTTTTTTACAGGATTTTTTTATATGGTATAAAACCCAAATTACTCAAAAAGGCTACCAATTTACAGAAGAACGTGTATAAAACGGTTATTTCGCGGTTGAGTACTGGCATCTCAGGTGCCGGATTTTTTTTTTTTTTACAAAAATAAATGATACATTGAATCTTTACTAAAATGTAACCCAGGAGGTAATTTTAAACAACCTATCACTACCTATTATTAAGTTTAAAGTTAAATGCCTCTATCAGATGTAAAAAGAAATGACTGTAACTTGTATGCATCATACTATTTGCAGTTATAAGTTATAGTGAACTAAACAGCCCCTGTTAGTTAAGTGAGTTTGGCACTTGTGTGCCTTGTTGAACAAGAGAAGAATTTCCAGTTTGTCATGCTTTCTTTCCACACTGTCAGCTACTTAGTCGTAAAAAAATATTGTATCTGTATTTTGCCGAAGGCTGTGCCACTACCATAACAACTGACATTGATCAGATGTTGATTTTTGTCTAAACAAACAGATCCGATTTCATGAAATCCGAAAAACAAATTAGAATTGTGTGCAGTGTGAACAAAGCCAAAGTGTCCATTTACAATGATGGGAAGGTGATCTGAACCGTATTTGAACCTCACAATTTCCATCACACAGGTCCAGCCATAAGCCGCTCTTCATCCGTATGAGTGGAGTAGAGTCCAACTGGAGTTACTCAGGCCTCAAGGGCATCATTCCATCCCTACTGCATCACAGTCTTCTGGGATATAATTTCTTCATTCCTGATGCAGTAGGTAATACCTACCTACACACACTCACTCACACACACACTACCTAGTACACTACACTTATCTTTTACAAAAATGCATAATGTAGATAATGTGATATAATTGAATCCATCGGCTTCTCAAATTAATTACAAAAACAAAGATACACTATTTGTTGCATCAGAAATATGATTATATATTTATGAAGCAAATGTGTTAATAGGAACCTTTTTTATTACAGCATTATTTTCATTACAAACATAACGTAACTGTAAAGCATGAAAATATTTAATAACTGGAATGATACATCATTTTTATTTATTTATGTTTTATCGGATCTGCCTTTTTTATGATCTAATGTAGGGTAACCATATGTGCCATTTATCCCATACATGTCTTAGCCAGGATTTCAGGTGCGTCCTCCGGAGGTCGCATTTGTCCACCATGTCATTGAGGTTCTCATATTTCATTTGAAAAACATTATAAAAATGAACATTATTTCTTTAAAGACGTATAATCATTGTAATTTCAATCTTACCTTGAAATATAACGGTTGCGTTTCTGAAATAAAACCTGAAATAATAAACCTTGTTGATGTATTCGGTGGACGAATGCGACTTCCGGAGAAAGCACCCGAAATCCTGGCCAGGATGTGTCCAGGAAAAATGGCACATATGGTCTAATGTAGTAAAGATAAAATGACGTTATATTAAAGTAATAAGAATAAAATAACCACAGAGAATAATGGCAAATATAACAACAAAAAACGTGGAAACTTCCGATCTCATTGGTTAGGGGTAGGTATACTTTGTGTGTATTTTGAATTGTCATGAAAATTGTCACAAAGCAAAAATTGCAAGTATTTATACAGACTTTAGATTCTTATATAACAATATATTGTTTATTAGTGTAAAATGTGTTAAACAGCAAAAAACCTGCACCACACACAGGAGGCTCCCTCTCTATCGAACCGGTCACAGACGAAGAGCTGTTTGTCCGCTGGTTGGGGATTGCTGCCTTCCTTCCTGTCATCAGCTTCCAGACACCTCCATGGGTCTTTGAGAAGGAATGGGTCAGTGCCACAAGAACAAGTTTTGTGCGTTATAAGAAATAATTGAAGAGTTACTTTTTATAAATTTTATTATTTCATCTTTTTTACTTGTTCATATTGTGCATTACATGTCTCTGCCAGTGCAAATGAGTTTGTACCTTGCAGTTTCCTACAAAAGCTTTTTTAACAACTCACTTCGTTAAAACACAGTTTCTTTTCACTTATAACATTGGGAATACAATATTATTTCACACCATGGAGCATCACGGGAACTGCCCTCCTCATAATACTAGCTACATAAACACCTGAGTATCTGTCTGACACATTGATATGTTTGAGCCCTCGGAGTCTAGGACCAGCACAGAGGATCATCCAGGTGGCTGTTTTTCTTGCGTTTCTGGGTGTAATCGCTTGGCTTTTTCCCAACATCACCTGCGGTTAAGGGTCCATCTGGTGTGCATTAGCTTCTCCTTCAAATTTATGACTCTCAATCTCAATAATAATGAGAACCACAGCACCAAGAATGATAATGAATCGCTGGACAAGAGGAAAAGGACATTTCCAGAGACAGTTAAAGCTTTCATTTATAAAGTGGTTCTTGCTTAAACAAACATCACTAAAGCGGTCAAACTTATTATAATTTCCACCCCAAGTTTTGGCACGTAACTCCCACCAGTTTGTGTTCAAACCCCAACCAATCTTGTGGTTAACTGTAGAGAAGCCATGTTGTCTTTGTAAATCTTACCTCAAAGTTAACAAGTCTACATTTTATTTTTTTCTACAAAACATGTAGGCATTTGTACAAATGCGATTCGATGTGGCAAAAACTGTATGACTTTTATTGAAACAATTAACGTTATGAGAACGTTCATGGTTTTGATCTTGCCTCATGGATGAGATTACCTGGACATTCTTAATCCTCTCAAAAGGCTTAGCTTTTATTTTCCACTCTTGAGTTTTTGGCTTCTGTAACCAGCAGTGTGTGTTCATATACTTTCATTCGTGTGATTATCCACCACCCATTAGAGACTGTTAAAACAATGACTATGTTGAGTCTAAATAGCAGAAAAAAATTGGGAACTAAAGCCACAAGGCTGTTTTTTCCATTTGAAATTGGGTTGAACTCGGGCAGTTATTCAAAACTCACAAAACGTTTTTTTTCTTAATCTGGAGAATACATTTTTATGAATGTGGTTTTGCTTTGTTTCCGTCACCAAACACTGGTCAGGATGTCAACTCGAGAATGTGACCTCGCAAGGAATGTTTGATCTAGATGAAAACAGTCTGGAACTAAGACGAAAAACTTGCATGGCTCTAGCCTCTATTCTTATCGTCCAATATGTGTTTTTTAATGCTGATACCGATATTAAAAAGCATTGTTGATGCGTCAGAGCGGTAACCCAGTGGTTAGCGCTCCAGACAAATGTACTGTACATGAGCTGTTGGCTCAAGCGGACCTGGGTCGAGTCCTACCCGGGTCATGTCCCGATTGCACACCCCATCTCGTACCCTCATGTTCTTGTCTGCCTCCACTGTCCTATGGAACTTTAAAAGCCCCCCCAGCATAAAAAAGCACTGTGGACGATTTGCCGATTTAACATACAGAAAATTGGTCAAACTAAATAAACAGTTATTGTGTATAACGTGGCTAGCTTGTAGCATGTAGCTACAAGCTAGCCGCTTTCCGGGTTCCCCATGGGTCAGTCCAAAATTGATTTCAGGGAGGGGGGTCCCCCTGTGTCTGTCCGCAGTCGGCCACCCATGCTCTTGGCGTGGGCCCTTAATACGTCCTAACCTTCCTCCCCCCTTGATGACCCCTGTTGATCGTTACAAAATTCCTAATATTGACCCAATATATCATTCATTCCTATATATCGGTCAAACACTAATTAAAATCCTTCTTTTTTGTGCATTGCTGATTGAGTTGCTGATTGAGTCTTAATTTTCGTCTAGGTCCTAAACATCACCAGATTCTACATAGCCAAGCACCATGACTTCGTAGTTCCTCTGATACTGAAATACACAGAGGAATGGCAAAAAAATGGAACCCCCATCTACAGACCACTGTGGTGGCTTAGCCCAGACAACCCAATTACATTCACCATTGACGATGAGTTCCTCATAGGAGATGAGGTAAGCTGATTCTAGGAAAGCTAAGACATCCCTGTAGATGTCAAACCCTAGATACCACCCTAGTTCTTTACTCCAATTTTGACTTGAGACAAATCAATAGGTGACTTACATCAATACAGTTACAGTATCCATGATACTTTCGTCAGTCATTGAATCTGTACCCCAGAGTAATGATAATCGTCTTGCTTTTCCAGGTTCTTGTTGCACCAGTGACTGAAAAGGGGGCTTTACAAAGAGACATTTATCTGCCAGAAAGTGACTTTCAGTGGCAGGACACTAACAATGCTCAAGTGTTTGACGGAGGGACGTTTTTGGAAAGTTACCCAGTTGGCCTCGGGGATGTGCCAGTTTTTATACGGTGGAGATCCTGAGGCTCCAGTACCACACTTATTGTACCACTTTTCGTGCTGTTCTCAAATTGCACTTTCCACAAAGACCATTATCTGTGTCTCGAGGTATCTTGGGATTTGGTAGAGAATAATTTTACATTTGCACTTTAAAAATCAAACTGATTTATATTTTCTCGTGATTTTTAGAGCTTTCTTGCTTTTCTCCGCTATTTGTTTTGATAATCATGAGCTTTTTGGGCTTTTCTCTTTGGAACGCAGTGGTTTACACTTGATATATTTTTTTCCGGCTTACAATACTTTCTCATGACCTGGAGCTGTAAATCGAATATTTTTTTACTTAATAACAATCAACGGAATTTAACAAGAAGACCAAACAATCGGAAAAATCACTCGCCTCGGCATAGACTGGAAAACATGCGCTACAGTTGGATGAAGAAAACGTAAACAATCACTCATCTTAACTCAACTGGGTTTTTACTTCAACTTTGTTAAATATTTTGCTATATCTTTGTCAAGTTTTACTGTACCTCAACTTTGTTTTTTTGTTTTTTTATGTAAAAAACGAATGAGATTACAAAAAGCACTTACTGATGTTGGTAGGACATTGAAATGAAGGGTGTTTAGAAAGTTTGTCTATAGAAATAAAAATGAATATCAATCAAAAGTAGAAGAATATGAGCCACTTGCAAACAAAACGAAAGAGATGACCTCTCCTCATGTTCTGTACAGTCTTAGTTTTAATGCAATACACAACAAATGATTCATTCATATTTTTTAATGATTTTGATATTATGCTGATTTTAATTGTTTATATAGCTTTCTACAGTTGACCAGATGAAACCAGTATTTCTGAATCATAATTCGTAGTGATGGCATGAGGAATTACTAAAAAGTAGAAGTAGAGTCTTCTATCAGTTCAGGCTAAACTTGATAACTCAGACAAAATAACATCTCCCTTAACCTTAGAAATACTTTGAACATTATAGTGAAATTTGGTTAGTTTGTACTCACATTAAAATTCTAATAAATTCTTGACAACTTTGCAGTCTAGTAATGCCGACTTCTAATAGAGGTGCTGCTACGGTCAAACCTCTTGTGCCTTGACAAGGAACTGGGATCGCCAGTCCTGTGTTAAAACACTAAATCACAAGCAACACCCTATGAATCTACAGTGCAGCGAGAGAAGGAGAACTTGATCAGTATCACCTGATACATGTGGCCTACTGGGAATGTCCTCTTAATCCTCACTGTGAATGTTTACTGTAACTGCAGGTTTCTCAGGTCAAACATATCAAATCCAAAAGTAAAAAATGTCTTACGCCCCATCACACTGTTAATGTCTTAATCTCTTGGTTCTTGATGCTCTTTTAATTCGAGCGTTTTTAGGAGAAAACTAGCGATAATCTAATCTTATATAGAGTGGAGTTTTGGGAGTCTCATTTTATATTAAAATGCTATGCTATGACAATGATTTGTTGTAATGTGAGCAACCTTGACTTTTTTAGAATGTGTTTTTGCCGTACGCCAATCAGCAGTAAACATAAATCAATGATTGAGCCATTCAACTTTCTTCTGTATATCTAAAAACTAGAGATGTCGATCTGAAATAAAGTTTACATTTTGTTATTGTATGAGCCTATTGTTTCAGCTCTATGTGGGTGAGTCTCTTGAAACCTGTTCAAGTTAAATTTAAACCAAAATTTAAATAAAAAGTTATAATTTTCTGAAAAAATGCTTTTGCAACTAAATAAATAAGATTTCATTTAATTGTAAATGATGTATGGATGGGAGTATGGGATACATTTAAAATGGGCTATAAATGGGCTGAGGGTCAGGGATAAATGTAGCTAATATCACAAAATAGTTATGTTAATTTAAAAAATACAGTGTCCATGAAATAGACTTTTAATTTCTTTATGCGATTTCCTGTTTTATAGGGTGAAATATGACCTACACATGCTTTCATTACATTATCACAAATGCCAATGTATATTCCTTAAAGGAAGTAGATACACCAGAGACACTAGACTAGAACCAGAGCCACACATATGCTATTTAAAGAGAGATTCTTTGTAAACAATTTGATAGTGTGTCCGGAATTTCCACATTATATAAAGCCATTTGTAGCCGACACCATCTATAGGGTATGCCATGATCACATGACTATAGAGTTAGCTTGCATCTGAGGAAATATTTAAGTACGTGTAAATTCACTCATAATATCAGTGGCTCTTTTGAAGGTGAAAACCACTACTAATTCAACTTAACGGCAATAATTATTTATAGAAGCAGATACCATGAAAGAGGATCATGTGGGGAACACATTCGGTGGCCCTATGCCTACTGGACCTATACCATACAATACATAACCAAAGACGATATTACATGTTAGTTTTTTTATTTTTAACTTTATAATAGTCCTTAAAGGAACAGTTGACAGAAAATATCAAATAATTTTATAAATGACGTATTGTATACTTAAGAGAAAGAAGTCATCTTAACTATACTACTGTATATCAGAGATGGAGTAAAGGTGAGTACAATTTAAGATATTTTTTTCATATTTTGGTAAACCTGTAACTATAAATCTATATGACCAATGCACAGAAATACATTCTGCTTGTGTCTCACCAATGTAACCCCCCTCCCTAAATGCAATTGTCTCTCCTAGCATGATTTTTGGCCGCATGCACACCACACAAGTTTCACAGCAGAATGAAATACATGCATACTATTATTTATGAAATATGGTAAAGACACATTACAGAGACACAAACAGTGGCACTGTTATCGCATGACCTCTTTGCATGTTTTATGAATGCTTCACTTTGTCTTCTGTGTACACAGCGTACTAGTAGCCTATACAAACACTGCAAAAATAGCATGGTAGTCAGCCATTCTGAATTTAGCATCTGCATCTGTTATTAAGTAAAACACGGCATCTATTTTTTCACCGTAACATCATTGTCATTTAATGTTTTAATTTAAGTAAATTTAAGCCCTGATTTATATCAAAGTACTTACGAATTAAGCCTTTATAAATGTGAATCACCCATTATCTTCAAGTTATAAGTGTTGAGGGGGGATCTTGACAGACAAGATAACATAAGCCGACCAGAGGAAATGGGTAAGTGAACTAATGCCTTCACTGGGAGCACCATTTGAGAGAAACCTCATGTGTGTGCTTCCTGTTTTTGCCCTTCTGAGATATTTGTCACCTCGCAATGGCTTTAGAGGTCTGCCTGATTTATCTGATGACCAACAGAATCTCTCGTGTCTCACAGCCGTTGATGGGTTGCCAGTGTCCCTTGATAAAAGCTGTACTCCGTGCAGATCTAAGGTGAGTTATCTATTAGCTTCTTATTTACCCCCCAAACATTTTTTGGAAATTTCCATTCATGTATTCTATATCCCACTTTCCCTGTTGGGGTCATAGGGAGTGCTGGAGCCTATCCCAGCTATCTCGAGTGAAGGAAGGGAAACACCCTGGACAGATGGCCAGTCCATAACAGAGCCAAAGCACAAACACATTCACTCACTCACACCGTGTCTAAACCAGACGCGAATGCAAACCCTTAATGGGATTGTCGCGCCACATCCAGTGTGGACAAAATGTAAAATTATACCAAACAGATCTCAACACCCATTGACTCCCATAGTAGTTTTCCATCAATGGGAGTCAATGGGTGTTGAGTTCTGTTTGGTTACAAGCAATATTTCAAATATCTTTCTCTGTGTTCATCAGGACAAAGAAATGTAATAACATTTGGAACAACTCGAAAGTGATTAAATGATGAGAGAATTTTCATTTTTGGGTGAAGTATCCCTTTAACCAGCCAAAACCATACTTTTAACATTAGACCCAAACAAGCTTAGGCTGGTTTAAGCAGTAGTAGGGTTAAAATTATTGTAGGAAAAAATGTTCCTCGGACAGGGATTGTTTTATGGCAGTACTAGGCCTTAGTTTAATTAGGAAATCGAAGTAGTTTTAACAAACATACATCTTAAAACATGAGGTACTTTTGTGCATTTTGCGACAAAACAAAGGCACTGATGTACTTTGAGACATGTCAGTGCAAGTTGTTTTCAGTTTGGAGAGCGCTAACCTTTACTAAATTTAGTCAGGGACTATATCCCTGTCTGGGAAACTGACCCAATACATGTTAAAATACAAAAAGTGTTGTTGGCTGTCATGATTTGCAAACGAGGACCAAGGTGCAGTCACCGAAGAACAGGGAACAGAAGACTTTATTACAAAAACACAAATGAAACGCCCACGATGGGGGAGACAAAATGAAAACGGAACTATCAAAACATGTAACACAAACCAAAACTTCTCACGAGGGGGACAAAACAAGTGGACGAGGTAAATCAATACAATAATATGAAAACTGCAACAGGACTTACACTGTTCAAACAGGACTGAGCAAGAGCAATATATTATATGGTCTAGACAAGAGCGTGAGACACGGAACAATACAAAACGAACCAGCACAAGACAAGAGAGAGACTCACAAAGGATAATTAACAGGGATTAAAAACTGAGGGAAAGCAAAACGAGATAACAAGAGGGAGGGGCCATAGACGTGACTAGAGAGAGCACATGGCATAGCAAAATCCAGTGCCATGCCTCTCTCACACAAAACATAAGGTTCTATGACCTCTCCATACTAACGTTAGTAGGTTAAATAGACTAGCATTACACCTGTTACCAAACTAGTGTAATATCGCTTACTAACCTTTTGTGTTTAAAGTTTTACCAATTTTTCAACTCCTGTCATGATCAAGCAAACATTAAAGGAGTCATTCCCCGGAAGTACGTGTTTTTCTTTGTCTTTTGTGTGTTATAAGCAGTGTTGGGTAAGTTACTCTGAAAAAGTAATTAATTACTAGTTATTCATTACATATTCAACAGTGTAATTAGATTACTGTACAAACTACTCTGTCCAAAAAGTATTTAGTTACTCATTACTAATTACTTTCTATATCCTAGATCAACCTTGATTAGTAAAGTAATTCAAGGATAGACATGAAACGGCTTATATAATTCATTCAAATAAATAATATTATTAACTGACCAAAGTATTAAAATTGTGGGAATTATACATTAAAGCACAGATTTTAAAGTCAGACTTTGAATTTTGATGTCAATACACTATTGCACATGTATGAACTGCACAAAGTATTTAGTTTAATTACATAAATGTAACTGTAATGAAATTACAGTAGAAATAAGAGTAATCCCTTACTTTACTTTTCAAGGGAAAAGTAATTAAAATACAGTAACTAATTTCTTAGTAACGAGTTACACCCAACATTGGTTATCAGTTTCCCATGCATGTAATAGACACGTGAAATTTGCAAAAATTTAAGTGTCGGAACAAAATATGTATTTTATCTAGAAGCGAATACTCACCTAAACCTCCCTGAAACGCCTCCTGTAACCACACCCCCACAACTTGACGTCAGCTCGTGGAGTGATTTGACTAAAACCGCCCAAATCTACATGCAAGTAATGTGGGCGGTCTTGTCGCCGGCGCATCCTTATGTGATGAATATTTGAAGAGGCGTTACATTTCCGTGCAGTATTCGACCAATCACTGTTAAATTACCAAAGCCCAGTTAAATTACCCTTTTAACTTCGGCGCAAATATGACATAAAGGGACGTGACGTAGTCAGTTGACCGGTTGGCTAATTTATCCGCATTGAAAAATAGTCCCAACGCAAACTTTACTGATATACACGTACCGTTTTAAATAACACACATTTTTTGACGATAGTAATAATGTTTGAAATAAGAAACCGGGTTTTGTCGTTTCTGCTTTTAATCTAAACTAATTTTAAAAATGTGCATTAAATAAATGGTCGCATAAAATTGCATGAATGTTCTTACAAACGGAGGGACCTCAGCCGGGAACCTTGTTTGCATAAAACGACTTCACTGACATATTGGTTGAGTTTCAGCTCAAGAGCAAGTGTATGACTCCATCTAGTGGACGTCCACCGTACTTACAATTGATTACTTAACACATTTAAATGTCTAAAGAGATATAGACATGCTCAAAATCCACGAGGAAAGACAATTTCAACATAAATTTCCAATGCCCACTTTAGATAATAAATCAGAAAGCACCCTTTTAAATTCAATTTTATTGTGTTGGAATATTTTTGAATACATTAGCAATGCCGAACAGATCCTATGTCAAACCATTTTCTGCAAACTGTGGAAAATAAAATACAAATAGTAGACAATACGGCAGAACAACTTCTGTTTGTTTGCGTGTTTACATTCTATTTGTCATATATTATTACATTCAATAATAATTATTGTTCGATTAGGCAGTCTCAAAATGTTGTGATGAGAAAACAAACTGATAAATAAATAGCACACATTTTTGTCACCGACAAACAACATTTACAGAAATTTACCTCTTCATCTATAATGCCATTGGTTATACACAATTTGTTCTAGGATATAAAACGCAAAGGTTATTTAATGTTCAAAATAAAACATTGCCATGTTATTCTCATGTTGGCATTACAGGATAAGATCCTACACAAGAAATACATTTAGCGAGTCAACTTCACAGACTAGCTAAATCATTTGGATTCGACTGGTGAGCCCAATGCAAAAAAAGAAATCAGTTTATCTCTGTTGTGGCACTTTGACTATATGCAAATACTAAATTGAAAGAAAAACAAACCTCCGCGTTTAATGAGTGAAATGATGTCTTCCCTTTATAAGCTGACAGCATGTTAGCAGCAATTGAACC
Source organism: Triplophysa tibetana (assembly GCA_008369825.1). Classification (NCBI taxonomy): domain Eukaryota; kingdom Metazoa; phylum Chordata; class Actinopteri; order Cypriniformes; family Nemacheilidae; genus Triplophysa; species Triplophysa tibetana. The sequence continues at coordinate 7,663,469 of CM017894.1, forward strand.
CACATAAAGTTAATAAATTACAATTCTGAGAAAACCTATGAAAAAAATGCAGTTTGAATAATACAATAGCAGAACCAAACCAAAGCTGCTCGAAGACAGCACAAAAAGGCAACAGTCTTTCCTTGAATTTTTCACGATCTCTTCTAGTCCCCCAATGTCCCTTCCAAAAATATGAGGCAATACTTTATCAATACATCCCAGCACAAACAGTCAAAAAATATGTGATATATAGCCTGTCCATTCTTTTACCTCTAAAACAACACAGTATCATCAAAAATGCCCTGAATCCACGCTCTAACCTATTTAAATAACCATTCTTTGATTTTAGAAACAATTATTTTGTACATGCCAAAGGAGGACATTCCCTGAATATATATATATATATAGAATATATTTAAATGATTTCCCTTTTTAGCACAGAAAGAAAAACGAGAAGTGACAGATCATTTTTTGTCAGCTTTGTCGTCGAACTGGAACAGATCCAGGATATCAAGCAGTGCCTGTTGGATGTAACATCCGAAACGATGAGAGTCCTTAAAAGAAAAATTGTGTTAATAAATAAATACAAAATGTTTTAAAATAAATTATTACAATTAGTTCATATTAGAATTATTGAATTTAAATGATGTAATTATATGTAGCCAACAGATGTAGACCACTGATCCAGAAGCACTTCCACATTTTTTGTTTCATCTAACATTTACAATTAAATCCAAAAGATATTCCTTCAAACATTTTGATTTGGTTATACTGGTTTGATTGGTTGGATTCCATTTGTGTAGTGATTGAAACAGGAATTTCTTCTGGACCAGCATTGTTTACGTTTTCTGAGGTGGTCGATAATGTGCATAATTGTTAGAAACTGTTTAAAATAAACTCACAGTCTCTAGGCTGGAGTGTTTGCTGGATATATGGAAGTTGATAAGGTCCTCTCCAAGAACAATGTATGACACACCATAACCATCATCAGCCACCTGACAATAATAATAAAAGTAAAAGTTTTTTCCACAAAAAATCCCTGGAATAAAGCTATTTTAAAAACACTAGTCTTTACAATCTCAATAATGATACTTTATTCTGTGAGACCACCCAAAAATATTTGCCAATCATCTGTAAAATGTCAACCATTACAACAGTTCAGACAAGGATGGGGTTAGACACCTTTCACTGTTAGAAACAAGCTGTTTAACTTACAGGTCCAAATCCACCTCCGCTAGTCACAAACTCGGGATGCTTCTTCAAGTCAAACAGCTCCACCTGCTGGAGTGGAGTCTGACTGGTGGACAGTCTCCAGGGTTCGGACAACACCTGAAACCATGAAACATTAAACGCATGCACAATAAACTAGACCAGTATTAAGTATTTTCACATATAAATAATCACATACTTCACTTTAAAGCTGCAATCTGTAATCTAAAAAAATGTTATGGACTGCAGCTTTAAACTTCATTCCGAAACTTTTCATTTCAGATGGTGTGGGATCTCAGACCTCTTTAAGGAAAGCTGAATCTTCACCCAGGTACTTTGACACCAAGTAGAGGCAAAAAAGATGGCGGTCGATGCCGCTCCCCGTCATAGCCAATCGGTACATATCCTGGTGCTTTTCCGCTGCCACTTTAAACAGCTTTAACTTCTCTTCTTTCTAAGCGGTGTGAAAAAAAGAATACATCAATACATCAACACAGATACTCAAACTCTTTCACATTCACAGTATATACCATATTCAATTCCAGAAGCACTATTTGTACAACAGATTTCAATACTTTGGACTGTTGCAAATCTCACCGTTGTATTATCGTTCATCATGGCACGAACAAAATCGCAGGTTTGAACAGTGCAGGAGCGCACTGTCTCAGTGCGGCCCTCTCTGAACAGACGTGTCATTGATGCTTCATATGTCAGACAGAACTTTCCTTTATCCTGCAAGAGAAATACTTATTGCTCATTTGGTAGCGACACAAGTTATGTACATGTTATGTGTCAATATGCCTTTTTATTTGCAAATTATGTCACATATCTTATTTACATGTGTGTTTTGCTTGGCCCTTAGTTCTTGTGATCGAAGTGTTTGTGCATGTGAGTGCATATATGTCTAAAAATAAAAGCATCACATCTTAACTGAATAACATGTCAGTAAATAGCAGCACTAGAGTATGTGAATATGTGCGCTACTTGTGTTTACTAGATATACTAGACAAAGAAAACAATGTCTGCAAATCCTGACAAAACTCTTTCATGTCATTCTGACAACCCAGGAATATAAAGAAATAAAATAGATATTTTTAAGGGATAGGAAATGTTTTCAAAAAACAACGTGTGTGCAAATAGTTGTTCCGTATCACTGTTTTGCTCTCTCTCTCTTACCCTGAAGTGTGCCAGCTGAAGGGTGATCTGAATAAAAGCATCAGGGCTGGTCTTGCATTTTTTGATCAGGCCTTTGCCGAACTTGTTGAAGGGGAAGATGTGCATGTCGACATCATCCGCCAGAGTTTTGGCTACAGTTAGGGAGTTGTTGATCACCGTCTGACACTAAAAGAAACAAGTTATTCTCTTTGTTATATGAATTTAAAGACTTACCATAAAACTAATCGTTGACCATCAAAATTACATAGTTAAATGTTTTTTTCCTGTGAAAATATTTTTTTCATGTCTTTAAATAGCTTGAATATATTATTAAAGCTCGAATTTATGCCCGTTGGCATTTATTTTTTGTTTGTTTAAAGCAAAAACTCACAAAGGGAAGCCTTTTGGTTCTTTCCTGGTTTGAATGAGGAATTGGATTTATCTCCATATTTATGAAATGAATATCATTCTGATTATTCTTGTCAAGGATTTTTTTCTATGTGATTATAGTATGTAATTGAACAAAGGCTTTTTATCATTTTGGAGCTGGAAGAAGTGCTTTGGATTTGGATCTTTTTTATATAAGTGTCGTAGTATCAGCTTTAAATAACACATTTTTGACCATCTGTTATTTAAATCCATTCTTCCTAAGCCATTGCGTTTGCCCCAAAATCTGCAGAAAATGTAAAATATCTTTCTCTGAGTATGGCAAAAAAAACTAAATATTCCCATCATAAAATAAGAGGAGTGTCTGAGAGGCAGGGACATTGTCAGTACCTCCTCTGGGATGTCCCACTGCAATCTCTGAGGTCCCGGCATGTTAGGGTGGAGGTTTCCTTTACAGTGACCGTCCTCAGAATAGCCCAATTGTACTGGATCTGACGACAAGACATGCTGCATAGACATATTTTTATGACTTAAATAAAGTTGGAATATGACAGGTTTGAAAGAAGCGGAAGGTTTAGAGAGTAAAAACGAACAGAATATTCATAATTGGATGTCTAAACTGACATTTCATATTTTAGTTTCTTGAAGGTAAACGATGTCCAGATGTTAACAAGTTAAAACAGATATGAAACAGATATGAAAACAATTCATAAAGTAATATAATGACTTACAAAGGTTATATATAAAATGAACATGAAATCTGAAAAATCTTTATATAACTTGGCTCTTCAAGCTAATTTGTTTTATGGTTGCAATAAATAAGTATAATACAAATGAGTTTCTCACCTCCCAAAGGTGACCGATCACGGGTGCATCAGCCCAGGAGTGTTCTGCATTCAATCCCATGGTGCCATTCTTATACACAATCAGGTTAAAGGACTTATCAAACCATCTAAAGCATAACAGACCAACACAAATTGAACAGTTATAAATAAGTGACTTAAAGGCGAAGCGTTTTATTTCAGACTGTCAAATATTTCGCTCTCAACTCTCGCCATTGGTAAGTCAAAGTTGTTGGCCCAGTCAACAATTCTCTTTGATACCGCTATATCGCAGATTTAGTTTAACGTTCTCAAGAAAAATGCAATGGGTCACATTTCATAATCAAAAGTGCTCAATTTAAGCAAGATATAATACTGGCACCTGTCGTAGCATTTTCCGTGAAGCAGAGATTTGCCGTAGCTGTCCAGAGACTGAATTGGATTGTCGGCTTCGTAGCGCTGTTCTGAATCATCCAGAGTAACGAAGAAAGCAGCTTTTTCCACAGCGTCCAGGGACTGCTTATTCTTCCCTTTACTGAAGAACTCTGACCGGGCTTTGGCCCAAGGCACTCTGGGTAGAGGAGAACAAGAAATGATCAGTTCTTCAAATTCGTGGTTTTAAATAAGTAAAGTCTCTTACTATTACTTGGAGCGGAGAACGGTATGCAAACTTTCTAAGATTTCACAGATTTACTGCTATTTTGGTCAAAATGTAAATATATCCCACAATACAATGCACTGAACCTTTCCTGTAAGACATTAAAAATAGACATTTCTATATTTAATTTCATAATTGGAAACTAAACATATTCAAACATTTTAGTTATTTGAAAACAATTCAAATATCGGCCTAAATATTATTAGATTGGCATTATTTTTAAATTTAGTGTAGTTTACAATCAGGCACTAAAATTATTATCTGACAATAAATAAGAACTAAAACTGAAATAAAATCACTTATCAACATGAAAACATTAATAAAAACAACATACAAATAAATTAAAAAATAAACATCATACTAAAATTTAATGGAAAATAAAAAAAGTTAAAAATAAAAGCATATCCAAAATATGAATAATATTGAAATTAAAATGGACACCAAATAAATGTGTAAGAAGATCATGTGACAACAATGTAATGCAATACAGTTTTAAATGTTTGGTTTTATATTTTCTGTACTGTCTCCCTGTTTTACACTACATACAAGCATGTCTATATCTGTTTATCTTTACCTGTTCAAATGACAAAAATCCAAAACAGACCAAGCTGGTTCTTACATAAACAGAGCTAAATGTTCTCTTTTTAATACCCATTTGGCTTTAGACTGGTTACACCTGTCTTGGAAACAACCCAAAAGTATTTCTTTCCCAGTCTAGTGAGAACTTGTATCCGGGTGTCTCACCTGTCTCCAGCGGTCAGGGCAGGTAGCAGCTCCTCCCCTGGCTGAGGTTCGGATTCGTCAGCCAGGATCCTTTCCATCTGTTGTTCGATCTCCCGTGGCAACAGCAACCGTCCGTCATAAAACATCCACACCTTGTAAATGCGGCCCTTGTGGTATACAGCGATGTGCTTGCTCTCATTTACATGTTGAAGAATATCTGTTGAGGCAACGTGGACGTTAGGGACCAAAACTCAAGCACTGTTGTACAGTAATCTCCCCCAAATATTATTTGTGCATTTCAAACCGTGCAAAATGTGTCGTAAAAATAGATTGATCACCTTTTGAGGGTTAAATGATTTAGAGAATGAGTGGCACAAGACAGGTGAAAAAGTATGAGAAAGAAAAGATACCAAACGGTTGTTTCTCTGCACTAGATTTACATTATTATACACAATCAGGTGGTCATGAAAATCGTTGCTTGTACATTTAATCGTTGATTTTATTTAAATGTTGTAACATATAGTTGAATAAATTGCTAGTTATATTGTAATATATTATATTGTTTTAGAATGTATATTATATTCCAGAGGGACGCATAATAACAACAATATGTCCGTTTTACAACCAGTCTTATTCCAAGAAATATGATCGCACAAGCTTTTAAACAAGCACTTGGTCATAATTTTTATTTTTATTATTTAATCTTTATAGATTAAGTTGTAAAGCAGTTGTTACTTGAAGTTAAATCAGGACATTACTGAATATCTTGGGTTCACTATACAATAAACGATCGGCAATAAAAAAATGGATTATAGACTCTTTCATTGGAAATCCATATAGGCACATGCGTAAACCCTTATGACATTTCCTGTTCTCCATTCACCTATCAGTTAACAGGTTAATCATTAAATAATACGTGTACGTCCTTCTTCAATTTCAATTTACTGTGCATTTCCTCAATAAAAATCAGTGATAGCGTGAAGTATGAGAAGCAAACCCGAATCACAAACACAGACCAAACACTACACACTACGGTTACAGACAGCTATTTTATCTTAAAGCGCATTAGTTGTGAAATAAGCAGGCGCAAAAAGCAGGTGAGAGGTCTGCTATACCTTCTTCAACACCTGGAACTCGACTGGTGTTGAACATACGCTCGTACTGAGATGAGCACATGGGGATAGTGTTAAGAACCATGAGCTGTGAAGCAGAAGGGAGAGTCAGGGACTGAAGGATAACAAGGAATGAATCCCAAATACCAGGGAAACCTGTAGAAGAGCACAGAGCAATGGAAAACTAGACAGAGGAGGAAACATAAAGTAGGATGAAGTGGGGAACCGTCAGGAGAGATGAATTCAACGTCGAGACTTGCCTCAGTTTAACAGCACAGTTACATAATGGTTAGAATTAGAGTCGAATTAGTATTCAAATATAAATCAAACCGCTTGATATGTTCTGTTAGCAGTATAGTAGTTGATAAATACAACATAAAAAAATTGTATTTGGCTTAACATGGGTTTTTCAAAGATCTAGAGATCAGGGTGTTTGATATAATACAACTAAATAAACAGTATTCACATAAGCTATATATTTAAATTTAAGAAAAGTCAAAAGTAAGATAAACGTGAAGCTGTGCTTTTGCTCACATTTGATGAAATTGAAATTCAATTCCACAACTTTTGGGGGTTAAAAAGAGAAATTTGTTATGGAGCAAGTACATAATATTCCCTTGAAAATAACATTAAATATTTAAATCACATTACAACACCCTATTATTTTGTTTAAATTGACTCAAATATGGATTTGTAATATATTGATAGTATAATTTTCTTTTCTTTATGTTTTGTTAAAATAAAAACGTATTTTCTGCTTATGAAGTCTGCCTATTTTATATGATCGTCTGGAACAACAAATGGAGGCTCAAGGGTGCTTATCTTAAACTTCCTTCCTTTTTTTTCATGTAAATTTTACTTCATTTCATTGGATTTGGAACTGCGGTGGCCTAAAACTAATCAATAGTGGTGTTAAAACTAATAACTTTGTATTAGCACCTATTGTATTATTGCTTCTGTACGACACACCGCTCCCTGAACTCTCTGTAAATGACTAAATGTAAATGGATGTATGAATCAAGAAAACTTTCATGTTTGGTTGAACTATTCCTTCAGATAACACTATTTTAGTCTCATATCTGCTACTGTCCACCCTGCAATCTAGATATTGCAAAACCCATATCGGTCAAATGCTACTATAAATCAATAAGCACAATAGTTTCACTGTCTCCTGTGCTGTCGTCTTGAGGTCGAGTCTTCATGACGCTGCTGGAGTTGATGAAGGAGCGTAGGTAAGGTGCTGGTCGCGGCATACAAGCTCCTCCTCTTACCTGTCTCAAGCCCAGGAATGCGTGACGTGTTATACATCCGTTCCCACTGTGCCGAACACAGCGGCACATAATCCTTCAGCAAGAATCTCTGCAAGTGTCATGTGAGAACACATAGCAAACGCAGCAACGTCCGGGTGCAAGGAACAAAACAGAAGATTGTTTAGGGGGTCTTTCATAAACATGAGGGTTAGGGAAAATTAAAGAGGGAGAGAAAGAGAGACTACGACATGGTACAAATGACCAACAAACAAATAAACTACTGTGTTGAATTGGTTAATTATAAAGTAGGAATTAAAAATGCAGCAAACATGCATTCAACACATTATTTTCCATGACTGGAAAATAACCAATACAGGCCGTATAAAACAGAGAAGTGTTAGAAATGTGAATATAGGCACACATTTCAAAGCTGCAACAGGTAAGAGGAAAAATAATAATTATATGAAAAAAAATGGCTGCAAATAAAACGAGAACGTTTTAAACAATCAACTAACAATTTTCTTGATGGTGTGAGTTGTATAATAAATTTGAATTTAATTGGAATCATTTCCATTTTGTTTTATCTATTTTATCTCTAAATTGAGGAGATGGTGGTCTAGTGGGTTAAACCACTGAACTGGTAAATCAAAAGGTTGCTGGTTCGATCCCAGCAGCCACCACCAGTGTGTCCTTGAGCAAGACACTTTACTCCATGTTGCTCCAGGGGGATTGTCCCTGTAATAAGTGCACTGTAAGTCGCTTTGGATAAAAGCGTCTGCCAAATGACTAAATGTAAATGAAAATTAAAATGAATTTTGATTCAGCCTCCTGCTACCTTTCAAATTTGAATAGAGATATTCATATGGCATTATAGAATGTGCAAAACCACGTTTAGTCCATGACTCTTAACCCATTTCTATAGGGTCGCAGAGTCCTCTCGATTATATTAACTTCAGCATTCAGAGGAAGTTAATGTTCAAACTGAAGTTCCAAGTTATCCAATTACTTCACAGTCACTGAACCATATATAATACCGACCAAGCGTACAGAACATGTGTTTAAAGGAATGGAAAATTCTGTGACTCATGTGACTAAAAGCCTGACTGACTGTCTTTCACCGAACAGAGGAGATATTTTGCATCATGTCAAAAAAGCACTATTAAAGTGGCCATAAGACTCATGGATGTTTGATGTTATGATGTCATTGTCATGAGATTTGAGAGCTTCCTCACACACAGCTTTCACATGACTGTAGATGACATGGCATATATTGTATTCCACACTTCAACTTCAGTGTATGATGGAAAAAGTTGTTTGGGCTACTTGTACTTATGTACTTTAGTTTGTCTTTCAGGATCACGACAGCTCCAACAACCATTCACAGTTTGAACACTCTACCAAATATCTTAATTGGTGCTCCACAAAATCTGTGCATATGAGTTTAGACCCAAGACATGAGCATAAAATAATGACAGAATTAAGATTTTTCTACTGAACTGTCCCTTTAAATTTAAAACCTTATCTGTTCAGATACCTGTTTGCAGTACTGAAACTAGGCCATAAACAGGTTGTAAGTATATATTACATATAATTAATGTGATCTAGACTCAAGACTTACTGGTTTGATTTGAGCTCTGTCCAGTTTTCTTCTGTACATCATGAGGGAGCGGATGGCATTACCAGCACGAGCGGCTTGAAGATGAGTGGGGAACGCGTAGAGAAAATCCTAAAAAGATAGAAAGAATGAAGAAATAATGATAGTGATGGTAACTTTGATGGTAACCCCAAAAAATGAGGTTAAAGGTCTTGATAAGGGTCATAATGTAAACATCTCCCAATTTGTGGAGATCGAACAACCTCCCAACCAACACTAGCAAGCCAAACTACCATCAACCCCCCAAAAATAGTCCATGAGAGGACACATACATCTGACAGAAATCTATTTGATGTCTGCATTTACTTCAAGACACATTTTTTGATTGTTTGCTCATACATCTCCGAGACGTCTGCTGTCCGATGTCATATAGACATCTAGACGATGTCTGAAAGATGTTTATGATTTAGAATGTTTTTAAAACCACTCTTTCTATGATGTTTATCAGATGTTTCTAGACAGAAGATGTTTACTAGATCTCCAGATCTTTAGCAGATGTCTTATGCAGATGTTCACACCAAACGCGAACAATTGCGTTCCACGTTCATCTTTACTCGCTGGGAAAATTCAGTTATCTGACACATATTTTCAACCTTCGCAGAAGACGAGATTTATGCACGTTTACGGCAATCGCGTCGGCTGCTTCGCGCCATCCGCACCACCTGCCGCGAGTTGCGTCTATACACTTCTTTGCATTGACTTTGTATGTAATTTACTTAATACGTGTTTGGTGTTAACTCAGTGTTACAGATGTACCTGTGGTATCTGGGGGTGCCGTGACAAGCTATACGGTTGTTAAGTAAGGAATACCGTTTTCGGGTCCAAGCATCTATTCATTTCAAGCGGGGCTACAGCTTAAACAGCTGTTTATCAACACTGTTTACCAAATCACACATCAGACTTACAACCAAATAGAGGTGTATGGTTGTTCAAATGCTAAACATTCTGGATATCTTTAGTATTGATATTGCCTCACCATTGCATAGTAATTACTGTTGACCATGATGGGTGAACGACCTCTGAGGTAAATATACTCTTCCCACCAATCACTGACCTGAAAAGATGACATTAGAACAGAGTTTCAAAAACCACATAATAAGTGTAAAAGGAATCTCACACAAAGGAACATTAAGGTTTATGTTTCATATCCTAATTTCAAAGTAAATATGGTTGCTAAGACTTGTTTATAATCAGACTATAACTACTTTATGGCTCTTCAGATTTTCGCACAAGCCTTTCGAAGTTTATGAATATAATATTACTAAACTTACGTAATTGGAGGCCCACCAGGATTTAAGTTTGAGATACCACTGAAGTCTTGGGCCCAGGTTCTTCTCAAAGTCCTTTGCTAGACCCTCCATACGTTGATATTGCTCATCGTCCATCAGGGGACGGGCTGAGTCAAGATACTGCAAAAAAAAGACCCGAGAGAGATACAATTTAAATTCTTCTTTTATTGTATTTGATATTTTTCTAGACCGTCAACTTTTGACTCACTCTCCTGACGGTGTCTTTTATGGGAGGCACAGGTAACCGTGGCAATGAACTCTGGAAGCTGTACAGCATCGGGTTTCGCCCAGAAAGTAACTTCACCAAAACCTAAATGGATAAAAATGAGGTCAAGCATCAACCTTCTGATATGAAAACAAATACTTTATGTTATAGTAAACAGTTTTATGCATTATTTATAGCCCAGACATCCAAAATAACTTACAATAACTAAACAGTGTTGAAACAATGCTGTGTGATTAACACAAATTCCTATTTGACTTAGTGACAAAACCTTTGTCTGAGCTGTACACACGTACCAACCAAACTTTCGTCTTAAAAGACAAAGACCCATGTCGACCGAACATCCAGCCGTGCCAGGACAGCAGGCACTTTCTGACGTTCCTCATAACAAAAATAACAGCGACCCACAATCCTGTTCCGACCAGAACCCCGCCGGCGATACGTTGCCCTTCTACTGTTATGTACTTACTGCAGGGAAACAAAACTATTAGTTATGATATTTATTGAAAGTTCACAAAAAACTACACATGTTAACACAATTTGAGCAAAAATACTAATGTTTCATTTCATGTTGCTAAAATAACTATATTTCTATCTATAAATTGAGTGGATGGGGTGCATTGAAGGTCTTTGTAAACTAGATGAATATACACACCTGTTACCTCCATCAATAAAAAATCTATAGATAGCCTACAAGCTGTGAACTATTATCTAGTAGAAGAATTGTGCATTCTCTATATATGATTTATAGTTGCTGTCATTTTAATCTCAACATTGTGTGGTGATAAAAAACAACTATGTAAAGTGCATCTTGTTTAGACCATGCACTGTTTAGTGAAAGCAATTCAATGATTTATATGTGGTTCATAAATGGGCGTCAGTCTAGGGATATCACGTTCTGCGGAAACAATATCCTTTATGTTTTATTTGACAAGTCATAAGTAAGGCCAAACCTTTATCTTTGTGTATGGACTTTGAAATGCGTGGACAACAACAATACTCAGTATTTGTTGTGCCAGCTTCTTCCGGCAAGTGGTAACATTCAATTCATCGCTCTCCACCTTATTGAATTTATTTGACTTGTGTTGATTTATACTGTATACTCTCCGAACGCATATAAAAAGAACCCTGTCTATAATGTTAGGCTTAATAAATTAACAATGCCATTGCTATATACTGTACAAATATGACAGTTTTTTAAAACCTTTTAAAATATCCTTTCACTCAGAGGCCGGCACTTTGTTCACTGTTCAGACCACTACAGCTTAAAAAGCTTTCTGTGAGTAGATGCAAATATATTAGTTACTAATGAGACATCAAACAGAAGATGTAAATGCACACGAACAGTAGGTGGCTGTATGTGCTCTTGACACAAGCTTGCCTCGATTGAAAGATATATTCAAAATCACTGTATTTTATGGTATACATTTATCATGGAATGTTATATATCAAATGTACGTGATTCTTTGTTTTTTTGTTAAAGGGGTCATATGACACGGCAAAAATAATTTGATCACTTTTTTTAGATGTAATGCAATGTGTATACACAATTAAAGGTTCAAAAAGGCTTTATTTCCGCATACCGTGCATGTTTTTTATCTCCTCTTTGCCCCTCATTTGCATCTTTTGTTCAGACACATACATTTTTGCAATTTTATGTGTCTAATACATGCATGGGCAACTTATCGCACAGCAAAAACATAGAAAAACACGTTTGACCCCTTTAAACTTCAGTGTATTTGTGTAGGCCTATATGTACAGTATGTATTATTTCTGACCAATGAGATTAAAATGTATGAAAGTACAACAAACTGCATGCTTATTATTTATTTTGTAGCATAATTTTTCACATGTATTTTATAAAAGGTGAACTCAATATCGTTTCTGTATTAATATCATATTTGACTTCAGCTCAAATACGCTGTGCGTATAACTTACTGATGCCATCGAAAAACAATTTGGTGTCCTCCGTAGGTTAAAATTATTGTTACAGTAAGTAAGGAAAATATTGAATGTGTTTCTAATGACAAACTTTAGTAGTAAAAGGCAATTTTAACATATTAAGGCATGCAAGTGTATAGACGGGGATCCTTTCAGGATCAAAGATGGTTTACCTGACTGGTAAGTGTGTTGACAGTTTAGTGAACAGCCCAAGGGAAGGATCTATTTTGGCGTATTTGGTTGCTGATATGTAACCGGTCAAAACAACCAGGAGTCCAGAGGGACTTCCTGGATAGACTCCGGTCATGACACCATTCTGCAGAAACACAAATTGTAATGCTATATTATCACACAGATGCTTGCATATATTAAAGTCGCAGTGAAATAAAAAATGACAATTCTTATTTTTTCATGAAATATTGCAGGGTTTATGGTAAATAGCTTATCACTGTGGGTCATTTTCTTTTGGGTCAGTCTGCTGCCAGTTTCTTACCCAAATCAATGCAACAGCTGTTTTTTACACATCCAATCAATTCGCAGTGAAAAACACAAGCCACACCCACTAATTTTCTCCTATGAAATTCCTTTTCACACAGAAATGTGTCAGAATAAGGAAGTAAAAACGGTTGTAACTTCGGGTTCACAGGGACTTTAAAAAAGAGACTGTCAATCAACTAAAAACGTTAATCCCAAATACTACAGAATGACTTTATTCAAATAATTGCACATACAGTTTTTGTCACGATCCACAAGAGGGCACTTTCGCCATCACCCGGACTGCCATTACACACTACAAACTACACTTCCCATAATCCATTGTTGGACTCATAATGTTGATCTTTCACCAGTGTCTAGTTTAGCTTGTTACTTCTGTCTACATAAGCCTGGTTTGTTCTTTCATTCATTGCGAAGTCTTGATTTGCGTTACACTTCATTCCATGAGTTTCCCTGTTGGATTATTCGTGTTATTTATTGGAAAGTCCCTCGTTTTGTGTTTTATGGTTTTTCCTGTTTGCTGCCTTCCCTGACGCTTGCCTGAACTGTTTTGGATTATCAAAGCTGCGTTTAGATCTTCAACCCTTCCAGTCTCCGAGCAGATTCGTAACAGCATTTATATTAGAACCAGCCCATATACAAATATTTCAAAGACAGTAGTGTGTAACATAAATAAATCAGATTAAATATTAAAATAAATAATAATAAATCATTTTTAAGTTCGGTTGTGTCCCTCTTTGCGCTGTCTGATATAAAGGTCAAGTGGGCAGTCACCTTGAAGCGGACGAACCTCTTCTTCCAGGAGTGAAGTCCAGACAGGTAGATTTGGCGCAGGGCCTCGTGACACAGCTGTAGGTCGATGCCATCTGGAGTGACAGTGAACTGAAAGGCCACCGCCTGGTGAGCTTCTGCCATTCTGACTGGACCCTCTCACTGCTGTGAGGAAAATAAAATAAAGTAGGTATACTTATAAATGTGGAACCAACTTCAGTAACTGACTTTCAAGAACAGAGTCTTGGACTTTCAGGATACTTTTACAGAACCCTTACACAAAATACTGTTGCAGTACACTGGTAAAGTGAGGTATCAGATTTATGCAATGTGCTCACAGACTTTTGGACCCCACTAAGAAGTATACGTAACGATTACCATAGTACTTACATGGTAAACCAAGGTGTTGAAAAGATGACATGCATTGTATTATTAAGTCAAGGCATAATATGGTAAATGTCCATCAAACATGCCACTACCATTGTACTTAAATGTAATGCAAAATATAAGTTTCATAATGTGTTGGTGTAATAAAGCACTGACAGTCTATTCAGATTTGATCTACTTTTCAATGTGACCTCCAGACATAACAGGGAACTGTTGATGACATTTATTAACTAAATAACGAGTGTTTAAATCGTAAATATCACCATGTGGAAATAAAACCATGTTTGGTAGGACGAGATGATGTGAGCATTCAGAGCAAGTGCATTTGGAAATGAATATCATTGCAAATACGTTCATACAGTAAAGCGTTATCCGGAATAAAAATGCACTTAACAATAAGAATGCAGTTACAATTGTGTCTAAATTAAAAATGACCATATTATTAACAACCACAAATGTTTATTTGTTTGTGTATGTCAAGCATGGCAGTATGTATTTCCTTGTCTCTCACTCGTCTGACCTGAAGGACAGACTGTTCTTGTCACCAAACACGCTAGTCAACTTTATGTGAGATCTGAACAACGGTTGCGCTACAAAACAACACATTTTAATTACAACCAACACAAATACTATAGGGAGATTTCCAAAGTGTGCATTACTGAGGCAACCACAGGCACCCATGTGGTTTTGACTTGAAAACAAATATAAAGCCACTTAACTGTATAGCCAACTGAACAGATTCCTTTATACCACAACCAAAACTACTCCTCTACTGTACATTTCCATCATCAATGTTTACTTTTTTTTATTAAGTTATATCAGGTTATTAGCACGTTATTACAAAGTATGTCAGCTCTTTAATCGTTAGCACTTGTCCAACTTCCCCAATTATGAGCACATTATGAGTATATTTACAAAACTGCGTCATTATAAATGTTTATAAAGCTTTAATCAGCATATAACAAGAGTATAATAACATACACTAGCTTCATATAGAAGGACATGTTTTGGAAATAAAGCGCTATGTTATGCATTCGCAATTTCGCACTCATGTTTCACCTCCCGCATCAGCGGCGGTCACGTGACGCGCCGGTGCACATGGAAACTAGGGAAAAGGTCACGCGCTCAAGCCCCTATAATGATAATAAACAGCCCTGAACGCAATTACACATCATTTTTTTAACATAAGGTAATATTAAATATTAATGTTTTACAAGGTTAGTAGAAACAAATAGGATAGAAATAGGAAATATCGAGTTTTACGATGTTGTTATGCATTTGCCAAATTAAAAGCGTCGTGTGATGACAGCTTGTTGCACCTGACACAGTATAACTTCAACGAAACAACACATTTCTAGATCAATAAATATTTTAGAAAATGTATTTATTTAAATCTTAATTTGTATTTACTCATAAAGTATTATTTGATAAGTTAGTGAACTGAACACGGTTAAACAATATAGTGATTTAATAAAAAAACTTTAAATTGTCAGTATTTCCTTGAAAAGGCGAGCTATTGTTACAATCAAATAGTTATTGTTTTAAACAAAAATATAGTGAATAAAAATATCTGATCGCCTTTCTCAATTGACCTCTACTTGGACAGATGCCCTCGCATACCCGGACACCTACTGACCCCGTTGTGAAACACACACCAGTTGCTGTTGGATGTCAGCATGTAAACACACATACGATTATGAACGCAGAGCCTATTGCACACCATCTATAATGCACTTTTGCGAAGAGAAACCGCATTGCTTTCCTGTATCATCTTGGTTTTGTACGTATGTCACACAAGAACAACTATAGCTACAGCGTGGGGGTGCGCCGGTGCACTTTCACCTACTTACTTACCGGTGAACGAGCTCCACCATCCTAAGCTACACATTTGTTATATCTGCACAGCATACAAAGCAAAAGATGACTTTATTTATTTATATTCTTACCTCGACGACTCTTCCCGACGGTGTTGGTTAATGTTTCAGGTCCGCCGCCGCTTGGAGGATATGAATGAATACCATAAAAACGAGTGAGGGTTGGTAGCCCCGCCCATTGATGTGAGGTCATGTCAGACAGACAGAGAGCTGTAATGTGTCTAATTGTTCACGAGTTCTGCTTAGAGAGGAAGTCATGAAAACAAATGTGTCTGTCGTGCATATCAATTTTCTCAGTTCAAAAATAAAAAAGTGTATAATTTACTATGAATTATTTGAACACAACGTACCCTTTATTTCTCCCAAGGGGAGATTCAAGTGCAATTGTGTCTCGTGTGCGTGATATTTGCAGAGAGGAATGCTTTCATTGTAAAGCAGTTTTACATAGTGCATGTCATATTCTGAGCTACATGACAAGAAATATTTATAGAGTGTGAAATGAGAGAATGACAGCTGAGGTCGCAGCCGTGCACACGTGTTCCTGTAGATAGTTCTTGAGTGTGATTTACAAGGACACACATACGCATATTAACTGAATACTCCTTGAATTCACTGTCGCTTTGGGAAAACAAGTGTCAACCAATGTGTGCACCTAAGACTGTTAATGCATTAGCTAGCAATTTTAATGAGAAAACATGAATGTCCCTTTGTTTTACTCGTGGGTATAAACTGGTCCCAAAGGTTTCGAATGCGCAAATGAGAAGCCAACAACAACAAAAAGCACATGAGTATCAGCTTTGTCCATGTGAGAGCACTGTAACACTTTGTAAAGAAGCCAACGTACGGTTCATCCCCACATTAACAAATAGCATTCCTTATATGACTACAATAAACTTACTTTTATTCTGTAATTAGCGTCTAAAAGATAAATCACCCTTGTGGTGCTAAACATGCAACGTGAGAATGAAGTAAAATAAAGAAGAATACAGTGAACTTTTAAGGTTAGTAAAAGTTCAAAGAAAATCTGTTTTACTACGGTAATTATAATTGCAACTATGGTATTTCTAGTAAATTTATTTAATTTAGTAGTTTTTGCCAAAGAGCAAAAAATGCTTACTCTTAAGCTAAAATGTTCTCTCACTAGTTTTATTATACAAAAACGGCCACACATGTTTCATAAAGTTAATTTAAAAGATGAAAGTTGTATTTTGTTTAAATAAGTCACTTAAATGAGTGTCTAGGCGCTATACTCTTAAGGTTAAATTACACTACAAGACATTTGCTTAGATTTTGCCGAGATTTTCAGTCTGGACTTGTTGCAGAAAGTCTGTCAATCTGTAGATTTTATTAGTTGGTGTGTTTCTATGTGGAACTTTCAAAAAGTCCGCAAGTGTATTATGTCTAGTTTAAAAACTAGTACAATTAGTGTTTTCCAGCCATTAGTAAACACGAGTACGCCACACGGTGCGCAGTGACACATGCGCTCTTCAATCGCCATGAGACTCGAAACCAATGAGGCTTTGCGATACAAACGCTCGTTTTCCATTGGCCCTCCAGCGTGACCTGTGACAGTCGGTCGTCCAATGAGAGACGAAGATGTTGGGACACGCCGTAACACTTCTCCGTCTGCAACAAGCGTGAGGACGGTGTGGCTCGTAACGTGGAGGTAAGTGAAAGAAAAGCCTTATTTTCATCGTAAACGAGGTTCTTTTTTAAATAATGTTTTTAAATGTTTAACATGATGTTAGTATGCTATAACAACTTTATTAAAATGTTAAATATTGGAATAGTCGGGGTGTTGACAGATTGTCCATGTGAATGGAGCATTTAAATGTAACTCATGCATGACAGCACAGTGACAGCAATATGCTGTGACACTGATTTCTGAGACTGAGTTTTTCTTTAGGATTCTTAAACCCACACGTCAATAAGTTACACATTTCATCTCACGTTGACGTAATACACATTTAAAAAATCGATACACATTAAAAGTTGTCTGTTTTAAACGTATAAGTCGACATGCTGGTGCATTGTTATGTGATGCATACCAACATGTCAGATATGATTGACAGGTCCAATTATCAGAAATATGCTTCCTATGCAAACTACTAATGCTTTAGGATTTGAACCCACACTGATATTAATCATACATGCATATTACGACTGTATTATTGCAGACTTAAGTGTGATCACTTAAAGGTCTGGTGGAAGAATAACATTTATTGAAAAGGAAAAAGGAAAATATGTCCTTTGAATGTGAGCATGACATGTGCCATTTTGTCTTTGCAATATAGCTGAGGAGAGGAAAATGGAAAGAAAAAGTGAAAAGAATGAAGCCAAAGGTTTGCTCTTTTAGACTGGAATGTGATTTACATTATATTTCATTTGCATTTCAATCTATATTTAGTAAAATTTTTAGGAGATCCTCCAAAAATAATTGCTGTAATTGTTCTCTTTTCATGTAAAGGCAAAGGGGGAAATAAGCCTTCACTGCCTGAGAAACCAGAGGCTTTCTTACAAGAAGAAAGGTAGGAAGCCCTGTATCAGTTTGCCCAAGTAGTATGATAATCTAAAGAAAGAATAAAGAAAAATAATGAAAGAGTAATGAATCTAAATTGTTAAGTTAAAGAATTTTAGTTCATCAAAGTTTCGGATGTTTATTCTAAACATTATAGTGCTCAATTGTGGCATGGCAGTTTTCGTGCCATTGTTGTGTTTTCTAAACATCAGTAAAGTTGTAAACTTTCATCGACCACACTATAAAACTTATACTATAAATACACACTATAAATACTCTGAACTTGTTTTGTAAGCATAAACTTTGTCCACTGTTGTTTTAACACTTGATATTGTTCCTTAACTTGGTTTTCCAGTGTACCGAATTTCAGCCTTCTGCCCAAGACTGTGAAGCGAAGAGTTTATGCCCTTAAGAGACTCCAGCTCCAGAGTGCCAACATAGAGGCAAAGTTCTACGATGAAGTCCATGAGCTGGAGAGAAAGTATGCCACACTCTACAACCCCATCTTTGACAAGGTATGCAAATTATTTTGTGTAATAGCAAACAATCTGTTTGAACAAGCTCGGCGTATCAGAGTACCAACGTTTAACCCCTCAAGAACCTGCAACATCTAAACCGAGCTTTTCGGTAAGACTATGGGTTCACATGCGCTATATTTGACGCTATCTCCAGCACGACTGTTGACGGTCAAGGTCTGTGTTGGCCTGTACGGCGGTCATCATAGCGGTGCTAAATTCAATCCGCCAGAACAAATAACCGGCTGCGCACGCTCAAGTCTGGTTATTTCCATGGTTGGGGACATGCTGTTATCTCAGCTTACCCAAACTTATGTGGTTTAGTCTTCAAATGATGTTGTCTTAATGATTTGATGCTTCTGTGTTCAGAGACGAGAGATTGTGAGCGGTGCCATTGAACCCACAGATGAGGAATGCGAGTGGCAAAGTGCCAGAGGGGACGAGGAGCTGGCTGTAAGTGGATGTTACACACAAATTCAAATATTGAAGTTTTGGAAACCCTACGATGGAGAGTTGATTAAGGTTTGCTAAGCATCTCATTGTGAGTGCTGGGATAAGTGTGCAATCAATCAGCCCATTCATCTTTAGGAGGATTTGCAGAAGAAAGCGGCTCTGGAGGAGAAGCAGGCGGATTCAGCCGCTGCCGTCGATCCCAAAGGTATCCCAGAATTCTGGTTAACCATCTTTAAACACGTGGATGTACTGAGTGAAATGCTGCAGGTGAGCTTGCATAATTACATTTTCTTTATTTTTCCCCTAAACCTGAGCAAATATTATTATTATTTTTTTTAAAAACTGGTTGTGAATTATTGTAATTATACTGGTGTGTATATACAGTATTTGTGTAAAAGTAAAGCAAGCTTGGTGTGTTAGTGTATAGTTAATTTATGCTGGTATAGATGTGCGTTTATCAGCTTTTTTATTTTGTATCTCATATAATCATATTAATGGTGGAACAAGGTGTTTTATAACAAAACATTGATTGTATCTCAGTTCGGTCTGTAATTTATAGAAAGTTACAGCTTTGGTCCGGTGCACTAAAGGTTTTTGGGGTTAGCACAGGATGTGGTTATTTTAACAGGAAGCAGTTTGTTTATTTGACTAAGATCCTCAACCAGATTTTTTTATCTCGTTCAGGAACACGATGAGCCAATCCTGAAACACTTGCAGGACATCACTGTGAAATTCTCTGAACCTGGACAGCCAATGGTTTGTAATCTAGTCACCATTTACTCGCAGTGTTTTTGAACAAATGTTCCCGAGTCTAATTTCAATGTTTGTTCAATTGTTCATCTGAAAACAGAGTTTCACGTTAGAGTTCCTCTTTGAGCCCAACAGCTACTTCAGTAACACCGTCCTCACTAAAGTCTACAAGATGAAGTCAGAGCCAGACGCAGCTGATCCCTTCTCTTTTGAAGGCCCGGAGATAGTGGACTGTGACGGGTGAGAGGGATTTCAATTCATTTGGCAATCACCTAGAACACCCTTGGTACCACGTAGAAACACCCTGACAACCACCACTCAGTGTATCGCTTCATACAGATCTGGGGCCGGATTCACAAAACATTAGACGAACATTATTCTTAACTGCCATTTTCTCTCTTGAATTCTAATTTAAGAAAAAAGTTAGGAATGTTATGTATTCCCAAAAAAATACTTCTTAAGACCTTTCTTAAAATGTTTTTCAAGATTGATCTTAGAAAAAAATAAGGAGAATCCAAATTCTCAAAACAAAAGCGATAGTAAACGTCATCTTAAAATTAAGACAGCCTCACGGTTGTCTTAAATCTCAAAAGATAAAATGTTTTATCATTAGCCATTAAGGAATATTTATTTTGATATAGGCTAAAAATAAGGTCTAGCTCTCTCACTTTAGCTTTCGTTATTACAGTGCTTTTTACATTATTCTTGGACATAGTGACTCGAAACGGAGAGGGTCACAAGTCTTACGTTATTTGGAATATAAAAAACGTTTTTTTATAATTTTTTTATATTATAAAATTGTATTTTTTAAAGCTTGCTTACATGCAATCGTAAATGGCGTTTGACACATTACATGCTAATATGTATATAGGCTACATAAGAATGCTATGTGCTTGTTACACACATTAAGTTTACTGTATAGATAAACAAAGTTACCACACGAGCAAGCGAGTTAAATCCTATTATTTTATTCTTACGACAAAAATTAAGAGAATTTATGACTGAAATATTTGAGAATGTTTTAAGAAATGTTTGAGAATTGCACTTACGAACATTCTTACGATCTTCCTATAATTTTATTTTACGAAAGTTCTTATATTTTTGTCTTAAGATCATTTTTGTGAATCCGGACCCTGTTGTTTCTAAATGCATTTTTCTGGTTGTTTCAGTTGTAAAATCGATTGGCATAAAGGTAAAGACGTGACAGTCCGGGTCATCAAAAAGAAACAGAAGCACAAAGGAAGAGGAACCATCCGGATGGTCACCAAAGAGATTTCACAGGACTCTTTCTTCAACTTCTTCAACCCTGTTAAAGGTAAATCACACTGCACTAATAAAGACAATTATGAATTTGCAGTTTACAACAGAACTTAAAAATCTAGGTTAGCAAAAGAACACAAACAGCTTGTTACCATTATAATGCTGTGACACAGACTGAGTCATTATCATTTTTATTTTATTTAATTAGTAGTTTGTAGGACAACAAGATATGTGTCTTTTAAACTGGTTTTTACATCATGTAAGTGTTATCTTAGTAACAAAAGAGTGATTTATGAAATAACTGAGAAATAACATTAAGATTTTGAGATTATATCATTGTGAAATCTGAGATTTATGAGAACCTATCCGCAGTTAAGCATCTTGTGTGAAAATATCTCATGGTGTCAGTAGAGGGCATCACAAACTTATTTTTTGTAAAGACACCACTAACATGCCAGCCAATTTCTTTTAAATGAGATACAATGTCTCATACTGTAGGGGGAGCTTAGGAGCTCTGAAAGCAAACTCCTGCAGTGTTACATTTACATATAGTGTCTTTTTTTATTTATTTGGCTGCATATATTTTTGCACAAAAGATAACTTTAAATCTTTTACTCTAAGATTTTCCTAATTTTATAATTGGTTGACAGATCTAAATTCAGGTCCGATGCGGATTTTAAGTGATGTATAGCTTTTTTCATGGTATGTGTATGATGCTTATTAGACCTGCTCAGGGCGGCAGCTCTTAAAGGGGACGCACTCCTAAACATGCTGCTGTGACTTCTGTCACTAATGTTAGTTAAAGAACAAAAGAAAAGAAGAAATCAATATGATTATGTGAGCTTTAATGAGGATTCTTCTACAGGTACATCTCCAAAAATTTGAGTTTCATGAAAAAGGTCTATATTTTTTGTCACTCATTTCAGAAAGCATAACCCATGTTATATTTTATAGATCCATTACACATTGAGTGAAATATTTCAAACCTTTATTTCTTTGAATTTAGATGATAAAGTCTTAAAGACCTTGAATTCAGTGTCTCAGAAAATTTGAACATTACAGTAGATCAATAAAAAAAAGGATATTTTAAACAGAAATGTCTGGCTTCTGAAAAGTATGTTCATTTCTATGCACTCAATATTTGGTTGGGCCTCCTTTTGCATGAATAACAGCATCAATGCGGCGTGGCATGGAGACAATCAGACTGTGGCACTGCTCAGGTGTTATGAGAGCCCAGGTTGCTTTGATAGCGGCCTTCAGTTCATCTGTATTTTTGGTTGGGGTGTCTCTCATCTTCCTCTTGAGGTCAGGTTCAGGTCAGGCGGTTTTCTGTCAACCAGGCACAGTACCACTATGGTCATTGAACCAGCTTTCTGTACCTTTGGCAGTGTAGGCAGGTGCTAAATCCTGTTGGAAAATGAAATCAGCATCTCCATAAATCTTGTCAGCCAAAGGAAGCGTGAAGTGCTCTAAAATTTCCTGGTAGATGGTTGCGTTGACTGCGGACTTTCCATGCCATTCATACTAGAACTGATTTGAAATAATCTCCTATTAAAACATGAAATGCTCTTAACATGCTGATTATTCATGCTATTGATATTATTAAAATCATTAATGCTAAATGTAGATACAAGACATTTATAATGTCACAAACCTATAAAGCAAACAGTAAACTCACTGACAGCTAAAAATACTTTACTGCTACATTTTGTGAAATAAGCATTACAGGGAGAGTGTCCATTTATTAACCTGCTCATGGTGTCTACAGGTTTTTATATGTGACGCGTCTTTCGTGGGAGAAGCAGCGTTTACGGAGCCGAAAGGGTTAAAATGAAGTCCGTTTGGCCCTATATGAAGATATGGGCCAAACATATTCAACATTAATTTCCTGTAGTGTGCTTGATGTGTAGAGCTCAGTTATGTAGACGCTCTGCTCAATTTAAACAACAAAAATAGTTTGATGATGTGAATGGTTCATTCTGTCTCGCAGTCCAGAGGAACGAAGGCAAGCTGGACGAAAACCTGGTTGTGAGTGGACTGTTGCTGCTTGTCAGGGGTGGGTTTTAAAAACGCAAATATTTTTATCTGCGTGCTTTTCGGTTTGTTTGATGCAACATATTGTCCGAAACGTGCTCTCTGTCCGCTTATGGGAGTGTGCTTACCTGTGTGTGAGCGGAGCGCGAGCATCAGGGCGGATCTCCATACGGAGAGCAAATGAGAATTGTAAACGTGTAGAATCAAATGACATGCCGCCGTATAAATAAGATAAAGACCGTAATGCTATTTATTTTGTTTAATAAAATAAAAAGGTACAGACATGTTCTGTAGGAAAGGTAACCTTAAACGCTCTTCTTTTCTCTTATGATGTGCCGCTATATAGAAACTAATTATCTTTATCAACTTGAACTTCAAGGGGAGCGGGGGATGCCGTTGGAGGGCCGGGGTGCCCCCATAAGGTTATGGTAGGGGAAACACTGCTGTATAATTCATGTATTTAACGGTAAGACTAAAAAGTGTTTGAGAACTTTATTTATTTTCTGTATATTTTCTACGTGTTAGACAGGTCACAGTTATTAAAATGGGTTTGATTAGTAGAAAAGTGATATATATTTAATAAAGAAAACAGTTGCAAAGCTATCAATATAAGAATGTTGGCTGTCATTCATAAAATGATGCTGTTAAAGCAATGTATTGTCTCTACAATAATTTGTAGATAAAATGTGAAATGATTAGTATGTTAAAGTATATTTAAAAACATCAAGCTGTGTTTGATTTGTTTTTTATCGATTTACAGCTCTAAAATAATAATGTAAACAAAATAAATAATGGATCTTTAATTTCACTATACCTGTTCGATTAATAACATGGAAAAGGTGGGATTAAACAGCAAATTAATATTTTTTTTAATTTATTGACAGCCCTACTTTAAACACATACAATTATAGTACAGGTCAAATAAAGTTGAACATTTAAAAGATTAGGAGCCGCGTACAGAGAGGTTAATGACCTGTGCTGTGACTGGCTGGGATTGTTGAAGGTGTGTGGTTAAAGACAGATCTGCGTCATCAATTCAACCTGTCAAAAGGCATTCACAACTAGTGCGCAAAGGTTCTCATTCATGTCTAGACCATTGGAAAATACATTCACAATAAAACTTCTTGAAAGACGTCTTGGCGCTACCCAGACACATTATAGTTTGTCCATTGACAGTCAGAAGTCCCTCTAAGCACAGCTAATAATAAACACTTAGAAATGTCAGTTATTGCGTAGATGACAAAATGCAGTTTAATTTTTCTATTATAACAATACATATAGTCGCAAAACTTGTATGTTGACTTATTTTAATGTTATTAATATTATAAAGGTTAGTGGATCAATTAGTGTTTTTATTATTATTCTGCTCCATCTTCTTCTGCCATGAAAGTCTATGGCGTCCCATAGAACCGTACATGGGAAAGTTGTTAAATTTGGCACACACATAGAGAATAGACTGAACTGTGTGTTCAAAGGGCATTTCCCTGTTTTTAAACTTGATATTACAATATTTGCCTTTGAACTGTATTACAGGGTCACACCCAAGAATTGGCCAAAGTAAAACTTAAATCAAAATAAACAGACAATAACACTGAAGTAAAAGGCCGGCAGTCGACCGTGAGGTGGTTGCCAAGAACATAAACACAAACTTAACACATGTCCGGGCCCGGTCCTCTCTCATCGATCACTCTGCCGCTCGTCCTTTTATGCTTCCGATCACCTGCGTGAGAGATGCGAAGCCGTTGCAATGCGCAGCTGACAATCATTATCACTCGCGTCACAGTCTTGACTCGTTTGCTGCGGTTAAATGGTGGTGTTAAAAAAGATGGCCAGTGCAGAGTCTCAGTAACACTTCTGGCACTTGGTGCACCTCCTTTATGCTTCCCATGTTTACCATAGCACCCATTCACTCGTTTCATTAAGATGGCCAGTGCAGAGTCTCTTCAACAGTTCTCATGTTTAATGCACGCGTTTCTGTCTTTATTAGCACTTCTCAATAATTTCATCCACTCGTCTTATTCGTCAGGTTAAGTTGATGTTTGAAATAATGGCAGTGTGGGTAAAGTTTCCGTAGGGCTGTCAGGATTATGAAATTTGGCTAACGGTTAATTGTCTAATAAATCATGGCAATTATAACGGTTAATTGTCGGTTCGGGGGCTTTGACGATTCATTTTCTGTTTTATGGGTTTGGCATTTAATTCTCATCAATTTTTGGTTTGTTCATGAAATAATTTTCACACATTGTGATTATTTATGTTAATCTTTTGCATGTTGTCCCTGCAGTAAATATAACTACACTTAATAGATATTTAGCTCATGTAAGGGTCATATTAGTACTGGACCACATGCCTGTAGTGTGTGCATGTATGGAAATGTATGTTTTTCCTGGCAGTTCATACTGCTTTTTGAAGTTTTGCAGCATTTCTTTAAATGCTATTTTTTCCACCGTAATGAATGGCTGCATTTCCTTTGTAATATATCGCGTTACACTATCAGTTAAGGAGCGACATCTGATACGGTCTCGTTTAAACTTAATCGTTCATTCAAAGCCTGCGTTATGGGCAATTGACGAGAAGTATGCGTGGTTGAGGATCTTTTCACCAGTTCGGCAAATTCAGTGGGGTGATGTGACTTCAGGTGAATCTGTAAGTTTGTGGTGTTGCTGTTTTGCGGCTATTTGTCTGTTACACAAACGACATATTGCCGTATCAATGTCTTTCGGTTGTCCTTTTTCATCTGGTTTGAAACCAAAATATTTTCAGATCGCTACTGCGGCATTTGGCTTTGAAACTAGATCTATTTTAAATGCGGATACTGTACCACTCCGAGTCAGATGATACCCTTAACCAAAATCAACAGAGTGCTGTTCTGCGCGCAGACAACAGAGCGGTGGATGTAGGGCGCTACAGCTCCCCCTTTTGTTTTCTAGAGAGATGTGCAATAATTGCAGTGATCTGAAATCACAGCAATGAGGTCAAACA
Organism: Triplophysa tibetana; assembly: GCA_008369825.1. Taxonomy (NCBI): domain Eukaryota; kingdom Metazoa; phylum Chordata; class Actinopteri; order Cypriniformes; family Nemacheilidae; genus Triplophysa; species Triplophysa tibetana. The sequence goes on from CM017894.1 coordinate 7,689,909, forward strand.
ATCGCGATGAGACGATTATTTAATCATCGTGACAGCCCTAAGTATCCGCAACAGTTCTCACTTGTGATGCATGTTTGCGCGCCCGTGTTTACCTTAGCGCTCTGTGTATGTGCGCTGATCAATGATTTCACCCACTGGGTTAAATGTTGTTAATGTTAGAATTTAATTCTAGTGTGGAGTCTCCGCAACAGTTATTGCTTAAAGAATGCGTTTCTGTCTATGTGCACTGATCAATGATTATTTGTGAATAAAGGTCTAATAAAAATTTGTTAATCATATGAATGTATTCTCTAACATTAACGAACAATGAATGAGCAATACATTTACATACAAGTATTCATCAATTTATTTTAAATGACCATTTACAACTATTGCTTCAGAGGCTCAAGTCCATTAATACTGACTTTAAAAATTAAAACGTAGATATTGGTGTGTTATAAGTGTCTCATGCATGTATTAGAGACGTGAAATTGCAAAAGCTAAAGTGACGGATCTCATATTAAAGCGAATGCTCTGCCTCGTTTAACCACACCCTCACAAATCTACATCAGTTTGTGTTATGGGTGGACTAAGACCCGCCAAATGTAAACGCAAGTAAGATGGGTGTACCTGTTAGTACTATTGCTTTGGAACCTGATGTTCCAAATGTGGCAAGAGGCGTTACTTTCCGTCACACGCTTGCAGTATTCGACCATAACTATGCACTGGTTAACTCGCCAATCATATCACACCTCGCTTTTCAGAGCGATGAGCTTTGTTCAAATCTGCCCGTTTCAGAGAGGCGGGGCAAAGAGGAGATACAAACAAGCACTGTATGTGGAAAATACAACGTTTTTGAACCTTAAATCATGTATACACATTACATCTAAAACAAACAATAATATTAGTTTTAGCAGCGTCATATCACCCCCTTAAATTAGGGCTTCGTATCGCCAACAACTTTACGATACGCATCCCGATACAAGGCCACGATGCGATACGTATCCTGATACGGGTCAATTTTTTAATTCCATTTATCATAAGACAGATTTACAGCAAAATATACTTGCAGAAAACTGCCATTTTTAAATACTTATAAGTTAATCGGACAAATCGATGCATATAGTGATTTGAGATTGAGTATAAAGTTCCAAAAGATCAAGTCCTCATACAGAGACCCTTGTTTCTAAAACAGTTTCTAGGCTACATCATATGTGTGTATGTGTTTTACAAATTGACTTCATGTCTAATGAATAAATATGAATATATGCATAGACGTACAGTCAGAGTATATAGATTTAATTAAATAAGAAAGTGTTGAATTTCAATAGATGCCGTATTTCTTTCTAGATTTCTAGATACAATATGATAAATGTTTTGTTGCTGTAACCTTTAAGCAGGTCTTTGCTCTTCACTTTCTATTACACACACATTTACTGGCGCTCTTCCACACCTCACCTTTCATGTATTATTCTCCACCGGTGGGAGCTTCATTTATTTTAAACGCGTGCTATAGTTTAATAGTGGATGAGACACTAAATCCATTAGTACATTGGTAAATGTGTTAGTAAATTAGTCAAATTAACCTTAGATTAACTATTAATAAATAATGTAAAAATATACCTCATTGTCTAGTTTAATTTAACTTTTAATAAATAAATAAAAATGTAGGGCCTTAATGTTATTGTAATTTTTGCCTGTGGTGTCCAAAATAGTATCGGATCACAATATATTTTTAGGGATCGAATAAAAGTTCGAAATTCCAGTATCTTGACAACACTACTGTATGTGACGTATAAACTCTTGCGTTGATATATACACGTCAAATTGTAGAATTCTTGAAAGTGTGTCAACTATCCAATTATTATCTCCCGTTGCTTTATCTCAGTTTTCCTAAAGATCTGCTTTCTCACCCCTGAAAAGGAATGTCACTAGACGGTTGTCTTCAACCGTCATATCATTGGACTTCCTTCAGCGCACTCGACCTTTGCTACAATGAATGCTTAGCATTTTTTAAAACTGCATCGCACCATTTCTTGTAAAACGCTTTATAGACATAAAGGAATGTGGCACTGCTTGCATGCAGTCTGTGGGAAAGTGGGTCTCTTATGTTGAAAAGCTGTTTCACCGGATTTGTATATAACTTATCAGTAATCATGGGGACTGCAACATTCCTTTTTAAGATGCTTCACTATGATAGCAGTGAGGCAAGCTCCCTTACTTCAAGATCAAGTTCCTTTAAAAAAGAGTGACTGATGTAAAACCACTTTCTTTCTGGATTCATTATAATGATGCTGTTTGAGGTAACACTAATATTTTAAAAATAAAATGCAAATACAATCCAAACAATTTGAATGTTCTTTACAGCTTTGACCCAAACTGTTTACGTACTGTTTATGTAAACTATGAAAACTATTTTGCATGCCGATATTAATTTTTTGTCTTTCTTTTTTCTAGCAACACCTGATGGAGTGGTAAGTGCATTTTTGTGTTTGTAAACATTTGAGTCATCAATACAGCACATCACTCGCAGCATCCCACACAAACACACAGCACATCACTCTCTTCTGAGTTTACATAACACGTCAGTAACTGGAAATGCTTCATTTAATAACATGTCTTACATAGTTTTTGCATTGAATTAGTCATTGAGTAATTTACTAACATCATCGTGTGTATGTGTGTCCAGGATGAAGATTTGGACTTCACTCTAGCTACAGATTTTGAAACGGGACACTACTTCAGAGAGAGGATCATCCCGAGAGCAGTGCTTTATTTCACAGGAGAAGCCTTGGAGGACGACGAGAGTGTGCGTATATTTTTTAAATTAACAGCAACATTTGACTTTATTTGGCAAAAATAAAGAACCATGTTATTCAGGTAACATTTAAAAAAATGACACTGTACATTAAGTGTTTAGAACAGTTCATGAAAATGATTTGAGAGAATTCCATCGGTGAAATGTGTTAAACATCCCAATATTTTGATAATGAAACGCTGTCATATATATATTATAAGTAACAGATAATACGTTAATATAAAATCACTCTAATATTCAAGATGTTGGTTAATTTTATACAGGCAAAATCATAAGTTCATTGACACATCTCTTCTAAAACCATAGAAACAATGGAGAGGCTCAGAGATTACGTATTTTTGTAGGCAAAGCTGGAAGTAAGTGCCTTCGCTGGTTCCCACGACCTAAAGCGTAAGCATTTTTCCCTTAGACTTTTGGAAGAATGCAAAAAATAAAGTCTGTGATTAAGATGTTTAGATGTTTTCTTGTTTTGTCTATCAATATAATCTTTACAAATGATCAGAAAATGTGTTACTTTTGAAGCCTAAACACAATCGTCAGAATAAAAAGTTAACACGATTCTATAAACAGACTACACTACGTTCACTCGAAATCAACGTCACCACCACCAAGCCTCCGACAACTCTTTCAAACTTTATTAAAAATGTGTTCCCTGGTAAGTAATGACTCCGTGAATGAATTCACATCTACAATTGATGAGATTTGTGCCATTGTTGCATTATTTGTGAGGTTTATATGCGCGATGACATCTTATGTCCTCGCCAGACGAAGTTAACGCTTTTTGCAACTTTTTTAGTTTTTGAAGACACAATAAGGCTTTAAAGAAATCACAAGCAGGTTGTAATTGCCGTTTTATGTCATAGAATGAAACTTGAAAATATTTAGAGGAATTTTTGACCACAGACCTTATTTTGGCAGATTTACCAAAAACCCATTCAAAAAATCCATAGACTTTGAAGCGATGGAACCTGAAGTCATCTCTGAGCCTCTCCCTTACAGATATTCTAATGGTTTACATTAAAAAAACATTAGCACCATTAGCTTTTTACGTTAAAACTTGAAAAAATATATTTTTGGGTGTTATTCCAATAGATTTAATCTGCAAGATAACCCATCAATAGAATCACTCATACAAGTAAACACCATTGTAGTTTCCATTACAGCCAATACAATTCCCATATAACCCTTAAATCCATTACATTTTCTATTGGTATTTTTTCAGCGGGATACCCTGGGTATTAGTTTTAAATGGAATCTGTAATGGTGTCTACTGGTATGTGATGGATTATATTGGTGGAATGTGAAATCCTACTGGAATAATGCCCAAAACACACTACAAGGTGTAATTTTGTTGTGGTAATGGAAAAAGCTATTTGGTTGTAATGGTATTCAAATGGAAACCCAGTAAAACTCCTGTTATGGTTTCTTTGTTTTTTTTCAGCAGGGATGTATCGTAAATATTCTTCACATCACCCATCCCTATTAAAATCCAGGAACAAACAACAAAAAAGACATGTGGATGCACAAGTGATTTACATAATATGTGTTTATTTGTATTGTGACCGTGTTGTTTTCTTGCAGTTTGAAGAGGAGGATCTTGAAGAGGGGGAGGAGGAGGTGAGAATACTGACAATTCAATATCAATCTATAGCTGAATGTTATGGATGATCGGATAAAATAATGTGTATAACAGTTAGAAAAGATACGTATTTCTTGTTCAGGACCTGGATGAGGAAGGTGAAGAAGAGGATGAGGGAGATGACGGCCCCATGGTGAGTTTTGCCATTTAGACCCTCTGTATCTCCGTCATGCATTTTGCTCAGCTGTCTATTAATGACTTGCTCCCAATTAATCTGAATGATCACTTGGTATAAGATCTTAAAGTGATACTTCACCCAAACATTTTAATTCTGTCATCATTTACTCACCTTTGAGTTGTTCCAAATGTGTATACATTTCTTCTGATGACCACAGAGAAGTATATTTGGAATATTGCTTATAACCAAACAGATCTCGACCCCCATTGACTCCCATACAATGTTAGTCAAAAGTGCCCCAGAACTGTTTGCTGTCCTACATTCTTCAAAATGTCGTCTTTTGTGTTCAACACAACAACAAGAAACAGATAAAGTATTTTTTCCTACTATGGCAGTCAATGGGGGTTGAGATCTGTTTGGTTATAAGCATTCTTCCAAATATCTTTCTCTGTGTTCATCCGAACAAAGACATTTATACAGATTTCGAACATCTCAAAGGTGAGTAATTGATGACATCATTATCATTTTTAGGTGAAGTATAACTTTAATAGATGCTTTTCAGTCTCTGAGACACACAAGGCAGCATGAACAGTAAATGTCTATTTCCTGATGGTTTAGATTATTGGCCTTTTGTAGCAAATCAGGGTTTGATTTTGGATGTCTAGATTGAAATCATTAACTTGTGTGGTGCTTTGTAATGAGTGGCATGCCATGATGTGTAAATCTGTGTTGTCCACTTTCCCTTTGTCCCTTTTGCAGGCTTAATTCATTTCTCACTTCATGCATTTTTAGGTAAGAGACACCAGATGGAATGTGGCCCCTTTTCCTCACCTGTCTTTTCTGTCATTTATCAATTTCCCATTGATTTTATGCCACTTTCACACAGGAAGTTTATTCAAGGTTTGCTGATTAATATTGTAGTAATAGTGGTACCTCTATTGGTAGCAACTATTAAACACATGAGAGTTCAGAAACAACAGAGGACTATGAAAACAGACTGATAATAAATGAGTAGTCTCGTTTAATTTGGATTTCGAATCCAATACACATTTCCAGTGTGAAAATGACATTATTGTAGTCTCTCACGGGCATTAAAGACTAACCCTTCCCACTCTCTCTCATTAAATCAGCCATAAAGGTGAAGTGTCAAAATACTTGTATTCTAGTTTTACACATTGAAACGTTTAAAGTGGTTTGGCCAAACAATGGGAGACTGATTGCCAGATATGTCAAATCATAATTTTTTTATGTAGTTCCTCTAGTGGCTCATAAATGACACTCTTCACCTTTACACAAAGCATGTTTTATGAACCAGAACATCACCATATTGTATCCCAGGACCTGATGATACTCTTCCTCTCTCTCCATCTCTTGTTGTTCTTACAGACGGACCCTCCTCCTGCAGAGTGTAAACAGCAGTAAGAATGGTCAACGGGCAGTCACGGCACAACTCGGCTGCCTGTCAGATGATAAAAGTGACAACAAGGCCTAACCTCCTCATGGACTCTGAACTAATGCAATAGAAACCAAACGCTGTTTAGAAAACGATGCATGTTCTACTGTTTACTTTGACAGAGATGACCTCTGCACTCCAGTTTAGTGTTCTTATTTCTTTATGTGATACATAGCCTCAGTTCTCCACAATATGGGATTAACAGATTCAACCAATTTATTTTGGGCTGAGGCAATGTCTCTAGTCACAATGTTTGCCTGTAGCTGGTGTGTAAATGCAAGCTAGCGAAGATGCCACGTGTTTTGAATTCCTTGTGTCCATCCTCAACCTTTGCCAGTTTGCAGTGGAGCTAAATCTTGGACTCAACCCAGGTCTTGTGAACTCGCAGCCGTTGTCCACTGTAGCGTCACTCAGGGTTTTTATGCCAACAAAATCATGATCATCTAAGCCTCTAAAGTAGATGACTGACACAAGTGATTCTTTTTGATTTGCTGTTACGAAATATTTACAAAGGTGTCAGCTGGTTCTTGTAAAAGTGGACGTGGCTGGTTCTACTTACTGGTAGCCAAACAATGTGGATTGTGGTAAAGGAGTAGCTATGATTTGTCACAAGGGTTGGGCTTCATCAAATTCCCATTCCTGCGTGTGACGCGTTGCCATGCCGTGAACTCCATATTTTATTTGGCCATGTGGTTAAGTGTTAAGTAGCTTGCATTCATGCATAGAATTGATGAAATTACAGTATTGAGAATGTTAACAAGCAGATCTTATAGTCATTGCAGGTTTACTCTCCGTTTTAACTGTGTGCAAGCCATAGCCTTATCTGAAACTTCTTGGTTCGTATTGCAGCATTGTTTCCATTTTGTACAAAATAGACAAAATATTCTATTAAATGTTGTGCGACACGATTCCTCAGACTTTTTCATTAATGTTAGTGTTACACTTGTTTATGAATGATACCTTGGATCATAGGGCTTGTTAAGAATATCTGGGCTCCCATACACTTACAGTAGCAGTGGTTCTAAAACATGGGGGGCCCCAAGATGGATCCTGGGGGGAACCGTTTATATTATTTCTTGAAATATAGAAACTATTATAAAAAATATCAGAAAAAGAAGATAGTTTGTGTTTTATTCAATTAAAATTCTTAGTTCTTGATTGAAAATCTTTCTTTGGGGGTGTCACAAAGGGATGCAGCGTTCGCAAGGTGGACCGTACGAAAATGTTTAAAACACACATTAAAGAAAGGAGTCAGTTCATATCAGGAGCCTAAGAAAAGTGTTTTGTAGATGTTGGGCTCGATTCACTCTATTCGCAGGTAAACAAACATCTAACAACAATCCGGAACACTTAAAAGGACAGCTAACCCAAAAATGAAAATTGTTTGATCAATCACTCTGATGTCATTCAAAACCTGTATGACTTTCTGATGCAGAACACAAAGATATTTTCAAGAATGTTGTTAAAGAAACTTCCATTGTAAAAAAAAAAACACAAAGACATTTATCGAAATATGTTCTTTTGTTCCCTTATACAAATATGCTTACACAGGTTATGAACAACATGACAACATTTCTTATTTCAAATGTTTTCTTTGGCGTTCATGCTTTCCACACCTCATTAATCTCATTTCACAACGTAGTTGGTAACATTTAGAGAAGCACAATGCATTAAATGATTAGTTACCGTGCTATAATTATCCAGTCCCCATAATTATGTGGAAATTTGAGAGGGAAACTGAACCCCCACCAAACCAGATTGCAGAAACTTTCAGCTATGTGAGGAATCTAAACACTGACGGCTCTCATCGAGCATTCACGAACGCATTGCTCTCAACTACTTCAGAATGAACTGAGACGGCTTTGTGTGAAATGCTTCAAGGCATTCTATCTGTACTTTCTCGAGTGTGTAATCTGCTGGTCGGGATTCCATAAGACGGGATCGGTTCTGTGGGATATCACTCCCACTTTCACACCTCTCCTTCTCGTTTCTGTACGCGGTTCTGAGATGCTGCATTATCACAAAAATCCTGCTGTACTTCCAGTGGTATGAGCACGATTCATCTCCTTGGTGGACTTGCGCTTTTTATCAGCAAGGCACTGTTGGAATGACATTATTGTCATTCTGGCTCGCTGCAGTTCCAAAAAACTTCTCACGGTGCAGAAGCCAACACGTCACTTAATATGTACAACAACCAAAACATATGTTTGAAATGAAGTACATTCATGTGAAATTGAGATGTTCATGTTTCTTCTAAAAAGCAGGTATCTTTTATGTTGGGAGCTATTTTGAGATCACGTGATCAGCTACGTTTTATCCACCTTTGAATTCTTTAGCATTATTTTAACATTCTTTACCAAACACAAGGTCGAAGATTGAATTCTCAAAGATGACCAATATGACTATCAAAATTGTATTCCGACAATGGTGTTGATAACGGAAAACTTTCAGTTAATAGAAGTTAGTATAAAGTCAACTGGCCGAAACAACTTCATTAAAACAGTGAGGCCTCTTGAAGGGTGTAAGAGGGACTTGAAGGCCAAAGTTAACCTTAGGAGTGTACACAAAAACATTTTACACCTTGTATGAGAAGTTGTATTTGTATTTATAATAAATGTTTCATATAATGATAGAACAATGACTCTGTTATGCATTGTATTGTATGTTGCTGGGTAAAGTTCGTACACCCCCACAGTTTCAAATGGCATGTCCAATGTTGTCTCTTTTACAGTTTTCGCACACATACTGTGAAAGCTTTGTTTTGTTCTGTTCCCACCCGCTTACATTTAATCAATTTGTAATATAAATGTCTCTGTTACTGAATGTGCACATGGTAAAAACAGCTTTAGAAAGTTTATTTTTATTCGATTCTATTCTCAATGTATTCTATTTGATCAACAATTGTCCAGTAGGTGCTTAACAATGATATGTTGTCTGGGAAATGTAAACTAAATGTTATATTAACCACACATTTTTTGAAGTGGGTAATCCATATAAATCATACAAAAATGCATGATTACTACACAAAAGCAAATCGTGCTAAAATGGGTGAATAAGATCATAATGTATGTATTAAGCACGTCATAAAATACGTACAAATTCATGTGATATTGTGTTGAATTTATTTGTTTCATTGCCGTGTTGTAGAACTGATGAAGTTTAAGGTAATTGAGTAACAGGGTTGGTTTTTAACCCTGTTATACTATTTGATTTGTTGGTTACAGTCAAGAGAGTCAATACAACTAAGCTTTTAGCACAGATGAGATTTCTTCAATCAATCAATTAATTTCACTTTATTGTTGGAATTTCTACCAAAACTTGTCTCACGTCACACAACGCTTACTGTCTTACAATAATTCATGTCCACACATTTATACACTATACTAACATTTACAATACCCATAGGCCCCCATACATTTGTCATTAATTTAGAATCCCAAGATCAACTTTGATCCCCAATTCTGACTTATTAATTTTATCGACTGATACACAAAGGATTTACATAGCCTATTCGGCCTAGCGTATAGCAATATCAATCTTCTATATGAAGGCCAAAGGTGGTATTTCTTGTACAGAACATGGGAATGATCGGCCAGGATTTTATCTTTTTTTCTCATACAGCTTCAAAAACTTGGCTCCAGCATTTGACCCACAATTTTAGAACACATAGATATCAATCTGACCAGCCTAGTTTTAGTTTGAATAGAAAGAAAACTATACCATGCACATTTTCCATATTGTATCACAATTTTTATCACCGATTGAAAAAACAGGAGAAGGATATGTTTGCTTGCTCCAAAGTATCTTAACCTCCTAGGACAGTATATAGGTTGATGTACTTTACAGCAAACTCATTCCATATGTATACTCCGTGATAAAACAGCGTCCACACCTAAATACTTTTGAAAATAAAGATAACAATCATCTGCAATTGTCTATATACATGTATTTACATTGTCAGTTTGACGAGCATCTGTGTACAGTAAAAAGAAAAGGCGAACTCACACAGCCCTGGGGACCTCCCGAGGATGTGACAATTGGATTTCAATACCTCTGGTTGGCTCTCACAATCTGTGTTCTACCTATCAAAAACAAGTGGTACCATTGATTCGAGTAAGATTTAATTTCCATTTTCATCATTTTTGTCAATATAAGCTCCGGTTGTATCGTAAGAAACGCAGATGTAAAATACAAAAAGGCCAAAGCTATGGTTCCAGACTTGTCTAAATGTGTCTGGATCAGATTTAACAATGTCACCACTCCATCTTTAGTACCTTGATTCTGCATGTACGTGAACTGATATCCAATGTACGTATATATGTGCATGTGCGAGGATTAGCACCACTTTACAAACAAAACCAAACGATAAAATTCTAAAGTCTTAAATCCTCACACTCGGCAGGCAGCCTTACACAGCTGGCCCTGTGATCACGGCGAGACCACACTTCAGTTGAACCCCAGAAATCTCTGTGAGGTCCTTTAATGTTGCACAGTAGAAACAGCCGTCCCATGAGCTCAACACAGAGGGCTTTCTGTCTCAGATGGGCGACACTTTAAAAAGAGATGTATTGTAGTATGTAGATGTCTGATAACGCATGGAGGCGTCATCTTTACAACTGGACTTTACACTAAAAGTTTACACTTTACAATACAACTGGATCACACTAAAGGGGCTTATTTTGACTTAACAGCCGGCTGCTTGTACATCATCCCCCTTATTACATGGTTACTTGCCATCTGAGAGAAAAAACTGGACATGAAATGTGAATTTGAAATATTTAATTACCGAATGCGAGGAAAAGCTGTTTACTTTCGTTTGTAGCCTGTTAACTGTCCCTCGTTCCGTATATGGGACACCTAAGTTTTCGTCAATATGTGCATGTAATTTCTAATCGAATCATGAAAACTATATATCATTTGAAACGTCTTAGACTCTAGAATACAGATTTATTTTGTGTTTTTATAAATAATTAATTCAGGGAGGGTAATTGGTTATTTTTTATAAAAAATGACCTTCAAATGTCATGAACAGCCAATTTGTATTTTATTAAAATACATTTAATTTGTTAAAAAAAACCTGTCAAAATGATTTTCTGCATCCGGGTTACCGTGTGTTATTATTTGGGAATAACAGACTTTAAAATGTCGCGACTGGCCAATCAGAATCAAGCATTCCAACGAGCGGTGTAATAATAAAGTTTAAAAGTGTTGTTGAAGGCTGAAGTTTAAAAGTGTTGCATGGTGGTGGTGGTGACGTTGATATTGTGCGACCATGGTCTCTTTATAGCCTCATGTTAGTTTTTTGCTTCTGGAGATTGTTTTTAGGCTTCAAAATTCATAAATGTTTTTGTAAAGATTATCTTGACGGACAAAACGTTGAAGGATCTTAAGTATTTTGGAAAATACATAGCTTTTGGCCGAGGGAACAAGTATGGCGCTAACTTGAAGTTGCAGTACAAAAATACGTCATCTCTGATTTGAAATGGTTTGAATGTTTCAAATGTTTCAAACAGAAATGGAGATATAGAAACAAAAGTTAGGTATTGCCAAGTAAAAAATATCAGAATAACTAATGACTAACCTACAGTTATTTGCAAGGAAACAGGAGTCTTTAAGCTGATTTGTGCTACCTCATTCATGAAAATGTCATTGGCTCAGGGGCGTAGTTTGTGGGGGGGATGGGGGGGAGGTAACCCCCCCAATATTCAAATCCATCAGTTACAACCCCTCCAATATTTCAACATGAAAATCACAGTAGATCAAATGAAAAATATGTAGAATTACTTTATTTTGTGACAATAATTTTGTTCCTAATCAAATATGAGTTTGTCATAATAAATTAGACAAAAAATACTCCCCCTCCACTGAACCGATTGGTAACGCCCAACCAATGAGTCGCACTTTCGCCAAAACAGCGCGAGTGGTGTTTGAACGGGAGAGAAGAGAAGCGCTGCACAGCGGACTATATTTAACTGCTGGTCAGAGAGGGATGCAAAAAAAAAATAAAGCATGTACTGAGAATGAGGTTATTGAGAATATTGTGTAATAATAGCTAAATACACTCCATATATGTTAGCTAGCTAATCCATTGCAATGTATTTAGCTATAACTATCAGTATAACATGTTACCAAAGCAGCCATCTGTTCTGCTAGTTCATTTTCAAGAGTGTCTGTAATTATCAATGACAAAAGTATTCACATTGATGTTTGTTTTCTTCCTAAAATAATCTGACTTTTGGACGAATTGGATGAATTAATAATTTAAGTGTCTCGCTCATTAAAACAGTGAATCGCTGCCGCCTACTGGCGCTTCCAATACTTAATTTCTTTCTTTTTTTAGATTAGATTAGATTCAACTTTATTGTCATTACACATATACAAGTACAGTGTAACGAAATGTAGTTTAGCTCTAACCAGAAGTGCCATTAGCAAGTGCAGGATATACAGTGTGAATAAATACAGAATACAATATTAGGAAAATACTATACAAATGTTCTATGACAATATGATGTCGGTATGTACTATGGGCAATATATACAGAAGGATATACTGTGAACATTAATGTACAGGTGTTTATGAACAGATAACAATATAGACTATACAATAGTGCAAGAGACTTGAGTGTGCATTAATTACAGACATTAGCTATTGAAGTTATAATGCAGTAGATGAGTTAATGCAGTTATTGAAGTTATGGTGCAGTAGATGAGTAGATGCAGTTATGAGAGTTTTTATAATCTCTTCTATGTTAGAATTTTATGAATGAGGATTATACACGAATTTCATAAAGTTATGAGGTGTATAATCTCTTAACAAGTTTTTTTAACAGATTCGAGGTAAATATAGTAGCAGGGTAGAAAAGTCAGCAGAGGGAGAGGAGGAGCAGGTGATCAGGTAAAGAAGATGCCATTCAATCAATAAAATAAATAGGAAACGGTATAGAAAAACAGCAGCTTTGTAAAGTTAAACTATACATTAATGTCTTTAATGTTTTAAATACTCCAGTAAACAGATTTATACTAAGTCAAGTTTTAAATTCCGGCTTTTCTTTATCACAGTTTGGAACAGGGAGAAGACAACAACAGACAGGCAGCTCTTTCAGACAAAAGGGTAAGAAAACAGGGAGGGGTACAGAAATGTTCAAAAATGTTTGATCATCAGATTATTATACATCTTTAAAAGTATGCTGTGATTTTTATGAGTTTTATTTAATGAGGATTACTTGGTCAACTAAAAATAGTCAAATGTATTTTTTTAGAATACATTCAACATCTTAAAGACATCTTCTAACAGGAAACGTCCTATAGACGTATTGCAGATGAGCAAACACTCTAAAAAATACGTCTGCCAGATGTAAACAAACACATCAAATAGACGTCTCCGTGATGTTCGTGTGCTATCTGGGACGTTCAACCCCCCCAATGTTCAAACCAAATCTACGCCCTTGCATTGGCTTATTACAGGAGACTTTGCATTTAAACAATTACTATACTGAAAGAATGCTCAAGGATTAGCTGCTTACATATCAAAAGCTTTCATGCACAAAGTAAAATACAATACGGTGATCAGGGACAGTCCTTCTAGATTCTTAACCGGAGAGTAAGTGTTTTTGACAAGCTGACAAAGGTGTTGCTGATCTCATCAACTGTCTGGTTCATAAGTCACTCTTGCCTGGGAACAAAATAAGAACCTGATAGGCATGAATCTAGTCGCTAATTCATGTTCGTTGCACTTTTATTCAATCGTCAACATTAAGGGTTGTTCTATGTTGTTAAAGGAATTCAAAGCTTGTGTGGCTCATACAAAAATTCCTAGATAGACATCCCCCATTGACTACCCATTCCAATGATTAAAGTATAACAGCTGATTTTAGTTCATTTAAATGTATGGAGGGTTCTGTTTTTTTTTTGGAAGGAAAACACACCCACGCATTCTTTACGAACGTTACAGTGAGCGTGCATGAAAATATGAATGGGACTTTTTTGTATTGAGGGTGTAGCAGATTTCTATAACCTGAGATGCAAGCCTGAGAAACGCTTGGTTGCAAACTAAGAATGTCTTTTATATTCTGCACCCATAGAGAAGGGGGCTTATATAATTCAACAACAATTTATGCACGCGAATAGTGTTATTTCTACAATGACGTTGGTAACTGAAAACGTGTTTTACTCAGTTGCATGCAAGCTCATGCTGTACAAGCATCTCTGCTGTGGGTCACAAGTAGCAGGACATTTCGGATCTAGTTAGAAATTGGATAGAGGATTATGACTAGTTAGTATGGATTGAGACGAACTTAACTTTCGTTTTAGACCTTCTCAGAATGCTTAAAAACGCACAGGCCCACTGGACCATTATTGTTGTTTTTTATTCCAAGTATTAAGAAAGTGTACACGATTCTTAATAATAATAATAATAAAAAACAAAAACTCTTACAAGTAGTTTATTAGCCTATTTTAGGGATACAAACGACATATTTGTATTTCCAAGAATCTAAAGAATAGACTTAAGTTCGTATGGAGTCTCACCAGGAAACTTAACTCGGATGGACCACAGTGACTTCTGGGACTTTAAGCGGGTTTGGTACACGCAAGTCTGCATTCGGGGCATTCTTGATGTCAAGAACACATCCGGGTACTTTCACGCGCTCTCTGTACTTGTGTTGACTTTGACGGTTGGTGACTACGACGTAGAGCGAGAAACACTAGGATGCAAGACCACTATAGAAACAGCCGTTTTGCTTTTTGATAATGACTCAAATCTGTCTTGTCCAATCAGAATCGAAGGCCTGTTTAGACGAAGAATGATAACTGAAAAGAAAACTCATAAAAAATTTAAGAGAATAGCGGAATTGCAAATGTTTGCAATTAAGGTTTCTAATATAGAAACTTCACAGATCTCAACATTTGGTGATTTAAATACCTATGTGAGGTCTCTCTTAAAGTTTTTGTAGCTTATTTATATTTTTAGTGCATGATTTTCCATAGTCCGGAAAAATTGTCACATCCATAACGGCCCATAAATGTAGACATGAAAAATAAAATAAAGTAACTATTTTATATTCTATGAAGAGCCATCTCTTCTTCATTTGTCGGGTATTTTTGCTTCTGGTTTACACATTTCGATTTCAAAAGAAATCTTACAAAATATGGTATCTATGAAAAAAAGCTTTTGTCACGTCCATAACGCAAATTTATTTTCTTTTTTAAAACAGAAAATTTGTGCAATGGACTGTTAATACAGTCTTACCATCAGAAAATTATCAATGGTTTAGAAAAAATGTAACAGATGGTTCAGTATACAATTGTTTATGTCACATAATGCAAAATGTCACATCCATAACACTGGAATTGCCCCAATAATTATAGAGAAACAAAAATGACAGTCAATCAAAATCTATTAAAGATTTGACGGGTATACACAATTACTGCAAAAACTCAAGCAGCATTACACATCAAGTCTAGAATTAACAATGTATGACCTAGTTTTTGTTCACAGATTGTGTGTGTTTGTGATGGGGCCTTCAGAGACAGAACTGTTACATCACAAATAAAGAGTTATGAATTATTATTATGACTTAAAACAAGTTACACTTATGAAAAACTTGTCAAACTGGATGTTCGTCGCTGTGATTAATAAAATGGATGTTATTACTCCAAGACTATCATCTTTTAATAATGGACAGTTAGCAGTGAATGCATCTTCATTGACAGCTTTATGAACAGGACTGCCTTCATACTTCACAATTATTATATAAGTTAAGGAATTCTGTGGTCTTACATAAGTTTCTGTGTGTCATTTGGCCTGTCTGAGTGTTAATCAAATTTCTTGAACTTGTATGGCCGCTTATGTGGAGTCGTGTTTATATTAAGAGGTCCTCGGCTTTGTTATGGCAGTTATGGACTCTCTGGACCTGTATGTGTCAGCACTTCACATCCCCTCTGCATTGTTCCTCAATGGTTTCTCGTGCCTCTGTCAAACCTTAAAAGCCATTTGTTCTTTTTCCCACGATATGGTTGCACTTGCTCTTGGCTTATCTGAACAATGCTTCAAATAACTATGAGGACTCATCACTGAGCATTCTGGTCTAGAGGGCTGCTTGCGTTCATGAGTGCGCGGACGGCCAGGGGTTTGTGGGGAGATCAAACCCGGAGATCAAGTTGCCAAAAATAGGTCTCGCCGACAATTGGAGGAGACAGGTCTTCTCTGGGATAGGGCTTTGGACAGGCGTGGATTCCTGCCGGAGAACTGTCAGGTGACAGCTGCAGCGCTGTGCTCGGACCTTTCGTTGTAGCCTTGTGTCTTAGTAAACATTGTTTTCGCATGAATGCATCCTACTTACTATCATATCTGCTTATTGAGCCTGGTGGTGAATTAGGTTAATGGGTTCGTTTTGTGATGATCTGGTAACCCTGAATAAAACATACTGAAAGGTAGCAATACAAATGAAATAAATGAATAAATCAAAACATATGGCATATCTGACTAATGATTCTTATGAGATCTCTGTCTGTTACATATATATATATATATATATATATAGTGTAAATTCAAGGTCAAATTTGCCATTGACCCCTTTTTATATACGGTACATGCCTCAAATATTGAGGACTATGTGACCAAAAGCATTCAATTTTAATCCTAGCTTAATTAAACCACTACTGGTCAGTTGACCAGTGTCTATTTAATGTTTTTTAGCTGGTTTTGGCCGTGGGATAATAACTTGATGTTGTTATAAACGTAATAATAAAGCTGCAGTCGTACATATGTTACAGTTATACATATGCTTAAATTGCGCGAGAAACCTTAGTCTGTTTTCTCAATTTTGTTAACCAGTGTTCATTCTTAAGTTGTTTTTAGGACTGCCATGCTTTAAATGTTGGTATTTGTGCTGAAGTCATTGGGATAGTTTTAGGATGATCTGGCAACCCAGACTAAAACGTAGGCTGGTAATGCAAAAAAAAACCTATAAAACAGATATGATGTATTATCAGTTACACATTCTCAGTTTGTAACTAAACAGACTCAATGTTTATTAATTAAACATTTTTGTTTATCGTGCATACTCCAAACATATATTTTAATGTATTCAGTAACATAGTTATGTAACAATCTTTTTTAAGAGGGCAGATTAAGAATAAGTTTGTGAAGTGATCTCACGAGGTGGAGTTGGATTACATTATGAATCATTATATTAATTGTGACAGTTCACACGCTGGACAACACATTCTGCTGCAAGGAATGTTGGGAAAGTGCATCTGACGTTTGTTTGGAAACTGACTCACTCAACCCAATTTGCTGTAACTTGCTTGTTCAAAACCAGTCTAAACTTCCGTCCTCAGAACCCAACCATCAACCCACTCGTGTACTCATCAGCCCAAGACATATTTTGTTTTGGCTTCCCACAGATAATACATTCAATGCCAGATCTGCCCACCAACAGATTTTGGAGGACAAAACACTGGAGAACATTCGATTTGTCAGTAAACCAGGAGAAATGCAGCAACAAGCTTGTCCTCAGGAGTAAACATTTCTTCTGATCTAAAATCAGTTTACCATCAGTTCTTGCCTCTTTTTTTGACATGTCTCCTCCCTCCTTCAGTTAAACCTGCTGTGAGTCATATGGCAGACATACCCTATTTCTTTGCTGTTTCTCCTTGATGACGCTGCATACACACAATAGTACACGCCCATGGTAACCGTAATAAATTCTTGTTTAACCTAACAGAGGAAATGAAAAGAAAAGCCGGGATGGTTCATAAAATCATCTAAAAGTACTTTATGATGCTGTCGGTTATAGGGGATAAAGTCCATTACACCATTTTGGATTCTTAAACGGCTCTTGACAAAAAGAGATTTATGACTTTTTTTTACTGTACATGACATTACAATAAACAGACAGATTGAATGTTTTATGTATACTCCAGTGGGTGTTCTGCTGTCCATTTTAGTAGAAGTTCGCTCGAGTCAGCTTAAATGTTCACACCCACACAGATAATGTAGGGCAGAAGAATCAAATGTATCAGCGAGCAAATCTTTTGACTCATTTTTATCCTCTCCAGTCATTATAAAAATCAGGTCATTCTGTCACTCATAACACCTCATCTTACGTCTAGAATGACGATAAATTCTTAAGATCTCTGTCTTCGTCTCATAGAAAAAAGGATATTAAGTATATTTACAATTTAGCGAGTACCACTTTTATTATACATATCTTTTCATACATACGTTGCCAAGTATTCATGGCTGTAATTGGGTTGACCACAAGTGTTAAATTTAAATGATTTCTAAAAGAACACCAATATTGGTCAACCAACCAGTGCCCATTTAATGTTAATTATACTATGTTATATTATAGGATAATTATATTATGTTATTAAAAATAGCAATAAAGGCGTTATAATAGCTTTAGTTGTTTAAATGCTTCAGGAATAAATTAAATATCATAAGAATTTCAGATGTTAAGAAAATCATATTGGTCAACCAATGCCTGTTTAATGTTATGGGGATTTAGTCCTCATAATTCTTTTACATAAAATCCATCCTTGTATTCTTCAAACACAACTGATGCCTGAAAATACTGTGTATTATTATTATTTTTTGTTATTTGTGGTAAAACCATAGTTACCATTATAAACTGTTCAATGCACTAAACACAGCTAATAACCCGGTGTGAAAACCAGGCTAAAGTCAACTAACCCAATATTAATGCTATCACGGTTGCTAGACTTTTAATATACAAACCTCGACTAATTCTAATTCTACACGAACATCCGCCCACTCCTCCATAAATCACTCATGCCACACTTTATTTGACATGACGTCAAGCGGGGCGGGCGCGGCGCGCGTAATATAACTCTGCCCTCGCCGGGGCGACAGCTTTAGTTCGGTCTGGATTTTTACGCACGCATGAAGAAGCGCGGTATCACCCGGAGACTCCAAAAGCGATTATACGAAGCCCTCGGACACTCGCATTCTTGTTTCTCCCAACACAAAGCCAACATGACGGGCTCAGATATTTCCCAAATCCTGAAGGAAGGAGAGCTCGAGAAGAGAAGCGACAATCTCCTCCAGTTCTGGAAAAGAAAGACGTGCGTCCTCACCACGGACAGCCTGAACATCTTCGCCGATAACCAGAAGAAAAGCAGGAGCAAAGAGCTCAAGCTTCAAGCCATCAAGAAGGTGGATTGCGTGGAGCGCACTGGAAAGTTCGTGTACTTCACCATCGTGACCACGGACAATAAGGAGATTGACTTCAGGTGCTCTGGAGAGGAGAACTGCTGGAATGCGGTTATTACTATGGCTCTTATTGACTTCCAGAACAGAAAAGCCATTCAGGACTTTAAAACACGGCAGGAAATTGAGAACACATCTTTGGGAAAGCAGGACAGATGCAAAGCCAGAGCACCGTGAGATGTTCATTCAAGCCATACATGGTAAGAAAATCAAACGTGGTTTAACTATAAACTATAAAAGTAAGCAGGTTTTTTTTAACACAATGACCATAGTTTAACCACTGTAAAATAAAAAGATTAATATTAGTAATAAAAACAATTTACTAAGGTTATTCTGCCAGAAAAAAAACGTGGTTACTACACTTACACTTGATTTTAATCTTATAACAAATAGGTTCAATTTCTGCTTTTTGACAAATATTTGTGAAATTATTGTCTATTAATGCCATATACATTTGGTATATGATCATAACACTTATTCGGATTCTCTTTTGCTCCGCTCAGATATAAAGCTGACTGAATGTGGAGAGAAGCATGGACCAAAGCAAGGACAAAGTCGGCATGTCTGGAAACGGCCCATGTGCTCGAGGAATGGACAGTCCTTTAAACGCTCCCTGAAGCTCTTTGGAAACCTGACATGATTTCAATGAGAAAGCCCATGAAAAGGACTGAATTCTTGAACTTTCATAACCGCCTCCATACGAGTCGACGAGGCTTTGGATACATACTTGTAAATTTCTCTATTTATTTTTCCAAAGGAATGCTGCGAATACCGATGTTGTATTAAGTTATTTCATTATGTATTTATTTAAATAAATTTTCATAAAACTAAGCTTAAGTGGTTGTCTTCATTTTGATATTGCCATCAAAATTGATTGGATATCAATTGGTTGTGCTGTTTGAGTTTTTATACACAAACGATACAGAAGTGACAGAATGTAGCCTGACATTTTCAGGATGGTTTCAGTAGCATATTTCCGAAACTAGGCCCGGCACTTCTTGAGGGAGTGGAAATTCCCTTCTTGTCAAAGTGACTTCATTGAAAAACGTGGCGTCATTGTGTCAGGAGATAAAAGCTGAATGGAGCTGTTGTATGCCGTGGTGCTTGTTGCGTTGATGCCACGCCCGTCACCTGAAAATGCCTTAAGAAATTGATCATGTAATTTATTATTTTGAAATATGGTGGGAGTGTTGCATCGGCTCCTTTTGTTGAACTTTTTACTGAGGTTTTACATTTGCCCCTGTGAACAGGCGTGGGTGTAGAGGAGATTATCCAACGTGTGATCCACCCCGAGTACAATAAATACTGCTTACTTATCAACCTGACGATAAATTATGAGATTACAGGAAGTCCATAATCATGTCATTTTGTTCCATCTGCAATAAAAGCAGGTATTTAACACTGATTTAATCATCAATTGATGAAATTATATTGTGGGTCATATCAGGAGAATTAAAACATTAACAGATTTTCTTTTAATTCCTTACAATACCCCCTTTTCCTGTAAAATTATGTGTTTAACCAGTTTTTCTTGTAAACTTGCGGTCTTTTCAATAATTGGACGTTTTTTTGACCGTGTTTCAAATATAGTCTGTCAGAATAAAAATATGTGTTTTTCCTAGTAAAATAACATAATGTTTTAGGTTTTTCAAGAAAATGTGCTATATCTTCCTGTAATTACACGGCTTTTAACCGTATTTAAAAAATACATAAAAACTGTTTCTTACAAAGTTGAACATGTGTTTAAAAGTTCACAATCTCTGATAGCATGTGGTCTTTTGTCAGTGTATCTATCAGTACTCTAAGAAAAGTGATGTTCTCTCTCCGGTGTCACACAGCTTTACATAATTGAGTGGTCGATGCTTTGAAGTGGTATCCGGCTTCAATCAGGATCAAAGGGACACACTGATCTAAGAAGCAGCAGTAGACCCTCTTCCAGTCGAGAAATATGTCTCACTAATTCACCCCCTCACATATGAGCTTCTGACAGACTTGCTGGCTCGGTTTCAGTTTGTTTCTCTTGTGGGGCCTGGAGATCAGGTCTTGTCCGGATATCTGAACATATCCGTATACGTTTATAACACTGTAGCATAAAGCCAGCACATGTCATAGCTATTTATAGCACCTTATCTCTGATTTACAGTTTATGAGTCATAGTCAAAAGACGTTACTGATGTAACAGGAGGTTTTTACTAAAGATATGCGTTTTTATCTTTGCATGAGTTTCTTATAGTATTGAAAGAAACATTTTATCTGTTGACGATGTCCATTTATAGACAAAAATCTACATACTGTACCAACTAGTATAGTCTATTATAATCTATTATTAAACATGATAATAAGCAGTTTTTCATATAAATCTCAAGTTCTTTTTAATGTTACACTTTATGTTTCCACTAACATTCCCAATTTTCTTTACATCCAATGTAAAGAACATTCTGTAAAAAAAAGCTTGATATCTCAAATATTGACTAAGGTGATGTAAAAAATGACATATTGAAACGTGAAATCAAACTTGCCTGGTTTTCACAGACTAGGTCACTGTATGTATTCAATGTTACTAAAAACGAAACTTACATAAACTATAACACACAATATCCTGACCCTATCCTTAAACCCAAACCATCCCAGAACAACGTGTGTTTACTCAGCACTCACAACTTTCTGACCGGACCATCTTTATTAAATTAAAGAAATAAGTCTAAGGTGCCTGAGTGCCTGAAACCCCCTTAGCTGTAATAAAAGGCACTTGTAACACACTGCTTCGTGGGGTAATTTGTATTTATAAAACGATTATTCCACATACATATTAAGGTTTCATCAAATAAAGTTAAAGAAGTGATATTAAGCCTATTTAAAAAAAAATATCAGCATTTATAAATCTGGGTATTTTATAACGGCTTAGAACTCGCCTCAACCAGTCAGAGTGAAGCACCAGATTTTATAATCAATTCATTCAACTGATAATGGTTAAACAATGATTTATAAAGCACATTATATGTTGCAAAGCAATAAGATATGAGAAACAATGCCATATTTGAAAGAAAGTCCCCTTGTTAGCCACAACACACAATTGGGTAACTATTCACCATTACTTATTATTTAAGTCCCCGTGAACTGGAAGTTGTGATCGTTTTAACTCCCGCATTTCTGAAGGAAATTTCGAATAAGAAAAATAGTGCCTTTGGCTTTCGTGTTTCCCTGTGATTTGATCGGATGTGTAATAACACCCGTCGCATTTTGAAATGGAACTAGCAGCAGATATTTGAAGGGGGGGATTTAACGGATGCTCCGCCCAAGCTGTCTAACATACATCATTTAAGATAGAGAGTCACTGCAGGATGGAAGTGCAATTTCAGATTTTAACAGAAGATTATGAGGGCACACAGATTTGAAAAGAGCCACATTGATAAACTATTTACAATAAACACTGCATTAAAATTAGAATTTTTTTTTTTTTTCACTGGGACTTTAATACAACTACTGTTAACTACTGTATATAGGACACAGATCGTAACTGTATTGCATTACAAATATATCTCTTTTATTTGAATGTTGTTCATTTATTAAATATAACAAATATTGTATAGCATTATTTCCGCCTCTACTATCTGGGGTAGAATAAACAGAGACACAATGGTTGTGTTTACCTTATGTGCCTCAGACACACACATTTGTGGAAGCAGTGCGAGATTTCACATAACTAGGTGGAACCGGAGAGCGTGTATACTTAGGGATCAGAGCGGAAACATCCCATATCTAAAAGATAAGCCGCACCCACCGGGACACTTGTTTGATCCTTTAAGTCACACATTTACATGCCCTTATGAATCATTTCTGCATTGTGTTAGATTAAACATTATCGTGTAGTGCTTGATAACAGGAAATGACAGGGAATGTATATGAAATTGTAAATCTCATTCATTTGTACTGTTTAAACAAAATCACGTGAGACAATATCCTCAAAA
This sequence comes from Triplophysa tibetana, assembly GCA_008369825.1. Classification (NCBI taxonomy): domain Eukaryota; kingdom Metazoa; phylum Chordata; class Actinopteri; order Cypriniformes; family Nemacheilidae; genus Triplophysa; species Triplophysa tibetana. The sequence goes on from CM017894.1 coordinate 7,713,117, forward strand.
CTCAAGTAAACACACGTCACTCCGTGTAAAGCTCACGCCTCACGCAAAAATGACAATTCTGTCACCATTTATTCACCTTCATGTCATTTCAAACCTGTATGACTTTCTTTCTTCAGCAGAACACGAAAAAGGATATTTTGAAGAATATTTGACTTCCATTAAACTGTATGAACACAAAACCACTCAGACATTTCTCATAACTGCGGGATAACCATGATCATTTACGGTAAAGGTGTATGTTTGGAATTTACTCTGACAGTAAGCTGAGACCACACCTGAGTCATACTTTGAATTCTTTACCTGTGACCCAGAGACCGGATGGAAGAATGTGACTCTTAATGTGCCATTTATGGGACCATTAAATAAATAAAAGGGTCTCCAGTCATCTGTTGGGTTTGTGTGTATATTATATTGTCTGTAATTCTAAAATCTCCCGGCAGTTTTTATGGTCGTACTTTGGTTTTAAAGGCTGTGTGCTTAATAATAACCTGAAGATTTGCCTAAAGGAATTTTAAACATTTAAAGTCATTCTCAGAGTGCCGACTGATAATTGATTTGATTTGACAAACGGTTGACAAGTTCCTTCCTGTAAAGATTTGGCCACACATTTTCTACTAAATGTTATTGCTAATGTCACATGTGTTACACAAACTATTTATAACTATGGTTTGTATCAGGTTTGTAAATACGTTTAAATAATTTTATGTCATAAGTCATAGTATTTGAAATGAAAAGAGGTCACGCTTTATTTTAAGGTCCAAATCTCGCTATTAACAAACCATAGACTATGACTTCCCTCAATAAACTCATAATTTAATGCTTATTAATAGTTAGTATGATATTTGTTAGGTTTAGGTATTGGGTAAGATTATGGATGTAGAATATGTTCTTTATAAGTAAAAATAAACAGCCAATATTCTAATGACAAGCTTGTTAATAAGCAACTTGATAATAGAGAGTATTGGTCCGTGTACCAAAAAAACAGTTGGACACTATCTTGTTATTAAAAGTACAAGGGGAACAACATATTCATATTTATAGGGAAAGTTCACCCCAAAATGTTTTTTCTTCTATCATTTGTTCACCCTCATGTCAGTCCAAACCTGTATCACTTTCTTTCTTCGGAGAACACAAAATACGTTTTTTTGAAGAATTTTGCTAACCAAATGACCTCCACTGTATCGACACAAAAACACCGAAACATTTCTCAAAATACATCAAGGAAGAGTCATACAGAGGTTTTGAACAACATGAGGATAAATAAATAATGACATAATTTAGATTTTGGGATGAATAATTCCTGGAAAATGTCCAGTGTCAGCCAAGTTTATTTGCAGATGTTTTCTTTTTTAATCTAGTCACATTCATAGACACATTTTTTGATGCAAATCGTTTTTTAACCAGAAAAGCATTACATATTTTATTTCGCAGCTGTCTAAGCAAAAGGCAAAGTAACACAAAACTTGAGGGGCCCGGGGGCCAAATTCTCAGTAGTAAAATGACATACATGATCACTTTCACATCCGGGATCAAATTCTCAGAGAAACACTTCCTGACTCCAGGTGGAAAGTCCCTGGCACAGGTTTATTTTAATATGTTTAACCTCCTATTACTCATTCCCAGCAGTGCAGTGTCAGAATCCCTGTTCCGTGAGGTTAGAAAACTTCTACGGGGCATCTGTGGGTGTTACCGTGGAAAAACCCGGATCAATTGCTGCAAACCCCAGCCAAATTCACACTGTACACCCTGCGGTATAAAGCAATTACAGATCACATTATGGTTTGATGATCAAGGATTACAGGTCTGTACAAAAAATATAATCATATTGCAGTAAATAGGTCAGTTGTGCATACATTAGATTGATGGATTATATTGTTGGAGGCTGTAATTGTATATTTCACACGTGAATACACATGTGCACACACCCACACGCATTCAAAAGGAGAGCCAGCACCTCCTTTCCTTTTCCGACACCCTCATCCTGCTCTTTGGTTGGGAATGTGGTGCACCTGTGCTGAGAGCAGCTGTTCCTTTTCTTATGAATCTGTGATTTATGTTGGCACTGTTTAACTTGGGCTCGGCTGTCCTGTACTGGTGAAAGCGTAGGAGGTATTTTCTCTTTAGGGGTCCAGCCGCAGAGGATGTGATGCATTGTCTCTTTGATACAATAGCCTGTCTATGTATCTCTGCTTTGTTAAAGTGTGAATAGAGGTCTGCACGTGTGGGTCGATCTTTTCACTGGCTGTACATGAACACATGATGTACAGATCTACAATACAGCTCAAGTGAAAGTTTGAGTGAAATTTTCATTTGTCATTTATCCACATGACTGTGAAACTTCCCAACGGGATGGTAACGGGACATTCGGCGCAGTTCTGTTGATAAAATAATCGTATTATCCAGACAATGCAATTTCTATTCTGGGATTGATTGTTTAAGCACAGAGTGTTATTTGTTACACAGTGAGTGACCACATGGGATACTGAAAATATATTCTTCCCATGGTCAATAGTAAAAAAGTATGTAAAAACATTTAGTGTTGCTGACAACATTAGAAAATGTTTTACACTTTTTTTCAAGTTTAAGGACATTGTTTTATTGAAAATGATTATTACAAACTATATTATCAGCCAAATTTGGTGCAAATTTCTTTATTTGATCAATCACCTATAAAATATATAAATATTTGTTTAAAATACAGGAACTTTTAATGTGGTCTTAGACATTTGAATACCATTCTTCACTAAAAAGAATACAATGCATATATAACAAACTTCAGAATCTATTCATTTGTGCTAATGGATGTGAATTTTGTCTTTTTGTGTCAGTTAGCATGAATTTTTTCCTTGTCACTCAGCACTACTTTAAATATCTATACCATGTGTATTTGGAGAGTTTGTTTCCAAAATTAGAAAACTCTGTTTTTTATTTTTTCAAAAATCTTGTTTCACTATTGTGCATCCCAATTATTATCAATAAAACTGCAGTTGATTTGTTTTGATTTAATAACTCAAAGAATACTGCTAACTGCCACAATAAAACAAAAAGATTTTTCTAAATGATCTCAAAATGATCTCATTTTGGAACCGAACTCCTCATATATACTGTATATATATACATAAACTGATATTTGTACAATTTTTTCAAGGTGGCTAAATCCACCTCTCCCCCACCCAAACCTTAACATCACAGTCGCAAAGGCTAATTTTGCTAAAACCCACACATTTTTTATGAAATTTATGAATTTATGAAATTTTTGTAAAACACACAAGTTATACGGTACATTTAGGTAAAACGCACAAATTTTATGAGGTGCAAATCAACAATCGCCCCACCTGTAACCGTAATGTCACAGGGGCAAAGTCAAATCATAACAAATGAAATTGTACAAATGAGATTGTACAAATTCACGTGAGACAAATGAGTCAACTCGTAAAATATGTACAAATTCTCATTCGATTGTGTTGGTACATACAATGTTTATAAATATACAAGATAATCCTTTTTAAAATGCGTCAATTGAAAGTCGTGTTGAGTGACATGAAGAAAGGGGAAATTTGTGTTCATAAACACAAATAAATACATTCAATTCTGTAACAACAACATTGCGTGTCACAAATTCCCTGTTTTGAATAACATGAACCCATTTCTTTTACAAATAATCCTGAGCATAGACAAACCTAGACATCCACCATACTGAAAGAGTAAGAGTAAAAAGTGGAGTTGTGTTTTTTTCTCAATAAACATTTCTATTTATGTGTCTGTAAAACACTTTTGCTTGATACAAGATGGCCACTAATGTTTACATACTATTCATCGGTCAATGTGGTGTCTGTCTGTGATCTTGAAGGCCTTTATTCTCGCAGGTGTTTGAGTACGGTTGGAGGAGGACGCTTTAAGATCTGGATTGGCCAAACATACTGTCAACCAGCAACAATCTTTAATTCATCTGCTCTATTAAGAACCAGTGTTAGTCATTTCATTGGCATGCATGATTCCTGAGTGTGTATCTACTTGGTATCTACTTAAGATGATCAAGTCAAATCCTGAAGCTCTTTCAGTAGATGGTGTTAATGAGACAAGAGAAGCTCAGAGAGGCTCCAGGAGACGTTTGGGGTTTGCAACCTCAATGGGCTGGAAGTGTTCAGGGTCGGTCTATCCTTTCTATTGTCCTCTGTTGGTGCCGCTCATGTCTCAAGTCTTGGAAAAAGTGTGAGATTATATTACATACACATACATGCTCAGTCAAGTATCCCGACCCTGGCACATAGATCACTGTATATGCTACACCCCCACAGCTGTGCCAAGACGGCAGGGTCTTGTTTATCATGCCTACTCCAGCTGTCCAGAAGGACAACTGCAAGCCGAGGACAAAACAGAAGGGGAGACATGAACAGGAAGAGGAAATGTGAGCAAAGCAGGATAAATACAGAGAGGTGAAAAGTGGGGGTTGAGTTACTGAACACTCCACAATTGATACATATAAATAACACATGATTTAGGAAAAATTTGTATTTAACTTTCAAACCATTTTTATGTATTTATAGATGCGGAAAAATTAAGAGACAAAGACCATTTTCAGTTTTTCTGAGTAACTCATTAATAAACAGTTTATTATTCATAGGTATGTGTTTAGGTCCAATTATCATTTTTGTTTCATTCTCTGAACTACTATCAACATTTCTACCAAATTTCAAACCAAAATATTGTTTCTGTTTGCATTTTTTTGCAGAAAATGAAAACTGGAGAAACCGGTTAAAATAACAGGTAAGATACTCTGTATGTTGTCAGACCAAGAAAATGATTTTGAAAATGAATCAATTTTGAGAAATACAACAGTCATATTTGTACGTGTATTTAGGATTTTTTTTGTGATGCCATGAATTTTATCACAGTTGTTTTGTCATGCCTTCAGTCTTTCACATTGTTGTTGACTGACTTTGTCACTTCTGAGTTTTAATTTGTTATGTTAAACAGACACTAAACTGGAATGGCCGCATTACATCTAGAAATGCTTGTTAAATAAAAAAATTCTTCGCGACTGTATATAATGTGTTGAACATTACTTCAGGAAACATCAAACTTCATGTATTAAGGTAATGGAGTTTAGTTAAGGTCACCGTGAGTTTTGTTGCATAACCCAATGTCATTTAAGTTTGCTTCCCAGACCTGTCCGGACACGCTACTTTACAATCTTTGAAAACTCCCTGGAAATTATTAGTACCTTTATGTAAAAAAGTCCCACATTATTATACTTCCTGTTGTGGTGCAGTGGGTTCAGATCTGAGATCGTCACAAGTTCCTGAAAGATGAGATCCATGAGCTATTGAAACTGTGCCATTGAGTTGACACCCATGTTACATCAGTTCATCTTAAATAATTATTTTGTATTAATAAAATGTATATAGGGTTGTGCGATATTTGGGTGGTCTATACCAACCCTGATGCAGGCAGCAATACAATATAAATAGTTTACGGTGGTCTTTGTTATAAACACTTGCCCTATCTTAGTTTGTATTTCACTTAGATTCAAGAATGTGAACATGATCAAGTGCAAAGGAGGCCTGCAGATTCTTAGATGTCCCCGTAGGGTTCCTTTACCGGTCACTTCTTTGAAGACTGTGCGGTGTGTCTTCGCACCAATCTTTGCTAAATACCTAAGAGTGTAGCAGCCGTATTGAATTTCCTTCATTTGTAAATCATCCTTACTTTCGACTTACAAAGGACCACGCGATAAAAAACCCTTTCAAGTTCTCCCCACCTTCCTTTCGATTGCGCCACTTTGCCCTTGAACAGACAACTGTTGTGATTAACAGATAATTAAGATCGCACCAGTCAAACCTGCACCTGAATAGATCTGAACACCTGACTCATCCCATTTTCAAGTCAAAACCTATGCCGTGTTCCATTTAAAGTCGGATGTGGGATCGTCCTGTTTGATGTCTCCGCCATACAATCTTTGCAGTTGTTTGACTGTCAACAAAGATGTCTCCTAGAAACCAGTTTTCGGAGGATAAACAATGCAATTCCGCCATTTCACAGGTGTATAAATAATATTATTATTGTCGTTTATAATAATAATAATTATTATTATAAATACGTTATACATATGTAATAAATATGTAATAAATATGTATAAACTGAGGTTTTGATTAGTTTTTTGGACTGATTTTTTGTCATTTTTATAGCCAAGCTTATTATTATTACTATAATGAATAAAAATGCATATTTACAGTATTAATATAGACTACAAACTACCAAATAAAATAGAATGGTAACACTTTTCTTGAAGCTGCATAATGCATTATAAAAGTAGTTTTAACGCATTGTAAAGCACCTTTTAATGCATTGTAATGTGTTATAAATAATTGTTATTACAGTTTATACATTATAACACTTAGCAATTCATTGTTATACTACACATTTTAAATTGGTTGTAATTCTTTACAACTACATATAATGCGTACAACACACATTATGAATAATTATAATGTATTTTACCCTTTAATAACTCTTTATAATGCATTATACATACCTGTTTCAAAGAAAGTGTTACTAAAAGATTTTCTTTTGTGAAATAAATTAGACAATTTATGAGTTCAAACAATGCACCGTTCTTTTGACCTTTATGATTCTGGGTGTGTTGTCATGACTGTGCATCTCATCTCAGTGTCAATCTTCCAATGCAAACATTGAAGCAATTGCAGGCGTGTGTTCATCAACAAGATCTGACAGGCTCCGTTCAGTCACGACTCAATATTACCCTCGAGACAGGTCACAGCGCTCTGTCGGAAGCAGACGGGATGAACATCATGGCCATGAACACACAAATGTGGCTTTGTTTTTCACGACCGCTCTTTCTCATCTTGCGGTGCTTTATAATGTGGCCAGCTGACAGACTGGATTCCAAGACTTTGCAAGAAATATGTGTTTAGAAGAAATAGTTTGCGTTTTAAGAAATGCAAAGTGATGTTTGTAATGCTAACATGCTGGATCCTGAAAACATTTCCACACTGCCTGAACGTGAAAGGCTAAATACAACAATATCACCACACCTGCAGACAGAAGAGTTCAAATTCTCAGCTGCTCATGTATCATTTTCTTTCTGTCACACGGGTCATTTCATATGATTAATACAGCGCTGCTTGATAAAAGCCATTTTCAACCACAATCTCATTCATCAGAGGTCCTGGAAAATGTGCTAAAAATAATCAAACAAGTTTCAAACCAAAGTTTGACCTTGCAGCTGTGCAATCTGAAAAGTAGATAAACAATGTAACATAAAACAATGATACCGTTACAATGTTTTTCTGCATTCTGTATAAAATTCTGTATTTGGGGAATTCTGTGAAAATGTCAACTTTACCATGAAAGAATTAAGTTTATACCAACAGTTTTACTATACAGTTAGCACAGCACAGAGATGAGCATTTGGTGGTTTAAATTCCCACGTGAGGTCTCTTTTCAAGATTTTATAGCATTGTTTTATTTTTAGTGTGTTTTTCATAGTCAGGTAAATACCATTTTCAGGATTATCAAATCCATAACATTACATATTCCTCATAAATAGACACATGAAATTGTGAATAAAGCAACTTTTGTATGTTCTATAAAGAAGCATCACTTCTCCATTTATTGGGTATTATTGATTAATGTTTGTGCATTTTAGTTCACAGAAATCCTACAAATATTGCTGTCCCAAAAAAACGTGTCCTTTTTTGTCAAAGTTTTGTTTTAAATATATATTTTTTCCTAGACTGACATTTTTATGATGTTTAGACTCTATCAACATGGGTTTAGTAAAACAATATATCAATAATAAATACATTCTCTGATCATTTTGTCAAGTCCCTACCGCAAAATGTCACGTCCACAACTCTGGAATTGCCCATATGGGAATTATATGGAAAATGTTAACAGTAATAATTTCTGTACGAAACGTTGTATTGCAGTGTGGTTGCTGTGCCATTTAAATTATCTCTTGATGGTTCAGAATAGTTTCTAGGTGGTCAACATTCAAGTCTTTGATAATCTAGACATTCTACAGTAGATATAACTCGGGTGCTGTTTGCAATGCAATTGTTAACGTGTTAAAACATTAATGTGTAATAGTTCCTGTTACACCTAAGAAAAAGGACAATGAAAGTCAAAAGTGCCGCGGAACTGTTTGTTTACAAGCATTCTTCCAAATATCTTTCTCTGTGTTCATCAGAACAAAGACATTTATACAGATCTAACAATTTAAGGGTGAGTAAATGATGACAGAATTTTCATTTTTGGGTGAACTGTCCCTTTAAGTGCTTCTGTAGACATGCTGAACGGATAACGAATATGTCGTATATTGTGATTCATAATAGAACGGAGAGCATTAGTTATGTGTGTGCGCAGTGTTTCTCATCCCTGACCCAGTGAACATGTCGAGGCTTGACTGTGTGACGCCTCCCTGTGCTCTGTAATCCGAGAGGGCTGGAGGGAAGCTCACGTTGGGTAATTACTGGGCAAACATCCGCAAGAACAACCCAAACTAGTCTGTGCCTTGTCTACTCGACACACCTAGGTCTGTCATTATAGAGCCATGATCTCTCTCATCCTTCTTTTGGCTTTCGGAAATGTCAATCCATATGTTTGATGTTTATCTCCAACCACCGTATGTCTTAAACATAAACAACAATTCTGGTCATATTATTTGAATCTGGAGAATTTATGATTTTTGGTGCGTTTGGCAGTTCAGTTCATTAGTCTTAGTATTTGTGTGGGTGGGGGAAAAGGAAACAACAAAAGGGAATGGAATTTAGAAATCAGATTCAATCCCACATTACCCACATGAGCACCAATGATCAACATGTCAGAGCAGATTTAGTAGACTGCATCTACAATATTTATGAGATTTAAAAACTTTGAGGTTTAGGTTAGTCATCTAACAACTGACTATTTGATCGTTGAGGCTGACAAATCAGTTATCTGTAAAAATTCTTACATCATTTACCCATCTTCATGTCGCACCAATTCTGTATGACTTTCTTGCTTCTTCTTTGAAGAACGTGTTAAAACTGAACCCTATTGATTTCCATTGTATGAACACAAAACCACTGGGACATTCCTTAAAATATCTTCATTTGTGTTCCACAGATGGTTTTGATGACACGAGGAGAATAAATGATAACAGGCTTTTAATTTGACTGTCAGCATTTCAAAACCTCTGAGAAGCTGTTAAAAACACACTGGTCCATTTTAAAACTCTAACTTTGTACAAATTGTTCCAAGGCCCTGTGTTGAAAACTCATCTGCTTTTGTAGGAGAACCAAAAACCATATCAGCCATGAGCCACAACACCACCGTGTCCCATTATAAGCTTTCAACAAGCGATATCAACTCAACATTCCCTTACTCACTGTCCCGAGAAGATCCGCTGAATCATTGAATGGGACACTGTGTATCCGGTGTCTGCATGAATAGAGACATGGAGACAACACAATCACATTCCAGACAGCAGATATCCAAACGCACAACTACACAGAGAAGATCCCAACTGAACAAAAGCTCTTAACAGGCCTTGAGATTGGAGATGTGCCAGGAGCATCTAGAAACCCCTTATAAATAAAGATGTGACAGCAAGTCTTAAAGGTGCTGTGTGATATTTAGGAGGATCTATTGACAGAAATGCAATATGATATATATAACTATGTGTGTTCAGAGGTGTATAAAGACCTTACATAATGAATCATGTTTTTATTACATTAGAATGAGCTATTTCTGTACATACACAGCGGGTCCCTTACATGGAATACTCCATGTTGTTTCTACAGTAGCCCTAAACGGACAAACTTCTCTACATAAAGCATTTCGTAAATACCTATTCTCCTTTGGAAAAGAAGCGAAAATGTGAGACCCCCCATAGAGCTTCCAAAGGGAGGGGTGGAGTGAGCCGTTGGTTGCAATTCACAACCTCACCACTAGATGCTTTCCTAAACCCTCACTTGGCTACTTTTACCTAATAGTTTGTCCAAATAAACAAAATCTCGACACATCTTTATAATAAATAAATCTGTTGTTACCTTCTTAAAAAGGCAATATTGCGAAGCTCCAAAAAGCACATACATCCACTACTAAAATAAACCACAATAAAACGCTTGTGAAAAAACCACGTTTTATATTTTGAGCTTATTTAGCATTCGCAACAACACGCATATATGACAACTTTTCACAAGAGTCTGAAAATAAAGAGATTCAATGTACTTTTTAATATAAAATGATTTGGGTAAACCGAAGTTAAAAAGCAAATAAAATGTAACTTTAGTGATGTATGTAGTAATATATGAGTATTTGAGAACATTTTTTTCTTAATAGGCCTGTGACCACTGTAAATATAACTTTAAAAATATCTGTATTAAACTTGAATGTTGTTTTTTGCAACCCAGAGGTTATAAATTAATTTATGTTGGGTTGTTTTAACCCATGTCGGATCACAAGAAAATCTGGGTTAATTTAACATAACGGTTGGGTTGTGCAAGCTCTTTAAATTCAGATGGATTCACGAGGATAGGCTATCAACAACACATCTGTATCTTTAATGTTGTAGTTGACCTGTGGACTCCGCTATTACAATGGTTTTTAAAACAATCTTTACACCTAGAGTCCTCGATGTGAAAGGCCTTTACCATGGAAAGCTCTTATTGTTTGAGTGGCTTCCACAAAAAAGAAGCCCACTTATGCTCGGACAAATGGACACATTACACTAAAGGACGCATTTATCCTCATGTTTAGTTGTCCCGAGAATCCCATTACACATCTGTGGGAGGAAGGAATTCTTTTGTGTGAAGTCCAGCACACATGTGACCTAATTAGACCCTGCGTTTTCCAAGCGCTTCCGTCTGCCCCCGCGCACATCCCAGCACAAAGGTCCAGTATGTGCGCCCACTCTCAGATATGCGGCCTGTAGGCCCGGGGGCGCCGACAGAGCTACCGTCCTCCTTCCTGGACTCGTCCACCACTGTGACGGGTCAAGGCACAGCTCAATGGGCGTTAGGCAAACTATGGAATGAATTTATTAGCGCAGGATCGCCGTGAAAACAATACACAAACAGTGAGTAAGACACCATCAAACGGATTCAACCCTGGAACAAAGGAACGTCAAATCTTATCATAAAACAAATGAATCACATATGAGATATTGATTTAAAATAGAGCTCGTGTCCTAAAGCAGGGGTGTTTTGATCGCTTGAAGTGGATCGCTGAGTCATATACGCCCAATGAAACCACACCCAATCTGGAGGCATTCTGTACATTCATAGTTTCCACGGAAATATTAGCTGGTGGGTTGAAATGGGATGGCTTTCATTTGGGTTGTCTTTAACCAGATCAGTCAGTCGACCGTAAGTGCTTCAATTACAAAGGTCTGAATTTACTCCACACAGAGGAGGAAGGAAGGGGATTTTCTCCAAAGCATGCCCCGGGAAGGTCTGCTTTAATAACCAAAGGAAAAGTCCAGAGAAGGTCTTTGAAAGAGAAAAATGAACTTGTCTCCTCTCTTGTAGGATGTAACATATAGGGATAAAGGGATAGTTCACTCACTCTCAAGTCATTCCAAACCTGTATGACCTGTATACGACTCTTTCGTCTGCAGAACAAAAAAGAAGATATTCTGAAGAACGTTGGTTACTGAACAACATTGACCCCTATTGACTTCCACTGTATGGACACAAAAGAGACATTCGTCAAAATTTCTTCTTTTGTGTTTCACAGATGAAAGAGTCCTATACAGGTTTTTAAAGAAATGAAGATGAATAAGTAATGACAGATTTTTTCTGAACTATCTATTTAAATGCATTTCTTTAGGTGCACATCAGTGTTTCAAAGACGACAACGTGACAAGTGGAAATGTAAAACTTTACTGTGGTGCTGAAGTTTGCAACAATCATTGACACAGTGAACTGTTCACATCTCACTCGTTTCAGTCACTAGACATTTAACTGAGTGGTCTGTAAAAAACGAAAAAGTAAAACGAAATTTATAAAACGGTCAGTTCTGGTCCTTGATTCTGATTGGTTGAGAATAGTTCTAAGCCGTTATAAAATACTCCCATTTATAACTGCTGACCGCATTAGCCTAAATATCTCTTTATTTACTTTATTTAATGAAACCTTGAGATGCATATGGAAAACCGTTTTTAAAGCAATAAGCCCCGAGAAGCAGTGTGTTACGACGAGTGCATTTATAACAGCTAAGGGGATTTTAGGCACTCTGCTTCACGTCATGCTACCATGTCCTTAGGCCGTGTTCAGACTTGACTTCTTTTTTGGCAAGAAAAAGTTGACAAAGGCGCTATATTAGTAAAAAAAAGCTGGCAGCGTTTGGTTACGAATAGGAGCCGAACGCCATGACTTCGGAGGCGGCGTCTGTGCACGAAGGCAGCCCAGAGAAACATATAGGCAGCGTAACGGAAGTCTATTTGAATTGTAAACAGAGAGCGTCTTGCAATAACAAATCACTTATTTGAAAACAACAATGCTAATTTCTCACTAGAAATGCATTCAGAATTTGTTGAAAATGAAACAATGTATTTATGAAAAACTATGCCATTTTATGTTTTCGAGCTTGAGCCTTCTCGACCAATCACATACCACGCATGTAAATTATGTAGTGACAGGTCTCTGTGATTGGTAAGCTGTAAAAAAGGAGCTTGATTTAGGATATTTTTCAACCTTAAAAGACGTTCTGAGCTGCAGAATAAGACGCCGGCGCTGGCGTTTAGAAAAGCGCTCAGGAAGTTTTTTTTAAATCTTGTTAAAACCATAGGATTACAATGTATAACAGATGCTAGCAGTTTAAAAAAAGATGTCGGGTCTGAACACGGCCTTAGCTGTTATAAAATGTGACCCACTGCTTCTTGAGGCTTATTGCTTTAGTCGCAATAGCTTGGTTTCTATTATGACTTAAAAGCGCAAGCATCGTTCAAGCACAAATTTCCTTTATGAATCCTGCATGGGAAGTTTTGTACGCTGAACATACAGTAACTTTAAATACAACACAAAACCAAAGGGAAAGCAATTTGATGCTCGGCTAAACTTGATCCCAGAAAACCTGAAAGAACGAAGTCTTTGTAAATCAACAGAACTGATCAAATAAATACATTCTCAATTTCATTCAAAATATATACACTTGAACTTTGTCCATTCATCCATCAGTGACGTGAAACTTCTCAGAAGGCCGCGAGTGTCAGGATGAAGACTGGCCTTTTGCTATGAACATGAATGTTATCTCTCATTCTATCGATTTCACCTAAATCTACACAACACATTTGGTGTCAGAGTGTTTTTCACTATGTAGTGTACAATCGAGTTTGTAAACATTTACTCTTTCTAGTACTGAACTACACAGAAACACTGTTTTGGTAAAATAATAACGCACAAATGTTTTGTGTGGTGAGACGTTTACCCAGAAGCATGAAGTATAGCACTGGCGGATGTCAATTTACCTTTTCTTTTTCATTTTTTTGGCATCAATATTAAGGCCCAGTCTCTTAATGGAAGAGGAGGTCCAGAACAACACACGCACACACAAAAGATACATCCATTCTTCAACTTCTTCAACCAATATTGCGGAAGGGAAGTGCGCAGGACAGTTAAGGAGAGTGGTGGTGCAGCGTTTAACCACTCTAAAATGATTATCCGTTTTTTTATATTAATAAAAAAACAAAACAAAACAAGAGTCTTTTTCTCTCTGATTGAAGTGCTTTAGTGCTTGATGGTGCGGATACGACAGGCAGGAACATCACGGCGGGGCATTCAGGGGCTGTGTGACGGTAATGGTTTGGCTGTTTATTGCTAGGTGATGGTCGCTAGGTGACATCTCAAGTGAAGACGTAGTTGATGAGGAGCTGGAAGAACAACAGCATGCAGAGGATGAGACAGTGGCGACCGCTCAGAGTCTTGCTCTCCTCCGTCGTCTTGTGCTGCGCTATCTGACGACCCAACGCGCTCAGGTTTCTACAGATAAAAACATGAGAAAATGTGTTATTATTATTCATCATTTTCCATACAGTTAAGATATTTAAAAAGGCAATTTATAACTTTTCCTCAATATTGCTTTATGCTTTCGGATAAAATATGAATTTTCAATTAGGAGATACTTTATTAAACCATAGTTTAGTTTTGTAAATTGGCTTTGATTTTTTTGTGTATACTTTAACTTTAGTTAAAGATCGGGTAACATGCTATTTCATGCATTCTGACTTTTTCACAGTGTTGAACATGCTGGCTTCTCATGCTTGACAACGGCCTAGCTTGATGATAGTTACGAATAGTTGGAAACATTTTGTAAGTGCTCAAATGAACGAAATATATTACACTGCCCTAGTGGTTTTTAAATATTTTGCTGCAAAAAAGTTATAAACTAAATATTTTTTTAAAATGTTGTTATATGCTTTTGCCATATTATTACAATTTTTTATTTTGCTTTATACAATATATATTACTTTTTATTTTACATTTATGCATTTGGCAGACGCTTTTATCCATTGTTTTATCCTATACATTTTACATAGGCATTTGCAATCCCCCAGGGATCGAACCCACAACCTGCATTGTTAACGTAATTCTCTTACCACTGAGCTACATTTTAGTTTCTGTTTATTTAATATTCATATTTTTAATTTTCTGTTGCATATAAAACATTACATTTTAATTGTATTTTTTATACTTTTTCATAATCATTAATTTTCAGGCAAAATGTAATATTTTGACTAGTTTATGTTTTTCCAATATTTTTTAGGCTAATATTTAATTTGATTTCACTCAGACACGTTTGCAAGTTATTTTTAGTAAACTAAAATAACCTTGGTATGCAAACACTGTAGTCCATTAAAATGAGTTTCACCGTCTTAGAGGTTAAACAAGAATTAAAATGCTTGTGAATTTTGTTTCAAGTTTAAAGAATTGTATTAATCAAGTGCCGGGATGCCCCTCCAGATTTTCTTGGGCCCCTCCAAAAATATCCAGAAAACAAATTAATTAATTTTAATTCAATTAAAACTATATGAATAAATATGTAACAAATACTTATTTTTAAAATCTATTAAATAATGATCTGTCAATTTAATCATGCTAATTTAAAAAATGATACGTGCAATAAATATGTGATTTCCCCCAGTCGAGCCGATCTGGTACAGATACTGAAGACAGTGATCCTGTAAAACACAAAGTGTACTTGCCTCTGTATGTCCTGCTGTGTTTTCTGTATAGCTGCCACAGAGGCTTCTATGAGGGCGATGTCCTTCACTTCTTTAGTGCATCTGGCACACTGATTCATAAAACCTGATTCAAAACAAAATCAAACATACAGAAAACAATCTTAAATACCTTAATACACTTCAATTGCTCTTGCTATAAAAACAAGTTAACTCAAATCTATGACTTTAATGACATATAAATATCATTTAAGAGGAGGAGGAGGAGGAAGATAATGGCGGATGTTTTGTTTTGAAGAGCTTTAATTGAAGGATTTGGTGTTTGGTGTGTGTAGGTTGTTTAATGTGGGAGAGCAGTTTTATTTTAAATCACAAGCATTGACCTAGTAATACATTTGATCTATTAAGCTGTGAACATTAACATGAATCATACTGTTTTCAAACCGGATTAGTGTTTGAATAGACATGAATGTGCACATTTCTATACGAGAGACATTTCCAAACGGTCGATTATTTTTAAGCCGTTAATAAGGATCTCATTAATAAGCTTCCATTCTATACCGGCTCATACATCGGATTGGATTAGCCAAGAATTTCAATGATACCATGCTTTTAATTGTTTGTTGTTATATTACATCCGAGTTATATGTGCTCATGGTGCGTGTGTGTGTGATGGACGGATGTCTTGCCTTCATTGTCAGATGACTCATGGTTGGGTTCTGGTGTGGTGCTGCTGCTCTCTGTGTTCTGACTGCAGCTGGAGGGCTGGCTGCTTGATTTCCTGTGCTTTCCATTCACCCGCACCTGACAAACACACATTAGTCAACAAATTAAACATACGCCCTTACAAGACATACTAGAATCATATATAGGAATCATCTTATGTAGGTGCGTCACACCTTCTGCTGTCCGGCCCAGTTCTGGCTGTAAGAGAAACTGTTTAGCTGCCGTTGCGACTTCTCTTTGGTCTGGATGATGCCGTCCTTCTCGAACTGAACCAGACAGCGATCCAGATCCCATGGCTTAGTGCTGAGGAAAGAAATAGTGCAACACATCAAACACATCTTAACCATCCCTGATGTTTAAAATCAGCAAATTTCCTATGACGTGATACTGTATGCCAAAGTCATTATGCCAAATAAGTAGTATGTCTGAAACCTAGACGGTCTACTATTTCCGCCGAGATAAACACAATGGAAACATGGCGGATGAAGTCCTCTGCAGGACTGCGATTCTACATTTTCGGCAAATTCATATTATAATTTACTGTTTAGCAAATTGTGTTTTATTCCTGACATTGTAAACGTACTCTGCATATCTGTAGTGCCATTCACTGGGGTCGATGTTGAATGTGAAAAGTCGTGGGTTCCAGGGTCGGTCGCCTCGCTCTCTGGCTCCCTGCCGCTGGGCTTCTTCCAGTACAAATTTCTCCTGGGTGGCTTTGTTTTGGTCTTTTTCGTTTATTGCTTCGGTCACATGATGCCACAGCCTGCGGAAATAAAACAACAACGATTTCGCCATCAGGGGTTAAATATCTTAGAAAATCAATTGTTATGTAATCACATTATGGTTTACATGACTAGCCGATGTGATAAAGCATAAACCACACATTTGAAATCATGTCTGATGATGCATCTCCATACAGTGGTTGATTTCAAATGTGAATATTGGTAAAAATTAATGTATAACTTGTGGTTTGCATGCTTAACAATATGGTCAAGATGTATATTTTCCCGGAACACTTTTTTATATACATTATTGAACACCTATATAAAATCATAATATATGAATACTGAATAGAAAAAACGAAAAACTAAATAAAAAATTTAAATAAATTAAAAATTTAAAAATGCGTACAGTGAATCCATCTCAACTCTAATTTGATTGTAAAGATATGTTTTTTATATATAAAAATATATTATATATTAATAATAATACATTATAAATATAAATTAGTTCAAGTTTAAAAATGAAATGTTTTACTTATAGATCTATAAAATAATAACACAAATAACACGCACACACACACACTATACTAATACTAACACTATACTTAGTATACTCACACTAACAATTATTATTCTGTACATTGCAAATCTTAAATTCAGTAAAGTAGGATTTGAATGGTTTGCTTTGGTCACTCTGGTTATGAACTGATGTACCTGGCAGACTCAAACGCCTCCTGCTGGTCCATCTGAACCACCTGTCTCTTCAGTCTGTTTCTCCTCACATCTGGACTGGGGTTCCACAGCACCTCCTGCTGGCCAGTCTTCTTCTCAATCAGATGCACTTTATTATCCTGCAGAGACATTCAGATTTTTACCTTTTAATCATTGGGGTTTTAAGCTGTGTGCCATTGTTTTCCCAAAGTTTCCTGAAGCAGATTAACAAAATTCCACCCCATCTTGTATTTTTCATTAGAAAATGGACACCTTTGGTCCTGGGTATTGCTTGATCTATTGCCATAAATACACAATAGTATAATTTATAATAAATATTATTTCACTATAGTAATTATAATAAAGGCACCCAAAGCATTTGCCTTATATTTTAAACGAATAATAAATCCTACAATTCTGTTTCTTACTGCTCAAAAGGACACTTGTAAGACTTCCTGTCCACATCTTTCTGTACACTTGAAATGAAGTGTTCTGTTACATAAAGCATAAAAGATATTCTTACCCAGTGCCCATCTACCGTAGCCAGAACATCTTCCCCCATACGGATCTTTCCAGAAATCTGATTGACGTTGCAAGAACTGCCAAGAAATGGCTGCGACGGAGATAGAAAGACAATAGTTGTAATCTTTAAATATAAAACAAATGAGGTACGAATCAAAGACTGAAAACATACCTTCAGTTTGAATTCAAGTTCTGTGTAACATTGTGTTTTTTCGCACTCAATGGTAATTTTTCCACCGAGCTCCAGTGTCATTGTTCCATACAGGATACCTGTAGAAACATTTCAATTATTAATAACGTTTATGTACAATATTAAGACATAATTTAAAGGGTGACGCTTTTTTGATTTCAGTCACCTTTACAGTGAGCGTACGGCATTGTAATAATATATTCTTCGTCTCGGTTTAGAAACAACAGCCTGGCTTTTCCATCCAGAATTGCAGACAGTGAGTTTCCTTTATTAACAGCAAAATGATTATCAGCACCACACATGAGAAGCATATAGCTGATATATTGAAAAAAGCTTTGGGATAGTATTTAAGCTGCATAAAAGCGGTAACTCACCGTAAAATTTGGATTTGGCCATAATGCTTCCGCTGATACAGAATCCATCCTTCTTATTGCTGATGTAGAAAGCTGAAACTGGTGGGTGATGAGAAACCTGAAAGGGAAAATGAATAATGAGCAGGTTACCATATTTTTTTGTATAAACAGTACATTTTTACTTCAAATAAAGACAGATGATCATGATGGAAGATCCAGAGAAAGGCTTTATGCTGGCCTGTTTTGAACTATATTTATAAAACGTGTTGGTAATGAATTTCATTGTTGGACATTTACAATGTTTTTATTTTTTTTAACAAGAAAGTGCATTGTATGTGTGTATTAGTGATGGAGCGATATTGTTTTTTTTAAACAGATATCGATTATTTGCATGTTTGTGTGCCCGATACCCGATATGCAGAACAGATATTAATTTACTGTTATACTTCTGTTTTTAGACACACCGATTACAACACAACTGAACAAACTATTTTATTTAGAACAATCACTGCCTCCTTGCATACAGAGCAAAACATTTGCATCTATACACCAATAAATAGAGGTCTCTGAAAAAGTTCAAATAAAGTGCACTGTTACTCAAGTGTCTTTGTTCAAAAAAGAAATAATTCAACCAATGTAAAAAAAATAAAGAAAACGCAAACACTTCACCAAACTCATTGGTAGGGACCGAGGACTCGCGCACACACGGAGCTCATTGAGAAAGAGCATCAACTCGCATCAGACAGATCAGGAAAGAGAGAAGACGAGGAAGCGCTGTTTTTATCATCATGTGACGCCGAATAAGTTTATGCATTGTATGAGAAACACTGATGGAATAATACATTGTCATGAAAGTAACAAACAAAACGGAATATAAATCATTGCATATCTCAACTGGTATGTTAGGTTAATAATATATTTGTCAGTCTTATTAAATACCTGCGGACAAATATATGCATTATATATTTATATATGCAATTACTAACGTGACATTCAAACTGAGATCGGTTGTAGAGATAATACACATTTAAATGTTTATTAGTGAAATAATAATAATAGTTGATGAAAGTATAACAAAATAATCTAAGCTTATTATTAAAGCAAGTGAGTATACATAACCTGTGAATGCTTTTGTTTTTGTTGCGTCTCCCCTCAGAGGCCCTGCTGCAGTGACGGTCCTGCACGCAATTCTCTAAACGGCCACAAGATGGCGGAGTTTATCGGTGAATCCGATATTAGAAAACAGATACCCGATGTTGGGAAATTGATTAAATATCAGGAAAGTATCGGAAATCTCTAGAGCATATTTATGATTTCTTTTTGGAATAATTGTTACTCAAAGTAAAAGTGATGATACATAATCGTGCGAGTTAATGTAAAAGTGTGCTTCAGTTATATAGTTCAGTAACCAGCTTTTATTTTTAAATTTGAATGTTTCTGCAAATCTAAAGCTGTGTTCACAACAAACACAAATTGCGCTCCTCACTCTTTATTACTTGAGGAAAGTTCATCCTTTCGCGAGCTGACAAATATTTTGTATGTAAAAACTTTGTATGTAATTTAATCGTGCAAATCGTTTAATTTGTGTTTGGTGTGAACTCCCCATAACATTTTTATTGACATATTGATAACTTACCAGCATTGAATCAAATCGAAATTGTAATCGAATCGAAACCATATAAATAAGAATCTAATTGAATCGCCAAATTGGTCACCCAGCCCTAGTATTTAGGCGCACCTATACAGAATGATGCAAACCAGAAACAACCAAAACGTGGCCACGAATATTGTAGAGGTAAATGTCTAAATGTGGTTAAGTGAAAAAGGGCTAATGATATTTTCATTATAACAGATGCTTTATTTGATATTTTGTTATCTTGTTCACTAATATTAATACATTTTAATGATCTTGAATGTTGTTCATTCATTTATGGTGTAAAAGACTAAATATATCCTGGCGGTTCTGGATTCTCACCTGTTCTGCCATGTAAAATGTGCAGCTGTCAGTTTGTGGATGCAGCCAACAACATCGAAACATCTCACCAAGAATAGGGTTGTATGGTTTCTTCAGACCCTGAAACACAAACGATAATTGTAACCATGTGCCATATATATGCAAAAGCATTAATGTAAGTTCTCTTAAAACTAAATAAAATAATGTCATTATATTCTGTTTATTAAATAAAAATCCCTAAATTATGTTTAATATATAATAAAATTCTCATAAAAAGTATTGGTTATGATGGGCAGCAACTCCATTTATTCTACCATTTGTAGCAGATCTGTTGTGTCTGAGAAAGAATAAAAAATCCACACTACACATAGGGGGCCTTACAACAAAAAAAGTTGTACCACTGCTTCAGACAACTTGCCTTTGGTTTCTTATAGAAGCCTGAGAGATACCAGCGTAAGACCTGCTTCATCCTACAGTATGCACTGTCCTCCACCACCGCCCTACAAAAGAGAAGATATTGTCTTTCCACTCCAACAGAACTTAAAAATACTGGTTGCAATGAACACCACTGAGGTTCTTACTGTGATAAAATGTCAGCATGGTAATAGTAATCTGACAGTTTATCCAGGAAGGAACGCGGCTCCAAGATAAATGTTGGTAGAACCACTTTGGAAAGATCCATTCCTGGCCTCAACTGCTTCAGTAACATCCAGATCAATCCTTTATTCTCCTCCGACACCGTCTCCACCTGTGATGCCTCACCAGCCTTTTTACACAAGACAAGAGAAACGATTATATTAATATGACATCATGTTTTTAAACTTACCGCAAATCTGCAATGTTATATTTGCGTATCCATCAACATATCTGAATCATAAAAACTGCTGTTAACTTTTCCTTTATATGGGTCGAAGGACATTACTTGTGAAATCTTAGCCATGCGATTTTTACGTTAAAAAAACGTGATTTAATGCATCCTTAATGTTTACAAGACGTAACAACAATATTTCAAGATAATGAGGTTGAATTAGATCTTACAAAGCATGTCATAAAGTGATATCAAGCTCACCTCTCCCATCTCTTCGTGAGGTTCTTCAACAAAAGCCGTCGCCTGAACACACAGGTCATCTGATTGGTCCGCATCACTCTCCTCTGTCAGTCTGCCTCCGTTCTCATTGGCTGGATTGTCAGAATCCTCGTGCGCCTCCCTCTCTGATTTGTCGGAGTTGGCATCGTTCTCAATGTGGTTGTTGTCCAACATGGAGTCATTCAATCTTGAAAACAAAGAAAACATTGATGAGCGAGTCACACAGTCATAGAAGATAAAAACTATGCCTGTGCATTTATTTATATTTATTTATTATTTTATATTTAAAAATGTAATATGGCTTTAAGATTATGCACTCACTGAGCATTAGAAACACCTGTACGACAAAACGACAAACATTAAAGGGACAGTTTAGCCAATAGTTAAAAAAATCTGTCTTCATTTACTATCATTTCTAACTTGTAAGACTTTCTTTAAAGAAGATATTTTGAAGAATGTGGGCAACCCATTCACGTCTATTGTGTAGAAACAAAACCAGAGCAATTTAATGGGTATTGTCGTTGTTCGATTTCTAACATTCTTCAAATTACTTTTTTGTGTTCTATGGAAGACAGAAAACGATACAGACAAGAGGGTCAATAAAGGATGACACAATATTCATTTTTAGGGAGAGCTATCACATTCAGCCGCCATGTCAGATTTCACTTCTGGCGGGTACTAAAAGAAATATGAGACTTCCCAGAGGCTTGATTTCTGAGATGAATTTGAATTGAGTACCAAAGAAACCATGAATCCATTGTCACATGCCTTGTGTCAATAATCAAAGCTAATGGCAATACTTTAACAAAGTGCAGAACATTTTCTTGGCAGACTTTGGACCCATTAATAATAATAAATCATCGCTTGACTGCCACAAACAATTCAAATATGCTTGCTGACCATGTGTGCTCCTTCAAAACCATAGTTCAGCTACAGTATCTCCTTAAGGTGACATCCATTACATTGCCCAATGTGATAAAGCAGAAAGGCAACTCAATCTGCTTACATAACCATAGACAATGGGTTCAATAATCGTCGGTGCGGAAAATCTGCAGCAGACAAATCTGTACAAACTGTGAGATGAAATGACGTCAACACAAAAATCTCAGAGGAATATTGTGAAATGAAGAACTGAGGCTGTTTGGAGAGCAAATGGTGGCTGTACCCACTATCGGTATTCCTGAATTGTCATTATATATAGTTAAATTATATATTGTGTTACTGTCTGGACGGTTTCAAAGTGACAACATAAACAAATGTTACTGTGCACGTGCGAGGACTGCCCTTGACTTCCAGTACACATTCACAGACGAGTGCCTGTAGATTATAACTATCAAAAGAAACCGAGAAGAACCGTTACTTGGCTAAACTTGTATTGAAATTTAGACTGCGATACCAAGCTCAACCACTAGATGTCAATGAACCGTACGGTTACTTTAAATGCGACCAAACACCTGGTGCGATGTTCACTTCCGGTCTGGATTTAGCTATATTATAACAATTTATTTTATATTTAAGGTATAACATTTATTTACCAACTTGAGTACTTTATTACTTCGTGCAGTAGAGTTATCTGTTTGTGTCCAACAGAATAAAGGAAGTATGAGGGTGAGCAAATAATGAGAGAATTTTTGGGTGAACTATAAAATAAAATAAAGTGCTCATTGTCCGCACACTTGCCTCTGCTCCTCTTTCCCATTTTTTATTCACATTCGCATTCAAAACACACCGAGATCAGTTGCCAAAGCAACCGGCCGCATGATTTACTCATCACCTGAGTGATTTGAATGACACCGCCATCACCATGGTCACAACGGGTCTAATAATCGAGCCTGAATGCTATTTTCTACATTCCGGCCATATCGCACTGCTATAGGCAACACGTCTCAGAGGACAAACATGAGGCACATGACTTTTTGACAGTGCATGTGACCATTTGCAATAAACGTGAAATAAAACATCCCTCCCATCATGAACAGCAAGAGCTGAATGGACGTTCTCCTCCACAAACTACAAACAGAAGTATAACATATGTCCTGTTTGGCTGACAAAAATAATAACCTAGCCAAAAAAATAGCCTTACCTTGCCAGGAAATATATTCCTGAAACTCCAGTGATTATAAAAGAATCTAATACTGAAACAAGCGGTCTGTTTACACTCTGATCTGCTCTCTGCAGTTCCTGGTTGGGGTTGTGTTTGCACAGGACAGATCTTTCTCCCAAAGCTGTTTTTCCTGCTCGGCAACCTTTCAGACACATGCGTGCGCATGTACGAGTGTGCCGGAGGTGGGGTTGGGTTCACATTGTCTCTTCCTGCTCCTCTGACTGTCACGTCAACGTTTAGGGCCGTTCTGATTGGCCGAGTGCTTCATAGAGGCTGAATTATTAAAGGATATCTGCGGAGGGGGCGTGGTTTTAGAGAGAAATGATGCCAGATTTAAGGATGTCAAACATCATCTGCTTTCTCTCTCTTTCTCTCAAACACACAGGCCAATGTCATTTTGAAGACTGGCTTGTGACTGTTTTCATCTTTTACTATGATTTATTACTCATAAATTTACATACCGTATTATGGTTACAGGACATGTGTTTATAATAATCTGGATTGATGGCCTTGTAGATTACATAATTTTACCGTTATATATTTCACATATTTACAATCTCTGTCAAAAAAATCAGTAAATCTTAATAAAAGTATCAATAAAATTCTGTGCTTTGGGGAACGATTTTTGCTAATTCATGTCCACTAAAATGTATAAGTGATGGTAGGCAGCAGTCATGGTATTTAAACAAATCCCACGCACAATTTTCTTTCAGCATATAACAAAATAATGAACAAGCAATTCGGGTTAAATCTTGAGACTCGGGGTAACAAAATATACTCGGAACGGAAACAGATACATTCTATACTGGGTTCATGATATAGTACAGCAGGGCTTTTCAATTAGTTTGTCATGTCAGCCAGTTCATGAAAAGCATCCCAAAAGAGGGACCAGAGAGATATGGCATATGAGGGATGACACATCAACAATAAGAAATAGATTTTTCCCAAATTCTGTTTTTTCGGTTTTAATTTTTATTTATT
The DNA here is from genome assembly GCA_008369825.1 of Triplophysa tibetana. NCBI lineage: Eukaryota > Metazoa > Chordata > Actinopteri > Cypriniformes > Nemacheilidae > Triplophysa > Triplophysa tibetana. Next base: position 7,737,651 of record CM017894.1, read on the forward strand.
TTGTGTTTTCCGTCCTTTGCCATACAAAAGTAATATGTTTGGCCACATGAAAAATACTTCAGTTTACTACAGTATTCACCTATAAAGTGTATCAAAAAAACAGAAGTAGATACGTTGAACCATACAGGAAAAAAATATATATACATTATATTATTTTACCAGGACATATACTTTAGTTTACTAAATGTATACATTTATACAGTTTTAAAATGTATCCATGTAAAATAAGTGTGTAAAAATTTAGAAAAATATTAACTTTTCAGATTTACACATTATAAAATATACAAATCTGAATGTTAATTTAAAAGAACATTACTGGGATTTTAGGAAAATCTATTGACAGAAATGCAATATAATATACAAAACTTGATTATGTTCTTACAAGTCCTTACGTGATGAACCGTTATGTTTCTCATAACAAGCTGTTTATATCTACATACAGAGAGGTCCTACATAGCCTACATTGAATTCGCCGCCATGTTTTGTACAGCAGCCTTAAATGGACAAACTACAACACGCGTTTCCTCTCCCTAACTGTTTGGATTGAGCGATTCATTGCAAATCTATAATACAAAGCTAGTGGCCGCTGTATATCAAAAACAGCGCCTTTAAAATGTATTTATAAAAAAATGTTATTGTGTTAATGAAAACAACACCCACTTAAAAACGTCTAATAAAATGTTTTATTGAAATTTGTATTTTTGGTATATTTTGATGCAGTCTGTTTGTTCTCAACCAACAAACAGACGTCTTTAAGGATTTAACAGACGGAAGGATTTCTGAAGGATATATATATTATCATAAAAACTCACAAAAGCTACACAACACAATTTTATTTTTAAAATCAAATTATTTTACTACTGTATACTACAACTGTAGAGAGATTTGGGATTGATCTTATTTGACCTGGGCCAGAAAGCATCTATCCAGAACCACCTACCGAAGCACTCAGTAACAACACATGTAACATATACAACACTACACAGAAAGATATGCAGATCCAGGAGGAAACATGAGAAACAGCAAAACATTTATCTCTTTACATTTTTTGGATTCGGTAGACGCTTTTATCCAAAGCAACTTACATTGCATTATCCTATATATTTATACATCGGTATGTGCAATCCCTGGGATCGAACCCACAACCTTGCATTGTTAACGCAATGCTCTTACCACTGAGCTACAGGAAAGCTGTGATCTCTTACTGTGGAGGCTGTTGTTTAATGCGTGGACATTGGATTGAAGTGTCCATTTAAAAGCTTTAAAATGTTGCACTTTTGATAAATCAGTAACATGTTTTTTTGCAGTAATATACCGAAGGGTCATTCGGTCACGCAGAAGATGGCAGATGTGGGTTTGAGGTATGTTGTGTTGTCAGCTCTCAGCTCATAACTGGTTTAAAAGGAAAACTGATGCAAAGTGCAACCTGTTCTACTTTGCCATTTTTCTAGGCATTTTTTAATTGTTCTACTGCAGAAAGAGATTGACAAAGAATAACACTGAACTAGGCTCGGATTATGTTTTTTTTTAAAACATGTTAATCGTATGTATGTTTCTGGCCTTTATAATTAATTTTACTACTTTTAGACCCAAGAATTTTTTTTTCAATTAGCAAATGTTCATGTTATTTATTCACAACATACTTGTTTTGAATGGCTTTGGTCCCACACAATGTTTGCAAACATTTCTTTTATTTAATAATAATGTACTTGATTTGAATACTTTTGGCACCAACAGTTGGTTTTTTAATAAACAAAAAGTTCTCAAAATGTTTCTTTGTTTTCATTTTTTTCCCCTTTGGCAGGAAATCTTGAAACCAAAGCAGATTTAGAGATCATAGACACTTACTGTAACAGGTCGTGGTCTGTGAGAACAGAGGACTGTAGCAGCTGTAGAATATGTGAAGACTCCGAGGAACTACACACATCTCCTTCCTTGCAGCTCTTTGCCGTCATCTTGGACAGACTGAAGCAGCTGAGGGCCAGTTCCAGAGCATCCATCCAACAACGTCCTGTAGATAGAAGATCATATGTACTCACCACAGTAAAACACCTAAACTTCTGTGTAACCTATCCAGCCTGAACACTATGAAGAAGATAAATCTACATTATATGGATAGAAGAAAAATGTGCTCACCATCAGATTCAGATGCCGCCCTGAAGATCAGGTAACTGCTAGGTAAGGGTTGTGTGATGGAGCCCACCGTTTCCCCTTTGGGACCCTGACAAAACAGTTATTTATCTCTTTATCTAAACCCAGAACTTGTTGACCAGCTGAATATCCCATGTTTAATGTACTAACCTTCATGGCCCAGATGGACTTCTCCAACGGGTGGTAGAGTTTAAAGCAGAAGCCGTCTTTCTTTGAAGGCCTTTCGATGAGTTTGCAGGCGTTTAGTAGGATGGTTCCCACCCAGTGCTCTGAACCTGGACTTTTATATATGAACAGAATGCCGGGCTTCAGGATGCACCACAATTTGGTCCAGCTCTTTAGCGACCCGCGGATCTGAGCGAGATTACCAAACGCCCGTTTTAGAGATGGTTGAGCTATTGATCACTTATTCGTTTTTAACAATCGTGTTCGTTTACCTTTAACCAGTTGGACATGATCACCACACTTGGGTCCTTAAGAGCACTGAATATATCTTTGGCAACCCTCTTCTTTTCCTGGCGATAATTCATTTTCTGAACCTAGATATTGGATGGAGGTTTTATGGATTATTCACAGGTAGGGGGAGTGAATGAGCACACGTGAGACATATACTGTAGCAATATGGAAATAACATTATCTTTGTTAAACACTAGGGGGCACTATATACAATTTAAAGGGATACAATATAGCAAAACATATTTTATAGGATTTTCTCTGATGACTAAGTGTGTGCACAGAAAGGTTTTCTGCTGTCCATTTGTCGGCTGAGAGGGTCACCCAGAAATAAGCTGTTTTAAGAAACTGGGTCAGGACCTCGCCTCTAGTGGGAAGTTAATCGCACCTTTAGCGATTCTTTTCTTGCCAGCTTCTCTGTGGGCGAGGAAGACTCTTTCTCCAAACCAATAAACATTTTAGAATCCGACTGAAGGGAAAAAAAGAAACAGATTTATTTGATTTGCTTGTATAAACCTCGGGGATTAATGATACACTCATGAAAACACATGCCTGGGTTCACGATTACAACACATACTTCAACAAAAAAATATGCAATAAACAGAATTATTAAAAAATATATGTTTTTGTATATTATTATTATAATTAAATTCATTTTACTTGAAGAATCGACAACTTTCAAGGTTTAGTGTGAATCAATAAAAAACTGAACCCCACCATTAAATTGAGAAATTAAGGTATTGCAAAGACTAAACTTTAAGAGAGAACCGTAAAAGCACAAAAAAGTTACATTACATTAAGGCATCATAGATGCTGATGCATGTCACGTGATGGAAGCTCAGCCAAAAGGATTAGACAGCCATCTTATTTAAAAAAAAACATTGTAATAGCAGCATGAAACATATCCTAAATCTTTCCCGCCACAGTATATGATAACACCCCTAATTAACAAAGATATACCCATCTTTACGTTTACACTTGAAACGAATGAAATCAAAACGGAATTTATTTTCAATATTCATTCCTGGTCATCATTACATCAAAAGAAAAAGGCTTGCTTCTCCTTGAAAAAAGTTTCACAACGCCCTTTCGTTTGCAACCCTGACCCTCCGACAACCTGTCGTGCAGAAAGCAGGTTTCAATATCTGCTCAGATCCTGATGGACAAAATCAATTCTCGTTTCATTGAATATCCTGTTTGGAAAGATTGTGACACTACGGAAGTGAAATGTGTCAAGATGATTTTAAATCCAAGCATGATAATCATATTATCCAGCAAATAAAGATAGTTTCAGCTACGGCTCTTTCCCTCTAACTGTAAAAAGCTTCAGGTTAAATATAGCAGGTCTGTTTGGTCAGCTGGGAGTGTCAGATGAAGGTCAGCTCTTCTCTTAGACTTAAATTAGCCTCCAAACCAGAGAAAGCTGAGAGGGAGACTGGAATAACTACTTAGAAATGCCAGATACAGATCTCTATATCAGACGGTCGGTTATACAGGTGACACACATAAACGCTGCATTAGATCTTTCTATTTTATCTTTATGTATCACAGGTGAGTTGGTGGCGTGCTTTTACCGTTATTTGCTCATTAAAAACACGACACAGACAACTGCGTTTTATATGTGGGGTTCCAATACCTTTTCCATTTCCAAATTCCATACTCTTCCAGACTCAAACATTCAGACTACCTTGAAGATTTTTCAGACCAAATCGAACTGCTCACGTGTATATTAATATGATATTTAATATAATAAAATATAAAATATAATATTCTATGTTATTTTAATATTTATACGTCATAAAACTGAATTAACACCAAACCAAGAGATGTTCGATGCACAACATTTTATTGGAATTTAGTGCAATGTTAATAATTTGTCAAATTAAATAACTAAACCTTCAACCCACAGCAACAGAAGGATTATTGAAATAGAATTCATTAATGAACATGAAAAGAGAATAAAGTCCATTAACATGGCTACGTTCAATCCAGGCCGTACACAGGATTTTAGATATACTGGAGTTTGTCCGAAATACAAAAAAATTATTTCTTGAGCTACATATGTGCATTTTAGAACAATTGGAGTGCAAATTAGATAACAATAGCTAAAACCCTTTGTTAAACATGGTCAATCGATATTTGCTACAAATATTACCGCCGATTTTTTGGCAGTGCTCGAAACAAGCTCCAAACTTCATAACAATACATTTATTATCAGAAATTCTTAAATTTATATTTTAGCCGAATAGGGCAACAGTCTGGAAACTGATCATTTTCTCCATACTTAACTTTCTTATTTTCAGACTAATCTAGACCTGGAAAAAATTCCATACTTTTCAAAAACGAGTAGGAACCCTGTATATGGAATTGAAACATTAGATCTGATATAATTTGTAGTGCATCGCCACAGGCAGCAAAATAGATTAGAGAGAATGTGATTGGCTGAGCATTATTTGCAGGTCATGTGATTTTCTCTGTATTCGCATAGGATCCTTTAATCTTGGATTGAGAAGCTTTAACAAACCCTAGTGAACCGTTAATCAGGCTGAAATAACCTGGGTCAAGAAAATGTGCTTCGACAGTCATTTACAATATTATGACATAATTTTCCATGCAGGTAGTCAACAAGAAGATCAACGCACCACGCTGCCGGGCGAGCGGGCCGGGCTGACCTCATCCTTCGTTAGGGCCAAACCGTTCCTCTCCGTTTCATTACCTGCAGAACACACACACGAGCAAGCACGCACGCAAACACCCGCATCAGCACACAAACAACTAATTAATATCAAGGGAAATCATTTAGGGAAAGCAGTATCATGGGAAATAACAACCTGAACCACCAACGACAAAATCCAAAGATTTAATGCCACATTAAAACATTTGCTGATTGGGGAATTTAACAACTCAGCTGTGTGTGCAGATATATAAAGGGTAAGTAAAAGACAACATAAAACGATTTTCACAAACAAGGTTTACCTTAGGACTATGCCTTAGTTGAATTATCATATTTATATATATTAAAAAGAAGAAAGATTACTTTTGTGATTCTTAAGACAAAACAATGGCATTGACATATTTTAAGATATGGGCAAGTTATTTTCAGTTAAGACAGCTCAACATTCATTATAGTCTGGGAATAGTATTAAGCCTTGTCTGTGAAACCGGGCCATTAGGTCCCTTAAAGCTGCAATACTTAATTTCTGGTTAAAATAATCTGTTATTTGGCATAAAATCTCTCTATTTTAACCTAAATTACATGGTTAAACTTATAACTGATACGTGTAAATAAACGACAGTGTTTCTATTATGTAACTCCCTATATGCACATTGCCCACCGTTCGCTGTTCCTGAGGCCAATTGGTGGTGGTGGCACATGGTTGTGGTGCCACTTGCGCGAGGGCCCGCACATCGCTGCTTGCAGCTTTAATTTGACTTGTAATTTCGCTTGAAATGTTGTACATAAACTAACCTGCTAGTTTATCTTTCAAATAGGGCTGTCGAATTGATTAACGGCGATTATTTGATGAAAAATGTGCAAATATTTAAGAATATGTGTAACATATTTATGTTTATCAACAATATAAATTATGTTTCAATATTAGGGCGGTGCGATATTGAGGAAAAATGCGATATATGATAGCATGCTAAATAATGCGATACGATATTTATTTTTCTAAAATATATTTAAATTGTATTAAAATATATTTAAAAAATGATATAACCAACATGTGTCAGATTATTTTAGGAGAAAGAAAGCATCACTACAACTTCTGAAAGATTGCTGAAAAATACTGGCATGTCTTTGAGGTGCTTCTTCGTTTTGGAACTAAATCGACAGCAGCAGCTGCAGATGTCTCGGGATGGCTCATCTTTGCTCTCAATGAAAGCTTCGCGCCGCGGATTGGTGATTGATTTGCGTCAGAGTTCATGCACGCTAGCATTCACACGCACATATATCCCAACTAACATCCGCTTGCCAGATAGATACTACTATCCCCATCGACCTAAAACTTTGACCATACATACATTTTCGAAGAATTAAATAGCTCATTTATCAAACCACTGCGATATGTACATTTGCGATATTTCGATTTGCGAATTGTATACATTTATGTAAATACTTGCTATATATAGACCACATTCCTATAACGTTAACAATGCTGGTTTACTGCTGGTCCAGAAGAACTTCTTGTTTCCCTCCACAAATGTTTTATAAATACCAAAACCAAATGTTAAACAAATATCTTCAAGATTTAAACACATGTGAAACATTTAAAAAAAAAAAAAAAATAATCAGAAAATAAAACTGGAAGTGGACCAGTGTTTATATCTTGCAAAGTGGTCTATATTTACATATACAGTATACACTCACCTGAAGGATTATTAGGAAAGATATAGGAATATGGTGGTGGTGTAATGGTGTGGGGGATGTTTTCTTGGCACACTTTAGGCCCCTTAGTGCCAATTGGGCATCGTTTAAATGCCACGGCCTGCCTGAGCATTGTTTCTGACCATCTCCATCCCTTTATGACCACCATGTACCCATCCTCTGATGGCTACTTCCAGCAGGATAATGCACCATATCACAAAGCTCAAATCATTTCAAATTGGTTTCTTGAACATGACAATGAGTTCACTGTACTAAAATGGCCCCCACAGTCACCAGATCTCAACCCAATAGAGCATCTTTGGGATGTGGTGAAACGGGAGCTTCCTGCATCCCACAAATCTCCATCAACTGCAAGATGCTATACTATCAATATGGGCCAACATTTCTAAAGAATGCTTTCGGCACCTTGTTGAATCAATGCCACGTAGAATTAAGGCAGTTCAGAAGGCGGCGAAAGGGGGTCGAACACAGTATTAGTATGGTCTTCCAAATAATCCTTTAGGTGAGTGTATATTGTACACATATAAATATATGCATCACACACATATACAAAAAATATATATTTTGGAATCTATTAAACGCAATTTGACAGTCCTTATTTCCAACATAGATTGTGACAGAGAGGCAAAAGTAACTGACTGCAGCTTTAATGAACAAATAAAAAAGAATTAAGCAGCGTACGAAAGTCTAAAGGAGTTTGTTTACACTATATTCTGCTGTTTTGGGAGGTTCCTTTTGCATTGCTATGTGGTTGCTAAGGTGTTCTGAGATGTTTATAACACTCTAGCAAGCACCCAGAACACCCTAGCGACTGCATAGCAACACTCTGGCAAACACCCAGAATCTGTGGGATTTTGATGGGAGTCTGCTTTAAGGATGCAGTGGTTTGGCAGATCTCAGAATAAAATGGATACCTGGGCTCAGCGGGTACAGCTCATTGTCTCCGCCGTAGGACAGATTGCGGCTCAGCGCGCGCGGGTCGATCTTAGGAGGGGACGTGGCTGTGGGACAGAGGGAGAACCGTCTGCGGAACAAGTTCTCCTCCTTCATTGTGTCAGCCAGTCTGTCAACCTGAAAGAAAAAAGAAGAAATATCAATTTGGCTCGTGGCAGCATAATGCACTGAAAGACTGACGCAATATCACACACACCTACGTACAGAATAGCGTTGACACTGCAGTGTTATGTGCGAACATATAATCGACATCGGAAAATGTGTGTGAGTGAATGTGTCCGTGCCAACTTTGATGAAAACTGTTTCCTGAGTGCTTATGCAACTAAGATTGATGCATGAAGAATGAAATGGGAACGCAGCACGAGTCAATAAAGCAATGAGGCTTCAAAAATATTTAAAGGTGAAGTACGTCATTTCTGTGTAATTAGCGAATTGTTTTCCTGGACACTCCTCCCGTTACCATTAGTTGGTCAGACACAAGACTAGGCAAATGGTCATCAGTCAATGTTGCTGTATTGGTTGTGATGCTCATACTTATTTTGATGATGCCACATAGCAACTATAGACGGTTTCATCAGTCGCACACACTGAGCCCGAAGTTACTTTTCAAAGTTTGGTTAATATTAATTTTGTATTGCATTCTAATTGTATTCATCTTTGAGGAGGTCTAACTCAAGTTAAGTCTGGGCCCCATAACATTTTTTTATGTTGTTGCTGCTGTCTTTAGTCTGGTTTCTATTACTGATTTGTGCAAAACTTCTGTGATATTATCAAAATGTCGATAAAACTACTGCCAAATGACGGTGCTTGTAGTGACCAATGTTATGCAACCAAAACTTTTTTTTCTCTTTCGTGTTTAGTCATTCTATAAAAATGGCCAACGGATGTTCATAGGTATTTTACGTTTTTTGTTGCCACCGCACTATCCATTATTTGTAATCAAAGAGTATGTAGGAGTGTTCTCCAAGAATGACATTTTATTTTGACTTCCTAGCTGACCCTACATATTTATCTAGTATAGGAGAAAGTATTGTAACACTGAAAACGAACATACTTCCCCTTTAAGTATTCCCTTAAAGGTATATTTCATGCAAAAATGAAAATTCTGTCATCATTTACTCATGCTCATCTAATTTCAAACCTGCATACATTTTTCTTCCAATGAACACAAAGAAAGATATTTGGAAGAATGTTAGTCCTTTTCAGTTCCGGGACATCATTTACTATTATAGTTGGAAGAATTAAACGGTAGTCAAAGGTGCTCGAGAACTCTTTGTTTTCCTAAAATCTTCAAGCTATCTCATAATGGGTTCACCACTACGGTGGTGTATGATGTCCCGGAACTGAAAATGACTAACATTCTTCCAAATATCTTTCTCTGTGTTCATTGGAATAAATTTTACATTGGAACACCCAATTTTTGGATGAACTATCCCTTTAAAAAAAATGTCTAATTGTAAACTCTTAGAAACTCCTTAAATAAATTAAAGATCTGAGGTTGCACACAGTGACAGTAACTCCAATCTAGAAATCTGAGAAACAAGAGGTCTGAGGCGGAGAGCATCTGAATCAGATTTCCAGCGTCATTCCTCTCATGAAACTGATCTAAAAATAGTCTTTCTGCTGCAGTGAGGGTCTGATGGGGGTGTGGGAACTGCTGTCTTTAAGGTGCAGTGTAACAAACTCTCTCTCTCACTAGAGCTCTGCAGAAGCGAGTGATCCCACCCAGGCAGCCAGATGAACCAATCACGGCTCAGAAGCACAACTGGAGTACAGGACAGAATGGATTCGATTGGCTGCTGCTCAGTCTGCTCTGTTTATGTTACTACAAACAGCAAAGAGGTGAAAAAACATCCTGCACCGACTAAACAAATATAACACCTGGGAACTAAACGTACAAAAAGTCTCATAGGAAAGAGCATTTACAAATAAGTTGTCGTTTGAAAGATCCAGTAGTTTTAATAGTAATCAAAGTGCCTGTAAACTAGATTTTGGTCTGAACTTTGACAGACAACATAACTTACTTGGACTCTTCAATGCATATTTTTAAAAGCCAAGCCAACAATGAAAAGGCTTGTTATATGTACTCCCCTTTCATCCAAACAGCATACAACAATTGATTGGATGTTTTGAATCATAACTGGCTGCCATGGTAATGTTGAGGGTTTTTGACCCCGCATGCCTGTACTCTGATCCAATCCAGTAAACTTTAAACAGAGTCAAGTAAATGAATGGTAGAAATTCAAATCAAATCGTACAAGGGATGCCAAGCCACAATTGGACGGAGTCTCCAGAGTGTCCTCCCGTGACCCCAGCAACTCTGATTTAAACCCTGTCTCTCCACCGCAGCTTCAAAACACTCCCATAAGAGACTTCACAAGAAAACAACCTTTATCCTTGCAGCTGCCATCTTTAATCGCTCCCTAACAAAGAAAGCAAAGAGACACATCCCGAGAGGCGTTGATGTAGCCAGGGCGTCAATGACAGCTGAGTAGACCTCAGTTGAAGAACACCAGGCTGACTTTAGGAGACACTGGGAGGAGGAGGCAAAATTCTTCCAATAATGTACATTTTAGTTGTGAAGTATATATTTATTGTAACGCTAACTGTGGTAGCTGCACTTTAACAACTTTGGGTCAAAAGGGACGAATCCATCCATTGGGTTATAAATTAAGCTGTGTTGGGTTGTTTAGACTAAAAGATGGGTTGTTTTAAGCCATTGTTCGGTTATATATAGACATTTTCAGGGTTCATTTAACTCGCGGTTGTGGTTGTCTTTGTTGAGCCAAAATGTTTTTATAACTCAACATTTCACCAATACTGGCTTATGCTGAAAATTCAAAAGATGACCAAATATAAGAAGGTTTTTTCTTGAATAACATTTCTAAACATTGCTTATTCTTCTACCTATAACTATTTAAACCTTTTTTTTACCTTGGTCTCACTATGACACTCCAGTTAAACTATCCACTATTCAAAAATCATCATACGCTTTCCTTTCAAAGGGCTCAAATAAAAGACAAAGTAGCCCAAACAACAGCAGCTTACATGACACAAAGCTCACCACTTCAATGTTAGCCTTGAGCAAACCCGTTATACCTCATTCAATATCCATCAGCTTTGTGACATGATCCTGTTTGACATCTCGGAGAATGTCAGTCTCTGGACCAACAGAGCGGCCGGTGGCCGGATGGACTTCAAGCCTGCTGGGTCCAGCTAATCTCCACTCTCAGTAAGGTTTTAATCCATATCCTAGCACTGTATTTAAAGCCTGGTCAAATGACCCATTTACTTATCTTGAAAACACAGCAGTAGATCAAAATCACGGCCTCTCACGAAACAAGGTTTCTGACATGCATGATGGGGTGACCTCATTTTTATGAATCATACGAGGTTATAGCTGCACGAGGTGCAACCAAAGATTCCAATCAAGCGAAAAGAACCACACACGACTTTGTAGTTTTGGGTTTAACCGAAATAAAGGTTTAGTGATTGGTTAACTAGTGACCAACAGTTGTCAATACAACGGCCTTACCAAAGTTAACAAAAATCGAAACAAATTCAATTTTTCTACAAACCAGGGGTGAAACAACATCCTGGTATTGCAAATAACCTTGACTGCTTCTACTGTCTGATCTATCAAATTATATTGTATTTTCACACAACTGAATGCTATTTTCACATATTATCTGTTCTGGTGTCAGACGTAAAACAATAGGGGTGGGTGAAAAAATCGATTCGCATATGAATTGAGATTCAGTCCTCTAGCGAATCTTATTGATTCACCGATTTCCAAAATCGATTTTCTAGTTAATATAAGTTGATGTTATCGGAACAAAAAAGGCGGAATTTCTTTTTCAGAGTGGTCTGGCAGCCAGACAGTTGAGAGACCGCACAGCTTCAGCTTCAGCTCAGCAACAGTAATGGCGGGGGTAAAAGAACACCCCGTCCCATTTTTAGCGAGGACAGGTTTTTGGAAATACTTCGGATCTTATCAACTCAAGGGTGAGAAGGAGTACACTAAACGTAAAGACTCACATCGAACGTCATCATTCCTGCAAAATGGAATAAAATCGAAACATATATCACATGGAATATTGAGGAAGAATCGTTATTAAAAATCGAATAATCGTGAATCTATTTTTTTATCGGATCGTGACCCTGAGAATCGAATCGTGAGGTACCAAAATATTCCCACCCCTATAAAACAAGTATAAAATAGTAACTAAAAACGACCTGATGACGACCCGATAACATCTTGTAAACATCTAACTCACATTACAATGAACGAATTAAAAGGTGGCAGTGTTTTCAATATACGTTACTCCGTGTTCTTACATTTCCACATAAACATTAACAGAGTTGCTGACAGATAAGACAGCTGACCGAGTTTTCAGGACTAAACGGAAGGTTAGCAGTTTTCCCCACACATTGGGCATCATTTATCAATCTAACATAGAAACGAGTGCAGATCTATGAGCAGAAATCGCTTTACAACAGGGTTTACGTGTGATTCATCCAACATTCTATTCCGCCAATCTCATCGTAGGAATGATCGTACCTTGATAAATTAAGTGGCTGAAATATGTCGTAATTTACAAATCACGCCCCTATAAATTCAGGTTGTAGACGCCTCGCACCTAGATTTCGCAACATGGAGAAACGTAATCCAGCCCTAAAATAGGAACTTTTCCGATTTAGAAATTAAAGTTTAACCTTGAAAAGCGGAATCAAAGGAAGTAAAAAAACAGTTCGAAAAGAGATCGCTGCGGTCAACAGCATTGGTGTAGTGAACCGAACTCCAGCTGAGGTTGTATTTTTTTATTGTATATTTATGTTTTGTAAATATGAGCGCAAATACTTTATTTTATTATGAGTGCTTCACTATTATTTTATACACTAGAAGTTTTATTGTTGCTTTAAATTAGTTTGGCTGTATAATGCTTTTAAATTTGAACAAAATGAATCTGACTTCAGTCTTTAAAAACTTAGTTTAAGTTACATTAATGTGTTAATGTTAAAACGAATATAGATATAATTTACTGATCATTTTTAGGGCACAATTATAAAATGTTTATTTGTAAAAAAGAATACATTTGTATTAATTTAGGTAAAGAAAAAATGGTCTTTGGTGGAGGAGACAGACGCATGTTTATAAGCAGAATAAAGGTCTAAAATTAGGGATGGACGATGTTTATCGGGCAATACATTTTCGGCTGATATGGGTGAAAATGACATAATTTTTATTGCTCCGATAAATAAATAAAATCCGATAACTACATCTGATAAAGTACGCTTGCTGGTAAATCAATAAATCAGTCTAATTCATCCTCTTTCCGAGTGGAAGTGACTGCAGCATTAAACTGTGTCGCGCTACGTCATCATCCTGTGACCATAGGTGCATCCCAAATCACGCACTTATGCACTATTCTACGCCATTTTGTTGTGTTAATAGTGTGAGTAGTGAGTTCACATTGAAAATCCTCAAAAAAGAAGTGCACTGTAAGTACCCGGATGATGAACTTTTTCAACCGAAAATATGAAGTGTGGAACTGTGGACACTTCACGCACTCAACGTTCACGGTTTCGCTTACGTAGCGGAAGGGAGGTGGGGCTATCAGATGCTGCTCGAGCAAAATTCTCCTGCGGAGTGATAATGGTTCAATCTGATGATAACTAAAGTATTGCTGGGCAAAACAGATGAAAACTACATTAAATGAACAAGGCACAAGTATATTTGTATTCACACGCATTGTGACGTGCGATTGACGTCATTGGCGCTCGTCTGGGAAACCGATATACGGTTAGTATAGAACCAATTATTATACCTTTGGGACGATACCACCCTTCTGAAATTCATACATTAGCTGGTTGAGTGCATAGTGCTTATATAGTGTATAGTATGTCATTTGGGACACAGCTCATGTCTTGGCTGGTCTGGAGGTTTTTCTCGGTGCCATCGGAGGACAATGCTGTTGCTATTTCCATTTCCAAATCATGTTATGCAAAGATTGCGAGAGGAGGAAAAAAGGCGTCAAGTTTTACCACAACAAATCTGATATCTCATTTGAAAGTTTGTCATCGTAGTAGGCTGTGTTAAAAAATAGCATGATACCACAGCACCATTCGCTGCAGCTAAAGTTCCTAGCAACAAACCTACAACACGGGATAGTACTTTGGAGGAGGATGAGACATGTTGAGTACTGCAAATGGAAAGTCATTTTAAGATTATTATCGTTTATCATTTTTTATGCTAAGCTATATGATTTCAGAGAAATCTCAAATTACGCCTTATGCACTTTTGAGGATGCACTTTATTTTTTTTTAAGCATGCACTTTATCTATTTTTATTTCATTTATGAATTTGAAAAGCATGTGAGTCTGGCCTAATGTCCATAGACTTTCCTCATCCTCATGGTTGAATAGATGCATTTCTTGTGTGTTTATAACCTTGTTAAACCTTTGTTGAGGATGTACTTTTGCTTTTCATATTTTTCATGCTTGATAAATGTCAATTCATTTGAATTACTATGTATTTGGTGAACATATAACATAAAGTTTTACTATATACCTTCCTCATCCTTATGTACAAAAGGTTATAACCTAAATGTATGAATTTCTTGTTTGTTATGCATGACACTTGAATACTTGAAAGGACTGATGTATGCTGTTATTGTTGAGCTACTATCAGATTTCATCATTGCATTTTAGATTTTCTATTCTCCTGGGTGTACAAACGGCAGATTATGTGAAAATATAAAATAAAAATACCAATTTATTGCATATCGGTATCGGGATTGGCTCTGGCAAGGACTGAATTATCGGTATCGGTTGAATTTTTTCTAACTGAAGTTGGTTTGTTTTGATTAAAGCCATAATAACTCAAAAATATACCACTAACTAACATAATAAAAATATCAAAAGGTGATAACATAATAAAAAACATCAATTTTGAAAAATTTGAACATTTTCTCATTGTGGAGCCAAACTCTTCATTTCTTACTTACTATTTTACAGTCAAAATTGGAAAATACAGTATGCAGAAAAGTAAGAATTTTAAATGTAACGGATTTCACAGGGCCCTACTCCGGTAATGATACTTACAGGCTAATTCATGCAACATGATACAATATATAATGACATAACTCGGTCCGTTACATACTACGATATATTGCAAAACATTTTTGTCACAAATGTAAAAGAATGAGCTGAAAATACAACGTTTTGTGTACTACCTGAAGTATTGAGTGAAAATAAGTGTAAAAACACTGCTTACAGTACTTCTTGATATTATGCTATTAGGAACTCTAGATAAACTATTGCTGTATAAAAATATTGCATTAGTTGTCAATTTTTTTCACCGGTTTACACCTTATATGTTTTTTTAATACACTGTTTCACTTGAAATTAAGTAAATTCCTTATAATAAAACGTACATGTCGCGTACATGTTAACAAACATTACGCTACCTTTTCGTTCTGTAAAAACAGGTAGAAACTAATCCAAACAGTTGAGACTCCCACAGTAAATAACAGAGAAGACACATTCTAACTTATGATTTTTAAACTGGTTATACTAGCTAGGACACGGGACACTGTTTATTAACAGTCAAGACAAAATAAAGGCTAAGCCTAGCTGACTCCAGGTTCTAAAACCTTTCTACTGGCCTAAATGAAGACCTGAGTGGTATTCTGGGCCTCTCACATATAGGAAAGACTAAAAACACAAGCTTCCCACTGTGCAGTCTCTTTAAATAGAGTGACATCTTGGCCCGTAACCTCTCAGTTCCACTAATGATGTGTTCTGCCTCATGGACGTTCGTAACCAATAACAAGGTCACTCAGGGTTGGGCTGTACCCACACCTAAAGACCGACAGTACTCGCTTCTGCCTTCTTGTCGGGGAAGCAGTAATTACAGTCTCAAGAGGTTTGATTAGGTGCTATTCAGGGACGTAAACACTGTATAGCTAGGGGTTACATAAACCTTCAAGACCCTTCAAAAATATCTTCAAGAAGATTGGAAAAAGACGGGGTTGAAAACCGTAAAGTTGCCAAATGAAACGAACAGATATCAGTCTGGCTGGCATTGCCCAAAATATTGTACACCACAGCTCAAAATATAAATCTTTGCTAGGGCTTTACCATTGCGAATCGATGAAAGGCACTCTGAGGCCTAGATCCGAGAAACTATTTAAAGCACAACTGTGGCCATAGGTGACATTTTCCTTTAGCCCAAAAGTTTTATTTATTCATTGGCATGTGATGCACTAAAAACCAGCTATGGGTGGGGTGTTTGTAACTCACTGCTATTTTGAGCAGGTCACTATGCTCGTGTCTTTAAATCATAACCCCGCATCAGATCACGCACTCCATTTAACACAGACTTTAATGTGTCTTATGTAGGTCACGGCAAGCTGCAATTTAAGATCTACCTCCCACCTCACACAGCCTAATTTACTTAAAAGGACCTAAAAGTTCCATGTGTTTTTCAGAGATTATAGCAGATTTCAACATTCCAATCAGCATAAATTGCAATCAAGGCCAGCACTAAATTTCAACAACGTCTGGGAAGTAATTTGCGAGTAATAAGGCTGGGAACCCTTTCAAACGTACAGAATAATCTAGACTCTAGAGTGTTTTGGTCATTCTGCCAATTCTTTCCTCATTTCCAAGGTCAAACTGACGTTTCCGGACAATGCTATCAGTACATTCCAATTGTAATTGCTGATAACACACAAATAAAAAAGCAAAAGAGAATGCTGAAGTGCTAAAAATCAAATTCCCATGACTGTAATGTGTTTAGATTTTACTACTGTGATGTACAAATATGTCAATATCAACATCATATCATATGTGACCCTGGACGAAAAAACTAGTCTTTATGGTCAATTTTTCGAAATTGAGATTTTTACAACATCTGAAAGCAGAAGAAATAAATTTTCTATTGATATATGGGTTGTTATGATAGGATAATAGCTGGCGGAACAACAACGGTTTACAAAGCTGGAATCTGAGGGTGCAAAAAATCTAAATATTGAGAAAATCGCCTTTGAAGTTGATAATCTGAGGCACTGTAGCAGGACATCCACTCACAAAAAGAAAATTTGTATACCTTTACGGTAGGAAATTCATAAAATATCTTCATGGAACATGATCTTTACTTAATATCCTTAGGCGAAAAAAAATTCGGTCATTTTCACCCCTACAATGTATTTTTGGCAGCTACTAAATATGTTCCTGTGATACTTAAGACTGGTTTTGTTGTCCAGGGTCACATATGATGTCAAAAAGTCATTTTGATGTTTTTGCATAAGAACTAGTAATGGAAATGCCAAATTTCAAAATAAAAACTATTAATTCGCAAAAAAGTTGTTATACTTCTTTTTTTGTGAAATACAGTTAAATGGTAGATAATAATAAAATAAAATTACAAATACATTATAATCAAAACGCAATTGCCGAATAAATTCTGACGTAGCGGACGTTACACCCACAAGGCTAAGAGGCTGTTACCTTTGATGGTGTCTTTCTGGTTTCCAGATATTTTTTATTTACTGTTGGTTACTATGTTGCCATTAAGAGGTCGACCGGTATTGGATTTTGCCGATAACGATATCTAAGGTGCTCAGTACCAAAGGATAACGATTAATTACAGATTTTACAATATTTTTATATTTCTTTATAAAGATACATTTAAATAGAAAAATAAACACTGAATAACGCTCAGTCCGAACACAACGGTGGCCACCAGAGTACAAAAAGATCTCGTTCTCATGTTGATGCAGGGAAGAGATCATGCGGGCAATAGAAAGACTGTAGAAAGAGCGATGTCTGATTATTACATAAAATAAAAGGTCTGTGGATTTTTAGGATAAAAAGAAGGATAAAAGTCAGGCAGGAGATAGGTTAATATTATAACGACTTTCCAAATGAGACACGTTACGACCAGCGGTACTAAGGCTTTTAGCAGAGATACTCACAGATATCTATGGAGATACTTTCCAGCAGAGAGTCATTGGAGAGAAAAATCGTTTTAAAATCACCCCCGAGGAGGTTGCTTTGATTCGATCAGTATATAAGTAACATTGTCTTTTCTGTTTGTTAGAATCAAGATATGTTGCTGTTTTTGTTGTAATATTAGCTGTGTGATGGAGCAGTTTTGAGCGTCATTGTTTATCTGGATCCATTTTAATTTTGTACTCGTCCAGATACTGGAGAGAGAGCGCATTGGCGGTAGAGAGAGCGCGTTTTATTCTCTTACTCAATGATGAATAAACTTACATTTAATCCTCTGGTCACACGCGTGACTGAAACTGGCTCTACCTCGTCACTGTGAAACTTTTAAATCCCAATCAGATGTATTTCGCTCCGTGCAGACTGTGGTCTCACGTCTCCGAACCAAGCAGGCTATCAGTCACTGAGCTATTTATATATCAGTGCTGTCAGTTTAAGTTTTATTTACGCCTCTAAAGATCGCTGTTTTACTCTATACTCTGTTATCTCTACATGTGTATCACAGTAGAGCTTTCCTTGCTGCGTCGGGATCAAATGCAACCGGGAAAAACAATTGCTGGTGATTATTGCCGATAGTTCAAATGATCGTCATCATTGCCGATTAATCTGCAAAATCGATGAATCGGTCAACATCTATTACCAATACCACCGTGATCTGCTCAAAGGACTTGATGGATACGCATCAATTATCCATTAGTCTTTACTGCAAACTTGAAAAAGATTTGCATCATGTTTGGATGTAAATCCAGCTATTGTCATGAAAACTAAGACACAATGCAAAAATTCGTAGTGGTTGTAAAAACACGCTTTGTTGTTTTGCAATCCATAAATTTTGCTTCCAAATCGCCATCTCTATTTAAAACTTAAACTGCAACTGTAAAAAAAATACTTTTACAGAATTAAATGTACTACTTTTTATTTAAATACAGTAAACAATGTTAAATTACAAAAACAGTAGGCAAATTTACAAGCCGGGTGTAAAACAACATGACATACCGTATATTTTACGGTAGTTATCCTGACACCCCCCCCAGCTGGCGGAATCTTACCGCTTTATTTAAACGGTAATTTATATATTTTTGTAATTTTTGGTATAATTATTATGTTATAATAAAATATATATATATATATAAAATTTAAAAAAGTTATTTGTTATAATTAATTGTATTTATGTAATTTACAGAGTTATTGTATACAATCTTTACATGGGTTGACGTAAACCTGACATTTCCTGAAAACTCTATGTGACAGCTTAAATTATAAAATTATAATGAGGTTTTTATTGTGAAGCAGAACAAAAGAGCTTTCAGTAAAATATCGTTTATATGTTTTATTTTATTTTGTGTGCCGAGATGTGACCTGGACATATTTTTTGAAAGACTTTCTAATATTCATTAATCATTTTCTTCCTAATTTCCTGGCATTATAATATCATGTTATGATACACATTGGTGTATCCCATTGGTAAACCTTTAGTCGATTGACAATATAATGATTCTCTTCAAACCATTTCCAGGATAGATTGGAAAACTCTAGAGATTGGTGACACTAATAAGTTTAATAAGGAACATAAAAAGAACAAAACCCAGATAAAGTATTCTGCTCTTCTCATACGGTGAGGGGAAGTGATGACTTCAAAATCCTTGCTGGAGCAATATGTACAATCTTTTGCAGCATTACATTTTTTAAGTTTCTCACACGTGCAAATACCAGCTAGACTGTTATAGTAGAGGTGGATTACCCAAAATGTAATGAATTATAATCTGATTTAAAAGCGAAAAAATGCTAAAGGGTGTGAGCTCTGATTGTCATTTTCAATGTGAGGGAAAACCATCATGGTTGTGACCTTTAGTGCCATTTTTCCAGAGCTGCATATGGCTATTTCTGTCCTGATGTCCTTTGAGGCTATTGACTGAATGATGATCAATAGAGACCCGTTTTATATTGCAATTCTGAACACATAGGACTTTGGCTTTGGTCAAGATAAGACAATAAATACAGTGTGGCTAAAAACTCAATTAAAATAAGAGCTGGGACAGAATGTTCTCTTTGCTAGCTTTGATAATAACCTGTTACAGCCATTGTTCTGCGGTCGGTTCAAATCTGAATCTCCTATGGGAGTCAATCTGGTGATTGTTTGATATAACAACAATGGCAGTGACAAGAGGCTGTCTACATCCATAAAGAATTAAAAGACTACTAGTATAATTTTTGTTCAATTGTTCTTCACTTAAACCCATTAAATGGCTTCAGAAAACTCGGATGCAGGGCTGGGCTATATATATCAACATTTTTTAAATATTGCCAATGTGCATTAGTGTTGTCACGATACTGGAATTTCTAACTTCGATACGATACCTTGAAAAATATCGATACTCGATACCATTTTCGATACCACAGAGAAAAAAACTGCCACAACATTAAGGGGGTAATTTTTTTTTATTATTATTCAAAGATAAATATAACATATATAATGTATTATAAAGAGTTATTAAAGGGTAAAATGCATTATAATTCTTCATAATGTGTGTTGTAACGCATTATGTACTGTTGCAGTTCGAGTCTCATCTTCTTTCTGGTGCTACAAGAGAATGCCAAACTTTAATAAACATATATTTTTTTGACAGCACTTTTAAAATGAACTGAACTTTATAACTAATCTCAGAACTTAAGTAATTGGAAACAGATATTTGTTAACATAAATAAACAATGAAAAATACTTCCAAAACATGTTTTAATCTTAGTTAAAAGTTAATTTAAACTAACATTTACTAATACATGTACTAATTAAAATCCAAAGTTCTATCTGTTAATATTTTTTTTCATTGGACCAGATCAAAGATGATCCGTTGTATTTCATTACATACTGTCATCAAAGATTAAAATATACTGTAGCAAATGCATTGCTCATCGTTCATAAATGCTGGTCAATACATAACATTATTTGATGAACATATTTTAATGCCGGATTCAAATATCACCGATCCACACACGTAATCATTTTTTGAATTAAGTTAATTAAGCACAAGTTAATTTACATTTGACCACAGTTAAAGTCTTTAAAGATTCACAGTTAAAGATTCCTCAGTCGGATTATATTAACTTTAAGAACTTCGCTGAAAAAACGAGACAACACTCATATCGCTATATTAGAGGTGTTAGCGCCTTTTGTTAGCACTGCTCTGTAGCAAACCTTGCATATTGGCGAACATTTAGCATACACCTTGAGATTAAAATAGTGATGCACCGATACTAAGTTTCTCCACTGATACCGCTAGCTGATTATTCAGAGTGGTATCTACCGATATCGACTGTAAAATTCGAAATTAATATTTCTTAACTTTCTGAATGTTATTAATTCATATTATGACTATTAATATTGAACATCAAACTGGAAATGTTTTTTTCAATATGGCCTCAAAACTATATCACAATATGTCTATGGTTTTATCACGATAGTGATAACGGTGACGGTATAAATATAACACCGTTTACCGCTGTTTGTGGCTAAAATGGATAGTAGCTCGCCGTCATTTATTATCGTTTATTATTCTACAGGCAAATCGCAAACAATATAATATTGTCTGCCCTTATGTACAGAGCACACATTTATTGCATTCCCTGTCCTCTTTTAACACGCCCTTTTAACATGGCGTCACGCATCTTCCATTCTGCCGCGAAGCAGTGTTCCAGTGTCACTTACGCTAACACTCCAGTTCATAAGGTGGCGGTAATGCCCCTTTAAGCTGATTTGCCAACCGCCAGTAAAACTCAAGAAGAAGAAGTTACTTCCGCTAGCACCTCAGAATGGAGTTTACCAAGTCCCTTGCACATCTGACACAAATACGGCTAGATGATGTACAACGTCTTGAAAACAGATTTTCGCTAACGAAAAGATCAAACGATACAAATTCTTTGTTGAACAGTGCCTATTTGTTTAGGAAAGTTAGCGTAGGTGCTAGGATAAGTACTCGAATACACGTTCTTTCAGTCTTTTCCACTGTTGCTAAATTCCAACTTGACGGCAAAACAGAAGTTCTTCTTCTTCGTCTGGTATGTTGCAATACGGATGTTATGATACAGTGTTTTGCAAGAAGGTGGAAGTTAAGTGACGTCATTGTGAAAAGAGCCTATTGACAGTATACCAGCCCTGATCATCAGCCTTTTGAAGATATCGGCAGATAACTGATAATGTGAAAATTGCATTTATCGATCAATACAGATTATTGGCCGATATATCACTTTTAAACTGATTTGAAATTATTTTGACTTGTACTGTATTGGATAGATAAAGATACAGATTTGGAACAATATCAGCGTAAATAAATATCAGCTGAATTTTTGACTTGTTCTTTAACTAGAAGGTCAAACAGACTAAGTATAGAGGATATAATTGAGAGACGATAAATCAGTGGAATGGAGTCAAGAGCTAGAAAAGCTTCAGACGTTGATAATGGCACGGGGGTGTTTTTCCTATTTCCTGTTATAAAAAAGTCACCGGCACTGTCATTAAAGCATCACAAAGTGATAGTTTGCAGAAATTATAGCTTTTAATAGCTCACCAGTATATTATCATTAACTCAGTAAGTCCCCTTCAGAGAGAGAACACAGGCTTTTTTGGTGAACCACCTATATAGTTGTAATGCCCAAATATGATCAATAATATTGGTTTCAAAATCACATTTCTAGACTAGTCGTGGCCTAATGGTAAGCGAGTCAAGCTCGTGACAAGAAGGTTTCCGGTTCGGTTCTCAGGGCTGAGGGGTATCGACTGAGGTGCCCTTGATCAAGGCATCTTATCCCCACAGTGATAGATGCCCACTGCTCCAGGTGTGCGTCTGTTCACAACTTGCTGTGCGTGTGTTCACTACACTCTGGATGGGTTAAACTCAGAGGTCACATTTCGGGTATGGGGCACCAAAAATAGGTCACTTTCAATATACTAGTATATAATAACTTAATGTGTCCACAGACAATATCCCCAAAAGTCTTTCGCCGACAACCACTCCACACACAGTTGGTCTGGGCTTATGAAGGTCAGATTCACACAACCTTGACCAGTTCCTATAAACATAAAACAAATCACATGTTCCCAGTCAATGATTAAATGCCCCCATTTACACACATCTACCACAAACCAAAACAAAAATTCAAGGGCGATTTTAAAACATGGAATGGACTTGGTTTGAAAGGTGTACAAGTTATGCTAGAATTTGATCAAGTATGC
This sequence comes from Triplophysa tibetana, assembly GCA_008369825.1. Classification (NCBI taxonomy): domain Eukaryota; kingdom Metazoa; phylum Chordata; class Actinopteri; order Cypriniformes; family Nemacheilidae; genus Triplophysa; species Triplophysa tibetana. The sequence continues at coordinate 7,760,840 of CM017894.1, forward strand.
AATGCTTTAGAAACGACTCACAAAGATAATAAGAGAGGTGAAATCCTGTAGCATCCTTTGGAACAGACCATAAAAAACGCTGCACAGGAAGCATTTCTCAAATCGATCCTGACAGTGATGAGCAAAAAAACTGTGTGGAAGCGCAGCTGTGCTCTAATAGGTTGAGTGGAGTCTGGTGATATGTTCTCAAGCAGTGAGCTGAACAGCAGAATTGACCTTATGTATCCCCTCCACGCCTTACAAAACAGCTCCCCGCTGCACGAATCAAAGCATGCAGCATCCTTCATAAGAATAGACTCGAGCGTTTCCTTGGGAGTCGAGCTTTTAGCTGATTTTGTAAGAGCTTTGTCTTTGTTGCTACCGGTGCATTATGTACTGTATGTGGATTACGAATGCTTTTACAGCCTGATGTCAAATGGGAACTGGGGAAGTATAAAAAGTAATTCTCTTGTTTTCAATTGACACCAAGTACCCCATTGGACAGTATTGTTCTTGATTAAAAGATGCTTAATAATGAAACCCACACTGCTGCTATTAAGGAATGCATTTCGAAAAGTGATGAGAGGACCAGACTCCCCATAATAGCAACCAGAGTTCTTTGCCGAAATGAAGGTTTGTGGGAAAGCACAGCTGACCTCTTACCATCATCTCCCTTAGGAAATTATGGAGTTCACATACACACACACAGGGGCAGGCCGTGCAAAGGTGCGCCCCTTGAGTGTTTGTTTACACCTGGCTGGTGTTGCCAAGGTACACATAAGCAGGGGAAGCTGGTGAGCAGCAACGCTTCTAGCACAGGGGTGTGTGAAATTACCTCCTCTTTACTCATTGTACGTATTCGTCAAATTCATGTTGTGTGTGAAGCAATATTACTTCCAATGAGAGGCCTTTTGAGTGCAAAGCTTTTTATAGCTTAAAGGGGACCTGTTACAACAGTGCTGTGGCTTTACCATAGTACATTGACCCTTTTATCCAAAGCGACTTACATTGCATTATACTATACATTTGATTCTTAGTATGTGCGATCCCTGGGATCAAACCCATGCTAACCCTTGCTCTATCCTCTGAGCCACAGGAAAGCTTAAAATTGCATTAGCATGCATAAAAAAAACCATGATTAGTTGAGTATGGAACATGTGTTCAATTGTCATAACGTCTTAACCAGTAGCACAGTCATTAACACATGACCACTTGTTTTTACATCAACTTTAAGAGTCTGAGGGTAAAAATCTGTATTATTATTGTTCTTGGTGGAAGTCTTCATTCAGAGCTCATAATGGAGAGCTCATAGAATTTGCAAATGTAATTTGTTGGAGATCAAAGTGAACATACTGTAAGTGGGCTTTTCCACAAGCCTGAAAGTCTTTCTATCTGTTTTGTGTGATTGTTTCAGCAGTCAGAACAACATAAGTGTGTTTGAAATAGGGACTGACAAGAGGGGAAATATCGCATTCATAATAGCGGATGAATCGCCTGCGATTATGAATGCGATATTTCCCCGCTTATCAGTGAACTACGGCTCTGTGTAGTAAATGCCGCTCCATCTGAAAGCAGCTGATTGCGATATACTTCTAATCAAGGAACCGGTTTACTGACGAGATGCGGGTGACAATCGCGTGCGATTTATTGTGCAGCCCTAGTTTGAAAGAGACTGTAGTCGATGTCAGACTGAAATTAAAACAGGCAAACTATTGTCAACACTGAAATTTCATTGGGGAATAGTCCAATTGTGCCCAATATGTGTGCCAACAAACAAAATGTGCTTGATTAAACACATCACAATCAAAAGAGGCTTTCAAAGAATTGATTAAATATGTGTACTAGAAACAATGGGAAGATAGCTGGAATATTTTGAACATTTTCCAAGTTTTACTTAGAATAACCCAAATGTAAGGGATAATCCACAGCTAGCGGTGCATTAAATGGGTTATATGACACGGCTAAAACGAATATTATCGCATATTTTAGATGTAAAATTTTAACAACCTTAAATCGTATACACGTCTGGGTGAGCATTTTCTTTTAGATAGAATGCCTCTTTTGTTCCGACACTTTGATTTTGGCAAATTTATGTGTCTAATACATGCATTGGCAACTTATAACACACCAAAGACACAGAAAAACAAGTATTCATGCTATATGACCCCTTTAAAGGATTTTAATTCTTTAATGCACGGCTAGCCGTGGATTACCCCAAATATACCATGGTTATTTGGCAAGTTAAAGAAGTTATTGATGTTATGGCGTAATTTTGATCAGACAAGTGAAAACGCGAAGTTATTTTCATCAATTAATTTGAAAAATGAATCAAACTGACTTGAACTACCTGTGAATTAAACGGTTTTAATGCACACTTTCCGGCCAATCAGAATCGAGTATTCAAACAGACCATGATAAAACAATTTGTAAAACAGCAAAAATATATTTGATTCTACTATACTTAAAGCGATAGTTCACCCAAAAATAATAAAAATATTTAGTTATTTATTCACCCAAATGTCTTTCAAAAACTGTTTTTGACTCTTTCTTCTCTGAAAACAAAATAAGAAATTTTGAGAAATGTTGCTCTGTTTTCACTAGTTGTAGTGAACTGGGTCCGATATTGTTTGGTTTCCAACACTCTACAGATCAATGCTTATATACTTTGTTCGCAAACAGACTTGTTTACCTTTTCCGACACACAACTGGGCGTTAAGTACAGACTTCATGGGATAGTTCATGCATCTCTGGATATCTAGTGGGGCCAATTACACTCCAATCTCTGGAAGTGTTTTCCTCAACTGCAGAATGTGCAGATCTCCTTTTCCAGATGGCACAATATAAGGGGGGAACAGTGTGATCGCTTTGGTTTCTCTGAATCTGTGACTCATTTTAGATCATGTTGGCGCTCAATTTCACCTGCTACGGTAAATAACATGGGAATAAATTTACGACCGCACGAAGAGATGGAATCTAAACAGACCTGTCTAATCTAAAACACACAAAAAGCTTTATAGTCACGCACCGTCAACACGTGAGTGACTTGGGTGTTCTTGCAGGTAATGTGGGATTGAATCAAGCCTGTATAAATTCCTGATGCTTTTTCATCCTTAAGCCAATTTCGTGTCCTCTATTCACTGTGTAGATGTCCTATATCGTTTTTTTTCCTTCTCTGTGCTACGGTGTGTCACTCTGTGAGACGAGTCCCCTGCGAGAGTGCGCAAAATAGTACAAACTCTGCTAACATCTCATAGTCATACTGTAGCCTCAGAGGAGGGAAACTAGGGCAGGACGTTTTCTCCAGGAGAACTTCAACACCAGCCTAAAGCAAACGATGGCATATAGACTTAAAAAAAGCTCTGCTGATGCAGGATAATACAACATTTCGCATGGTAAATAAATGACAGACTGCAGTCTGAAATGACAGACTGCAAATCAAGTGATTTACTGAAAAACTGAAATGCCTGCCAGACCATTAAATAACATGGTTACCGGACAACTTTAACTATATTTATTCTCATTTTAGAATACATTGGGCCATGCTGCTAAAACCGCATAAAATGCCAATCCCATGTTTATTAAAAAAGCTCCCAAAATGGTCAGGGATACTGGTTACCGTGGTCCAGGCAGCCTATGCCAGTTCATATCTGAACCCAAAGCCTATTTCTCCATCGATAGTTATTTAAGAGAAGTTGACCATTTTGATTATTTATTAATTTTGGTGCATTATATTTTATATTGTTTAAATTACAGAGCTTTTGTCAGTGACAGTGATGGTACTTTCTGCACGTTCTTGAGGCTTCAGCCAATCAACAGTCAGCATTGATGTCATGTCCCTTTTATTCAGTAAACCACGGTCTACGCCTGCTATCCATAAGAAGATCATATTTAGTTTGTGTAGCGAATGTATAAGTAAAGGCAGACAAAAACTGACAAAACTAAAAAACAAATCATCGGATACAAACACACATCACACACAGCTTCAGCTACTTCATTCCATGCATTCATTACAGCAGAATGACTATTGCAAAATAAAACACAGGTCAGGGATCTTTTTCTACATTGCATTGCTTTTCTGTGCAAACGAATGTACAAAAAGCATATATTTTAATTTAAAATAGCACCTCAATATATGCTAGTATTGATATATAGCGAAAGCTTTGCCAACTTATAGTTAAATTTGTTTGCTTTATAGTTATCGAACATTGCATTATAGGAAACAGTATTTGAGAGCTGCCATCAAATGGTGGGAGAGAAATCGTGTTCACATCTGCCCACCACTAGCACAGGAGAATGACAGGCTTCTCATAAACTTCAGTCTAATCCACACACGTATTCAATATGAATAAGAATTTGAACTGTGGCCATTTCTTTCCATCATCTGGTTCCTCAGTGCCTAGACGCAGGGCAATGGAAAGCACTGAGCTATAAATATTGAATCTCTATTAATATTTATTGCGTAAACCAAAGGCTACTGTGTATTTATAGAAATACGTTCACAATCCTCCACCCCCATTCATTATGCAGTAAGGTCCGCACATATTGAATTAAGTGTAAAGACACCAACAGGGATGCTTTTATACGGCTCACTATTTTCTTGGGATCACTTTGGGATCAAATTCAAAGGGCTCATGCATTTAAAATATGGAACTGCACCTTAGCTTAGAATAACCATAATGTTATCTTTTGTTGGTTATACAGTTGTTCCAGTTATCATTCTCGTGTGAACAGGCCTTAAATTAAACAGCAGAGATTTATAAGCAGATTCAACATCATGCCCACTCTCATGTTAATCCACAGCGAGAAACAACCTGGCCATATTTCAAGCCTTCAAGCATGAGTAATCATCTGTTCCTATTGGACTGCGCTAGTTGTGAAAGAGAGGCTAAATAAGAAGTTTGTCACTTTGACTGTTGGAATGAACAGAACACAGAGCGCTGCTTAAACCAGAGACATAATGCTGCCTTTCTAATGACCTCATACCAGGGTTTTTCCTGCATAGAGAAATTGGAGGTGGCCGCTTCCGTCAAATGTCGTGCCGCCTCAGGCTCTCGCCAAAACTATGTCGGGTATCTTCAAAAGAAATGCTGCGTGCATATAACAGACTGTCATTTGTAACTGCAGTTGCTGCATTACGCCACACTAGAGGCACTGTTTCGTTATCAGAACACTGAGGCGTAAAAAAGATTGCAGCGGCTGTTTGTTTAGAATCCAAGTACGTTTAATTTCTTGAAATTTCTTAAATTAACATGACGTACATCATCGTTATGTCTTTAGCTGTGCAGTTGGATCGTTGAATCTGCGTGTACTATACACGGCGAGTTCGCCAGTATGAACCCACATTGCTTTTAGAAAGTCTCGCACACGAATGACTCATTTGAACGATTCATTTCAACTATTGAACTTTTCAGTCATTGGTGAATAAAAGAGATCATTGATTCATTTAAAGTGAACCACGGAGAATGCAAGACTGGTTAATTCAGTTGACTATTGTGGGCTGAAACGTACATTTTTTGAAAAGATAAAATAACTTTATTTGATTTTTTTAAATGCCTGTTTGGTTGAACAAAAGTGTTTTTTATACAACTTAATAATAATTGTCATTTTCATTAGAACTTTAAATATGTCACTTTGATTAAGCCATTTAAAGGTACGGTAGGCCTAAGGGTGTGTACAAGAACGGGATGGCACAATCTCGCCTCATTTTGAGCCAGGAAAAACCCTGAATAATAATAATCATAACTTCATTCTGATAGTGCTGGATAGCAGAAAGCTCTGGAAAGGTCTTGGCCATGTGTACAGGAAGTGCAGACTGACCAGCCGATGACCTCTTTAAAAAAAAAGAGTTCAGCTGTCTGGAGGTTTCACAAAGAGCCATCAGCGAGAAAACCGTGTCAGTGTAACGGAGGGTACGAATAAATTAAACAACAAACACTGGACTGTTAGGGCTCATTGCTTGGTTTGCTCTTTCCAAATGTCACCAGATGCTTCTCATAAGTAATCTGGAACTACTGAATGTGATTTTCACCAGTGGCTTGTGTTGATATGGGTTTAATTTAAAATAAAGTATTGTAATGCTATGAGCAAATAGATAAGCGCTGATAGTAGCCAAAGACGAGGATTATCTGTATTGTGCTATATTTCTGCATAACTCCCTTTATATTCCTTTTCTCCATGAAAGTGAAACACTTTTCTGCGTTGTTTACGGCTGCCTGAAACAGAATGACTTCCGCAAATGGTCATTATGAAATTTATGTGGGTGTTCCAGACATGTTACAAAAAGAGTGAGAATTCGACAATAAATAAAAATGTCTGTACCACATATTATGTTTTCTTTGTCATATTATTATAATCTGCTGGTGTATAATTTTCCCATCCTTGTGATTATATTTACTTATTTATATTATATCCATTTGTACATTTCTGTAGTTCTATAATATGATTATTATTATTTAAATTATTATTTGTTGTCTGCTTGTTCCAAAATGCAAAGTGAAACACTTTTCTGCGTTATTTACTGCTGCCTGAAACAAAATGAATTTAGCAAATGGTCATAATGAAATTAATATGCATGTTTCCACACACGTGTGTAGCAGCATGTTACAAAAGAGTGGGAATTCACAAATAATATAAATGTTATTGATATAATAATAATAATGTACAACATATTATGCTTTATTTTTCATATTATTACAATCTCCTTGTGTATAATTTCCCCATCCTTATGATTATATGATTTTATTTACTTATTTATAGTATATACACTTGTACATTTCTGTAGTGCTACATTATTTGTGTTATCATTTAGATTATTATATGTTGTCTGCTTGTTTCACAATGCAAAAAGTAACACAATTGTGAAAAGCCCTATGGAAATACAGTACACTCAAATAAACGAATGCATTGAAATGTATACGAACGTAAAAATGACTTTCTTGTATTTATTATTCAAATAAGTATATTACAATGAGATCCATATGTTTATGATGGCAGTAACATGAAGACATGTAGCATTATTTGAATTACTATACTTTGAATGTCTGACAGCTAGGCTAACAACATGATTCTTTATAATAAGGTATAAATAAGAAAACAGAACGACTATGTGAACAATACAGACTACATATAAATATGTAAATATGTGTAACGGATTTACATCAGCTGCCAAACGAAAGAAAAATATGCATCTATATCGAGCTGTACAGACGTAAGCTGACGATCAAGATATCCGTGCAGTGTATGTATGGATTGATGGCTGGCTGCCTGTATCCCAATGAGGAAAATCAACATCACACATCCAAATGCAGTGCGACCAGTGATGCTTGTTACGTCCGTTTCTATTGAAAGCTCATCATGCTAATCCGGATCTAACAAAAACGATTTCCTTTGATATATGTAACAATATCTCGTAACAATCCCGCTTTGACTCACCTCCGTTGCAGTCGCAACTTCGCCCCTCGAAGACAGAAACGTGGCAGGCTTTCTAGATATATCCCGTCGACTTCATCTCCGATCACGAGGACGCGACGCGAAAATAACAGATCCGTTCGACGGTTTATGATGATCTCCCTGGTAACCGTCAGTCAATCCGAAATATGAACGAGGGGGAAGCACGCGTTCGTCCTGAAACAAAGTAACGTTAACTCCGTATGACGTCTCTCGGGCTGATATTAGTAAAGGGCGCTCGAGACACCGTTTCCCAAGCGCGATACGGCTGGAAGTTTGAAGTTAATCGTGCACACTTGCATCTTTGAGAGATGGAGGATGATGGGACTGCCGGAAGGATACAATAGCGGTACGAAGTGTGCCATAACCGCTGCCGTACAGCTGTTTATTGTGGGAGTCTGGACGGCAGGAAATGCCTTTGGAGCTGAAAGGAGGCGCTTAAGAGCAGAGCGGGACTTAACCCTCGTGCTGCAGTCATGAAAACAAGAAGAAGTTTAAGTTTTAAAAGGAAAGCGACTAACAGGGTGACGTTCACGCCATTTTAGCCCTTCCTCACAATTTTGCAAGTGTTTTTGAGCATTAAACGAAAAAAGTTTCACGTCAAAACTCAACGCGTAACGCAACCACTCTGACCGTTTATTATTCGTAATAAATTATATAGCTAATATTGTATCGAGTTAATTAAATTAAGGTAACTCTTCGTGTTTGATGTGGGTCCTCATTGTGGTCCATCAATAAAAATATGATACAATAACGTTGTTACAGGCACGTGGTCGGAGCGCCCTCTCGTGGAAAGAGGAGGTATTTCATATTCGACTCATGCCCAAAACCTCAAGAAAATACAAATGCGCAGATAAAAAGACCTACTGATCCGTAGGAACAATTTATTTACTTGTAGATTAACATACAATATATTTTACTAAAGTTTATATAAAACCTTGCAGGTGTCTTCTATACATATGTAATTTACAAATAAAACATGTTTAAAGCATTGCAGTATAATTTCTACATAACAATTTTAGAAAAATTAGAACATTACAAACTTCAAAGAAAACATGATTGAAACATTACTGTCATATTGACAGGCAGAGTGTAATGAACAATAATGAGAAAAAAAACATTGGTTATATATTCTTATACTTTACCTTGGTCTGCACCATGAAAGGCCTGCATATGTGCATATCACAAACGCTTTCATAGACGTCCACCACACTTTCTTTTTCAATCTGGAGGATCAGGCGGTCAATGGCGATGAACATCCCCACACCAGCACTGTTAAAATGATCAGCACAGCACTGTTAAAGAGTTTCTTCCTGATGCATGAATTCCGTAATAAAAAAACACATGCCTCCTGAGCTCACCTGCAATGCACCACAGTTGGCAAGGTGTGTGAGTATTGGTCCATTGGTGTATTCTCACAAGGTGCCGAAAGTCGAGAGAACTTCGGTGCTCGTTGGAATGATCCGGCCACGCCATGTGGAATTGCAATACATTGCGAGTCTCTGCTATTTTCACCAAGTAATCGTCACAATATAAAAAACAGAAAATAACAGAATGCAACTGTAATTTTTTTAATTGAACATTGTAGTGTTTTTTATAAATGGCTTATCGGTGCATTTCATTGTTTTTTGCAAATGAATGTGCCTTCATAATCTTTAATCCAAAATGTTAACCTTCTTCATTCCTTTGAACAACCTCCCTTCCTCCCTTCTCTCTTCCGATCCAGAGCCCCCTCCAAAAAAACAACAGAAAAAAATGAAAACGATTTAACCAGTTGTGCACTACATTTCTTCTCATTTCAGAAGCCTTTTCACTCGGATATACATCACAATAGAGAAAAGAAGACAATTAAAACTTCTTCCGTTTCATGCAGACTTTAATAATATTTCAAACAACATTTGAATACTTTGTTTTATTGTGTCAACACTAAAAAGTGAGCTGGTTAGATGTTTACGGCCAGCACATTTCATGTTTTAATTACGTTTTTCAGAATATTGTCTCTTCTAATATATGAACTAGTGTTGTAGACTCGAGACTGGTCTCAAAGCCCTTTTTTGGATGGTCTTGGTCTTGTCTCGGTCTCCACTGTCTTTGGTGTCTCTGTCTTGTTTTGGTCTCTGTATTAGTAGTCTCAGAGTTTTATTTAAAGACCGGTCAAGACCACAACTATATGAAGGACACTGAATTGGTGGTGTATTGTCTGATTTACGTGTTTAGATCATTCATGTGTTTGAATGTAAAACATCTGGCTTTAAAAGCATTCACCACTTGTTCCTTATTTGATTCTTCTGTTACTTTTGATACTTTTACTGCTGGTAAGAGAAGAATGGGGGATTGTCTTAAAGAAGTCTGTCAACAAAATGAATACAGACTAAGGCTCACAATGTCCGAGATGTGATTGCAATAAAGGTACTTGTATGAGATCTTGTTTTTTTTATTTTATAACATCTGATTTTGCATAATTATTCAATAAAACTTTAGTTAATAAGTGACTTAAGTTTTATACGTAATTAAACACAAGTTCTTGTTCTATTTTGACTAGTCCCAAACAAATCTGGAACAAATCTGAACCTTTATACATTTCTGAGCAACACACAGCTATTTTGCTATTGATTTGATAAAAAAGCAATGAAACTATCTAATAACGTCACTGAATGTTTTGTTGAAGGTCACGGATTTACATTTTTCTTGGGAATTTACCTTTTAATTGGTTTAGTTGTTGGAATTTTTACCTGCCCAAAAAAATTAATATGTTACAGGATGATAAATCATGGAACATAAAACATCCTACACATCTATCTCTGCACAATAAATCACAAGTTACTTCTTTTATTAGTTTATTATTATTAGTGATTTTTTGAATGAATTTTGGGAGTGCTGGTTTTGGTCTCGACTCGGCCTGGCTTAGTCATGGCTTGGTCTCAGTCTCTTAGTCTTGTCTTGTCTAGGTCTCGACACCCTCTGTTCTCGGTTTTGGTGGTCTCGACTACAACACTAATATGAAAGAGACATAGCCTCTGCTTTAAAAAGTATTCAGTGTGTTCTTTTAATCACCTTTCGAATGTGGGTAGTTTCTTCAAAAATACAAACTTTCGGACAAAAGCAGAGATATTTTTTATCAAAGACTTTACATTGATTAGATTCAGAACAATGATCAAAACACAGATAGAGTAATTCCTGTTTTTGGATGGGATATATGCTGTTGACTTTTAGAAGATGGGCAACAGCGCCCTCTACTCGATAATAGTGAAAACATGGATTGCTGGCAATTTCAATTGTAAAGAAGTGTTATCTTATAACTAAAACACTGGGCGAGAGCTGAATCAACATGCTTTTGGTCCATGTTCCTGAAAGATAGGTTGCTGAAGTCATTTCTTCAGAAAACATGGCATATTTCACATTTGATAAATTCTCAAGGGTGGGCAGGCTAGGAATGCTAATAGCCCCCTAAGATATAACAAACCCCTCACTAAACCTATAGGATACAGATCGACATTTTTTGCTAGACGTTATTTGCTCTTTAACTGTTAGGTCAGTTAGGTTACTAAATACGATTCATTTTAGCGTTAGAGTGATAGTTCACCCCAAAAAATGAAAATTCTGTCATCTTTTACCCTCTTTTCAGTTCAAACCTGTTCGACTTTTTCCACACATTTCTGTTATCTTGGTTTATAAAACTAACAACGATAACAACTAATAATTAACAAATTTGCATTAAATAATTCGGCCCTTCCAATGTTCCCCATTTCCCATGAGTGTTCATCTTTTCACAGCATTTCCATAATTACTATATCTTAATTATTAAATGTTACAGTTAGATTAAAGCAACACGAGAACTTTTGCTTAGGGTTACCCCATGTGGTTGATAAGCGCAATTGTCTGTTATCAACGTCGTACAAGCTTCCACGTAACCAACCCAATACATGTGAATGTTTTTACATCATGTCACTTCATAAACTGTGGATGTACTTAAGTGCTCTTTTGGTCCCCGTGGGGTAGGTGTTGCTACCCGATCCGTCCCGGAAGCACGATTTGATCCGCGCATGCGTGAAAGTGCGTCCACTTCCGGCCGAAACAATTCAAGGCAGTTTAAAAAAAATCGTTAATTTTTTTAATAAACTCTTTATTGAAAATTGCACTTAACATCAAAAGACATTAAACAAATTACAATGTGTAATGGTTTGGATAAATGAACTGAACTAGGGATAGGCTACACTACCCTTTTAAGAGCGGAAAATAGTCTTTTTTTAATTAATTTTGTAACTTCTTCCTTTTCTTTTTTAAATACCAATGAAAATAAAATATAAAAAATGATATCCGTCAGAATTGAAAAAAAAATATTTATAAAAAACATTTTTTATATTTATGTAAAAACTAATATAAAATATGTTTTATTAGTGATTCTCATTTTTTGGCAAAAAATGTCACGGTTAATATGTGGCACAAATTGTAACCCCAATTGAATAATTTAAAAATTAAACAAAATCTAACATGATAATTATGCTGTACATATTTTAGAGTATTTTAAAAATTGTCTGTATTTAAGAAACACACAGATTTTTCTGAATTCATTCAATTAATTTATTTTATATACATTTAACTCACTCACTCACTCACTCACTCACTCACTCACTCACTCACTCACTCACTCACTCATCTATTCATGTACTTAAATTGCTGATTGATGAATAGATGAATGGCATTGACCTTTAGGCCTTGTTTATCAATACAGTATGCATTGATGAATTTTCCCTGAAGAGTGTTTAAAAAAATATTTCCGGTATGGAACGAGTTGTCGAAGTACTTTTTTTTAAAAGTGAGGTAAATTGTTTCGGCCGGAAGTAGACGCACTTTCGCGCATGCGCGGAACATATCGTGTTTCCGGTACGGAGCGGGTAGCGACATAGCTTGCTACTAGCGTGCTAATGTTAGCTACATTTGCAGTCACCCATAACATAACGCACCAGAATGTGTCAAGTAACCAACGAAAATAATACTTTTCTGCAGTTGTATTTTCAGAAACACACTTGCGACTATGCGTTGTGTAATTGGTGCAATCACTATCTTACACTCAACTCGCTATGGGAATAGTGCATTATAGCATATAACATTAATATACGTGAATAAATTAAGGAATCAGCAACTTTTGACAACAAAACATGTATTGTGTTTGGTAGTCATCGTTTACAGGCATAACACAAAATTCGTGACAAGCAACGGTAATGCTACGTAATGAGACCCGGCAACATTACATTGTCTCTTGTTTACCTTACGGTTATAAATTTTGAACCAGTAACTTAAGTGGGCAAATAAACAACCTGAGCACAGCCTCACTAAGACAAAATGTACATATATGACTTCAAAATCCAGTAGCAGGAAGCACAATATAAGCAGGTCTTCCTATCTCTCGTTGGTTGACGCGTGGGTTGGCTATTTCTTTCGCCTTGCCGCGGGCGCTTTTTCGAATGAGTTGTCCAATTAGTTATTAATAAGGTCAATAAAATCTAGCTGCAAGGTTGCGAATTGCAACCAACAGCTCACTCAACTCCTCCTGTTCGACACAACGACAGCTGACAGAACAGGGCGAATCATATGAAAATGGACCCGTGGTGTATGTTGATAGAAATAGCTCATTATGTGGTAATAAAAACATAACGCGTAAGTGTAAGCTCTTTATATGCCTCTGAAGACATAGTTATGTGTATTATATTGCATTTCTGTCAATAGGTCATCCAAAAAGTACACACTGGAGTTTTAAAGGAATAGCATAACTGTTACGAAACAATATTTTCCGAAACAAGTTGGAGTGCTGTGGGGCAATGTATCAAGCACAGAAATATTACGTCATACGTCCAACTCGTTTCTTAACAAGTTGACCATATTAAACATGATACGGCAGCACGTTTAACGGTGTAAAGAATGCATGAAATAGCATGTTAACCGATCTTTACAACATTAATCTAAGGTTTATGTCATTTTGCTTTTGATAAAAACACATTTGTCGCTGCATTGCAAGGAACATTTAAACGTTTTAAAATTTGAGATGATAATCACAAAAATTTAAATAACAGATTTTCAATTCCAGTAAATTTAAAACATTTACGCCATACTACGGTACCAGTAAACTATGGTTAAAACATTCAGATGAATGCAGTTTAGGGTTCTTAGACAAAGAAAAGTAGAGTGGTTCCTAACTGAGGTGACTACGATTTAAGAAAAATACTGCTAACAATAAAACATGATAACATAATAAAAACATGATTGTGGAAAACGGAGTTATTCACGCTGTTGGCTCCGCCTTCATTTTGGGTGTTTCCACCGGGTCCTGTAAGCAGCTATAAAATCGCATTTCTACATAATTGCTTGCGTATTATGTTTTTCCACTGTTAAGCTAATCATGTCTGGAAGAGGCAAAGGCGGAAAAGGTCTCGGTAAAGGAGGCGCTAAGCGCCATCGCAAAGTTCTGCGCGATAACATCCAGGGTATCACCAAGCCGGCTATCCGTCGTCTCGCTCGTCGCGGTGGCGTCAAGCGTATCTCCGGTTTGATCTACGAGGAAACTCGTGGCGTGTTGAAGGTGTTTCTGGAGAACGTTATTCGTGATGCCGTCACCTACACTGAACATGCTAAGAGAAAAACCGTTACCGCCATGGACGTCGTCTATGCATTGAAAAGACAAGGACGCACTTTGTATGGTTTCGGTGGTTAAACGACTTCAATTCAACGCAACACAAACGGCTCTTTTAAGAGCCACCCACATTCTCAAACAAAGAACATAACTAGGTTTAGTTTGTTTGTTTTATCTTGTCAAATGGTAGCTAGAAAAAAGTGCGTTTTTACTACGACACTCTTAACATGTTCGCTATTCTTGTTTTATACTATTTTATATGATTTATTATTCTGATTCTCCATTTATACCATGGTTTTATTTCGTGATGTGAAAATGCTCTTCTCAAACAATTTAGCCGTTCAAAGGTTTTCTAGATTTACTTTTCTTACAGTGAGCCTGGTAATACATTTTATATTTGTCAAAAAATGGTCACATTTTCTTCGTATTCCAACTTGAAATAAACGAAAATTTTGTTTTAGATTTACGTCTGGGTAAATAATTATAATATAAATTACTGTTGTATTCTCGTATTACTATTTTATTCGTATATTTTAAATTTTCCAAAGAAACGGAAAAAATAAAAGCATCCACAAACAATCCATACAATTAGAAAACAAAAGATAATAAAGAAATAGATAAAGAATTGCATTTGTATAGATAGAAATAAATGTAAAGAAAAATGCTCGCATTACTTGAAGAAATATAAACATTAAATTACAAAATAGGCGGCAAAGGAAAAGACGACCTGAATGGAGGAGGACATGTAACTTTTCAAACATGAGGCGATGGGCGGGGCTACAGTTTGCAACATTTTGATTGGCTCTTTCACGTTTCAAGTCTTCCAATGAAATCGATTCATGTTTTTTGTCCAATGAAGACACACAATCAGTCTCTGAATATTAGCATGGACAGGGAATAAATACTTCTCACAGAGATACTTGGGAGGTTATAGCATCGTGTGTGAGTCGAAGAAAACATGCCTGAACCAGCAAAGTCCGCGCCCAAGAAGGGATCCAAGAAGGCCGTCGCTAAGACCGCAGTAAAGGGAGGCAAGAAGCGTAAGAGGACAAGGAAGGAGAGTTACGCCATCTACGTGTACAAAGTGATGAAACAGGTTCATCCCGACACCGGTATTTCTTCTAAGGCGATGGGCATCATGAATTCTTTCGTCAACGACATTTTTGAGCGTATCGCCGGTGAAGCATCTCGTCTTGCTCATTACAACAAGCGCTCTACCATCACCTCCAGAGAGATCCAGACCGCCGTTCGCCTGTTGTTGCCCGGTGAGCTGGCCAAACACGCCGTGTCTGAGGGAACAAAGGCCGTGACCAAGTACACTAGCTCAAAGTAAACTCGCTGTGAAATCTTCAAAACCCCAAAGGCTCTTTTAAGAGCCACCCATAATTTCGAATAAAGGGCATCTATCTAACGTTTATTTTCGCCACATTTGTTGAATAATAATCATTTGTCTATCCTAGTACATTTGAAACGTCCGAAGGAAAAAAACACCGTTTGCTTAAAGGACGGCGCGAGAAAGACTATAAGGAACCCGAACGAGCGTGTTAAATGTGTTCCTACAGTAACTGTTAGCCATTTACACAGTCAATGCAGAGGACATTTGTTTTGCTGCAAGTTACCATTGTTTACTTTTAACAACGGCGACCTAAAAAGCAATTGATGAGTTTGGGGGGGGGGTGAATACATGTAGATAAATGTCATTCACAATGGGACAGGAAGCGCTTGGATTGGACATCAATATGTCCTCAATTACTATAAATGACACTTTGTGAGTACTTCAATGATCTTTGTTTAATTCAAGTCATTCTAAAAACAGAAGGCGTAGAAGTCAGCGCCCCCCAAGAAAGTAGTTAACAGTCCCTAGAAGACAATGGCAGTAAAATTCAAGACGACAAATCCTAAAAAGGGCGTCCCGAAGAAGTAAAGTTAAACTGCTTGGCGGCGTGACCATCGCTCCGGAAATGTTGCCCAACATCCAGGTGGTGTTACTGCCCGAGAAGGCCGCCAAGTCCAAGTAAACAACTTTCCCCGAAACTAAAAAGGCTATTTTAAGAGCCACCAAATTGTACATTCAATAAAAACAATGTTAAATACACGCTTGATATTTCGTGTAGCGTTTAAAAATTCTTTAAATATAATTATAAATGCTATAGTCTTGTGGCGTTTTTCTCTTTTTAATATTTCATATTTTTAAGTAAAATTACGCACTCGTAGTGTAAGGCATCACAGCTGGCCTTATATAATTCATAAAACGACAAGAACAAACTACTCGTCATTAAAAGGGCAAACGTGTATTTTCTCTCTTTATTTGTTTTAAATTGAGTTTAAGGGAAAGATTATAGTTGTCTTTATGGGGCTAAAAGCACGTAGAAATGTTATTCACAGAGCTTCGTGCGTTATTAGCACAAACAACGGGTTTCAGGCGGGAAACGCTCATGCTCGTTTGAAAATCAGGAAACGATCACCCATTGGTTAGCTGAATACGTAGAGGTCTCACGTTATCCAATCACATTTCAGTGCATCGTCTCCACCCTCTGAGCTCATGGTCGACTCGCCTTTAAAAGCAGCCCGCAGAGCATTCTAGTTTCTGAATTTATCTCTTCTGCATTTGACGGGGAACAGTTGTGAACATGGCAAGAACCAAGCAGACGGCTCGTAAGTCAACTGGCGGCAAGGCGCCTAGGAAACAGCTCGCTACTAAAGCTGCCCGCAAGAGTGCTCCAGCCACCGGTGGAGTTAAGAAACCTCATCGTTACAGGCCCGGTACCGTGGCGTTGAGAGAAATCCGCCGTTATCAAAAGTCCACCGAATTGCTAATTCGTAAATTGCCTTTCCAGCGTCTGGTGAGAGAAATCGCTCAAGATTTCAAGACCGATCTGCGCTTCCAGAGCTCCGCCGTCATGGCCTTGCAGGAGGCCAGCGAGGCTTATTTGGTCGGCCTTTTTGAGGACACCAATCTGTGTGCTATCCACGCTAAGAGAGTCACCATCATGCCTAAAGACATACAGCTGGCCCGCCGAATCCGTGGAGAACGCGCTTAATTTACGTCACCCATATCAACACAAAGGCTCTTTTAAGAGCCACCTATATCCCACTGAACGAGACATATTCCTTGCCATTGTCATTTCAACAGTAATTGTGTAACGTTATGGAAAATTGTATTTTTTAAACTATGAAATTGTTACTATAAATCAAACGTCTATTTCGATATTTTTAGTGAGGAAATTAAATCACAGAGCAGAAAAACTGCGATGGACGTTAAAATGAACGCACTCTAAACCGTTTCGGTGGTCAAATGTGTGTAGTTAGACATCCAAACCTACGGCTCTTTTAAGAGCCACTCTTTCCTAACGAAGTCCAGCTTCCAACACGTAACACTTCATGTACACTGATAAATAGTGTTGTTTTTGTTGGGCAATAGTATAACAAGAGCATTTAAGATTCATTATGTAGACAAATTATATTCTTTATTTACATTCTCTATAGCCCTGTCTTTTTATTACAACTGTCGATACGGGCACACTGTTATTGCATACACCGCATGCTTTCCCTAAGAAAATTACAGAAATAGTTAGGTTTGTCATTTCAAATTTAGCCAAATATGTTAGCTTGTTTTTCGAGTCATCGGATTTATAATTAAACGAAAAAACAACTAATAAATGAGCTATGTGCATGCGTGACTTTGTAACCCTTTGCCGTTTCCGGTTGTGGAGACTTGAAGCAGAGAGAAACATTTGAAAATAGTTCATTTTTGCAGATGCTGTATTGCGGACTCAAACAAAATGGCTTAACTCTCAAATAATCCTTTTGAATAAAACTATTACACGACTGCGCACATTATATTCGGAGACAAAGATATTCCTTGTGTACAATATTATAAAAATAAAGAAATATAAGAGCGGGAAATGAACAAAGGAAACTGCATTGCGTGGGGGAGGGTCACGTTCAAACATGAGTCTGTTGGTGGAAACACTTTCATTGGCTCTCATTCCCTCCCCGTCACACTATGAACTAGCCAATTGAAACATTTAAGGGTTTGGCCAACGAAGACACACAATGGGAGCACGAGACACGTTTTGCTAAAATTTTGCATAGATTCGTCTATAAAATCCCCTGCAGATGTTAACGTTGTCCGTTCAAGTTGTGAATTTACTACGCAATGCCTGAACCAGCGAAGTCCGCGCCCAAGAAGGGATCCAAGAAGGCCGTCATCAAGACCGCCGGGAAGGCAGGAAAGAAGCGCAGAAAGTCTAGGAAGGAGAGTTACGCCATCTATGTCTATAAAGTCTTGAAGCAGGTTCATCCTGACACCGGTATTTCCTCTAAGGCGATGGGCATCATGAACTCGTTCGTCAACGACATCTTTGAGCGCATCGGCGGGGAGGCATCTCGTCTTGCTCATTACAACAAGCGCTCCACCATCACCTCCAGAGAGATCCAGACCGCCGTTCGTCTGTTGTTGCCCGGTGAGCTGGCCAAACACGCCGTGTCTGAGGGAACAAAGGCCGTGACCAAGTATACTAGCTCCAAATAAACTCGCTATGAGTTTAACACCCCAAAGGCTCTTTTAAGAGCCACCTACACTATCAGATAAAGAGCATCCGAGTTGTTTTGATCGCGGAGTGTAATCGGTTTTCGTATCAATGTTAAAATATCTTTGGACAGCCATAAAGGACGCAAAATGTCACACAAACGATAGTCTTGATCTAGAAGAAGCCTGGATCAGATCAAAGTCACACACTGTTGTTTATGAATAGAAATGCGTGTTGCCCAAACTTCTAAAAAGAGACTTTTGATAATCCGTGTGTGTAAAATAAATGAGAAATTGCGCTGTGGAAGATCCCTTTTATTATAAAGGAATACTCCACCCAAATTTAAACTTCTGATCCAAACCTGTAAAGTTTGTTTGTTCTGTTGCACACGAATTAATATATTTGAAAGTAGGTTATTTCTGGCATAATTTGACTTTCATAGTAAGATAAGTTGAAATGGTAACTTTTGCTTTTCCAAATGCTTTATATGTTATGCGTGAAACCGAACAGAAAATGATACAATATTTGTTCTACTATGGTAGCGAATGATGTCCCAGAAGTGATGTCATCTGCTAACTATCTTTATTTTAATAAGAACGACGACATTTATACAGGTTGGGAACAACTTGAGGGCGATTTAATGATGACATCATTTATTTGAGCTGAGTTTAACATCTGAACAGAATGATTTTGTTGAGTTTTAGTCTCCGAGAAACCCTCTGAACAATTAGCAGTGTCTCCATGAGTCCAAGATATAAGCAAATTAAAGATGAACAAGAACAGAAAATGAAATTTAAAAGTAAAACTAGAGTTTGTCTGTAGGGGGCGGTCTAGTTTAACTTGTGCTTTAAAAGCAACCATGTGGTTGCATATGCTTTTACGACTGATCAAATTCAGTAAAGTAGCTTTCATCTTTTATTTCTTTGTCTTGTAATTAATTTTTTGTCTGGTTTTGGACTGAATGTGGTAGTTAAAACATAAACCTCTAGAAGCTAACAAAGCTATATTGTGTTTTACCATTTTTGGAGCTGAATGTGTGATTTATGTATTTTATAACTGATCGAATAAGATCAGCTCTGCTGTATTTGTGAACTAACACAAGCTGCGTTTCAAATCGAAGGCTGCGTCGTCTAGAGGTCGCTTGTCGGCCACATACGTCATCGAGGTTGTCTCATTTCAGTTTAAAACATAAAATTAACATTTATTTATCGTAAAACGTAATCATTGAAGTGTCATTCTTTCATTGAGATCGGTTGCTTATATGTTAATATAAACTGCACAGCTAACCTGCTCTGCAGCTTCCCAGCTAACAATTTTACGTTATAAAAACGTTCCTGTAACGTTTCAATGAAGTTTTAAAAACGTTTATTTTTGAACGTTATTTGAACATTCAAAACGTCCAGTTTTTTAGACGTTGTATTAACGTAATTGTTTGGTTATAAGAACGTTATTCAAAACGTTTTTAGAACGGTTCCATTTGTTGTTATATCAATGTTCTAAGAACGTTTTTAAAAACGTTACAAAAACGTTCCATTTGCCAATATAACAATGTTCTAAGAACGTTTTTAAAACTTTCCATTTGCTATTATATGAATGTTCTAAGAACGTTTTCCTAACGTTCAAATTAAGTTTTAAAGACGTTCATGTTTTAACGTTCTTAGAACGTTCAAAACGTCCAGTTTTTTAGACGTTGTATTAACGTAATTGTTTGGTTATAAGAACGTTATTCAAAACGTTTTTAGAATGGTTCCATTTGTTGTTATGTAAATGTTATTAGAACGTTTTTTAAAAACGTTATAAAAACGTTCCATTTGCCATTATAACAAAGTTCTAAGAACGTTTTTAAAACGTTCCATTTGCTATTATATGAATGTTCTAAGAACGTTTTCCTAACGTTCAAATTAAGTTTTAAAGACGTTCATGTTTTAACGTTCTTAGAACGTTCAAAACGTCCAGTTTTTTAGACGTTGTATTAACGTAATTGTTTGGTTATAAGAACGTTATTCAAAACGTTTTTAGAATGGTTCCATTTGTTGTTATGTAAATGTTATTAGAACGTTTTTTAAAAACGTTATAAAAACGTTCCATTTGTCATTATAACAAAGTTCTAAGAACGTTTTTAAAACGTTCCATTTGCCGTTATATGTATGTTCTAAGAACGTTTTCCTAACGTTCACATAAAGTTTTAAACACGTTTATGTTTGAACATTCTTAGAACGTTCAAACGTCCAGTTTTTTAGACGTTGTATTAACGTTATTGTTTGGTTGTAAGAACGTTATTCAAACGTTCCATTTGCCATCATATTAATGTTCTAAGAACGTTTTCCTACCGTTCACAGTAAGTTATAAAATCAATATGTTTAAACATTCTTAGAACGTTCAAAACTACCAGTTTTTAAACATTGTTTTAACGTTATTGTTTGGTTATAAGAAAGTTATTAAAATCTTTTAAGAACGTTCCAGTCTCTTGTTATAAAAATGTTCTAAGAACGTTATATAAAAAATTTGGAAATTAAAAATACTATTCCGGTTCTTTTGTAGCAACAGCCAACAATACATTGTATGGGTCAAATGTATAGATAGTATGGATACAAAATCAATGACGTGTACAAAGAATCAATTAAATGTATTCTTTATATATTAGTTATATTCAGTTTATATTATAATTAACTTGCAGATCAAACAATATTTACAGTTCACATCAATGTAAAACATGAAAAACAACCAGACAAAATTAAGAACTTTAAGATTTTTAAATGGATTGATATTATTCAAATTATTTAGAACATTCATGAAAAATGTAGACATGGCAAACTTTTTCAAGAAACAGCTTAAACACTTAAACCTAAAACATAGACAAAAAATTAAAAAACAAATATTTAAAGATGCAGAGATATATTATACATGACAACTGTCTTAAGCGATGTCACTGTGACTCCATGTCAGCTTCAATCACCGGGACATCTGACTGGACCTAAGCTTCAGAGAATGTCGGGAGATACTGGAACGACAAAAAGACAACAGTATTGTAAGTGGAAGTTCACCCATAAATCAATTTTGTGTGATTTTTTACTCACCCAGATGACGTTAAACAGGTTTAGAGAACTTCTGGCGTCTTTGGAGCAAAAATGAAGATATTATGGTGACATCCAAGAAACTTCCAGGCCTCCTCATAGACATCATGGTGTCAGTTCTGGCCAAAGTCCAGCAAAGTACTAAATACATTGTTAAATTGGTCCACCCGTGGATAGTGGCTCAGTTGAATTTTTTGAAGCGACGAGAAAGCTTTATGTTTGAAAAACAAACCAAACTACCGTTTTGTGTCAGTGTCTGACAAATGTCAGTGTATGCCACGCGTTCACAAGAGCACTTCTTCTGCATGAAGAAACACAGAGTTGCGCTTCCGCGTTATGAGTCAGAATACCCAATAGGGGCAATCCCCATGCGTTGTTCGGCACACAAACCTAATACGCATGCGTCACAGTGCTCTCATCCAAGAAGAAGAAGATGAAGAAATGCTCTTGTGAATACACTGAAAAGACAGAGTAGAATGTATTGATTAAATCTGGATTTTGGTGTGTTGTTCGCACACAAAGCATTCTCGTCACTTCAAAAAAATTCAACTGAGCCACTATGAACGGGTGGACCAATTTAACGATGTCTATACTACTTTTCGGGACCTTAGCAAAACTGACACCATGATGGCTATGAGGAGGCCTGGAAATGTCTCGGATGTCACCTAAATATCTTTATTTGTGCTCCGAAGATGCAGGAAGTTGTATAAACATGTTTAACGTCATGTGGGTGAGTAAAAAAAAAAAAATCACACAAAGTATAATTTTTGTTGAACTTCCCCTTTAAGTGAGGTGAGATTTAGTATAAAATAACTGGAACGCTGTAGTTGCTCATGCAGAAGATCTTATAAAAAAAGGAGTGAATATTTTATTTAATGCTTAAGTATGATGAACTAATGATTAGTCAGAGTTATGGACAGGTGTTCCTTTAAGTTAGTATTTGAAGAGTATGCTCCAATATGAGATAACAATGATTCCAAAATAAAGTTACGTTTAAAAAAATGTATTGTTCATTCCAATTGAGTGATAATCAAACTGCAGTTGGTTTGTTTTGATTTAAGACATACTAACTCAAAAAATACAGCTAACTAACACAATGAAACATAATAAAAAACATCATTTTTGAAAATTGAAAACTGAGTTCTCTCATCTGGGAACCAAACTCTTCATTTGAATTTACTACTAATATTCAAACACTGAGCATTACTGCATCAAAATAGTCTTGCTATTGTATCGTTAAAAATATTATTTATTTACAAGAGTTTGAAAAATTATTTTCTACCTTGCGTAAAGTAGTATTTTAAAGATATTTTTAACATGGCAAATATTGAAAATAATTGAATTTAAATATAAAAAATAATTTAAATAAAAACCAGCATGCTCTAAAAGGGGGAACAAAATGGTCATACCCAGTCCCGGTCAGACTCCATGAGGGATATATTTTGTGAAATTACCACTGTCAAAGAAATCAGAAAAAAACAGACAAATTAATTAATCTGAAAAAAAAACAAGCCTGATGCGTTATAGGGAATAATATTCTGATAATTTGACAGTTGGTTTGATAACTTTATCTGAAACGTTGGCAGAGTTAAATGAATTTAGGTACAGTATATTAAACATAAAAATATGGATTCAGTACCGTATATGAAAACATAACACGCGCAAAGACCTAAATGTCTAATGAATGTCAATCGTCAAACTAACTTTAACGCTTTGGGAAAAAATGCGCGGCTTGTCCCTCCGGTCATCTAATCTTAGCCAAGTGCAGGCACCGTCGATACTGAGAGCAGCGCTAGCAGAGTTTAACTCGATCCAACCCTCATCAAACACAAGTCTTGCTATCTGGGTTAATAACGTTAATCCCGAATACACTGATGAGCTCTTTAGGATGTGTTTTATTAAGGTTGGGGCTATAAACTCTGCTGCTGCTCTCCAGGACCGACGATGCTCTTAGCCGATTTGGGTTGAATATCAAGAAAGTGTTCCAACGAAAAACATTTAGATAAATCGAAAGAGTGAACTTAATGGTCGGGAAAAACATCGCCTTAACAAAAACATTTATCAACGACATTCGACTCTATTCCTTAGTTGTAAATAACGTTAGCCTATAGCTATAGCTAACAGCTCTGTGAATAACGGCCGCAGTTTTCGAGAAAATTCAATACGGTTAACCCTATCATAACCTCATTTAAACAACAGTAACTGCTGCAAAACTAAGATTGTCAACATTGTTATTAATGTATTTTTTCATAGAATCAGCGAACGTCTCTATGCTTACCTGAATGTCGAAGTAGCTCTGAAGTCGTCCGTCCGTTAGTCCCGCTTTTTGAATTCGCACATGACGTGCTCTCTAAAACCACGCCCATACTATCACGGTCGTCACCATCGTAAATCCTTGAAAGTTTTTCATATGTATTTATATATTTTTAAATGAATGTACATTTATAAGACTATTTTTTGTATTATCCTGCCTTTTTATCAAATTACAAGAAAAAAACTAGTTAATGCTAATGTGGGGGTGTTTCTAATGCAGCTTCTGTAAATTTTATATCATTCTCTCTGCTGACTGCAGTTCAGTTCTATATTTTTATCTATTTTGTGGCTATTTTTGGCTATTTGAGCAAATGGGAATGGAAAAAAAATATTTGTGGTACTCACCCATTCACTACAACTTCCGCTGCTGAGAAATGTTGTGGAATTTGAATAAGTAGTTTTGATAATTGTATTTCGGATCTGAAATATGAGCAAGCGACTGAGCGACAAAAATCTCCTGACAGATTCGCTTAATAGGACTAGTTGTTAAAATCGCATTACAGCACAGTTGAATTGCCCAATAAGACATTTCCCATGCCTTATACAGAGGGAAGTCATAAATATGAATAGAGGAAAGGATGTCTGAGGTTGCACTGGTTCGTCTGGTATGCGTCCTCTGTGTTTGGGCATAAATGATTATAATACATAGCATACTTACCTTTCCTTGCCATTATCAGAGAGACACCAGTGTGTCCTTGAGCAAGACACTTTACTCCATGTTGCTCCAGGGGGATTGTCCCTGTAATAAGTGCTCTGTAAGTCGCTTTGGATAAAAGCGTCTGCCAAATGACTAAATGAAATGAAATGACATCTTATGAGTTGTGTGTCCCAATTTCATCACAATACCATGCCTTTTGGTGAGGTGCTGCTGATAGTGCCCTTGGTATGGTTCCCGTCAATGCGACACATCGTCAGTTGTGCACCTCAGCCTCATTGGATGTTTCGGGCCTGTATCACAAGACACCCTCAGCCAAGGTAGGCCCACCGCAGATTAATCGGACCTGGGTGTGTGTCGCATTGTTATAAGGCCATCTGGCAGAAGCAGTGTGCAGCTATCACAGCAGCTCAAAGGCACCCCAGTCGTTACCTGCTGGCCCTGAGACATCGAACCGGCAACCATCGAACCGGTCACGATTCCGACTCTCTAACCATCAGGCCAAGACTACCCAAACCGTTAATGCGCGCTCAGTCCCCCCACAGTCCTGTATGGCATACCATTAGAACACATTACCAAATTCAACGCAACCATATGCACCAAACCATTGGCTAAGGTTGTTATAGCCCCACTGGCTCCGTTAATGTTAGCTCAGAGCCCCTGGTCCCATATGGAATCAAAAAACAACACTATTTTATTACGTGGTCACTTGGCAGCCCATATTCCATCATTCTGTTTCAACCACAGCCAGTGGCTTCAACTCTCAACGACAGTGGCAAGTTCATTGACTAGTGTTCATTTGGTCCGTGGTGTTGGGTGTGAAGTTTTTAGAACATTACATTAAAAACGCAAAGGTAACGTTTTCAATCCTAATGTTTTTAGAACTTTTTGCTAACAATGCAACTACAACGTTTTTAATGCTAACGTTTTAAGAACGTAACATTAACAACGCAAAGGTAACGTTTTCAATGCTAATGTTTTTAGACCGTTTTGCTAACAATGCAACTATAACGTTTTTAACGCTAATGTTTTAAGAACGTTACATTAACAACGCAATAGTAACGTTTTTAAAGCAAATATTTTAAGAACGTTTTGCTAACAATGCAACTATAACGTTTTTAATGCTAACGTTTTAAGAACGTTACATAAACAACGCAAAGGTAACGTTTTCAAAGCAAATCTTTTTGGAACGTTTTGCTAGCAATGCAACTATAACGTTTTTAATGCTAACATTTTAAGAACATTACATTAACAACGCAAAGGTAACGTTTTTTCAATGCTAATGTTTTTAGAACGTTTTACTAACAATGCAACTGTAACGTTTTTAATGCTAACGTTTTAAGAATATTACTTTAACAACGCAAAAGTAACGTTTTCAATGCTAATGATTTCAGAACGTTTTACTAACAATGCAACTATAACGTTTTTAATGCTAACGTTTTAAGAATATTACATTAACAACGCAAAAGTAACGTTTTCAATGCTAATGTTTTTAGAACGTTTTGCTAACAATGCAACTATAACGTTTTTAATGCCAACGTTTTAAGAACGTTACATTAACAAGGCAAAGGTAACGTTTCCAAAGCAAATGTTTTTAGAACATTTTGCTAACAATGCAACTATAAGGTTTTTAATGCTATTGTTTTAAGAACGTTACATTAACAACGTAAAGGTAACGTTTTTAATGCTAATGTTTTTAGAACGTTTTGCTAACAATGCAACTATAACGTTTTCAAACTTAAAGTTTTAAGAACGTTACATTAACAACGCAAAAGTAACGTTTTCAATGCTAATGTTTTTAGAACGTTTTGCTAACAATGCAACTATAACGTTTTTAATGCCAACGTTTTAAGAACGTTACATTAACAAGGCAAAGGTAACGTTTCCAAAGCAAATGTTTTTAGAACGTTTTGCTAACAATGCAACTATAACGTTTTTAATGCTATTGTTTTAAGAACGTTATATTAACAACGCAAAGGTAACGTTTTCAATGCTAATGTTTTTAGAACGTTTTGCTAACAATGCAACTATAACGTTTTCAAACTTAAAGTTTTAAGAACGTTACATTAACAACGCAAAGGTAACGTTTTAAAAGCAAATGTTTTAAGAACGTTTTGCTAACAATGCAACTATAACGTTTTTAATGCTAACCTTTTAAGAACGTTACATTAACAACGTAAAGGTAACGTTTTCAATGCTAATGTTTTTAGAACGTTTTGCTAACAATGCAACTATAACGTTTTTAATGCTAACGTTTTAAGAACGTTACATTAGCAGCGCATTCGTAACGTTTTCAAAGCAAATGTTTTAAGAACGTTTTGCTAACAATGCAACTATAACGCTTTTAATGCTATTGTTTTAAGAACGTTACATTAACAACGTAAAGGTAACGTTTTTAATGCTAATGTTTTTAGAACGTTTTGCTAACAATGCAACTATAACGTTTTTAATGCTAACATTTTAAGAACGTTACATTAACAACGAAAAGGTAACGTTTTCAATGCTAATGTTTTTAGAACGTTTTGCTAACAATGCAACTATAACGTTTTTAATGCTAACGTTTTAAGAACGTTACATTATAAACCCAAAGGTAACGTTTTCAAAGCAAATGTTTTTAGAACGTTTTGCTAACAATGCAACTATAACGTTTTTAATGCTAATGTTTTAAGAACATTACATTAACAACGCAAAGGTAACGTTTTCAAAGCAAATGTTTTTAGAACGTTTTGCTAACAATGCAACTATAACGTTTTTAATGCTAACGTTTTAATAACATTACATTAACAACGCAAAGTTAACGTTTTCAATGCTGATGTTTTCAGAACGTTTTGCTAACAATGCAACTGTAACGTTTTTAATGCTAACGTTTTAAGAACGTTTATAAATTGCAGATAACGTTAAGAAAACGTTCTACATACGTTATTGCAAGAACGTTTTTGATAACTTTGAGAGAACCTTCAGAGAACGTTAGCCAAAGTTACGGGAACGTTCCCTGTTAGCTTGTTATGATCTAGACAAGAGATTTCATCAACTGTGAGAAAATGTAATAAGTGCACAACTCATTCACAGTTAATAGTTAATAATTTACTGCAATAAAAATACTAATATAAAAATATATTAGAAAAAAATAAACGATTACTATAGTTAAAATGTGATTTTAGAGATGGAAAACTCACTGGTTTTCCCTTACAGTAACATTGAAATGTGTTTATTTTCCTATTCATTTTTTACATTCTTGTCTGAGATGCAGAACATCTTCAGTTTTACTGTGTTATGAGGACATTTATCTTCGCTGCCCACTAGCCTTCTATTAAACAGCTAGAGTAAAATACAAATAAAACCATACAATGACATGTGACATCACATATCTTTTTACATGGCTATCCTTTTTTCTAAAATCAAGTATAGAATTCACCTAAATAATGTCTCATACAATAGGCGTATATTTTAAGAAGTTTTTAATTCTGTGGTCCCTTTATCATTCCCCAATCCATCTGTGTTATGTCAGTTCTTTGAGGAATGTAAAGTAAATGGGGAATAGTTCAAAACCCTTTAAATAAATGAAATATATCGAACATAGTCATTAAACTTGCGCAATAACGCAATCAGCAGTGTTTCTGAAACAGTTCTCTCTTGAGCAGATGACACAAACAGTATTACTCTCTGGCTGAAATTCTTTTTCGCCTAACTACTACTGTTTCCTGATAAACATAGTGAAATCCCTCTATCTGTGTTGAACGCGATTGGTTTGGCAATTGCGATGTCACTCGTTCATGTGCACGCAAGTGTGAAATAATCTTAGCTTCAGGAACAAAGCTTGAGTTGACAAAGCAACTCCACGAGCTGCTTCATGGAACCAACTAAGCTAGATCCAGTTGGTTTGGTTGTGTCGACCCAAAACAAATACTGTAACCCTCAGTTAGGCTTTTATTGTTTTTTTGGGTGTTTGTTAAAAAACTTTATCTGTCACATATTTCAAGTCTATTGTTCATCTGTCTGGTCTGTCGTAATTGATTCCCAGCTTAGAGCGTGTTTCTGAAGATGTCCCACCCATACTATATCAGCGGGCTTCCGCTTCTCAGGCTGTTGTGATTGGTCGGTCCCGCTCTCTGTGCATGTGTATTCATAAGCGTTGTGCTTTTAGCAATAAACATTATCAATGGCGTCAACTTTACTTCATCAGTTAAAAACATGAATCAAAAATTAACGGAGGCATGGTATGAAAGCGAACTTTATCAGTTCTACAACTAGCAGTTAACTTTCGGCCAGAGACTAAACATAAAGGAAAGTCTTTGTCATCTCGTCTTTAGTTTTTCACAAGTGCATTAGTATAAAGGGAGAGGGAACAGTGCGAAGGCTTATGTCATTTGTCAGATTTATGTGCAAGTAAAT
Source organism: Triplophysa tibetana (assembly GCA_008369825.1). Taxonomy (NCBI): domain Eukaryota; kingdom Metazoa; phylum Chordata; class Actinopteri; order Cypriniformes; family Nemacheilidae; genus Triplophysa; species Triplophysa tibetana. The sequence goes on from CM017894.1 coordinate 7,789,859, forward strand.
GTATTTGCTAACCTTTTTATTTATACTGTTCCTCATGACATAAATAATCATAGACTTCAACACAATTTTGAGGATTTAAAGCAGATATTTACTGACAGAGATGAATAAACATGATCTTTAACCCTCAAGTTACATTCTTGTCTTACCAAGGCAAGGCAAGTTTATTTATATAGCACATTTCATACAAAAGTGCAATTCAAAGTGCTTTACATAAAATGATTGACAGAAAGAATAAAACGTATCTTTAAAATGCAAATTATTTAAAACAATAAAACGGCAATAAAATTGATAAAAAATGTGAGTGTATATATAAAAAGAATAAGAGCAAAATAAAAATAAATTAGAAATAGAAGTGCAGTTGATGTAAAGCAGCACAGTGCTCAGGTTCTGAATGCACAGCTAAACAAGTGTGTTTTTAATCTGGACTTAAAAGAAGCTTCTGTTGGTGAATGTCTGATGTCATCTTGAAGCAGATTCCAGCTACGGGTGGCGTAATGGCTACACGCTGACTCGCCCTGTTTTGAGTGAACCCTTGTTATCTTTAACTGACTTGATCCTGATGATCTGAGAAGTCTGATTGGTTTATATTCAATGAACACATCTGAGATGTATTTGGGTCCTAAACCATTGAGTGATTTATAGACAATTAATAATACTTTGAAGTTGATTCTAAAAGTAACTGGTAACCAGTGTAAGGGCCTGAGGATTGGAGTGATATGCTCAGATTTTTTGGTTCTGGTCAGAATCCTGGCAGCAGCGTTCTGTATGAGCTGCAGCTGTCTGATGGTCTTTTTGGGAAGACCTGTAAGGAGTCCATTACAGTAATCCACCCTGCTGGTGATGAAAGCATGAACTAGTTTCTCTAAATCTTGGCTTGAGACAAAACATCTGATTCTGGCTATGTTTCTGAGATGGTAGTAGGCTGATTTGCTTATTGCTTTGACATGACTGCTGAAACTAAGGTCAGACTCCAAAATGACCCCAAGATTTTTTACCTTGCTTTGTGTCTTTAGACCTCTTAGGTCAAGGTATGTGTTTACCTTGTTAGTTTCATCCTTGTTACCAAAAACAATGACTTCAGTTTTGTTTTTATTTAACTGAAGGAAGTTTTGACACATCCATCTGTTAATTTCATCAATGCATTGGCAAAGAGAGTCAATAGGCCTGTAGTCATTGGGTGAGAGGGCTAGGTTGATCTGAGTGTCGTCTGCATAGCTGTGGTAGGCAATTTGGTACATTTTCATTATTTGGCCAAGTGGGAGCATATACAAGTTGAAGAGGAGCGGAGCTAGAATTGAGCCCTGTGGAACCCCACAAGTCATGGGTGTCCAGTCAGATTTATGGTTGCCTATGTTCACATAGTAACCCCTCCCTTTAAGGTATGACCCAAACCATTTAAGTACCAATCCAGAAAGCCCTACCCAGTTTTCCAGCCTATTTAGGAGTATGGTGTGATCTACTGTGTCAAAAGCAGCACTGAGATCTAGTAAAACCAGAACTGATATTTTGCCTGAATCAGAATTCAATCGAATATCATTAATTATCTTTATGAGCACTGTCTCTGTGCTATGATGCTGACGGAAACCAGACTGATAATTGTCCAGGTAGCCATTTGAGTTCAAGAATTTGGTCAGCTGATTGAAGACAACCTTTTCAATGATCTTGCCTATAAAAGGAAGATTTGATATTGGTCTGTAGTTAGACAGTAAGGTTTTGTCTAGATTGGCCTTTTTTAGAAGAGGTTTGACATCTGCATTTTTTAGGGACTGAGTGAGGTATTAACTATTTTTAGGAGATCTGCTTCCAAACAGTTAAACACTCTTTTGAAAAAGGATTTGGGAATTGTGTCAAGGCTGCAAGTTGACGCTTTAAGATGCTGGACCGTTTCCTCCAGGGTTTTGAGATCAATTGTCTGAAATTCAGACAAAGTAACTAATGTACTGAAGTCAGACTGACCTGACTGCCGCATGGAGCTTTGCCGATTTCCATTCTGATACTACTGATCTTTTGAAGGAAAAAAGTTGCAAACTCATTGCATTTGTCATCAGACAGCATTTCCCTCGGAACTTGACTAGGGGGATTTGTTAGTGCGGGTGTTATTTATTTTGCCGTTTATAATGTTAGAGAAAAAATTCTGTCTAGCTTTGCCTAAGTCAACATTGAAGGCATGCAGACTGTCTTTATAGATGTTATAGTGAACTTCAAGTTTGGTTTTTCGCCACAGACACTCAGCTTTTCTGCATGTTCTTTTCATGCTTTGTACTTCTGGTGTGTTTCTCCAGGGTGCTTTACCACATACATTTAGTAGGTTGTCTGTTTTTAAAAACAACAGTCAATAGCTTCTTTAGTCACACTCATAAAAAATCAGGGTCCGAACTAGGACAGAGCTCATTTTAGGCCACTGATATGACTGATGCATGTTTTTACATTGGGATTATAAATCATTGCATCATCATAAAACGTTTGCTTAAGTGAAGAAAATACTTGTCAACGTTTAAGAGAAGATCTCAAAAGTCTGCATTTCATTTCTCAAAATTTGGTAGCATATATCCTAATTGACATACTGAACACATTTTGCATATCTGGGTGGCTCTGGAGTTCAGATCTGACTGATAAACATTCAGCAGCAGGGCACAGAAATGCACTTTTCGACTTTTCAAAGAAACATTTTATGATGTCAGAGTCAACAGCTGTGGTTAACAAACACATACCAACCAAGCCAACACATCTCAAATCCCCTTGAGGTTGTTTTTGGCATCTCTACACATTTATAGACCAAATGCAAAAGCATAAATCATAACTTCTCCATCAAGTCTTCAGCCTGGAAACTCTGCACAGCTTATAACATTCCTTAACAAATACACACTGCATTTACATTTATGCATTCAGCAGGTGCTTTTATCCTAAGCGCCTTACATTCCATTAACCTATACATTTATACTTACAGTAGGTATGTGCAATCCCCTGGGATCAAACCCACAATCTTGCGTTTTTAACGCAATGCTCATACCACTGAGCTACAGGAAAGCTGACACTGCTTGGAAAGAGAGAGAGAAAGAAAGAGAGAGAGGGAATATAAACTAAACCAAACACTTTACAGGAACTTGATAAGATCAGGGATACAGGAACCAGGGGTGTATTCCAGACATCTGGGCTAACTTACCGTCAGCTAAACCCGAACTCTTGGTTGGTTAAACTAAACCTTGCTAACTCAAGGTACGTTGGTTCCAGAAGGCATTTGAAGGGTAAGTTTAATCAAATGTTTCATTTCTCCGAGGATTCCTTTGTGAACAAGGCACAGGTCAACGCTGTATTTGTAGAATTACTAAAATTAAAAAGCAGTGCTGTGGCTTCAATATTGGATCCGATAGGAATGGCGCAGAAATCTTATCTCTTATCTTTTATCCACCTTTGAGAATGATGGAGGCTGTTTTGAAGTGTTTTGGTATTATTTTGGGTACTGGGTGATATCCATAAGTTACCAGCATCTCCCGTTTGTTTATTTATCATGCTAACTCTCGTAACATTTGGTACTGAAAGGTACTGTCATTTATCATTAAACGAAACACAACTATAGGCTATAAAAACCTGTACGCAAGGCCTTGCCATCAGATCCGGGAAATTAATCAGTAAATTTGAGTAAAATTATCCTGTGCGAATGCGTCACATGAATCACTGATGAGTATTAATAAATATTAATTTATAAATCATAGGAGGTATCCAGATAATACTAATGCCCTGCGAAAACTGGTCCTAAGGTGTAGCCTAACGTTACGTCTGCCATTAGAACCCAGTGTTTGCAGAGCTGGCCTCAAAAACTGTGTGGAAAATAGCATATTACTTATGAATTTTGATGTTCTTGAATGTAAAAATCACATATGTAGACCTCATACAACAGTATAAAAAAATAAACAAGCCCAGTTCATCACACCTTTAAAAGACCTGCATCGGTGTATAAAAAGCTAAATTTTAAAAAATGAATATTGTGTCATTGAATTTATACAATTATAAAGATATATGTAGGCTACTATATATAAGTAGAGTTGCTGATATAGTCATAATTTGAAACAATTGTTTGACACTTCAGTACACTAACCAGGATAATACATTTGCATATAGAGTATGAAACGTTAGGCCCACACTTACATGTCCAATACGTAATAAAATATATCCCTTTTAAATTAATGTATTAATAAAATAAATATATTTTCATTTTTTGGTTTGACTTTGATAGGTAAAAGGCCAGGGCATTCCAAATGTTAAAAGATGTGGAAAGGCTTATCCAGAAAGGATATTTTTACTTTGGAGAAAGGCTTTCAATACTAAACTGTACGAGGAGACTGAGGAGCAGGAAGAGATTTTCAGTCAGCATGAAAAACCTTAAGTTTAAGTTTAATGCATTTTTTATGTAAATGGATTTAAAGTTATATTAAGATTTTAAATATGTGAACAGTATACCATAGGTAATCTCTTTTGGGGTGACCTAATAAAGCCATGGAAACCTGCCAGTCTGGGAATTTAACTTGCAACCTTTGTGTTTTAAGTCTGACTCCCTAACCATTAGGCCTAAAGTATCCTTGACCCAAAGCAACGTTTTGCCTAATAAGTGGACAATAATAATGATAAGCAGTTGTTCAATAAATTGTTCTGCAGTTAAACTACTGTTATTATTAACATTCTTTAACTGTTGGAAATTGTAAGATGTGCATATACATCCAGTGATATTTGGAGATGTTTTAATAAACATAATTCAAAGTATAGGCCATACAGTGTTCAATATAATAACCTGAAGCCTAAATTTGTTTAATAAGAACAGCTTACATTATTTTAAAGATTATTTCATTTTAAAAGGTTAAATAATAAAGTTAGTAAATACAATTAGTTGTTAATGCTGAATTGCGATGCGTGAGATTGGAAATGTAATTGTAATATTGCTGTTAAATTATAAAATATTACACGTAATCTATGCGTTCACGCTCACTTGACGCTCATCAAAAGTGCACACTTGCGCAGACACCCCCTAAAGATTTGTAACATATTCTTGAAATGAACTAACCCTGGAACATAACCTGCTCCGGAGCAGGAGAGAGTGAGTTTTTATGGTCACTTACATCGCCTGAAGGTTATCTCCGTTGTTGGAACTGAAAGTTGAGGTTATCAGCTAACTAACCCTTAAACTTACCCGGGTATGTCACATAACCAGCTTCCTGGAATTAATGCTAATGCTGTGGTTACATGGCTGCGTATTTTCTCTTGTATGAGTTCCCGTGTTTTGGCAGATCTGTCTGCTGTTGGCAGCAACATCACACGCTTTGATTTTCTTCCTCATCACAGCGGCTGTTTGTGACAGTTTTGGATATCAAAAGAAGTCAACACGGAACATATCGATTGAAGTCAGACTTAAAATAAATAAATAAAAACCATTCAATGATTTCCCAGATACATTTTGATCAAGGAGCCCGACACGAAAGCACAACATGTCTCAGTTTCAGACTGTTTAAGTAAAACCTCTTGCATATTTGAATGACACATATTACATTATATCACATTAACCTTTTCATGTATGAATTTATGGGAGCCTCAATCGGGATTTTTGTGTGTGTTTATTTCTTTTGCTCTTTAAAGGCGGGACAACATGCTATGTCATGGATTCTGACTTCTTTACACTGTTAAAGTGCTGGCTTCTCATGCTTAACATGGTCAACTTGTTAAAAAACAACCTATGACGTAGTGTTTCTGTACTTGATACACTCCCCAGCACTCCAACTTGTTTCGGGAAGTTTTTTATAAGTATGAAAAAACAACTCGAAGAGAATGCGATGATGAATTGTGTGCTCGTTCAGTAGTTCCGTCCCCCCTGCCTCCCTCCAGCTGCTCGCCTTTTCCGGAAATAATCGAACAGCTGTGTCTCTTTTATAAATTTGATCAAACTAAATACTCTTTGACGATACGATGTATGCAAAACTACTGCTTAGGTCCTCAATATTAATATGAGATTGGCAAAAACTGTGTGTGTTATCGCATCTTTAATATATACTGAATGTAATACAAATACAGCAACTGTCCTTTGCAGTGACATATATTCATATACATTCGAGCTTTTGTTTCTATTCAATTATCAGTTGATATATTAATCATTATAAATGGTTCATTTATTATAAATCAACTGCAAATATGTTATATCATTTCTATACCATATATTTATATTATTAATAATAATTTTCAACATTCACTGATTCCAACATAAACATTGAAGCATTGCGTTATTACTGAACCCAAACAACAACTGTATTCATACTGTATGTATAAACAACATGAAGTCTGTTAGCATCTGGTGGTCTCTCTGCTGTTATCATAGAGATGTTCCTCAAGAAACGCCAGAGTCTTCTGCCAGGAGTTCTCCTGAGCCCGACTGTGAGACACGGTCTCTCCTCCCCACACCATCATCACTACAATACAAATCAATGGGATGTAATATACTTAAAATAAAATACATCTAAAGTATTTGTGAGAGTTTAGGGACTATAATTATATCCAGCCATATACAAATATTAGAACTTTAAACTTTAAATAGGATTTTATATGGTAACATCTACATAAAGAGGATTTGTTCAAATTGTAATGGTCTGAAAGAATTGAATTAATAAATAAGGTTCTTCAGGCAACATGTGACTATGTTACATCACATTATTGAACAAAAAAATCAGCTATCAGTCATAAACTGAGTGTAGTTACATCAAACACAGGAAAGCAACACTTATGGTGTGTTTGTATTGGACTTTCACCTTTAGTCTTTGCCTCCAGCAACTTGAACTCACTGAATCGTACATGAGGGCTGTAGGGCGGCTCGATCAAGTGACCCGCTCCAGGATATGAGAGAAGAGTCAGCAGATGACTGTTTCCAGCCTTCTCCATCATCTTCTTCATCTGAGGAAACATTAATAACATGACATTTATTGAGTAAACTAAGGCTAAATGTTGTGCTGTCGGGACCACTGTCGTCAATTATTTAACGATAGCATATATTTAGTTTGGCGCAATGAAACTGTTCTGGGCAAACTCTCTGCCCATCCACGCAGCCTTTCATGGACATAGCAGGAGGCCAGCAATACATACACCCCCAGAACAGTTCCTGAAGGGTAACAGGATTAAATTAAAAGATGCGAAGATACAGGCAGATAAGGAGGAGATGGGGATGGAGGTGGGTTTTAAGTGCAACAAGATTAAGCAGTTTATAAGAAGCAAAGAAATGCAACTTAATATGATGTAGTCTAGTGTGTGTTGTATGACTATTGGTTAACGTTGATGTGATCAGCTGATGGAAGCTGAACTCACATGACCTGTCAGAACTCACGCTACGCTTGATTTATTTAAACTTTTGGGCTCACTATTTGACTCACATCTGTTGCAGATTCTGAAGATGGCCAGTTTTGATCATCCTCACCAACGATTAATAAAACTGGACATTTGATCTTGCCCATCTGGTAAAGACAAACACAGATGCATGAATTCATGAATGAGGACAATAACGCAAGCAATTTACTCATTGCGTATTTGTTCTTCTCCATACCTCAACTTTCTTGGTAGGGTCATCTGGTATTGGCAGCAACAAATCCCGCCAAATAAATCTCATCTTTTCATCGTATCGGATTTTGTCAACGTTCCTTAACAGAATGAAATCGTTAAATCAATGACAGAGGCATCTTAATCAGTATGCTTGCAATGTGTTTCTCACTGTTGGAGGGCGGCATAGACATCTGCCAAAGAGCCATCGAGCGGCATGATGTGAAATCCATTCACACAAACCACACACTTGGGCTGTAATTTTGTCATTAGAGAAAATAAAGCGTTAAACACATCATGACACTGGATCTGGGCTTTTTATTTGGAAATGAGAAATGATGACTGTGTACCTGTATAATCTCGGAGTATGCAGCCATTGCGAGTGTGACAGAGACGCCAAATGACATGCCCATCACAGCCACTTTGTCTGGACAAACTTTGGGGTGTTTTTTAAGAAACGCAAAGGCAGTCTGGGGTAAAAAAAATGGTTTATGGAGACAGTTCCCTGCTCAAATTTTTTTCGTTTAAAATAATTTTAAGTGCGATACGATTTACATGATTACTCATTGGCTTTGGAAGAAATAAAAATTATTTAGTGAATTAAAGAATTTTTACACTATATTGTTATGAATAACAAAGATAAAATAAATAAAGTGGGAATGCATACATTTAAATAAATAATATACAAATAATAAATAAAAATTAGTTGCATTCAGATAAAGAAGATCAAATAATCTGTGCACTGCACAACCTATAAAAATAAAATGCAATGTAAAGAGATGTGCTGTGGATTAATAACACAAGAAGAAAAGAGACGATTCTTGTGAATCATTTTACGCTGATGATTTTGAAATTGAAAATCCAATATGATTAAATGCACAGCCATATTGCTCATCCTTCACTTTGAATGCAAGAAAATAAGCATAATAGACATTCTGCTACAAATATTGATGCAGCTGTATAGTACCTCAAAGTAAGTGTTATCCACATGCTCAAGTTTTCCCGAAGCATTCAGGAACCCGATGTATTCAAGGGCCAGTGAAACATAGCCATGTGATGCCAAGAGAGCTGAATGATGCTCATCCCGGCCGCCCAGTCCTCCACTCAAGTCAAGCACAGCCGGAAAAGGTCCAGAACCTACATTAAACAAAGCACAAATGTCTTAAAAATAGTCCCTCAAGCATATATAAATGTAGATTAAATGTGAAATTATTTATCTTTGTCTAAATGTAGACGGTTACAGGTATTATTCCTTAAAAACAACCGCCTAATAACACAGTCATGCTACTGTGAGTTAAAAATCCTGTTTAGCAGCCATTGAAATAAATCTTGATCTGTCAAGCACCAATCCACACCTGGAGGAATGAAGAGCGTCCCTTTTATTCCCTCCTCTATCACTTCAACTCTATGAACTCCAGAGGTCAAAGACGATCGCTCAACAGATGCTGATGTGATCGGAGTGTGATGCTTAAAGCCATTGGCAAGATGTCCTTCATACACAGAAATGACCACCTTAACTGTTGTTTGGACATTGTTCTTCTGAAATCTGTGTGAATAAGTAACAGAGAGAAGATTATTCTCCAAAGCATTTTAACTCGGCTGAAATAGCAACCCATACAGAAATGGCCAGTCAGAGAAATGTTAACTTCTGCGTTGTTTTTAAAAATGTGGCACTTTTAGACTAATTCAAAATATGCTGAACTTAAGAAGGAAAATGCTTTGGTGGACACAAAGCTTTAAGGTAACACTATTCCTTACAATCACAGGACAAGAAAGTGTATTACCTGCGACCTGGTTTAGTTTCAGGAACTGGCCTCATACTCCATAGAAGACCCATAGATTCAAGTCCCTCAAAAGTCCCACCATGACTTTCATCTCTGAAAACTATACATTGTTTTGGAATTTGAGAAATGCATGAAAAGGATATCATTACGATGAGGATGTGTGGAAAAAATGATGTACTGTACCTTTAACGATTCCTGAGGAATCACTGATGTAATGACCAAACGCTTCCCATTCAACCCCGTCATCAGATTGAATCAACGCATGAGGAGTAACTTTACAGTTAGCGTGCAAGTGTTTAACTTCCACCTCGATTTGTTCATCAAATAAACAGTTTGAAGGATAAACAGAAAGTAAAGGACCTTGTTTTGTTTCTGCCATTATTTTCCTCTTAAGAGCAATCTTAAGTTGTGTTGTGAAAGTCTCACTGTGCCAAAGGCTTTATAGCATTTCACGTGCCCTTTAGATATCCTACGAGGTACTGGGTCAGAGTAATAGTTCCTTATTTGGATATGTAGTGTTGTAGACAAACAGTAAGCCCATAAAAAAGTGAAAGGATATTGAAACTGGTGATAACTGATGACACACAGTATATGACAAACTACTACTGATATGGGCAGCGTTTCCTGAAACCTTCTTATGCTTCATTGTTCTTAAGTCCACTCTGTTTCGAAAAACGTTCTTAGTCAAGTATACCTAATATAAGTCCTTCGGAAGATTGGTCTGGAGCATTTTTTTCCTAAATGAAAGACGGCACCATCCACGGAGTATTTAGTTTATTTAATCCGTGAAAATTTTGTGTATCCAGTCTCCAAGCACCATCAACGTGTGAACTAAGCATGTCTCATTGTTAGTTGCTGGAATAAGATTTTTAATGTACCGCAAGAGCAAGTGGCTTTGCTTGACCCTGCTTATAGCCAAAATGTTTGGGTTATAAGCAGAACCTTTGATATAAATGAGCATACTGACATTTAGTGTAGCGGGTTGATACATTTGGGCATGACATTGCGGGTCCGCACACTTATATCACAATTAAATGATATCCATGGCTGAATTTAGTTAGCAATGTGGTCTCCATGGTACCTCTGAGTCCTAATAAATGCAACTTTAACTATTTCCAAAGTGCTTATTTTATAAAGATTGCCGCTACGTCACATAACGCAGTGAAGCACTCCCTGCATGTGTATATAGTTAGATCGATATCCATTAGTTCATCACCACCACTATGGACAACAAAAGTTTACATCGTGGTGTGCAGGTCCTTGGTTTGAAACCTCCCTGCCATTATTTTCATTTATTGACACATTTTTTCATACGAACTTTCTATGTTATGGAACCCTGGGGGAACGGTATATGTCATTAACATTTTCCACTGTCAGCATGCACTCCCCCTGCTGATGGGGCAAACTTAAGCATTGAAAGGCTCCACATTCAAAACCAGCTCCAACCTAACGCAGTGCCGTAGTCATTTTTACATTAGGTATGCAGGTCACTGGATTGAGTCCTCCCTTCATTTTTCCCCTAATTGAACACAAGTGAACCTTCTTTACCTTACTTGTCCGGATAAGTTCTCCTTCTACTTGAAAGACTGAGAACCCACTTGTTGAAGCGTTACAAATCAGCAGTGTGAATGTGAGACAACCATCAACTTTCTATCTAATGGAACACAGGGGGGGCGGTATCTAACAATAACATTCTCAACTGTCAGGATATGTGCCCCCTAAAGTAATGGGCTAAACTTCAACATTGAAAGGCTCCTACAAAAGGAATGGCTCAATGGTCAAAGGGTTAGTGCAGTGGGTTTATGTTGTAAATGTCATTGAACTGTTCTTGTAGTGTTGAAAGTCAGCAGTGTAAATGTGAGAACAAAGGGGGGGACGGTATCTGACAGGAACCTTCTCGCTGTCAGGATATGTTCCCCCTGCTATAACGGTGCAAACTTCCGCATTGAAAGGCTCTACAGCCAAACTTCAAATTGTAGTGCTGAGTGCACATGTTGCTTTTTATCATCTCATCTGCCAAATATAGGACACCAACAAAATGGCATTTATGTAATAGTTTAATAAATAAACGATTGTCCGGCAAACCTAAGCTTTTAGCTCATATTAATATCTCCCAAAATAATAACTAAACAAAACAGTGTATCACCACAACAAGAGGATACACATGTGGATTTCTTTAAGACAATCTCTAGACAGTGTCTTGTTCCACACACATTCAATGTACATACTTAAAAGAGACAACTATAAGCAAAAAATGATACTATAGAATAAGAGTTTAAAATACTATTAAATATTATTTGAGGTTGGGTTGTTTTATTCAAGAGAACTGACTCATGGTGCTCCTCCAGCGAATATAAGCTCCAGGGCAGCTTGGATGTCTCCACCCGTGGCCTGCAGTGCTCTTAGGATGAGCTCCTCATCACGGATGCCCATGTCCCGCAACTGTTGGAGCTGCGACTGCCACTGGTTCTATAAACAGATGTTTGTATAGTGAACAGAGTGAAGACCGTATTGTTCAAATCATGTTACTTTAATCAACAGCAAATGGATCAAGCAATTTTTCAACAATATCGAATGCCTTCAAGAACTTCACAGACAGAAATATTACATGATACACGCCAGCAATTTTCAGAAGAAAGCATGTGGCCTAGAAACTGATCTACAGCTCGGGCAATTACGCAACATTTACTACCCTAGTCATTGCCCTATATGGTAGTGGTTTCCAGCAAAAGCTCCATATTTGGACTAGAAGATCATAGATAAACATTAAGCCCATAAACACATAACCAATTATTGAAACTGATGATAACAAATGACTTATATTGATAGTTCATCCAAACTCAAAGTGGTTCAACTAGTGAAGTTGATTAATTTTAGCCACAGATATATGAAAACTAAAGGTTTGTATGAACTAGGGATGCAACAATACATTTAACCCATGGTTCAACACATACGCCGTTTTTTTACTCACGCTGCTCGGTTCAGTGTTTTTCATTATTCTATGCTTATTTGACAGGAACAGCAGTTAAGAATAAACAAATAAAAAAATGTGTTGCAGCTCTCTTTATTTTACTTGACATTTTTATTCTCCAAGCAAAAATCAACTTGTTCAATTCCTGTATTGAATCAAATCAAATAAGATAAACTAAAGATTATCACGGGCAGCTCACAGCAGTTCTTAGTTTACCATTCATAAACATGTCAGTAAAATAAGCTGATTGAAGAGGTTTAGCGCATCAGGGTATTTAAAATAGTGTGATGCAAACTTGTGAATGCTGTATTGGTAGTAAACAGACAGAAGCGTGGTGCGCATAATACTACCACTCAATGGGCAAGGCCAAAGATAATCGATATTAACTAGATCCGCCACTGCCTTTACAATAAATAAGGAGAATGTGGCTGCTTAAAAAGGTCATTTTAGCGCAGTTTAAACTTAACAAACCAAATTAAGTTCAGGTCAGGTTTGATTATTTATCAGAAATATGCTATTTAATTCAGATTTTTGCCAGCGATTTTAGAAATTTGGTAAGGACTTGGACTTTGAAAGGAAAGGGCTTTGGTACGGCATGTAGCCGCTCTCTCTCTGCATGTGCTGGGTTAGCAACGCAAACCTGATGGTTTCGTATGCCGTTTAAACTGATTAAATACATTCTTGATATTCCAAATTCAACAATACAGTAAAGCCGCTATAGGTGCTGGTGCTTCCAATGGCCAGCCCGCGTTTGTTAGTGAGCATATAACAGCAAATTGCTTTTCATGTTGCATGGAACCTTGCTTCACCGGTCAACTCGCAAGCGTCCCTATATTTTGCACATTGTTATTAGATTTACTTGTGGGGAGGCGTTTATCTATCTCAGTGGTGCAAAGATACAGACAGTACGTAATAAAACAGAAAGAAGCCTAATAAAACGATGCAAAACCGGAAAAACCGCAGTTCACATAGGCTTATTGAACAACGGAGGTCGTACCGAACGGTTCAATATTATATAGAGAATTGTAGCATCTCTAGTAGGAACAATGTTGTACATGTTATTGGGAAATTTACTGTTAAGAAAAATAAGATAATTTGTACCATCAACTACAGAAATCAACATATACATCAAGTCAAGGTACACATCAGACCTGCACGTGATATGCGAGAAAAAAAAATTACTACGATTTATTCAGTAGTGAGCATGTTTTCTAAAAAAGAAAGTGTGTGTCTGATATTTAAAAAAGATATGGAGTCCTATACGTTTTATTATACTTAGATTTATTTATTTATAGTTTGCTCTTGTTGGTTGCATGATGATTTAAAAAAATTAAATCAACTGTATCTCCCTATGAGGTTCTTTACATTATTTTGTACATTATGAGGTCATTAGAAAGCAGGTTGTCCTAGAAACATAGCTTGTCATAAACAAACGCTGAACAAGAGACGGATGAGCTTCACTGCTTTACTCCCATTGGTAGATGCTCCCGAAAGACGCTCAACATTTGCATAAAGTCTCAACTTTGTCCCATCGCTACACAAGCCCACTTTCGGTCGCCAACAACAAGAGACCTTGCAAAGTAATTCAGTATTCACAGGTACGCGTTTAAGTAAAACAATAATTTTTGTTTGCTTCTGTGAATTAGCGACAATATTTCACCCAAATTCTAAATCAAAATATTGTTTTTATTTGCATTTGTTTGTAAAATTTGAAGCAGGACAAACATAACAAAAAAGCAACGTTTGCAGAACTGTTATGCAGAAAACAAGTTCATATTCATGTTTGGCTAACGTTTGTATAATGTATTTTAGGATCAGTTCAAAAATGTATACATGTACACATTCTTTCACATTGCTGTTTAATGCCGTTTGAGGTTTAATTTGTTGAAATTCATTAGAAATCGGACGACAAAATACACGCTGATTAAAAAAAAGCAAAACCTGTATTCACCTGCAAGCTGGATATGCTTGACACCTGTAGTGCCTGCTGAAGGGCCTGGTTAAACAGATCATTTGTTATGGGGGTCCCTGCAGGTATCGGGGACACACCCGAAGAGGGACCCTAAAAACCAGCCACGACATGATTTGTTACAGTAGCTTCAGTCAATCACATACAGTGTAGAGGTAAACAGATACCTGTAACTGGTTTCCTGTAGTTGGTGTGGCAGCACTGCTCTCAGGGGTGCTGGCGAGGGCCAGAGCTGTGGCCAGCTCACTTTGAGTGATGGGTCTGGGGCCCGCGGCTCCATTATAACCAAGAGAGGCTGGTCTCATGCCTGCTAAACCACTAGCAAGATTGGACGGACCACCCCGATTTCCCTACAGACGGTTATGTGGGTTTAAGAAACATGTGTTGTGTATTAATGTAAAATATAAATGAAGTGTAAACTACAAATCACATTACTAACCGATTGGAAATCTTCTTCATCATCAGACGTTCCATCGAAGAGAAAACCACCTGTGGAGGTTATTAAAGTTAACTACAAATATTAAATTTGTTCATTTAAATAAAAAAAACTGCATAAAAGTGTCTGAAAATGTAGGGTAAAGTCACAACTTCTAAATATGAGATAAGGAACATTAAATGTTGAGTTCAACCATTAAAGGAACAGTTCAACCATAATGAAAATTCTGTTATCATTTAATCACCCTCAAGTTGTTTCATACCTGTATACATTTCTTTGTTCTGTTGAAAACAAAAAAAGATATTTCGAAGAATGTAGGAAAGGTATGGAACAACTTGAGGGAGAGTAAATTAAGACATATTTTTTGATTTTTGGGTGAATGGTCCCTTTAATTTAACTATGATTTTTATCTCTGACATGACCTTTTTAAAGATATCAAGGTTATACTTTCACACATTGTTCATTACAGTAAGTTGGATAATTTAAATGAAAATTACAGGAAAGATGGGTTTTCACAGACTGGGTCACAAATGTTATTTGAAAAACTAAAGAGCAATTAGAAATGTTGCGGTAGCAATAAAATGAAGTTTTGATTTAACTCTTTCCCTGCCATGATAGTTATATCATCATTTAACAGCCAAATAATAGTCATTACGGCAATCGATGATTGTACTGTTGTACAGCAGATGGCGCTGTTACACATATTTGGAAAGAACATATATATTTTGTGTTTTGGGGGTAAATATTTCATCTGTATTGGAGGTAAATACTTTTGTTTTTGTTTTTAATAATACAATTTAATCTAATCTGGGGTCTTTGACAAAAAAAGCTAAGCTATCTCATCTTTTTTATTAAGATGATGCATTTTTAAGAAACCTACCAACATTTAAGAAGTGATAAAAAAAATCAAATGAAGATGGAAGAACACGGTTTATTTTGTTTAAAAGCAGAGACTCTTGTTCTTTCGTTGGATATTTTATTTTTGTCCATATTTTCATTTCAGAAAATGCACTGTGAGCAATCACATTACTAACTGGCAACTTAAAAAAAACCCGCTGGCGGTGAAAGAGTTGAGGCACTAAAATTACCAAAAATACGAAACACGAAAAGTTTAAAATAAAATAACTAAACCGAAGCTGAGAAAATGCAACCTTATATAGCAATATAAAAAGAAATTCTTAAAAAAAAACACACAAACGAAATGTAACTAAAATGAACATAAAAAATATATATAAATAAAACTGAATTTAAATGGTAATAACTGTAATATAACTCAAAATTTATAATAGCGGTGGGTTGAAATAACTTTTCGATAAATCCTGTTGGAGTGGGGACCACGAAAATAAACTTTAGCTGTGTTTCAGTGGGGACCCACCTGGCATGTCACTATAAGAGCTAGAAGACAGATTCCTGGAGGAGTTGGCACTCTGCTGGGGTGGCACGCTGCCAGCCACTGAGTGTAGCACCAGGATGATGGCATTGACCAGCGCAGGATGAGAACTGACCAACCTGCTGGGACAATTCTTCTCAATTTACTTTATTTTTCAATTCAACATGCAGATTAAATTTGTCGCATTTAGAGGGGTTAAAAGTGATAGTTCACTCAAAAATTTAAATTATTTCATCATTTCAAACCTGTGTGACTTTCATTCTGCTGCAGAACACAAAAGAAGATATTTTAAAGAATGTTGATAACCAAACAACATTATCGACATTTCTCAAAATATCTTCTTTTGTGTTTCATTGAAGTCATTTATGAGTCATTTATGGGTTTTAAATGATATGAGGGTGAATAAATGATGACAGGTTTTATTTTCGTGTGAACTTTTCTTGTCAACGTGGCATTGACGGGGCCCACTCACGTGTCAAGCATGTTTGGGTCTGTAAATTGTACGAAGAGGTCTTTGTCTTGAAGTACCCCTAAAATTTTGGACAACAAACTTAAGTTAGTCTTCATAACACCACACGTAAAAAAATAAGTATGGGTCAAAAACCCCATCAAAAGAAATTTACAAAAGTGATTTTATGTCAATAGAAAGCACATTAAATGTAAGTAAAGTTTCTATTTCATGGTTTCAACTAAGTTTTTGGAGATTAAAATGTCAAAATTTGGTTGAAATAAGGTTACATTGTTATTCTGTCAATTCAACAAAATATTTATGTACAAATTCAAAACATTCTTATTCGGACTTGTACAGATTAGAATATAGATTATTACATTTTATTGTGCTTTAAATTAATAAAAAAATCTTATGGACAAATTGGCAAAACCTAGGATAGTGGCACATTTAAAAAAAACTAATTAGCATTTGGGGTCAAAGAAATTAGTCTTTTAATATGTCATAAATAGATTTTTGTTGTAAATATGCCTGACAAGATCATTACACTGATTGACGTTTAAGTGGACGTCTTCTGTAAATCAGGGGAATGGTATGATCGGATGTGATATTTATTTTGTGCTCAAAACAACAAAGACAAAAACTGCAATGAATTAAATTAAACAGTCAAACAGAAACCGCTTATTTTTTTAACAACAAAAATTTTAAACAATATTACACTTATTGTTTTTAGGCTTAAAACCTTTTTGCCCGTATTCTTTTACTGACCTAGAGCCACTGGATCTCTACTCAGGCCAGGTGTTGCAACTATGATTTGATCCAGAGATTCCTTGTTGTTCAGCATCTTGAACACCTGGAATCGATAAAAAAAGCTTCTCAAGGTTGGTGTTGAATGTGCCAGCTTCTCATTGGCTGGTCCAGTTGCTAGTCAACCTACCGAGTCTCTGTATGCAGTGCTGGAGTGAAGGGCTGCCTGTAAAACACGAAATTCCCTGGCGGCAGCAACCTTGTCCACCGGCTCTAGAACATGGTGCAACACAGATATAAGTGATTCTGTTGCCAGGAAGATTGATTTAAAGGAACAGCTCACTCTAAAATAATGATTTTGTCATCGTTTACTCATTTTATGTGATTTTATTTCTTCTGTGCAATACAAAAGGAGATTTTCCAATTGAATGTTTGTACACTGTCAAAGTGACTGGGGCTGTAAGAAAAATTGACATACCATAATGTACTCTTTACAACTTCAGCATATTTCCCTAATTAATTTAGCCTAAGATCTTCATTGGTGTTCCACAGAAGAAAAGTCATGAGAAATGACATGAGGGTGAGTATATGACAGCAGAATTTTCATTCTTGGGTGAATTCCTATTGTTTAGAAATGTCCATGACCATGAATCAAGGAATGCATTACTCTCACCAGGCTGGATCTCCGGCTCTGGCCATGACTTTCGCAGGATGTGCACAGTAGATCCAGACTGAATCCCATACGACTCTAAAGTTGAGTCATCTTTCAACTTTCTTCCACAATACACCAATTCTGTGATACATAACAAATTGTTTTAAACCTTTAGATGGACTGAACTGCAGAGAAATGAAACCAAAATGTCAATGTTTACCCCTCAGAAAATGAACCATGGTTTTATCATATAAAAATCCCTTAACCATATTTTTGGCATTTGTTTAATCATCATTTTATTCCAAATATCATGGTTAAAGGAATACTAAACCCAAAAATAAAAAATCTGTTATGAATTACTCAATCTCAAATCGTTCCAAATCTTTACATTTATTTGTTCTGATGAACGCAAAGAAAGATATTTAGAAGAATGTTAGTAGCTTTAGTAACTAAACATTTCCGGGGTAGTCAAAACAATTGTTGTCAAATGTGCCCCAGAATGGTTTGTTTTCCTAAGTTCTTCAAAATATCGTATTTTATCTTTAACAGGACAAAGAAAAATATACAATATTTGTTTTCTACTATGGTAGTCAATTGTGCCCCAGAAATCTCAGTTGCTAATATTTTTCCAAATCTCTTTGTTTGTCTTCAACCATACAAACAATAAAGATGTTTTTAACAATTTGGGGATGAGTTATTCATAACAAACTTTTCATTATGGGGGGCTCTCCCTTTAAATTATAGTTATTGTGTGCCAATATTCAATTAGGGGGAAGTACAGTTGCGCATAATACAAATAAAACCAAAGAAAGATGGTTAAACCATGGTTAATTTAATCAAGTAAAGACTCCCAAGATAGACTTAAATTCAAGTTTTGTATAATGTTTGAAATAAGCAAGAGATAATCTTAATCTATACTAAATATGATCATAGTGATAAATTATTTTAAATGTGTTTTATGTACATTAATAAAATGATTTCATTTTATTAAGCAAATTAAATGTTGTTTAATTTGATGACACATAGCCTACACGATATGTGTACGTCATCCGAATACATCAATGATGTAATAATAAAATGTTTAGGTCCAAACGTTGTATGTTACACCTAAAATGACTTTTAAACCAATCGCGTTCAACCAAACGTCACACAGACTGATAGGACGCGATCATTTATTTGACCTCCATGTAAATGTAACATGCAACGCATTAAATGAATAAAGAAGCTACCTATGAGGTCAGGATCTGGTATATCATCGGGAGTTAGTGCAGAAACGAGCTGTTTGAGAGTAGAGACCCGATACTGTCCGGGAGGAACATCTCCAGGTTCAGTCTCTGGAAACCGCAGTACTGACTTTGGCACTGAAGGTTGATCCAGCAGCTTAAGCGACAGACGCCACTCACATCCCGCCATTGATCTACTGCACGAGTGACACTGTCACGCAATACATGCACAGCCAAATTGAATATATCTGTCCAATTTGTAAGCGCAATGAAATTAGTGACGAGCGGCTGTTTTATCCGTGCGCGATGAGGTCATGCCGATGGTGCTTGTGGGAAGCGTAGTTTTGTATTAACATGATGTAGCACCTTCTTTTGAACATAGAGGGCAGTGTTGTTATGAAACAAAGCAATCAAGCAAGGTTTTGAATAAAGTGTTTTCAGCATTTTTTGTCGTTTTAAATAAAAATATGTGAAATACTTTCTTAAAGATTTGTTTCTATACACCACAGGTAAGACTGACTCAAGGTGAAAATTAGATAAAAATGGACCCTATTTACTTTTTTAGAATATATTCTTTCATTTTTTATGCTTTACTGCAGGTCAAAACATGGTGCTAGCAACACCAAGATTATGAGTTCGATCCCAGGGATAACACATACTCAATACACATGTATAGTATAATGCAATGTTAGGCACTTTGGATAAAGCGTATTTTAGAAATTTGCTCATATTCAAGTCATTAAACTTACTAGTTAACATTTTTACATTGCTTTACTCATAACTTATAACTTAGGCTATATTTGAAGAGTTCTTAAAAAATGTCTTAAAAAAATCATGTTTTTTACTTTGCATTACAATTAATATCAATCAAACAGCAGTTGGTTTGTTTTTATTTAAGCCATAATAAATAACAGAATAAGACACAACAAAAACTTGATTTATGATTTTTTTTTAAATACGGAGTTATCTTATTTTGGGACCAAACTCTTAATTTATACGTAACCGCAATTTACAAGTGGCCATATAGTAAGAAGGTGAAATGAAATATAATACTTAAAAAATTTAAGCAGCAAAAAAAATGTATAATATAAACTGTACAGTTTTATTTTAGAATTATAATGTAATCAAAATTACCAAAATAAAGCAAAAATATACACTTTTTGTGTAAAATAACATGATAATAAATTGAAAATATTTTTTTTCTGTCCCCATGCAGCTGCCAGAATATTACTCTTTTTTTCACGTGCATGAAGTCTGCTTTTACAATTTCCATACAGAAATGCTTTATTATTGCAACACACCAAGCTTGAATTGGATTTTGGCTCTAATCTGATTTTTATATAAATTTCCTTTCAGCTCAACCCAGCTTGACCAAGTCAACAGCTGGTAGTAGAGCGAACCAATCAACCAATTAGCTTTGACCCTTAATGAGCGTCATGAACCAGCTAGAAACGACATACAATCACCTTCCAATAGGCTGTCACTGTAACCTGGTTTCAGATAAATATTTCATTAGAACATTAACATCCTATTGCATACATAGTAGGTTGTAATAAGATAGCTAATCTTAAACACATCTTTACCTGCTTACAATATTTAGCTCTCTTGTTCCTGTCCCACTATAACAGCTTACTACTGTATAACATTTCCAAGTCCTCATACCTCTCAGTTCTCATTAAAGGTTTGGATTTTGGTGAAGTAGAATCATATTTTTGCTGTCACGCAGTTATGCGCTGTGACAGATGGTCTCTTGGCTGGATACGCCTATCAGAGAGCGCCAGTCTCCGCTGAGCTCTTCCACTCCATATAACATGGCTGACGGGGCCTGAGGGAACCAAGGTACACCAGTTATGACAGGGATGGACGAAGCGTCCAGGCATTTCACACACTGCAAAAAGACGTCATGTTCAGCCAGACCGGGTAGAAACATGACTCGTGTACAAAGGACATGAATTTGGACTTGTTCGGACATCAACATCGAAAATCTGTCTTGTGGAGAAACGCAGGCTATTTCCACACTACACAACTCAACAGAGGCACATTAGTAATGTAAAAAAAATCTGAAAATGATGTGTGACCACTGAGATTTGGGGATGCGGAGGTGTCAAATAAATATTTTTATTGTGGAGGGAACCGGGGACCGTTTTTTCTTTTTAGTTTTTCTTTTTCCAAGTGTTTCTTATAACTCAATAAATTATACAAATCTATAATTTTTGGGAAATACAGGAAATGAGCTATGAAAAGAACGGTCACACTTCAGTATAGGGGGCAATTCTCGCTATTAACAAACCATTAATTATGACTCTTTCCCCAATAAACTCTTAATTTGTGGCTTATTAATAGTAAGTAACGTAGTTGTTATCTTAAGGTATTGGGTAGGATTAAGGATGTAGAGTATGGTCATGCAGAATATAAGTACTAATAAACAGCCAACATGCCAATAATAGACATCTAATAAGTAACTAGTTAATAGTGAGACTGGCCCCCTTTACTGAAGTGTTTCCAAAATAACTTTTAAAGCATAGCTTAGATGATTTACATTCTATGTTTCAGTTCATATTGAATCCTCTAACTCTTGTTGGGAGATCTGACCACATATTGTGAGACTACATTGTGATCCCTGAAACTTCAGAGAAGATGTGAGATTACGTAAAAATATAGTTCACCCAAAAAGGAAATGCTTTCCTCATTCATTCACCCTCATGTCGTTTCAAAACTGTCTGACTTTCTTTTTTTTGCAGGATATACAAGATATTTTGAGGAATGTTGATAAACACTGAACCCAATTGATTTCCATTGGATGGACACAAAACCATTAAGACATTTATCAAAACATCCTCTTTTGTGTTCTACAGAAGAAAAGGTAATATAAAGGGTTTGAACAACGTGAGTAATTCGATGATGACTTAGGGCTTTATTTTGAGGTGAGGGAAAGTTCTCTTTAAATAAATATTTGGTAATGTAGGAGACTTGGGAAAACATCTAAATTTGCTCTCTGTGCCACTTAATGGGGGCAAATGTATTTGTGTCTCCTAAAGGCATCACACATTTATGCGCTTTAGATTTGTTACTGCAAGCTTACAGCAGTTTGGTATATATTTACTGCATCAATTAATGTTTTACTTCCGGTTAGAACTTATGTTTAAAAATCTCAGTTACAGTCATTTCTGCAAAGAGATCATGTTATTTATTTGAGTGTGTGTTGTGTGTGTGTGTGTGTGTGTGTGTGTGTGTGTGTGTGTGTGTGTGTGTGTGTGTGTGTGTGTGTGTGTGTGTGTGCGTGTGTACATTAACGGTCGATGCATCATCTTCCAGTAAGGTCACTTTATATTCAGATCACACAGAGTCTTGATTAATGGAGAGGTTGAGGAATGGATTCTTTAATTAGATTAATTAGGCTTAAGACTTTGTCTTGAGAGGTCTGATGAGAATTGGCACTCTAAAGGGGCTAGAAACTGGCATTAGGGATCATATTAAATGGAATAAATGAACATCATGTGTCAATCAGGAAACTCGTAGAATGAAGAAGAGGCTAATGGGTTTGATTACACGTTATCCCATTAAAACTTTCTCCAGTATTTTAAGTAGCGGTACAGTTCTGTGATATACCACCATTATTTTCATTAACACATGTATAGAAATATGGAGCTAAAGTTTATAGTCAAGTAGTCAAGTACCTCTTGCAAGCAGAATAATGGCAGAGTGGCAAAAATAAGTAGCAGTCTTAAGTAGCTCGGGAACATTTTTAGTCAAAGACAAAAATACATAGTATGATCAAAATGATCGATTTTTCATTTATGCCAAAAATCGTATTAAGTAAATATCATGTTCCATGAAGATATTATGTAAATTTCCTACCTTAAATATATTAAAACTTTATTTTTGTGAGTGGTTGGCTTGCCACAATGCCCAATTTTCTCAATATTTAGATTTTTTTGCACTCTCCAATTCCAGAGTTTTAAACGGTTTTATCTCAGCCAGATATTGTACTATTCTAACAACTCATATATCATTAGAAATCTTATTTATTCAGCTTTTAGATTATGTAGAAATCTCAATTTCGAAAAACTGACCCATAAGGTTTTGTTGTCCAGGGTCACAATATAGGTTTAACAAATATAAGGTTATATTTGTTAAGATTAGAAAATGCATTAGCTTACATGAGCTAGCAATGCGCAATATAGTTTTTCAGCATTTCTTCATCTTTGCTAATGTTCAATGTTAATACAATAGTTCATGTTAGTTCATTGCGCATTAAAGGTGCAATGTGTATTTTTTGGAAGATCTATTGACAGAAATGCAATATAATATACATAACTATGTCTTCAAAGGTGTTTAAAGATCGTTCCTAATGAGGCGTCATGTTTTTATATCCTTAGAATGAGCTATTTCTATCTACATACACGCGAGTCCCTTTCCATGCTTTCGCCAGGTTGTTTCTACAGTAGCCCTGAATGGACAAACTCTACAGAGCGCGTTTCACAGAAAATATCTTCTACAGGAAAGAAGCAAAAACTTGACATGTTTGTCCTGTGTCTGCCACCTTAGTGCTTCGTAAGGGAGGGGTGGAGTGAAGTGCTGGTTGCAATTCGCAAGATGCCACTCAATTTCACACACTGGACCTTTAACTTATGTAAACAGATCAAGCATCTGACCTTAAAAATTTTTTGGTAAATGCATAAATGAACATGAACTAAATACACATATGTATTATTAATCGTAAACTACAGCATTAACTAATGTTAAGAAACAAAACCTTATTGTAAGTTGTACAATTCAACAGATGTAATAAATTATAATATTAAATAGTAGTTGACTTTTAGTGGTAAGTAAAAACATAAAAACACTTAATAAAACATTTACATTGATACTTCAGAACACATGCTATGTCACCCTGTTACTCCAAAATGTTTACGGGAGTTAAAAACTATGTTTTAATAGCTCAAATGTGACTGTATAATAGCATATTATATCTCTCTAATTTGTTTAAATATATTGTTGCTTTTTTTTTCTCATAACAGAGCCGAACTACTAAGCCTAATGAAGTTTAGATACAATGCAGTCAGAAATAACAGTCTGCAGATCTAGAGGAATGACTTTCGCTGGGTAATTCTCACCAACACACCCAAGCACGTACAGTATACACCACACTTTCAGGCAAAGAGCCAGAATGCAGGCAGGTTGTTGTTGAAAGTCCTTGACATGAAACCACGTACTCAATGTACTGCCTTAGTGGAAGCATTTTAATAGCAACTGTAATGTTCCTGTATCAATTTGAAGGATCCCTCGATAAAACTGGTGTAGAAACAAAGATCTTATATTTAAAGGAACACACTGTACTGTACAATTATAGTATGAAATAAGTTAGTTATGGGGCAGTTGCTCTTATCACTATTGGGTTATAAAGAATTCATATTTTTAATTGTAATTTATGCAATTCGCGTTTCTAGCCTATATTTCATAAAGGGTTATTGCTACCAATTACAACTGGCTTTAATTGTAAAAAAAGTGCTATTAAAGCCTCAACACCTTTATTTTTTTTGTTTCACAGTATATGCATTAAAAGAAATGTGTCTTCAACCTTGTTGAAACCTGTCTTTGGTCTTTTATGTTGGCCTCTGCTTGTATAAAAAATAAAAAGGTGTTTCAACACAAGAGACAGAGCATCATCCCTTGAAGGCATTTTCATTGATAGGCTTTTTATAAAATAATTACATAACAGCTGTCTTAAACTGAAATAGGCCCGAGGTAACGCCGGATGATTGAGACTCTTATTCAATATCCACATGCACACTGACAGCATTAAAAATCATGGCCTTGTGAGGTCTCTTGAAAAAATAAACTCACCACGTCACAGTTCAGACACAAGTGCGGCTAATGTGTTTGACACTACTGGCAGTAAGTCTTCAGTCTTGGTTCTTAGATAATATTCTCTACTTAACTGACTACCGTCTACAGCTATCATTGCAGACACTGCAAAGCATTGTGTCCTTATGAATCAAAACCCCTGCTTATGTAACCAAACCTGGATTTTCAATTTTAACACTTTTTCACACCAAAACTAAAAACAAGATCAAGTTCGATTATTTTTAATTTAAAGATTTAATTTTTTAATCTAAAAGTTATTGCTAGTGTGGTCTAATTATTGTTTACATTTACTTGTATTCATTTAGAGGACGCTTTTATCCAAAGAGACCCACAATTGAGAAAGAATGTAACAAAATGTTTTTCAAAATGTTGTTATAGTTATCGTTCTAAGTGTGAAGCAGCCTTTAAAGAAACAGTTCACACAAAAATAAAAGAAAATTCTCTCATCATTTACTCAACCTCAAGTTGTTCCAAATCTGTATAAATGTATTTGTTCTGGTGGTCCCAAAGGACTATATTTGGAAGAATGTCAGTGTGGAGAGGTGGGCGTGGTTCAGCACGGTCTGCGAGGAGAGAGAGTGTCGGGAGAAAGACGGTGAGTAGGCAGATCAACGGTTTAGTGAAATCACCTGCTTCTCGTTCTAGTAATTGGCGAGGAGACGCTATAAAACGGATCGACAGATCCAGAGGAGGAGAGAAAGACCGACTGAGAAGGTTTGTGTGTGGAGCTGCGGAGAGACGTTGCGTCCAAAGCAGTCATCGAGAAAGAAGCTTCAGGATCGGCCAGGATCGCCGTTTGCGGAGGTCATTTCATCACTCGCTGGTCTCCACCAACAACAACACCAGGCCCTGTTGGGTCTAAGAGAATATCAGGAGAGACGATTCCAGGCTCTTCTACAGACCCAACAGGAGGACCGCGAGTCATTCCGGAGCTGTGTGGGCCAGGAGAGAGGCGGGCGTGAATCGTCGACCGCATCCCCCACCATCCCGCTGCACAAGATGGGGCCCCAGGACGAGCCGGAAGCCTTCCTGGAGCTGTTCGAGAGGTCCGCGGAGCTGTCCGGATGGCAGCAGGATGCTTGGGCAGCCCGTCTGATTCCCCTTCTGACAGGCGAGGCCCAGATGGCCGCCCAGCAGCTGCCAGTGGTGAATCTCCTCCAGTATGCGGACCTCAAGAAGGCTATCCTAGAGCGAGTGGGGCTCAGTCCAGAACCGCATCGGCAGCGGTTCCGGTCTCTGGAACTTGGGGATCGCGGTCAACCTTTCGCCTTTGCTCACCAGCTCCGGGATGCCTGCCGCAAATGGCTGATGGCCGACGCCAGCACCAACGACCAGATCGTGGATAAGGTGACACTGGAGCAGTTCGTGGGACGGCTCCCCAGGAAGACCGCCCAGTGGGTCCAGTGTCACTGACCATCGTCGCTGGCCCAGGCCATCCAGCTGGCGGAGGATCAGTTGGTGGCGTGCCCCGGGGTCGGCGTACCCCTAGCATCATCATCTTCTCTCTCTCCCCCTATAACCCCCTCCCCTTCTCCCAGACCTATTCCCTTTCCCAGGTCCAGGGGGAATTTCTTTCCCCGGCCAGCCCCACGTACCCGGATGTCACCGGGGATGGGGCCACAAGGAGCCGCCAGGACCTTCGAAGGAGCCGGGAACCTGCAGGGCCAGGGCCCCAACGGCTCTTTCCCCCTGTCAGCCTCTCCTCGCCAATTCGGGGGTCTGCCTCCTGCCGCTAGGGTGGCGGGAACTTCTGGGCCGGCCTGCTGGCGTTGGGGGGACCCCGGCCATTTTGTCGTCCGATGTCCCATGATGGAGGTCGGCATGATGATCCGGGTGCCCGACAACCCACAGGCTGCCCTCGGTCAAGACGGGCTGTACCAAATACCTGTGAGTATTAGGGGGGATATTAGTGGCGAGGGATACGGCCCTTATGGTTAAGGTAAGGTGTGTACACGGGGATGTGGTGAACTATCCTTTGGTGCCCTTGACCATCAAATTTAAGGGGCAAAAACATAGTGTAGAGGTGGCTGTTAACGAGCACCTCCGACATCCGCTAATTTTGGGAACAAATTGGCCGTTATTTTCAGTATTACTGGGGCAATTATGCGCGGATGTTTCTGGGCGCAACCAAAATCAATGGGGAGGGGCGGTCGCTCAGTTGGGAGAGGTTGAGCCGGGACCACTGACGACTGGCTCAGAGGGAAATAGCGCTGTGGAGAAAATGAATCTCTCCCAGGGTGATGATTTTCCTCTGGAGCAGTCTCAGGACGACTCGCTCAAAAATGCGTTTGATCAGGTCTGTTCCATCGACGGACAACCTCTCCACCCTGCACAACCGATATCCTACCCATATTTTGCTATTTTAAAAGACCGGTTGTATCGAGTGACCCAAGACACTCAGTCAAAGCAGGATACAACCCAATTGGTCTTACCAAAGAGCCGTCGGGAAATGCTTTTCCAGGCGGCTCACTGTAATCCAATGGCAGGGCACCTAGGTCAGGCTGCAACTGTCAATCGTCTAATGACCCGATTTTTCTGGCTGGGCATTCATGAGAACGTGCGCAGGTGGTGCCCACCGACCACCCCCCGGGCACCGTTATGCCCGCTTCCGCTTATGCAGGTCCCCTTCGAACGAATTGGCATGGACCTGATCGGGCCGTTAGAACGATCCACACGAGGGCATCGTTTTGCATTAGTCATTGTCGATTACGCAACACGATACCCTGAGGCAGTGGCGTTACGCAATATCTCAGCAACCAGTGTTGCGGACGGGCTGTTTCGATTAATCTCCTGGGTGGGAATCCCAAAAGAGGTTCTCACCGATCAAGGCATGGCGTTTATGTCACGGACACTCCGCAAACTGTACGGATTATTGGGGATTAAAACGATTCGGACCAGCGTCTATCACCCACAAACAGATGGGCTGGTCGAACGCTTTAATCGCACATTAAAAACCATGATCCGGAAATTCGTTCACGAAGAAGCCAAGAATTGGGATAAGTGGCTGGAACCCCTGTTATTTGCGGTCCGCGAGGTCCCCCAAGCCTCCACGGGGTTTTCCCCCTTTGAGCTCCTCTACGGTCGTCAGCCTCGCGGGTTTTTGGACATCCTAAGAGAGGCTTGGGAGGACGGGCCCTCCGCGAGTAAAAATCAAATTCAATATGTCCTGGACCTGCGAACAAAACTCCATACACTGGGACGGCTCTCAATGGAGAATTTGTTACAGGCACAGGACAGACAGAACCGACAATATAACAGGGGCGCCAGACTACGTAAATTCGCACCGGGAGAGAAGGTACTTGTGTTACTCCCAACGTCCAGCTCCAAATTGCTCGCCAAGTGGCAAGGACCATTTGAGGTCACACGACGAATAGGGGATCTCAATTATGAGGTAGTTCGATCGGATAGGAGCGGAGTACATCAAATTTATCACCTCAACCTCCTCAAAAAATGGAGTGAGGCGAACACCGTGATGCTGGCGACGACAGTGAGCAGAGAAGATGATCTCGGGCCGGAGGTGAACACCAAGGTGCAATCCCTCGCTCTGGCTCCAGGGGGAGATCATCTCTCGTCCTCCCAGGTCACGGATGTTGTGAGATTACAAGCAGAATTTGCGGATGTTTTTTCGCCCCTACCCGGTCGCACAAATCTCATAGAGCACCACATTGAGACCAAACCATGTGCGATAGTGCGAAGTCGCCCATATAGACTACCTGAACACAAAAAAATGGTGGTTCAGAGGGAATTAGAAGCGATGCTGGACATGGGCGTAATAGAAGAGTCCAACAGTGTTTGGGCGAGCCCGATAGTCTTAGTGCCTAAAACCGACGGCTCCGTCCGGTTCTGTGTGGACTATCGAAAGGTGAATGCTGTATCGAAGTTCGATGCTTATCCAATGCCACGAATTGACGAATTACTAGACCGACTAGGTACGGCTCGTTATTATTCGACATTGGATTTGACTAAAGGATATTGGCAGATCCCTCTATCTCCCTTATCCAAAGAAAAGACAGCTTTTACCACGCCGTTCGGTTTACACCAATTCGTTACACTTCCGTTCGGGTTGTTCGGAGCCTCGGCGACCTTTCAGCGCCTTATGGACCGCATACTCCGACCGCATACTGCATATGCCGCCGCGTATCTAGATGATATCATTATATATAGTAATGACTGGGAGCGGCATATGCAACACCTGAGAGCGGTCCTGGCTTCGTTGAGAGGTGCGGGACTAACAGCCAACCCGAAGAAGTGTGCAGTTGGGCGGGTAGAGGTAAGGTATCTGGGTTTCCACTTGGGTCACGGGGAGGTGCGTCCCCAAATTAATAAGACAGCCGCGATTGCAACCGCACCGAGACCCAAGACCAAAAAGGAGGTGAGGCAGTTCCTGGGGCTGGCGGGATATTACAGGCGGTTTGTACCCAATTATTCGGAACTTACTAGCCCGCTGACTGACCTCACTAAAAAGGGGTCACCAGATACCGTCCAATGGACGGAGCAGTGCCAGCAGGGGTTTATCCAGGTGAAGGCTGCTCTGTGTGGCGGACCGTTATTGCACTCTCCTGACTTTGCTCTTCCCTTTCTCTTGCAGACCGATGCATCAGACAGGGGCGTGGGGGCAGTGTTGTCCCAGGAGATAGGGGGAGAGGACCGTCCGGTGCTGTACATCAGTCGTAAGCTCTCACAGAGGGAGACGAAGTACAGCACCATCGAAAAAGAATGCCTGGTGATCAGGTGGGCGGTCCTCACCCTTCGCTATTATCTCCTGGGGCGGGAGTTTACGCTCTGTTTGGACCACGCGCCTCTCCAGTGGCTCCACCGCATGAAGGATACCAACACGCGGATCACTCGTTGGTATCTCGCATTACAACCCTTCAAATTTCAGGTGATCCACAGGCCGGGGACGCAGATGGCTGTGGCTGACTTCCTCTCCAGGAGGGGGGGGGAAGCTGCAGGCCGGATGGGGCCCCGGCCTGAGTCGGGCGGTGGGGGTATGTGGAGAGGTGGGCGTGGTTCAGCACGGTCTGCGGGGAGAGAGAGTGTCGGGAGAAAGACGGTGAGTAGGCAGATCAACGGTTTAGTGAAATCACCTGCTTCTCGTTCTAGTAATTGGCGAGGAGATGCTATAAAACGGATCGACAGATCCAGAGGAGGAGAGAGAGACCGGCTGAGAAGACGTGTGTGTGGAGCTGCGGAGAGACGTTGCGTCCAAAGCAGTCATCGAGAAAGAAGCTTCGATCAAAGGATCGTATAGAACTCTTATTTTGAAACCGGAAGTTTGATACCCGGAAGTATTGACAATAAAAGATTCTTACAGTCTTCTCAGCCACGCTGACCCCGACTCCTTTCTTCCTTTATTATTTGAACCTGTTTACAGTCAGTAACCAAACTGTTATGGGCCACCATTGACTACCATAGTAGGAAAAATGGCTTTATAAATGTATCCTCTGTTGAACACAAATGAAGATATTTTGAAGAATGTAGAAAAGCAAACAGTTCTGGGGCACTTTTGAAAACCATTGTAATTTTTCCTACTATGTTGGTCAATGGTTGCCAAGAACTGGTTACAAACATTCTTCCGAATATCTTTCTCTGTGTTCATCAGAACGAATACATTTATACAGGTTCAAAACAACTCGAGGTTGAGTGAATGAAGACAATTTATTTTTGGGGTGAACTGTCCCTTTAAGGTTTAGCCCATTTTACCCCAAACATTTAACGACATTGCTTTTGTTTCTCTCCAGTTATTAGTTATTGTGTAAACATGTTTTTTAAACACGCCAATTTGTAACAATTTCACAAGGTGGATAATTCATATGAATTTGTACGATCTAATTTGGACGTTTTTATTATTAATAATTGTAAGGAATGTTATTTATTCATATCACAAGCAAAACTTTGACAAACTTACATGTACATATAATCTCATAGGATCTCCAAGATCATTTTTTTAATAATTCTAAAAAAATTAATCGTATCTGGGGTTTTGTTATGGAGATAAAGGTGAGGAGGTTTTTATGTAGTTTTACAGCACATGGTGAGTGTCCATAACCATACCTAACAAGTAGTTTGCATTTTTCTACAAACCGTGAGTTTTTTGTGATTCACATTGTAAGAATTAATACAAATAAGTCATTGTAAACTAAGTATTGTAATATAATAAAACAATTCTGTGAGATCAGGCAGGTTCCTATTTTAGGTAGCATTACAGTTGAAAAGATGGCTTGACTGCTTCCTTATTGACCCAAGTCTTACTGACCTATGTCCATCTTCGAGTGACCTTTTCAATGCATGTCTACTTGAAGTTTTCACCTCTGGATTCTGTCTGATGCGTGTCCATTAAACAGATGGTGCTGGATTATAAAAAAAACTTGAAAATTTGTTCCAACCTGTAACCCCAAGTAGAAAAAAATATTAATCATCACATTTCTGTAGCTTTGTTGAATTTCCTTTTAATTATAGTTTTATTGCCGTAACCATGGTTACCCTGCAAAGAGGGTTACTTTTGTTAATGTTATGTACTGTTAAAAGCACGCATCCACCACACAGGAACAGATTTTTCAAATTAATGTCCTGATGAGAAGAAAATGATTCGGAAAAAAAGCATCTGGCAGAAGTTTTATCCATCCTTTTATTAATAATGCCACAGCTTAATATAAACCCTATTATTTGTATTTTAGTAACTCTTTGTGGCAGCATACCACCCGCTCGATTTAACCGTATCTATTTACTGCGCAGTGTGGGTGTGACCGAAACCAATTCTCACTCTTTAGGGGGCTTTGGAATAGTGTTAATGTTCTGTGGAGATGCATGATTATTTAGTCATTGCCGTAACGCCTTATAATGAATCAAAACACGCTTTAAATCATTCTTGGCAAACCCCATGAGAAAAAAGGAAAATGATAAATCCATTTCATTAATAGCCAGGAATGAATTATACTGAGCATTCGATTTGGATACAGAGGCACAAAATCACATTAAACAAATGACAGAAGATTTAGTTCATGTATCCACTTGAAGGTTTTTGTTTGGCTGGAATGTATGGAAATTGAGTTTGTGTGCTTTTATCGGAAACAGTTTGCGTACTACAACTGCGCAGAGCTCCTCTGGACAAGTCCGGTCTGGAATATGTTTTACGAACGGATGTGGGAGTCAGAAACCTCGGTGAAGGTGAAAACACTGAATCGGTGGACGAGAGTCTAGATGACCTCAATCCACCTCCATTTTCATCATCATCATCACAGCACAGAGCATGGTAGAGCGTTTTGTCGTAGTTGTTGATCCGACCTCCAGAACCGTAAAGCCAGCAGGCTTTTGGGCTGTCTGGAAACTTTAATGGTCCATTCAGAGCAGGTAAATCTCCACAGCTCCTGCAACACAGGTCTAAATCTTGTGTCCAAGCTGTGGTTGGCTTACGGACTGCATCTAGCTGGGAGTTGTGCAGTAGGAGTTCAAGGTTGTCCGATAACATCTCAGCGCGAAAGAGGTCATCCGGTGTTGTCCCGCGATCCTCGCTGCAGCACGTCGACGTCAGGTCATCCTCAGGGTTAAGAGTAATGTCTGATGTTAATGTGTCAATCTGAGCCACAACCTAATAAGAAACAGAGAACATTGTATCACAGTGCGTCACAATAATTATTTTACCACTATTGCCATAGTTGAATTGAAAATAAATTACAATTTAAGGTCCAATGTTTAATTTTATGGAGGATCCATTGACAAAAACAATACTGCAATACAATATACTGTACGACAGTGGTTCTCAAACATTTTTTTGTAAGGCCCCCTTTGTGTGGAATTCATTGCTTTGCGGACCCCCAAATAAAGACTTATAATGTTAAACATAATTAAACCAAAAACATATTCAGTTATACAATGCTGGGACATCAATTCTTTTGGTTGGCGGTCAAATTTTTTATGTTTGATTGCATAAAATCAATGATTAATTTTTATATTTCATAAAATGCCACAAAATCTGTGGCCCCCCAGATCCATCTTCGGTCCTCCAGTTTGAGAACCACTGCTGTACGTAACTACTGTATTTCTTCAGAGGTGCATAAAGACTTTATTAAGCGTTATGTTTTTATTCCTTTAGAATGAGCTATTTCTATCTACATACACCGTGGGTCCCCTACATGGAATTTGCCATGTTGTTTCTACAGAGCGGGTTTCGTAAATATGTTATCTCCTTCGGCACAGAAGCGAAAACGTGATGACACCTTAGTCCTGTGAGAGCCACCATAGTCCTTTGAAAGGGAGGATTGCAGTGAGCCATTGGTTGCAATTCCCAACCTCACCACCAGATGCTTCGAAATTTTGTACTGTGGACGTCTAATTTCACAGCCTCCTTGCAACCACCCAGAACACCCTAGCAACCACCCAAAACACCCTAGAAACCACCCAGAAAAAACTTAAACGTTAAAGTTTGTATTTCCACAAGTATAGTTATATAGAACCACACATTCCTCTGCAGTATTTACACAGGAATGTCTGCATTTTGATGTATCTTGCAGGGCAAGAGCCATAAATGAATAATTAGCATATATCTCTCCTTTCCATCTTTCTTTCCCTCCATCCCTCTCCATCGCATCCACCAGCATCGAATATTTAATATCTGTTTGTGCTGAAGGGAATTTGTCCTCCCGCTGTGCCAGTAACTGTATCTTACATAAGAACTCAACCATTCGCCTATCAATATTCCTTCCCTCGCTTTAACAGGCTCCTTTGCCGCACTGGGTCTCAAGGCCGATCCACAATAGACTCGAAACAAAGCGCAGAAGTGGCGTTCACTCAGGCCTCCTCTTTGATCAAAAAATCTGTCTGTAAATGTTGATCACATCTTAACGTGATGCGTGCACAACGCACATAAATGATCATAGCAACACACGGTCTTCCACTGCAAACTCATTATGTGCCTCTTGTCAGTATTAAGCAGCTGAATTTCTTATTTATGAGTGCATTTATGTTTGATTCCTGTGGTTTTTGAAGATAAAAGTAAGACTTTGAGATAAAATATCACAAGTTATTAATGACGGATCGGTCCAAAAAGCGGTGAGTCCAGCTGGATTCCATGCTTTGTTGGTGCCAAACGCAAGTTTTGTGGAGTGGTGTTTATAACAGCGTGCTATGTTAGTGAATGTGTATGATGTAGCAGATAGGCTATTCAGCGACGGCTGTTGCCGGTCAAGATTCGGTAATGAGCAGTCAAATGTAAACAGGAAGAGCAAAAATGATATGCATTCAACAACTCGATCCATTCAAACAGCACCTGCTGCTCGAAAACACACACACATCATATTCGAACAATGCAAAGCTTTTTGCAATGCAGAGGAGCAAGATCGGCAAACATAATGTACTGTATTTGCAAATACATATCAAACGTTGTCGGGAATTATAAGCGGTGCGCTGGGGATGAAGTTATCAGAGAGATGCAGTTCTAGGGCTGAAAGTGTCCTGTCTGGAGGAGGTATTAGATCATCTCTCTAGGGACCGTGCCCTGTTCAGCGCTGACAGACAGTTCATGTTTAATGCATTCCTGCCAACCACATACTTGTTGATCGGAGATCAGAGTGATGCTTGACAAGAGTGAGGAAACTGTCATGGATTATAGAAGAGGGGCTTACACACTGACCAATAGAAAGTAGAGTAGTAATCATCGCAGGTCTGGTTATTCTGACGTGACGTCTCAGGGGAAACATGTTGCTCTTTTACTGTTTAGGATACATAATGACATTTGAAGTTATTATGTTGAAGTACCAACTTTGTCTCCCATGTCTTCCTGGGATCCCATAGGAGCTTGAAAGAGACAGCTGTTGACAGTTAAACTGTAGACTCATCAATTGAATGTGCACAGCATAGCTCAGATAACTTAAAAAAGTTTAAAAAGTTTAAACCCTAACAGAAAGAAAATATACAGTATGTTATTATATATTAACAAAAGAGCTTGAGAGAATATTATAGGGCTCCAAACAGGAAACAAATAAAGTCTAATTGAAAATGAACAAAAGAATGGCCAACAATCTAGACTGAGAAAGTCTACAAAAACATTTTTATTTTATAAATTGCATTGTGCAAAAAGTGCAAATAAAATAAAAACAGACACGAGCATTCTGTTTGTCTGTTTTTATTCACATGCACTTTGCACTTTTTGCACGATGCAATTTATAAAATAAAAATGTTTTTGTAGACTTTCTCAGTCTCGAGTGGATCAGTGTGTGGTTATCCATTCTCTTATTCGTTATTTATTAACAATAAATTTAATTTATTAAATAATTGAATATTGATTAATATATGCTTGAAAATATATAACATACATTGTTAAAGGGATAGTTCACAAAAATACACTTCTCTCATCATTGATTCAACCTCAAGTTGTTCTAAAGCTGTATATGTATAGTTCAGGCATGAAACTCTAAACTAATTCCTAATTGGCTCATTCAAACGCATCCAGAGCCAATCAAAAATACTATGATATATATATGCTACAAATATATACATACATATGCTCAGCATGCTGCACGTTTATAAAATCCCTCCTCCTCCCCAGCTCCACATATACAAATCCTCTATTTAAAATTTTACATGAGTTTCAAACATGACTCATACCATAAGATAATAAACCGTAACTGTCTGTTTAACAGAGCAGAGAGAACTTTGGAAGTTACTGAACTTCTTTAATAAAGTTTTAAAGTACCAAATGTGGTATGGTTACACAAAACGAAAGACAGAAAGTCAATTTAAGTCCACAATCTAAATCTAATTTATGTAGGTGGAGCATTAAATCCCATGCCATTAGAAAATTTCGACAAGCATCTTTGTCTTATCATCCAGCTTGTCTAAGAAGTCATCATACCTGCAGAAGCCAGGGTCCTAAAGTTAGATAATTGCCAAAGCCTCCAAGGCTTTTATACAGAGAACATTTTGGAACAAGCTGGAACTATTCGGCCAATTAAAGCTCTTTGTGTGAGAAAGCTCGATTTAAAATGCAGTAGATAGAGACCCATCACATCTCTTCACTTCTTTGGTTCTTGAATTTTAACACGCGGTTCGGTTGGAGACCCCATCATATTAATATTCTACTTTCTTAAATTTTAGACTGCTTTGCTGACATCCTCATTTATTTGCATTGTAAAATAATGACTTCAGTTTAAAGCGTACAATTCTGTATAATAATTTAAAACATAAGATTCTGTTACTGCTTACCGAGGTTAGAGAGTAACCATAAAGTTGTTAGTCAGGAATTCAATATTATTTATAAAACTTGCAAATGTGTCAAATGCGTTTGACTTATGTTAATTAAGTATTGCTCATGTCTCACATAATATATCTAACATTAAAGTAATTTTATTGTATTGTATTGTATTGTAAAGTAAGCAAATTAAAAGTATTTAAAAAGTATTTAAAAATCTTGTCATCTGCCAAGTCGCAATGCTCAAAGTTCACAGAAAAGGACTAAAACAAACTTTTTTCTAGGTAAGTGACTTCAGGAATCCCAAAAGGTTAATAGTCAGGACATCTCAACACACACACTGCGTCCCAATCCACATACTATCCATCCTAAATAATATTCGAAAGTATACAAGTAAACATTACATAATAATGAATGAATAAAATGCCTTTATGTGGAGAAGAGCTGTTTTTTGATGTGTGTGACAGTCAATGGTCAAATGTTGTTTAGACACCAACGCCCACTTCCATTCCCTGTAATATGTCCCAGTATAAAACACATATTAACCACATAATGTGCACAAAAGACATACATTATCGATATCTATTATGTAAACACAAACTTTTATACTTGATGCCTTTAATTGTTTGACAACCCTTAATATATATATATATGGGTTTTTTTATGTCCTTCTGTCGCCACCAGTGGTCCAGTGGACAGTGTGCCGACCCGAGTTCAAATCCTAGGTCGTGGTGCCATCGTTTCGTGTCTATCTACAATGTAGTGTCTGGCAAAAAAACGATGTTCTTCTTACTCCTTTCAACAGAAAAAAAATCATTGAAATTGTTTGAATGCACTGTTCCTTTAATTCATCAGTTGCCTCTGTTGCTTAGCAACCAAAGTAGCTTCCCAAACAATGATCTTTGCACCACCACACTGTACTTGACAAATAAATAATTTGACTAGATCAAATATAATTACAGTCTATATCGCTCTGAGATAAACCAGGCAATGAATGACCGGTGTCCATGTTCACATGGCACGAAACAAATCAAAATTGTGAAACAGAAAAATAGAAAGCTGAAGGACGGACGGTCGTGCGCCAAACCTAATAACCGCAACAAGATGTCAGTATTAACAATAAGGCCCTGCCATGAGGCGGGAGTGACAGATGGAGGTGTTAACTCGACAACAGCGGTGCCACCGGTCATGCCTGAACTTGGCCAAGGAGACAAATGAGACAAATCCAGAGGAGCTGTGACTGAGATGAAGAGACAAATGCCAGTTTGGGATGCTCATAAACTGGGTGACAGTAATGAGGCGGATAGATATCCACCCGAGGAGAGAGATTAATTAAGGAGATGTCCTCTCATATAACTGTGAGGTGCTCGCCCGGCACAAAGAGAGATAACTGTAAAATGGATGAGATGTTGTCAGGTGGGAAGACGGGGAAATGGGATTTCGTAACGCTAGTTGCACATGTTGTCTGATGCGCCGGGTGATAATTAGGCATCACAGATCACGTCTTGCTTGTTTGGGATGTCACGGCGAGCATGGGCGGGTGTTGACAAGCGAATCTTCCACTTGTTAATGTATCTGTTGGTTAGAGTTTGGGTGATAAGCTGTCACATCAACAGCTACTACTGTGTTTGTGACCTTGTGTCTAGGGATGGACCGAAACTAAAAAGATTGGCCGAAGCCAAACATGATGTGAAACAGTTGGTGGAAGGCCGAATATTACCGAACATGTTTTTTTGCATTTCTTCTATTAACTGAATAGTCAAAATGTGCTTTTATAATTTGTCTTGCTTTTCAATAAAATACAATACAACTTAATATAAAATTGAGCTAAAAAACGAAGTAAATTAAAACAACAAATGGAGCCCTCTCTCTTCATGAATAGCCTTTATTAAATAGGCCTGTAACTGACTGCTGAAGGAATGTAAATTACTCAGTACCCCTACAACAAAACAGTTCATTAAAAAGTGTCATTGGGCCTCTAAACTAAAGATATGAACAAATGAAAACTGTTGGATTATTATAGGCTACATTGCAAAATGATTTTGAGAAAGAAAACATCGAATGCAAGCAATTCTGACTGATGCTGACTGACAACCATATCGGTTCACGTCTCTACTCTAAACTCCGCCCACAAAAGCTGACTGTTCCCTCGTGCACTCGTGGACGGGATGCACAGAGCTGCACGCTTTCATTCGGAAATTTACTTACGTGCGGCAAGTCCCGTGCTGTGTGTTTCTCTGACACTTTAAAATGCTCCAAACACACAAACACACAGCCAAACTGTTTGCACGCGTCTCTCTCTCTCTTTCTCTCTCTTTCTCTCTCTCTCTCTGCGCTGGTTGCTGCTTGATCGTATCACGAGTCATGTTCGTTAAAATGTATTCGGCCATTTCACATATTCGGTGACCGAACACTCGGTGCATCCCTACTGTTTATGTTTCTAATAAAACGTGACAGAAACGTTCACAGCAGCCCATAAGAAAGAAAAATCGCAGATGGAATCTCAAATATCGTAGTTATTTTTCCCAGACATGAATGACACTGAACAGACACAAATTAGAGATGCACCGTGAATCAGTAAATTTTCTGTATCGATCATTGAAGCAAATTTTCACACTATCGGATAACAGCCAATGGTTAGGCCCGATATATCCTGTCAATCAAAAGAAGACGGGAAAATGCAATTCATTTGTGCTCTGTATATAGAACATTTTAAGAAACACCACCAGTTTGAGGTTCAATATTAATAGTCATTATTTACATTTATGCATTTTGGAAGACTTTCATTATCCTACTCATTTGTTTCTAAGTATGTATGTATGAATTAATCCAGAAAGCTATGACATAAAAATTTGATCTACAGAATCTGTATCGGCTGATATCGCACCGAATAATCGGTGGAGAAATTTAGTATCTGTGCATCCCTTCGAAAAAATGTTTTTTGCTCAATCCTCCTGCTTTTCACGTTTTTATTTTTAAACCTTTTTTTACTTTTAGAATTTGAAATAATTTGTACCCAAATCCAAATTAATGTAGCTGCACGAGCGACATTTATTTTACCCTCAATGGTCTAAATGTATTTTAAAGCGGCCGTGCAACGGTGTTTCATGCATTCTGACATCTTTACAATGTTAGAGTGCTGTCTTCTCATGCTTAACATGGTCAACTTATCAAAAAACGAGTTGGGCGTATTACGTAGTATTTCTGTGTTTGTTTCACTCCCCCAGCGATCGTACAGGTTTCGGAAAGAGCATTCATTCGCGAAGTTCAGGTGTTTGTTTGTTCAATGCATTTGGTTGATACATGTTATATTAACTGTGGATATAACGCTGGATTTGGAGATTGTTTGAAACTGATATATGGAGCCGTCCCAGCATTAAAAGATGCCGGACATGAACCGCATGCAGTGAGTGAAACTGATGTCTGTGTTTTGTTTGCAATGGGTGCACGTGCATTGGTTCATCCTAACCCTCCACCTCCCATCTTTTCAGAAATAATCATACAGCTGTATCTATATTTTATAAATATGATCAAATTAAATACAATTCGAAGCTACAAAGTATGCAATACTACTCTACAGGTACTCAATATTAATATGAGATTGGTAGAAACCGTGTGTGTAACGGGCGCTTTAACAATTGTCTGATTGATTTATATTTTTGTTTCTTCTAAGCAATTTTAAGACAAAAAATCCTCAAACAAACTCAAACACTGAAGCAAAAATTTGGCCACCCTTTTTTTCAATCCGCAACCTTTTTGTTTTAAATAGAACAAAAATCTGTTCAGCAAGTAATTAAAATCCAATTTTCATTCACAATGGTAAATTTATTACAATAAATTATGATTTAAGATGTCAGGTCAGATTTCTAAGAAAATCTATGTCTGACGTCATTTGATTTCAACATAAAAATAAGTACGTTAAGTCTTCCACAATTTCATGTTTCAAACAGAGATGGCGATAGAGAACCTAAAGTTACGTTATGTTTGTGCCAATATAGAGGGTATGCTTTGACGTCACTTTCCCATGTGAACATGTTGGGACACACGCTGGGACACGCTCCCCTGTGTGGAAAAACACCCAGCAAAATGACTGAGGAGAATAGGAGTAGCCGGGACTGAAACTTAATCATTTGCTGAAAATACAAGCAGCTGGACTCTACAGGGATCTTACGACTTCCCTACGACATAGAAAGGAGTCAGGTGTTCCTGGACACTGAAATGCTGTGCGAAATTGCGTTTCCCAATATTGTTAGCGGTCATTTTCCTGAGTGTTTTGCCACCCACAGGTGGGGGGTTCCGGCGGGCTCATGTGGTGTTCACGTGGTAAAGTGACGACACATCCATTCCCCTTTAAACAAGCGATTCCCAAACTTTTTCATTCGAGGACCGACCTAGATAGGTATAATCCATCTTGAGACCCACCAAATAATTTTAAATGGAAATTTACTTAACATCCAAACCAGCCAGTGGCGTGTCCTTTACCTCTCGAAGCTCTTTGGCCACGTCCTTGAGCTCTGAGAGAACTTCCTCCAGCTGTTCCATCACCATCTTAATGTGCCTCCGGATCTCTGCTCTGCGGACAGGGCGCTCGGGTCCCGTCACTGCACCGTGAAACATCCTTCACGAGGGGACGACAGCAGCCGTGACGAGGGGAGAGGACTCTGGGCGTCATGTCTGAAGACCCCTACGGCGAGGTTTGATCCTATCTGAATGAAGAACCCGTTTTCAGGTCTAAACGCGGTAAACATGGCTGTTTGTGGAAACTTCGTTGAGTTGACATCACACCTCTAGGTACTTTGATCTCAGTCCAAGAATGCTGAGCTCCTCAAAATTCAAAGGAAAACCTTTTGATAAAACAAGAAAGTGAAAAACGGATGATGTACCCAAAGAGACCGTTCTCAAGTCAAGCTTTGATCTTGTCTGTGCATTGAAAATAAGTCATCTGGTAAAATTTTGAACATCACGAAGGCAGACAGAAAAT
Source organism: Triplophysa tibetana (assembly GCA_008369825.1). NCBI lineage: Eukaryota > Metazoa > Chordata > Actinopteri > Cypriniformes > Nemacheilidae > Triplophysa > Triplophysa tibetana. Next base: position 7,831,076 of record CM017894.1, read on the forward strand.
AAGCCATTTGTATTTTATCTAGAAGTTTTTTGCATTTACAGTCATTCCACGATGCTACTGTATCCAAGACATCTGTCAAGTATCTCACTGCCGAATGCTGAATCACTCCATGTCAAAAATATCATTCTCTTCCATCAAAGAGAGCTTTTCAACCCAAGGGCACTTGTGGAAAAATGAATAATCCACTGACACTAACCAGCACGTTGGCAATTGAGAGAACTGACAGGAAAAAATCCATCACCAGTTTGACACCTGGGTAGGAAAGCGAATAATAAATCTCTTCAAATGTAAAGGATCCCGCTCGAGAGACAGACTTGTGGATGTCCAGTTCAGCTAACCCTTCACCGAAATCACCAGCTCTGCTCTAGACTTCCGTGGCTTGGGTCCAGACATGATAGCTGTTCGGGTTTATTGCTGCTCCATATGTCTATAAAAAGCTTCTGCGGAGTTGCCAGGCTTTGTTGTGCTCCAACTGTTGTGTTCCTGCACCACGTAGCGTTTCTGTTACCCCACCAGAGCACGCTCAGATAACACTGAGAAGGATACACGCTACATCTCTAATTCAATCTTGTTCTCTCTCTCTCTGTCTCTCTCTGTCTCTCTCTTTCTCTCTCTCTCTCTCTCTCTCTCTCTCTCTCTCACTCTCCAAGCATCAAACACACATACTTATTTCTTTAGTTGCTCTATGCATGGGACTCCACACAAGCACAAAAGCACACACCACACATTCACGCTCACTTCCGAGCTCAAGCCTTTTCAACCTGAGTCGAGCAAGTAAATTAATTCAATTCAGTGTTGCAGTGCAGTCTCGTGCATCGCGAGTGCGCCCGCTCTGCAGCAATAGTCGCGCGGCAGATTATCCCATTAAGAAAAGTAATGAATAGCAAGAACGACGGGAGTACATCAGAAAACCGCTCTTCATATAACATGATTATGCGGGGAGATGCTCGCTCGCGACTGCCTGTATTCATCTTGCCGTTCCAGATCACAAATCGACCAGGGAACTGCGTCAAGCAAGTTTGAATTTCCAATTTATATGTTTGATAATGACTCGTTCAAAAGGGCATCTCCCGAACAATGCTCATTTCCGGGGAGCCTCCGGTGAGAACTGTTGGGGAAAAACTAACACGTTTTTTTGTCTCGAAACAACAAACGCGGTTATGTGTGTATTGAGGCGTATGGTGTTAAAGACAAACGATGAAATAGTGCTCACGAGCAAATATTTGGCGTTTTGAAGGAAGCTCAGATTTAACAGATTTCTTTTCATGTTTGTTTACCTCTACCTACCGCGACAACATTATGGGTCATGTTTGTAGTTCCGTCTACATCTCGCGCTCAAACGGTTAGCGAGTCTTTTATAGCATAACGTTACTTGCTTGCACAAATGTTTATGAGTTTTAACCGCCCTCGTGACAATTTTTTTTTATTAACTGCATTTTATCAAATGCACAGATAAAATAGGCAGTCATCTTAATAAAAAATATAATCACATTCGCATCTTTGGTTGACAATACCAGTAGTGCACAAATACAAACTAAGAAAACAAAAACATATAAATAAATCATAAGGAAAGCCTGAGTGACAACAGCATGAAAGTACAGATTAACTTCGAGTGTTGCCGCCTAGTGGACAAGCACGTTTTTAAAGTGTTCATTTTGCGCGAATACGTGTTTTTCTGTGTTTTTGGTGTATTATAAAATGCCAATGCATGTATTAGACGCGTAAAATTGCAAATATTAAAGTGTCGGGAAAAAAGATGCATTCTATCTGAAAGCAAATGCTCACCGAGACCTGCCTGAAACGCCTCGAGTAACCACACCCCCACAAATCTACGTCAGTTCATGGTATGATTTGACTAAGACCGCCAAAATGTATAAGCAAGTAAGGTGGGCGTACCTGTCAGTACTATTGCCTTGGAACAGTTTGAAAGAGGATATACAAACATGCAAGGTATGCGGAAAATAAAGAGTTTTTTAACCTTAAAGGTGCAGTTTGTAACAATTTTCCAGTAAAATATCCCAAAACCACAAGGCTAGTGTTATATATTTTGTTCAGCTGAGTACTTACAATACTTCAAATGTTTCCAACTACTTGTAAAACTTGAGAAAATCGCTTTTCTAAGCAGTGACACGGGGCTGTTCAGTCGCGTGTCAATAGCGCCATATCTGCGTTACTCTTTGTTACCGCCTTTACTGACGTACAAACCGCATGACAACAGTGTTCCCAGTAGTTTCTGGGAAACAGTCTGCAACAGGGTTTGAAATACCGACTCTTAAAGATGGCTGCAGAATCTGCTGAACTCGTAGCAGCAGGCAGATCATTCCACCAATATGGGACAGTTTCAGAGAAGATTCGTGAAAGTGATTTTTTTTCCATTTTGGGATGGCACTACAAGACGTTGTTTGTTTGCAGAGCGTAGGGATCTGGCGGGTACATAAGTCTGTATTTGCGAGTGAAGATATGGGGTTGCCGAACCAGTGATGGTCTTGTAGGCCAAGAGCAGAGCTTTGAATTTGATGCGAGTGACTATAGGGAGCCAATGTAACTTAATAAAGAGAGGAGTGCCGTGCGCTCTCTTCGGTTCATTGAAGACCACTCTTCCTGTTGCATTCTCGATCATCTTTAGATGTTTGGTAGTGCATGTTGGAAGTCCGGCCCATCGCGCATTGCAATAGTCCAGTCAGGACAGGACAAGAGCCTGGACTAGGACTTGCGTAGCATGTGGTACAGATAGGGTCCAACTCCCTAGTGTCGTACAGGATGAATCTTGTTGATAATGTGGGTCAGAGCAGGAAGAACCATTGGAAACGGTTGGGATCCCCGATGGGATCTAGCGGCCAGGTAGTCGGTGGTTAGAAGAAACTACCTTGGAGTTGTCAGCTTCATATAGAAGAGAGAAATGAGAGAACATTAAAGGGATAGTTAACCTTAAAATTATGTCACCCTTTACTCACCCTCAAGTTGTTAGAAACCTGTATACATTTCTTTTTTTGCTTGAAAATAAAGAAAGATATTTGGAAGAATGTTAGCAAATGGGATTTCTGGGACATCATTGACCACCAGAAGAATTAGAAAGAATTATTGTATAATGTTCTTTGTTCTATTGAACACACTCGCAATAATGTTAAGAAGAAATTAGGAAAACAAACAGTTCTAAGGCAGCTTTGACCACCATTTTGATGGTAGTCAATGGTACCTCAGAAATGTCAGCTGCTAGCAATCTTCCAAATGTCTTTCTTTGTGTTCAACAGACAGAGAACTTTATGCGGGTTTGGACCAAATTGAGGTTGACTAATTCATGATAGAATATACATTTTTGGGTGAACTATGGCTGAGTCCAAATTACCCAACATGGGGTCTTTACACTTGACCACTTTCATGATGTTTTTCCGGTGTTTGGGCGTGAAGATCCTAAATTATGATGTAGGTGCCTATTTCTTACATCATGTAACACATTCAGCAATTCCAAATGTGTCATTAATGGTGTTACTAACATATTCGTTCAAAAGAATAAGAAAAAATACATAACGTATCTCCGGAGTTTCCTCACCAAAAAATGTGCACACTTTACGTTTTCCTACGAAATTATATGTAATATCTAATCACAAGTCAAGTCAGATTTATTTTTATGGTGCTTTTTTTATAACCAAAGAACGCATCCATTGACTTCCATTGTATGAACTTTTCTCAAAATATCTTAATTTGTGTTTCAAAGAACATGAAGTTTATACTTTTTGACTTACTATGTGCAGTATATATACTACTCTATTTGCTGCAGAATTATCAATAGGAGTATGGAAGTATGCTATACCAAACACAGAAGCAGATGGATAAAGTCTACTTGCTTTTGGTGCCATCTACTGGTGAATATTAAATATATAGGAAATTCTAATTGACGTAAAATAATACACCAGGACACAGTCAATGCAACATTTTATCTATTGACCAATCATCAGGGAGAGACATTAAGAATTTAAAAGTAACAAAAATTAAACAAAACAAGTCATCTTGGAAAAACAACAGCTTCGAAAATCACTATTATATAACTCTATATTTGCATGATTGATTGATTTGTGGGTTTAGTTTTAATCAGGAAACTTAAAATAGATTTTAATACAGTAAACTTAGTAGCTGAGAGAATATGGCTTGATATGGATACATATGAAAAGTCAATAAAATAACACAATAATAATAACAAAACCATTCAAATGGATACCGGTAAAGTAGTGTAATTCTTGTCGACAATACATTCCAGTTTAGACTTGACAAATGAATAAACATCAACATACACATACACACACACACACACACACACACACAAGAGTGCCTTTGTACACTTAGTACAAGGTTTGGTTCAATTCACAAATGCACCGATCACCACACACAACTCACTATACAAAGACAACTACCTGCTTTTGTTGTTATTCTACTGGCATCTTCCACTCACGAAACTTTACAGTATTAACACGGCTACTTTAAACTGTGAGGATATATACGCATTAATATCAGGGCACAAAAGATGTTGGATCTTGGCAAAGGACAGTGACTTTAGCTTTTGCTGGTGTGGCTGAACTGTGACATTCACACTTGATGTCGTCTATTTCCTCATTGAATCATATAGAATAGATATCAATATTTGCGTCTGTGAATGTTTTCTGTCAGAGGTAAATGTTTCACTCATCAAATCCAACAGAGGGCACTCTGAGAATTATTAACCCACGGATGTCACTTAGGGACCGAATCTCAGCCAAAGCTTTAAACTACATGTCCTGTCTCACCAAGCCCACTATTGGGTGTACTATGCATCACACTGCGCAAGTTATGATCAAAACACTCAAATACATACACATGATAGAAAATATAACATAAACAAGTCTTTACAAACAGAAAAATACATAGAAAACTCCCCAAACAAACTTGAATAACATCGCACATTGGCTTATTGAACGTTTCACAGTTCTTGAAATGATTGAAGGTATTTTTTACAAGCCTTGATTAAAACATTTAGATAAACATTACATATACTGTACACCTCTTCATTATTTTTCATTTTGCTAAACATTTAGCGAAAGTCAACCATCTATTTATTTCCAACCAGAGATAGACCACAAATTTAGCTTAATATCTAAATAAATGGTCTATTATGTTACATTTGTTCAAATCAAAAACGCTGCGTTTTTGCAGTCAAACTAGTTTGAATCTAAAAATGTTGGTGGTTTGCAAATTTCACACAACGATAACTTGTCAATGCATAACAGAGCAAATGTATAGATCAAATTGACTTTGGGGAGAAACAAACTACTTTATACAAGTAAATAATTATTAATATGATTCCATATACGGTATATTGTTCCTGTGACAGTATTACTTATGTGCTTTGCTTGCTTAGTGAAGACTAAACCATCCAGACACATTTTGATATTTACAAAAATGACTGACATTCAGTAATGAGTTTCGAGTTATTCGCAAACCATTATGATTTCAGCTATTTAACAAATCAAACAGTCCCTTAGTACAATATCAGGACTGAAATAAAACTAAATATAGAATCATTTGGTGGCTAATAGTACGTTTAATATTTAAGCCACGTTCAAGAGTGCCTAAACTGAACTACAGATGCACAACATGTACAAATATTTATCGTGCAATCAATTCTGTAGCCGAACCTTGCCCTAAGCCCGAAAATGAGATCCTGAGGTAACAAAAACAAAGTTCACATAAATGCACATTCGAAAATACCAACAAACAACACAATTAAAACCATAAACAAAAACAAAAAACGTAAACATTTGGCTGTCCCTGTATAACTTTACAACGAATAAAAAAGAGCCAGGAAAAAAGTACGTAGCGAAAAAATAATGTGCGTAGAAATGAAAAATACGACTTTTTATTAGCTTTTTACTTTTTCAATGGCGAAATCAAGTAATTACTAGTCAATTTATTTTTCGAATGTTGATCTGTTCTCCCCTTTTGATGCATAAAACTTAAGACGTCTTAAGCAAATATGTATTCGCTAAAATGTTGAAGAATACTAATAGCCAACCAAAACATTTAACTGGCTATCAAATACCACAGGCAAATCTTAAATGAACTGAGAATCTAGTTACTATAGAAACAAAATGAGGAAGAGAGATCTGGAATGTCTCCTTATTGGTGTTTTAGTGAAGAAACAATACACAATCATTAAAATCTGCCGTATACCACATGGCAAAACGGACATTTTCCTATGGATGGGGTTTAAGGTCCGAAAGCAACTCTTTAAGTTAGCTCACTAGCTGTTAAACCATTAAGCAAGATAGTATGCATTGTAGTAACCTGTTTATAATTCAACTCTGTTTGCTCAATTGTTTCTTTGTAACACTATGACTCTCCTCTCCCCGAATACCCTGTTACTGTCCCTCCCCCCGTTGTGACTAAATAGAAACTACATTGGATCGTCATAGTTATAGGTTGGGGCAGCTGTGTACTGTTGTTGCATTGCCCCCTGGGTGGCACCCATCGCCGCCTGCTGTGCTGCCTGCTGGACTTGAGGGTTCTTCCAAGCACCAGTGGTCCATTCTTCCTGGGCTTTACTCATGCTTCCACCACTACCACGGTATAAGTTGTGAACCTGAGCGAGAGAAAGTGGTTTTACTTAACGTTGGATTTCATTGGCATATTTCTATCACCAAGTGAAATTCTGCAACAGCAAAATCGAGCAGTCAGAGGACAGTTCCCCCTAACCTGAAAATTCTGTCATCATTTACTCACCCTCAGATTGTTCCAAACCTGTATAAATGTCTTTGTTCTGCTGAACACAAAGGAAGATATTTTGAAGAACGTCAGTAACCTAACAGATCTCATCCCCCATTTATTGCCATAGCAGGGGAAATAAATACTATGGGAGTCAATGGGGGATGTGATCTGTTTGGTTACTGACATTCTTACAAATATCTTCCTTACAAATATCTTCCTTCGATTCTTTTATCTTCCTTTTATTCTTGGTTGAACTACCCGTTTAATGTTATTTATATGGCGAGCCACACTGGAATCATGTTCTCGCTCAAACCTAGTAATTGCTGTCATGTTAGAAAATAGAGTGTGATCTGTGTATATAAATGATAATAGTGATGAAGAAATTATTACAGTTACCTTGGTGAGAGCGATGAAAGAGAGCACAGCCACGGCAGTGAACATTATGGTTGGGATCAACATAACAACAGCAGAGCCGATATTAGTGCTGAAGAAAGTGATTGTGGCCAGCCAGCCACTGTAATAAAAAAACATATATTTTTTTATTTTCATTAGCAAAATTCGGAGCATATTACATAGCTTTAAAGTCTAAACTTAACCATATTATAAAAATAATCAGTGATGACATGACTAGGCTAATGGAATTTGACCATTATATAGAAGTGTTGGTTCTAGTAGCATGGTCACACTGGATTTTTGGTCGCACTACTAGAGGGGTGGGAATATTCATAATTGTAGAGCTGGGTAAAAAATAACAATTCTCTGATTTCAATTAATTCGGTAATTCCCGAATCAATTCTTAATGTGCCTGCTTCGAAGGATTTAAATATTATCTGTAATTTGCTTCTGATCCTGAAGATGTCGCTATTTTTTTGCTTTAATTAAAACAAAGATAGCGGATATAGTAGAAAGTCTAGATCAGTATTTCTCAACTGGGCGGAGATAAAGGAACATTATCAACCTTAAAAAAAGTAATTCTAAATGTTTTTCTGATGTGAGAATTTATTTTACAAGACGTGTGTAAAAGCTGTTGACAGCTGCAGTTTAGGTAGTGTGCATGAGAAAAACGCAATGTCTCAATCAAATATCTGCAGTCAAGTGACATGTTGTCAGGCTTAATGTCAGTATCATTATTCTTTTGTTATTTACATTACTTTGCACAATCTCTCACCTCAGAAGTCGTAATGCTGTGGCGCATGCTGTATATCACTTCACTAAAGTGCAATAGAAACCACAAGCACTCACTATGTTTAAATAACTGTGGTGGCTCATACCAAACTAGTTTGGAACTGGTATTTAATAGCCTTCCTTATAGGCTGTTCATTCATCAGTACAAGTCATTTTAGTCGCTAGTTTTTTTAAACCAATTTTATATGTATAAATACAAAAATAGTGGGTATAATTGATGAGCAAATGTGGGTCCCATAGCCAAACCGGTTGAGAACCACTGGTCTAGATCAGTGGTTTCCAAAGTAGGGGTCGTATACTATACAAAGCAGTATAATTACAAATATTGGCTAAGTTAGAAATAAAACTACACAAATAAAAATCCATCAGCCTTTGGAATATCCTCCCCCTTCATGTATTACAACAAGTTAAGTAATAAGTAAATAACTCTGAAGTAGTATTATGTTAGAGTGTGTTCTTTTGTGTTGTCACTATGCGCGTGTTTGGATAGATCTTATAAGTGGATTAGCGCACAATGTAAGTATACTTTACCCACCTCCGAGGATAGTGGGGGTCTCGAGTCCCAGGCACTGTTTTTTTTTTAAGGGCCGAGGGCTGAACAGTTTGGGAAACCCTGGTCTAGATAAATGCGTAAAGTGGATTTCATTTCCTAAATATGTTTTCATTTTTAACAGTAATGTGAATTTTATTTTAAACCATAAAGTAATTAAACATATTTTTATGAGCCTATTTTTAATGAAAATGTGTGTTTCACGCCAATGTTGCTTGGAGAAGTTGGAGAATTTCAGTAACCAGCATTTTTTTTTTAAATAATTATTCTGTGTCTGTAAATTTAACAATTTAAATTAAATAGTGATAATTAAAACGAATCAAGTTAAAACCATATAAATAAGAATCTAATCGGCAAATTGGTCGCAATAACCTTAAAAAAATTTACTGAGTTTTACTGAAAAAAGATTTGTGAACTGTCTATTTAGCATCTGTTACATCTTGTCAATTGTAAATGCAGTGTTATTGAACACAAATACAATATATTTATTATCACTTTACTTTCATGTTCTGTAAGATTTACTGCAGTATGCTGTAAACTCTGAAGTACAGCCTATTATTTTTTAGTATTAACTATAAAATAATAAAGATAATAATGTTCAAAAACAGTATACACTCTTAAAAAATTGTGGGTTATTTGTAAACCTCGGTTGATTCGAAAAGGAGACAAACCCAACGGCTGTGTGATAAATGAACCTATGCTGGATTTTTTCAACCTGTGGTTATGTATAATGTTGGCATTTTGGGGGATAATTTAACCCAATTGGTTAGGTTTGTGTCATTTTGACTCCATAATGAGTTAAAAATAATCTCAGAATGTTTTACAGTTTAGTATCCACAAATTCTGTGTGCTTATGAATAGAAGGAAATGGAAAGGAAGTCTAGTGTGAAAAATAAATGTCATTAGACATTTAAATCAAATGAACAGATCTCACCAAACCCCCCATCCTGGAATTCCAACAGTCTGAATGATACTTATCACCACCTGTGCCATGAATACGAAAAAAAATGCCATGAAGTTGAACGAGCTGTCGGTCCTGCAAGAAAAAGAGCACGCCGCGTTAGCATAGCATATGATTACATGATTCAAATTGATAAGACAGTTCGAAATCAATTTGGAAACCACATTTATATCAAAACTTATCTTACTTGAAGGCCTTATAGATGGGCCTAAACCAGCACACATATGAGCATGGGGTGAACAGTATCAGCCAAAGTATGGCCATCCCAAAATTGGTTGCTCCGCCCCCACCGCACATCCAAGCCAGACAACCAATCAGGTTCAACGCTAGGGTGGCACTGTGTACTAGGAGGGAAAAAAATATTTTTCAATAACAGATCAAATAAAAAATGTCTGTAAATATAACATGTTGTAACAGGACGCATTCTGCAAAAACAGCATACAAAGCTTTTTTTGGGACACAATGGTTGCATCTGAAATCGCCTACTTCCATACTATACAGTAGGCGAAAATGTATGAGTCATGAATTATGAGTCATGAAGTTATGTCCGAAACCTCAGTATGCAAAAAACAGAAGCGAGAAATACCTGGAGGGTCTACTACTTCGAGATTCGTGAGGCTGGATCGGATGGACACTTTTCTATCCCATGATGCTACACGAGCTGAGCAACGGTCAATACGGTGTCAATAACTACATTTCTTGAGACTAAATTATGTTTTTATCAACGTTCACATGTAGGTTACTGTTAATACGTCATGGGTCAAAGAGCATCCGGGTCACATGACCATAAAACATGGCGGACGCAGTATGTCCAAAATGTATTCATACCACTCCCATCCAAACTGTATAGAGCGTACTGTTTAAACGGCCGATAGGCTTATTCAAATTCAGTACGTACTGTCGCAGTATGCATTTCGGATGCAGCCAATAACTAAAATCTATTAGCTAATGATAATCTGACTACAGGTTAAAACTAGGCAAACAAACACTTTAATCCTATCTTGCAGCTGTCACTGTCACAGCATTGTTACAAAGTGTCAACAAACACTAACATTTTCAACTCCCAGACCTGTTTGAAATAATTCCCAAAATGTCTGCTACTAAAAAACAACATTTGTAAATATCCTATATTGCCAAAGCAAATGTAATGCATGCGGTACACAACGTAAACAATATGTACACTAACATTAGAGTCATATGACAAACCCCCCATGTTTTATTCATAGACTCTCTCAGATCAGAATCAAAAACCTGTTTCTGTCTGTCAGTGTTTACACTCAACAAAGGCAAATAATGCCACATGACCGTAATCTACTCCACAGCACACACACTATAGAAAAGCTGTTTAGTGTGGTGAAAAAAAGTATAAAATAATGGTAAAATCATGTGTTGGCATATTTATGAACATACGTATCCATAAGTAATAGAGCCGTTTGCACATAGTCCGGTGTTGGTCCGGAATCTCGTTGAAGTCCTGGTAAAAACATGGCTTGAGTGGAATGAACCGTGGAAGAGGTGGAAAATTGTTTTCTGTAAACCAAATGCCACAGGTGAGTTAACACTTTAAGCCACGATTGACTATCAAAACATTTTTGTAAAACGAACTATGTAACAAAATAAATGTTTTTGGACATTGTTTATATTCATGAGCCATATGACCAGACTTTTATAATATTCTAAGAGTTTCAGTTTTGTATATACTTCACCCAAAAATGAACATCCGGTCATTATTTACTCACCATTTTGTCATCTCAAACCTGTATGACTTTCTTTCTTCAGCAGAACACAAAAGAAAGTATTTTGAAGAATGTTCCTAACCGGCACTCTTCGCCTGCATTGGTTTTGTGTCGGTATAATAGAAGTTAATGGGTGCAAAATATCTTCTTTTGTGTTCGCCGGGAGTCATAGAGGTTTGAAATAAAAAGAGCGTCAGTAAAGGATGACAGAACGGTATTTTTTGGGAGGACTGTCCCTTTAACAGCACAAGTAAAATCATAACACTATACATCTTAAATGGTTCAAGAAAATCGAATGTGAAGCTCTCACCTGCCATGGAGTCTCTTTAGTTGTTTCACTTTATTCAGACTTTAATATTCAAAAACCTGTTTGACAAGACACATTACACACACAACACAAAGACTTCCGTTGTTAAATTATATTAATATTATATTGTAAAAATAAGCTTGTCCTATAACATTCATTTAATTTAAAATTATGACAATTAAAAAACATGTTAGCAAAGGAAGAAGGGCTTTTATTTTATAAACAACTCAACACAGAAGAAGATATTTTTATTTATAATATGTTTGTCCCTCTAATAATGCAAATTATGCAATTTCTCACTCCGGACTAAAGATATTTGATCTGTAAACAAACGCTGCACAACCTTGAAACTAAGCCTGTTTATTATTAAATCATTGACTTGCATTTTAAAGCAAAGGGAAACTAGGTGAGGCCTGGTTACTGAATCATCACTGATCTGACCAGCTATCAAGAGGACGACACTGAATATAAAACAAACAAAAAAAACGGCCATACCAACCGGAAAACCGATCTATCATTGTCAGAAATTAAAATTAAACGATTAACGTTATCAGTAGTATTTTTAATCCCTTCTCTGTAGTAACCAAACCAGGTAACGTTAACGTTAGGAACGTGAAGGGCATAGGCTACGGTGTTATACAAATATAAAAACATTAGCTTGCATTCATCCATGCTGACAGATGTAAGATAAACCCTAAAACGTAGATTAAATTGAGTACACGGGGACATTAAACATTTTTCGTAAAAATTGTAGCATCCTTTACTGGTTTCCTAACGGTAGCGGGGTCGAGCAGCGCGCCCTTCAACGATGGAGCTAAACCCGGAGATGTTTTATTTGTAAGTGCTCAATGGGGTCGAATGCATTTGTGTTTTCTTCATGCACTGCATCACAAATATGTTCAGAGGTGTGAATAATACCGATCCGAGAGTGAAAAGGTTAAACATTCCCTTACCGTCTGTGTCGTGCGTTCACCCGCGATTATGTTCGCTCGTGCTAGCGTCCACTCTCATCTATTAAACCGCTGTCCATTCAATGATCGATGCGCTCGCAAAGAGGGATGTTTCAATTCCGTAATATTTTTAGAAGTGATTTGGGATATGGGAGTAAAAACAATCACGTCACGGTCTTCCTACACACGCACGTAAGCACGTATGAGTTGGGCGAGGGATGAATGTGTGTAGTGATGCTGAATAACAGCGGTTCGTGGAACTCTCGCGATACTTCATTTCTCCACAGTGCGGCTGCTCTCCACGGTACTGAAGCTCATAAATTTACAATAATGTTTAAAAGGTCTAGGGTCATTTATTCATTTATAGATAAAACACAGTTTAGGATAATGTTCAAATTAAATGCATTCATATCCCTCAGCCCAATTCTGACCTGAATTGTTCACACATAATTGATTTCTGAGACTTGTGGCAAAAACGCTTTTTTGTTCATCTTAAGACATTTCTTTGTCCCAGTTGTAAATTAAAGCTAGCTTCGTGTTAAACCAGTGTTAGGTGGGTTTTAACAAAAAGCTAGAATTTAAAAAAAATAGTCCAAATAATTGAAATAATTTCATCCATCCGACCTGTTCACTGCTAGCGAGATATTCAGACAGACAGACAGATGGCGCTATAGTGATGGCGAAGTGAAGCCACCAAGTGGAGTGAAAAAACAATGTGAAATAAGACATAATTACACAATATTCAACTTATTAAAACTGTTTGTTTTCAACAAACAAGCGATGGATTGAGAGTGCACGTGGGGTGTTGTCAAGGTAACACTTGGCCAGTCAATTCCCTTTATGAAGGCAGTTCTAACCCATATACCAGAGACAAAATTCATCTTGCTCACATGCCTCGTAAGTTCTGGGCCAGATCCACAAAACAGTCTTGGGCCAGGGTCTTTTGGCAAGACGGGCCAAAACCGGCACAGATCCGTTTTCCCCATCTGGGTCAGCTCCGGACCAGTTCCGGACAGCTGCAGGATCTGTTATGTTGATTTGTCCCAATTGTTCACCTCTGTTCCAGATCTGGTTCACCGCTGTTCCAGATCTGGTTCACAGCTGTTCCAGAAATGGTTCACAGCTGTTCCAGAGCTGGTCCAGCTCATTTTGTGTACAACATCTTGTCATACACATACGCATCTAATGTTTTTCCCTTTCAAGTGCCTGATTATACAAATATTTTATCATCCAATTTTTTTTGTAATTCCACCTTATTGTTTATTGTCATTTTGTTAATGTTACTTGCTTAATGTATAATGCTTGGCCATATTGTGCACACAATATGCCAATACATTTTATCCTTGAATTTAAATTAAATTTAAACAGTGATTGTCCTAAACACTTTTTACAGAAAGATGCACCTGAATTTAGTGTAAGTACTAACACCAGCCACTGGCTCTATAACTTCAGAATAGATCTGGATAATATTTAAGTAAATTTGACCATGTAGACCAGGGTTCCTCAAATCTTACCCTGGAGGGCCGGAGCACTGCAGAGTTTAGCTCCAGCCCTGATTAAACACACCTGAGCAAGCTAATCAAGCTGTTCAGTATCGCTAGAAAATCACAGGTATGCAAGTTTGATCAGGGTTGGAGCCAAACTCTGCAGTGCTCCGGCCCTCCAGGGTAAGATTTGAGGAACCCTGATGTAGACCATGTTCCATTTTTTTTATCTCGAAAATGAATACATACATGTAAAAACAGTGCTGATTCATAAACACTAAGTCTCAACTTGCTGTGGTTACATAACTAACTTTGCTACATAAATATTAAAACAATCTCATAATCTTTCCCCTTAATTTCCCCATGTATCTAAAAAAACATTTTGTTGAGCATACTAACATTAACTTATCATTTTGATTATTCATTGCGAGAAAATGGTATTAAGCAGAGGAAAGCTGAGATGAAATACAATCAACATCCAAAAAAGGTAATATGATAAACACAGGACTAGCTGATAGGAACCACAGTATCAACCACAGCATAATCTGCTAACAGGTCACAAATGAAGAGTTTGGTTCCAAAATGAGATCATGATTTTTTATTGTGCATTTCAATTAATATCTAACAAATGCTGTTGGTTTGTTTTGTTTCAAGCCATAATAAATAAAAAATACAGATAAATAACTTTTTGGAACCAAATTAACTCTCCAAATATAGCGAAGAAGCCACTATTGCTCATTCATATGTCTATTCAAAATAGTAATTTACCTAAGTTAAGGCTTCTACACTTCAAAGAGATAACTTCAAGGGCTAAGCCCTTCGAAGGGAGTAGGGCATAGGGGCTCACTTCCGTTTGGAAATGCCCACTGTATCGTAAAAAAGGTTCATTACTCGAAGATTTTTTAGTCACAGCTCGACTAGGACCTCTCCTGGTGAAAGCCCTGTGTCGCAAAATGTTTCGCACAATGGCATCAATATGAATCAATAGATGGATGAATGAATGAATGCATCGGAAGATTAATAAATTAATAAATCAGTATATTAAAACGTTTCGGACACTATCCAACTCAAAACAATAAACATTTTGTATTGTGGCTGTGGACATTTTCTAGTCAATTGACAAGTCAAACTCATAAACAGGGTAAGTGTAAGATTATTTCTTACTTGTCCCGTAAATCTAAGTTTGATTATTCTAAGTTGAAGAGTCTAGTCGATTGAACCTTCAGAGTGTTTCGGGATCCCGGAGACCAAGAATGACCAGACACAGAGATGTGCAGTTCAATCAGAGTCCAAAGTTTATTGAATATCGGTCCAATATTTATATGCATAAAAGACCCAGCAAACACAGAACGTTCCCCTAACGTTCTCCTATGGTTCCCATTTGGTTTTTTTGTTGGGAACCATATGGGAACGTTCCCAGAACGTTCCCTGTAGGTTATATTTTTCCTAACCAAAAGCTAACGATCCCGAAACGTTCTCTGCAGGTTAGTTTTTTCTAACCAACAGCTAACGTTCCCAGAACGTTCCCTGTAGGTTATATTTTTCCTAACCAAAAGCTAACGTTCCCGAAACGTTCCCTGTAGGTTAGTTTTTTCTAACTAACAGCTAACGTTCCCGGATCGTTCCCTCCAGGTTCGTTTTTTCTAACCAACAGCTAACGTTCCCAGAACGTTCCCTTCAGGTTATTTTTTTGGGGGTAAAAATAAAACCAAAAAATAACCTAGAAGGAACGTTCTGTATAGGTTCCCTTTAGGTTTTTAATTAGTAGCATTAAAATAGACTTAATTAACATTAAGACTTACTGTGACGCTACATTAAAAATGTTAATTTTTCAAAGCAGCATACAGTATAAACACATATGAAAACGTAACGCTATTTAACTCAAATATGCACAACATTTTATTCGTTTCTCACCATTTCCCGAAGTCTGCATTCAGGTCTTCAAGCATATTACGAATCAAGTCAGTGAGATTATGTAAAGTATAGAACTGGGACCACTTTTACTTTCAAGGACCAATTACAAGCACATTATCAATATAACAAACATATAAATCCCATGTGTGGCATTACAGTGTTTTTTATATGTATTTATTGACAGTTTTACATTGATGAATCAGGGATTTTGCCATCTGTGAGTGTAACATGAGTTCTGTTAGTGTAAGACAGTACATAAGGAAGAATACCTTATCTCTGAAAGACAGGGAGACTAAAGACACTAGTGACAATATATAGAGGCAAACACTTCTGTACTCTGCTTAATGGAAAAATAGGCAGTATGTTTTTTAAATATTTTGGGGGTTTACCACATAGACAAAATAAAAAAAAGCTATTATTGTTTTAGGGCATAACAACTGTTTTGAATAGAGCAAAATAGTAAATAGCAAACACTAAGATGATTTTTAATCAATATGCATTCTAGAGGTAATGATGAAAATGATCTTTTACCTGGAAACTTAAGAACAAGATAATGTTATTGAAGAACAGTTTAGGTAAGCTTGTAATAACTGCGTACATCTACCAGTTAAAACATTTACATTAGTCTTTTATTGGCATTCAATTCTAAAAAAATCTAGTGTTTCCCAACTCTCTTTAAGATTCTAATTACCAAGTGTACACTTATATATCTTTTTTATATTCATAATTTTATGAGAGGGTATCATAACATAAATGCACATTATTTTCTTCAAAAAACGAAAATAAATTTACGAAATTAAAATAAAACTATCAGAAGAGTTAACATTTTGCTCTGGTCTCGTGCAAGGCCCGCGGAAGCTGACTTGGTCTGTGGCCACTGCGCGCACAGAGCGACTCCCTTCTGAGAAAAACCTCCGATCCCTTCAGTTATCCTGAGGTAAAATTATTTTTACTTAACCAGCCTATAAAAAAGACATGTGTGGTGATATTTTACGTTTTAAATGTAAAAAGCATTTAAAACTATGAAAAGGGCAAGAATATCTAGAATCTCTGACAGTTTTCCTGAGGTAAATACAGCCTGTAATGTATTTAAGTTAAACATATAAACCTACTACAAATTTAATTAACGTTTATCCATACAAATTGTTATATAACTACCTTCTGCAGCAGGAGGAGATCGCTTTCCTTACAACCACTTTCGCTTTCACATGAAACTCACTGAACTAACTTATAAAATTGACTGCCAAACTTACGTTACATTACATGTTCATGTAGCCTAGCATTAGCTTACTACATCTGTTGCTAACACACGCGGCTTTCCGTCTTTAGCTTAAGACTGTGTTAAATGTTACCTCCGTTAACGTCACATATTTGTGCTCATGGAGCAAATTCGTCGGAGTTAATAAACATGTTATTTTCAAAGTTACACCCAACATGGTAACGTTACTTGAAAATAAATACACATTTTTGTATGAAAAGCGTTGCCTCGCACACAGATTGGCTGCGAGCGCGAGAGCTGGCTCCTTCACACACTCCAAATTCATATATAGCCTATACAGAAGACCTCTCACCTAGCAGGCTGATTTCCTTCGGCTGATGCCACAGTAAATGGAGCAGTTACTCAGTTTTTGTAGATCTAAGCCACAGCATGTATTTTACAGTCATAAATATTTAAATTAATATACTTAACAGATGTTTACTTTATCCCAGTGTTTCCCAATGTTGGTTCTGCAGTACCAATTCTTATAAAAGAATTCACTTTGTATAGAACTTTTCATATCATTGCCAATCATTTTATAGTCTTCCATATTGTACGTGCGCTTTAGTATGAAAAGCCTCTGCTAAATGCCTATACTGTAAATTAATTGCAAGCAGTATTAACGATCAACATTATTCAGTGGCGACACTGCAATTAATAAATATTTCACATAATAATTATTCACTTCAACTACAATGTTTAATATCCGTCTTATTCATTTCCTTTTTGTTTTGTTTTCAGATGATGCTGAAGAGAAGATAGTGGACTTGACGGTGCTTCTGTATTTTAATTACTTGTAGCCTATATATTTCTCATTCTACATTTAATAAATATTAATGATACGATTCTTTTAAAATTAAATTTTACCAATTAGTTTAACGTTTTAAAGTTATTATTATTTTCTTTCTATTTGTTTTATTTGCATGTTGTTTAAGGTTGTTAATGCAGTTTAATTTAATAAATGTTGATTTATTTAAACCCAGTTCTTGTTCTGTGAGCAATAAAAAATCTATAACACATGATTTTAGACTTATTTGCTTTAATCATAACATTAAGGTTAGGAGAACGTTACAGTAACGTTAGTGGAACGTTAACGTAACATTAGTGGAACGTTAACGTAACGTTAGGAGAACGTTCCCATAACGTTAGGGGAACGTCTACGTAACGTTAGGGGAACGCTACCCTAACGTTAGGGGAACGCTACCCTAACGTTAGGGTAACGTTACCCTAACGTTACGGGACCGTTCCCCTAACGTTAGTACAAAGGTAGGGGGACGTTCCCCTAACCTAGAGGGAATGTTCTATTAACGTTAAGAAAACTTTCCTGGAAAACCAACAGGGAACGTTAGAAAATCTTTTCTGGGAACGTTCTGGGAACCATGCGCTAACGTTCCCAGAACGTTCTGGGAACCAAAAATTGTTTGCTGGGGAGGAAGTAACATTGGTAATGGAAAACAACTGGACAATGGTATCTCCTTATTAGGCTAAGACAGCATGAATTTCATTTCCCTATTTTCTAACATTCTAGAACATTCGAAGGAAGTATGACATCAATGCGCTCATTTGACTATTGTCAAGTCTTCGGGACTGTCGGTGTAATGTCAGCTTGACCTGCCCGGACATGTCCCTTGAGTATACTCCCTATGAGAAAGCTCAGATGCATTGTATGCATTGTTTCACAAGGCCTGTTATACATTGTGTAGGAGGATTCGTTCAACTAGGCCCACATTGACCTGATATGACTTCAGATACCATGAATGCACAAACATCCTTGAAATACATCTCTCATAATATGATTAGTGAACAATAATAACTTCAATACACTTCACACAATAAGTATGGGACACAGACAAAACCCAAATTCTCACAGTAAGAACATGAATACTTTTGCATGCAAAAACAAATACACATGCATGTTCATAAGCTTATAGTGAATCTGTAGCTAGCTCAGCCAATGTGGTCTATGTCGCGAATCAAATCAAGCAGTCACGTGGGTGTGGGTGAAACGAAGCTGCAGACGTCCATTTTTATTCTTTTTCAAGTATTACACTTATAATTAATCACAATCAAAAATTAATATAATTAGCAAAGAATAAATAATAATTTGGTCACGTGATTTTTAATGAACGAATCAAGCATCAAGATTCACTGAAATCGCTTCATTCTTTTGGACACAAGCATCGGAGCTTTGGTGTCACAGCTCACATCACTAGATGGCGCCCTCTGCTGGCAGAGTTCAGTCAGGTGAGCACAGAGCAGCAGCAGTTGTTGGCCACGTATAGCTTCCGGTGGCGTTCAGATGCCTGAACTTCAGGCAAATAAGGTAAGTGAAATGCTTGAGCTATTTTTTGCGATTTTAATCGTTGTTATTATATGTAACGTACAAAAATAAGTTTGCTGACTGTTGTAGCGATAGATGATGTGTGTCGTGAGACTCGCGAGATTTTCTGTAGTCCTGAGGTCAGCTAATAGGCTAAACAGGCAACAAATACAGCACAAATACAGAATTAACCGACTAACGTTACTGACTGAGCAAATGACTAACACATAACACTCATTTTGAGCATTAATAGTTCATCTTTAAGTGAAAGTCTTTAGATAAGCTTAGCAAGTTGTGTTGGTTAGTTTAGCAAGCTGTTGATTTAGCAGCTAATCTTTAACTAGCCTAAGTTAACAGTCCAATTTAATGCAAGATTTTTACATTAAGTATGACGTTAAAGTTATGTCGAACGTTTCAGAGCCAAATTTACCCAAAATAAAGTAGAAGTTTATTAATAGAAGCATGGATCTATTATATCTTTATTCATCTTGGACAAGTTTGTTTCTGACCTGCATGAGGGTCTAATTTAACCAGACAAGAATAATGATGATGATAATAATGTAAATATAAATAACAGATATCAACAGGTAATCAATGTTGACAAATTATCATTCGAATGTAATTCCTATTATTATGAGGATGTTTGTTTTCGGTTTTGTATCTAAATACAGTTGAGCTCAAAAGTGAACATCTGCCTTGCAGAATCTGGAAAATGCTAGGAATTGAGGAAAAATAAGAGTAAAATATATGAATATTTGTTAATTATACATTTTTAAATGAAATGTATTGTTGAACTATTTGTGTTTGCTATGGTTTTACTACAAATAAAGCCCCTGAACTATAGTTACTATAGTAAAACCTTGTATAGATTTACATGAGAAAGTTTTGTATTATACCAACAACTATCTTAGTAAACAAATATATAAAAGATTGCTTTAAATCTCTTTTTAACTGAACACGCTGATCCTAATGTTGTTGTTCCAAGGGATTTTTGTATTGACTTGCATTAAATTTCAATGTTTTTCAGTGCTGGGAATGCAGCCGCCTCTCCCCACAGCCGCAGTCAGAGAGCTGGTGTGCTCCTGTCTGCACAGAGATCCTGTAGCGGCTGACCTGCGCCTTAGCCTTTTCGTGGCGGCCATACAGAGCTACAAACGGGATTCGGTGCTCAGACCCTTTCCTCCACGATACCTGAGAGGAGAGATCAAGGACTTTGAGGAGCTGGTAAGACATCTTACATTAGGCTAACACATGATTGTGCACTGTAGCCTGTTGTTTAGTTTACAAGTTTAATGTTCCTAACAGCAAAAAGATGTAGACACTTTACCAAACGTGAGGGATTTGGTACGTCTGGGACATGGACATGGAGACCATCATCTGGCTATTGTACACTGGGTTCTTTCCTCCAAGAGTTTCGCTGTGAAGACCCTCCAGAAAGAGGAGGTACTGTTAAAAGTCCAGTTTCTAATATCACGCTGCTACTTTAGCAATAATTGCTCATATTTATGGAGCAGGGTTATTCCCTGAAACCCTTTAAAAAATGTCTTTAAATTCTGTAATTATTAGCTTATTCCAATGCATTATTCCTTTATCCTCTCCATTAGTTTCCCACACTGTGTCATCTGACCAGGACCGAGGGGCTATCTGCTCCAGCCCCCGATTACATTTTTGAACTTGAGTACTGTGACCTGCTCAACTCCAAGTTCGAGAGGACGCGGGCGGGACGGGATCTCATCTATGCATTCCACGGCAGCAGATTGGAAAACTTTCACTCCATCATACACAATGGATTACACTGCCATCTGAATAAGGTCAAGTGATAGTCTTATTTGCCAAAAGAAGCCTTTGATCATAAGAACGGTCAAGAAGGGTAGTGTCTGGGAGATCTGTTTGAGTATCCGTTATCAGTGGATGTTAAGATAATATGTATAAAGACGGTGATTTCAACCCTCAGTGTTATCTAACTGTTGGCTTTCAAACAAAGCACATATGAGCACCTTAGACCTGATTTCAGTGTTTGAGGTTTAATGCGTTCATTGATAGCCTTACCTTTACATCTGGCAGAGTTGCAGAGCATTCGAGTAATATGTTTTGTTTTTGCAAGTTCAGGGAATGTCTGGGATTTTGAACCCATGACCTTGCTGTTCATTTGGATCAATTTTATATTTCAGACATCAATGTTTGGGGAAGGCACATACCTGACCAGTGACCTCAGCATGGCCATTCTTTATAGTCCACATGGTGACGGATGGAAGGAAAGTGTCCTCGGCCCGCTGCTCAGCTGCATCGCCTTATGTGAAATGATCGACCATCCCGATGTCAAGTGTCAGGTGAAAAAGAAAGGTACAGTGTTTTAATCATATGATTTCTTGTATACAGATGGCCGTAAGAAATCATGAATTTGGTTCCTAACTGACCACATTTTAAATTTAGTGAGTGGCGTGTTGTCATTATTTCAGCATACATGAAAATAAACTGTCACTGTCATTATTTGTTTCAGATTCTGAGACCCTTGATCGCCAGCGTCTAAGAGCCAGAAACAGCGAATTGGGCGAGGTGCCCGAGAAGTACTTTGTGGTGACCAACAATGAGCTTGTAAGAGTGAAATATCTGCTGGTGTACTCTCAGCGACGCTATAGATCACGGTAAGACTTGTATTATGTCGTTTTGCTTTGTTGCTGGAGAAGATAACGTATTTACAAAATAGAGCAGTTTGTCCGATTAGGGCTACTGTAGAAACAACATGGTGGATTGTGTTAGGGGACCCACAGTGTATGTAGATAGAAATAGCTCATTCTAATGTAATAAAAACATAACACTTCATTATGTAAGGTCTTTATACACCTCTGAAGACATAGTTATGTAAATTATGTTGCATTTCTGTCAGTGGATCCTCCAAACAACTTATAATCATTTTGCAAAATCATCAAGGTAAATCAGATTATTAATGATGCGCTCTGATATGATTTTAGACGTGCTCAAGGGACATCATGGCTGGTCAGACATCATTTTGCTATAATGATGGGTCTGTATCTTCTTCTCCTCATATGCATCGGTGCCTTCAACTCATCTGCGTTCCAGTCCTTCTGGCACAGAACGTTCCGATGACACGAGCCTATTACGTCACATAAACGCTCTTGTCCAAAGTGCCTTATACACACCAAGACTACTATGAAAGAGAATTGTTAAAGGAAAAAAAGACTCAGGAACGCTTTTCTGTTGCTCAATTCAACATTCCTCCCTGTATCACTTCGTTTCTAGACGGTCTTATCAGCTTCACTATCACCACACAGCTTTATTTTATTTAGACACTCTGCGTCTTATAGATTCTAGAATGCACTATTGGTAGCTTCCCGTCTATGTGGAGATAACAGAGCACCAAGGATGTTATATAATAGCATGAGGCTTGTTAAAAAATAACGGTAATTATTACATTTGTCACAGTGACTGGAAGGAATTTTTTGGCTTAGACATTGGAAATATTGCTGCTTATATTAATACATTTAAGAAACAAATGGACTTCAAAGGTGGTCTGTAAAGTGTTTTTTATTCATTTGAGTGTAGAAGGAAACAAAGAAATTATAAAGTCAACTATGCAGAAGCGCCAAACCATTGTGATTTGTAATTATTAACACAAAGAAAAAAATAGAACGGTCTCATTTATCAACCGAATAATCTTGATGATCTAATTAGTGAATTTATTCAAATAAATAAATACAACATTCATTGAGACATTACAGAGTGTTTGTTAAGAAGGGAACGATAGTAGTGAACTGTTCTGTTTATGGCTCCTGGCACGCTCAAGGTTTTGTCTGTCCATTGTTTTTATCAACGACAACAGCAGTGATATATGACTGATAACAGAAGCGGCATGTTTTCATCTTAAGAAATAAAGTCTCATTTGTGTGAATGTCGATTACTTTAGGCGTATAGGAAACAGGGTGAACATTTAAGGTTCATGGTTTTTTATGCTCTATATTAGTTAACACGAACTAGCAATACTACAGCATTTATTGCACATGTTATGTACAGGAAAGAACAATGAACAATTGTATTTCTTTTAACTACTTTTAACACGTTGCTTATTGTTAGTTCATTTTAGTGAATGCATTAGTGCTTTTTGTAAAGTGTTACTGAAAAATGAATGTAAAATACTTTCAGCTTTTTCATTTTTATGCCTCGTTAGTTATAGTGGTTTTATCAAGTGTATTTTATTATAAGAACATATTTCACTATAAAAATGATACCTATACCTATCTAATATATATTTTTTTAATATAGTTGAGAAGGTCTTGTATGCAGCAATATTATTAAACACATCATTATCGCAGGGTCTGACTCCAGCATTTATCAGATATACACCATTTCCTTTACGTAGTTTTCTGTAAAACAAACATCGAAAGACCTGAATAGGATGTGGGCTTTGTGTTGGCTCAAGAATAAATGGTCTGATTACAGGCTCATAAACGCATTTTTATTTAGTAACGGGAGAAAATAGTCCATGGTCGGCACTTTTCCCAAAGGGGTCAGTATGTGTTTTATTGCATTTTTACATTGTTATTCTCTTGAGTAGTGAAACAGGAGAACAGTGGTCTCATAAAAAAAACCCATTTATTCTGTTTGGCAGATTTTGTTGTTAAATGTTTTAATGTCATCTTTATTGTTCAAAAAGTGATAATTACAGCAAATATAACGAGATGAGCCGATGTGAAGCACTTTAATATCACAAAATACACCAAAGGTTTAAAAAATTTGTATATATATAATTTCACAATTAAACATTTAATTTGACCACACAAGTTTCACTTATTTTTAATATTTATTATAAAAATATAATAGCTGCCTTTAATGCTACATCTTATGAGTGAATCACATTTTTGGGGCTTCCAGTCCAGGATCAGTTTGCTGTCGTTGGACAGGCAGGTGCCAAACACACAAAGAATCCCTCAGATTTACTCTATTGATAAAGAGTACATTCAGTGTTAAAATATGAATGAAGAAGTAATAATTAATAATAATATACATTTCCGTAACGGTTAAAAACAGAACTAATAGAATTTATCTTGCAAAGCAAACTTACCTGTAGGTTCTGGTGACAGATGGGAGGGTGTTTTTCCTCAGTTAGGTGACCACGTACACATCTGCCAAAGCGATGGAGACAGACGTGATCTGTTGGGGAACAGGACTGAGGACATGATGGTGGTATGAGAAGCAGACAGCTGGAGCAGGTTGTGTGCTGGCAGGGACCTCCACACTCACGCTTTTCCATTGATACAGACCTGCGAAAATATCACAGATTTAATGCAAGGGACAGTGGAAAAGAAATGAGATTGAAATGTAGACTTCAACGGAAGTTTAGTCTTTGGCTTCACCTTGCTGAGCAAATCTCATTGGGGTTTGACTGGCAGTACTCCCACGTGCAGTCGGGGCGACAAGTGTTGGTTTTGAGAACCTCAAGCACTGTTTGGACACATATAACATGTACATTATTTATAAGAAATCCAAACATGTTATAATGTAAAATCTTAATATATAATAAAAGAATAATTCAAACTATGTTATATAATAACTCTTTTCTGGTTTCTAATGTGTATATAGTTTTTGTTTCACATTCTGTTTAATATGTCCTTCACGCTGAAGATTAATTCCTGTCTTGACTGGTTACATATAATTATAAATAAATAAAAACACCCTTTGCCTATAATGTTTTTTAAATTTACTCATTTTACAATTTGTTTTCTTGAGGTATCACCCTGAGATGCTTTTTAAACAATATTAAAGTTAATTCTATTTTATTCAGTCATTCATTTCATTCAATAAGATAATTTATTTTAGCTTTCAACTGAATAAAAAAGAATTGTATAAACAGTTATATTTTCGTCCATATAAATATCCTTAAACATTTAATCACCGATACTCGGATTGTTTTTTAAATGATTTCCCTAAACATACTTAAGGTTTTAACAGAAGTATATATTACAGAAATACGGTCAAAAACAAGTCAATGGCAACCCATAAAATATGGATGTAGTTTCTATAGGAAAGGTTGTGGATTTCATCACATTGTAGAGATAAGAACAATCAAAGCTCTGGTTTAATGAGAAAGATCAAAGGAATCTTGGACAGCCGTATCTCTTTTCACAGTTCATAAATAACATTGTTGCAAAAGATTTCTGCAATAAATCTCCATTTCATTTATACCAGGTAATGATTGTTTTCTGCTTCTGTTGTACCTGTTATGCAAGTTCCCTTGCGTTCCTCTGCTTTGCCATCTGCACCTTCTTGGTAAATGCACCACAGACCTTCATCACACTTCCCCAGGTAGTCCCACGTCCCTCCGCAGCTTTCTCCATCAAGTCTGGCACAAGCTGGACAACAGCCACAAATCCCAGTGGTGATGCCACCTCGACACCGGAGCTTCAGGGCTCGACGTGAGGAGCAATGAATGCGTTCGCAAGCTGGACAGTGCAAGGCCTGGAGCACCTGTGGCTCAGGTGGAATGATCTCTAAACTGGCCATCATCACGGCCAATAATGACCACAGTATGTATCTGATCGGGAACACACGTGGATTCATTTCTGGATGTTACTTGGACGGACTACTCTGAAGCTTACACACCTTTTATAGAATGGTCTTCAAATCTAAGACCACACACATATATCTCCTCCCTTCTTGACAACCAATGAATTTCTTTTGGTCTCGAAACCGATTCTTTCTTTTGAGCAATTTTAGATAAGATGGAAGGAGGGAAAAAGGACCGAACCCTTTGTGAATGGGTCACACGGCAATAGCAGAGGGGTAATTCAGGGTGTGATTAAAATAATCCCTCACAACCAACCAGGACAAGATTAGGACATTGGCAGGTTATCTGAGAAGTGAGTTTTTTCATTACAGTACAAAGTGACGAACACACAAACACATGTTCCTTTTGGGTTCCTCGCCACAGCAGGGCAGTGTTGGCTTGCTCACCGGGAGACTGCATTTATTTATTAATTAGATATTATTTATTAGAAGGATCTGACATGTTCTATAAACACAATGCACTGTGCTGTGTTCTACCTTTGTGTTTTCTGTTTTACCTGTTTGCTCCTGTAAAGCTGCTTTGGAACGATGCACATAGTGAAAAGCACTTTATAAATAAACTTGAATTGAATGCTACTGTGGTATTAATGCTTTATTTTAATAATGATTACATGTCACCCCAGGTAGTAAGCCAAAGTTGACAACCCTGCATTATTGTGATTGCTGTAGAAATGCAGCCACTCAGTCCAGGAGATGACGCCGTTTCGCCATGTTTTCACAGTTAAGTTACTTAGAATATTGCCAAAGCATTAAACGTGAAACAAATCACATACAATAATTACAAACATTAATGTGGAAATACATTTTTTTTATTTTTTAATGAGAAAATATTATGAACTTCAAGTATGTAAATAAAACACGACCTATATAGACAATTACAATATATATGTTTTGTGGCCCAAACTTCAGTGAGATATACGCAAAGAAAACATAGCTGTTGAGTATTTTTTACTTAATATAAGTTATATTAAAACGTTAATATAAATTAATTTCTATTAATATACAATGTAAAATAAAATGGTATATTATAACCAAACACAGACTACAGTAATATACAGGCCCGGATTAAGAATTCAGAGGCCTCTGGGCACAAGTGTCTTAGGGACCCCCCATACACACACGTATGCACAATAATGTTTTTAAATTAGCCTATAGGGTAGTATGTGTATGAAACACCTCTTTCTTATACAGTTTTACATTGAGAAGTTACAAACTATGATCACAACCTGAAGGACAATATCAACACCCGTACACATCCTCCATCATACAGGATTTAGACCAGGGCAATTCCGTGAAAATGTCAATCTTGGTACGAAAAAATTGATTCCTCATAAATGGACACATGAAATCGCTTCTCCATTCACTGCTTGCTGCGGCTTAGTAGTCTCCGGGTTGCTGACTGATGGCAATTTTATGCCCGGTTGGGCTTCCTTTGGGGTTCTGATGCCCTGTGGTGCTAGTCCCGCCACTGGGCTTCACCCGACTGATTTGCCATACCTCTTGTGAAGTATTGGTCAATGCGAGGCCCCTCACCAAGCTCTCTCTGGCACTTCTTCCTGCCCAGATGGATTTTAAGACCTTTCTCTAATGTTACCTTTGTCCAACCGCTAATGCATATCCGTAGTTTCTGTCCTGTTGTTCCAACTTCTAATATGCTGATCTCTTGGTTCTTTGTCATTTCCATTCCTTGGTCTGTTGCCATGTGATCCACCAATGAGTCATCTTGCGCACCCGCTCTTGCAGAATCCAGGGGTATTTTATCTCTTGTGTTTTTCAAAGCCATAGACGGGAGGACCCATTACGCTTATGGTAATGGGTCCTGCCGACAGTGCCAGGCCATGTCTGTCCTGGTGGGGTGTATTCCCTCCTGCCAGCAGTGTCTCGAGGCTGTCACCAGGTCTTTCCCTGGCTTTAAACTGCCCTTTCAAAGCAGTCACTGGTTTTAACCAGATTATTCATATTCGCTTAATAGGAATAGTTGTTATAATCCCACAATTTCATCACAGATACATTTTTTATTCGTACAAACCGTAATTTTTGAAAATGAATTTGCACTTGTAATCTTTATTCAAAAACATTAAGCTCCTCTCCCCCTCTCAACAACTCTTCACCACATGATGTCAGCAACAAAAAAGAGGTAGGACTATACTGACTTTCCAATGACCAGGCATTTTTAGCACTCTCCTGCAGGCCCAATTTACAACAAACCAATCAAAAAGGGAAGGGCAAAATAAAGCCCCGCCCTAAAATTTCAGAAACCGTTTCACAATACGCAATAGAAGTCAATTCCAATTTCCGTTTCATGGTGACTTTAGCAGAATCCTTGTATAAACACAAACTACTGGTATAAACAAAACATGAGCTGGAAAACATCTGCCTTTTCATCCCTTAGGAAGGAACAGATAAGCCTTATAACACGAACAAAGTGTCATTAGGAACATTGAGTGTTTCATCTGACTTTGTTATACACTGAAAAAAAAAAGTAGTAGGACTTACACTAGAACTTAAATGTTGTACTTTGGTTTAATTTTTATTCAACACTGTTTTTGCTTTAATACATTTTGAATTAAAAATAAATAAATAATTTGAACCATAATGAAATCAACATGTATGACTTACTAGAATATCTGTGTAGCATTTGAGTAATCCAGGCAGGAAGCGGCTCCACATGCAGCAAAGCATTTATTAGACAAGACTAAGTAATTTAATACAAGAATAACGAAACAAGGAACAAATATAATCCATGGAACATCTAATCACAAGGAAACTTAAACTACGACTGACAAATGACACACTAGGGATACATATACACACAGGATAACAAGCGGGCAAACAAGAAACACCTGCCAATAATCACCACTGAACCACTAATCAAAGAAACTGCAAAGAACTACAAAATGACATGGGGAAACAGGAACTCAGGATAACAAACTAAAAGTTCAAAAGACAGGGAAACATAGACCGAATCCTGACAATTTGTTTCTGGCCTTGCACCATACAAAACAGCACCAACAGACTAAAGAAGCACGTTATGGTCATCTGAAATAAAATACATTCATTAATGATAAACATTGAGGAACTGTAAACTGCAATACCAGAAAAACGGACAAAAATATGCTTTGAATAAAGATGATTCCTGTGTAGTTTGTGTCTCCTCAATGTGTACATGCAGGAGTTGTGTAAGATGTTGTGTAAGATTCATATGATGAGGTGTGTGTCAGAGATCTCACCGCCTGAATGAAGACCTTTCGCCTCACACTCAAGGGGATTGTATGCACAATAATCTCAAACTGAGAAGAGTAATGGCAGTTTGTCTTTATATTCCTGCAAAAACAAAAACTCTGTTAATTTTCTAATGAAGAAATTGTGAACCGGGTGCTGGTTCGGAGCTAGTGTGATTGCTGGTTCAGAGCTGGTTCCACTGGTGAACCTGCTAAGAACCGGTTTGCTTTTCCACGGGTTATAGAGCCACAAGGGAGCGAGGTCATACTTCACTAACTATGTCTCACCTTTCCCAGCAACGTAAGAACGGTAGCGCCTAACCTAAAACACCACCAACACTCGCAGACGTTGCGTTGCTTGTGATGTTCATGGCTTGGCGAGAGTACATCTGCATCCTAACAAGCGAATCACGGCGAGACCATTGTTGCTTTTGTTTCTCGTCCATCGTGAATTGAATTTTTAAAAATGGTGGTCAGCGTTCGTCGGTGGTCACTGTAACCCCGCCCCCAGCATCTGACACAAGGAGTTCTTACTTCTAGGTTTCGGTGCAAGATAAGAACCACTTTTTCTGGTTCGAAGCTAGTGCTTTGGATGTGGAAAGAAAAAGAACCGATTTGGAACTAGTATCTGGCTCTGGCTCTGAACCAGCCCCGAAACTGGTGAAAAAGGGCTTACATTGTATCTCTATGGCATTGCTGTGAAGAACCTCTTGTAGCACCTTCTTGTATCAGAACGAGTATTTTTAAAAGGCCTTTGTTTAAAAAATCAAAAAACACGAGAATAAATACATAATTCACCTGTTTGAGACCTCGATGACGAAATAGAAACGTGGAGAACTTTGACCATGGAATGTGACATCACTACAAGGAGAGTTATTCTTGCAAACCCACCTAGACAGTTTCAGCATGAAATTCTACATTTAGCTGCAGACTCCTGAACTCAACATATCACCAAGAATACAGACGTCACCTGATTCCAGCGTTTTTGTTTCCATGCATAATAATTAAGCCTTCCTTGTTGATTTTAAAAGGTTGATGTTTGACACTCCACACCAGGTCTCTCTGTGAACTGACACGTGCATACACACTAAATATATGACCAATTCCTACTTACACAGCATATCATGCCATTCGTGATGTCACATGTTAAAGGAAAGTTAAAGTAAATGTACCTGTATTTCCAGCTGTTATACCTCAATATTTCCTCAGGGTTGTACAGACGTATATACTCTCTGGAGTAAGGACCACCACCTATTACCTTTAGTATGTAGCTGTACAATACAGAACAACACAATACATACACTGTTAAACTTTTGGGGATCAGAAATGTATTGCCTTTGACTCAAAGCTATCAAAGTATTTCAAAGTCATGTGCAATAATCAGCCTATTAACAATAGGATTGTGTTGTATATTGCACATGCATGTGAAGCTTTCCTGTAGCTCAGTGGTAAGAGCATGGCATTAACAACTGCTTGGAAACACATGTATAGGATAATGCAATGCGAGTTGCTTTGGTTAAATGCATTCCAATGTAAATATATATGTGATGTAATGTAATGTCATTAAAAGTGCCTGCATGTAACTCATAAGCATTCAAGGCACAATTTAAAGTTGGATTAAATGATATACAGTCGTGGCCAAAAGTTTTGAGAATCACATAAATATTCGTTTTCAAAAAGTTTGCTGCTAAACTGCTTTTAGATTTTTGTTTCAGTTGTTTCTGTGATGTACTGAAATATAATTACAAGCACTTCATACGTTTCAAAGGCTTTTATCGACAATTACATGACATTTACGCAAAGAGTCAGTATTTGCAGTGTTGGCCCTTCTTTTTCAGGACCTCTGCAATTCGACTGGGCATGCTCTCAATCAACATCTGGGCCAAATCCTGACTGATAGCAACCCATTCTTTCATAATAACTTCTTGGAGTTTGTCAGAATTAGTGGGTTTTTGTTTGTCCACCCGCCTCTTGAGGATTGACCACAAGTTCTCAATGGGATTAAGATCTGGGGAGTTTCCAGGCCATGAACCCAAAATTTCAACATTCTGGTCCCCGAGCCACTTAGTTATCACTTTTGCCTTATGGCACGGTGCTCCATCGTGCTGGAAAATGCATTGTTCTTCACCAAACTGTTGTTGGATTGTTGGAAGAAGTTGCTGTTGGAGGGTGTTTTGGTACCATTCTTTATTCATGGCTGTGTTTTTGGGCAGAATTGTGAGTGAGCCCACTCCCTTGGATGAGAAGCAACCCCACACATGAATGGTGTTAGGATGCTTTACTGTTGGCATGACACAGGACTGATGGTAGCGCTCACCTTTTCTTCTCCGGACAAGCCTTTTTCCAGATGCCCCAAACAATCGGAAAGGGGCTTCATCGGAGAATATGACTTTGCCCCAGTCCACAGCAGTCCATTCACTTTCCTTTCTGCAGAAGATCAATCTGTTCCTGATGTTTTTTTTGGAGAGAAGTGGCTTCTTTGCTGCCCTTCTTGACACCAGGCCATCTTCCAAAAGTCTTCGCCTCACTGTGCGTGCAGATGCGCTCACACCTGCCTGCTGCCATTCCTGAGCAAGCTCTGCACTGGTGGCACTCCGATCCCGCAGCTGAATCCTCTTTAGGAGACGATCCTGGCGCTTGCTGGACTTTCTCGGACGCCCTGAAGCCTTCTTTACAAGAATTGAACCTCTTTCCTTGAAGTTCTTGATGAACCTATAAATTGTTGATTTTGGTGCAATCTTAGTAGCCACAATATGCTTGCCTGCGAAGCCATTTTTATGCAACGCAATGATGGCTGCACGCGTTTCTTTGCAGGTCACCATGGTTAACAATGGAAGAACAATGATTTCAAGCATCATCCTCCTTTTAACATGTCAAGTCTGCCATTCTAACCCATTCAGCCTGACATAATGATATCCAGCCTTGTGCTTGTCAACATTCTCACCTGAGTTAACAAGATGACTACTGAAATGATCTCAGCAGGTCCTTAAATGACAGCAATGAAATGCAGTGGAAAGGTTTTTTTGGGATTAAGTTCATTTTCATGGCAAAGAAGGACTATGCAATTCATCTGATCACTCTTCATAACATTCTGGAGTATATGCAAATTGCTATTATAAAAACTTAAGCAGCAACTTTTCCAATTTCCAATATTTATGTAATTCTCAAAACCTTTGGCCACGACTGTAGTATTCTGCACTTGAGACTGTTACATTAACAATGAGAGGTCCTCCACCTGTCCAAAAACTTGTAAGTCTCTCCAGAGGCCAGATCCTGAAGTAGAAAGTATGGATAGAACGCTATAGAGACAGAGAGCGAAGTCGAAATACAATTGAGCGAAATAATAAAATGGTTAAACAATTGTTTCTATCATTCAAATAGCCAACGTGTTCATACTGTTTTTATAGTAAAAACATGGTATAACTGGATCAGGATTCACGCAGCTGAAGTTTCTTGGGTTTAGCTTTGCAGACTGCTGCAGAGTGGTTTTGACGTCAAACACAAGATGTTTAGCAGGATTACAATCAATCTGAGGACCCAAATATAAACACACACGTGTAAGACCAGAGCTCAGCATTTATTGCAGTAGTTGTCACCTGAAACAAGGTCATAACTCACATGTACGGTGTCTGAGACTGGAGGAGATATGGGAGAACTCGCTCCTGTCAAAATATTTTCGGTACGAACGAATCCGGACAGCAGAAGGACCGCAAGAATCTGCATTACTGAGCAAACACATGAAACAACAATGACGAGCTGTTTTAATTACAAGCAGTTAAGGTGTTAGGAAAACATTGTACCGAATATAAGGTTATATGTTAAAGTTAAACGATATATGTAAGCTACACACTGGACAAATAACTGGAGAGCCTGCGCCTGCATTTGTCTAATTGAATAACACATAAAGTTTTAACAAAAGTATTAACAAAAAAATGTTTAATAAATATAAGAAATTATCATAGGCTACAATGAAATGTATTTTTTAGGTTCGCAATCATTTTAGAAACTGTATTTTTTAAGCGCAGTAAAAGATTGAATCAGTCTGAGCTTCTCACCTCCTTGGTCGGTTTCTATGGCAACACTTACGGCTAACGTCCCCGTTACGTCATGGCGCTAGCTGGGAGCACAACAAAGGGAAAACTAGAGGCGGCCAATACAAACCAGCACAGATTCGGCTACATAAGGAGTTAAATATCATTTGTTGACACAGTCGACCAATTTGATATTTAACACACTGCCATTGTCAAGCAAAAAACACTGACGACAGTAGTAGTTGAAGCGGCCCTGCAACAATGTGGTACGCATTCTGACTTCTTTACAATGTTAAACGTGCTGTCTTCTCATGCTTAACATGGACAACTTGTCAAAAAACGAGTTGGTCGTATTACGTAATATTTCTGAACTCGATACGCTCCCCCGTCGATTTTCTTAGTCCCTTATTAGACTATTCTCCCGGAAAAGCACGCGGGCGCGGCACGGCCACAGGAGATGGAGCATGCGCAGACGTCACTTTCACTTGTAAGCAGGAGAGAGAGAGAGAGAGAGAGAGCACACACGTTCGCGAAGTTCAGGTGTTTGTTTTTTCACTACATTTGGGTGATGAATGTTATATAAACGGTGGATATAACGCTGGATTCCCAGATAGCAGATGACTCCGAGCCGGATCCGTCTGCAAACCGGCGAATCCGCGTTACAGTCGCATCCGTTTGACTGCTTAAGTACAGATCCAGACTGAGCTCGGTTTGAGTGGGGGGAAACGACAGTCGTTAAGCAGATGCGGGCCGTATCTGTTTAACCGAAGTCGCGAAGTCTTCTGAAGTGATGTGGGGCAGCCCGCAGCGGTAACGTTATTCCTCATAAACTTAAGTAAGGTAAGTCACACAGCGTGTTGTCAAACTGTTCTATTAATGAATTAATTCTTCATTTATTACATTGTATGACATTGTATAACGTTACAGCTTAACGTAAAATCGTTGTGAGTTTTTCTGCGTTAGATACATAACCCGGATGCTAACTCGTATGTTATCAAAGCATGCTAACATGAAGATTGCCCAGATCTGTAAGAATATTATTGACAAATTTGATATTGGATTAATTTGGATTTACATTCTTTGTAATAAACCAACCAGATTCAACTTCTGCAGTTTAAAGATGGCTTTTTTATGCTGATAATATATTACTGTCTATACTACTTCACTATTCTTACTTGCTGAATTAATTTATTAAATATAAGTATTTTACATAAAATACAGATGTCAATTTACATTTAATAAGGTTATTAACATATTGCCCTTATGAAGAAAGGGAAATTTCTCTGGACATGGCTCCCAATCATGAAATTGTGTCCCTTAATAGAAAGGTTAATTTAATTTCCCAATTGCAGTGTGATGTTTGATAACACAAATTTCTTTTCTCCCAACCACTACTTCAAGTTAATTGGATAAATGAATTGAGAAATTTTCTAGGAACATTATATAACATGAATATCTGAATTCCCTTTTGGTTCCACAAGAGAGCCGTCAAAGGGTGGGTTTCTTTGTTGTAGTTGTTTTATTATTCTCTTTTTGTTAGGGCTAATTGTGGCTTGTAGGTTTCTGGAGAAATGCATGTTCAAACATTTTCTCACTTTTGAGTAGTATACCTACAGTCATGTGAAAAAATTAGGACACCCCATGAAAGCCTGTGAGTTTTTAAACATATTTGGATATATGGATATTTAATATCAATTTAAAGCAATACTAAGATATTCAGGAAATATAACTAAATGATTAAAACTGAAGAAAAGACATTTAAAACTTTTCTCTAAAATCTGCTTTAAAGAAAACAACAATTTGTGCTGAGAAAAAATTAGGACACCCCGACAATTATTCCCACTTAAAATGGCTATTATCACACACAAGTGTATCACATCAGATACACAAGATTAGGACATAGTTACTCAGCTTTTTGAAGGAAGCTGGCCTTATTTAAACCACACACATTTAGTTTGGTGTGCTCTTGGCAGTTGAAGTGAGAGTGAACACCATGGTGAGATTTTGAGAGCTGTCTGAGGCCTTCAGAAAGGAGATTATAGAAGCGTATGAGTCTGGAAAGGGATTTAAAAATATATCAAAAGATTTTGAAATCAGCTATTCCACTGTCCGGAAAATAGTCTACAAGTGGAGGACGTTCAAAACAACTGTCAACATGCCCAGGTCTGGCCTTACAAGCAAGTTCATCCCGAGAGCAGACCTCAAGATGCTGAAAGATGTCACCAAAAACCTTAAAATGTCAACACGGGAACTACAGCAGGCTTTTGCTAATGTTGATGTGAAAGTGGACTCCTCTACAATCAGAAAGAGACTACACAAGTTTAACTTTAATGGGAGGCGTGCGAGGAGGAAACCCCTGCTCTCTAAGAAAAACATTAAGGCCAGACTGAAGTATGCCTGTGAGAATGTAGACAAAGCCCAGGACTTTTAGAATAATGTTCTTTGGACAGATGAGTCTTAAATTGAATTATTTGGACACCGAAACATAGTGCATGTTTGGGGTAAACCAAATACAGCATTCCAGGAAAGGAACCTCATACCAACTGTGAAACATGGAGGTGGAAGTGTAATGGTTTGGGGGTGCTGTGCTGCAGCAGGACCTGGCCTGCTCACCATGATAGAATCCACCATGATTTCTACTGTGTATCAGGGGGTGCTTGAGGAACATGTGAGACCATCCATAAAGAAACTTAAGATGAAGCGGAATTGGACCCTGTAACATGACAATGACCCAAAACATACCAGTAAATCCACCAAGAACTGGCTGAAAACTAAGAAATGGAGAGTACTGGAATGGCCGAGTCAAAGCCCAGATCTGAATCCCATTGAGATGCTGTGGGGTGACTTTAAACGGGCTGTACATGCAAGAAACCCATCAAACATCTTGTAGCTGAAAGAATTCTGCGTTGAGGAGTGGGGTAAACTTTCCTCAGACCGATGTCAGAGACTGGTAGATGGCTACAAGAAGCGTCTCACTGAAGTTATTTCAGCCAAAGGGGGTAACACTCGGTATTAGTGGGCAGGGTGTCCTAACTTTTTCCTCAGTTAGAATACACATTTTTGTTGAAATCTTTTGTTTAATGAGTAAAACTTGGGTTATTTTTTGTTGTTTACGTGCAATTAAATCACTTTATTTCACAGACAAAATTAAGACAAGATGAGCCAGTGATATGTAATGATTTCTTAATAAAGAACAGAAAATTTAATGGGGTGTCCTAATTTTTTCACATGACTGTACATGACTTGGTCACAGTCTTCTAGTAATAACATCTGTCTTGTCATTTGAGCACAAACAATATATTGCTTCGTGTCAGTAGTTAATTAATAATCAATAATTAGTGTCAGTGGAGGATGAGTTAAACCCTATGCATCTTATGTGTGTACCCTAAACACTAAAACAAATGCATTCATAATATATGGGTGTAATATAACCATTTAGTTTGTGCATTCACAGTGCCAGCAACTTCGATTTGTGTTGTTTCTTTCTGTGATGTTGTTAGAAGGTGATAGTTCTGGTTGTCTTCGTAAGAGTTATGAACATCACTGTAGTTTCATGTCATTTCACATAGACCTTGAATCAGTTGCATATCATTTATAATGTCATACACAAAAAACACTAGTTAATAATAAGTTATGACAAATATGCATGGATGACATGAGCTCCACTGACTTTACTGTTGCGGTCTGTGTTGCTGGTTGTGTAATTGCAGGACCACTCTCTTGTACATGCCACTCTTCATTACAAAAGATTTTCATTAAACATCGGCAATATGAATGTACTAGTATTACATTACTAGTTTTTTATCTAGCAAGTTTAGCCTCCAATCTAAGAATGTTTTGCTTTCACACTTTGGTTTAGAACTAGAGGGATTACCACAAAATTGGGTCTATTATTTTTTGACAACTGAGTAAGTGTAATAACTTTACGTAATATTTACAGGAGACATAATAGTGCTTTCTCTACTGTAAATTAAAGACAGTGAACTCATTGTCATGTTCAAGAAACCAAATTGAAATGATTCGAGCTTTGTGACATGTTGCATTATCCTGCTGGAAGAAGCCATCAGAGGATGGGTACATGGTGGTCATAAAGGGATGGACATGGTCAGAAACAATGCTCAGGTAGGCCGTGGCATTTAAACGAAGCCCAGTTGGCACTAAGGGGCCTAAAGTGTGCCAAGAAAACATCCCCCACACCATTACACCCCCACCATAATTGCATTAATGAGAAATTGAAAAGGTGTTCCTGATAATCCAATTTAATGCAGGTTTTAGAACTGTATTTAGGGAAATTGTAATGTTCAATAATGTATGTTATGATAATACATAAAATATGAAAAAATTTGTGTTTAAAAAATTTAATGTTTTTTTTTTATACTGTCCGGCAGGTTTCACTTATAATGAAATCAGAAATCGAATCGGCAAAGAAAATTGCAATCGGTGCATCTCAAAGTACAACCAAACACAACAGGTAAGTATCCACAAAAGTATTCAGCTAATCCAGTTTATACACTGCTTAACAATGACAATTTCTCCTCCGTCCCCGTCAATTCCCTGCCTTCATCGAAGTTACTTTACATATTGCATGCCACATACATAACCGAAATTTAGCTAGCTGCTGAACAATATCCCAATAAGCAATTATCATTAGTCTAAAAACGAATTATAATACAGAAAACACTCGACATGTCAACAAAACATAAACAGAACATATTCCCAAACACATATCAAGCTTATTTAAAAACCTCGAAAGCATAAATATTAAAAGACATGGACAGGGAGATGTAAATAACCATAAGTTCCCTGCCTCCTCAGCACGAGCTGACCGATAAATCTAACACACCAAGAGAGGCAGAACAGCCATCAGCCGGTCACACTCAAAGTCATGTTTGAGAGGGAGGGGAGAGGAGGCAGCCGCAGTGAGCGCAGGCACAGAGCGGCAAGAGAAACGGAGGAACGACTGCTGTAAGGCGTTTGTGAAAAACTGCAGAAAGGGTGTTGAACCCTCTCACCGGGAAAAGTGCGGGTGTTATAACCCCCACATCCACCACGGGTGCGCGGCCCCTACACATTAGCATCTGAAGATGTAACTTGTGCGCTCTCAGTTTCTCTTTACTATACACGCTTGGTTACTTTATCTGGTGTGTGGATGTCAGACCACTTAACTGCGCTGAGTTTTGATAACGAAGGATCTTAGCACTTAAGAGCATTTTCTACGAGCCACTTTGCGAACTTTCGTCATCGTTTCACGTGCGTTTCTCAACGTGGTGAGCTTGTAAAACCAAAATCAGAATCAAAACAAATATCCCAATATATAAAAACACTTTGGTGTGAAGTCAAATACATAAGGTGTTATAACTCTGATGGTATGCAGGTGTCGCTGTTCCACACCCTCCACGTGGCAGAAGAGCTTTCAGCATAAAATTCTCGAAGAGCAGAAGGTGAGTTCATCATTATCATATCAGAATCTCATTTGGTTATTTATTATCACATACAGATGTCTCAGTTTGTTTTTATATGGTCTGTAAATAGTAGGATGCTTTTGTACATTTGTAGTGAGCAAAACTCATCTCTTATTCAGCACCTTAAAAAGATGTGTTGTTCTAATTCTTTTTTTATACTAATAATTTTTTCTATAAACACCCGGTGCAGAAAGCTGCTACATCACCTAAGCATATGTGATGAGGTCCCGCACCCAGCATCTAGCAAGATGAAGTCTGTGTGCCACAAAGTCTTTCCCCCTATCTAAAGGGAAGGGATGCTGGGAACAAAGTCTCTCAGCAATCCACTGCCCTCCATTGAACAAACCAAAACGGTGATCTTGTAAACCCAATGTTCAATTCAGAATCACAACTGATATCGTAATATAGAAAACACTTGAGTGTGAAGTGAACACATGAGGTGTAATAAATCAGATGATCTGCAATCTATCCACAGATACAGAAATAAAAGTATAAAATTACATTCTGTCTTTCATTGTCACTTCTGATATCTGTCATCAATAACTGCGTTCGTTAGATATTACTTGTATATATTTATATTTTTTAATACCCTTGAACGCTAGGGCGTTTGTTGTATTCGAGGACAAAGTTACTGATTTGATCTCGTTCTCAGCTACTGTTCATATCCTATTTGTTTCTCAGGCGTGTTTCATTTCCGCTGTGGTTTACTCACGCTATTCTCTGCTGTTCCGTGCTGCTCCGGATCTGTGCTTCTACAGCTGCAGACTGAAAATGAGTGTGTGGCTTAGCGGCTTCGTTCTTGCCAGTACTTCCAGTATTGGACGTTTTTCACATAAATTCCGTTTATGCCGTTTTTTCACTCCCTTGGATCTCGCTACGCTCGTGGTGCACCTTCAGAGGCTTGGCCCCGGTGGTGCTGCTTGCAGCACTTGTTGTCCTTTTGTTTCAGTGTGTGAGAGTGACATGTTTAAAGAAGCCGAACTGTAATTGGATAACCTAATTTTTATGTACAAGTTTCTTACATGTTTTAGCAGTAAAAAAACGTATTGTGTTTTTATTAAAATTCAACAATCCGGCAGGAGTTTATTTTGCAGAAATTTTGTTAAAGAGCAGAAGGGTGAGTGCATTATATGGGTGTTATTATATGAAAGGGGAGTTTGGTTATTTGGCCACAAGGATCACATAGAAGTATCTTAATTAGTTTTTGATATGTTCGGTATAAAAGGAGGATGCTCTTGTAATCTCGCCTCTTAAACAACATCAGTGTGGTGTTTTCTTTTATGATCTAATGTGTTTTTTAATGTCCCTAAAAAACCTTTCATGGCACTGGGATAAATTTTCCAGCAAGTGCAAAAAACGGGTGCAACTTTTGGCCTTTTACTTCATATGGAATGCATCATGAGCTTCAAACATTACAGCGACATTTTCTGCATAAGACTGCTACAACATAGATCTACAGATCTGAATAAATGAACCTATAGTTTTTGTCATTCACGCTGAAAAAATATTGCTGACTGGTAACTTTGTAAGAATAGCACAATATATAAATAAAAATAATTCAATAGTATAAACAGACAATAATGGTAATTATTGTTGTTATTGTTATTATTATTAGTAGTAGTAGTCGCAGTAGAAATAAACACCTTTTGCCCAGAATTTCTAAAAATGTACAGTAAGGGATTTTATCAGTTTCACCCTGAGAATGTTTATCATTCATTTGTATAAAAAATATAGAATCATTTCAATAACAATACTTCTTTTGTCAATAAACTTTTTGCCTTCTAATGTTTAAAAAAATGATTACCAGTTATATCTTTGTCCATAAAATTATTATTATAACTTTAAGCCCATATCTTAAGATTCCAATATTTTCCCTAAAGTGTGAAACTATTGACCAGAAGTATATATTATAGAGTAAATAAGGTAAAAAATGGCAACCCATAAAATATGGATGTAGTTTCTAGAGGAAAGGTTGTGGATTTCATCACATTGTAGAGATAAGAACAATCAAAGCTTTGGTTTAATGAGAAAGATCACAGGAATCTTGGACAGCCGTATCTCTTTTCACAGTTCATAAATAACATTATTGGAAAAGATTTCTGTAATAAATCTCAATTTCATTTATACTAGGTAATGTTTTTTTTTCTGCTTCTGTTGTACTTGTTTTGCAAGTTCCCTTGCGTTCCTCTGCTTTGCCATCAGCACCTTCTTTGTAAATGCATACCTGACCTTTATCACCCCTCTCAGGCAGTTCCCACGTCCCTCCGCAGCTTTCTCCATCAAGTCTGGCACAAGCTGGACAACAGCCACAAATGCACAGTGCAAGCAGGACATGGAGCACCTGCGGCTCGGATGGACTGATCTCTAAACTGGCCATCATCACGGCCAATAATGACCACAGTATGTATCTGATCGAGAACAAACGTGGATTTATTTCTGGACGTTACTGGGACAGACTGCTCTGAAGCTTACACACCTTTTATATAATGGTCTTCAAATCTGAGACCACACACATATATCTCCTCCCTTCTTGACAACCAATGAATGGTTGGATATAAAATATGGCTGTTGAGTCTGAATTAGCTGTTTATTATCCCCCAAATCTTATCTTTACAATCTCTGTTTTCTTTTGGTCTCCAAACCGATTCTATCTTTTGAGTTATTTTAGATAAGACGGACTGAGAGGGAAAGACCGAACCCTTTGTGAATGGGTCACACGGCAATAGCAGAGGGGTAATTCAGGGTGTGATTAAAATAATCCCTCACAACCAAGCAGGACAAGATTAGGACATTGGCAGGTTATCTGAGAAGTGAGTTTTTTCATAAAGTTGTACAGTTGCAATAAAATCAAACTTTCTGTGTGAACCCATCTCAGTACAAAGTGACGTAACATTTCAATTCAGCTCTAAATGTTCTGTTGTTTGTGTTTTGTGCTAACATTTGTGTATTGTTAAAAAACCTGATACAGTAATCCAGAAACATTTCCTGTTGAATAACAATTGCAATTGATCAGTTGTTTTGATGGTTTTGCTGATCCTTTAAAACAGCCTCTGGGCTCCATTTTGAAGCGTTAACGTTAGCTGTTGTTTTACTAAAGGTTGCATGCTTCTCATCTATAATGGCTTTGGATAAAATACATGTGTAACTTGGGCACTGGAACTGTAGGCCACGGACACACTATGTTCACAGTGAGTTTAAACAGATTCATCTTGTTGAAACTCAATTATAAGGCTGTGTGCCCACTTCATAAGAAACAGCTTAACGTTACCATACAGTTTTATTAGAAAATATGCACGTTTTAACCCACAAACAAGATTTACAGCGGTTTTAATGTCTTATTTTAATACATATTATGTCACCCCAGGTAGTAAGCCAAAGTTGCCAACCCTGCATTATTGTGATTGCTGTAGAAATGTAGCCACTCGGTCCAGGAGATGGCGCCGTTTCGTCAAGTTTTCACATGCAAGTTAAGTTACTTAGAATATTACCAAAGTATAAACATGAAACAAATCGCAAACAATAATTACAAACATTAAAGTGGAGATAAATGATGGTGCCGGACAGAAAAAAAGAAATCAAAGTATGTAAATAAAACACGACTATGAAGACAATTAAAATATATACGTTATGTGGAGCAAACTTCCGGTAGACATAGGCGTATATAGCTGTTAAGTATTTTTCATTTAATAAAAGTTGTAATAAAACGTTTTTATACATTTATATGAATAGAAATGGAAATTAAAATAAATTGGTATATTATAACCAACACAGATTACGGTCAATAAACACATTTAAAGCCGAAGCATTGTTTGTGAGTGTGTATCTAATAGATGAATTCATAAGCACCTGAAGTGTGTCTGTTTTCCTCCGGTAACATCTGCATTTGCTCTTTTTCTGAAGCGCGCTCTGCACCCGCCCCTCGCACGAGCTCAGTTGCCATAGTAACGGCTTCAGAAATGGCGTCACTTGTATGCAAATTCGTTGACGTCATAGTTACATTTCGTTGTTGCAGAGATCAAGTAGCGTCGACGAGCGGTTTCAGTTTAGTTTATCTTCCGTAACAGCAACTACAAATTTACTCGGTTCAGTGCGATTTAACAGCGGTTGTTTAGTGTTGATCTGGTAAATAACAGATTTTGAAAGCATTAGTGAGTGAGCAAAGCATTAGCGAGTGAGTAAAGAAACGTTCATTTTC
Organism: Triplophysa tibetana; assembly: GCA_008369825.1. Taxonomy (NCBI): domain Eukaryota; kingdom Metazoa; phylum Chordata; class Actinopteri; order Cypriniformes; family Nemacheilidae; genus Triplophysa; species Triplophysa tibetana. Next base: position 7,873,967 of record CM017894.1, read on the forward strand.
GTTCACAAATATTAAAGTATTTACTTGATGAATTCATGTATGAATCTTTTGACATGTATTTCTGTGACCGTTGGAAAAGTTAAGATCAAGTGAAATCTTCGCGAATCTGTCATTAAATGTTTATTTTTCATTTCGCAGAGATGATCAAGAAAGGATTTAGGCGTTTCAAACGTGCCACTGCACATCCAGTTCCATCTGGTAAATTTTGTGATTATTTTTGTCTTTTTAATCAAATTTCTGTCATATTTAATTTTGACTTTACAGCTATAAGTTTATTCTGTGTTTTTGTGGAAATATGTGGTGCATTTGCCCTGTTCGTTCCAAAATCACACAACTACGCCAATCGTTTCCTAATAAAATATTTTTAATGTAATGTAAAAACACATAAATGATGCCCTTAATACATTATGTGTTGTTTAGGGGAAGAATGTTACATTTTGTTGGTTAAAGAACAACCTGTAGACGCGGTTATACGATATAAATGTATATGTATACCTGCTCTACCGGACTGTTTACACACCATAGCAAAATTTGCACTCTAAACTGCTCACTAGCACACCAGGAATATTACACTGAATGCTCATTTGCACTAATAAACTACTTTCATAACTTCAATAATTGAACTAACTTATCTACTGCACTGTAACTTCAATAACTGCATTAACTCATCTACTGCACTGTACCTTTAATAACCGCATTAACTCATCTATTGCACTGTAACTTCAATAACTGCATTAACTCATCTACTGCACTGTAACCTTAATAATCGCATTAACTCATCTACTGCACCGTACCTTTAATACCGCATTAACTAATCTATTGCACTGCAACTTTAATAGCTAATGTCTGTAATTAATGCACACGTAAGTCACTTGCAGTATTGTATAGTCTATATTGTTGTCTGTACATTAATGTTCACAGTATATAGGCTTCTGTATATATTGTTCATAGTACATACCGACTGTCATATTTTCATAGAACATTCCTTCTGTAAAGTATTTTCATAGTACATGGCCATTGTATAGTATTTTCCTAATATTGTATTCTGTATTTTTTCACACTGTATATCCTGCACTTGCTAATTTCACTTCTGGTTAGACCTAAACTACATTTCGTTACACTTGTACTTGTATATGTGTAATGACAATAAAGTTGAATCTAATCTAATCTAATGTATATAAAATATATATGTTATTAGGCCCTTTGAGATGTTGCTCCTGTCACAACTTTTGTTATATTTTCTGAATATGTTTAATTGTTAGAAAATACGTTAAATGAGTACTATGTGTGATGTTATTGGAGGTATCCTTCAACATTCTGTGCCACATAAGTTGCCCCAAAACACTTGATTGTTATCCTGTTTATTTCAATAATTTATAAAATAATCAAATAACACTTAGAACAAGGAACTATAAAGTAAATAAAGCGGATTTGATCAGACGTGAAGGGTAAACAAGGACAATAACCATTCTGATAATTTAGGAAACAATAAAGTGTGTGTGCAAGCTAGGATTCACCCTTTCATATCTGTGTTCTGCATTTAAGGTATATTTTATTTGCCAAATCCTATAGAAATGCTGAAAATGAAATCATTGTATTTGCAGTTGAAGGTGAACTGGTCCCGCACCCATCACCTAACAGGACCTCCAGAATGGAGAATCTGGAGAGTGATCATCTCCCCCCCATCTTAAATGAGGTGGACTGTGAAGAGATCCTTAGCGGTGAGCTTGTAAAACCAAAATTCAGAATCAAAACAAATATCTTAATATAAAAAAACACTTCGGTGTGAAGTCAAATACATAAGGTGTATTAACTGTGATGTAACGCAGGTGTCGCTGTTCCACACCCTCCACGTGGCAGAAGAGCTTTCTGCAAAAAATTTCTCGAAGAGCAGAAGGTGAGTACATCATTATCATATCAGAATGTAATTTGTTTATTTGGCTAGAAGTATTACATAGAGATGTATGTAATACTTAGTTTGTTTGTTTTGTATAAAAGTAGGATTCTTTTGTAAATTCGTAGTGAGAGAAACTCATCTCTTATACAGCACGTTAAACAGCTGCGTTGTGTTCGAAATTTGTTTTTTTATGTCACAGGATAACCATTCTCCGTACCGGGATACAATCAACAGCTGGTCCAAAAAGCTGCCACATCACCTTAGTTTGTGTGATGGGGTCCCACCCCCAGCATCTTGCAAGATGAAGCCTGCGGGCTATAAAATTCTTCCCCCCATCTCGAAGAAGATGGATCGGAGGAAGATAATTAGCGGTGAGCTTGTAAAACCGATATTCAAGTCGGAAACAAAACTATGGTTTTAAAATAAAGAAAAACATGAGTGTGAGTAAAACACATGAGGTATAATAATTCTGATGTTATGCAGGTGTTATACATCCAAGGCCAAAGGACTGTGATACAGTCCTTGTCCCGCTGCCACCACCTAGTGGGACCTCGGAGATGATTCCTGCGCCCCGAAAAGTCCTTCCCCCTATCTCAAATGGGAAGGATGATGGTAACACAGGCTCCCAGCAATCCACTGCCCTCGCTATAAAATACCAGAACGGTGAGCTTGTAAAGTCAATGTTCAGTTCGGGATCAAAATAATATCTTAATATAGAAAACGCTTGAGTGTGAAGTGAACACATGAGGTGTAATAAATCGGATGTTCTGCAGGTGTCCCTGTCTCACACCCTCCATCCGAGAGGAGTTTACTTTGCAGGAATCTTGTTAAAGAGCAGAAGGTGAGTACATCATATGAGTGTTATAAGATGTGTTTGATTATTTGGCAACAAGGATTACATACAAGTATCTAAATGTTCTAATGATCTAATGTGTTTTTTTATGTCCCAGGACAACGTTTCGCCACAACGCGATACGTTTTCCACCTGGTATAGGAGACCGGTGCAAATACCGGATTTAGAGAGCACACACATCCATGATCCAGAGTTGCACCCAACTGACGGGACCTCTGAGATCGCAGATGTGGAGGTGCTTCAAGCCCCACAACGATCTTCTGAGTGGTTTGCATTTTGCAAACATTTTAAAGAAGAACAGAAGGTGAGTAAACCACATGAGGGTTCAAAGTGGTGTTTGTTCATCTGGAAAATCTGAATTAGTTTTTGATATGTTCTGGGATGCTTTTGTAAATTGGTATTGAGTGAAACTTGCCTATCATACGTCACATTAAACATGTGTTGTGTTCTGTTATGTATTAATGTGTGTGCGTTTTTTTTATGTACCAGGACAGGCCTTCTCTACGTCAAGACACCTTCTCCTCCTGGTGTAGGCAACTCCCGAAAGTGAGGAGAAAGGACGGCGTGCCTGATGTAGGAATATGTTCTTCATGGCATCCATAGTTTTCTTAAATAAATTTATCTTCCAGACAATATAACCAAATTGTAAACATTATGTTCTATCATCTATATCAGCCCAGTGACGTCAGATTTTCAAGGCTGACGAAACTGCCAGAAATTCCACTGGTAAAGGATCATGAGGTAAGAATATTTATTTAATTCAGGATAGTTTAAATAATGAACATTTGTAATATGCTTTTGATGAGTGACAGATGACAGAGCTCTTCTTAGAATCTCAATGTCTTTCTTTTCAGGAGGAAATTGGTAAACTGAAGGGCATTTTACTGGAGGATGCAAGAAGGAACCAGGGAAGTAAGAAGAGCCCTGAGTCTCAGCACTGCAGAGGTGAGTGAGATGACCCGTGTGTTATTTTCTCAATCAAGAATGTAGCATTTGTATGAAGTATAAAAACATTGCTTGTATGTGGAGTAATACACAAGGGTCCTTCATGAGACATGAAATAATTAAATATGTTGTTTTGCAGACCCTGACTCCCCGCCAGAACAGGAAAACATTGAATCTGAAACGTTTTCCAGACGTCTGGCAAAGGTATGAACCTGTGCAGTACAGTTCTATATTACTTTCTTTTTAATTAGTTTTTTATTCTAACAAATCACTCCTCTTATAAAATGTATTCAACCTTTTCTGTTTTCTGCTTTTTTTGTACAGGGATGTTGGGATCATCGGTGTTTACAGAGGCTTATTTCAGATGTAGAAGCTATTCAGAGAGAAGTAAGAGAACACTGTATTGTGATAAGCTCAAATGAATATTAACATTTGTATTAAGCCTGTTTAGTGACATGAAATGTCTGAGCTCTTCTAACAATCTCTTTCATTGTCAACAGGAATTGAAGGATTTACCTGTGAGCTCTTGGAAACCGAAGGATTTACTTGCGAGATCTCGGAAACTGAGGAATTTACCTGTGAGCTCTAGGAGACCGAGTGATTTACATGTGAGCTCTAGGAGACCGAGTGATTTACATGTGAGCTCTCGGAGACCGAGTGATTTACATGTGAGCTCTCGGAGACCGAGTGATTTACCTGTGAGCTCTAGGAGACCGAGTGATTTACATGTGAGCTCTCGGAGACCGAGTGATTTACCTGTGAGCTCTCGGAGACCGAGTGATTTACCTGTGAGCGCTCCGAAATCGAGGGATTTACTTGTAAGCTCTCGGAAACCAAGGGAATTGCTTGAGATCTCTCGGATGTACAGGGATTTACCTGAGAGCTCTCGGAAATCGAGCGAGTCACTTCAGAGGTCTGAACGATCATCAGTCTCTACAGTTTCCTGGAACACCACAGATAACGACAAGTTGCTGAGGAAACTTCATCTCCTGCGGACACATTTGCACTTCACATTGAAATCGTTCATTGATCAAAGCCAAATGTAAGACATTTTTCATTGTTGTACATTCATAAAGACTTAAATTTGTAGATATTATGAGACCACTGTATCTGTACATGCATACATTTGATTGATGCCGATATTTCCAAAGACATGACTCTGAACATAATGTTTTCTAAACAGAGCTCAGGAGATGGACAGACTCGATGTTCATGTGGATCTACACGCTGAACTGTATGTAGACAAACACATTTCCATCCTTTGAAAACAGATGCAGACAAAGCTTGTTTTACCATTATTAATACCATCCCTGTTATACAACCTGATTACAGAGAATACGAGAGGATCGAGAAGACTTTGGAATTCTACGGAAAGTACAAAGAGCTTTGTCTGAACCTTGTGCTTCCTGAGTGGCATGAAAAGTTCCATATGGACCCAGAGGTATGTTTACTCTTTTCTTTTTCACATACATGTAAACAAGGTTTTTGTGCATGATTTTATCGAGTTACCTTCTTAGGAAAGATTTGAAGTTGTTTTTCACCTGTTTGTGTGTTTGTAACAGGACCCGTTTCACTTCGAGGACCCTCAGGACTTGATAGACTGGATAAAGTGCATAGGATTGTCTGATCTTGTGGACGACTGAGATCTTCACACCAGGCTGCACGTGAAAAAAGACAGGTCAGGTATACCCGACAGGTATTCCGATTTATTTAACATTTCAAACGGCTCACAGTGAAATGGTAGAATATTTTAGCTGGTAATTATTATTATACATTAGGTCTTGTAGCTGGTTACTAGTTTTTTTATTGTTAAGGTGTTACTAGATGTGAGTTAACGGTATCAGATAGTTATGTGTTGCTAGGTGTTGTAGCTGGTTACTAGTTTTTTTATTGTAAGGGTGTTACTAGATGTGAGTTAACGGTATCAGATAGTTATGTGTTGCTAGGTGTTGTAGCTGGTTACTAGTTTTTTTATTGTTAGGGTGTTACTAGATGTGAGTTAACGGTATCAGATAGTTATGTGTTGCTAGGTGTTGTAGCTGGTTACTAGTTTTTTTTTACTAGTCGGGGTGTTGCTAGATGTTAGTTAACGGTATCACATAGTTATGTGTTGCTAGGTGTTGTAGCTGGTTACTAGTTTTTTTTTTTTACTAGTCAGGGTGTTACTAGATGTTAGTTAACGGTATCAGATAGTTATGTGTTGCTAGGTGTTGTAGCTGGTTACTAGTTTTTTTACTAGTTAGGGTGTTACTAGATGTCAGTTAACGGTATCAGATAGTTATGTGTTGCTAGGTGTTGTAGCTGGTTACTAGTTTTTTTTACTAGTAAGGGTGTTACTAGGTGTTAGTTAACGGTATCAGATAGTTATGTGTTGCTAGGTGTTGTAGCTGGTTACTAGTTTTTTTACTAGTTAGGGTGTTATTAGATGTTAGTTAACGGTATCAGATAGTTATGTGTTGCTAGGTGTTGTAGCTGGTTACTAGGTTGTTTTTTCTAGTTATGGTGTTACTAGACTTGAGTTGACTTTATCAGAAAGTTATGTTTTTTGCGCGAGTAGATTACTTACATATTCAATGCAAATACGAAACGGACGTGCAGGCGGCTGCATTAAGAATTCAGCATTTTAATATGGCGATCCAAAGCACGCGATTTGTTATCCTGTTGGCTTTCGATACTCCTGGACACATATTAACGTCTTATGAAACGAATTGATCGTTATTTGAACTCAAACATCATTTATAAAATTACGAGCGATTTTCTACGGCTTACACCAAATGTCCTGATCACATAAATGACTTATTTTGAGATCTGCACACGCATCATCCCTCTACGTTGTAAGCAAACTGGTGTCCCTTTACTTTGATATTGTGCAAACGTCACTTATGCGAGTGGAAGTTCGATCAGGATACGCTTGGCATAAGTTGTAGAAAACCGCTCATAATTTTTTGTAATGACGTTCAGTTTATTGGAATAACGATCGATTCACTTAACATGACGTGAAAATGTCATAAGGAGCCTTGGGGATCAGACTTATATTGCATGCATATGTGTACTTTTCCCCCTTAAAACCCTACTGGAAGCCTCGACGTGGCAAGGGGGCGGCAACGTGGACACGGCAACGCGACCACGGCGAATTCCAGTTCAGGTCGTCGACCTAAAGGGCTAGCTACCCAGGAAGACGCAACCATCAGCTACGACACGCACAAAAATGAGGGTCCGGAGCGGCACAGACGGAAGCACGAGCTCCACGTGCACTGTAGCAACCTACAACCTGAAGGGACCCGGAGAAGAAAATTGCCGCAGGATTTAGAGTGCACAGAACATGGACCGGCCGAAGAGACAAAACAACTGCCTACGGATCTGCTCGTACAACTGCAGGGTCGCTCATGGAGGCCAGCAAGAGAATCCGCTTTGACGTTCTGGCCCTTCAAGAAACGAAAGCCAAAGCCTCTACTACTAGGAAGACGGATGACGGAGATCTCATCATCCTTGGTGCAAAAGTCGACAAGAAGTACATCGGAGGCGTCAGTTTCATCATTCACCGAAGTCTCGAGCCTAAAGTCGATTCAGAGGATGTCATCAGCCCACGTCTCGCAGTTCTACGCATCAAAGTCAACAAGTCGACCACTATGTCCATCATCAACGCCTATTCTCCAACATCAGCAGCGTCAGACGAGGACAAGGACGACTTCTATGCAGAACTGGAGAACACCATCAAACGAGAGAGAGCCTACTACAAGATCATCTGCGGAGACTTCAACGCCACCATCGGAAAACAACCTCACGCCACATCAGCTAGAATCGGGCCGCACGCCACAGGAAACACCAACGACAACTGGACCGACTGATGGACCTCCTGAACGCCTGTAACCTGTTCCACGGCAACAGCATGTTCCAGAAGAAACCAAAATCGCCCTGGACATGGACCAGTCCAAATGGAATCTCCCACATGGAACTAGACCACATCCTGACCAATCGACGCTTGAGCCTGCTGGACGTTGGACTGGTGGAGCCGTTCCAGATCGGAAGCGACCACAGACTGATCAGAGCCAAAGTTCGACTTCGCCAGAAGCAGAAAAGACAAGACACCCATCGATCAGCATTCATCAGATTCCCGGAGTACAACATCGCCCGTCTAGAAGAAGCGGCCGCTGCATTCGACTGGCAGGAACATCCGGACTTGACGGAGGACTACGAACATCTATGCGGCGGAATTCTCCATTGCGCCGCCGAAGCCACATCGAAGACCACGTCAGGAAAAGCATGTCGTCTGGACGAAGCCACCAGGGTCCTTCTAAATAGACGAAGCAAAGTCCACACCGATCCGAACTCAACAACCCTGGACAAGGCGATTATCAACAAGGCCTGCCGCTTCCTAGTCAAGGAAGCTCTAAAGTAATTCCGCGACAACAAGCTGAAGACCACGGCTGAAGCCAGAGCCAGCCTGAAGAGATGCCGCATGGACTTGACTGAAACTAGACCGGTCATGACAGTCATGGAGGACGCACAAGGGAAGCAGCAGACAACACTCAAAAAAAACGAGAGCACCGTCGTGGACTACTACACGGAACTATACCGATCTTCCACGCCTGTGGCACGAATACCAACACCAACCAAAGAAGTAGTCCCGGACATCATACCATCAGAAGTCCGAAAGGCAGTCAGCCAACTGAAAAGAAAAACAGCCTCTGGACCGGATAACATCTCTGGCGATCTACTCAAGACCGGATCAGCCACCATCCTCCAGAAACTGACGGCCCGAGTCAAACGGTACTTGAAAGAAGAATCCCGGACCAGTGGAAGACTTCGAAAAAGGTTCTGCTTTTCAAGAAAGGCGACAAAGATGACATCAAGAACTATCGCCCCATCGCTCTGCTCTCCCAACCGTATAAACTGTGCATCCAAGATCATCCTGAACAGATTGGAGAAGGCGATGGACGAGTTTCAACCAGTGGAACAAGCGGGCTTCCGAAAAGGATTTTGCTGCATGGACCACATCCACACCGTCACACAAATCATCGAGAAGATGATGGCCAAGGCGTTCGACAGTGTGGAGCTGAACGCAGTATGGAACTCGCTCGCTCGGACAACAAGTACATCAACCTGTTGGAAGAATGCAATTTGGACACGTCCACCAAGATTCGACTGTTCCACAAGGATCTCATTGTTCCAATCTGCAAGGGAGTACGTCAAGGAGACACCATCTCTCTGAAGCTGTTCACGTCGGCATTGAACAACGCCATACTGGAACTAGACTGGAACTACAAGGGAATCTCCATCGACGGCAAGAAAATCAACAATCTTCGCTTTGCCGACGACATCGCCCTGATCAGCCTTTAGAATTTAGCGTTTTAATATTAATATGGCGATTCAAAGCATGCGATTTGTTATCCTGTTGGCTTTCGATACTCCTGGACACATATTAACGTCTTGTGAAACGAATTGATCGTTATTTGCACTGAAACATCATTTATAAAATTACGAGCGATTTTCTACGGCTTACACCAAATGTCCTGATCACATAAATGACTTATTTTGAGATCTGCACACGCATCATCCCTCTACGTTGTAAGCAAACTGGTGTCCCTTTACTTTGATATTGTGCAAACGTCATTTATGCGAGTGGAAGTTCGATCAGGATACGCTTGGCGTAAGTTGTAGAAAACCGCTCATAATTTTTATAATGACGTTCAGTTTATTGGAATAACGATCGATTCACTTCACATGACGTGAAAATGTCACCAGGAGCCTTTTGGGGTTCAGACTTATATTGCATGCATATGTGTACTATTCCCCCTTAAAACCCTACTGGAAGCCTCGACGTGGCAAGGGGGCGGCAACGTGGACACGGCAACGCGACCACGGGGAATTCCAGTTCAGGTCGTCGACCTAAAGGGCTAGCTACCCAGGAAGACGCAACCATCAGCTATGACACGCACAAAAATGAGGGTCCGGAGCTGCACAGACGGAAGCACGAGCTCCACGTGCACTGTAGCAACCTAAAACCTGAAGGGACCCGGAGAAGAAAATTGCCGCAGGATTTAGAGTGCACAGAACATGGACCGGCCGAAGAGACAAAACAACGCCTACGGATCTGCTCGTACAACTGCAGGGTCGTCAACTCGGAGGCTGATCTTGCAACGCTCATGGAGGCTAGAAAGAGAATCCGCTTTGACGTGCTGGCCCTTCAAGAAACGAAAGCCAAAGCCTCAACTACTAGGAAGACGGATGACGGAGATCTCATCATCCTTGGTGCAAAAGTCGACAAGAAGTACATCGGAGGCGTCAGTTTCATCATTCACCGAAGTCTCGAGCCTAAAGTCGATTCAGAGGATGTCATCAGCCCACGTCTCGCAGTTGTACGCATCAAAGTCGACAAGTCGACCACTATGTCCATCATCAACGCCTATTCACCAACATCAGCAGCGTCAGACAAGGACAAGGACGACTTCTATGCAGAACTGGAGAAAACCATCAAACGAGAGAGAGCCTACTACAAGATCATCTGCGGAGACTTCAACGCCACCATCGGAAAACAACCTCACGCCACATCAGCTAGAATCGGGCCGCACGCCACAGGAAACACCAACGACAACTGGACCGACTGATGGACCTCCTGAACGCCTGTAACCTGTTCCACGGCAACAGCATGTTCCAGAAGAAACCAAAATCGCCCTGGACATGGACCAGTCCAAATGGAATCTCCCACATGGAACTAGACCACATCCTGACCAATCGACGCTTGAGCCTGTTGGACGTTGGACTGGTGGAGCCGTTCCAGATCGGAAGCGACCACAGACTGATCAGAGCCAAAGTTCGACTTCGCCAGAAGCAGAAAAGACAAGACACCCATCGATCAGCATTCATCAGATTCCCGGAGTACAACATCGTCCGTCTAGAAGAAGCGGCCGCTGCATTCGACTGGCAGGAACATCCGGACTTGACGGAGGACTACGAACATCTATGCGGCGGAATTCTCCATTGCGCCGCCGAAGCCACATCGAAGACCACGTCAGGAAAAGCATGTCGTCTGGACGAAGCCACCAGGGTCCTTCTAAATAGACGAAGCAAAGTCCACACCGATCCGAACTCAACAACCCTGGACAAGGCGATTATCAACAAGGCCTGCCGCTTCCTAGTCAAGGAAGCTCTAAAGTAATTCCGCGACAACAAGCTGAAGACCACGGCTGAAGCCAGAGCCAGCCTGAAGAGATGCCGCATGGACTTGACTGAAACTAGACCGGTCATGACAGTCATGGAGGACGCACAAGGGAAGCAGCAGACAACACTCAAAAAAAACGAGAGCACCGTCGTGGACTACTACACGGAACTATACCGATCTTCCACGCCTGTGGCACGAATACCAACACCAACCAAAGAAGTAGTCCCGGACATCATACCATCAGAAGTCCGAAAGGCAGTCAGCCAACTGAAAAGAAAAACAGCCTCTGGACCGGATAACATCTCTGGCGATCTACTCAAGACCGGATCAGCCACCATCCTCCAGAAACTGACGGCCCGAGTCAACCGGTACTTGAAAGAAGAATCCCGGACCAGTGGAAGACTTCGAAAAAGGTTCTGCTTTTCAAGAAAGGCGACAAAGATGACATCAAGAACTATCGCCCCATCGCTCTGCTCTCCCAACCGTATTAACTGTGCATCCAAGATCATCCTGAACAGATTGGAGAAGACGATGGACGAGTTTCAACCAGTGGAACAAGCGGGCTTCCGAAAAGGATTTTGCTGTATGGACCACATCCACACCGTCACACAAATCATCGAGAAGATGATGGCCAAGGCGTTCGACAGTGTGGAGCTGAACGCAGTATGGAACTCATTCGCTCTGACAACAAGTACATCAACCTGTTGGAAGAATGCAATTTGGACACGTCCACCAAGATTCGACTGTTCCACAAGGATCTCATTGTTCCAATCTGCAAGGGAGTACGTCAAGGAGACACCATCTCTCTGAAGCTGTTCACGTCGGCATTGAACAACGCCATGCTGGAACTAGACTGGAACGACAAAGGAATCTCCATCGACGGCAAGAAAATCAACAATCTTCACTTTGCCGACGACATCGCCCTGATCAGCCTTTAGAATTTAGCGTTTTAATATTAATATGGTGATCCAAAGCACGCGATTTGTTATCCTGTTGGCTTTCGATACTCCTGGACACATATTAACGTCTTGTGAAACGAATTGATCGTTATTTGCACTGAAACATCATTTATAAAATTACGAGCGTTTTTCTACGGCTTACACCAAATGTCCTGATCACATAAATGACTTATTATGAGATCTGCACACGCATCATCCCTCTACATTGTAAGCAAACTGGTGTCCCTTTACTTTGATATTGTGCAAACATCATTTATGCGAGTGGAAGTTCGATCAGGATACGCTTGGCGTAAGTTGTAGAAAACCGCTCATAATTTTTATAATGACGTTCAGTTTATTGGAATAACGATCGATTCACTTCACATGACGTGAAAATGTCACCAGGAGCCTTTTGGGGTTCAGACTTATATTGCATGCATATGTGTACTTTTCCCCCTTAAAACCCTACTGGAAGCCTCGACGTGGCAAGGGGGCGGGAACGTGGACACGGCAACGCGACCACGGCGAATTCCAGTTCAGGTCGTCGACCTAAAGGGCTAGCTACCCAGGAAGACGCAACCATCAGCTATGACACGCACAAAAATGAGGGTCCGGAGCGGCACAGACGGAAGCACGAGCTCCACGTGCACTGTAGCAACCTACAACCTGAAGGGACCCGGAGAAGAAAATTGCCGCAGGATTTAGAGTGCACAGAACATGGACCGGCCGAAGAGACAAAACAACTGCCTACGGATCTGCTCGTACAACTGCAGGGTCGTCAACTCGGAGGCTGATCTTGCAACGCTCATGGAGGCCAGCAAGAGAATCCGCTTTGATGTTCTGGCCCTTCAAGAAACGAAAGCCAAAGCCTCTACTACTAGGAAGACGGATGACGGAGATCTCATCATCCTTGGTGCAAAAGTCGACAAGAAGTACATCGGAGGCGTCAGTTTCATCATTCACCGAAGTCTCGAGCCTAAAGTCGATTCAGAGGATGTCATCAGCCCACGTCTCGCAGTTCTACGCATCAAAGTCAACAAGTCGACCACTATGTCCATCATCAACGCCTATTCTCCAACATCAGCAGCGTCAGACGAGGACAAGGACGACTTCTATGCAGAACTGGAGAACACCATCAAACGAGAGAGAGCCTACAACAAGATCATCTGCGGAGACTTCAACGCCACCATCGGAAAACAACCTCACGCCACATCAGCTAGAATCGGGCCGCACGCCACAGGAAACACCAACGACAACTGGACCGACTGATGGACCTCCTGAACGCCTGTAACCTGTTCCACGGCAACAGCATGTTTCAGAAGAAACCAAAATCGCCCTGGACATGGACCAGTCCAAATGGAATCTCCCGCATGGAACTAGACCACATCCTGACCAATCGACGCTTGAGCCTGCTGGACGTTGGACTGGTGGAGCCGTTCCAGATCGGAAGCGACCACAGACTGATCAGAGCCAAAGTTCGACTTCGCCAGAAGCAGAAAAGACAAGACACCCATCGATCAGCATTCATCAGATTCCCGGAGTACACGCATCATCCCTCTACGTTGTAAGCAAACTGGTGTCCCTTTACTTTGATATTGTGCAAACATCATTTATGCGAGTGGAAGTTCGATCAGGATACGCTTGGCGTAAGTTGTAGAAAACCGCTCATAATTTTTATAATGACGTTCAGTTTATTGGAATAACGATCGATTCACTTCACTTGACGTGAAAATGTCACCAGGAGCCTTTTGGGGTTCAGACTTATATTGCATGCATATGTGTACTTTTCCCCCTTAAAACCCTACTGGAAGCCTCGACGTGGCAAGGGGGCGGCAACGTGGACACGGCAACGCGACCACGGCGAATTCCAGTTCAGGTCGTCGACCTAAAGGGCTAGCTACCCAGGAAGACGCAACCATCAGCTATGACACGCACAAAAATGAGGGTCCGGAGCGGCACAGACGGAAGCACGAGCTCCACGTGCACTGTAGCAACCTACAACCTGAAGGGACCCGGAGAAGAAAATTGCCGCAGGATTTAGAGTGCACAGAACATGGACCGGCCGAAGAGACAAAACAACTGCCTACGGATCTGCTCGTACAACTGCAGGGTCGTCAACTCGGAGGCTGATCTTGCAACGCTCATGGAGGCCAGCAAGAGAATCCGCTTTGATGTTCTGGCCCTTCAAGAAACGAAAGCCAAAGCCTCTACTACTAGGAAGACGGATGACGGAGATCTCATCATCCTTGGTGCAAAAGTCGACAAGAAGTACATCGGAGGCGTCAGTTTCATCATTCACCGAAGTCTCGAGCCTAAAGTCGATTCAGAGGATGTCATCAGCCCACGTCTCGCAGTTCTACGCATCAAAGTCAACAAGTCGACCACTATGTCCATCATCAACGCCTATTCTCCAACATCAGCAGCGTCAGACGAGGACAAGGACGACTTCTATGCAGAACTGGAGAACACCATCAAACGAGAGAGAGCCTACAACAAGATCATCTGCGGAGACTTCAACGCCACCATCGGAAAACAACCTCACGCCACATCAGCTAGAATCGGGCCGCACGCCACAGGAAACACCAACGACAACTGGACCGACTGATGGACCTCCTGAACGCCTGTAATCTGTTCCACGGCAACAGCATGTTTCAGAAGAAACCAAAATCGCCCTGGACATGGACCAGTCCAAATGGAATCTCCCGCATGGAACTAGACCACATCCTGACCAATCGACGCTTGAGCCTGCTGGACGTTGGACTGGTGGAGCCGTTCCAGATCGGAAGCGACCACAGACTGATCAGAGCCAAAGTTCGACTTCGCCAGAAGCAGAAAAGACAAGACACCCATCGATCAGCATTCATCAGATTCCCGGAGTACAACATCGCCCGTCTAGAAGAAGCGGCCGCTGCATTCGACTGGCAGGAACATCCGGACTTGACGGAGGACTACGAACATCTATGCGGCGAATTCTCCATTGCGCCGCCGAAGCCACATCGAAGACCACGTCAGGAAAAGCATGTCGTCTGGACGAAGCCACCAGGGACCTTCTAAATAGACGAAGCAAAGTCCACACGATCCGAACTCAACAACCCTGGACAAGGCGATTATCAACAAGGCCTGCCGCTTCCTAGTCAAGGAAGCTCTAAATAATTCCGCGACAACAAGCTGAAGACCACGGCTGAAGCCAGAGCCAGCCTGAAGAGATGCCGCATGGACTTGACTGAAACTAGACCGGTCATGACAGTCATGAAGGACGCACAAGGGAAGCAGCAGACAACACTCAAAAAAAAACGAGAGCACCGTCGTGGACTACTACACGGAACTATACCGATCTTCCACGCCTGTGGCACGAATACCAACACCAACCAAAGAAGTAGTCCCGGACATCATACCATCAGAAGTCCGAAAGGCAGTCAGCCAACTGAAAAGAAAAACAGCCTCTGGACCGGATAACATCTCTGGCGATCTACTCAAGACCGGATCAGCCACCATCCTCCAGAAACTGACGGCCCGAGTCAACCGGTACTTGAAAGAAGAATCCCGGACCAGTGGAAGACTTCGAAAAAGGTTCTGCTTTTCAAGAAAGGCGACAAAGATGACATCAAGAACTATCGCCCCATCGCTCTGCTCTCCCAACCGTATAAACTGTGCATCCAAGATCATCCTGAACAGATTGGAGAAGGCGATGGACGAGTTTCAACCAGTGGAACAAGCGGGCTTCCGAAAAGGATTTTGCTGCATGGACCACATCCACACCGTCACACAAATCATCGAGAAGATGATGGCCAAGGCGTTCGACAGTGTGGAGCTGAACGCAGTATGGAACTCATTCGCTCTGACAACAAGTACATCAACCTGTTGGAAGATTGCAATTTGGACACGTCCACCAAGATTCGACTGTTCCACAAGGATCTCATTGTTCCAATCTGCAAGGGAGTACGTCAAGGAGACACCATCTCTCTGAAGCTGTTCACGTCGGCATTGAACAACGCCATGCTGGAACTAGACTGGAACGACAAAGGGAATCTCCATCGACGGCAAGAAAATCAACAATCTTCGCTTTGCCGACGACATCGCCCTGATCAGCCTTTAGAATTTAGCGTTTTAATATTAATATGGTGATCCAAAGCACGCGATTTGTTATCCTGTTGGCTTTCGATACTCCTGGACACATATTAACGTCTTGTGAAACGAATTGATCGTTATTTGCACTGAAACATCATTTATAAAATTACGAGCGATTTTCTACGGCTTACACCAAATGTCCTGATCACATAAATGACTTATTATGAGATCTGCACACGCATCATCCCTCTACGTTGTAAGCAAACTGGTGTCCCTTTACTTTGATATTGTGCAATCGTCATTTATGCGAGTGGAAGTTCGATCAGGATACGCTTGGCGTAAGTTGTAGAAAACCGCTCATAATTTTTAGTAATGACGTTCAGTTTATTGGAATAACGATCGATTCACTTCACATGACGTGAAAATGTCACCAGGAGCCTTTGGGGTTCAGACTTATATTGCATGCATATGTGTACTTTTCCCCCTTAAAACCCTACTGGAAGCCTCGACGTGGCAAGGGGGCGGCAACGTGGACACGGCAACGCGACCACGGCGAATTCCAGTTCAGGTCGTCGACCTAAAGGGCTAGCTACCCAGGAAGACGCAACCATCAGCTATGACACGCACAAAAATGAGGGTCCGGAGCGGCACAGACGGAAGCACGAGCTCCACGTGCACTGTAGCAACCTACAACCTGAAGGGACCCGGAGAAGAAAATTGCCGCAGGATTTAGAGTGCACAGAACATGGACCGGCCGAAGAGACAAAACAACTGCCTACGGATCTGCTCGTACAACTGCAGGGTCGTCAACTCGGAGGCTGATCTTGCAACGCTCATGGAGGCCAGCAAGAGAATCCGCTTTGACGTGCTGGCCCTTCAAGAAACGAAAGCCAAAGCCTCAACTACTAGGAAGACGGATGACGGAGATCTCATCATCCTTGGTGCAAAAGTCGACAAGAAGTACATCGGAGGCGTCAGTTTCATCATTCACCGAAGTCTCGAGACTAAAGTCGATTCAGAGGATGTCATCAGCCCACGTCTCGCAGTTCTACGCATCAAAGTCAACAAGTCGACCACTATGTCCATCATCAACGCCTATTCTCCAACATCAGCAGCGTCAGACGAGGACAAGGACGACTTCTATGCAGAACTGGAGAACACCATCAAACGAGAGAGAGCCTACTACAAGATCATCTGCGGAGACTTCAACGCCACCATCGGAAAACAACCTCACGCCACATCAGCTAGAATCGGGCCGCACGCCACAGGAAACACCAACGACAACTGGACCGACTGATGGACCTCCTGAACGCCTGTAACCTGTTCCACGGCAACCGCATGTTCCAGAAGAAACCAAAATCGCCCCGGACATGGACAAGTCCAAATGGAATCTCCCGCATGGAACTAGACCACATCCTGACCAATCGACGCTTGAGCCTGCTGGACGTTGGACTGGTGGAGCCGTTCCAGATCGGAAGCGACCACAGACTGATCAGAGCCAAAGTTCGACTTCGCCAGAAGCAGAAAAGACAAGACACCCATCGATCAGCATTCATCAGATTCCCGGAGTACAACATCGCCCGTCTAGAAGAAGCGGCCGCTGCATTCGACTGGCAGGAACATCCGGACTTGACGGAGGACTACGAACATCTATGCGGCGAAATTCTCCATTGCGCCGCCGAAGCCACATCGAAGACCACGTCAGGAAAAGCATGTCGTCTGGACGAAGCCACCAGGGACCTTCTAAATAGACGAAGCAAAGTCCACACGATCCGAACTCAACAACCCTGGACAAGGCGATTATCAACAAGGCCTGCCGCTTCCTAGTCAAGGAAGCTCTAAAGAAATTCCGCGACAACAAGCTGAAGACCACGGCTGAAGCCAGAGCCAGCCTGAAGAGATGCCGCATGGACTTGACTGAAACTAGACCGGTCATGACAGTCATGAAGGACGCACAAGGGAAGCAGCAGACAACACTCAAAAAAAAACGAGAGCACCGTCGTGGACTACTACACGGAACTATACCGATCTTCCACGCCTGTGGCACGAATACCAACACCAACCAAAGAAGTAGTCCCGGACATCATACCATCAGAAGTCCGAAAGGCAGTCAGCCAACTGAAAAGAAAAACAGCCTCTGGACCGGATAACATCTCTGGCGATCTACTCAAGACCGGATCAGCCACCATCCTCCAGAAACTGACGGCCCGAGTCAACCGGTACTTGAAAGAAGAATCCCGGACCAGTGGAAGACTTCGAAAAAGGTTCTGCTTTTCAAGAAAGGCGACAAAGATGACATCAAGAACTATCGCCCCATCGCTCTGCTCTCCCAACCGTATAAACTGTGCATCCAAGATCATCCTGAACAGATTGGAGAAGGCGATGGACGAGTTTCAACCAGTGGAACAAGCGGGCTTCCGAAAAGGATTTTGCTGCATGGACCACATCCACACCGTCACACAAATCATCGAGAAGATGATGGCCAAGGCGTTCGACAGTGTGGAGCTGAACGCAGTATGGAACTCATTCGCTCTGACAACAAGTACATCAACCTGTTGGAAGATTGCAATTTGGACACGTCCACCAAGATTCGACTGTTCCACAAGGATCTCATTGTTCCAATCTGCAAGGGAGTACGTCAAGGAGACACCATCTCTCTGAAGCTGTTCACGTCGGCATTGAACAACGCCATGCTGGAACTAGACTGGAACGACAAAGGAATCTCCATCGACGGCAAGAAAATCAACAATCTTCACTTTGCCGACGACATCGCCCTGATCAGCCTTTAGAATTTAGCGTTTTAATATTAATATGGTGATCCAAAGCACGCGATTTGTTATCCTGTTGGCTTTCGATACTCCTGGACACATATTAACGTCTTGTGAAACGAATTGATCGTTATTTGCACTGAAACATCATTTATAAAATTACGAGCGTTTTTCTACGGCTTACACCAAATGTCCTGATCACATAAATGACTTATTATGAGATCTGCACACGCATCATCCCTCTACGTTGTAAGCAAACTGGTGTCCCTTTACTTTGATATTGTGCAATCGTCATTTATGCGAGTGGAAGTTCGATCAGGATACGCTTGGCGTAAGTTGTAGAAAACCGCTCATAATTTTTTGTAATGGCGTTCAGTTTATTGGAATAACGATCGATTCACTTCACATGACGTGAAAATGTCACCAGGAGCCTTTGGGGTTCAGACTTATATTGCATGCATATGTGTACTTTTCCCCCTTAAAACCCTACTGGAAGCCTCGACGTGGCAAGGGGGCGGCAACGTGGACACGGCAACGCGACCACGGCGAATTCCAGTTCAGGTCGTCGACCTAAAGGGCTAGCTACCCAGGAAGACGCAACCATCAGCTATGACACGCACAAAAATGAGGGTCCGGAGCGGCACAGACGGAAGCACGAGCTCCACGTGCACTGTAGCAACCTACAACCTGAAGGGACCCGGAGAAGAAAATTGCCGCAGGATTTAGAGTGCACAGAACATGGACCGGCCGAAGAGACAAAACAACTGCCTACGGATCTGCTCGTACAACTGCAGGGTCGTCAACTCGGAGGCTGATCTTGCAACGCTCATGGAGGCCAGCAAGAGAATCCGCTTTGACGTGCTGGCCCTTCAAGAAACGAAAGCCAAAGCCTCAACTACTAGGAAGACGGATGACGGAGATCTCATCATCCTTGGTGCAAAAGTCGACAAGAAGTACATCGGAGGCGTCAGTTTCATCATTCACCGAAGTCTCGAGACTAAAGTCGATTCAGAGGATTTCATCAGCCCACGTCTCGCAGTTCTACGCATCAAAGTCAACAAGTCGACCACTATGTCCATCATCAACGCCTATTCTCCAACATCAGCAGCGTCAGACGAGGACAAGGACGACTTCTATGCAGAACTGGAGAACAACATCAAACGAGAGAGAGCCTACTACAAGATCATCTGCGGAGACTTCAACGCCACCATCGGAAAACAACCTCACGCCACATCAGCTAGAATCGGGCCGCACGCCACAGGAAACACCAACGACAACTGGACCGACTGATGGACCTCCTGAACGCCTGTAACCTGTTCCACGGCAACAGCATGTTCCAGAAGAAACCAAAATCGCCCTGGACATGGACCAGTCCAAATGGAATCTCCCGCATGGAACTAGA
Source organism: Triplophysa tibetana (assembly GCA_008369825.1). NCBI lineage: Eukaryota > Metazoa > Chordata > Actinopteri > Cypriniformes > Nemacheilidae > Triplophysa > Triplophysa tibetana. Next base: position 7,894,000 of record CM017894.1, read on the forward strand.
CCACATCCTGGCCAATAGACGCTTGAGCCTGCTGGACGTTGGACTGGTGGAGCCGTTCCAGATCGGAAGCGACCACAGACTGATCAGAGCCAAAGTTCGACTTCGCCAGAAGCAGAAAAGACAAGACACCCATCGATCAGCATTCATCAGATTCCCGGAGTACAACATCGCCCGTCTAGAAGAAGCGGCCGCTGCATTCGACTGGCAGGAACATCCGGACTTGACGGAGGACTACGAACATCTATGCGGCGAAATTCTCCATTGCGCCGCCGAAGCCACATCGAAGACCACGTCAGGAAAAGCATGTCGTCTGGACGAAGCCACCAGGGACCTTCTAAATAGACGAAGCAAAGTCCACACGATCCGAACTCAACAACCCTGGACAAGGCGATTATCAACAAGGCCTGCCGCTTCCTAGTCAAGGAAGCTCTAAAGAAATTCCGCGACAACAAGCTGAAGACCACGGCTGAAGCCAGAGCCAGCCTGAAGAGATGCCGCATGGACTTGACTGAAACTAGACCGGTCATGACAGTCATGAAGGACGCACAAGGGAAGCAGCAGACAACACTCAAAAAAAAACGAGAGCACCGTCGTGGACTACTACACGGAACTATACCGATCTTCCACGCCTGTGGCACGAATACCAACACCAACCAAAGAAGTAGTCCCGGACATCATACCATCAGAAGTCCGAAAGGCAGTCAGCCAACTGAAAAGAAAAACAGCCTCTGGACCGGATAACATCTCTGGCGATCTACTCAAGACCGGATCAGCCACCATCCTCCAGAAACTGACGGCCCGAGTCAACCGGTACTTGAAAGAAGAATCCCGGACCAGTGGAAGACTTCGAAAAAGGTTCTGCTTTTCAAGAAAGGCGACAAAGATGACATCAAGAACTATCGCCCCATCGCTCTGCTCTCCCAACCGTATAAACTGTGCATCCAAGATCATCCTGAACAGATTGGAGAAGGCGATGGACGAGTTTCAACCAGTGGAACAAGCGGGCTTCCGAAAAGGATTTTGCTGCATGGACCACATCCACACCGTCACACAAATCATCGAGAAGATGATGGCCAAGGCGTTCGACAGTGTGGAGCTGAACGCAGTATGGAACTCATTCGCTCGGACAACAAGTACATCAACCTGTTGGAAGAATTGCAATTTGGACACGTCCACCAAGATTCGACTGTTCCACAAGGATCTCATTGTTCCAATCTGCAAGGGAGTACGTCAAGGAGACACCATCTCTCTGAAGCTGTTCACGTCGGCATTGAACAACGCCATGCTGGAACTAGACTGGAACGACAAAGGAATCTCCATCGACGGCAAGAAAATCAACAATCTTCGCTTTGCCGACGACATCGCCCTGATCAGCCTTTAGAATTTAGCGTTTTAATATTAATATGGTGATCCAAAGCACGCGATTTGTTATCCTGTTGGCTTTCGATACTCCTGGACACATATTAACGTCTTGTGAAACGAATTGATCGTTATTTGCACTGAAACATCATTTATAAAATTACGAGCGTTTTTCTACGGCTTACACCAAATGTCCTGATCACATAAATGACTTATTTTGAGATCTGCACACGCATCATCCCTCTACGTTGTAAGCAAACTGGTGTCCCTTTACTTTGATATTGTGCAAACGTCATTTATGCGAGTGGAAGTTCGATCAGGATACGCTTGGCGTAAGTTGTAGAAAACCGCTCATAATTTTTTGTAATGGCGTTCAGTTTATTGGAATAACGATCGATTCACTTCACATGACGTGAAAATGTCACCAGGAGCCTTTTGGGGTTCAGACTTATATTGCATGCATATGTGTACTTTTCCCCCTTAAAACCCTACTGGAAGCCTCGACGTGGCAAGGGGGCGGCAACGTGGACACGGCAACGCGACCACGGCGAATTCCAGTTCAGGTCGTCGACCTAAAGGGCTAGCTACCCAGGAAGACGCAACCATCAGCTATGACACGCACAAAAATGAGGGTCCGGAGCGGCACAGACGGAAGCACGAGCTCCACGTGCACTGTAGCAACCTACAACCTGAAGGGACCCGGAGAAGAAAATTGCCGCAGGATTTAGAGTGCACAGAACATGGACCGGCCGAAGAGACAAAACAACTGCCTACGGATCTGCTCGTACAACTGCAGGGTCGTCAACTCGGAGGCTGATCTTGCAACGCTCATGGAGGCCAGCAAGAGAATCCGCTTTGACGTGCTGGCCCTTCAAGAAACGAAAGCCAAAGCCTCAACTACTAGGAAGACGGATGACGGAGATCTCATCATCCTTGGTGCAAAAGTCGACAAGAAGTACATCGGAGGCGTCAGTTTCATCATTCACCGAAGTCTCGAGCCTAAAGTCGATTCAGAGGATTTCATTAGCCCACGTCTCGCAGTTCTACGCATCAAAGTCAACAAGTCGACCACTATGTCCATCATCAACGCCTATTCTCCAACATCAGCAGCGTCAGACGAGGACAAGGACGACTTCTATGCAGAACTGGAGAACAACATCAAACGAGAGAGAGCCTACTACAAGATCATCTGCGGAGACTTCAACGCCACCATCGGAAAACAACCTCACGCCACATCAGCTAGAATCGGGCCGCACGCCACAGGAAACACCAACGACAACTGGACCGACTGATGGACCTCCTGAACGCCTGTAACCTGTTCCACGGCAACAGCATGTTCCAGAAGAAACCAAAATCGCCCTGGACATGGACCAGTCCAAATGGAATCTCCCGCATGGAACTAGACCACATCCTGGCCAATAGACGCTTGAGCCTGCTGGACGTTGGACTGGTGGAGCCGTTCCAGATCGGAAGCGACCACAGACTGATCAGAGCCAAAGTTCGACTTCGCCAGAAGCAGAAAAGACAAGACACCCATCGATCAGCATTCATCAGATTCCCGGAGTACAACATCGCCCGTCTAGAAGAAGCGGCCGCTGCATTCGACTGGCAGGAACATCCGGACTTGACGGAGGACTACGAACATCTTCGCGGCGAAATTCTCCATTGCGCCGCTGAAGCCACATCGAAGACCACGTCAGGAAAAGCATGTCGTCTGGACGAAGCCACCAGGGACCTTCTAAATAGACGAAGCAAAGTCCACACGATCCGAACTCAACAACCCTGGACAAGGCGATTATCTACAAGGCCTGCCGCTTCCTAGTCAAGGAAGCTCTAAAGAAATTCCGCGACAACAAGCTGAAGACCACGGCTGAAGCCAGAGCCAGCCTGAAGAGATGCCGCATGGACTTGACTGAAACTAGACCGGTCATGACAGTCATGAAGGACGCACAAGGGAAGCAGCAGACAACACTCAAAAAAAAACGAGAGCACCGTCGTGGACTACTACACGGAACTATACCGATCTTCCACGCCTGTGGCACGAATACCAACACCAACCAAAGAAGTAGTCCCGGACATCATACCATCAGAAGTCCGAAAGGCAGTCAGCCAACTGAAAAGAAAAACAGCCTCTGGACCGGATAACATCTCTGGCGATCTACTCAAGACCGGATCAGCCACCATCCTCCAGAAACTGACGGCCCGAGTCAACCGGTACTTGAAAGAAGAATCCCGGACCAGTGGAAGACTTCGAAAAAGGTTCTGCTTTTCAAGAAAGGCGACAAAGATGACATCAAGAACTATCGCCCCATCGCTCTGCTCTCCCAACCGTATAAACTGTGCATCCAAGATCATCCTGAACAGATTGGAGAAGGCGATGGACGAGTTTCAACCAGTGGAACAAGCGGGCTTCCGAAAAGGATTTTGCTGCATGGACCACATCCACACCGTCACACAAATCATCGAGAAGATGATGGCCAAGGCGTTCGACAGTGTGGAGCTGAACGCAGTATGGAACTCATTCGCTCGGACAACAAGTACATCAACCTGTTGGAAGAATGCAATTTGGACACGTCCACCAAGATTCGACTGTTCCACAAGGATCTCATTGTTCCAATCTGCAAGGGAGTACGTCAAGGAGACACCATCTCTCTGAAGCTGTTCACGTCGGCATTGAACAACGCCATGCTGGAACTAGACTGGAACGACAAAGGAATCTCCATCGACGGCAAGAAAATCAACAATCTTCGCTTTGCCGACGACATCGCCCTGATCAGCCTTTAGAATTTAGCGTTTTAATATTAATATGGTGATCCAAAGCACGCGATTTGTTATCCTGTTGGCTTTCGATACTCCTGGACACATATTAACGTCTTGTGAAACGAATTGATCGTTATTTGCACTGAAACATCATTTATAAAATTACGAGCGTTTTTCTACGGCTTACACCAAATGTCCTGATCACATAAATGACTTATTTTGAGATCTGCACACGCATCATCCCTCTACGTTGTAAGCAAACTGGTGTCCCTTTACTTTGATATTGTGCAAACGTCATTTATGCGAGTGGAAGTTCGATCAGGATACGCTTGGCGTAAGTTGTAGAAAACCGCTCATAATTTTTTGTAATGGCGTTCAGTTTATTGGAATAACGATCGATTCACTTCACATGACGTGAAAATGTCACCAGGAGCCTTTTGGGGTTCAGACTTATATTGCATGCATATGTGTACTTTTCCCCCTTAAAACCCTACTGGAAGCCTCGACGTGGCAAGGGGGCGGCAACGTGGACACGGCAACGCGACCACGGCGAATTCCAGTTCAGGTCGTCGACCTAAAGGGCTAGCTACCCAGGAAGACGCAACCATCAGCTATGACACGCACAAAAATGAGGGTCCGGAGCGGCACAGACGGAAGCACGAGCTCCACGTGCACTGTAGCAACCTACAACCTGAAGGGACCCGGAGAAGAAAATTGCCGCAGGATTTAGAGTGCACAGAACATGGACCGGCCGAAGAGACAAAACAACTGCCTACGGATCTGCTCGTACAACTGCAGGGTCGTCAACTCGGAGGCTGATCTTGCAACGCTCATGGAGGCCAGCAAGAGAATCCGCTTTGACGTGCTGGCCCTTCAAGAAACGAAAGCCAAAGCCTCAACTACTAGGAAGACGGATGACGGAGATCTCATCATCCTTGGTGCAAAAGTCGACAAGAAGTACATCGGAGGCGTCAGTTTCATCATTCACCGAAGTCTCGAGCCTAAAGTCGATTCAGAGGATTTCATTAGCCCACGTCTCGCAGTTCTACGCATCAAAGTCAACAAGTCGACCACTATGTCCATCATCAACGCCTATTCTCCAACATCAGCAGCGTCAGACGAGGACAAGGACGACTTCTATGCAGAACTGGAGAACAACATCAAACGAGAGAGAGCCTACTACAAGATCATCTGCGGAGACTTCAACGCCACCATCGGAAAACAACCTCACGCCACATCAGCTAGAATCGGGCCGCACGCCACAGGAAACACCAACGACAACTGGACCGACTGATGGACCTCCTGAACGCCTGTAACCTGTTCCACGGCAACAGCATGTTCCAGAAGAAACCAAAATCGCCCTGGACATGGACCAGTCCAAATGGAATCTCCCGCATGGAACTAGACCACATCCTGGACCAATAGACGCTTGAGCCTGCTGGACGTTGGACTGGTGGAGCCGTTCCAGATCGGAAGCGACCACAGACTGATCAGAGCCAAAGTTCGACTTCGCCAGAAGCAGAAAAGACAAGACACCCATCGATCAGCATTCATCAGATTCCCGGAGTACAACATCGCCCGTCTAGAAGAAGCGGCCGCTGCATTCGACTGGCAGGAACATCCGGACTTGACGGAGGACTACGAACATCTATGCGGCGAAATTCTCCATTGCGCCGCCGAAGCCACATCGAAGACCACGTCAGGAAAAGCATGTCGTCTGGACGAAGCCACCAGGGACCTTCTAAATAGACGAAGCAAAGTCCACACGATCCGAACTCAACAACCCTGGACAAGGCGATTATCAACAAGGCCTGCCGCTTCCTAGTCAAGGAAGCTCTAAAGAAATTCCGCGACAACAAGCTGAAGACCACGGCTGAAGCCAGAGCCAGCCTGAAGAGATGCCGCATGGACTTGACTGAAACTAGACCGGTCATGACAGTCATGAAGGACGCACAAGGGAAGCAGCAGACAACACTCAAAAAAAAACGAGAGCACCGTCGTGGACTACTACACGGAACTATACCGATCTTCCACGCCTGTGGCACGAATACCAACACCAACCAAAGAAGTAGTCCCGGACATCATACCATCAGAAGTCCGAAAGGCAGTCAGCCAACTGAAAAGAAAAACAGCCTCTGGACCGGATAACATCTCTGGCGATCTACTCAAGACCGGATCAGCCACCATCCTCCAGAAACTGACGGCCCGAGTCAACCGGTACTTGAAAGAAGAATCCCGGACCAGTGGAAGACTTCGAAAAAGGTTCTGCTTTTCAAGAAAGGCGACAAAGATGACATCAAGAACTATCGCCCCATCGCTCTGCTCTCCCAACCGTATAAACTGTGCATCCAAGATCATCCTGAACAGATTGGAGAAGGCGATGGACGAGTTTCAACCAGTGGAACAAGCGGGCTTCCGAAAAGGATTTTGCTGCATGGACCACATCCACACCGTCACACAAATCATCGAGAAGATGATGGCCAAGGCGTTCGACAGTGTGGAGCTGAACGCAGTATGGAACTCATTCGCTCGGACAACAAGTACATCAACCTGTTGGAAGAATGCAATTTGGACACGTCCACCAAGATTCGACTGTTCCACAAGGATCTCATTGTTCCAATCTGCAAGGGAGTACGTCAAGGAGACACCATCTCTCTGAAGCTGTTCACGTCGGCATTGAACAACGCCATGCTGGAACTAGACTGGAACGACAAAGGAATCTCCATCGACGGCAAGAAAATCAACAATCTTCGCTTTGCCGACGACATCGCCCTGATCAGCCTTTAGAATTTAGCGTTTTAATATTAATATGGTGATCCAAAGCACGCGATTTGTTATCCTGTTGGCTTTCGATACTCCTGGACACATATTAACGTCTTGTGAAACGAATTGATCGTTATTTGCACTGAAACATCATTTATAAAATTACGAGCGTTTTTCTACGGCTTACACCAAATGTCCTGATCACATAAATGACTTATTATGAGATCTGCACACGCATCATCCCTCTACGTTGTAAGCAAACTGGTGTCCCTTTACTTTGATATTGTGCAAATCGTCATTTATGCGAGTGGAAGTTCGATCAGGATACGCTTGGCGTAAGTTGTAGAAAACCGCTCATAATTTTTTGTAATGGCGTTCAGTTTATTGGAATAACGATCGATTCACTTCACATGACGTGAAAATGTCACCAGGAGCCTTTTGGGGTTCAGACTTATATTGCATGCATATGTGTACTTTTCCCCCTTAAAACCCTACTGGAAGCCTCGACGTGGCAAGGGGGCGGCAACGTGGACACGGCAACGCGACCACGGCGAATTCCAGTTCAGGTCGTCGACCTAAAGGGCTAGCTACCCAGGAAGACGCAACCATCAGCTATGACACGCACAAAAATGAGGGTCCGGAGCGGCACAGACGGAAGCACGAGCTCCACGTGCACTGTAGCAACCTACAACCTGAAGGGACCCGGAGAAGAAAATTGCCGCAGGATTTAGAGTGCACAGAACATGGACCGGCCGAAGAGACAAAACAACTGCCTACGGATCTGCTCGTACAACTGCAGGGTCGTCAACTCGGAGGCTGATCTTGCAACGCTCATGGAGGCCAGCAAGAGAATCCGCTTTGACGTGCTGGCCCTTCAAGAAACGAAAGCCAAAGCCTCAACTACTAGGAAGACGGATGACGGAGATCTCATCATCCTTGGTGCAAAAGTCGACAAGAAGTACATCGGAGGCGTCAGTTTCATCATTCACCGAAGTCTCGAGCCTAAAGTCGATTCAGAGGATGTCATCAGCCCACGTCTCGCAGTTCTACGCATCAAAGTCAACAAGTCGACCACTATGTCCATCATCAACGCCTATTCACCAACATCAGCAGCGTCAGACAAGGACAAGGACGACTTCTATGCAGAACTGGAGAACACCATCAAACGAGAGAGAGCCTACTACAAGATCATCTGCGGAGACTTCAACGCCACCATCGGAAAACAACCTCACGCCACATCAGCTAGAATCGGGCCGCACGCCACAGGAAACACCAACGACAACTGGACCGACTGATGGACCTCCTGAACGCCTGTAACCTGTTCCACGGCAACAGCATGTTCCAGAAGAAACCAAAATCGCCCTGGACATGGACCAGTCCAAATGGAATCTCCCGCATGGAACTAGACCACATCCTGACCAATCGACGCTTGAGCCTGCTGGACGTTGGACTGGTGGAGCCGTTCCAGATCGGAAGCGACCACAGACTGATCAGAGCCAAAGTTCGACTTCGCCAGAAGCAGAAAAGACAAGACACCCATCGATCAGCATTCATCAGATTCCCGGAGTACAACATCGCCCGTCTAGAAGAAGCGGCCGCTGCATTCGACTGGCAGGAACATCCGGACTTGACGGAGGACTACGAACATCTATGCGGCGGAATTCTCCATTGCGCCGCCGAAGCCACATCGAAGACCACGTCAGGAAAAGCACGTCGTCTGGACGAAGCCACCAGGGATTTATAAATAGACGAAGCAAAGTCCACACCGATCCGAACTCAACAACCCTGGACAAGGCGATTATCAACAAGGCCTGCCGCTTCCTAGTCAAGGAAGCTCTAAAGTAATTCCGCGACAACAAGCTGAAGACCACGGCTGAAGCCAGAGCCAGCCTGAAGAGATGCCGCATGGACTTGACTGAAACTAGACCGGTCATGAGAGTCATGAAGGACGCACAAGGGAAGCAGCAGACAACACTCAAAAAAAAACGAGAGCACCGTCGTGGACTACTACACGGAACTATACCGATCTTCCACGCCTGTGGCACGAATACCAACACCAACCAAAGAAGTAGTCCCGGACATCATACCATCAGAAGTCCGAAAGGCAGTCAGCCAACTGAAAAGAAAAACAGCCTCTGGACCGGATAACATCTCTGGCGATCTACTCAAGACCGGATCAGCCACCATCCTCCAGAAACTGACGGCCCGAGTCAACCGGTACTTGAAAGAAGAATCCCGGACCAGTGGAAGACTTCGAAAAAGGTTCTGCTTTTCAAGAAAGGCGACAAAGATGACATCAAGAACTATCGCCCCATCGCTCTGCTCTCCCAACCGTATAAACTGTGCATCCAAGATCATCCTGAACAGATTGGAGAAGGCGATGGACGAGTTTCAACCAGTGGAACAAGCGGGCTTCCGAAAAGGATTTTGCTGCATGGACCACATCCACACCGTCACACAAATCATCGAGAAGATGATGGCCAAGGCGTTCGACAGTGTGGAGCTGAACGCAGTATGGAACTCGCTCGCTCGGACAACAAGTACATCAACCTGTTGGAAGAATGCAATTTGGACACGTCCACCAAGATTCGACTGTTCCACAAGGATCTCATTGTTCCAATCTGCAAGGGAGTACGTCAAGGAGACACCATCTCTCTGAAGCTGTTCACGTCGGCATTGAACAACGCCATGCTGGAACTAGACTGGAACTACAAGGGAATCTCCATCGACGGCAAGAAAATCAACAATCTTCGCTTTGCCGACGACATCGCCCTGATCAGCCTTTAGAATTTAGCGTTTTAATATTAATATGGCGATCCAAAGCACTGCGATTTGTTATCCTGTTGGCTTTCGATACTCCTGGACACATATTAACGTCTTGTGAAACGAATTGATCGTTATTTGCACTGAAACATCATTTATAAAATTACGAGCGATTTTCTACGGCTTACACCAAATGTCCTGATCACATAAATGACTTATTTTGAGATCTGCACACGCATCATCCCTCTACGTTGTAAGCAAACTGGTGTCCCTTTACTTTGATATTGTGCAAACGTCATTTATGCGAGTGGAAGTTCGATCAGGATACGCTTGGCGTAAGTTGTAGAAAACCGCTCATAATTTTTTATAATGACGTTCAGTTTATTGGAATAACGATCGATTCACTTCACATGACGTGAAAATGTCACCAGGAGCCTTTTGGGGTTCAGACTTATATTGCATGCATATGTGTACTTTTCCCCCTTAAAACCCTACTGGAAGCCTCGACGTGGCAAGGGGGCGGCAACGTGGACACGGCAACGCGACCACGGCGAATTCCAGTTCAGGTCGTCGACCTAAAGGGCTAGCTACCCAGGAAGACGCAACCATCAGCTATGACACGCACAAAAATGAGGGTCCGGAGCTGCACAGACGGAAGCACGAGCTCCACGTGCACTGTAGCAACCTACAACCTGAAGGGACCCGGAGAAGAAAATTGCCGCAGGATTTAGAGTGCACAGAACATGGACCGGCCGAAGAGACAAAACAACTGCCTACGGATCTGCTCGTACAACTGCAGGGTCGTCAACTCGGAGGCTGATCTTGCAACGCTCATGGAGGCTAGAAAGAGAATCCGCTTTGACGTGCTGGCCCTTCAAGAAACGAAAGCCAAAGCCTCAACTACTAGGAAGACGGATGACGGAGATCTCATCATCCTTGGTGCAAAAGTCGACAAGAAGTACATCGGAGGCGTCAGTTTCATCATTCACCGAAGTCTCGAGCCTAAAGTCGATTCAGAGGATGTCATCAGCCCACGTCTCGCAGTTCTACGCATCAAAGTCAACAAGTCGACCACTATGTCCATCATCAACGCCTATTCACCAACATCAGCAGCGTCAGACAAGGACAAGGACGACTTCTATGCAGAACTGGAGAACACCATCAAACGAGAGAGAGCCTACTACAAGATCATCTGCGGAGACTTCAACGCCACCATCGGAAAACAACCTCACGCCACATCAGCTAGAATCGGGCCGCACGCCACAGGAAACACCAACGACAACTGGACCGACTGATGGACCTCCTGAACGCCTGTAACCTGTTCCACGGCAACAGCATGTTCCAGAAGAAACCAAAATCGCCCTGGACATGGACCAGTCCAAATGGAATCTCCCGCATGGAACTAGACCACATCCTGACCAATCGACGCTTGAGCCTGCTGGACGTTGGACTGGTGGAGCCGTTCCAGATCGGAAGCGACCACAGACTGATCAGAGCCAAAGTTCGACTTCGCCAGAAGCAGAAAAGACAAGACACCCATCGATCAGCATTCATCAGATTCCCGGAGTACAACATCGCCCGTCTAGAAGAAGCGGCCGCTGCATTCGACTGGCAGGAACATCCGGACTTGACGGAGGACTACGAACATCTATGCGGCGAAATTCTCCATTGCGCCGCCGAAGCCACATCGAAGACCACGTCAGGAAAAGCATGTCGTCTGGACGAAGCCACCAGGGACCTTCTAAATAGACGAAGCAAAGTCCACACGATCCGAACTCACAACCCTGGACAGGCGATTATCAACAAGGCTGCCGCTTCCAGTCAAGAAGCTCTAAAGAATTCCGCGACAACAAGCTGAAGACCACGGCTGAAGCCAGAGCCAGCCTGAAGAGATCCCGCATGGACTTGACTGAAACTAGACCGGTCATGACAGTTGACAGGACGCACAAGGAAGCAGCAGACAACACTCAAACAAACGAGAGCACCGTCGTGGACTACTACACGGCACTATACCGATCGAGAGCACTCGAACGACCAGTCAGGAAAAGCATGTCGTCTGGACAAGCCACCAGGGACCTTCTAAATAGACGAAGCAAAGTCCACACATCGAACTCAACAACCCTGGACAAGGCGATTATCAACAGGCCTGCCGGTTCCTAGTCAAGGAAGCTCTAAGAATTCCGCGACAACAAGCTGAAGACCACGGCTGAAGCAGAGCCAGCCTGAAGAGATGCCGCATGGACTTGACTGAAACTAGACCGGTCATGACAGTCATGAAGGACGCACAAGGGAAGCAGCAGACAACACTCCAAAAAAAACGAGAGCACCGTCGTGGACTACTACACGGAACTATACCGATCTTCCACGCCTGTGGCACGAATACCAACACCAACCAAAGAAGTAGTCCCGGACATCATACCATCAGAAGTCCGAAAGGCAGTCAGCCAACTGAAAAGAAAAACAGCCTCTGGACCGGATAACATCTCTGGCGATCTACTCAAGACCGGATCAGCCACCATCCTCCAGAAACTGACGGCCCGAGTCAACCGGTACTTGAAAGAAGAATCCCGGACCAGTGGAAGACTTCGAAAAAGGTTCTGCTTTTCAAGAAAGGCGACAAAGATGATATCAAGAACTATCGCCCCATCGCTCTGCTCTCCCAACCGTATAAACTGTGCATCCAAGATCATCCTGAACAGATTGGAGAAGGCGATGGACGAGTTTCAACCAGTGGAACAAGCGGGCTTCCGAAAAGGATTTTGCTGCATGGACCACATCCACACCGTCACACAAATCATCGAGAAGATGATGGCCAAGGCGTTCGACAGTGTGGAGCTGAACGCAGTATGGAACTCGCTCGCTCGGACAACAAGTACATCAACCTGTTGGAAGAATGCAATTTGGACACGTCCACCAAGATTCGACTGTTCCACAAGGATCTCATTGTTCCAATCTGCAAGGGAGTACGTCAAGGAGACACCATCTCTCTGAAGCTGTTCACGTCGGCATTGAACAACGCCATGCTGGAACTAGACTGGAACTACAAGGGAATCTCCATCGACGGCAAGAAAATCAACAATCTTCGCTTTGCCGACGACATCGCCCTGATCAGCCTTTAGAATTTAGCGTTTTAATATTAATATGGCTGATCCAAAGCACTGCGATTTGTTATCCTGTTGGCTTTCGATACTCCTGGACACATATTAACGTCTTGTGAAACGAATTGATCGTTATTTGCACTGAAACATCATTTATAAAATTACGAGCGATTTTTCTACGGCTTACACCAAATGTCCTGATCACATAAATGACTTATTTATGAGATCTGCACACGCATCATCCCTCTACGTTGTAAGCAAACTGGTGTCCCTTTACTTTGATATTGTGCAATCGTCATTTATGCGAGTGGAAGTTCGATCAGGATACGCTTGGCGTAAGTTGTAGAAAACCGCTCATAATTTTTAGTAATGGCGTTCAGTTTATTGGAATAACGATCGATTCACTTCACATGACGTGAAAATGTCACCAGGAGCCTTTTGGGGTTCAGACTTATATTGCATGCATATGTGTACTTTTCCCCCTTAAAACCCTACTGGAAGCCTCGACGTGGCAAGGGGGCGGCAACGTGGACACGGCAACGCGACCACGGCGAATTCCAGTTCAGGTCGTCGACCTAAAGGGCTAGCTACCCAGGAAGACGCAACCATCAGCTATGACACGCACAAAAATGAGGGTCCGGAGCTGCACAGACGGAAGCACGAGCTCCACGTGCACTGTAGCAACCTACAACCTGAAGGGACCCGGAGAAGAAAATTGCCGCAGGATTTAGAGTGCACAGAACATGGACCGGCCGAAGAGACAAAACAACTGCCTACGGATCTGCTCGTACAACTGCAGGGTCGTCAACTCGGAGGCTGATCTTGCAACGCTCATGGAGGCCAGCAAGAGAATCCGCTTTGACGTGCTGGCCCTTCAAGAAACGAAAGCCAAAGCCTCAACTACTAGGAAGACGGATGACGGAGATCTCATCATCCTTGGTGCAAAAGTCGACAAGAAGTACATCGGAGGCGTCAGTTTCATCATTCACCGAAGTCTCGAGCCTAAAGTCGATTCAGAGGATGTCATCAGCCCACGTCTCGCAGTTCTACGCATCAAAGTCAACAAGTCGACCACTATGTCCATCATCAACGCCTATTCACCAACATCAGCAGCGTCAGACGAGGACAAGGACGACTTCTATGCAGAACTGGAGAACACCATCAAACGAGAGAGAGCCTACTACAAGATCATCTGCGGAGACTTCAACGCCACCATCGGAAAACAACCTCACACCACATCAGCTAGAATCGGGCCGCACGCCACAGGAAACACCAACGACAACTGGACCGACTGATGGACCTCCTGAACGCCTGTAACCTGTTCCACGGCAACAGCATGTTCCAGAAGAAACCAAAATCGCCCTGGACATGGACCAGTCCAAATGGAATCTCCCGCATGGAACTAGACCACATCCTGACCAATCGACGCTTGAGCCTGCTGGACGTTGGACTGGTGGAGCCGTTCCAGATCGGAAGCGACCACAGACTGATCAGAGCCAAAGTTCGACTTCGCCAGAAGCAGAAAAGACAAGACACCCATCGATCAGCATTCATCAGATTCCCGGAGTACAACATCGCCCGTCTAGAAGAAGCGGCCGCTGCATTCGACTGGCAGGAACATCCGGACTTGACGGAGGACTACGAACATCTTCGCGGCGAAATTCTCCATTGCGCCGCTGAAGCCACATCGAAGACCACGTCAGGAAAAGCATGTCGTCTGGACGAAGCCACCAGGGACCTTCTAAATAGACGAAGCAAAGTCCACACGATCCGAACTCAACAACCCTGGACAAGGCGATTATCAACAAGGCCTGCCGCTTCCTAGTCAAGGAAGCTCTAAAGAAATTCCGCGACAACAAGCTGAAGACCACGGCTGAAGCCAGAGCCAGCCTGAAGAGATGCCGCATGGACTTGACTGAAACTAGACCGGTCATGACAGTCATGAAGGACGCACAAGGGAAGCAGCAGACAACACTCAAAAAAAAACGAGAGCACCGTCGTGGACTACTACACGGAACTATACCGATCTTCCACGCCTGTGGCACGAATACCAACACCAACCAAAGAAGTAGTCCCGGACATCATACCATCAGAAGTCCGAAAGGCAGTCAGCCAACTGAAAAGAAAAACAGCCTCTGGACCGGATAACATCTCTGGCGATCTACTCAAGACCGGATCAGCCACCATCCTCCAGAAACTGACGGCCCGAGTCAACCGGTACTTGAAAGAAGAATCCCGGACCAGTGGAAGACTTCGAAAAAGGTTCTGCTTTTCAAGAAAGGCGACAAAGATGACATCAAGAACTATCGCCCCATCGCTCTGCTCTCCCAACCGTATAAACTGTGCATCCAAGATCATCCTGAACAGATTGGAGAAGGCGATGGACGAGTTTCAACCAGTGGAACAAGCGGGCTTCCGAAAAGGATTTTGCTGCATGGACCACATCCACACCGTCACACAAATCATCGAGAAGATGATGGCCAAGGCGTTCGACAGTGTGGAGCTGAACGCAGTATGGAACTCATTCGCTCGGACAACAAGTACATCAACCTGTTGGAAGAATGCAATTTGGACACGTCCACCAAGATTCGACTGTTCCACAAGGATCTCATTGTTCCAATCTGCAAGGGAGTACGTCAAGGAGACACCATCTCTCTGAAGCTGTTCACGTCGGCATTGAACAACGCCATGCTGGAACTAGACTGGAACGACAAAGGAATCTCCATCGACGGCAAGAAAATCAACAATCTTCGCTTTGCCGACGACATCGCCCTGATCAGCCTTTAGAATTTAGCGTTTTAATATTAATATGGTGATCCAAAGCACGCGATTTGTTATCCTGTTGGCTTTCGATACTCCTGGACACATATTAACGTCTTGTGAAACGAATTGATCGTTATTTGCACTGAAACATCATTTATAAAATTACGAGCGTTTTTCTACGGCTTACACCAAATGTCCTGATCACATAAATGACTTATTTTGAGATCTGCACACGCATCATCCCTCTACGTTGTAAGCAAACTGGTGTCCCTTTACTTTGATATTGTGCAAACGTCATTTATGCGAGTGGAAGTTCGATCAGGATACGCTTGGCGTAAGTTGTAGAAAACCGCTCATAATTTTTAGTAATGGCGTTCAGTTTATTGGAATAACGATCGATTCACTTCACATGACGTGAAAATGTCACCAGGAGCCTTTTGGGGTTCAGACTTATATTGCATGCATATGTGTACTATTCCCCCTTAAAACCCTACTGGAAGCCTCGACGTGGCAAGGGGGCGGCAACGTGGACACCGGCAACGCGACCACGGCGAATTCCAGTTCAGGTCGTCGACCTAAAGGGCTAGCTACCCAGGAAGACGCAACCATCAGCTATGACACGCACAAAAATGAGGGTCCGGAGCTGCACAGACGGAAGCACGAGCTCCACGTGCACTGTAGCAACCTACAACCTGAAGGGACCCGGAGAAGAAAATTGCCGCAGGATTTAGAGTGCACAGAACATGGACCGGCCGAAGAGACAAAACAACTGCCTACGGATCTGCTCGTACAACTGCAGGGTCGTCAACTCGGAGGCTGATCTTGCAACGCTCATGGAGGCCTAGCAAGAGAATCCGCTTTGACGTGCTGGCCCTTCAAGAAACGAAAGCCAAAGCCTCAACTACTAGGAAGACGGATGACGGAGATCTCATCATCCTTGGTGCAAAAGTCGACAAGAAGTACATCGGAGGCGTCAGTTTCATCATTCACCGAAGTCTCGAGCATTAAGTCGATTCAGAGGATTTCATTAGCCCACGTCTCGCAGTTCTACGCATCAAAGTCAACAAGTCGACCACTATGTCCATCATCAACGCCTATTCTCCAACATCAGCAGCGTCAGACAAGGACAAGGACGACTTCTATGCAGAACTGGAGAACACCATCAAACGAGAGAGAGCCTACTACAAGATCATCTGCGGAGACTTCAACGCCACCATCGGAAAACAACCTCACGCCACATCAGCTAGAATCGGGCCGCACGCCACAGGAAACACCAACGACAACTGGACCGACTGATGGACCTCCTGAACGCCTGTAACCTGTTCCACGGCAACAGCATGTTCCAGAAGAAACCAAAATCGCCCTGGACATGGACCAGTCCAAATGGAATCTCCCGCATGGAACTAGACCACATCCTGACCAATCGACGCTTGAGCCTGCTGGACGTTGGACTGGTGGAGCCGTTCCAGATCGGAAGCGACCACAGACTGATCAGAGCCAAAGTTCGACTTCGCCAGAAGCAGAAAAGACAAGACACCCATCGATCAGCATTCATCAGATTCCCGGAGTACAACATCGCCCGTCTAGAAGAAGCGGCCGCTGCATTCGACTGGCAGGAACATCCGGACTTGACGGAGGACTACGAACATCTATGCGGCGAAATTCTCCATTGCGCCGCCGAAGCCACATCGAAGACCACGTCAGGAAAAGCATGTCGTCTGGACGAAGCCACCAGGGACCTTCTAAATAGACGAAGCAAAGTCCACACGATCCGAACTCAACAACCCTGGACAAGGCGATTATCAACAAGGCCTGCCGCTTCCTAGTCAAGGAAGCTCTAAAGAAATTCCGCGACAACAAGCTGAAGACCACGGCTGAAGCCAGAGCCAGCCTGAAGAGATGCCGCATGGACTTGACTGAAACTAGACCGGTCATGACAGTCATGAAGGACGCACAAGGGAAGCAGCAGACAACACTCAAAAAAAAACGAGAGCACCGTCGTGGACTACTACACGGAACTATACCGATCTTCCACGCCTGTGGCACGAATACCAACACCAACCAAAGAAGTAGTCCCGGACATCATACCATCAGAAGTCCGAAAGGCAGTCAGCCAACTGAAAAGAAAAACAGCCTCTGGACCGGATAACATCTCTGGCGATCTACTCAAGACCGGATCAGCCACCATCCTCCAGAAACTGACGGCCCGAGTCAACCGGTACTTGAAAGAAGAATCCCGGACCAGTGGAAGACTTCGAAAAAGGTTCTGCTTTTCAAGAAAGGCGACAAAGATGACATCAAGAACTATCGCCCCATCGCTCTGCTCTCCCAACCGTATAAACTGTGCATCCAAGATCATCCTGAACAGATTGGAGAAGGCGATGGACGAGTTTCAACCAGTGGAACAAGCGGGCTTCCGAAAAGGATTTTGCTGCATGGACCACATCCACACCGTCACACAAATCATCGAGAAGATGATGGCCAAGGCGTTCGACAGTGTGGAGCTGAACGCAGTATGGAACTCATTCGCTCTGACAACAAGTACATCAACCTGTTGGAAGAATGCAATTTGGACACGTCCACCAAGATTCGACTGTTCCACAAGGATCTCATTGTTCCAATCTGCAAGGGAGTACGTCAAGGAGACACCATCTCTCTGAAGCTGTTCACGTCGGCATTGAACAACGCCATGCTGGAACTAGACTGGAACGACAAAGGAATCTCCATCGACGGCAAGAAAATCAACAATCTTCGCTTTGCCGACGACATCGCCCTGATCAGCCTTTAGAATTTAGCGTTTTAATATTAATATGGTGATCCAAAGCACGCGATTTGTTATCCTGTTGGCTTTCGATACTCCTGGACACATATTAACGTCTTGTGAAACGAATTGATCGTTATTTGCACTGAAACATCATTTATAAAATTACGAGCGTTTTTCTACGGCTTACACCAAATGTCCTGATCACATAAATGACTTATTATGAGATCTGCACACGCATCATCCCTCTACGTTGTAAGCAAACTGGTGTCCCTTTACTTTGATATTGTGCAATCGTCATTTATGCGAGTGGAAGTTCGATCAGGATACGCTTGGCGTAAGTTGTAGAAAACCGCTCATAATTTTTTGTAATGGCGTTCAGTTTATTGGAATAACGATCGATTCACTTCACATGACGTGAAAATGTCACCAGGAGCCTTTTGGGGTTCAGACTTATATTGCATGCATATGTGTACTTTTCCCCCTTAAAACCCTACTGGAAGCCTCGACGTGGCAAGGGGGCGGCAACGTGGACACGGCAACGCGACCACGGCGAATTCCAGTTCAGGTCGTCGACCTAAAGGGCTAGCTACCCAGGAAGACGCAACCATCAGCTATGACACGCACAAAAATGAGGGTCCGGAGCGGCACAGACGGAAGCACGAGCTCCACGTGCACTGTAGCAACCTACAACCTGAAGGGACCCGGAGAAGAAAATTGCCGCAGGATTTAGAGTGCACAGAACATGGACCGGCCGAAGAGACAAAACAACTGCCTACGGATCTGCTCGTACAACTGCAGGGTCGTCAACTCGGAGGCTGATCTTGCAACGCTCATGGAGGCCAGCAAGAGAATCCGCTTTGACGTGCTGGCCCTTCAAGAAACGAAAGCCAAAGCCTCAACTACTAGGAAGACGGATGACGGAGATCTCATCATCCTTGGTGCAAAAGTCGACAAGAAGTACATCGGAGGCGTCAGTTTCATCATTCACCGAAGTCTCGAGCCTAAAGTCGATTCAGAGGATGTCATCAGCCCACGTCTCGCAGTTCTACGCATCAAAGTCAACAAGTCGACCACTATGTCCATCATCAACGCCTATTCTCCAACATCAGCAGCGTCAGACGAGGACAAGGACGACTTCTATGCAGAACTGGAGAACACCATCAAACGAGAGAGAGCCTACTACAAGATCATCTGCGGAGACTTCAACGCCACCATCGGAAAACAACCTCACGCCACATCAGCTAGAATCGGGCCGCACGCCACAGGAAACACCAACGACAACTGGACCGACTGATGGACCTCCTGAACGCCTGTAACCTGTTCCACGGCAACAGCATGTTCCAGAAGAAACCAAAATCGCCCTGGACATGGACCAGTCCAAATGGAATCTCCCGCATGGAACTAGACCACATCCTGACCAATCGACGCTTGAGCCTGCTGGACGTTGGACTGGTGGAGCCGTTCCAGATCGGAAGCGACCACAGACTGATCAGAGCCAAAGTTCGACTTCGCCAGAAGCAGAAAAGACAAGACACCCATCGATCAGCATTCATCAGATTCCCGGAGTACAACATCGCCCGTCTAGAAGAAGCGGCCGCTGCATTCGACTGGCAGGAACATCCGGACTTGACGGAGGACTACGAACATCTATGCGGCGAAATTCTCCATTGCGCCGCCGAAGCCACATCGAAGACCACGTCAGGAAAAGCATGTCGTCTGGACGAAGCCACCAGGGACCTTCTAAATAGACGAAGCAAAGTCCACACGATCCGAACTCAACAACCCTGGACAAGGCGATTATCAACAAGGCCTGCCGCTTCCTAGTCAAGGAAGCTCTAAAGAAATTCCGCGACAACAAGCTGAAGACCACGGCTGAAGCCAGAGCCAGCCTGAAGAGATGCCGCATGGACTTGACTGAAACTAGACCGGTCATGACAGTCATGAAGGACGCACAAGGGAAGCAGCAGACAACACTCAAAAAAAAACGAGAGCACCGTCGTGGACTACTACACGGAACTATACCGATCTTCCACGCCTGTGGCACGAATACCAACACCAACCAAAGAAGTAGTCCCGGACATCATACCATCAGAAGTCCGAAAGGCAGTCAGCCAACTGAAAAGAAAAACAGCCTCTGGACCGGATAACATCTCTGGCGATCTACTCAAGACCGGATCAGCCACCATCCTCCAGAAACTGACGGCCCGAGTCAACCGGTACTTGAAAGAAGAATCCCGGACCAGTGGAAGACTTCGAAAAAGGTTCTGCTTTTCAAGAAAGGCGACAAAGATGACATCAAGAACTATCGCCCCATCGCTCTGCTCTCCCAACCGTATAAACTGTGCATCCAAGATCATCCTGAACAGATTGGAGAAGGCGATGGACGAGTTTCAACCAGTGGAACAAGCGGGCTTCCGAAAAGGATTTTGCTGCATGGACCACATCCACACCGTCACACAAATCATCGAGAAGATGATGGCCAAGGCGTTCGACAGTGTGGAGCTGAACGCAGTATGGAACTCATTCGCTCTGACAACAAGTACATCAACCTGTTGGAAGAATTGCAATTTGGACACGTCCACCAAGATTCGACTGTTCCACAAGGATCTCATTGTTCCAATCTGCAAGGGAGTACGTCAAGGAGACACCATCTCTCTGAAGCTGTTCACGTCGGCATTGAACAACGCCATGCTGGAACTAGACTGGAACGACAAAGGAATCTCCATCGACGGCAAGAAAATCAACAATCTTCGCTTTGCCGACGACATCGCCCTGATCAGCCTTTAGAATTTAGCGTTTTAATATTAATATGGTGATCCAAAGCACGCGATTTGTTATCCTGTTGGCTTTCGATACTCCTGGACACATATTAACGTCTTGTGAAACGAATTGATCGTTATTTGCACTGAAACATCATTTATAAAATTACGAGCGTTTTTCTACGGCTTACACCAAATGTCCTGATCACATAAATGACTTATTTTGAGATCTGCACACGCATCATCCCTCTACGTTGTAAGCAAACTGGTGTCCCTTTACTTTGATATTGTGCAAACGTCATTTATGCGAGTGGAAGTTCGATCAGGATACGCTTGGCGTAAGTTGTAGAAAACCGCTCATAATTTTTTGTAATGGCGTTCAGTTTATTAGAATAACGATCGATTCACTTCACATGACGTGAAAATGTCACCAGGAGCCTTTTGGGGTTCAGACTTATATTGCATGCATATGTGTACTTTTCCCCCTTAAAACCCTACTGGAAGCCTCGACGTGGCAAGGGGGCGGCAACGTGGACACGGCAACGCGACCACGGCGAATTCCAGTTCAGGTCGTCGACCTAAAGGGCTAGCTACCCAGGAAGACGCAACCATCAGCTATGACACGCACAAAAATGAGGGTCCGGAGTGGCACAGACGGAAGCACGAGCTCCATGTGCACTGTAGCAACCTACAACCTGAAGGGACCCGGAGAAGAAAATTGCCGCAGGATTTAGAGTGCACAGAACATGGACCGGCCGAAGAGACAAAACAACTGCCTACGGATCTGCTCGTACAACTGCAGGGTCGTCAACTCGGAGGCTGATCTTGCAACGCTCATGGAGGCCAGCGAGAGAATCCGCTTTGACGTGCTGGCCCTTCAAGAAACGAAAGCCAAAGCCTCAACTACTAGGAAGACGGATGACGGAGATCTCATCATCCTTGGTGCAAAAGTCGACAAGAAGTACATCGGAGGCGTCAGTTTCATCATTCAACGAAGTCTCGAGCCTAAAGTCGATTCAGAGGATGTCATCAGCCCACGTCTCGCAGTTCTACGCATAAAAGTCAACAAGTCGACCACTATGTCCATCATCAACGCCTATTCTTCAACATCAGCAGCGTCAGACGAGGACAAGGACGACTTCTATGCAGAACTGGAGAACACCATCAAACGAGAGAGAGCCTACTACAAGATCCTCTGCGGAGACTTCAACGCCACCATTGGAAATCAACCTCACGCCACATCAGCTAGAATCGGGCCGCACGCCACAGGAGACACCAACGACAACGGTGACCGACTGATGGACCCCCTGAACGCCTGTAACCTGTTCCACGGCAACAGCATGTTCCAGAAGAAACCAAAATCGCCCTGGACATGGACCAGTCCAAATGGAATCTCCCACATGGAACTAGACCACATCCTGACCAATCGACGCTTGAGCCTGCTGGACGTTGGAGTGGTGGAGCCGTTCCAGATCGGAAGCGACCACAGTCTGATCAGAGCCAAAGTTCGACTTCGCCAGGAGCAGAAAAGACAAGACACCCATCGATCAGCATTCATCAGATTCCCGGAGTACAACATCGCCCGTCTAGAAGAAGCGGCCGCTGCATTCAACTGGCAGGAACATCCGGACTTGACGGAGGACTACGAACATCTATGCGGCGGAATTCTCCATTGCGCCGCCGAAGCCACATCGAAGACCACGTCAGGAAAAGCATGTCGTCTGGACGAAACCACCAGGGATCTTCTAAATAGACGAAGCAAAGTCCACACCGATCCGAACTCAACAACCCTGGACAAGGCGATTATCAACAAGGCCTGCCGCTTCCTAGTCAAGGAAGCTCTAAAGTAATTCCGCGACAACAAGCTGAAGACCACGGCTGAAGCCAGACCCAGCCTGAAGAGATGCCGCATGGACTTGGCTGAAACTAGACCGGTCATGACAGTCATGAAGGACGCACAAGGGAAGCAGCAGACAACACTCAAAAAAAACGAGAGCACCGTCGTGGACTACTACACGGAACTATACCGATCTTCCACGCCTGTGGCACGAATACCAACACCAACCAAAGAACTAGTCCCGGACATCATACCATCAGAAGTCCGAAAGGCAGTCAGCCAACTGAAAAGAAAAACAGCCCCTGTACCGGATAACATCTCTGGCGTCTACTCAAGACCGGATCAGCCACCATCCTCCAGAAACTGACGGCCCGATTCAACCGGTACTTGAAAGAAGAAAGAATCCCGGACCAGTGGAAGACTTCGAAAACGGTTCTGCTTTTCAAGAAAGGCGACAAAGATGACATCAAGAACTATCGCCCCATCGCTCTGCTCTCCCAACCGTATAATTGTGCATCCAAGATCATCCTGAACAGATTGGAGAAGGCGATGGACGAGTTTCAACCAGTGGAACAAGCGGGCTTCCGAAAAGGATTTTGCTGCATGGACCACATCCACACCGTCACACAAATCATCGAGAAGATGATGGTCAAGGCGTTCGACAGTGTGGAGCTGAACGTATGGAACTCATTCGCTCGGACAACAAGTACATCAACCTGTTGGAAGAATGCAATGTGGACACGTCCACCAAGATTCGACTGTTCCACAAGGATCTCATTGTTCCAATCTGCAAGGGAGTACGTCAAGGAGACACCATCTCTCTGAAGCTGTTCACGTGTGCATTGAACAACGCCATGCTGGAACTAGACTGGAACGACAAGGGAATCTCCATCGACGGCAATCGTCGCTTTGCCGACGACATCGCCCTGATCAGCAGTTCCCCGAAGAACTCCCAACAGATGGTGGATGAAGTAGACGCTGTTGGCAGATCAATCAGACTGACTATGAACCGAAACAAGACGGAAGTCATGAGAAATCAATGGGCAGACCGTACACTAATCACAGCACAAGGAACCATACTACCAGACGTCGAGCAATACGTCTACCTCGGACGTGTCATCACAATGGACAACAACCTCAAAGTAGAAATCAGTCGGAGAAAGCGAGCTGCATGGGTTGCCATGAAGAACATCAAGGAAGCCGTGCAACTCTTCAGTGACAAGAAGATCAGAGCGCAACTCTTCCACTCCACCGTTCTTCCTGCACTCTGCTACGGAGCTGAAACTTGGGCTGACAACAAAACCTCAACCAAGCTCATCACCACGATGCAGAGAGCGCTGGAAAGATCGCTTCTAGGGACAAACCGTCGCGAACAACACGAACGAGGGCTGAGAAGTGATGATCTTCGGCAACAATCAGGCATACGAGACGTGGCAGAACATATTCAAACAGTGAAACACCGATGTGCAGGTCACGTCGTTAGAAATACTGATGATCGATGGTCTTACCGCACAACTTTCTGGTACCCAAGGGACGTCAAAAGAACACTAGGTCGCCCCGCAACACGCCGGAGCGATTCGAAGAAGGCTCTAAACCCACCTGCTGGCCACTGTACTCAAGTAGCTCAACATCGAAAGAAGTGGAAGGAAGCGTGTGCCCGTCGCCGTACCCCGGCCGACTAGCGGGCATCCAAGTATCCAAGTATGTGTACTTTTAGCACTCTTGATGGCAGCCATTCACATCCATTTTATGAAGCACAGAGGGCTGCGGATTTACCTAGAAATTGTCTTTATCGTTCTACTATGTCTTAAAATGTCACCTTCATCTCAGATGGTCTGGGGGTGAGTAAATAAACAGTGAATTATATGTCTTAGGATGAACTATCCCTTTATTGTGACACTGCGCAAATCTAACCTGGCAGTTTCTCAGTGATTTTGTCTAGTTTATTGTAGTGAGTTTACTCTGATTCGTGGTGAGGAGCCGGGTGGTGGAGGGATGCCTGCTGTAGAGAGAATGCAGGTAAGATAGTTTTGTCTATTTGTAGTCGTTCTCACTTTAGATTGCTGATAGCGAACCAACCGGATGGATTTTCTGCTCGTGCTCGTGCTCATCCCGAAATTTGTTAATTTAAGATCATTCACGGAAGCACGTCACCATCATGCGAAGTGATCCTCCTTCCGTTCTCGTTACTGTCCTCCGTCCATTCATGTCTGTGTTACCACTTGGTTGTTATTTGGCGTGAGATTCATTTAGTTGGGCAGATTGAGAGCGTAAGAGAGTGGGCGAGAGAGCAGAGAGTATTGGTTATTTTTCCAATATAACAAATATAAAAGATGGAGTCAGATATGTATTCGTTGGATCCCTTCAGATGAACTCTGAATATCCCACTTTGCTTGCCCGGGCAAATAAAGTTTAAACTCTTGGCACCTGGAACCCTTGTCTCTGAGATTTCTTTCTGCGATGGAAGGCCGATTCGCCACGACATATTTGGTGACCCCGAGACGTGATCCAGGTTAGAGGGCTGGAGGCTGATGACTGTGACGGGTGAACCAGACAAGCTGATCGCACAAAAAAGGGCCCTAAAAACAGGTGAGCATATTTGCTTTATAGTATAAGTTTTGTGCGGTCAGCTAAAGGTAAACTCTGAATGTCGTTTGTCCTCTAAAAGCCTCTCCTAAATTGAACAAAATTTAATGTTAGAAATTGCACTAGTTTGCCAAGTCTTAAGGGTATCCAGATCTCAAGAAATGTGTTTGCGTGATTGTGTGTATGAAAGAGGTTAGTGTGCATGAGAGTTTGTATATAAGTTCCTGTCAGTGGGACAGAAGATGTCAAGAGGACATAAATCTTGTCGTAGGGGGCAAGTCACACTGAAAGTGCAGTGTGTCGCGTAGGTACGCGGAAAAAATTGTATATAAGTTCCTGTCAGTGGGACAGACGGTGTCAAGAGGACACAAATCTTGTCGTAGGGGGCAAGTCACACTGAAAGTGCAGTGTGTCGCGTAGGTACGCGAAAAAAATTGTATATAAGTTCCTGTCAGTGGGACAGACGGTGTCAAGAGGACACAAATCTTGTCGTAGGGGGCAAGTCACACTGAAAGTGCAGTGTGTCGCGTAGGTACGCGAAAAAAATTGTATATAAGTTCCTGTCAGTGGGACAGACGGTGTCAAGAGGACACAAATCTTGTCGTAGGGGGCAAGCCACACTGAAAGTGCAGTGTGTCGCGTAGGTACGCGAAAAAAATTGTATATAAGTTCCTGTCAGTGGGACAGACGGTGTCAAGAGGACACAAATCTTGTCGTAGGGGGCAAGTCACACTGAAAGTGCAGTGTGTCGCGTAGGTACACGAAGAAATTGTATATAAGTTCCTGTCAGTGGGACAGACGGTGTCAAGAAGACACAAATCTTGTGTGTGTGTGTGTGTGTGTGTGTGTGTGTGTGTGTGTGTGTGTGTGAAACAGAGGGTGTGAGTGTATGTGCAAGAGTGGGAGGCAAAAAGGCCCCGTAAGTGTGTGTATGACAAAGTGATTGAGAGAGAGAAAGAGAGAGAGAGATGGAGCAAATAAAAATAGCTGTATAATGTTTGTCCAGTAAAATATATGAGAAGAAGGAGTGTTAGGTTTTTTGATGTTTAAAGAGGCATGCGTTTCGAGACTAGGTGCAAGGTTTTTGCTGTGTGTCTGTGCCAAAGTTTCATGTGGTAATAAAATTATTTGAAAAAAAAATAGGAGAAGCAAAATAAGGTGTGTATTAGGGTTTAATAGAAAAATTATTTGAGCATATGAGAGAAGCAAGAGTGTGTGTAGAAGATAAAGAGGTAATTTATGGAGTCAGATAAAGATTTGAAGGACATAGAGTATGTGTGAGTTTGGCTCACTGTGAGCGCATTAGACTTGACGGCAGCCGAAAAATAGAGCTCCTTTGATTAAAGAACGAAGAGCATTGTCAAAAAAAAAATAGGAGATAGATTTTGTTGATTACAAATATGTTTCAAAAATTGTGAGCTACTTTTATGGTATAAAGTCGATAAAATATGCCCAGGAAAAATCTAAATCTCAGACCATAAGGCGTAAATGTGTGTGTGCTGGAATCTGTGAGAAGTGATTTATTAGACAGCAGAAGGGCCTCTGGAGTGTGTGTGTATTCTGTCTGCTGTGAGCGTATGAGACCAGAGTGCTGCTGTGAAGAACTGTTTTACATTGAGTGAAAAGCGGTTTTACATTGATTAAAAAGTGAAAAGCATTGCTGGATTGTGAATTGTGAATTATTTTCATGTTCTAGGGATGTTTTAAAGTCATATGGCTGGAATTGAACTGCTAGATGAGGAAAGCTTACAATCATATTTTGAGAGAGTAAGAGTAGCCAGAACATTGACTGAGACTAAAGAAATTAGTGATCATTTCTGGAGAGAATCATTTTATAGGGACTTAGTAGGCATTAAGAAGTCACTGACAGAAGAAAAGAAAAATTATTTCTTGGACGAATTAGTAGAAGTTCAGAATTTGGAACGATTTGAGCAGGAGTGGCCATATGTGAATTGGAGAGATATAGTAGGCAGGTGTCGTAAAGTAGAGATATTGAGAAACTACTTAGAAGGAGTTTGCTTCCATAGAATTAATAGATTTGGCAATCTAGGCACCGCGTTACAGCGTGTCTCATTGGTAATAAAAATCCCAATCCGAAACCTGGTAGAACCCTATTTACTGCAAGGAGTAAGACAAGGTTATCCACGAGGTGGAGGGAGAAACTACAGATTAATCAGTCACCCAGAAATAAAGGTTTATGCAGAAACAAGATACGTAAATTGGGAAAGTAAGATATTGTGTACAACCAACAAGCAGAAAGAAATAGAGCCGCTGCAGTTTCAGGCCGTTACACTGAAGAAGCTGATCATGGAGATATCACCAGAAAACCTAGGGCCATAGGTCGCAATAAAACAAAGAGGCGCCCCACTTTAACAGAATAAGTGAGGATAATAAAGTAAGAATGGCCTCGAATCCCGTAGAGATACTAGGAACGAGATATCCTGTGAGCAGAGAACTGACTGGAGACATTTTGAAGAAATGAGCAAAGAGAACAAAAAAATTAAGAACTGCATGGCCAGAAAGTAGAACGTTTGATATGACAGTGTGTGAAGAAATGGAAGGGTTGATAAGAAATCATAAACCCAGTGACAAAAGCATGAAAAGAGAAGTTAAGGGAAAAGTAAACAAGATGTATTCAATTTGTTGAAGAAGTAAGGAATACATTTTCTATAAAACATGAAGAAAACAAGAGAGCTCCTGAAAGAGGATGAGGAAAAAGTCCGTGAAAAATTTAGGAAGGTTATGAGTCCACCCCCATATGAATCATCCAGGAGCCAGCTGTCATTGATTGTGGAAGATGATGAACTGAATAATCAAATGCCTTTGCTCAAAGAAGAATTTAAGTGTACAGGAGAGCTTGACCTCCAAGGGGAAAAAAGAGAGGAGTCGAGAGATGATGAACTTCTAAGAGTCACATTCGCTGAGAGTAGGCAGGAGTACTCTTGCATCACTACAGAGTACCACAAGAGAGGGAAAGCAGAGTGGAATGCTACACCCGTCTATAAATCAATTTATGCTGGGGTATCTGCAGAGCTAGAGGCGGCTAGAAGACAGATATATGAACAAACAGCTCGAGAGCCGGACAAAACATCCACAGCACTGAGAAGAAAAAACCTAAGATACAGCAAGGTGCCAGATGTCATGTCGGAGGCGGGGTCCATGGAAGATGACGCAACCCTGCCCAGTCTGGAGAATAGACATATCTCAAGTTACATTGATGAAACGTCATGACCGCATAGAAGAAAATATATAGCAGATAACACCAGCACAGGGACATGTCTGGTGACCGAACAACAGGAAGAAGCAAGAATATTTAAAGATTGCCCAAGGAGAGAATACAAATGGATGTCTGGAAAGATTTGTTTAGAAGACATAGATGAGGAACATCCACAGCCAGCGTGGCTCAGAGAAGGGGGGGAGACTGAGAAGATCAGCATCAGCAACCTTCTCTACAGCAACCGATTCAAAGAGATCTTGGATAGTGACCTGCAAGTCTCACAATGTCAAATCGAGATAAAAAATCAACAACCACATTATGTGCCTTGGGCCACACTGGACTTGGATGGATTGATCGCTCGACTACCTGATCTAAATGAGGGAGCTGGAAGATGGATACGGGTCCTGAAAGAAGAGACGATTGGGATACTACTAGCTTAGGGAAACATTAAAGCTTTGCTAGCTAAATGCCTGGGTGCATCTAAAATAAATGAATTGCTGAAGGACTTTAGATTGAATCGAGCAATTGACTCCCCAGAATAAGATGCAGAGCTCTTTGACAAACAAAGATAGGACATGTGGCGAGCCCTAAGAAGAGAATATCAAACCAGAATTGATCAAAAAGAACTGAAGGGGGATCAGATGATAGATAAAGAGAATCAAGCCACCTATGTGCAACGACAATTAAACAAGAGCTGGAGAAAAACCCTGAAGAAGACCCGGTTATGGCAGCACTCTTCAGAGATGCCATTGTTGACACCCTGCCACCGCCAGTAAAAGCAAAACTGGAAGACGTTGCAGGACTGAACTCTAAACCACATAAAGAATTTTTAGAATATATTGTACACTGTGTTTTACAACACAGGAAGAGCAAGATGAAGCTGAACTTAAGAAAAAGAGAGTTACAGAGGGCTCCAGCACTAGCCAAACTAAATTATTCGAAACCTTTTCATTTATATGTGGCCAACAGGAAAGAAGGTTCACAATTATTATCATAATTACTCAAATATTGCTTAAGATATATTGAGGTATATCAATATACCTATAATGAGGTATGGGCTTCACTTGTGATAATGAGCTTTGAATTAGGTGATCTAGGTGTATGATCTTTGAATTATAATTAATATATATTAGGATATAATTAGATATTTAAAGAGTTCCTGAAATAATAATGGGTTCGATTTGAACACAAAAACAGGCAAGTGAATTCAGGAAGAGAAAGTTTTATTTTTTCAAATAATTTCTAAAGCCAATATTTAGTGATCATTATGGTCTAAATAATAATCAAACACCTGTTATGTTAACGTATTTGAGAGGTGCACCTTATAAATCTCTCTTTAATGAACCATCATATGTAAACCAAAAAAAATTAAAAAGTTGACACTGTATTAAACAGGGAGACTAATGCCATTATGTTATTTAAGAGACTCTTATGAAGGACATTTTTTGGAACAGTTGCCTGACCAATTGCTCATGAGTCAGCTTTACTAACAACCCGCTTAACTACTGTCAAGTGGACAACACCAAACTGACACATGCTGTGGGGAACTGACCGAGTATGAAAGACAGTAACCCATTGCAATTGATGATGAATCTCATACAGTAAAGGGACACATTTCACAGTGAGTCAATTTGATCTAATTCATTATGTGATAAAGGCTTTGTTAAATATTGGGACGTCATGGTTCACGTCAAGATTTTTTATCAAATTTCGAATAGAAAATATTTTTCTGACCTGATCTCTACGCTTTCATAGACCTAGTATTTTATTTGTAACAATACATTAAGTAATTAATCTAAAGTTCCAGTTTTTTAGAGAGCTGTCAGCTGAGCTCTGTGAGAAATTTATTACATTTTTGTTGATAAAGTGAGTGCTATCTGTTATTCTTTTGCCTCACAGCTCCAAGACCTGCTGTCTTTGAATTTACTGTCTAGTCAAGCAAACGTGTCCAACTGTTGATTAAATCATCTTTGGGCAGCTTTGAGTCTGATTTGTTGAGAGTGTTTAATTTAGTCCTGCACAATAGACTGGGTCATTAAAGTTTAGCACCGTTTGACTTCTTTAAACAATAAATATTATTTATTTTGAATAGTTTTGTACACTGTGTCGATAACAGTGACAGTAATGAAGAAAACTGTCTATTGTTGTCGAAAGCAAGATCAGTTTTCTTAGAAATAAAAAAAGCCACTCAGTATTACTGTACGTTTAAAGGCATCTAGAGTTTGGATAAATTCCATATGTGCACATTTATGGCTTAGATAAAGCTTACTATAATCATTACAAATGCACAAAAACAAAAGAAATTGAGAAAATATTTAAATGAATTACTTTAGTTTGTTTTAAATTGACATCATGTTCCTGATATACGTTTCATATTGCCCTAAACAGCAGAACTAATCACTAACGGTTAGACAGAAACAATATTTTTAGATCAATTTGGAAAAATGCATATAAAATATGTGTAAAATAAATGAATATGAAACAATCGGTTTCTAACAAACTGACTATAATTAGTTTTCCTTATAGATGTAAACAACTAACGTTAAAGTGAAAAGACAAAACCAATCATATTGCTGTCAAATTGCAGAAAATGAAACTTAACCATTTGTGTACCATATGAGATTGTAAAAGATTTTTAATTTCAATTAAATGATTTCTGGATAAATAAATGTTGAATAAAATGAGTAATAAGTAAATCTAATGAGGCACAGATGGGCATGTTCCCAGAAAATTGTGTAACGATTTGGCATCTTAATAGAGAAATGTTTGCTGAAAAAGGAACAGCAAGATATTTGAATAACAGGTTTGCCTCAGCCACAATAACTGACAATTTAAAAATCATAGGTATGGAAAATTGTGAGAATCAAACACTAGCATACCATTAATCTTACCATATGAAAGCAGGGTGTGCCCACAGCAGATTATTTTTGGGTATGTGAGGATAAGAATTTAAGACCAACACTGATTGGCACCAACAAGTAAAATGGCCTAGCAAAATAAAAAAGCACTGAATTGGCTTTTAGCAACAAAAAGGAGTGTAATGTTTGGAGAGGACTGTTGTACAAACATTGCAAACAAAACTGCCCCTGATGGGTCGTTAACAAAAGCAATGGAAAAATGTATAAACTTAAGAGATGACATGACAGCTAGTGCTGGCTCAGACAAAGAAATTGGAAAATGGCTAGAATCGATCTTTGGATCATGAACTTTGTAGCTGAATAAGATAGGAGTTTTTGTAGCAATAGGATTTACTATATTTTCTGTAGTATTTTGATGTCTTTTACCAGTTATAAGAGCTATTGGGCTGAAAGCTGCAGATAAACAGAAGATGTTGAGAACGGAATTAAGTGCGTATTACAACACTGAAGAAAATATGCTGAATATGTTAGCTGTTATGTCCCATGAATTTCTAATTGTTTTTTGGACAGCAAGGGAGAAGAGCTTAGAATTGTATAATCATGCGTGGGAATAGTTTTAGATATTACCTTAGACATTGTTAGGCAGGTAGTTAGATTGATTTTTGTTTTACTTTTTATTATTTTGACATCAACACGTTTCAATGTTTGATGTTTCAGTTAATCATTAGTGCTCTATAATCAAACACTATTATGCGAGTGCACTTGGTGCACAAGTGTGAATTTTATTTTGTTTTGTTTATTGTTTTTGCATCTAAAAAATATAACATGTCATTTTCATTTATTATTTTATTGATATAACCAAAACTGTTATGTAAGTGCATCTGGTGCACATATGTCTATTTGTCATTGTATCTTCCTGAATTATGAGAAGCTGCCCACCAAGTGAGCTAAAGAACCTGATCTAAATAGCAGCAAGTGGTGGTGCCAACGGTACAGGACCAGTGAGTGTTAAATCTGAAGACAGCATCGTCCAGACGGTTTTCATCTGGACCAGTTCGAGTGTGGGTCCCAGGGCATGCATAAGGCGATGCAACGCGATGGACCAAAGCATCTTGACAAGTCTACAGGACCACATCGAATGTCGATCCCGACAACAGAAAATAACTACTATCTTAGAGAGAACCAGATTTACTGACACGACTAGCAAACACCTGGTGATATATCCCTGAATTGAACTGCAACAAATGAGACTGTGAAGCTTGATGCAACAATTGACGAGAGAAAGAACTTTGACAAACTGAGTGACACTACACTTCTGTTATGAGCAAAGGATCAACAATTAGCAGCAAACGATAGATCTACGATGGATTGAGCGCTACCTTAAACACATTGATGGACCACCCTGGTCCTCAAAAACATCATGCAATGAACATGTGTTAGAGACTGACAAACCGACGGCAAGAATCTACAGGAACTAGTATGTTTGTGCCATGTTTCCCAAAAATACCACTTGAGGGGACTGGTCGGCTAATCAGATCTGTGACGAAGAAATTGAAATGACTCTCGGAGAATCTGATATGTTACGCAAAGTCTACAAGACGTCATCACTTGGGAAGAACCCTGAGACAAAAGTGTTAACATATCTATGAGGAGACAACAACCAACTGCACTACCAGAGAGGCGTGTCTGAAATACCTGAGAAAAGTGTAGGTTAAAGATCATTGTCAACTTAACATGGACCAATGGTTCGAAGACCTGACTAAATCAGTGAGTTCAAACCAGTATCTGGTTACAACCAAGAAGAACAGGAGCGATGAGCAACAAATTGCTCTAAATGTTCCGGAAGAAAGAGGCGCTGGAATCATAGAAGACAACTACTGGCTGTGTGGGTACTGAGTGTACTTATACAGAGGAACTGGACAGGACTGTGTTCTTTGGTACATCAATGAGCGATCATCATACCACATGACATGATGACACGACAACAGAGGACACGAAGAGGACTGTTTGAATTCCTTTCTGATAGCTCTGTTCCAAAGAATCATCACATCTGGACTGTGGCGGAGAAAGTTTAGCTGTTTTTAGTCCAATGTTAGGAGTCAGCTCTTTAATGAATGAAGTTGAGATCACCAGATGTGAGTTTACGTCATTCATGAACGGATTTTTTTTTGAAAGCCATCAAGGAGGAGCTACATTGACTACGACGGACAGTTTTGCAAAATCGCCTGGTCTTGGACCAGTTTACCGCTGTGAAAGGAGGACTTTGTGCAGTAATTGGAGAAACCTGTGGCACCTACATTACAGAGAAGCATGAACATCTCATCGGCAAGGAAGGAAGATCATCTCTTTAATGATTGAGACTTTCACAAAATCTGAGGTTGACTCAGAAGAATTTAATTGGGACTGGATGACAAGTGTGTTTACTAACATGAAAAATTTGATGTTGATTGTGGCTTGCTTTCTTGCATGCATTATATCAACGTTATGCATTAAGTCATTTCAACAAACAGCTGCATCCACTGTTCCCAGTCAGATGATTGTTTATGTTGTATCACAACATAGCATGAATAATGATCACACATATGCCAATATTGACAAAAAACTATCAAGAAACTGATGCATATTACAGGGTTAAAAACAGAAATAATCATGTTACGAAATATTTACAGAAGGGTGGAAGGAATTTTTTTATTTTTTTTTTATTGCTTGCTCGTAACCGAAGTATTTGAACCTACGTTTCATGTCAACTTACGTAGTACGTTATCTTAAGTATTTTATCATTAACTGAATGCACACGCAAATTATTAATCAATTTGAGCACTATTGAATTTTTTGATATTTTAAACTTACAATTTATATTAGTCTATAATTTCCTTTTTACAGATAACATTTTGTTGGAGTGTGAGGCTTGTCAGGCTCAAAGGGGGGATTATATGGTGGTTTTTCTATTATAGTGTTGAGTTTTCTTATATAAAATAATACATTTAGTTAGTTATAGGTTTCATGTATTCTTATGAAACAATATTGGGCCTCATGTATAAGTATGAGCTCATGAACACCTGCATGAACAACAAGCATCTTATCTTAGCTACACGGACACCACACATCATTTTTAATAAGGAAGTTTGGGTTGTTGCATAGAGTCAAGGACGCTGGTATCTCTAAACAGTGAGCTCATTTTAACAAAGTTAATGTTATGAGTCTGAGAACTTGAACATCTGCACACACACCCAAATATCTTTTAGAACTAAGACGTACACCCCACACACTTTTGTAGGGAAGTCTAATTAAATCACATACAACCAAGGACACTGGGTAGCTCATTATCGCTAAACCATGAGCTCATCTTGGATAGAAACACGGTTAAATCATGTATCGTCCGAAACCCCCAGGAAAGTGTCAAGATAAAGAGGCACCTGTTTTTGAGGGGCGCACGCAACCATTAAATCTTAATATGGTAGGCCGGAACTATGAGCGCAGAGGGACGGGCTAATGAAAAAGTGATGTCATATAAAACCTGATTGGAAGAAGACGATGTCATGCACACATGATTGGTTTAAACTGTGATAACAACTTGAAAACAATGTATAAAAGATGGAGTCAGATATGTATTCGTTGGATCCCTTCAGATGAACTCTGAATATCCCACTTTGCTTGCCCGGGCAAATAAAGTTTAAACTCTTGGCACCTGGAACCCTTGTCTCTGAGATTTCTTTCTGCGATGGAAGGCCGATTCGCCACGACACCTCTTGAAGAAGCCCCAGCGTCTGGCTGGTCGTCTCTTGCCTTTGGGCCAGCTGCTCCGAAAAGAATTGTCCCACTACTATCTCGGCCAGCTGTCGAACCACGTCCTCCATGATAATGTCACTGAGGAAGAGAGAGAGCAGATAGGGTTTCTAAGGAATGTAGCCTGGTTATATATTGCCTCTGTACGTATCGTAGCCTCGTAGCTAAACCCGTATTCTCCACCAACTGGGAGAGATGAAGCAGCGACACGTACACAAAAGAACAATATATCACAACTAGAAACACCTTTTTCTTTTGTTCAGGTAATCTATAGGGCCACCGCACTACTTCATAGTTGAGATCGCTTATTCGCAGTGTGACCTCAAAGGGCCCTTGCCACTTTGCGAGCAACTTAGAGCTAGAGGTGGGGATGAATACAAGCACTGTATCTCCCCGTGCAAATTTGCGCAACCTGGTACTCCTGTTATACTTTCGGCTCTGCCTGTCATGGGCCTGATTCAAATTCTCCATCGAGAGCCGCCCTTGTGTATCCAGTTTTCCTCTCAGGACATACTGAATTTGGTTCTTGCTACCTGAGGGTCCGTCCTCCCAAGCTTCCCTTAGGACGTCCAACAACCCACGGGGCTGACGTCCATAGAGTAACTCGAAGGGGGAAAACCCCGTGGGGGCTTGGGGGACCTCTCGTACCGCGATTAACAGTGATTTCAGCCACCGATCCCAATTTTTGGTGTCTTCATGTACAAACTTACGGATCGTTGCCTTCAAGGTGCGATTAAAGTGTTTGACCAGCCCATCTTTCTGTATGTGGCAGACGCTGGTACGAACTGCTTTAATGCCCAATAACACGTATAGTTTGCAGAGGGTCCGTGACATGAACGCCGTGCCTTGATCCGTGAGAACCTCCTTCGGGATTCCCACAGGGGAGATGATTCGAAACAGTGCGTCCGCAACACTCTTAGCGGAAATGCTGCGGAGAGCCACTGCTTCTGGGTATCGTGTTGCATAGTCTACTACCACCAATGCGAAGCGATGAACTCGTGCCGACCGCTCTAATGGCCCGATCAGATCCATACCAATTCTCTTGAAGGGGACCCGGACCAATGGAAGAGGGCACAATGGTGCTTTTGGAGTGGCCGGTGGGTTTACCAACTGACATTCAGGACAAGACGCGCACCATCTGCGGGCCATTAGGCGGTTTAACGTTACCGTTTGCCCTAGGTGACCAGCCATTGGATTACAGTTAGCCATCTGGAAAAGCATTTCCAGACGGGTCCTTGGGACGACAAACTGGGTTGTATCCTTCTTCGTCTCGGGTCACACGATTCAACCTGTCTTTTAAAATGGCAAAATACGGATAGACTAGCGATTGTGCTGGGTGGAGACGCTGTCCGTCTATGGTACGAACCTGGTCAAACGCATTTTTGAGTGAATCATCTTGAGACTGCTCCAGGGCAAAGTAAAATTGCATCGAGAGAGATGTTGCCTCTCTAAGGCAGTCCGTTCCAGCGGCAGGCAGTAGGCCGACGGACTGGTGAGGAGAGGCTTGAGGCAGAGGAGTGCCCGCAGTCGGCTGAAATGGCTGGGTCTCATATTGAACGGTCGTTCTCCAGAGGTCCACATGACTGTGACCTGGGAAGGGGTACAGGTCGGGGAGAGAGTGAGACAGACACAGAGAAGGGAGAGATGGTTGAGGTGAGCTGACCCCGGGGCACACAACCGTCTAGTCCACAGACAACTCGATGGCCTCCGTCAGCAACGGCGACCAGTGGCACTGGACCCACTGGGCGGTCTTTGGCGCAAGCCGCGCCACATACTTTTGGAAGTCGCTTCTGTCTGCCATCAGCCACTTGCGGCAGGTGTCCCGGAGCTGCTGAGCCAGGGCGAAGGGTTTGCCTGTTTCCCCCAGCTCCAAGGACCGGAACCGCTGCCGCTGCTGTTTGGGGCTCAGGCCGACCCGCTGGAGGATGG
Source organism: Triplophysa tibetana (assembly GCA_008369825.1). Classification (NCBI taxonomy): domain Eukaryota; kingdom Metazoa; phylum Chordata; class Actinopteri; order Cypriniformes; family Nemacheilidae; genus Triplophysa; species Triplophysa tibetana. Next base: position 7,931,242 of record CM017894.1, read on the forward strand.
CTTTCTTGAGGTCTGCGTAGATAGGAAGATTCGAGACTGGCAACTCGAAATCTCCGCAGACCTGTCAAAAAGCGCTCTAAACGCCTCCGGGTCGTCCTGAGGACGCATCTTGTGCAGCGTCACACCTACCACTGGGGAACCGGCCGCTGGTTCCCTGTTGGCAGCCTCCTGGCCCAGCCAGCTCGGGAACGACTTGAGGTCTTCCTGCTGAGCCTGTACAAGGGCTTGAAATGCCATTTTTGGTCTTCCCGATCCTTCCCGGGTTTCAAGAAACAGGTTCATAGAGTCTGAAAGAAAGGAGGCGGGGTCGGCGTGGACTAGGAGACAAGAATTCCATTTTATTCTGGTTATCTCTCAATAAGACGTTGCTACACTGCGCTCTTATGTAAACAAAACAATTAAAAGCTCTCTTCGGCTTTTCCTGCACACGGTCCTTACGAATCACTCTTGCTCCCAGTCTGTCTCTCTCAATCTCTCCTTCGAATCTGCGAGCCTTTAAACTGTCTCCTCACCAATCACTGTAATGAGATGCAGGTGATCTTAATCTGCAATCAACCTACTTTCTTACCGTCTTTCCCATGTCTCTCCTCCCCGGTGCAGACGACACTAAACCACGCCCCCCTTGCCACAATAATATATAAATGAATATAAACAACAACAGAATTGTTGGGCATTAAGTTGTGTTAAAATACAACAAGTTCCTAGACGCCAGTACAGCGTGATGATGTCGTGAACATACTTATTACCACCCAACTCCACCTTGCACCATAGTGACAGTTTATAATAGAAACTTGGATGGATTTTTTACGATCCTGTCGGCCAAAATGACGGACAATAAAAAAGTCGAGCGCAACCTCTGGTTTGTATGTTGGAAATTGCGTGTGCTGCAGTCAGAAAGAGAGAGGTGAGTAGCCGTCAGTTAAACAATTGATGTAGCAGCGGATGATGAGAGAAGATGAAAAGAATGATTGACAACTTCTTTGTGAATAATGTGAATTTAAGTCCTGATCCGTCCAAAATTCATAAGCAATGCTCTGACACAGAGCCCTCAACCCAGTTTATGTAAAGCTCTGGTCCATTTATCTGGAGGCCTTTAAAGGTTAAATTTCAGTTCAGTGAAGCACTTTAAGCACCAACACTTTTTCAGTAAGTTACCTTTCTTTTAGATTTATGCTTCAAATAAAGAACCTCATGTTGACCAGATTGTTAGTTAATCATTAACAAGTCAATTTTGTCTAAAAGGACATAAAAAAAGTTAATTGGTAGAACCAGATGAATGCGTTAAATGCGATGCGGTTGAAAATTTGGTTGCACATAACTTTTGTGCTGAAAAAAGAAAAAAATGTAGTCTCGAGCCCTGAAATGTCAGTTTAATATATTATATTTCTCTAAAATAACTCTTTTCGCATTTTGACAAAATGGAACTTGTTAGAATGTGAATAATGCAAGAAAGCTATGTAACGTTGTTTGCGAGTGCTAATATTAGCTAATATATCTAACAGCTTTGCAAAAGCTTGTCCCACCAATTGTTTAGTTATAAAATGCCTCGCTGCGCTCCACTTTTTGTTCCTTTTTGGCTTTTTTGACGGTTTATAAAAATGTAGTTCTGGGTTTTTTAGGTTCTTTATTGTACACCTTGTCACATAGCAGCTTTTAAACATCGTTCTGGTTTTTGTTGTCAAAATGTCAGAAATGAAAAGGAGGCAGCTTTCCGCAATAGTATTCCCCCCTGTGGGCGTGGTTTTCAGATTATGACGTGTTGCGCTCCGTCTCTATAGATAGAAAAATCTCTTACGGTTCACATTTAATTTGCAGGAACAGAACAGAATACACTGTCATATCGTCCAGCTCTGTTACTTGGGGTGGGCGATATGACCAAAAATGTATTTCACAGAAAATGTTATTTCATGGTGATGATATATTTCACTGTAACAATATCCCACATTTTATATATATATATATATGTGTGTGCTGTATGTTTCTCAGATTTATTAATTTATTACAAATAAATTAAATGATCACCGTAGTAAAAATGAGTAAAAGGAGTAAAAGTTGTAAAAACGCACTGAATATGTCAACTGATTTAGTCATGACATACATAACCGTGTTTCTAGAATCAGTTATATAATCAGATACTCTTTATTTACATTTATCTTATTATATAGTTAACAGAGATATACTACAACACATAAAAAATAAGTATGACTTCTGTTTAATCGTACAGTCTGAGTTAATATCTGTATATGCCAAACAGATCTCTAGAGATGGAGATTATAAATGTGAAAGGTGCTATAAACTGGGGATCATAGGGTCTGTCTGTAGCTCTCCAATAAACAATAAACTAGTTTTTTTGAACATTACTTTGTCTCCTGTCTGTCGTTTTTCTTGTTCATCTCTGTATCTGCCTCATACTTAACTTGAAATTTTAAACCGCAACAGTATTGATATTTTGAATATGGATTTGAGTCATTTCCTGACAAAGAGAGATCTAAACTTGCAGTGTACGACCTGGGTAGTGACGGATTATATATAATCTAGATTATGTTATTATCAGATTACGAAAATCAAGAATTTGTAATGAAACTACATTTTAAAATTCTCATATATGGGCTTCAGTTATTTTGAATGGATTACATGATATGGGAAGGGGTGTGGAATCACACAGAGATCAGCAACGAGACATGATGCAAAATGAATCGGCCGACAGCGTTTTTACTGCTGGATGTGCAGACACTAGGGGTGTGACAAGACACTTACCCCACAAGACGAGATGAGACTTGAGATCGGGTTCACGAGAGATTTTTACACTATTTTTAAGAAATTCCTTAGAGATGAAATGCATACAATGAGGTTGATCATTTCAGACTATTTACTCTTTGGGATTCAATCGTTGTGATTGAGTTTATGTTTGTAAAACCCACTGTTTTATCTCTTTTTCTGCTTCAGTTTGAGGGAGAGATTCAGACAGTATTTGGATTTCCTCCAACAGATGATAAATTTATATGCTCATCGACTGAAATAACATTCTAAAGCCACCTGGAGTTGTACATTTACAGAGAAACGGCAATTATAGTTTACTTGTAAAATTGTATGTATTCTTCAAACACAAAATCTACTTTTATAATGCATCATCTAGGCACAATGTGTTAGTATACAGTAGATTGCAGCATTGTTCATTAAAATGAATGTGATGTACCCCGAAATTCCTTCGGTTTACATGAGTATCAACGCAGCCCCATTTACTTACCTAGAGAGAAATGCAGTTTCCCCCCTTCAGCTGGGATTTCTTTACAATAAAGCACAGCCCCTTGTACCTTAATGATGGCATACACGAGAAATGCCAAATATGCACTTTAGTGACCTCTGTTGGTTAATGTGTGCTGTCCTGGGATACCACTGCATATAAAGAATGACCTAATTTATTACAATAAACTTTATGATTTTGAAGATTAAGCTTGTTTTCCAGTTTGCACTTTTTTGTATTTTATTTTATTGAGGGATGAGTAGTTTATCAAGGGAAGTTGCCGGAGCTGCAGAGGTGAGTTTCAGCTCGATCACCAAGAGTCTGATCCTCAGGCCGAACCCCAGCTGTCTCCCGCCCCAGATTCATGTTCTCTGGGACACTAGAGGACAAGTCTAGAGGGAAGTCTGCTTTCATTAACACATTGTCATGTTGAAAATCTGCATTCCTTTAATTATTTTGATTAATATACTGGTATCTTGTGTCAAAAAACGTTTAAGTTTACAATGTAAGTTGAATCTATTTTTGATCAAAGGGGATCAACCAGCAATTTTTAATTGGGCTGCAGTTCCTTATTTTGTCCACTAGAACAGGGGTTTTCAACTGGTTCTGTGCCAGGGACCACCATTCTGACTACCAAGTAATCGGCGGCCCACTATTGTGTGTGTGTGTGTGTGTGTATGTACCAGGGTTGCCAGGTCCATCAAATATTTAATTATATGCCCATAACCCCTCAAAACCCGCCCAAAAGGAATGAAAACTAGCCATTTCTTTTCCTTGTGTCGAATCAAAGTTAACATCTCTCTAAAGACGTTTCTATTGCCTTATTTTTTTATCTGGTTTCCTGGGTATTGTATTGTAATGGTTTCCTGGGTATTGTATATATTGTTTTGTTCTGTTGAACACAAAATAAGTTTTGGGATATTTAGGAAAGCAAACAATTCTGGGTCATGTTTGACTACCATTCATTTTTTTCTGCTATGGTAGTCAATGATGCCAAAGAATTTTCATCAGCTAAGATTCTACCAAATATCTCTGTGTTCAACCGGACAAATAATTGTACACAAGTTTGGAACAACTAAAGTAATTCATAACAGAATTTTAATTTTTGGATGGAGTGTCCCTTTAAAAATATCCCACATCTGCCACGCACGCAAATGGACGAGAAACATGTTTTCTCTTCGTAAGACATTCAGAAACTTGCTTAAGAAATAAGGATGGTTACATTTACTGCATAATATATAATGTGAACAAACACGTCAATGTTTTAGTTGTTCTAGACTGCGTATAGCGCTGCTGAAACGTGATATTTGGCAGCCGGAAGAATCAAGTGTTGTACACTCAAGAGTGATTTCCTTCATTGAGCAACGTGACATTCACCTGACGAAACATTGATATAAACATCATTCGACTGCACTGTGTCTAATACCACAGCTTATTTCTCCTCTTTGGTTGAGCTGAGCTCCCGCGTTCCTCCCTGTACTGTAGCCTGTCTGTCAGACTCGTTCTCCACACTTTTGAGAACGGGCTGGTCCTGGAGTTGCCAGGTATTCATTCGGAGTTTAAATACACAATGAAGAAACGCATCAATTATCACTTATCCTTAGAAATTAAATAAACATTTTTGCGCCCGCAGTACATTATGAAAGTAGCCCAAAAAATCGCAACCCGCGGCTCCATAATTTCTCCCGCAACTGCATTCTCAAAATAGCCCAATTGTGCGGGAAAACCGCGACCCTGGCAAAACTGGTATGTACGTATATGACGTTGGGGAACCAAAACACAACGTTAGCAAAGCATAAGATAGACCTTATAGGTGCAAAGCAAGCAGTTTGAATCTCAACTCAAACTCAAATTATTTCTAAATATTTTCATTAAATTTAGTAATCACACCAATGCGCAAATATTCTGTAAATGTTTGAACAAAAAACTTATGGAAAAAAATTGATTTTAATAGTGAAATAAGGTAGGCTGGGCATGCATGTCACGGACCCCATGCAATGCCGCCGCTGACCACCAGGGGGCCGCGGACCACCGGTTGAAAACCCCTGCACTAGAAGGTGGGCTAGAAAATAACAGGATAGGAAATATGTGAAGTCTAACACTGTTTAAATACATAAAATTAATTTACGGAATCAGTTACATTTAGATGTGCAGATATGTTGAACAACAATGAAAAAAAAAAACAGAACGATTCAAGGATTTTAAGCAACTTTTATTAAATTAGATCTTTATAAAACAGTGCAGAGTCCTATTATCAGTTTTGCACAAGTCTCTTTGAAGTACGTCTATCTCTCCGTAGTGTGTGGAGAAAATTGAGAGCCAAACAATTCGTGACCCAACATCAATCCCTTATATATCAATAGATAATCTCAAACACTGTCTGAGATCGCATCAATTCTTTGCTGGCATGAATGAGGTCAATTGAGTAACTGCATAATGTGTTTCATTAAGTTTGAAAATATTTGTGTATTCTGCTCTTCAAAAAGTACCTTTAAAACCAGCTCTTTATGAGTGAGCCGCACAATGCAGTTTCATACTTTTGGTCTTCTACTTCATATGGAATGCATCACGAGCTACAAACATTAAAGCGTTATTTTCTCTAGAAGACTTTTTTAGGCTTAGATTAAGTACACTATAATCTAGATTTAGGTATCGAAATGAAGGAACCAAAACATAAAATAAACCACTTAGTGTAGACATGATTCTTAAACCACATGACTTTTTTAGATATTACCACTTGGGTTTATAAGGTTTTAGCAAGCTATGACTACTATGCAAAAGTAAAATCGTTCAAACAAATCTAACTTCCAAAGGAACGCTGGCTGTCAACTGCAGAATTAATCCAATGATGTTGAGATTCATATCGACATGTTCTGAAATTTGCATAGAATGCCATTTATTTAATTAGCAGTTACCGAACAATAACACTTTGTTCATATTCATCTGGATGGTGAAATCTATACTGCTAGTCCACACATTGTCAGTGTTCACTTTTAAAGGAGTTGCATCATCGGTTTCATTATTCCGACAAACGCTGACCGACGACAGACCAGAAAAAGTAGAGCAGTTATTTAATTCTCTTTATAAACGTCTTTGAAGGGATATTGTGCATGTCATGAGATGAAGTTCAGAGTTTTCTAGCATGATTCTGGTAACGGGCCTGACTGCAGGGATAAGGTCATGCTGTTAAGGTATATGGTTCAGCAAACGGCAAAAGTGATAAATCGGTTAAGCCGTGGTCACATGAAATCCTCATAGTCTTGTGCATATCCGCCATCAAACTCGCCGTAATCTGCAAGGTCATCTTTCAGCTTGGCTTTAAATCCTCCTGCTGGTACAACTCCCTTCTTTTTCTTTTTACCTTTGTTTTGCTGTTGAGTCAAAACAGACAAAAATAAACATATATATTTTTGCTGCCAAAATTAATATCAATTTCACATATGCAAACTTTTTGCTATAAAATATCTGGCTAAAATGTGCAATTAAAACCAATGTATGATTTTTGGAAATAAATGGGTTGTTGATGTGACATGGCATTTTCACTGTCGCACAAGATAAAAAAGTATAAATAGTTTTGTCAACATTTAAAATGCAGTAAATAGTTAAGCGTATCTTTCTCTTACATGGACCTGTTGTTATAAAACTGCTTTGTTATTGACTTTTTTTATTTTGAGCCAAATTTCAAAATGGTCCTTTGGTGTGACTGTCTCAAGCAAGGTTCAATAAATTAAAACTTTAAAATGTTAATAAATACATCAGGCATAATTTTAGAAGTTGATCTATCAACTTTTAAATCGGGCAAATCACCAAACATAAAAAGACCCCATTTGAGATCATGTTTCTGAAGCCCCTGTGAAGCACAGGACGTGTTTACATGTTAAGTTTTATCTCAAAACTGTTCAGATATATCATATTTTTGGAACCACTTTAAAAGTGTTAAGTTATGTTGTCCTTTGGTGTGACGCCCTTTAATTATATTTTTTATTAAAAAAAAGAAACAGCCAAGTCAATTGCTGAGACAAAAGACAGAAACATCCGTTGGTGTGACAGATAATGTTCACAGGTGTGATAACTGCTCTCACACAAGAGGACAAGGCCTTTTTAAGAAGCATCTTAAACTATTTAATAATAATTGTTAAACTCGTTTCTTCCTCATTTTTGATCATTTGTGGTGTTCTTAAATGTAATAGTAACAATAATAACAATATTTCTGATGTTTTTGCAGAAAATGTAATGTAAGTGTCATGAAAATAAATAAAAATGTGATACTACTTTGGTTTTGACACAGAAAGAATTGAGGGAGTAAAATGAATGGAAGAGAGAGAACACGGATATATGAAAACAATGATTCAAAGATTCACACAAGAAGGAAGGAGATCAAGAGAATGACACAGAAAGAAAATAGATTCAAAATAATTTCTTATAAAGAGCAGCCTTATACTTTTTAAGTATAAATTAATAATTATTTCACATGTTAATGAATATAGTTTTAATTACAATTAGCTGTGCAGAAGGGAGACAGTTTCAGTAACATACTGATTGAAAAAGTAAATGTTTCTACATTTTCTGGGGGAAACGATTCTACATTTTTCTTCCTTTTTACATTTGATTGTAATGTATTGTCTATTAATGTTTTCGTTTATATCTATACATTTTTAAAACATTGTCAACGTTAAATTACATTTAAAACTACCATTTCTGAACAGTTTGGGTATTGCAGAAGGTGAGTTATAGTCAATGTCAATATCACTTATCTAAAATTAGTATAATTTTCAGTTGTTTCAAAAGGATTACTGGAAATTTGTCTCATTTTAAATGAAAACAAACAAGTGATAATGATGAATTTAGGTCTCTCGTATGATATTTGTATATTTTCTTAAGATTTTTTTCGTAATTCTTGCCATGTCACACCAGAGGCATTTTAGTAACAGTGAAAGAGTCGAACTTCACCTTACATAAATATGTGTTTTTTTCTTCAGAAATTGTGTTTTACCATTTTTTTACTGCATACTCGTCAACCGCCCAAATAAAGTTTCATACCTTTTCTTGCTTCTGCTTTTCACTTAGTAACACTGTGAGCGAGTTGTTAATTTTCTTCAAGTCATCAATTTCCACTGAAAGACAATGACAACAATTCACGTCAGAAGGCAAAGATTCATATGCTGAATTACTCTAAAGTAAGAACTGTCAACATATCAAAAAATTACAATAAAGCAAACTTACATGAAATACATAGGTCTCTAAACAGTGATTCTAAAAAATTGGAATAGTGTATAGACTTCTCATATGGAGAGATTTTTTCTTTTAACAACCGCTCAAACTCTGTAAAGTCTTCTTTTGACGAGGGGCTCATTGCATCAATTCCAGTAACATTATTTGTTACAACACCTAAAAATACAAAACAAAAAATACTGATGTTATAAACACAACAAACAGCATTTTTTAACCTCATGCAGTTATAGTAAGATGACACTCACCAAAAGCCTCTTTTGCTAGCTCTAAATCTGAATCCTCCTGTAGTTTTTTCACTCTGAGTTTCTCTGCCTGCTCCTCTTCTGGTGTCAGTTCATTGGTTATTGTCTCCTCTAACTTTTTAAAACCAAAGTCATCATTAGTCACTGTAATTCACATTTCAATAGGAGAGTTTGATCAATAATAGCATTGCTGCTGCAATATATGAATGCACATAATAACGAAATGTTGTTACACACAATGCTGTGTTGTCTGAACTTACTTGTTGTTGTTGTTGTTTGAGCTCCTCTTGTTTTTTCCTTTGTAAACTTTCCTTCTCTTTTATTTTGTCACTAAGCTTCTTCTTTTCTGTAGGCTTTGTCTCTGTATGTGGAAGAACGCATAATTAAACCCCAAAGCCAAACTACTGTGAAACCACACAGGTGACAGAAGTAATGTAGAAATTCTGCACCTGTCGTCTTTTCCTCCACCTTTTCGCCGTCTTCTTCATCATCCCAGTTATCCTAGATGGAGTACACCAAACATAAGCAAGAATACAACATTTATCTAATGACATTTAGATTTTGTTACATCTCGAAAATGCACCAACACACTAGGCCCCGTAATACACCTTTAAAAGTTAATTCAATCTCGATCTTTGGCACACGTTTTATTTCTTTATTAATGATGATTCTCATGAAGTTATGACTTTAAGAGTGTGTGCGCCCTCTTATGTTAATAACAGACTGGCCATGTATTTAGATTACCCACCATGCTGACAGACAGGGTTAGCAAGAACAGTTAGCCGCAGTTAGCCGACAGCAACTTAGTGACAATGAAAACGTGTTTCATTATTTAAGCACCACACACATTTATTGTTATGTAAACAACAAACACGCCGTCCGTTACTAACTTTCACGTCGTCTTCTTCATCTTCGCCCTCCCATTTGTCATAAACTGCCGCCTTTTTAATTGGCTCGTCGGGCTCGTAACTCTCAGCATCTGGACATGTAACAGTGAATTTTGTTACGTTAAAATATAAAAGGAATTCTTATGAGGATATAGTTTCTTAAAAAAAAACTATTTATGTGTAACTCTTTTTTAAGAAATGAAGGATAACGGTCAAATTGAGAGAAATTCTCACCCCACGAATCGGTGTCCGCCATGATTTGTGAGTCGCTGAAGGGAATGGGAGCGTGAAGCTGAACGCACTACAGCAAGAGTTGTGTTGGTTTCAAAATAAAAGTCCCGAATAGCGCTGCTCAAAGGCTGTGTTCGCTTAGACGAAATAATTGAACACCATTAGAGATTAAGAGAAGCATTTTTGTTTAAAACTCGATATTAATGCAAATCGTCTATCATTATAAAGTTAACGCGATGAGCAAAATTCAGCTAGTATTTCACTTGTCCTATCTAACAAATACAGAGGAAAAAGCATTCAAAAACCGTAAACAAATATTTTTTGGTAGATTTTTAAATGCGTTGTTTATTTATATAATATAAGCAGTTTGTTCCAACCTTATTTTTCCGACCTTAAATTTATATTAAAATAAAACAATATAGTTTACTGATTCATTTATAGAAGGAGAGCATGTGTTGTTCAGGGTCATGTTTCCATTCATCAATAAAAAATAAGTTAAATATTATTTATTGTATTTTATAGTTAATATAAAGTGCTATGTGTAAATGCATAGATAAAGTTGTCTGATGATACACCACGTAAAGTCTTATATAAATAAACTACTTCTGTTTTAAATTTAACCAGTTTCTTTTTTTTATTATCTTCCAGTAATGTAGTTATTTTCAGAGAAAAGAAATCTAATAATTAAAAAATCTATGTTATTCTTATTTAGATGTTTTGTTCTGTCTCTTTAAATAACTCATAAAGCGTGTGTGTGTGTCTTGTCCCGGGATGCTGAGGGTGTCGGTGTGTGTGTATATTTAGCTATCCACGTTCCCGAGCATCTTTGCTTCATGAACGATATGGCATGACATTTTCTTCATTAATGTCGTAGTAATACGACGACAAATTCGTATTCGATTGATCGACACCAAACTGGCACCGGTAAGATATGTATTTTCATATATTAGGTGCATATAACCTCGACATGAGTGGACCCTTAATTTGCATTTAATGATGAGATATTCAATACATAAACACTCATCAGGCATTTGTTATTAAAGGACAGGTTTAGAGGCACGCGCATGCATGCACGAGATATTTCATTGACGATGAAACGACGATGATCTCACGCGGCTCATTCTCTGTGTAACGTTACTGTTATATTAGCCATTTAAGCTAGCCCAGTATAAACATGAGTGTTTTCTTGACGCTTTAATTGACGAGACTTGCATTTGTGAAAGATTTGGGGTCGATTGGTGTTGCAGTTATTCAGTCTCGAGATCGTCGTGACGTCAGAACCGCTGGATATGACGCTAAAGGAGGTTCATTAATAAAACTTTTCTTTACCTTTACAAGTCAAAATTGAAAAAAGGGACCAGCTGTAAACACTCATTCACACAAAACTAAACTAACGTGTTTTCTGGTATTGCGGCCCAAACAAGTGTCTCGCAAAGCATTTACATTTAGATGAGACAGCAATTCCCTGCAGATGCAAAGGATGAACTTAAGCATTTAGATTTTAGTCCATTATCTATAAAATTTACTTCATATTACTTTTGGGCAGATCATCAAATGAAAGGAGTCTTTACAGGACTCAAAGTTGATTTTTAAAGGCGTGAAAAAGTCTTGGGAATCTTAATAAAAGCTCACTTATTCATGTTCTAATAAGTAGGCTCTGAATTACAGGCAAAATGAACAAAACAGATCCTGGCATATTCATTTGCGGTAGCTGAAGATAAAGAGCATTAGAGAAGACAGGTGTATTGGGCGGTTAGATGGTGTGCGCTGATCCGATAGCGACACTAATGTCTTCGATAACATGGCTTCGACCAAGAGCAAATTTCAGCTTTGGTTTGCCATTTTCCCCTAAAGCCTGAGCAAAATCCTTTTCAGTATATCACAAGTTGCAAACAAGGTGTGAGGTATAAGGAATAAAAATTAAATTTAAAGGGATACTCCACCTGAAAATGAATATCTGTCATCATTTACTCAGTCATACAGGTTTGTCTGGAACAAGCTGAGGGTGTTTTCTTTCTGCTGAATACAAAGGAAGATTTTTGGAAGAATGTCATTAACTAAGCAGATCTCGTCCCCCTGACATGGTAGGAACAATAAATACTATGGGAGACAATGGGGGATGAGATATGGTTTGGTTACTGACATTCTTCCAAATATCTTCCTTTGTGTTTAGCAGAACAAAGTAACTTATACAGGTTTGGAACAATCTGGGAGCGAGTTAATGATGACAGAATTTGCATTTTTGGGTGAGCTATTAAGCACTGTTAAGTGTTTGGGTTAGGGTTTGTTGGACGATCACCCCTAGAGCTTAACCTAGACTTTGGGATACACAGTAATCTTTGGTTTAATGACCGAAGGGAAACAGTGGGCCTATATTAGGGGTGGGCGATATGGAGAAAAAATAATATCTAGATATTTTTGGTGATTTTAACGATAACGATAATTAGACAATATCCATTAAAAATGTGATTTTAAAAGTCTGAGTTACTTAATCACTGATGATAATAATGGCACAATGTTGAATGAAAACAGTGCTTATTTACTTTCTTTGAATTGTTTTTACTTGAATACTTACATGTTAAAGACATACAAAATACTAATTGAACTAGTGTAAGAACATTGAACTCTGAGTAAACATTCAGTTGTACACCTCTGCTGTGATGTAAATTGTGCAGCATACAAGCAAGATGAAATAATAATAATAATGAACAAATAGAATCTGTAAACAAAGTACTCTGATCTGTAACATATGGCACACAACCATGTGTCCTTGCGGCTTTATTGCCTTACCACCTATGGCCTTATTGAACAAATACATAACTTCAAGAACTGCCCAGTACAAACATTGCACAAAATTAAAAAGGAAAATCTGCCCAAAAGGTGCACTTCCAAATCAGAATATCTCAAATAATATAATATACATTTGTTAACAAATGACATCAAAGTAAACAAGGTCCACAATTTACAGACAAATAAAATATAGTCACTATTATTAAAGCACACACTGGCATGGACAGATGCTGAAACTTTATAGAACATTATAGGCAAACTGTTCACATGTAGATTTACTTCAAATTATGAGTCAAGACAAAAACCGTCATGATAATACAGAGCGTATTTAGGTCTTGTCTTTTAAATGAAAGAGATTGCTGTGCAGTATTCAGTCGGCGCTTCTGTTTCTCCAGAAGTCGGCTTCACGCATAAGCTACACAAACATAAGCTACACAAACACAAGAGCGCGACGCAACATGACGTCATCGTGGAGTGGGGGGGTAGGGTAAATAGTTAAGAAACTCCCCCTCCGATCTCGCGTTAGTGTTCACGTGCGCCAGGCACGTTCTCGCGTGAATAATTACGAAACAGCGCTCTCTAGTCACAGGTTTCGATGGGTCACAGATTTCGGCACAGCACCGGTGTTGAACTTGCGGGCGGCCATGCACTAACTATGCCTATGATAGAGATGACGACGTGTATGCGCAGAACAGCAATCACGTGACGTACTGCTGCTGCCTCTGAATGTGTGGAGTTTTAATGCGTGGTTTTTTCAGAGTAATTTAAATACTCGATAATGAGAATTTGCACATCGTTAACACAACAATCCCGATATTATTGCAGACGATATATATCGCCCACCCCTAGCCTATATTCATTTAAAAGGTCTGGTAAATAAGAGGGAGCCAGACCATTTAATGCTTTAAAACAGGGGTTTTCAACCGGTGGTCCGCGGCCCCCTGGTGGTCCGCGGCGGCATTGCATGTGGTCCGTGACATGCATTCTAGCCTACCTAATTTCACTATTAAAATCACTTTTTTCCATAATTTATTTTTCCAAACATTTCCAGATTATTTGCGCATTGGTTTGAATACTAAATTTAATGAAAATATTTCAAATAATTTGAGTTTGAGTTGAGATCCAAACTGACACAGGATAGGCTTGCTTTGCACCTATAAGGTCTATCTTATGCTTTGCTAACGTTGTGTTTTGCGTCCCCAACGTACATATACGTACATACCAGTGTTGCCAGGGTCGCGGTTTTCCCGCACAATTGGGCTATTTTGAGAATGCAGTTGCGGGAGAAATTATGGAGCCGCGGGTTGCGAGTTTTTGGGCTACTTTCATAATGTACTGCGGCCGCCAAATGTTTATTTAATTTCTAAGGATAAATGATAATTGATGAGTTTCTTATTGTGTATTCAAACTCCGAAAGAATACCTGGCAACTCCAGGACCAGCCCGTTCTCAAAAGTGTGGAGAACGAGTCTGACAGACAGGCTACAGTACAGGGAGGAACGCGGGAGCTCAGCTCAACCAAAGAGGAGAAATTAGCTGTGGTATTAGACACAGTGCAGTCGAATGATGTTTATATCAATGTTTCGTCAGGTGAATGTCACGTTGCTCAATGAAGGAAATCACTCTTGAGTGTACAACACTTGATTCTTCCGGCTGCCAAATATTAGATTAGATTTAGATTCAACTTTATTTTCATTACACATATACAAGTACAGTGTAACGAAATGTAGTTTAGGTCTAACCAGAAGTGCAATTAGCAAGTGCAGATATACAGTGTGAATAAATATCACGTTTCAGCAGCGCTATACGCAGTCTAGAACAACTAAAACATTGACGTGTTTGTTCACATTATATATTATGCAGTAAATGTAACCATCCTTATTTCTTAAGCAAGTTTCTGAATGTCTTACGAAGAGAAAACATGTTTCTCGTCCATTTGCGTGCGTGGCAGATGTGGGATGTGGGATATTTTTAAAGGGACACTCCATCCAAAAATTTTAATTCTGTTATGAATTACTTTAGTTGTTCCAAACTTGTGTACAATTATTTGTCCGGTTGAACACAGAGATATTTGGTAGAATCTTAGCTGATGAAAATTCTTTGGCATCATTGACTACCATAGCAGAAAAAAATGAATGGTAGTCAAACATGAACCAGAATTGTTTGCTTTCCTAAATGTCCCAAAACTTATTTCGTGTTCAACAGAACATAACAATATATACAATACCCAGGAAACCATTCAGATAAAAAAAATATGGCAATAGAAACGTCTTTATGGAGTTGTTAACTTTGATTCGACACAGGGAAAAAAATAGGCTAGCTTTCATTCCTTTTGGGCGGGTTTTGAGGGGTTATGGGCTGGAAATATTTCTTGGACCTGGCAACCCTGGTACATGCACACAAACAATAGTGGGTCGCCGATTACTTGGTAGTCAGAATGGTGGTCCCTGGCACAGAACCAGTTGAAAACCCCTGCTTTAAAAGGTAGTAAAAGAACCAAGGGACCAGTAGGGTGCGTAGAACTGGATGTGCTGACATTTTTTGGTTCTTGAAAAGAGTCTTTTGAACTAATTGTAAATGGGATAAGGCTAATTGACCAATCCCTTAATACAGGGAGTTGCACTAGTACAATCTAGACGTTATGAAGGCGTGGATGACCTTTTCAAACATTTTTCCTGATAAGTAAGGCTTAAAGCAAGATTTCGAAAATGAAAACAGCAGGACTTTACCACTATATTAATTTCGAATTTGAGACCTTCATCAAAGATAATACACCGATTTTTAACACAGTGTTTTTTCCAGGAGGTCAAATTACCTGGGTTCAGTCCGGCTGACCAAACACTATAATTTAATTATTTTCGTCATTAAAATTTAAGAAGTTTCGAGATAATCAGGCTTTAACATCCGACACGCAAGACATAAGTGCATTCAAATCATTCGAGCTTTGCTTTCGGGGAAGACAGATTTTGGTTTAGTCAGCAGTCAACAATCAACAGTGGAACAACAGACGACCCTATTTCCTAAATGTAGAGCCCAGGGGGAGCATATATAGGGAAAAAATGATGGGTGCCAGAATGGATCCCTGGGGAACACCGCAAGATAAGGATGCCACCTCAGAGGCAGAATCTCCTATTTTAGCTTTAACTTTAAAACAGCGATTTGTGAAATTTGATTTGAACCAGTCTAATGCAGACGCCGTTATCCCGACACAGTGCTCCAGGCGTGATAGCAAAATTGAGTGGTCAAAAGCAGCAGTCAGGTCAAGTAGAGAGATACCCAGAGTCACCATTTAATAAGAGGTAAATTTTAAACCTTTAATAGAGAAGTTTCCATCGAAGGATTTTTCTAAAAACCTGATTGAAAAACCTCAATAATCTGATAACCTATCCAGAAAAGAGTTTGGTTCCAAAATGAGATAACTCTGTTTTTTATTATGTTATCATGTATTATTGTGTTAGTTAGCTGTATTTTTTCTTAGTTCTTATGGCACAAATCAAAACAGACCAACTGCAGTTTAATTCATATTAATTAGAATGCACAATAATAAAGGAGTTTGGAACCAAACTCTTTAAATATTATTCAAGTTTATTTTCAGTGTTATGTAAAACTTGTATTCAAACTTCAAAACTTTTAGGCCATTTGTGTTTTGTAACAGTGACATACAATAGTCACATAATAATCAAAACCAGGAAGCATTATCTAAGCTTTCTACTTTCCACAAGGGAATTTGATGCCTATCATCAAGAGAGAGAGAGATCCCTGTAGTGAGATATCAGCATGTTTCCTGCTGATGCACATTGCTGAACGGCACAGGTCTGTCCTCCTGATGCTCGGATGTAGTTGTGTTTTCCACAGAGGGTTTAACACATGTCAGGGGGAACGATCTCAAGATGTAGGTTAACTTTTGGCATCCAGTCAGGATAGTGTGGATAGTTGGTCACTTACTTTCTCCACAACTTAGGTCATAATAGGCGAGATGCAATTATGATCTTAAGAACTCTTGAGAAGTCCATTATAAATGGCTATAATTGGGTGAGTCTTACAAATCTTGGTTTCAAGATGTCAAACATGATTTTCAAACAAATGCCTTTTTTTAATTAAAAACAATGTGTAACATTCATTTCAAAACTTTGCTGAAAGTTTTTTTTATCTCTCTCCGTAACCATTTAAAACCTTCAATCCCATATAATGTTTTGCTTAAAGAAAGCAAAGGCATGTTGCCTAAGCAGGGTTTTTTTTAAAATAGAGGTAGATTTTAATAGAGAGTTATACATGTACATTTTTTTAATGCGGAAAACTACATGTAATGGTAGTAAGAAAGTCACAGTGTAAGATTACACTCAGAACAATGATTTAAAACCGATAAAATATATAGATTCCAGGTTCTGGGAAGCTGTACTTTTTCCCAAAGGTGTTTATCAGCCCCACCTGCTGTACAACAGAACAAACGCCGATTGCCGTAATAACTCGTCTTTGGCTGGGATCGTTTTTTTTTTTAAATGGCGGTGAAAGAGTTAAGAAACAGTATGGTGCATTGACATCAAGAGGTTGAGCATGGTATTCCACTCTAAATTCAAAATATTGGAGAGACAAGTTTAGCCAATTAACAGTTCTTCTCAGCTTCTTTTGCTTGTTGTCAGAAAAATCCACAGCCACTCTATTTTTGTGAATGTGTACCGGAAGTCGAGTTGGGGTCACAAAAGTGTGCATGCGCAGTAACGCTTGTTTTAGTTGTTAAGATGAAACCGTCTATATTGCCATACTACCATTTATAATTAAATGACCATCAGTGTTTTCTTTTTCATTCAGGCTTTCATTATTTAAGTTCGACTTATTCCACTGCAGTACCTTATAAAGTTACCCACCACTAGGGATTTAGTAACTCAGTTTTCTCTCGTTGTTGTGTAAATGCTCATTTTGTACTCATTTGTACAAACTTTGTTTCAGGGCTGACAGAATCCCGCTCGTGTGGGTCGAATGAAGCCTGTTATGGCTCTCCGGAGAAAGCAGGATAACAAAGCTTTCATTTCAGAGCTCAACCCAATAGCATCCAGCCTTGTGTCTGAGAAACCTGAAAAACTCTCTGGGGAAGGAGACGATCCAAATCCTGAGAAGCCTGGGCGCAGCGAACATGACATCCAGCCGTCTTCACCAATGCGGGCCAGATCCAGTCTAAGCGATGGATCTGAGGACGAATCAGGCCCTCCTCAACCTGATAGCATGGATGAAGACTCATTGTCCGAATATGAGAACATAGCATCCGGGGAGGAGGGAGGGGAGGAGCATGACTACGAGGAAGATCTCCAAACTGAAGCGGATAGGATGACCTACTACGTCCACTGCTGCCCTGAGGATGAAAGTTACATGGAAGGAATGGACTGCCATGAAGGGCCGGATGGTGCTGAGGGTCCCGGAACATCCCGGGACCTCGGAGTAAACTCCAAGCCGGAGGCTTGGGGGCACTCGGAAGGTTTCTACGAGGTCGTTCAGAAAGACGCAACAACGTTGGTTTACAAACGTCCAGAGCCTA
Source organism: Triplophysa tibetana (assembly GCA_008369825.1). Classification (NCBI taxonomy): domain Eukaryota; kingdom Metazoa; phylum Chordata; class Actinopteri; order Cypriniformes; family Nemacheilidae; genus Triplophysa; species Triplophysa tibetana. The sequence goes on from CM017894.1 coordinate 7,949,397, forward strand.
TCACAGAGACCACTTTTGTGCAAGCTCCTATGGCTGAGGATGAGGAGGATGACGAGGAGACGGAGGAAGAGTTGGAGGAAAGCGAGGAAGAAGACGACGGGTATTTCTTCTACAAAGATGCAGAGGAGAACAACAATGAGATCCAACATATAGGTGATGATGGCTTCGCAATTCGTGCCCAAGATTTTAATCTTGGGCAAGGGAGGAACCAGGACAACCCTAAACATCCAAAAGACGTCTATCCGGGATCAAGTTATACTCATAGGGGAAGAAACGGAGAGGATAGTCCAAAAGATCGTGATGTCCCAGGAGTCAAAGGAGGCAGAAATGACCCCGGCCAAAGCTCCAGATATCAAGGACAGAAGACGGAGAGAGAACACAAAAGAGACCAGGATGCCGGTGGGGTCACCGCAAAAGCCAAACACACAGATCCCGAGGACAGGGTGGTTTGGAAAAAAAGACATTCTTTAAAAAACTCCAGAGAAGACAATAGGGACAGAGAGGAGATTTATTCACAACAACAAAGAAAAAGTCCCGGAGACAGAAAAAACAGACCTACGTGTAGTCACATACCAAAGGGTGCAAAAGGAAAGCAAAGCGGTGATGTTGATGAAGAACAGCTGGAGAAGCAAGTGAAAGCCCAATCGAAGGTTGTGACACAGAACTCAGGGAGAGACAAAGGTGGATGTCAACACACAAATGATGAGAGAGGGACTCCTGATGGTTCCAGGACCTCTGAATCTTCATCCTGCAGGAGAAACAGCCAACCAAGAGCCTGTGACACCACGTCTGTTCAGTCCAGAGATAAACAAATGCAGAAAGACTTTGCCAAACCCACTGAAGAGAAGTCAAGGGTTAGTCAGGAACAGGTAAGAGTGAAGGTCACTTGTTAGGGTCCTCATGGTTTTTTCTTTTAAATAGTTAAAATAGTAACTGTGGGAATTATGTCGTGACTAAAAACTACAAATAAATCAAAACGATGTCACTGTATATTTTATCATCTTTGGTGTGGTCACGTTTTCCCTAAAATGTCATAACAAATAAACTCATTTTATCAGGCAGCTTCCTGAGGTCTGACCGAGGTATCCCTGGGATACTTACTTTTTATAACACTTACACAGCATAAGAAAAAAAGGAAGAAAATGAAAGGCATGAAAAACAGATTTGAAGGAGTTCCAAACTTTTTTGGACTCTTATTGGCTGGTTTGCATGATTCTGTCCAAGATCAAAACTGATTATTTTTTACGTAAAGTTACAGTCTTCTAAAATATAAATATATATATTTTGGTCTATAAAATAATATCAAACATTTAAAATATTTATTTTAGCCTTTATAGCCTAAGTTTTTTTATGGGTTTTTGGTAAATCGTCCTGTGGTTAACAAAACCGCTGAGGATATGACATAAAACACACCACCAGTTATAACCAGCTGGAGATTTTTTAAACCTTTATTGTGTCTTTAACACGGCCGTTGCTAACAAGCGGTGTAGTACCGTAATTCCAGAGTTATTACTAACAAGGGAACACACTTTTTGAGAAAGTCGCCCGAAGTGCAGTAGTGCCATGTGTCGGGGCACTAACCACAAGGCTTTAATTTAATTTGAATGATATTTCATTAGACATTTAAGCACTGTGAGCCTAAATTTGAACCAGTATATTGTATATAATGGCTTTGAAATGTAGTTAACACTCATCCGCTGACATTTTTAAATTGTACCAGTAAAATCTTTTAATCGTTTGTCATTTTATTGTCCTGGACAGGTTTGTCAGAGTAGTCCGAATGACCGAAAAACAGAAACACCAGCTGGACAAAACAAAGAGGTAACCAAGAAACTGGTTAGATGCTCAAGCAAACAGTTAGGTGCTGAACAATAACAGCATTCTGCAATCTTAAGAAGCATTTGATTCATTTGTATCAGAATATATCGCATGCATAATGTCACTCCTTTACCTTATATATCTTTTGCTTTTCAGCCACCCCAGAAAAATCCTTCTTTCCCAAGCTTTGTTGATAGTAAGTTTTGTAACGAGACTACGTTTTTTATTGTTCTTACCCTACTAGCTATTTATCCTTTGCGTTTCTCATCAGTCCCTGGTCCATGTGAGCCAGAGGATCTTGTCAACGGAATCATCTTTGCAGCAAACTACCTCGGGTCTACCCAGCTGCTGTCCGACAGGAACCCGTCCAAAAGCATCCGCATGAAACAAGCGCAGGAAGCTCTTGACTGTGTTAAGGTATTATGAAAGATCATCTTTCTTGGTAAAACTCTCACGAATATACATTCAAATGTGCTTTATGGTAAAGATATTGTTGATATACCATTGAAAACGAATGATGGTTGTAAGTTCCATGTCAGTCCACTAGATGATGCTGTAATCGTTGTGTTATGACTTTCAGTCTGTAGAGGGTGATGCTCACAGCTTGACAGAGATCGACTTGTTCATCTCAACCAAAGCAATCAAGGTGCTCAATGCTGATACACAGGTGGGTGAAGTTTTACAAAATCATTTGATGCATTATACCCTGTACATTTAATGGAACGATTGTAAAAAAATCTCCCAGTCTGGTGTCTCTGCTTTACTGGTTTTAGACCAGCAAACCAGCAAAACATTAGACCAATCTAAAGTAACCAGCTATAAAATACAGTTCCATACTATAAACAGTATATATATACAACAACACGGTTGGTGTACTGGTTAGTGCTCCTGTTAAGTCATGGGGTTGCATGGGGTCGAATCTGGCCTTTATTTTTTCTTTCATTCTACTGTCCTATTAAAAGAAAAACGTCATAAATATATAATCGAATAATTTAATTACTGTAATAAAGAAAAATGTTCAATAAATTTTACAGTAAGAACATGCTGCTGGATTGATTGAAATACACTGTTGTTGTTTTTTGACTGATCTCACATCCTTGTTGACAGGAAACGATGATGGACAACGCCCTCCGCACCATCTCGTATATCGCAGACATCGGTAACGTGGTGGTCCTAATGGCCCGCAGGCGTCTGTCAAACTCGTCTTCTCTTGACTGCACTGATTCGGGCCCCGCCGGAGAGAACCGGAAGCAGTACCGCATGATCTGCTACGTCTTTGAGTCTGAAGATGTGAGCTAATGAAATGAATTGTGCATGTTATAATCACATTTCTTGTACAGATCAAGTCTGTAACCTTTACATTAATTCATAGCTGATGCTTTTATCAAAAGGGACTTACAAATGAGCCCTTGAGTTGTTGCAAACCTGTATAAATGTATTTGTTCTGATGAACACAGAGAAACATATTTGAAAAATGCTTGTTACCAAACAGTTCTTGGCCACCATTGACTTCCATAGTAGAAAAAATTGCTTTTAAATGTCTTTATTCTGTTGAACACAAAATAAGATATTTTGAAGAATGTAGGACAGCAAACAGTTCTGGGGCATGTTCGACTATACACAATGGTGGCCAAGAACTGTTTGGTTACAAGGATTCTTCTGAATATCTTTCTCTGTGTTCATCAGAAGAAAGAAATGTATACAGATTTGTAACAACATTCAGTCCATTTTCTGCTCATACCTCATCTACCCATGCTTTGTATTTGTTCACGTATACGCGCGTGCTTTCACTTGTCCGCTCTATCGATTTGAGTCAAGCACTCTCTCGCTCTGCGATGTCGTCACGTTGTCAAGTAGCATCCTCTCGAGCAGTTCACCTCCCCTCCTCCTCCACAGGCCCAGCTTATTGCACAGTCCATTGGTCAGGCGTTCAGCATGGCCTACCAAGAGTTCCTCCGGGCCAATGGGATCAACCCCAAGGACCTGAGCCAGAAAGACTACAGTGACATCCTGAACTCACAGGAGATGTACAATGATGATCTCATCCATTTCTCCAATTCTGAAAACTGTAAAGAGGTAAAGAAGGAAGAACACCTTTACTGTAACAATTGAACTGTTTGTTGGGTGTCAAGGCTCATTTGATATGTTCATGTTCTCAGATTCAGCTTGAAAAGCAGAAGGGAGAGATTCTAGGCGTGGTGATCGTGGAATCGGGCTGGGGGTCCATCCTCCCCACCGTCATCCTGGCCTGCATGCTGAACAATGGTCCAGCCACCCGCTCGGGCAAACTCAATGTGGGCGATCAGATCATGGCCGTCAATGACACCAGCCTCGTGGGCCTGCCCCTTTCCACCTGTCAGGGGATCATAAAGGTTTTGACGTCTTTTGATAAGACCCACAGCACAAGATTTCAACAATAGGCATTTTATATATATGTCTTGTGTGATTGTTGGGCATTTTAGGGTCTCAAGAATCACACGCAGGTCAAACTGAGTGTGGTGAGTTGCCCACCTGTAACCACTGTCATCATAAAGAGACCAGATTTACAGTACCAGCTTGGCTTCAGCGTACAGAATGGCATAGTAAGTCAATAATCTAAAGAAAATATCAATCATATTAAAGCCGCTAAGAGTCTAAGAGTGCCGCTAGTGGCGTCAAACCTGCAGTTGTTCTATAAAGCCACCTGCAATTTTATGTTTTAAACTGAGAAGGCACTAAAAAGACTACAGATTTCAGCTAGAATGAAGTGATTATCATTACCGTAACTCATCCATTCAGCTGCTCTCAATTGTTTTCTATATAATGCTGTATTCGCATGATTCAATGGTCATCCTGTTGTTGACTTCACAGATCTGCAGTCTGATGCGTGGAGGTATTGCAGAACGGGGAGGGGTGCGTGTCGGCCACAGAATCATTGAGATAAACGGACAGAGTGTGGTCGCCATGGCGCATGAGAAAATCGTCCACGCCCTGTCGGTATCTGTAGGAGAGGTACGTTATAGCGTTTAATGAACTCTGGGATGTTAAAAGTAAAGGGGAATTACATTTACGTATGAGCACTTTGTTTAAAATGTGATGTGTATGTGATTGTGATGGAGAGCAACCGGACAGAAAGCGGATCCACATGCAGTAAAACTTTTAATGAAATAAAACAGGACAAATAACAAACCAAGGTAATCCAAACAGTGAACGAAGGATACAACAAAGACTGAGACCAGACAAAGGAAACACTAGGGCTGTGTCCGAAATCGCTTACTTCCATACTATGCAGTTGGCGGATATGAGTCATTAACCAAATGTCTGAAACCTCAGTAGGGGCAAAAAACAGTAGGAGAGAAATACCTGGACGGTCTACTACTTCTGCCGGGTTTCATGAGTGTGGATATGATGGTAACTTATCTATCCCATGATGCCACAGGGGGCTGAGCAACGGACGCATTTTTAAAGTAAATCAAATTAATAAAGCGGAAAACTTTAAGGCAGACTTCCGATATGTCCTTATGTTAGTGCCAATAAATGAATTTCTCGTGACTAAATTATGTTTTTATCAAGGCTCACGTGTAGGTTGTTGTTATTACGTCATGGATCTTGTCAAGAGAATACGAGTCACTTGACCATAAACATGGCGGATGCAATATGTCCGAAATGTATTCATACTATAAAGAACGTACTGTTTTAACGTCTAATAGATAGGTACTTATTCTAATTCAGTACGTTCTGTCACAGTATGAGGTTTCAGACGTAGCCTTTAAATAAAAAAAGTAACACCTGGGGAAATTAATTGACAAGAAAAACTACAAAGGACTACAAACATGGCACACAACAGGAAATAACAGTAAAGTCCAAAATAATAGGGGAACAAAGAACAGGTCATGAACGTGATGATGTGTGATGGTAATGACATTTTTCAATTGATGTTGGAAAAGCTGGCATGCAGTCTGTCAAAGGAGTTTTAATTGATCAAAAATCAATAAGATGGATTTCCCGTCTGAAGTACTGTGATCTTTATTTAAAGCACAGAGTGATACTTTTTACAGTCGTACAGCAAATTGTCTTCATTAAATCATTTACTGACTGTTCTATGTTTTTGCCTCGACAGATTAAAATGAAAACTATGCCTGCAGTCATGTTCAGGCTGCTGACTGGACAGGAAACTCCGGTGTACATCTGATGAACCCTACAATGTGAACATTTTTGCTGTGAAGTTGAACAAGTTTACAGGTTTACAGTTCTTTCCCCAAAAAATTACTGAAACATATTGAAGAGCAATGACTTGCTTGATATACAGTCGCGATACATGCATGAACACACACAAACCGAATCACATCATTTCTTGAATCAAAGGCGTGCTGTTTTTTATTACTCGTTTATTTTGAGAATTTAAGAATGTTTTTTCTTTACCAGGAGTAGATGCTTCTTTTATTAGTTTCTACTGTATATACGTCATATTGCATTGGTTTAAGCCCAAAGTCCTCTTGAACTGAAACAGAATAAAATCTGTTACAGAATATCTGTTAATATTTGAGGGACTGCGCTCGAGTTAAACAACTACTGTAAGCCACGTATGATCACATAATGTTGGACGTTAGCAATACAATAATACACACTTCCCAAACTCAAAGGTTAGTAAATCAACTAAAGCATGCTAAAATCCAAAGAGAACGGTTCTGTTTGATAAATGGTATGCATTGTATATTAGGTTTTCAACATCTCTGTGATAAATTAACCTACATGGTACTGTACACTGTGAATGAAACATTTCTGTAGATATAAGCATGCCTGATTCAAAGACTAAAATATAACTAATGAAATCCTTTCACGTTTATGCATGATGTTATAGAATGAATGACATAATGAATCTATTCAGACTGAAATGCAAATGTGATTTTTACGGTTTAATAAGAAAGCATTTAAACAACATTTTTAGCTTTGCTCACATCTTAGTAGTAGGAACATAAGCAATAGCAGTCATTGGATTTCATAATTACGTTACTTTTTAAATTCCACATTCCTCAGATGGCTTACATAAATAATTATTATTATGCAAATATTGCAAACGCAACAAGCCATTATTGTAATTTTCATTTTGGTATCATCACAGTGAATAATAGAAAAAGAAAAGAATGATGACATTCAAGATTGTGTTTTATTGGTTAAATAGAAGTAGTATTATGTACATATTTACAAATCAATACGCAGGAACAATAAAAACAGTTCTGTACAGTATAATGTCTATAAATTATATTTAGCTGATCCCAGCTATTCAGTCAGCAGGTGTTCAAGTACTGTGAGCGTGTGAAAAGTTGACGTCATTCAAAGTCGCTGTAAAGAAAGACGGAACAAAATAAATTAAATCGAACTTTCAATCAAACAGCAGTGACTTGGTGTGCATTGTAAATCATGATGTGAAGGAGATTTGCATCATTTTAATTTGATATTTTAAAGAATCTTTTCACGGCTTTATTTTTGTTGAGTGATCAGGGGCTCGGCTGTAGCTCTCAAATATATTTATCACTTGGTCATTTGTTGGATGATTTTCCTAAGTTCAAAACTGGTGGTGCATATCTTGTGGGCCAAATTGGGCGTGTGTACTCAAATGTGACATTTTATCCCAAGTGCGTTCAAGATTTTTTTAAATACGGCTTTTGAAGGCTTGCTTCTTTCTGAATGTGATGCCCCCGGTCTCTATATGCCTTTAAAAAGCAGTGTAAAGATCCTTTAAAGTATGGTTTTGAATCATGGTGCAAAAAATGACAGAATCTTCACATTCCTTTTTATGACATGTAATAGCTCGTTAATACAGATTAAATTGTGTTTCTTCGTGCCATGAAACCCACTGTTATTGTTGCGATCTGCTGAGATTCCTTGCGTTTTCCTGTCTGTTGGATGTCTTCACAGATCACCCCCTCTAGAAAGCCTTTGTTGAGGTAGCCTTCACCAGTACAACATTCTTCATCCTCACTGTCAGTGCCAACACTAAATGCCTCTCTCATCTTCGCAGGAAACAAACACCCCAACAGCGCCACCATCAAACCAATCACAGCGCACAACAAACCTGAAATCCAACATAACACAACATTGTTTCTCAACCGCTTCACAAACAAGATTTTACACAGTGACCTCTATGACCTAAATTGTATACTGTACAAAAGTAAACAAACTCAAACATTAAAGGTGCAATGTGGACATTTTAGCAGCATCTACTGGTGAGGTTGTGAATTGCAACCAACGGCTCACTCCACTGCTCCCCCCTTCCTTTCAAAGCACTATGATGGCTCTCAGATCAAAGATGTCGTCACGTTTTCACTTCTTTCCCGAAGAAGATAACATATTTACGAAATGCGTTCTGTAGAGCAGTTTGTCCCTTAAGGGCTACCGTCTAAACAACATGGGGAATGCCATGTAAGGGGACCCGCGATGTATGTAGATAGCAATAGCTCATTCTAAGGTAATAGAAACATAACTCATTATGTAAGGTCTATATTCACCTCTGAACACATAGTTATGTGTATTATATTGCATTTTTCTCAATAGAGCCTTTCTAATATCACACATTGCACCTTTACAACTGTATATGCATACAATTATGGTAAATTGAAGACTTGATAGAAACAAAGTCATTTGACTTATTTAACATATGATAATTTGTGGGTATCAAAATCATTTAAATAAGTTGCATGTTTTCTTTTAGGGAGCATTTACCCGTTGCCAACGCTAGCCAAAATGAGTGACTGTAGCTCGCTCTGAATGAATCTGCTCCTATAGTGAAGTCACACGGGGCCGTGTTGTATATCGTTGAGAAGGAAGCCATCGAGAAGAAGATGAAAGCAGCCGTGAGTATCATCATATACCCGGCGTAGATGATGACAGGCATTGAAAAGAGAATGTTGGCCACCAGCCAGCAAAGAAAAGCCGTCCTGTGATAGAAAACATTCATTTTAGATTCTTGAATAGAAACTAGTTTCGATTTTGGTTCCGTCTGTGCATCGGTGTGGCTTACCACATATTGGCTGAAGCAAACCGTCCGGAGTATCTGTATTGGTAGATCAGTCCACATGCGCTGTTACGAGTGAACTTCTCTGCGATGTAAAGAATGGGGTTGGGAAGACCCCTCTCCAGTGCATCAGTATACTGGTCATCCATGTCTCCGGACCACCTGAAGATTTCATTGTAGTCTATGGTCTCATTTATCTGCGATACGGGACTTCCTGTATAGGGCCAAATTTTAAAATATTTACATATGTGCATATAAAGGAAAAATGCATGTAAACAGCTTGTCATCACGCATTATACACGTAGAATTGAATTTCTGTGAAATTGCAGCAGCTTGCAGTTTAGTTTAATGATCTTAAATCTGAAATATGGCAGTTTAATTATCATAAAGTTCACAAAAATGTTGCTAAAAACTCATTGAGCAAAAATTTTAATTACATTAAAAAGTTATTTTTAAGGAAATCCTCCCACTTAATTAGAGTGAATGGGGACTGGTGCTGTCAAGCTTCAAAATAACTTTTTATTTAAGAAAAACGTAAAGAAAATGATCGTATTAGAAAATACCTATTGATTGACTTCAGAAGAATATAAGACACAATCGTATGGACCTCTTCTCATTTTTTATTTTTTTAGATGGCTCCAGTCTCCATTCACTTTCATTATATGAAATTTAATCCAGATTTGAACAACATGTTACGGGCATTTCTATTTCCTTTCAGTAAAATTCAACATAAAACACAACCGCAACCCATTTTACTTTGCAATCTTATGTGAAACAGGACATTCAACATGAACAAATCTAAGGCAGGACTTTTGTGTCCACATAATTGGTCTGGATTGTCAAAAGTATGTGTTACGTAATAGAACTGAGTCTAGGATTTATTACATGACGTAATATTTTCATGATGATGATGTAAATACGGTACTGAAGTGACTCACCTCGGAGTGTGATGTTGATTCCATACAGCCCAACATGCAGACCCACCTCAGCTGACACCACTGCATTACTGAAGGATTTGTAGGAGGTGTTGGCCTTCACGCTGGCTTCAGCCCAGTCTCCAGTAAAATTCAGCCCTTGAGTGAACAGAAAGAGTTTACAGCCAGTTACATGAGCTCATATTGAGTACATGGATAGAGTGTACAGACCTATTTTTTTTAAGCTGGTAGCTACACAACGTCTACTACCAAATTCTGTATAAGGATATATGGTAACCAGAGAATTTGGACACCAAATGTCATTACGTAACAAAATATAGCCCAAGCAAACGTTTTACAAATACAGTATGCATTTGTTCTGTTTCAACTGGCATTAAAAATCTGAGACCTGGTTGTCCAAATGTGTCCAAAAACTTTCTACAGTTACTAGCGTATGGGCAAAACTATGCAAATATCAACCTTAAAATGAAAGAAATCGGTTTTCACTTCTTGGTCAGATATTTGGTGGATTAAAGATTTGAAAGCACTTCATGGTTTTTAAAGCATAGTTTTCCATTTTCAGTTAATCGTCACCTCCACAACGCATGATTTTTTCTTTCCCTTATGAAATAGAAAACTTGTTCATAGATTGATATTTCTGGATGTCTGGACTCCATTTTTAAAGGTTTAGTCAGATAATTCAATATGTTGGTAATAAATACACTCTCTGAGAGTTTATATTTCGATTTTTGCCTGAAAAATGTCACATCCATAACGCTGGATTTTCCCATCAACACCTGGAAACAAATGCCATCAATAATAATTTAAAGATACTTACCAACTAAAACAATTCCGATAAATAAACTTGTGATTATCCTGAACATCCAGAACAGTCTCTGCAACAAAAAAAAATCTGTTTTCAAGCCACCAAATCTACTTCATATCAAAGGTTTGCAACTGTCCTCTACTTCATATTTAACAGAACAGAACAAACCAACCCTTTCACGTTACAAATAAAAGACAAATGATTAAAAATTATATTTTTATCTTAATCTGAAGAACCTAACATTAATATATGATACATTTAACAAAAATGGTTTGAGATGTGGAATAAGATGCAACAAAAACACCATTAAAGGACTTCACACATTTCTAGACAAAGTTAGTGAACAGCACTCACCGACTTGCCACGTATTCCCGGCAGGATGAGCAGGAAGCTGACAGCCAAAACCGAGAAAACCAGAATCACAACCAGGAGGCTGATGTCGATGATGAACGAGCTCCTTTGTAGCGGATAAAACGGGTAAATACCATCGTAGAAAGTCATCTTTCTCTGAAGCTGAAAGCAGCACAGTGTTGTCCAAAGGCTCAGTTACCTGCAGATCACAGATAACAGTCCATATCTCAATTCTTCATATTGCTTCTTTTAAACTTCTAAACAAAACTTCAAAAATACACCCACTGTATGCACAGAAATGTCTCCTCTTAAAAAAACCCGTTATAGCGCAAATAGATAAAGGCTCAGGTAAAGCGATCCCGGAGCAGGTGAGCGCACCTGGCTGCGATCGCGCGCGTGAAAGCCGATATGCGGATTGACACTGTAAATCAAAGGACATCGGATCTTCCAAAAAACGGACTGTTACTTAATAGACCTGAACAAAGCTCTAGCCAACCAAATGCTGCGACGCAACTTACCTGTACGCGTAAGCTCGAGCGCCTTGAGGGAAAGGTGCGCCTGGGGAATAAGATGATTAGATCGGCGCGCATCTTTTAAACGCTCGCGTTCACTAATTATTGCTTTGATCTGCATTGATTGGTATTCCCAGAAATTGGGGTGTTGACCGCTCGTGACCATCCCTTCAGGAGAAGAGTGAACGGTAAGGTCTGAATGTGGGTCGGATCTTTCTTTCAGGACTCATTTAGTGACTTTCCCCTTTAATCTCACTCCCATTCGACTTCATAGACAACGACTGGTGAGTTGTTCGCTGTTATTTTGCGTTTTTAATTTCATCAATTGATTCATAATTGTTGTTAGCTTTCGGTTTCTGTAACGCACAGTACAGAACAGCGTGTAGTGTTTTGTCTGAAGTGCGCATTCTTGCACAGGTGGAGAGATGCTTCAGTGGTTCGCAAGAATGGGTTTGTTTGAGGTCCTCTGGAGACGTTTAACTGCGCTGCTTGTTCTCTATAGAGTTATTTGTGAGTACAGTGTTGTTTATTTTACGGTGGTCAATCAACATATTGGAAATTAAACCTTCAAATAAACTAAGTTTTAAACAAATAATAATGAAATAGATGTCCTGTGCTATTTTAGCTTAGGATCTTTGTACAAAACGTCAGATTTCCTTTATTTGAAGAATGCACGAGGATCTTTAAGACATATTCAGCTCATGCTTGGATAAAAATGAATCATATTTTGCCGTTGGAGTCGGCTCCAGTGCTTGCTGTCATTATCTGGCGCGTTTTATTATAACATTTATTTTCAGTTACAGTATTGAGTTAAATTGGTAATTTGTAATGTAAAAATATTATAAATTGTATTATTATTCAGTAATTGTAATAAATTATAAGACATCATTTTTATAGTTAGTATTATTATATGATGAATCAATATCATATTTATAGTATATTATTGTAAAGTGAATACAATAACATATTTATGTTGTATATTGGCATATATATATATTGTATATTATATTGATTTTTATAATTTGTCTTTATAATTGTCTATATTTATAGTTGAACTCCTAGAAATGTTTTGAAACTCTGTATCCTGTTTTTACATACATACACATGCATACGAAACTTTTATTAAATTGCTTTTGATCCATCTGCTTTGTACCAAACAGGTGCCGATTCTGCCATTACCTGGGAAGTTCAGAGGTCCGACGGATGGTACAATAATCTGGCATATCATGACCGAGGGGCAGCGAGTGAGTGGGAATGTAATAATTTATCTTAAAAAAAACTTTAAAGTCATTTCTAAAGATGACGGTGTTGCTCCTGCAGATTCAGCTCTAGTGCGCCTCCTGCCGGCGCAGTACGCTGACGGAGTTTATCAGCCCCAACAGGAGCCGCACCTGCCCAACCCCCGCCGCATTAGCAACACTGCCATGAGTGGCCAGTCCGGTCTCCTGTCCCTCAAAAACAGAACTGTTCTCTCTGTGGCCTTCGGTGAGTGATCCTTCATTGATTCAAGATGCAACCTGACTGAAGCACAGCCAAGTCTTTAATTATGGTTTCACAGTTTCAGAAAGTATTTTTCATTCAAGTACCTTAAACTTAAAACCAAAGTTTTAATCAGTGCTCGAATTGAAAAAAGGCTTATGGGGGGTCCCCCTCATAAGACTTTTTTTTGGTGGGGGTTAGTCTCGCAATATATTTAATTATAATATGCAAAACTATATACAATTCTATTTAAAACAGGCTTACATAGAAGAACAGGCTTCTTTCACTGTCCTGCGCTTAGCGGTCCTTAGACGTGGGGTGATGCGTTTGAAATTTAAAGAGACATGACAACTAGCCCATTAACAAACTTAATATAAATAATAGTAAATAATTAATTCCCAAAATTTACCACATTCATTGCATGAATTTAATCACATTTGTCATTGTAATTTTTACTCAAATGCAAATATCTGAGGGACCCCCAAAGTCCATTTTTCCTTCTTAAGGGGGTCCCTAATGCCTTATAGGGGTCCCTAATGCCTTGTGGGGGTCCCGGATCCCCCCCAGCCCCCCCCCCCCCAATTCGAGCACTTGTTTTAACACTATAGTAGAACACTTAAAGGGCCACAAAGAAGCTTTATTTATACACATGTCTATCTTATAGGCTCAAAAGGCCCAACACTTGGAAGCAAGGCAGATGAAAACAATGAAACAGACAAAAAGTGTTTATTGGTTGCAAAGATGATTTTTGTATTTTGATTAACTGGGAAGAGCAAGGCCGAAATAGGGCTGAAACTTTTTTAAATGGGTTGAAAATGCATATACAAAAATGTAGGACAAACAATTATTTTGATAAAAAATAGAAATAAATAACAAAAAATTGTAGAATCTGTTTAATTAAATTTGAGGACATGGCAACTTCCGCGTATCACTTGCAGGCAAGTGCAGTGGTCAACTTGGATGACTTGATTTGTTAACCAATTCTATTATAATGGCTGTAAGTTCGTCGCAAAATCTCTCAAATATTCTATTTCATGACCAAATTCAAACACATTTCGCTCCAAACAGATTGCTTGATGATGTGAAGGCAACGACTTCTTGCTGCGTTCCGCTTTGTTAATCTTGAGTGAATAATGTGTTTGTCTTTCAAGTTTCATTATCCTCAAAAACTATTTCCGCAGGGAGAAAATTAATATGACTTTTACTTCGGGACGCTTACAATTTATTGAAAATGATTCAGAAGGAAATGGCTGTAATGCATTGTTTGCACACGCTTTTTGTTAACCTATTAGGTTATCACATATGGTCCGAGATCTCAGAATCCCGACGACCCGGTTGCCCCCCTGAGTTCATGCATATTGAAGTCCCAAAAGATGACCCTGTTTTTGGCACCAACTCCTCAAAACCAGTCCTGCTTCCATTTCAAAGAGCAGCATGGGATGGCAACACAGGGAAAAGTCCCAACAACCCCCGCACACAGGTAAAGTAAATGACAGCACATGTGTATGTGTGGAGACCCTGTGCGTACTTTAGTTGACATTCAACTATCCCATCATTCTTTTAGTTGAATCATGTGACTGCATGGATGGATGGCAGCTCCATCTACGGATCCTCCAGCTCTTGGTGTGACGCCTTGAGAACATTTTCTAGAGGTCTTTTGGCTTCGGGGTCTTCTCCGGATATGCCCACAAGGAGCAACAGTAGTTATTTCATGTGGAGCGCACCAGACCCCACAACAGGCCCTAGTTCACAAGAGCTCTTTGGTAAGACAAACATTAATTTACTACCATACAATCAATAACACATCAAAGGACTGTTTTGGGTTCATTCCAAGTAATAGTTCCTGGTTTATATAGGCCAAATGTGGTGTTAAAAACGTAGCTTTCTGCCTGTACACAAATCAATATTTTGCATGTTTAGGTATGATTCCAGCAGATTTTTGCACATATCTTTTGAAGAGAGAGAGAAATGGCTAATTCACCCAAAAATGACATATCTGTCATCATTTACTCAACCTCAAGTAGTTCCAAACCTGTTTGTATTTCTTTGTTCTGTTGAACACAAGGAAAGATATTTGGAAGAATGTTAGTACATGAGATTTCTTGGGCACCATTGACTGCCATTAAATTGTTTAAAATTGTATCATTAAAACATTGTTCCAAATGTTTCTTTGTGTTCAACCAAACAAATACATTTATACAGTAATACATGACAGAATTTAAATTTTTCTAATCCTTACCCTTTTCTATCTCTTCATTTGAACCTTTAAACTTTAAAGCATTATCAGTGACAACTTTTGGCTTATAATCTGTAGCGGTGAATTTTGGTCCCTTCAAGTCTGAGATTTGTTTCCTTCTGCACTCCAACAAGTTGTAAAAAATCACAGGATACAGATACTGAGGTGTGGTGAAGAAATTAATCCTAATGTGCCACTTCCATTGCTTAACATAATAACCCAGTGACTGATAAACCAGATACTCACTGTCAAACAGACATTTGTCACACTAACAAGCCGTAATTGTGTACAGTTCTCCCTGTACATGGATTAGCATTGAATCATACGAAAATAGTTTTAATAACTGTTATTTTAATTATTTTTCATCTCTGTATCAAAAAGCAACTAATATGAATCCATTTTTTTACATTTTTAATAAATGCTCTCAAATCACAACAGGAGCATTTGCACCAATAATGAAAGTCTTTCGCATAGCACTCACTGAGATGTTAAACGTGTACAGTTGTCTGCAGTGTGGTTTGTAAGTGCCGGTTTTGCGTGTCTCCAGAGTTTGGAAATGCCTGGGCCAATGAAAACATCTTCTCGGTCATCGAGGGAATCATTTGGTTTCGTTACCACAATCACCTG
Source organism: Triplophysa tibetana (assembly GCA_008369825.1). NCBI lineage: Eukaryota > Metazoa > Chordata > Actinopteri > Cypriniformes > Nemacheilidae > Triplophysa > Triplophysa tibetana. The sequence continues at coordinate 7,965,154 of CM017894.1, forward strand.
GCCTCCAAACTGCACGAGGAACACCCGTCATGGTCAGACGAAGAGCTTTTCCAAGCTGCTCGAAAGAGGGTTATTTCAACATTTCAGGTACAGCAAATAGTCCTGAATTACTGAGTCACAACACATAATAGGTGCCAATTTGAAACATAATGTACTGCGGCGGCTTTGCTTTGAACTCTGTTGCGTTGAATGCTTTTTATGAAACGCTGTCAATAACTTCTTTCTCTGGATTTCTTGTATCTCTTTTGTTTTTATAGAATATAGCATTTTATGAGTGGCTGCCGGCCTATCTGGGAATTCAAGTTCCTTCTTATTTAGGTAAGAATTTCCTGTGTGTGAATATGAATATGGACATGCAAAACCAATCTGTGGTTAGTTTTTGCCTCAGATGGCACACCCACGCCTCATCAACTGACCGTCTGGAGGGGCGGTCACAATTGAGTTATGTTCAGTTAGTTTTTTTGACATTAATATGTTTGTGAAAGCAGAAAGATGTAGCAGGCGCATTTAACATGTGTTTAAAGTGTTTTTAAAGCGTTATTTAAGTGTTTTTAAAGCGTGTTTAAATACATTTTTAAAGTGTTTTTAAAGCACCTGTAAAGCGTTTAAAAATGTATTTAGTGCATTCTTACGTTTTTTTCAAGCATGTTTAAAGGGTATTTAAAGCGTTTTTAAAGTAGATCGGGGTAGCTCAGGACTGATCCCACTGCTATTGGTGTAAGTAAATTATATTTATTACCTGTACAAATCTTCTTGCCTTAAAAATTACGATTAAATTAAATGTAAACTTTTTCATAGGATGGTGGCATAAACTTTTGTTTTATGCAGCTAGTTTCAAGTCATCGATATTTACATTGAAGCATTTAGCATGCGTATTTATCCACAGTTACTTTCTAGGTCTGAACCCACTAAATTTCCATAATTTATATTGATAGTATTTCAGTAATTTGTTTCTACTTCGCTCTATTGTTGTGGTGACTATTCAGATAACCATTCACTTGAACAGCACATAATAGAAGGTCAGAAAGAAAGAAACAAAGCAGGCCAGACTTCATGCCGCGGGTCAGAAGTCTGGCTGCATGAGACTAATCTGGGGTTTGTTAAAAGATATCTTGTGGCTTTTACGTAATGTAGTTGGCTTTGCAGTTGGCAACGTGGACTTGGCCTCTACGTCATAACAGGTTAAAACAAGTCAAGTATGTAATTTTTGTTGAGTCCCTTAAAAATGTTCTGTGGTAACAACAACTGTCAAAATACAAAGTTACTGCAGTGAGTGTATTAACTGAAATAAATGTAGTAAACCATAATAAATCTAGAATAACCTTCTATAGTATTAATTCTCAAATAATTACATAATATTTTACATACGGAATGAAATAATAAATGCAAGGTATCCAATAGGTGGAATCTTCTTTAGGTCTTGACACATTTTCCCAGAATGCACCTTGTTAAGTTCTCTGAACGAATGCCAAGAGTGTGTAAGGCTGTAATACAGTACACTTGACTTTCTGCAGGCTATCAAAAATATGTGGATCCAAGCATCTCTGCAGAGTTTGAAGCAGCCGCCGTCAGGTTTGGACTGACTCTTGCACCGCCTGGTGTTTATAAAAGGTACATTTCTAGAATCTCTTATGAAAATATTCCATATAAAATGACATTCTTAAAGAGTACATAACTAGGGATTTTTAAGGTCCTACTATGGTTTATGGAGTGTCCAACAACAAGTTTATGTACATAGAAGGTGTAAAACAGTTATTCTTACCTAACTTCTTGACTGACTCTCAAATGATTCGTTCAGCAATTCATCTGTCAAATCCCCTCCTTTACGCTAGCCTAGTCTGCTGATTGGTCAGATGGTCTTGTCCGATGTGATTGGTCTACCACGAATGAGGCTCACGAGTTACAGTTTTTGGGGTAGAAGAGTGAAGTTTTCGACGTAGATCCGTGCCGGTTCGCATATCGGACTAAGGATCGACTCGTTTGCGTGATTCATAGTCAACTCCCTTTTTCCAAGCCGATAACTTTGTTATTCATTCACCTTCGGATTTACAACTTGGCAGACTGCTTACATTCAAACACGGCAACATTCAAACTGCATGAAATGTCATTTCATGATCTCATGTTATGTACTCTTCAAAAGAATAGTTTACTCAAAAATGTAATTTCATTTTAAACTCGTTGTCACAATACATGCAAGAACCAATTTGAAAAAAGTCACACATCTGGAATGGCATGAGAAGAGTGAGTAGTCTGTCATCTTTGACTTCATTTTTTTTCTCTGATGTCTTTGTGAATACTCAAGCTGTGTTGGAAATCGCATACTGTGACTTGTACGTACTGTATTTGAATAAGTCCATCCAGGTTTTTCTCGCCCACAGGTTTTTGAATTTACAGGTTTTAGACTTACTATTCATGACTCGTACTGATTTTGGCCTACTATATAGTATGGAAGTAGGCAAGTTTTGACGCAGGGCAAGTCTTTTAGTCTTAAAAAATATTTTTACTGTTTCACAGTTGGGGCTGCATTAGATATATTGAATCTTCATAAACAGTAGAAGAAAATATTCTGTGGGCTATCAAAGATTTGTAAAAATGATTAGAAATGCTGGTCCTGGCAACCATTTTAAAAACACAAGAGTTAGTTGTATCTAAAATTGTTTGAATGCTTCTCGGTCTCTATGATTCAGGAACAGGATGTGTCACTATCAAAGTCCAGTGAATGTAGATGGGAGTAAATCCACAGGCCTGCGTTTGTGCAATGCCTTCTGGAGCCGAAATGTGAGTCATAACAAATGGGTTTGGGTTGACTTACAAATCCTTATTTGATTTTACAAAGAAAACAATGCCAACAAAAGGAGGCGAAGTGTAAAGGTCTGTGTTTGTTATCCATGTCACTGACAATTGAACGTTAATGGACAGGGTAAGTCCTGAGGGGAATAGGTTGGGGTGGCAATGGTCCAGGGGTGATTTCGAAGGTGGTGGGGTTGCTTCTTTAATCATTTATAAACGTATGATAAGATAAGAGTATGCTTTGCCTTGATACATTCTGATATGGGGTTATCTTCCTGATACAGTATTTACAATTGAAGATGTTTATACACATATGTTGTTGTCTAACGCCCTTTCTTGTAGAACCCAAATGTGCAGTCCGGTCAGGATGTAGATGAGCTGGTGATGGGCATGACCTCTCAGATCGCTGAGAGAGAGGACAACATCGTCGTGGAGGATTTGAAAGGTTGTTTTATTTTTTACATAGTCTAATGTAGTGTGTCGGACCTGACTGAAGAGTATTCATCTTTTCTGTGCTGTTTTTCACTCAGATTATATGTACGGGCCCTTGCGGTTCTCACGATCGGATGCAGTGGCCTTGACCATCCAGAGGGGGCGTGATTTCGGGCTGCCCGGCTATAATCAGATCAGAGAAAGCTTTAACATTCGGCCGGTCAACTCGTGGGAGGAGATCAACCCCAAACTGAATAATACACGGGTATAAACATGCTAATATTTGTAGCATCAAGGTAGCAACTTTGGCAAATACTAAACTTTATACTTTTGCAGTTGCTAAAGGAGCTTGCAGACTTGTACGAGAATGACACTTCCAGACTGGAGCTGTTTGTTGGCGGGCTCCTAGAAGCTCAGGACGGACCAGGTCCAGTGTTCTCAGCCATCATCCTGGACCAGTTTGAGCGCATAAGGAACGCTGATCGCTTCTGGTTTGAGAGCAGACAAAACGGGTGGGATGTTTTCCAATGAGTTCACTAAATGCTACCACTGTAGATATTTCTGTGAGCTTTGAAAGTTCATCTTTTGAGGTATTAATAGTCATTTTCATCCCTCTCAGGTTGTTCAGTGAAGAGGAGATCCAAGCTATACGTAACACCACGTTTCACGATGTTCTCCTAGATGTCACCAGCGCGAAAGAGGGTGATATTCAAAAGAACGTGTTCTTCTGGGTGAATGGTAACAAGGCTTTAGCAATAATGAATGCATATTATTAAAATGGCAGAGTTGAATCATTTTGGGCTTTTTTTAAATAGATGATCCTTGCCCCCAGCCTGAGCCAATGAAAGCCTCCGATCTTTACCCCTGCACACAGGCAACCTCTATGAGTTTTTTTGACAACAGCAATAAAGCTGGTTTTGGCATAACGGTGGTTGTGCTCTTCATGTTTCCTGTTGGTAAGCACATTTTATTATTTTGTGGTGCGCTGGGTTAAATTGATAAAACAGATTTATTTTGGTAATTGGGTTTTTGCATAATTTGCATTTGATGTGGAGTAAGGGTTGCCAGTCATATATTACATATTTTACAGTCATTGTTATGGAACACCATTTTTTCTTGAAAATCACTTTATAGTAGTAATCATAGACACATAAACAGGATTTTATTCCCTCGAGAATAAAAGCTGATGGAGGAAACAGTTTAAAAGTAGCAAAATTGGCATAAAAAAACAAACCTGGCAACCCTGTCAGGCTTTTTCTTGGTTTTTGAAATGATGGATTTTGTGTAGTTGTTCAAAATTAGTCACGTATTTGTTAAGCCGAACCCTTTAATTAGTTTTTTATTTCACATTTGAAATAAAAAAATTAAACTTTAATAAATAGTTAGCTATGATTGATTTCAAACTGTTTAATTTACAGCAGTAAAGGTTAGCTAGTAGGGCTGCAGGATATATTATAATTAGTGAAATTTTGCAAATGTGCAAATCTCAATATATATATTGCAATGGTTTGCAATAACCAATTAATTTTAATACTTCAAAGGTTATGTATGGTCAGACGTAAAGCGTTGTTGTATCACATATCAATGTAATTATTTCTTCAATGTTGTGCAGCCCTATAAGAAAAGAATGCATTTACCTGCCAATCATTTTCAACAAATGTAAGATGATGTCATTCTGTGACAGTGAGCTTCATAGTGGCTTGTGTGGTGGCTCATCTACGGTCAGCCAGATACAAACGATTCCAGAAGAAACTCAGAGGTTCAACCAGAAATGAAGAACCCACACGTGGAATCGCTGGTAAGTCACACGACCCTGTCACATTGGCTCAATCGACCAATCATGTTCTGTTCATTTTTCTTATTTTTGGAATTGCATTTACAGCCAAAGAGTGGCTGGGCCACAATTCTACACCACGACAGGTCACACTTGCCTTCAATGAGAAGAAAGTGTTCCAGGTCTTCTTTGAGAGCAGATCTCTGACCAACCATAACCTGTGTGGCCAAGACCACCTGGATGTACTGATTTCCAATGACCACCTGCACCGGGCTCTACTCTTGAAGATCCCTAAAGAATATGATCTGGTAAGGAGCAAGTTACTTTCTTACTTAGTCAACAAATGCTCAGTAGGGCATTATATTTGATTCGATGTGTCCGCCAGGTTTTGTTCTTCGATGACTCGAATAAGAGGTCAGAGTTTTTGAGTCACCTGCGCTCCGAGCTGGACGGCAGAATTCAGAGTCTGAACGTGACGGAAATGAGCGAGAGAGAGATGTTGAACGACGCTGTCACAAGAGAACAGAGAGAGAAGATTGTGGAGACGTTCTTCAAACACGCTTTCGCAAAAGTAAGTGTGTGTTGACTTTATTGAGTCCATTGAGGCAGCATGTCAAATGTCATTAATTTTTTGCCTCCAGGTTTTGGATATTGATAAAAGTGATGCAGGAGACCTAAGCAAAAGGACCAGAGAGGCCTTACAATGTGAACTCACACGAGCTGAATTTGCCCGTGTGTTCGGACTAAAGCCTGATTCACTCTTCGTGGAGTCCATGTTTACACTAGCCGACAAGGATGGCAACGGCTACATCTCCTTTAAGGAGTTCCTGGATGTCATCGTCATTTTTATGACCGGTAAGGTATTTAATATTTATAATCACAAAGTGTAACACATTTTTTTGTTCTTTTAAAAATAGTTTTTATAGTGTATATTTAGCTCAAGTAAATTTTGAGCTCATGTCATTAATAACCATATATCGGTTTATTGCAAATACTGTATACAATAATGTAAAAATGTTCACATATTTTAAAAATAATTTTCTAAAATTGTCACTGTTAGAAAATTCTAGATTTTTCTGTTTCACTGATAAGGTGAAATTTACATTTACTCATTTAGCAGACGCTTTTATCCAAAGCGATGTTGGGTAAAGATGAAGCGATGATGGGTAAATATTGTTTAGAACTTGGTTTGTGAGGACAGTATTACTCATAAAAGACAAAAGGCTTTCTGTAGCTTTGTGATGAGAGCGTGGCGCTATCAACTCCAAGGTCATGGGTTCGATCCCAGGGATTATATATACTCAAATAGAAATGTATAGTATCATGCAATGTAAGTCGCATTGGATAAAAGTGTTGGCCAAATGCATAAATGTAAATGTAAAAACGATCAAATGTACACTTCTGAAGTTTTGGACGACTCATTTTTGGTAACTGTTTTGTTTAACTGTTCTGCGCTTAGTTTTACCTTGTCATTTCTCCTTACGAGTAATAACCTAATATCGAAATGTATAAATGCGTGAAAGTTTTTTGAAATTACCGTTGATGGTAAAAAAATGAAGGGGTTTCCGTATTCAGCATGTTAACTTCCTAAAGAAACAGTTTAAATGAATCGCAACTTTAAAAATGTTACATTGAGTAATGTGACACGTGTAAGCATCTGTTCTTAAAATGTAATGAGACCATTTTAAAATTATTTTTTACAATTGTTACGGTTATTATTATTTTGATGGAGTCGATTCATAATAATGGGGTCTATTGCTATACTGTTACATTTCTCTGATTCTCAATTTCAGGTACACCCGAAGAAAAGTCCAAGCTTTTGTTTTCAATGCACGACATTAAAGAAGACGGTTTCCTGTCTAAGGAGGAGTTCTCTTCCTTGCTCAGGTCAGATTTGATGTCACTTCCTGTTTGTGATCAATTCACCATGGCTGTGTCTGAAATGGCCAACTTTCATACTATAAAATAGGCCTAAATGAGTATTCAAAAAACAGTAGGAAGGAAATTCCCGAAAGGTCCACAAATTCCGCTGAGATTCATGAGTGTGGATCGGATGGACACTTATCTATCCCATGATGCTAAGAGAGCTGAGCAACGTTCAAATTTCAAAAGTAAATCAAATAAAAAGCAGTCAACTTTATGGCGGACGTCTGTTTTTAATGTTAGTGCCAATAAATGTATTTCTCGTGACTAAATTATGTTTTTATCAAGGCTTACGTGTAATATGTTTTCAATAAGCCATGTGTCAAAGAGCATACGGGTCACATGACCATAAACATGGTGGAGGCAGTATGTCCGAAATATATTCATACTACTGATACTCATGCTATATAAAACGTATTGTTTTACCGGCCGATAGGTAGGTATTTGTTCAAATTCAGTACATACTGTCACAGCATGCGATTTCGGATGCAGCCCATATCTAATTTTCAAGAAGGAAAAGTTGAAATTATGAAAGAGCTTTCTCTCTGGTGTGCAGGTCTTTCATTGAGATCTCTGGCGGTGCTCTGTCTAAGAGTCAGTTTGATGATGGTATAGCGGTTATGCTTCAGGCAGCTGGACTTGACAACAAAGATCACTTCTCCTGGGAGGACTTCCACTTTTTACTGCAAGACCATTCAGCTCAACTCAATATTAAAGGTTGAACAAATAATGTGTGCTAGATTTCTTACACGATTTATCCAGAGAGGAGACATTACTCGATTTTTCTTAACACACATGCAATTTCACTCTTTCGCATGTATCTACAGGCATGGAGGTACTTGGAAAGAAAAAGCTAGCCAAACAACAGCGCATATCCTTCATGGAGAAAAACAGGTACTTTTACTGTAAAACTTAAAAGTGAATGAGTGTACATGAGGTTAATATTTACATTTAGTCATTTAGCAGACGCTTTTATCCAAAGCGACTTACAAAGAGTTTAAGTTAATATTGTTATTCTGTTTAGTTCTCCAGTAGTCTCCAGCTCTGAGGGGGATCATGGCCAGGAACTTCGTCAAAGGCAGACCAAGAAGTGAGGCATTGAGATATAGCATGTCTGTTGCGTTCATTAAGGAGCATGTGTTGCGTGTTGTATCATGTGCATGGCCATTAGAAGCTCAGCGCAGTGTTAGATTTAAGCCTTTGAGAAACCTGTCATTTGCTCGGTGGGAAATGTGGCAATCAGCTTTTGTAGCAACTGATGCCACTTTGTGACATAACGTCGGCCAGGTTTCACTTTGATGGTATCAAATCTATTCAGTCGTCGGAATTGTCTGGAATAGTTTTATTTAGTGACAACATGTTTTATTGCTTTAATATGTGATATAAATTAGGGAATAGAATTAACGACATTTAAGCAGAACTGTTTTAATAATCAACAGCACATACTCGCTTGTCCCGCTCTGTGATACATACAGTACATGAATAAGCCCTCAGAGGGAGGAGGTGTGCTTTTACTCAGTGCTCAAATTGAAGGGGGGCAGGGGGGCTCCAGGACCCCCCATAAGGCATTAGGGACCCCATAAGAAGTATAATATAGACATAGGGGGTCCCTCAGATATTTTTATTAGTAAAATGTAAAAATGATGCGATTCAATTCATGCAATTAATATGGTTAATTTGGATAATTAATTATTTACAATAATTTATATTAAGCTAATTCATAGGCTAGTTGTCATGTCTCTTTACATCTTAAATGTCCCGCCCCACGTCTAAAGACCGCTTATCACATGAGATCATTGACATGACTGCTTGATTTGTGTCGCTCCGTTGAAGCAAACTTCAGGTTAAAAATGGAGAAGAAGAATAAACCTCCACTCGCAGTCGGGAAGAGGAAGCTTCCCCACAACACTAACACACAGACAGACAGCCGGTCTTGTTATAATTAATAATTTTCATATCTAATAAACTAGTTTCTTGCATTCAAACAAGTCTTTTGGAACAATTATTATCATCACAAAGTGTCAATCACCCAGTTGTTTTGGGGAAAATAGTAAAAACGACGTAAACAAATAAATAAATACTGCTAGAATTATTCTGTTGGATGTACACTACGATTCAAAAGTCATTTCTGTACACCAAGCCTGCATTGATTTGATCCAAAATACAGTAAAAGAAGCCTACTCCTTAATGTAAGCCTGTTTTTAATAAATAGTATATATATGCATATTATTATCAAATATATTGTGTATTTTGTATAAATTGTATATTGTGAGACTAACTCCCACCAAAAGTAAGGCGTATGGGGGCACCCTCCATAAGACTTGGTTCAATTCGAGCACTGCCTTTACTTGTATTACTTTAATGAACTCCGTCACAAGTCGTTTATCTAAATAAACATAAATGTAAAAGCAAACTTTTAGTAAATAAGGGACCGTGTAAAAAGTTCCCACATTATGTATAAATAAACCCACGTTTTGATTGTTTGCGACGGTCATCTAGCTAGACATCTAGAAAATCTAGAGGGCTGCTTTATGGTGTGTAGCTTCATCTTTACATTACTATTTATTATTCTCAGGTTGGGTTAAATAAGTCCGGACTAAATTATTAGAATTTCAAATACTTACAGTTTGGTTGGAAGTTTCCTTTTATGATAGGACCTTACTTGAAGTCATACAACAATAAATGAAAACCTAGGTAGGCAGTTTTGTCATCAATTAAATTTATTGTAATAAATTTAAACTTAATAAATTAAGTTGCTTTTTCTTTTATATGACAAATCAGTATGAAAAGGCATATATTATTTAACAAGTAAAGTATTAAATAGGATAACTACTGTTTCAATCAAAGGTGTATTCAGCTTTTGAACTTCTTATCTTCTCCTGGGATTCTCATTGTCGGGGTAGTGATGGTAGATAGTATTCGAGGTGGCTGTTGATTCTTCTGTCTTTTAAACCTTTTCATGTCCTTTTCTACTAACTTTGGGCACTTACTTTAATGGGGTGGATACGGATAAAACGAATATTATTGTTTGTTTTAGATGTGATGTAATGTGTATACAAGATTTAAGGTTTAAAAACGCTGTATTTTCCACATACATGCATGTTTGTATCTCCTCCTTGCCCCGCCTCTCTGAATCGCGTAGATTTTATACAAAGCTCATCGCTCTGAAAAACGAGGTGTGCTCTGATTGGCCAGTTAACCAGTGCGTAGTGATTGGTCGAATACTGCAAGCGTGTGACGGAAATGTAACTGTGTGACTGATTTTAACAACCACATATCAGCACTCTAGTATCACGAACACTCGCACATCTTCAAAAAATTATAAATCAGAAAAAAAAATTGGCGGTACTTTATTCAATTCAAATTTCAAAATACATCTTATCAGTATATTCCATGCGATTTAAACCAATGGGTTAATTATTTAAGCTAAACCAACACGTACCTTACGCAAATACTATGACTGATACAAAATACGCTCTTTTGCTCTGTTTAGGTTTGTCTTAAACAATCCCAAAGTCTACGTAAAGCCTCAGAGGGAACGTTACAACAGAAACCCAGTGAAGCAGAGGATCCAACAGTTTAAACGCTTCGTAGAAAACTACAGAAGACACATTGTCTGTATTGTCATTATGTACGGGATCATAGCTGGACTAGCTTTGGAAAGATTCTATCGTGAGTGTCGTTTAAAGACTTTAAAGTGTTTCACTATTATTTGTTCTGTGAATATTTGTACCTGTTAAATCAATTTAGTTAGTAGTTGAATATCACCGTGTCATATTAAAATAAACACACTGAATTTCCACACTAACGGTTGCAAACCAATAGCGATGTTTGTAGATTATGGTTTGCAGGCCGACGCCAGTGGAATCCCTGAGACCTCTTTGGTGGGCGTGCTGGTATCTAGAGGTTCTGCCGCCGCCATCTCATTCCTGTTTCCCTACATGCTGTTAACCGTGTGCCGTAACCTGATAACGCTGTGCAGGGAGACGTTTCTCAACGGATACATCCCTTTCGACGCTGCCATTGACCTCCACCGACACATGGCTATGGTGGCAATTATTCTCTCAGGTCGTTAAAATTTTTCACTACTTCTTGAGAATACTTCCTCATGGACCTTTCAAAATGTTTATGACCGATACGGTAATAAGGAAGCATCCATCTAATATTATGAGCAAATGTATGAGTCAATTCTGGATGTGGACGTGCTCAAAGACATGTGTTGTCAGTGCTTTTATACAAATGATGATGGGAGTAATTCTGGAGAACGTGTGAATACGGTTCATTGAGTAGTTCATTGATTTTTGATCATCAAAATATTGTGTAGTTGTTCAAGAAAATCATTGTTTTGCTTTCTTTATACTTTCTGTGCTCCAGTTGTACATAGTTTGGGTCACGTGGTCAATGTGTACGTCTTTTGTGTCAGTGACCTCAGCATCCTCGCCTGTTTGTTTCCAAGAGTCTTTTCTGACAACGGGTAAAAAAACCTTTAGAAATTAAATTAGAAATACAGTGTATTTGGGAAGGAACCTTTTTCAAGATCCTATTTGTCTGTCACTTGCAGGTCTGAGTTTCCAATGAAATGGACGTTTTGGTTTTTTAAGACCGTGCCAGGTACAGCTCTCCATGAAATTATATGTTGACCACAGCTTGTATCCTTTTTATGTATGATGAGTGGACATGCAATGTATTGTCTCTCTTTGTCTCATTCAGGTCTTACTGGGATCTTGTTGCTCTTGATCTTCGCCTTCATATACGTCTTTGCCTCGAGATATTTCAGACGTATCAGCTTCAGAGGATTCTGGGTCACACATTACCTCTATGTGCTTGTCTATGTGCTGGTGAGAGTCAACTACCAAAAAACATTTCCTGTTGTCCAGGACAAATATAAATCTAAATACACTATAACACATTTATCTATTCCAGTTATATTGAGTGTTTGACTCAAAGCTGTTCAGGTCTGGGCTTTATGCAGATCAGTGAAGTTCTTAAATACTAGACTGAATCTTGACTTTTTGAATCTTGCATCGTTCACAGGGTCCTTCTCAAACTGTTGCTATAAAATTAGAAGGACACAGTTCTCTAGACTAATATTAAATGCTTTAATATTAAAATGTATTCTCATAGAAATTATTAAAGCAGTCAAACCTGTTCATCAAGAGGGGGCGTCCCAATACTTTTGTCCGGAGTGTAAATTTACTTGAGAAGCAATATGATAAAAAGTAATACAACTAAGTAAGTTAATGCTTAAAATTTTTTTTTAAATCTGCCCGTGGGGTAAGAAATAACCCAAATTATCGTTACAGAAGAAAGTTAAAAGATACCTTTTAATTTTCTTACCACATTGGTATATATTGTAAGTACAATCTTAGTTAATGAGTGATAACAGGATTTTCATTTTTGGGTGAAAACTGTGCCTTTAAGAGTGTTAAACAACGATTGGATTCACAATTAATGCTTTTGTTTTTTTATGTTATTAATGAAAGGAAAAGAAAATCTCTACAATACACGCTTTCTCATTTTGTCACCACAGTTGAATATTGAATTTCCTTTCAATTGAATTTTCCTTTCAATATGCATTTCAGTGTTTATTGACAAGAATGCATTTGGCAGACACTGTAATCCAAAGCATCTTGAAGCTATAGCTACATTTTTTGCATTCCTTAGGGATTAAATCTTGAAACCGCATTGCAGATCTGTATTCTTAATGAAGTAGAAGCTCTGACAATATTAAAATAGTGTATTAAACACTTTGTCAGGTGGTGATCCATGGTAGCTACGCTCTCCTCCAGGAACCCCGCTTCCACATCTATCTGATTCCTCCCGCCCTCCTCTTCCTCCTTGACAAGCTCATCAGTCTCAACAGGAAGAAGGTGGAGATCCCGGTGGTGAAAGCAGAGCTGCTGCCCTCAGGTACACTGCACACAGTCTCAGATCTGCCACAAAGCTCTGTTTGTCTCCGAGGACCTGGACACAATGATCACAGTGTGCTGAAATGTGTTTAGTCCTGATTGCCTGACAGCTCCTAAAAACTGGATTCACCATAACAGCCTTAAAATGAAATAATCCATAAATATCTGCAGGTGTGACATACCTGGAGTTTAAACGACCTCAAGGGTTTGTGTACCGCTCGGGACAGTGGTTACGTATCGCATGCCTGGAGCTTGGCACAGATGAGTACCACCCTTTCACCCTGACCTCCGCACCCCACGAGGAGACCCTCAGCCTTCACATCCGTGCTGTCGGACCCTGGACCAGCAAACTCAGAGAGGTCTACGCTCCTGAGAAGCTCCAGGAGATCAAAGGCTATCCAAAGGTATGAATACAGTATATAGACTTTTGTTTTTCGCTTGATCTCACTTTTTGTTTTTGCAGCTGTATCTAGACGGGCCGTTCGGGGAGGGCCATCAGGAGTGGACGGATTACGAAGTGTCAGTCCTCGTGGGCGCTGGGATTGGGGTCACTCCCTTTGCCTCCATCTTAAAAGACCTGGTCTTTAAATCTTCTGTCAAGTCCAAATTTCTATGTAAAAAGGTACATCACCAGTTGCATGGTCATGAAATGCCTTATCTTACGTTTATTTCATAAACCAATATAATAAAATTCACACAACAGTCAGATCCACATGTAACGTAACTGGAGTAATTGCATTTTAACGCTTGACTAAATGTCATATCAGATAACATTGCAATTAGATTGAATTCAGTGGATTCTGATGTCATCCTGGCTGTTCAAATAGTTATTTTTTACCTCGGACAATAACATGTCTTAAAAATAAAGATTATTTAAAAAACATACATTAAAATTACATTTTTTTATAAACGTATGCACCTTTTCATACAGTAAATGTGATTTAACTAAGTATTAATATTAAATATGTTAAAAGTTAACCGTACATGTGTCCTGTAATTGGGATAAGTAAACGTTATGTTAAGTATTTTCACATACATTTTACCGCTAACATTGGAGTGACAAAAACATGAACGTCATACTAACGGTTAAAGCACCGTATGAATGATCAATGTTTAAAATAAAAACGGTTTCCATAGGTTTTGAAAAAAAAAATTATTTATATTATAATGCAAGTTCGCTTTTCAAGTCAATGAGTCTTGTTTAAAGGATGTAATTAAGAATAGAAAATAGCAAAAATACCAATTTCTATTATATCTGTTAATCTTTATGTCAAAACTTTGTAGAGTATAAGCAGACTCATTGAAGAACTTTTTTAGGGGTTTCCAATTGGTTCAATATTACGTTAATGTATTCTGGCTCCAGGTGTATTTTATCTGGGTGACACGGACTCAGCGTCAGTTCGAGTGGGTGTCTGACATCATAAGAGAGGTGGAGGAGATGGACACTCATGAGCTGGTGTCTGTGCACATCTACATCACTCAGCTGGCTGAGAAGTTTGACCTCCGCACCACCATGCTGGTAAATATCGGCGCTAGTTTCAGCCTACTGAGAAACCGGCCACCGTTGTTTGAGATAACATCACTGAGATTTTTTTATGGCACCATTTCAGTTCAATATGATTATAACTTCCTCACATTAAAGTGACGAATAAAGAAATCAGGTTAACAGCATTAGCATCTGAAATGAGGTTACGCAAGAGTTGTTAAGTTGTAAAATCACTCTTTTCCTGAAGTATGTCTGCGAGCGTCACTTTCAGAAGGTGTGGAACCGGAGTTTGTTTACTGGTCTGCGATCTATAACCCACTTCGGTAGGCCTCCCTTTGTGGCTTTTCTCAGCTCGCTACAGGAAGTACACCCCGAGGTCGGTATATTTCAATGTTTACACAGTTTACTTGATGTTTGGCCAACTAATTTCTTTATCTGTAAGATTCAAACGGGAAATCATTCTTCATTATCTCTTTGCCTAATAAATGATTTATTGTATCCCGGCAACAGTCATATGTTATTTTTTTTTAATATTTTTTTATTTAAGGTGGAAAAGGTTGGCGTCTTCAGCTGTGGTCCACCTGGTTTGACCAAGAATGTTGAGCAAGCTTGCCGACAAATGAACAAACGGGACCAGACTCATTTTGTTCACCACTATGAGAACTTCTAGATCATGTGAAAATACACGACATTAGACTATAAAATTGTTCAATAGCAATACCGTGTAACTTGATCAGCAAACCTGGAGATGCTTCATAGCTTTGGAATGTTTGTCTGCCGCGACAAAAAGGCCACACGTTAAAGAAATGTGTTTATGCCGTGATTGATTCAAGCAAACATGCTGTTTATAAAGCATTTCTAAATGTAATGACAGAGAGATGTTAATCAATTGCTTCATCCCTCTCACTCTCGTTGATTCTCTTTACAAATACAAATGTCATGATTCTGCCTCTATTGGTCATGTTTTTCTTAGGATCATGACAGACTCACGTCTTGAATGCCATGTGCTCTGTCCTGTCTCGTCTTGACCCCGCCCGATCGTTTCCTCGTTTAGCTACCTATCAGTGTTTGATTTCCCACACCTGCCCCTTTTCTATTATCCCTTGTCAGTTTCCCCTATATAATGCCATTGTGTTGCTGGTTCATTTTGATTAGTTTGTATTCCTCAGTGTGTTTGAGTATCTCCTTGGGTCAAGTTCATTGTCTTGTCTAGTAAAGCCTGTTGTTTGTCCGTGCCTTGTCTCGTCTCCATTAAAGTTAGCCCTGTTTGCTTTTTGGTTTTGTTCATGTTTGCCCCCTCGTGGGACGTTTTTCTCTCTATTTTGTAAACTTCTCAGTTGTCATATTTTTGTTTTCATTAAAAGTCTTTTGTCTTATATGCTGTGTGCGTTTGGGTTCTCCTTCCTCACGCCCCCCCCCCCCCCCCCCATTGAAAATGAAATATCAATACATACTGTAATCTCGCTTGCCAAAACTGATGGTTGCCTTCATTTTTTTGTATAATCAAATTGTCTGTACAAGTCATTTCAACTACTATTTTAACATTTGGCTAGTTGTTAGTTGCTGTAACTTAAAAACAAGTTAGTTTTAGTTTTTTAAAGCTGTTAACACTTTTTGAGTTAATGTCAAAAATATATGATTCCATGACTTACAGATCACATAATTCTATACGATGTGATTTTATTGTTTAAAATCATTGTCAATGTCAACATGCTGTCAAAATATCCTAATAAATAATGTAAAATCATCGCTGTTTACTGGATATTTTGTTACAAGCGTGTTATCTCAAATCCATTGAGCGGTTAAATTACAATCAGATGTTCAAAGCTCATGTAACGCTGCAGACATGTAAGACTCTGTTACTGTACAAACTGTACCATTACTTATCAAATTATTAGATACTTTCAACATGAACACAACAAACCTTTGGATATGACGAATACAAATGAATGAAGCAAAAACAAAGATTTAACTGCTTATTTATCAAGTGCAAATATAGATGTATCATTTGAACAATATAATGATGAAAGCGTGTATTTAGTTTATAGACAGCAAATCAGCATTACCCTGCAAATGACACTGTGTGAGAGTTAAAGAGGTTCAGTGAGTTCAGGAACAGTTCAGGGAAACAGCTAAAACAATTGTAACTTGACATGTGTTTCGACGGTTTTCAATATCTTGATACTTACTGTGTGAATTGGGTCTGAAGTATGCTAGATCATCATTTTAACCCACCATCCAATATGTAAAAATAAAAGATGTTTCCACACTCTTTACACAAAACGAATAAACACAATGAAGAATTAAGCATTAGATGTTTACATGCACCAGAATGAGGCAGGAATTAACATACAATAAGCAACATTTAACTGTAGAGGTTTTACATTTCTAATGTATGAGAACAATATTCATGATAACGAATTGTATTCATAGTGTTCTTTTCCCATCTCATATATTATGCTGTTGTCTTTACTAAGTGTCAATAACTTTTCAACTTGGAAGCGATAGCTGAAGAAAAGTCATGCCCATAGGCGACAGTGATCCTGCAGATATTTTCAAAATTAACTTCCTTATTGTTTATCACACAATCAAGTTTAAGATTGACGGATAGCATTAGGGAGTTTCCTTCTGGTTTTAAAGGTTAATGAATTGTTAATTATATGTTTAGGTACGAAATGACCCAGATTCATGACCTCTGCCAAACACTACTTTTCTAAAAACAGTCACATGCAAGTATTTTAAAGCAACAATTCACCCAAATATAAAAATTCTGTCATCATTTACTGTTGTTCCTAATCTGTTTACATTTCTGTTCTGAACACTGAGAATGATATTTGGAAGAATGCTTATGACCAATAGTTCTTGGCCACCATGGATTAGCATAGTGGAAAAAAATACTTTATCTTTTTTTTGGTTCTGTTGAAAAAAATATTTTGAAGAATGTAGGAAAGCAAACAGTTTTGGGGAATTTCTTAATACTATTGTTGTTTTTCCTACTAGGGTCCTCAATGGGGTCCAAGAACTGTTCGGTTGCAAGGATTCATCAAAATGTCTTTCTCTGAGAGAAAAAAATAGACATTTTTATTTTGGGGCGAACTGTCCCTTTAACATTGCAGTGACTTTTATTTTGACACAATTTTGTCAATGTTTTTTTATATTGATTTTACATGTGTTAGTACATGAAGCATTACTCGAACGAGTCACCTTGTGAAATGTGTAGCCTACGTGTCTATGAACACGGCTCAACAGATAACACAGTGTGTCATTGTCACAACCTCCTGTGAGTCTCTGTTGGCATCACACAGCATCCACAACACGTTTACACTTTAATTTTGATCTAACAGGACTGCATCCTTTATCCACATCATAGTCTTCAAATGATACACACTAAAATAGTAGATTTACAGCATGGTTTAACTATATGTCCTGCAGCTCCATCACTGATTATAAGTTGGGAATTTTTTACAAAAGTAGTGATTTCACTGCTAATTCATTGCGGAACACAAGCTTTAGGGACTTTGTGGTTTTAAGGGTGGAACCAACCATTTCCCTGGAAAGATGGATTTTGATCTACCTGGGAAAACCTCCTGATATTTACTTTTTACCTTTCCTGAGAATTAAATTTATAACCTATACCTCATGATGTTTCGTTGGAACTGATACATCGGGGTCTAGTGCACGTACGCATTTTGGTAAATTATTGTCCACCACAGTGAGATAAGCAGAGATGGTGCGTAAGAGGAATTGTTCCACATTTCACGGAGCTATAGTACCTAAAAGTTCAGAAATTCAAAATTGTGTCATTATCTATTCACTCTAACGTTGTTCAAAATACTGTATATATGTGGAAACACAAAATATCTGGCTAAACAAAGTGCCTAAACAAATATTTCTGGTATTGCCACATTGCATTGTGTGACAGTATCACAGATCTAAGCATGAGGCAATTTTCTGGAATACAGAGTGTAGATATATGTGTCAAAGTCACAACACAAGGTGTGTATAAAGGGAGGGACGCTTGATCAACACCAGAACAAGCTGAAATATTAAATAACAAGTTATCAAAGAGTTGCTTTGACGTCTCAGAAAATGTCCAAAACAGATATCAGATATTTTTTTAATATGAAGTGTTATTTCACAAACATTATATAAAAGTTTGTTAAACCAAATCCACACACACAGATTTTGGTATCATTCACCGAAAAATGAAAATTACTCAATTCTGTCATCATTTATTGACCATAATGTCATTCCTAACCTGAAACCTGACTTCTGCAGAACATAAAAGAAGATATTTTGAAGAATGTTGGGGACCAAGCAACATTGACCCTCATTGACTTCCATTGTATGGACACAAAACAAAAAATATCTTCCTTTGTGTTTCAGAGTTGATAGAATAAATGATGGTCCTGTAGAAGTGGATATAGGGCAGGAGTTGAATCTTACGGAATTCCCCGATAATCCCTTCAAACAACAGCATTAATGGTTTACCGTAATGAAACACTATCTTTTCTTCCTGTTCTCAGGAGCATTATCGGAATGTTAATATATCTTTAAACCACTAAGGTAACCGAGAAATACCGCCAGCAGAACTCTTCTGGAGAATCATTTAATGCGAATTGCTGATTCAATGACAAGCAGTTGATGGATGCTTAACCCATAACATCATGATTTAGACTATCAGTACTTGGCACGGCAAGTTATGTAAAGACGGATAAAATCAGATGGATAACAAATTAAAACAAATTATAAAACTGCACGCGTGCTCAATGCCGATAAATGTTCCAGAATGAAGATATTGATTGTTTAGGTCAAAGGTTTATTATCATGTGTAGATTATTTAGAATATTTTTCTACTTTAGTTGGTTTATTCTTAAAAGCCCATTTCCGTAATCACAAACTGATCAGCCAGAGTTAATATCCACTTGTTCGAATAGAAAATGTGTTCATCAAACAGGAAAACTACATCAGCTGGTCCAGACCTGACGCTTAACCTATTGTTGGTCATTTTGGCAGTGGGTGGGGATCACCACGTCATACTAAATACAGAGATGAACGGAAAAAACATCATACACTTCAAAAAATAATGATGCTTAACGATGCCATAGAAGAACCTTTATTGTTTAGGTGGTACCATAAAGAATCTTTAACATCCGAAGATGTCCAAAAGGTTCTTTGTGGGGAAAAAAAGGGTTTCGGATTGAAGATAAGGTACCTTTGACTGAATAGTTCTTTGTGGAACCAAACATGGTACTCTGTGGCATCACTGTAAAGAACCTTTTTAACACTTTTATTTATAGAGTGCAGGATTGCTGTTCTATTCAATACGTCTCTTTAGCTTTAGTTTTTTATCTATTCGGTTTTCTTCTCTCTTTCATTTACTTTCATTCATTTACTTTATCTATGTCAGCAATTCTGATTTTCTCTTCTGTCTCCCCTGGCTGTTGTTGATATTGTTTCTATTCTATTCTATCTATTACTGTAGTATGTGTCTACTTCTTACATTTCATTTACATTTGTACTTTTATTGAAAATTGTAGGCCTGCTTTTCTAAATAGAACATCATAGGAGTGGAAGTAATGATAGAATAAAATGAGCAGAGTTTATTGAATACTAGTTGCATTTCATCTAGAAACATAGTAAATATTCGATAGATTCACTAGATTCAGGAGTAGCCGGTTAAAAAATAACAACATAAACAAACGTTACAGCGCATGCACACTTTTGTGAACAAAACTTAACTTCGGGTACTGTTACACATCTGCAAAGTCCCTGTAGATAATTTCGAATAGCAAGCTAAAGAAATAAGCAATAAATGATTTGGCTAGCTAGTTAAAAGTATGTTAGCCGGTATTATTCTTGGTTACAGTAGAAGAACCTTTACTTGGCTAAGCGTGCGACAAGATCTATGACTCATGCAACAAATTGCTTATTTAAAACAATTATTATACAACAATTATTACACAATAAAATACCGATATAAATTAATACCAATATACTGCTGTGTGCCGCAATTTACAGCATCTACTAAATTTAACCATTTTCTCTTTAAGTCTTCTAAACCGGAAACGGTATGTTTCTGACCGTGAAACGCGGATGTCACACATGCATAGATCTTAGACGGACATTGGAGACCCATATATATTTTTGAAGACAATACAAATATAGCACCCAGCATGAGATTAAACAACAGTAGGCTAATAAATGGAATATAATAAAAAGGTAGAACTAAATGAAATTAAACTACGAATAATACGAATTAAAATATACTGTTGGCTATTATATTAATTGTGGTGTTTGTTGGAAAACCTATATTAAGATCTATGACAAGCTAAAAATCTGTTGAGATAGTCCTTACGATATCCTCTGTGTGACAAGTTTGCCCAGTTTTTTTCTCGTTTTTACAGTTTCAAGGACAAGCTTGGCAGAAACTTTTGACGAATGAAGGTGTGCTGCCCTCTGCTGGAGGAGACAACTACTACCATTTCTATAAATTCATAAAGAAACCAATTGAGTGGCAATTTCCTGCATTTTAATGGTTCAAGTTGTTCATTATTTGAAAATAAAAAAAATGGTAAATATTTTACAATTTAATACACATTTAAATTTGAAACATGCCCCAAAACATTGTACAAATATAAAATCATATATCATATAATGAAATAATGAAATAACAAAAAAATGTATTCAAAATGAACTGAACAACATTTCAAATTATATTTTCCCCCAGTGACAAAAATAGCAAAAATCAAAACCATATTCAACATTATCAATCTGCAGTAGTAGAGACAGACTGACCTAACCATGGCCTGCTTAACACAAAGCAAATCCTATTACTGTCTGTGAGTACCGAGCATGTATCTTGATCCTGTCCATATTGTCCTGCACTCAGACACTTTGTGTGTCACAACACATGCAGCACCAATGATTGAAAAACACACAAACATGATCCTCTATCAGGTGTAAAAAATGCACTTTACTCAGAAAAAATCAACAAGAACTATTCAAGACGTTGCAGTGGGAACCTTCAATGTGAAGATGTTTGGAAGTGGCTCTAAGAAATGGTTCATGAAGAAAAACACAAGACAAAGGAATAAAGGCAAGAAACCGGTCAACGGAAGGAAAAAGAAGTGGATTGCCAAGGTTTTGAAGCTACACAGAGAGAGGATTTTACAGGAACTTGATGTCAACAAGGTTCTGCCGTATCTGGTGTATGACGAAGTGTTTTCTCTTGAGGAATATAAAGAGATACTGGCCCAGGACACCAGCAAGAAACGAACGGAGCTGTTTCTGGATCAGCTGTTCCAGAAAGGACCGAGCGGGTTTAACGCTTTCTGCTCTGTGCTGGAGGAAGTGTGTCCTCATCTGCTCACCTGCTTCCTCCTGGACTGTCAAGGTAAACCGGAGAGATTGCTATTCAAATTGTAGTCAGCTTCCTACACTGAACTGCAAAAACACAAAAAAATTTCACCATCACATTTGGAATGAGAAAGAACGTGTTCAGGGATGAAAAAATGAAGCTTTTTTACGACCTTTTAAAATTAAATTTGATGTCAATAAGCACATTTACCTCGTAAAACTTATTTTTTAATTCATAATTTTATTTTATTTATTATTCCTTATTGATTTTATTTTATTTTGTTTTGTTTTGTTTTGTTTTGTTTGTTTTGTTTTGTTTTGTTTTTTCTTATCTTATTTTATTTTATTTTATTTTATTTTATTTTATTGTTTATAGAAGCAGACATTTATTGCCACGGAACAACAAGAATACATTATCATTTTATTTTATTATTTTATAATTCACATTTTCTTAATGTTATTATTTTTCTTTATTTACAATAATAATAGATTGGACCTGATATTATAGATTTTTTTATACATATTTTGTTTTACACCAATGATATTATGGGTGAACATGTGCTGATTTTAAAATAGTCACTGTACTATAGGCCTACTAAACTTAGTGGTTCTAGATACTATACCTAGAATTTATGGAGGATTTGAATATATTATTTTGATGGATTTTATTGTTAACCCAGTCATTTAAAAACATACAATTTCTTCTTAAACTTAAATTTGCCTGTGATGCCCAAAGGTTATTTCTAGATAGGTCTTAGGTCTTTCTAGGTACAATACTACAATGATGGTTTCTCTCATGATCATCATAGGGTTATCATAGCAGCAGTGCCATATTAAGATGAAACTTGGGGGGGACATCAATTTATGCTTATTCTATACAATAAAACATGAATGAGTTGTTTAAAAAACGACTAGGTCTTAAAGATGGTGTGTCCTAGATGTAGAAGTAAATAGCTTACTTAAATCCACCCCATTGAGGAGATTACTGGCTGGGGCGACAACCTGTCCTGGACTGAACTCAGCATATGGCCTCAAACTTAAGGAGCAAGTCAGCTAATCTTCAGCTGTGATGTGTATACACATGAATGTGAGGTTGATAAACAGGTCAATTTATGTGGAAATACAAGCAATTATACAAACCCTGAGGCCCACGGTTAATTCATGTAGTGATTTGTCTACAGACGCCAGGTGTACATATGACCTTGATAAACCGTGTTGGACCTTAACAGTCAATCTTGTGATATACTGTGTGGATCCATCATGATTTCAACAGCAGTTGTATGTGTTGTCTGTAGGGGGAGCTAAAGTATATTAGTTTTAACGCTTGCTCTTTATTTTGAGCCAAGTGTGCCGAAGCAAGTGGTGATGTAATAACCTTATTGAATTGTTAATATTCTCCTTTGTTTACTTTTTACTACGTTTTAGCTCTTTACTTAAAAACAAATCGTGGAAATTGGAATTTATGTGCATCGAAACCAGATAACATTAGAGTGTTCCTCAGTAAAAAAGTTTATGCTTCTGTGGTCTGATCTCACGTCAGTTTGTAGACTAACTGTTTTATAATGTTAATCATATGAATATATATTATAAAAGGCAATAATGAAGCCGAAGCCCTAAGCCTAATACACTTAAATGTAGAAAATAACATAACATGATAAAATAATGAGATGATGACATAAAAACTTAAATACCAAATTGTGGAAATAAAATTTCAAATAAATGAATAAATCTGGAAAAATACAACAATACTTATATAAAAAAACAAGATGTTTTATAATAATACGCAAGAAAAATTGTTTTTTTAATAGGGCTGTGAAACGATTAATCGCAATTTATCGCATCCAGAAAAAAACTTTCTGTTTACATAATAAATCTGTTTACTGTGCATAATTTTATAAAAATATATATACACATACATGTATACATATTTAGGAAATTTAAACATAGAAATGTTTATTTATTTTTTCTTAAATATATGCAGGTATGTGTATGTTTGTATATTAAAAAATTAATCTGCAGAGTACACAGACACAAACACAAACTTTTATTCTGCATCAATCGTTTGACAACCCTATTAATAATATAAAAACTATTTAAATGTTTGTCTGTTAATTATTTTCCCTTAATTTATTTTTTCATTTCATTGTACAATAAAGCTCTGCCCCTTACCTAACTTCTAAATAAATGACCAGATAAGTATACACAAAATGTATATGTATATAAAAAAAACATACTTTGTCTGTTTATTATTTTGACATAAATGTAACTTGCAATGCTCTGTATCGTCCATGCTTTTAACTTATGTCTCAGGGCCTTAGGTTTAGAAATAAGGTTCAAGCTAAGTCCCTCTCATTTTGCATCATGAGCAGAATGTTCTACTTTCCCGATTCTCCGCATAAATCCTCATTAAACTTCCACACAGACACAAAAGTTAACTTTTCAAAGGTGTCTGAAAGAGTCTCCTACATTCGCTGTACCCGGACACTGTTTTGCTGTGACGTTAAACAAAATGTGTTTTTCCCTCGCAGATGGCTCAGCTGAAGGAAACAAGAAGCAAGGACAAACAAAAGCGTCCCACGGCCAAGCGAACGCTCTGTCCAAGAGACAGGAGACGGTTTGTTTTCTACCTATGTACACAGACCCAGTTTTTGACACGAGGTAAGATATCACCTCGCCGGCGCTGTAATTGCTGCAATCTGTTCCTCTCGGGTCCCTCTGTGATGTTTTGCATAATGGATGAGAACCAGAGAGGATCTACTCCTCAAGTTCAGTGTAGTGCACAGTGTCCCGCTATTGTCTGCCTTTGTTAATGCAAGTTTACATCGCTTGTCTTGTTCCAGGTCCTCTCTCCTTCTCGCTTACATTATCGAGTCCTTTCAAGGGCGTCACGGTGGGCGTTAAAAAACAGATAAAAGCGCTGTTACCCTCAGAGTGGGCCTTTTTCGCAATGCATCAACACATTTGGAAAGATAGACAGAGATGCTGAGGAGACTGCTGTTCGTCTCTTTGATGTGTGAATCCCGTCTCATCACTCTTTCGTATTCCTGAAGTCTCTCGAGACGTTGACCTTTACTGTGGGGGGCGCTTATCTGGCCTTGAGGAATTTCTGCATTTCTGTGCCCTTTCTCTGGCATTTCTGTATTGAAAAACTGAGCTTAAAACTGCCTCGAGGGTTTGCTGGTCTTAGCTGGTCAAGCTGCTTTTTGGTGCCCGGACCGGGCGATAAGTGCCCCTTTTTGTTAGAATGTATTTAAAGTAATTTTCTTCCCATGAAACATACAACAATGGATGTTGTGTATATCCCACATGTGCTTGATTGTTCTTTCACTTCCAACTACACAAATCTGAGCAGTCGCTTCAATGTAACGCTTATTGAAGCAGATGTTTATTGGGATGTCTTGTGACTTTTCATTTTGTCACGGTACAAAAAGAATCCATACACAGATCATTTCAGTTTATTATTTAGGATTGTGTTTGATGCTTAAAGGGGTGATATGACAAGGCTAAAACATTTACATTTACTTTTACGCATTTGGCAGACGCTTTTATCCAAAGTGACTTACATTACATTTATACATAGGTTTATGCAATCCCCTGGGACTAAACCTACAACCTTGCATGGTTAAAGCAATGCTCCTACCACTGAGCTACAGTATACAAATATTTTCATTTGTTTTAGATGTAATGCAATTTGTATACACGATTTAGGGTTCAAATACGCTGTATATTCCACATACCGTGCATATTTGTATCTCCTCTTTGCCCCGCCTCTCTGAAACGCCCTGATTTTTTACAAAGCTCATCGCTCTGAAATGTTTATAGTGATTGGTCGATACTGCAAGCGTGTGATGAAAACGTAACGTCTCTTACCGCAGTTGTTCTGACAGGTACGCCCACCTTACTTGCGTATACATTTGGGCGGTCTTAGTCAATTCATACCACAAACTGACGTAGATTTGTGGGGGAATGGTTACTCGAGGTGTTTCAGGCAGGTCTAGGTGAGCATTTGCTTTTAAATAGAATGCATCTTTTGTTCAAACACTTTAATTTTTGCAATTTTAAGTGTCTAACACATGCATGGGCAACTTATAACAAACCAAAGACAAAGAAAAACATATTCTTATGAAACCCTTTAAATACTGTTGGATATTGTTTAATCTTATTGTATAAGAACACTGCTGTTAAATGCGTATGCTAACGTTTCTAACTACGTTTCAGAACTCACAGGAACGTCTGTAAGATGTCTGTTTATGATCTGGAAAACATCTGCTGTCTAAAAACAACTTCGAAATGGCAGTTTTACACACATTCTAATATATAATCATAAACATCTCATAGACTGGATGTCTATTTGACTGCTTACAGGAGACATCTCAGAGACGTTTTGCAGATAAGCAAACAATAAAAAACACGTCTTGCAGATGTAAATGTAGACATCAAATAGTCGTCTTCCAGATGTAGGCCTATGTGTGCCATCAGGCGTAAGCTTGGGATAATGCAATAAAAACAAAAGTTGAATGTTCATCATTGCTATCAGAAAACTTTGTTCATTTTAATATTGTTATCTAAATATTTCGATTTTCATTGTTTTGTAACAATCACAATAATACTGATTTCAAATATAACTAACATTTGCCACATCTCGGCACATAATATTAATATTGAATTTAATTAACATTGAAACAATTAGGCATTTTCGGTTTTCAGGTCTACTTAGTTAAACGGTTAGTCTATCGCCCCCTACCTTCAGACAAAGATAAGACTACAAATTTAAAGTCCCCATGATCTCAAACTGGACGTTTTTGGGCTTTTGGTATGAACATGTTAGCCTGAAGGATATAACTAATGCAATCCAAAACATTGAACAATTTCACGTGTAGAAAAATAAGCATTTTAACCACACAGTCTCTTACTTCCACCAAAGGGGATCGACTATTCTGCAACACCATCCTGTACTTCAGCTTCTAATCAGATTTTTATGATCAATCAAAAGCTCTCAAAAATCTAGAGAATGTATTGTCCACCCCAGCTACTGGCTATTTCAGGACGGGGTCACGAAAAAAGCCACGGCCTAATTTTCTCTTTTAGTGGGAACTACAGCTGTGCATCAAACAAAGCTGCATATATCAAAGCACTTCAGTGGATCTTTAAATGTGCTGCAATGAAAGGCACTCACATCAGCATTAACATACTTATATAATTCTGTATGTAGCTGTCCTTGAGCGAAACTACAGAGCGAGCTATAGGAGTTTTAAAGATTTCTTTGATGTCATGCAGAGCATTTTATCTATTGATGATCATATTAACCCTATTGAGTAGTGTGTGTTCTTAAATGTTTAGTTTTGTATTATGCTGAAGTCCCAAAAGAAATTCTATTGAGATTCTTTAGAACTGCTTATAAATTAAATTCAAATACGCAAAAGGAAAAACAATGCTGGATTAGTTTTATTTTTGTAATATCTGCATCAGTGAGTCATTCTGTTCTCATGAATATCATTTTTTTTGCCTTTGACTCTGAATACTTGCTGACATCACGGTTGCAAGCTTGCTTAAGTCATCTCCCTTATGCAAACCCCTTTCACCTGTCTGCGTAATTGGAATATGGTGCATCTGTTTCTTGTTTGCCTGTAATTGGCGTCACTTTGTCAGCGTTGTCTAACCATTTTCTTTTGAGCATGGAAGTTTGACAAGCATACTAAGGAAACCATCCAGATAGATGCACTATGCATGGGAGAGAGGCATTGGTTTTCATATCAGCGTGCTGTTCGATCAGTAAATGTGTAACAGCTGAAAGTGCTTCTAAGTGTGTTGTGTATTTATAAGTGAGCGAGATGTGACATGAACGGAGGGTTCGTCGCAGTGCCCGAGGAGAGAAACATTTGTGCATGTGTGTGTGTGTCTTAACATGCTGTGATGGAAAAATGATGAAATTATAGATCCTGTTTTATAAAATACCCAATTTTGTCTATATTCTGAAGTTGCTTCACCCTTCAAAGATAATCCTAGAATGCACTCCCACATATTAATGGCAAAATTCACTTCAAAGTGATAAAAATAAAAAGTTATCATCGTTTATTCACTCTCATGTCATGTCTGTTTGACTTTCTTTAATCCGCAGAACACAAAAGAAGATATTTTGAAGAATGTTTTGAACTGGCACCTATTCACTTGCATTGGTTTTGTATCCATACAATAGAAGTGAATAGAAAGGTGCTGTTCAGTTACCAACTTGCTTCAAAACGTCTTTGTTTGTGTTCTGCTGAAGAAAGAAAGTCATACAGGTTTAAAAATCACACGAGAGTGAGCAAATGATGACAGAATTTTCCTTTGCAATAAAAAACGTTTGCTTTCTATGGCCATCTCTTTTTTAAAACATGAAATTGCAGGTCACGTTATGTGCTTATCTTTACACGTTATGTGCTTATCTATAAACAAGTAACATCAGAACGAGATTCCCTGTGACATCTTACCCGACAACTTAAATTTTGAATCATTATTATGAGTTTGAAATTGTGAAACAGGGTAAGGTATAATGTAATAAAAATTGTATGGTTTCTTACATATTTGTGATTTTGCATTGCAAAACATGCTAAAGTTAAATACATCACTTGTAAAATTGATTTGTGAAACCCACTTGTAAAAAGCGCTATCAAAATCAATTTGGCTTGACTAGTTGATGTTATAAAGACACACTGTGAGACTGCACACATGCGAATATCCAAGTTTTACTTCAAAGCACTTTATGCTTGAGTATTTGAGTTTTAGAATTGGCCATATGTAAATAATGTGTCTAGTGGAGCACTTAATCTACACTTTACTGTAGAAATGTTAATAAGTCTGTTGAGTAGCATAAACACAGTCCTGTAAACTACGATTGCTGTGTAACATGTGATATATCACACATAAGTTTTCATAGTTTTCACAAAGACTTGCACAGAAACTGTTTTCAGTTTGTATTTTCAAGCTCATAAAATGCTGGTGAAGTGTAAATGAACAGCTAATGCATCATTTTTTCAATAGCTTTTGTTGAAAACAGTGCAGTGTATACAGCAATTAAAGCACTTGGGATGTTTCAACCTGATCTCGTGGGAATTCGTAACTATTTTACGAGGTGGCTTATTCTTATTAATTCGTATGAGTGAATCGTTCTAAGCTATTTTACGAGGTGGCTTACTCTTATTAATTCGTATGAGTGAATCGTTCGAAGCTATTTTACGAGGTGGCTTATTCTTATTAATTCGTATGTTGTGAGTCTTTCGAAGCTATTTTACGAGGTGGCT
Source organism: Triplophysa tibetana (assembly GCA_008369825.1). Taxonomy (NCBI): domain Eukaryota; kingdom Metazoa; phylum Chordata; class Actinopteri; order Cypriniformes; family Nemacheilidae; genus Triplophysa; species Triplophysa tibetana. The sequence continues at coordinate 7,994,107 of CM017894.1, forward strand.
TACTCTTATTAATTCATATGTGTGAATAGTTCGAAGCTATTTTACGAGGTGGCTTACTCTTATTAATTCATATGTGTGAATAGTTCGAAGCTATTTTACGAGGTGGCTTACTCTTATTAATTCGTATGAGTGAATCGTTCTAAGCTATTTTACGAGGTGGCTTACTCTTATTAATTCGTATGTTGTGAATCGTTCTAAGCTATTTTACGAGGTGGCTTACTCTTATTAATTCGTATGTTGTGAATCGTTCGAAGCTATTTTACGAGGTGGCTTACTCTTATTAATTCGTATGTTGTGAATCGTTCGAAGCTATTTTACGAGGTGGCTGATTCTTATTAATTCGTATGTTGTGAATCGTTCGAAGCTATTTTACGAGGTGGCTTACTCTTATTAATTCGTATGTTGTGAATCGTTCGAAGCTATTTTACAAGGTGGCTGATCCTTATTAATTCGTATGTTGTGAATCGTTCGTAGCTAATTTACGAGGTGGCTTATTCTTATTAATTCGTATGTTGTGAAATTTAGCCAGATCGTAAAATAGTTATGTTTTTGGCGGGAGATTATGATGGGTGTGCTGCTTGTGTAGAGCTGTGTTCATATAGCTCAACTAGTGAACCATTTCATTAGAAACATTAGAAGGTCATGGGCTTGATCGATATAACACATGCAAATAGAACATTTAAATACTGAATGCACTGTAACTTTCTTTGGATAAAGGCATCTGCCAAATGCATCAACAGAAATTTAGTGTCCCAAACCAGCCACTTGTGAGCGCGCCCAGATGGAATCGGCAGACCATTTCTGCCCGGATTTTTAGGAACAATCTGTGAACGTCTGCAAATCTGAAATACGGTAAAATGTGAATTGTTATAATTAGCTCCAAGAGAAGATAAAATCGCTGTATGTTGTTTTTACCCATGGTTGGGTAAAATATAGACAAACACAAGCATTGGTTTAAATTAACCTTGAAAATGAACATATGTGACCCAAATCATGGATTAAAAACAACAACAACAACGCTTTTCTAGAGCATGGTAGCTATACTAAAAGTTGGTTAGGAGTATTGTATATTTCTACAAAAATTTGTAATCTCAATTAATGTTGTGTATTTCCCGTGAGATCAATGCACGTATAGGTACGTCTTTCAAAATATAGGCTAGATCCAAGCTGGGCTTAAAATAGAGGAAGTGGGGTTGCAGTCGGGGGGAGATGTTTCGAAGATGAATCTGTGCGAGGTAAAGCAAGAAGCAGGCGTACTGTTGGCTAAAGTAGGCCCCCTTTATGTCTGACTGACAACAAAGTCATCATTTAGATGTCAGCACCACAGGTCTGACCCAGGGCCGAAACACACAGGAACACAGACTCACTGACGTGGCAATATGACAAAATTATTTTGAGTCACACAAGTTACAAGGATACAGACAAACCCACACGCAGGAGTCGGGCCATTTGGAAAGCGTAGATGCAGTAACTACACAGAGGAGAGAAGTATGATAACGGACACCATGATGGCAATGCAGAATTATAGACACTATATGTAAGTACAGCTTTTTAACGACATACAAGACGTAGATGTTTCGGTTTGAGAAGTTCGAGAGGTCAAATAATCTGTGTGGGGGTAAAAAAGGTGGAGAGGATTTCAACCAATCATATTTGTTTGAAATATGTGTTTAGAGTATACAAATGAAGAAATGTAGAGAAAACAGGATAAAAGAGTGTGTGAGGATGTTATTGAAAATGTATGAGGAATACATGTATGCAACAGCGAATTCATTAGGATATAAGTTATTCACATACATACATATTTATAAGGTAAAATTATGTAACTTATACAGTATAGTACGTGCTGCGAACATAAACTATGTTGCGTCTATCAGCTGACTGTTTCTTTTGGATGGATGAAAAGAAGTGAAGCTTTTTTCTGCATTAAAGATTTTTGTGTTACGGCCTGAAGATTATCATGATTTTTTTAAGGAAAACTTTTTTTCAAATAAAGAGTAAACAGAGCTCTTAGCTAGACATTGTCAATGTTTACGAATGAGCCTAACATAGAAGTTTGCTTGTTTGAGAATCTGCTCCTTGTAGAAATAGGACAAATGGTGCCTCCAGCTTAACTTCATGACATTTATATGTAAAACTGGTTTGTGTATTTCGCTTACTTTTTCAACATTTTCGTACATCGAATGTTTCCATTTGCGAATTGGCCATCTGGCAATTCTGACAAATTCCAGAGGAGATGCGGACAATTTTTAAATGCATGCCGGTCAGATTTTTAAATATATATATATAAATAAACTGTTTTTACAGGTCAACAGTGCTTTGGAGTTTCCCCGGTGGGCCAATCAAATTGAAGGAGGCAGAACTTACTGTCGGTAACATGCGCAAACTCAGGCAGCGTCCAAATACCCCCACTTGCAGTCTTTACACTTGACCACTTGACTACTTTCATGAGGTATTTCCTGTTTTTGGCCCAAGTGATTCTGTGGGCGTGAAGATCCCACGTGAGCATGTAGTATTTCTTATTATGTGATAAAATGCAGTTTTACAAAATACATAACTCTGGCGTCTTCATCAATAAAATGTGCAACACTTTACGTTTTACTAAGAAATTGTATGTAATATCTAATTATATAGTCAAGTCAGATTTATTTTGATAGTGCTTTATTTCATAATATTAAATTATATAAATTTTATTTATTTTTATGTATCAAAGCAGCTATACCCAAAAAACTAAAGAAAAACAAGTAAGCCAAACATAGAATAAATAAAGATATAATCTTATAAGTTGTATTATAACTTAAACCGGAAAGCTTTCCGCAACTACTTGCGACACCCGAGCAAAAAGTCTCACGATTTATATTCATAATGTGATGCATTATGGGATAAACGTAGCCCCGAATGTTGCTCGGTACCGTGGAAGAGAAGAGCACCGTATTCAAGGTACTGTGTGTACACTGCACTTTGGTGTTTCGAAAGGTCCTGTTGAACGGGCAGTTTCTGCCAATCTCATATTAATCTTGAATATCTATATAGCAGGATCGAATACTTCGTATCTCCGAAGATTATTTAGTTTGGTCACCATTGTAAAAGATAGATACATACACCTATATGAATTTTTCCGAAAACATACGACCTTCTTGGGGTGAGAGGAGGGGAGGACTAAATCACGAGCCGACAATACATCCTCACATCATCCCTGCGAAACTGTTTTGATTCAATATACGTTTATGTTGTTTACATTATGCAAGTAAAGGCCGATTGCCAACAAAACACAGACATATGACTTAGTCTGATTACCGCGTGCGGTTCATGTCCGTGTATCTTTAGCGCTGGGACCACGCCATCTATCAGATTCAAATGATCTCCAAATCCATTGTTATATCCACCGTTTATATAACATCCATCACTGAAATGCCTTGAACAAACGAACACAGCTCAACTTCCCTCACTATTGCAAGAGTAATGAGCTGCAGGCCCACAGCGCAGCCAATCTTGATGCTGCGCGGCCAATTCTGATGGTAGGCGGATCTTCCTATCACTCGTCTCATGACGTGTGGGCGGACTATTTCTTTCACTTTGCATTGCGAATGCTTTACCAGGAGAATTGCCCAATAATGGACTATGAGAAGTTGTTACGTAACAGTTTTCATGTTGAAAAAACATTAAGAAACCTATACGAATGCCTGGGGAGTTTATCTAGCACAGAAATACTACGTAATAAGTCCATCTCGTTTTTTGACAAGTTCACCGTGTTAAGCATGACAAACTAGCAGGATCAACATTTTAAAGAAGTCAGAATGCATGAAACAGCATTAAAGCTGTTAAAGCTCCCCCTTAAGACATTGGACAGACTTGCGCTATTACTTCCTGCATGTCACGTGCACGTGCCCTTAAGTGGCCAAGACCGCAAGAGGGGGTATTGGACGCAACCTCTGCTTAAAGGATGAACGTGTAGTGAGATGTAAAAAGGCAAACATAACAAAGGCTACAGTTTTACAATAAAAATGTTAAATGATAAGATTCAGAAATGCAAAGCAATTCATGAATTGCTGTTGAAAACTTGTGCGGTTTGTCACATAATCTAAGACGTGTGTTTGAGTTAACCTGTCTAAAAACATACTGAAACAGATAAGTTTATACCATATGAGGCATAAGATATGACTGTGTGTGTATATGGTCCATTTTAATGGCATGGAAGAATTCAATTAGACATCATCACAGGTGATGAAAATACTTTTAATTTTTGAGCTTAAAACTAAGCTTACTTATTAAGCCCAAAGACTGAATGTTTTCTCTCCTCTCTTCATTTTTTTTTTATCCTAAACGTTAACTTTTTAAGACTTGTATAAAGTTGATTTTGGACTTTATAGCTGACGTGAAACATTATTTGTTAGCAAAGTCTAGTCACACCGTGTCATGGTCAGTTTAGATACATTACGTTATATAACATTGACATGTTTAGTCAGGCTTTTATGTCATTTTATTTTTATTTGTTGCTCAGACTGTAGGCCTACTGGCCTTTACTGTTTAATGTTTTATTGACTTTGCAAGTCGGCATGAAAGGTGTCAAAAAACATTCACATTTATGAATTATGGTGCTATAGTATGGTTTGTGCTTCAGTGCGTTATGCTATGTTGCGAGCTGGGTTTTGTTGGCCGCTCTTGCCGAAGAAGTCAATGGACACTTTTTAGGCATGCGTTCATATTTGTAGTTTCGATTCTTTAGGTTCTTTTGGTCAGGAACAAATAAGAAGCAAAAGTATTTTGGTCATGGTTTGCTAAGCCTTCAGACCTGCATTTTAACAGCGAACCTAAAGATACTAAACAGCTTAAGTATTACAACATGATTGGACAGCTTTTATGATTTATATTTTGATACAGAACTTACTGGACATCCAAAACAATGCTGTGTGCTTAGTGTATGACTGGGCATATGAGGGTATTTTTAGCAAGCCACTAAGTCACAAAGACTTCAAGAAGTGTTTAAAGCACTCAAAACGGTGCCAGGAATTCCTCCATTAAACGCACAAGCACAGATCTCATAAACACTCGTTTTTTTTACTACATCACATGATTTTCAGGTCGTATCTTATTAACATTTCCCGTTTTTGGTTCGGTTCATTCGTTTAGTCCGTGTTGCATTCATATTTCAATCGAACCACGCCAGAGTTTGTTTGAAAGCGGACCGACACCCATCTTTTCTTGTTTGGTGTGCACCAGGGTTCAGGTGGCAGTGTTCACACTTATTGTGCGTTCAGACCACCACCATCGAGAGCATCAAAGTGGCCGGAAGCAGGGCGAGCAGTGGCGCGTCTTGACGTTGAGGGCGTCAAGTATAGTTAAAATCAGGTCAACTTTATGGTAATGAGCTATGACGCAGTTCGGCGGCAACCAATCGGAATATAGCAGACAACCGCTTTAGAGGATTCCAGAGAATGCAGCCCTGTAAACTTTGTTCTACGTCAAAGCCTCATAGCGTCCACGAATCTTTCTACAGCATTGTTGGCAGGGCGGCTAGAGCAATTTCGGACACTCTCGGCGGCGGAGGTCTGAATGCACAGTTACACAAATGAGCCACACTAACAGAGCAATCGTAGAATTCGTTTCATCTAACCAAATATGTCATGTGAACACACCCTAGATCCAGTCCGGACCTGAATGTTTCAACTTATTTATGGCAACATTTTTATTTATTTTAAAAATTATTAATACAATATTAATTTAGTTAATAATGTTAATTAATGTAAGCACAACTTAAGCATTTCTCAAACTGTACTCAGATATAAAATATAATGTGGTATTTCCTATTAAAATCTTCCAAACCCAAATTGTCTAAAATGATGCTTTTAAAACTCTTACAGTACATCAACAAATGTCTAGTTTGTGTTTGTCTATTCCTCAGGATTTTTTAAAGGAAGGATAGATATTTGTAAGAATGTCAGTAACCAAACAGATGTCATCCCCCATTGACTCCCAGTATTTATTTTCCCAACTGTGGTAATGGGACGAGAGATCTGCTCGGCAACTTACATTCTTCCAAATATCTTCCTTGTATGTATACAGGATTGGAACAATCTGAGGGTCAGTAAATAATGACAGAATTTCATTTTTGGGTGAACTATCCCTTCAACTTTTCTCCATCACACACACAGATCCACTGTTATATGGGAGGATGTGGTATTTATCTGTTAGGTTCTCACTTTGTCACTGTCCATCTAATAGTTTTCACTTTCTTGCTGAGTTCAACCAAACCCGCCATTGTAAATCATAGACCAAAGGCCGGTCTCCACTGGACCGAACAACCATAAAAGGAACAGGTTTGGCTGGACTTATCTCTGAGTCTGACATCAACGTTAACTACTGTAATGATTTCCAATTATAGAGTTCTGTTGTGGAGCAAATGCATTAAATTAGATATAGAGTTGGATTAGATTTTTGCTTGCTCTGGGATTCTATAACACCACGTGTGGGTTTAAAGTTAGTAAGTGATAACATTTGATGTCTTTGAGGCAACTGCAGCGGGCAATAGAGATGTTAACACATATAATGGCTAAAGTAGATTGTATTTAAGTCTAACATTTGCTTTGATAAAATCTGCTTTGTTCCATTTTTCTGAGGTAATAATCATACCAAAATATTGCGCATTTATGAGGTAGGCCAACTAGCAAATATATGTAACCCTCTTACAAACTTTCGGGCCCATTTTTCAAACGCTTCGATCAACTCGATCTGTGTTTACTTGTGAAAGCTTTTCTCGAGATGTGAGAAGCACCGAAAGCAAAATGAAGTGGAAGTAAATCGAAACATGTTTGCTGAAAGAGGGATTTTGCTTGTTTAGCAGGTTAATCGTCAAACGTGTGATATCTTAATCGCTGCAGGAAAGTGCCATGAAGCGCTCTGCTTTTAACGTCTTTATTTCCTCTCGTTGAACTGCTCCAACTGGCACAGCCGTATAGAATCACTTCATTATTGGTTAAAAATAACCAGGCTGAAATCCTAGTCTGCCAGGTTACCAAAGAAAAGAGGAGGAGGAGAGAGAGAGGAAGATTAAAGTGGACGGGTTATGCTATAGTCTGCTGATGACTCACCGCACACGGGGAAAAGAGCACTGCGACAGCAATGAAGTGTGACTCGAGGTGTGTGTGCGTGTGTGTGTAAAGAGCAGAAAGAGTGTGTGTTGGTGTGTTTAAGATATTATGTGTGGTACTTTTCACATGTATGTAGAAGAGAATTAAGTTATGGCCTAGTTATGATGTGTTACTAAAGTGTGTGAATTTGTGTGTGTAAAGAGCAAATATTTGTACTCTTTTAAGGGTTTTTGTTGGGGTTGAAGGGCTTCAATATACCATATTTAAAGGGATAGTTCAACCAAAAATAAATTATTTAAAAAATGTTCAATACCTGGATATGACTTTTTCATCTGTATGCAAAAAACATGTATGACTTTCTTTCTATCTTCTGCAAAACACAAAAGAAGATATTTTGAGAAATGTCATTTTGTGTCCAAATAGTGGAGGTCAATAGAATAAAATATCTGGAGAAAATAAAGTCATATGGGTTCTTTGATCGACAAAAAAGTGATGACAGGATTTTTATATAGTTTTTGGGCGAACAATCCCTTTAAATATCATGAAAACCAACATGTTAAGACATTTCTAAAAATGGCCTCACTAAAATGGCCAACTCATGTTTTTTATCTAATGCCATGCACATGTGAGGGAAAGGGGATAAAAAACATTGGAAGCCTAATATATAACTTATATATATGTTAAACTAACATCCAAATGTTTTAGATCATCAGTCATAATGAAGAGAAAACATAAATATTTTAGAAATCTTTAAAGGGGAATGTATTGTCATTTATTGGAACTTATTGGATAAATTGAAACAAATACATTTTTATCCAAGAATAATCACTAGAGATGCAGCGATATATTAGCCAATAATCAATATCGGTAATCGTTTTTCACACTAGAATCGGCTATCGGACGATAGTTTAAAAGCAGCCAATGAACACGGCCGATATGTCCTCTCAATCAGAAAAAGATCGAAAAATGCAATTAATTTGTGCTCTTCATAGAAAATGTTAAGAAACATCACCAGTTTGATCAAGTAAAGAAATATTAATTAAACGTAAAAATTTTGTTAAGGCGAGTTAATATAGCCACCAAACTATAAGTATCGGCAGATATCGGCCATTGGTATTGTGTCGGTGGAGAAATGTATTTATTATCTCTTATAACAACCAAAAAAACATAATATTTTGGTCTTGATAACAGCCTGCATTCTTGATGGCATTGTTTTTATACTTTTCCGCAATCTCTGTTGTTATGATTATGATTATTATTAAATGGATATCTGGATAAAAAAAATGCTTTATTATTTTTTCTGCCTATGTTGGAAAGGGTTAATCTGAGAATTCATGGACATAACATAAGCGATAATTGTATTTCAGCATTAGAAATACTACTGTGACTAAAGAGCTTCATTCTGGTGGATAAACCATTACAAAAAAGAAATGATTTTGGTAATCACCAATACTGTTAGTTTAGTGCAGGTGTTACACAAATGGTCTAATATTTATGATGTGTGTGTGTCAGGGGCCGTCGTGGTCTGCCATGTGCACCTATTGGAACCTCCCTCTCCCGTGTCTCGCACGAGCACGCTCTCTCTCTCCTGGCGCAGTGTGTATAGCACCGCCTTCTTTTTACCTCATTTCTCCTCTTTGTTCGCTTGCGAAATGTCATAAATCACACCGCCCCAGCTGGAGAGGGTTCTTACGGCTCCGTCCCAACTCTCCTCTTCTGGGAACTGCCTTTGAATCCTGAGAGCCATACCTGAATCTACATGTTTCTGTTTGTGTAAGACCAAAGGCGCTAGAAGGGGGTCAGTCCCAACTTGTCCTATTTCACGGACGCGATCTTCACCCTGGGCTCGAGGAAAGAAGGTCCTTGACCAACTTATTTGGGCATCTGTAAATAGATCACTGAATGTGTGAACCGGTGTCCTATATACTGTAGACCGAATCACATGAGAAACGTTCAGGACTTTCCTCAACCCTGTTGACCTACAGTGTGTAGTCGTCCCTCAAACAGGGTTGAAAAAGAGGGGCAGGCTCTTCATTGGCCCTGTGTGGTGTGTGTGCGTGACTCCAGGGATTCATGTGGGATGTATAAAATGTGTGATGGTGCTGCAGTAGAAAGTGTGCCATTCTCAAGATGCACTAGAGCGCTAGACTGCAGAAACATGAAGCTCTGGAGGTTTTCAACCATCAAATGCATGGACCAGACAAACCCCAGGGCTGGGAATTCATCATTCTTTCGACGATAGGAATGAAATGTATTTGATTCTGCTCTTTCCATATGAGTAGCATGTCAAATTGTGATCTTGAGACACAAAAAAAGCATTAAAGGGATAGGTCACCTAAAAATGAAATTTTGTCATTATTTACACACCGCCATTTCAGTCCAAACCTGTATGACCTGTATGACTGTATAGGACAAAAGAAGATATTTAGAAGAATGTTAATAACCAAATTATATAGGTCACCATTGACTTCCCTTGTATGAACACAAAACCACTGACACATTTCTCAAATTATCTTCTTTTCTGCAAGTCATATACAGGTATTTAATGACATGAAGGTGAATAAATGATAACAGAATTTAGACATCTATTGTACTTTGAGCTACTCTTAATGTGCTAAATGAAACGGCAAACAGCAATTTTTATGAATTAAAATAACATAAATTGTCAAATTTCTACTTCTTTTACATTCCGCCGATATATAAACCAACAAAAGATTATTATTGGAGCTTTCTGCATTATTACTCTGATGAAAGCAAATTGTCATTCAAGAGCAAAATATTATATATTCAATCATTGTCTTCGTTCAGATGTCATTGTTCGAATAAAACCTATTTTCTGAACATTATGGACAAAAATATATGCAATTATCCCTTCAGGTATAGAAATTATAGGCACTGAAGCACGAGTCTGTGGGTCGACACCACGTGATGTCATCAACATAATGACAGTAAGATTCAGCAGAGACACAATTCATACAGCCCATCCACAACAATACACTGCAAATTGCTTTAGAAATGGCCTATCAGGTATCTCTGAATGAGAATGGTAATTTATGTGTGGGAAAACTGACTCGACATTGACAGTCTAAGCATCAGTGCAGCCATGTTGAGTCCAAAAATAAAACTCAGTTAGGTAAAATGGAAATCAAAGCAAATTAGCTCTGCACCAAGTGCCCATTTTGAGGCTGTTTGAGGAGTAAATTATCCCCTAAATAGAATCCTTGCAAATTGAACGGCCCACGCTGAAATCAGATGAAGCAGGCTTTATTTTCTCCGGTTAATTCTGAGTCTGGTAGAGTGGGTGTTTCATGAGCGTCAAAACTGCTCTCAGGATATTACATGAAACTGGGTTTCTAGCATATTCTTTTGTATTTGTCTAACCACTTTGAGAAATGCTTTCATTGGGTCTGTGTTTAGTTTGGTTTATCATGAATGAGATGCTGCAGTGTTTCATAATTTAAAAGTGTACTGTAATAAATCAAATGAAGAAAATTATATAATGAACAATAGATTCCAAAATACATTCAATTTATTATAAATATATTATTTCATCCGTTCTCTGAACCCGTCTACAGGGCCCTCGGGTGGATCCTGGTATTATGTTCTAAGTTCACCTACCCATCCAGTCTTAACAACAGTAAACAATTTTGGTCTTAACAAAGTTGATAATAAGGATAAATGGAATAACATTTAATTAGTTGGATCAGAGAAGAACTGGCGTGAGAAACAGGTGGGCGACTGGCTTCTTAAATACACCTAAAAATGAATTTTATTTAATTTAATTAAATTGTATAACTTAATTTTTATGTATTTTTTAAATCTCAAACCTGATTAGATGAGTTGGAAAATGCACATCAGTTAAGCTATATAATATAATAAAAAAATAAGAGCAAATATCATTATATAGCCTTCAATATCACCTGTAGTTAGGCTAATAAGTTATATTTAATGGTAGAAAAATAGTAATAGTAATAATAACAATAAATACAATTTTGGTAATAGGGTGAAAGTTGATAAAAAAATATATAATTTACTAAATTTGTATCATTGTATGAAAACAGAATTATTATAGCCTTGTTTTCAGTTTCAGTAGTTTTATTAATATTTTGAATAAGCTTTTATTTATACATTTTAGTTTTAGACTATTTCATAATAAATTGTATGTCCTTTAATAATTTTTATTATTTGTATTACTTTATTAATCTTTAGATTGCTATATAACTTTGATGAATTAATCGTATTATTATTAATTTATTGTATTTATGTTTAGTTAATAATAATACAATCTTTTAGTTCATTTTTATTTCTTGTTTGTATTACCACACATACATCTTCGATCACCAGAAATGTTTAATAGATTTAACATTTAATAACTTTGCATGGAAAAGAGCAGCCAGATAACTCTAAATATCTCCATTTGTGTTAAAAAATCATGTTGGGACGTAGAGTTACATTTAAACCACCCCACCCCCTCCTCTAACCCCACGCACGTACACGCAGTCACGCACCTACACACACTCCCCTACCTCACGCACGGACGCGTGGACGCCGCAGCAGCGTTTCTCCGAAAGAGAGCGAGAGACAGAAAGAGAGAGAGTGCAAGAAAGAGCGCGCGCGCGCGTTCTGAGCAAAGCGGCAGTACGCGCGAGTGGCGGGAAAAGAATGCCCATCTCCTGAGTAATAACGAGCGGATTGGCGCGCTTTCTCCTGACAGAGGTACGACACGAGCAGACTGTCATTGTGGTCATGGGTGGCAGCGGCGCGCTCCCTCGCGTGGAGTGTTTTCCCTGTCAGTGTTGCTGCTGCTGCTGCTGGAAATGGCGCTGTGATGCTCAGCAAGGAAGACGCAGTTGAAGCCGATGCCAGGGAGCGGGAGGAGAGTCTAAACTGTTATTATTAGCGTTACCTGCGCGTGTCTATCGGTGCGGATTTTTGTGTTGTAAAAAAAGCGGTGAACAGTACCATGGTGAATTACCAGAAATACATAACTGTAATGCAGCTGGCTCTAGGGGTGACTGCCTACAACAGAGAGCGTAGCCTGCCTCCCAGAAAACATATGTGGTAAGTATACATGTGTGTGAAAGGTGTCTAGCGATCCGGAAAAGCGACTGTCGTGTTCGTTTATTTCTCAATGACGATATAGATTGCGATCAAATCTCATTGGTGGACTGCAGGCGGCACTCGCTGTGCCGTTAAAAGATGCGAGCAAAGTTTGAAAGGAGGCTGAGTGTGTGCATAATGATGTCATTTTGGCTTTTTATTCACTCGTGTATCATTTCATTCATGATTCTGTCTACTACAACATCCAAGCATGTGTCTGATCATTCTGTGTATGTCTACTGTGTGCAAAATGAATAAAAGTTATGGCGTGTATGTGTGTTTCCTTGCATTGATTTGTGTAAACCCTTGCATCTCATACACCGATCATCCAACCTGTCATTGTTGTGAATCGTGTGATTTTTGTGACGTGTGCGAATGTGTTTCACCACGCGTGTCTATTACACTGTGTTGTGTTTCTCTTACAATGTTGTCAATCCTTTCCATCTTTACTCCATTTTCATCGGTAAGTCGTGTGCCTCCGTGACCTTTTTTGTGTGAATTGGACGCTTCTGTAATCACTACAGGATTAAACTTTTAGCCGAATGGATGACACGAGTGCATTACCTGCGTTGGCCTTGGAGATTTGTGTCTCCTCATTCTTAATTGTATTGTAGATATTTGTGAACGTCACTCCAACACTGTAGATGGGCTTTTGTGTTTCACAAGGTCAACGTGCAACATACGAACAACCAATGTACCCCGACCAGTCTTTCTCCTCCATAGCATTTCACTACGATCAAAGATTTGAACCTTCTCAGTTATTGATTGGAGACGTCTTTTAATTAACCTCAAACATTTACAAATGACCAGATTTGATATATTAGCACTTTTGTTTTTCTCTGTCAGGTCATCACAAAGGGAGATATTATCACATGTTATTGCATCACATCTCATTTCCATATTCAACCATTTCAGTGCTGGAGCTTCAAAAGAGACCTGCTTTAGGTTGAGAATTGTTGTGATAATCTTAGGATTTGTGTTCATATACTGTAGGCTTAACATGGGATAAATTCAACCAAATAGCAGTTCTACTCGAGCGCGACCCTGAAGTTAATGGGCCATATAGTTGTCTTACACCTTTGTAATTACACGCCAAAGAATCAAAGGAAGAAAGAGTGAGAGATCAACATGAAAGGAATATCACCAGCCTTCAGTAAGACAAGATATCAAATGTTGTCCTGAAGTGCTTTTCTAAGTAAAGTTCTGTTTGCAGATGGCCTGCGTGTAATGATTTAACAACCGTAGGCATTTCGAGCCCCTTGGGGTCGGTAAAGGCTGCTAATTTGAATCTTGCATGCTGGGTAATTCATTTGTAAGTAATGAGGAGACACAATTTTCATCATGTTTACATTATCATCTAAAGTTCTCAATCTTCTCTTAGGCGCCCACTCACGCTCGCAAGACGCTTTTGTAAGATTTTCCCTTAAAATGGAGGTCAGCGTGTTTTGTTTGATGTCAGCATTTCCGCAACAGTTGAAGCTTAAAGGGGAACCAAAAACCACGTGCGCTACAACGTTTTAGAGCGACCAAGCAAGCGAACGAAATTTACTGTGTCAAGCCAAGATGCCTAATGTGACGAGCTCCAAATAACTACAAAACAAATTCACAAAATCCAAATCGGTGATGAGGTACCCCGAGCAACATCTTTGCATGTTTTGATGTTAGCACTTTGAGTTACGTTTAATCATTCTTGGGTTTTGAAAGATGGCATTGCGTTGTTTACAGGAATTTTCTCATCGCACAGCTGTAGTGGGATTTGGGTCACGTGTAAACAAAAGTTGTATCATTACACATTACATTACAGTAAATTAAACCACAGATTGCTGTAGAATGCATCTGAAAATGTAAATCTCAAGAAAATTGTACACCCCCCAAGAAAATATGTAAAAATGTATATACATAAATATAATAATTACTTATATATATATATATATATATATATATATATGCAGTATACATACAAATATATTGAAAAATACTTTATTTCTAACCATAAAGAAAATCAAATAATTTTCAATAAATTATTTTTATGACAATTATGCAAGCTTATACCCTAAATTCGTATTATTGTAATATAAATAATACTGCAATGCTGTCCAGACATTTTATTTATAATATTATTTTTAATTCTTATTACTCTTAATTTTAAACCTCATAAGTGTTGTTATTGCATTACAGTACAATGATTTACTGTATATCAAACACTACTATGCTGTGTTAGTACTGTACAATATTTTGCATTGCAATTTTGAGAACACAATTCTTACGAGTTTTCTTTTTTAGTAATGAGAACTGAATACATAAATACAAATGTTCTTAATTATAAACCTAATGTTAATTATAAATGCACATTTTTATTTAAACCAAATATATTTGAAATGTAAATTTGATATGTTCTCGACAGGTTTCATGAGTTTAATACTTAATAGTTGCATTTTCAAAATTCTGGGAAAATCGTTAATATGTATTTTGTGTGTATGTAGCATAAAATATACTAGCCTTCACAATACTAGAGACTCCGATTGACTTGTCACTGAATTCTGAACAGAGAGGGGCTCAGAATTGCTCATCTTTGAAAGTTCCTACATTCGATTTGTTCCTAGGTGAGCGTCCCTGCCTGGGGTTTAAAATCTGTCCACTTTTACCCAGAGGACTTCAGGATCTGTTCAGGAAAAGAGGTAAAAGGAAATACAAAGAGAAGATCAGCTCTCATGAAGCGAGTGACGATAGTGGACATCCATCTTACTCATTAGTTTTTGTTGTATGATATCAAAAGATGCACTCAGATGTTAAAGATGGCTGTTTAAATATCACATCGCTTGATCAGAGACATAAATATTGCAGATCCGAGACATGATTATTCATGTCTCATTTTCTTTGATCAAAGGAAACAATAATGGAGAGATCCGTTCTGTCAGGACCTATTAGAATTCATTATAAGCATATTTGATGGAAATTACACTTGTGAAGCTTTGTTTTGCCTCTGGTAAGTGTCTGTGCTGCTTAGAGATTGATTTTTATAGCCAAGAAGAAATTCTGTTATTGGTTAGCATCGCGGTCCTTCCAAAACCTTGTATGTCCAAATAAGCTGTTTTTCAGGAAATGGAAAACACACTTTACTTTTTCAATCATTAAAAACTGTGTTGGTTAAGTTGACAAGCACTTTCTAATACATTTTATTTGTTAGATATTTGAAAACCCAGTGACAAACAAAGATTTATGGAGATACAAGGTTTCAGAAGGACAGCATTGTAATGTTTTATGTAAGTATTCAGATTATCTCAGCTGGGTTTTTTTAAAGAAATTAGTGAATTGGAACTGTTGACAGTATAAAGTTGGTTCCGTTAAAACTGGATGAGAAATGTTCTGCATCTGTATGAGTCTAGACCAATTCTCATTTCTACATCGGACAAACAATAAAAAAACTCATTTGATTTGAAAGAGATCACATTTTTAATCTTTCTTTCCTATCCGAAAAGAGAAGTTCTTAAATGGTCTGTTTTGAGTTCTGGAAACACACCAGATGTTCATCTTCCCTGCAGTCTTACAAACTTGTCCTGACGTTATGCTCAGTGTAATGAAATTAGCAGCAGTTGTCCACCTCGAGGCCTCTAACACGTGCTTTTTAGCATTTACGCAGTCTCCCAAATGTAAACGTAAATCGAGAGCGGGGTTGACTGGCAGAGTTCTTGATCACGTTTTATGCAAATTTCTGTGTTTTCATGCACATTTTCTCACGCCAAGCACTCCTGACTGATGCTCTCGATGAGCACCTCTCCTCCATCAAGCTAAATAAAAGTCTTCTCCTTCCACTCTTGTCCCCGTGCAGAACGATTATTTACTTCATTAACGGTTGACGGTCGTAACAGTCGGGTAATAGAATCCGTCTCTTGTAGAAGTTTCATGTTTTGTCAGACTTAATACACACGATTGCACTTGCTCTTTCCCCGTTTTGTGTCCTCGGGCCATACTCTGCTGGCCAAAGTGAAAATCATATTAATGTTTGTAATTATGGCAGCAGAGATAGTTTTGATGGCAGTCATGGATGGTCAGCATTGTTTGTTTGTGTTTATGAGTGAATATTGACTTGCTGATCTAGCAGTATAGCCTGATAGCTTTATGAAGCTCGTACAATAGGAGGTCAGGAGGGTGCGCGGACAAGCAAAATGATTATGTCTTCTGTGTTTTGTTTCAGGCTGTGAGCATGATAAAGAGATAGGTCACCAAAATAAATCTGTCATCATTTATTCACCTTCATGCCATTCAGAATCTGTATATGACTCTTCTGTGGAACACAAAAGAAGAGATTTGAGAAAATGTCCATACAATTGAAGTCAACGGGGGTCAATGTTGTTCTTCAAAATATCCTCTTTTGTGTTCTGCCAAAGAATGTTATATGGGTTTGGAATTACGTAAAAGTCATTTTCAAAGAAAGTCATTTTCGGTTAACTATCCCTTTCAGCATCTGCTACCGTGTTACAGGAAATGCATGCAACCAGCATATTAGTTACTGATCTTGCACAACACATTTTATTTGGTCAAATGCATACTATAAATATTTGATGATTGAAAAAGAAAAAAATATATGAAAAATGTGAATGGCTCACCCAAACATCTTTTGTTAACAGAATGTTTGCATGCGCTTGAAGCATTCACATCTGTGTTTTTACACCTAGAGCACACATCTGTACATCTCTTTGGGTTGAAATGCTCTTTATATCTCAACACACCAGAACGTTTGTCCTTGAACCTTTTCCCAGATGATTTATACACGCTTGGCTAAATAAGGTTAGCTGAAGGTGAGACCTCACCAGGTTTCCTCAGGCCATCCTCAGCCTCATTGTCATAATAATCCCTTCGTCCTCTTTTGCCTGCCCTATTCTTCTCATTCCCATTTGACACACCAAATTACAATCTATAGAAAAAATTGTGGATGCTTTTTATAATCGCGTTCAAATATTCTTGAAAATCAGTAGCAGCAGCCCTGGAGGTCTATCACTTAATATGCAAATGAGGAGTCATTTTATTGGTGTCCTTGTAAGGGCATTGAAACAGAAGATCTGCTGTATTGAATTTCGTTTTGCAGGGGGTTTAAACAAATCCTTTGGAAAGCACGGTGTGCCCTGATATCAATGAGGCGAACGGTTATGGTACGAGGCATTCAAATTATCTCTTGTACTGTACGGGAAGTCTTTCACATTTTGCTTCAGGTACTGTAAACCATGTGCTCAAGTGGTATTACATAATCACTCTTCTAGCTTTGCAAAGTCAGGCCTTTTTGGCAGAATTAATTCAAGGTGCACAAAAAATAAGATTTTAGTTTATATGTATGCATTTCTGTGACGATACATAATTGTTTAAGTGCTTGGCTAAATATAATAGACATCTCAGTCCTACTTTGAAACTCAGATATTTGTGGTACGATTATTTTCTTGCTGTGGGGTTAGATAGGCCATATTTGATCAAGGGTTGTGTTCTGTATGATGTTTGATTTGTTTAGTGCATACCTGTCTTGAAAATGAACTAATAACTTGATCGAATAACACTTGCATAATACATATATCCATTGCATTAAAGATACTTTGGAGTTCAGACAGAACAGAAAATAGGCAATTTAGTATAGCCTGGAAATAAATTCAAAAGTGTGTGATGTTAATATTTATTTTGACCCCAAACACAGAGTTATCCTTGTTTTGTCTTTGTAGGCGTATTCGTTTTGTAGTATGGGTTGATTAATGTCTTGTGGGACATTGTGCAATATTATTTGACCTTGGCCCCTTTTTTATTCTTGTAAATAAATGTTTGAGGTTTGTGTCAAAATGCGCAGTAAGAAATGTCCAATGTGTCAGTATTAAGAATACATTTCTTATGTGTGTGGATTATCTTGATATGTTTCATCTATATAAACAACAGATTGGCTTGTGTGGAGAAGATAAAACTTAACTTATTCCTGATCTTATTTTGCACAATTGGTGCACTTTTTACCAGAGATTGAATGTTTATCTTGGATATCTTTCATTAAAATTGATGACTTGCTTCACTTTTAAATTGAAAAGCTTCACAAAAAGACGTTTCAAAATGTAGACATCAGCTAATAAAACAGGATTTTTTTATTTCCCAATCAGATAAAGAGAAAAATACCAGAGATTCATGCCATAGGTTGAGCCAGGGTTGCTGTGTTAAAGGTTTAGTTCACCCAAATTTATAAATATAAATAATTTTCTAGCCCTGATGCCAACCCAGATGACTTCTTTTCTTCTGTCGAACACAAACAATTTTATATTAAAATGCTGTCATGCTATCTTCTTGTAGACGGTTTCAGCGGCATCAATAAAAAGCGTTATGTAGCTCAAACTAAACTTCCAGTAGACATCCGCAAAGAATCAATAACTGTGAATAGTTTGAAATGAATTCACTTCAGTTAATATACGAATCCGCAAATAATACGACTAGAAATTAAATTTAAAATAAATTGTTATATTATAACCAAACACAGACCAGAAGTTAAATTCGACCCAGCTTGTGCGTCCGATGAAAACATCAACATGGGGCTCAACAGCAAAGCTCCATAGCACATCCATCCATCCAATCCAGATGAGATCAGATGATTCATAAATGTCTTCTAAAGTGAAGCAATACATTTGTGAGAAAAAAGATCCAAAAATTATATTTTGATCGATAAGTCAAGTGTATGTCACATATCTATGGAACCTTTCAGCCGAGAGGGGTAAATTTAAACATGGAGATGCATATATACCCAGATAGCACAGGTACGTTTGTAAGATGTCTGCTAGATCTAGAGATCTGGAAAACATCTGCTGTGTAAAAACATCTGATAATCATCTCAGAAAAAGCAGTTTTACACACCTTCTAGACCATAAACAACAAACAGACATCTTCTCATCTGACATCAAAGCAAAATTGTAAATGCATCAAATAAAAGTCTATAAAGATATGAGCTATCAAGGAAACGTCAGATCTCATTGGTTCTTCGTCATATTCAAGATACGCAAGAACCAATGAGATGTGTCGAAATTTTTTGTTGATCTTGATATTCTGTGTATGTTGAGCAATGTATATATATTTGAACAAATTTATATGCTGAAATAAAAAATGTCTCTCTCTCTCTCTCTTGTTCTTTAATCTCAGGGTCTTCCCCAAACACGACAAAGACAAATACGGCCCTGCAGTGTAAGCATTTTAAACCCTTCTTACTCGATTTCACTTCATTATTTTTAATAGTAAAACTAATACTTTATTCTAAAACGTTTCTTTCCTCACAGTTACTACCCCAAGATCAGCGCATTCATCGGCACCCCAGAATCCGTCTCAGTGCTGGATGAGTCGGAGGGATCGGCGCACGGCAAGCCATCCCTGCGCAGAATCAAGGGCCGAATTCACCGCAGCAAGAGCCTGGACAGCATCGACCTGCTGGACTCAAATGTGAGTTTAAGACCGCATCCACTGCAGTAATGCCTTCGTGTGTGGGGGTGGAGAGCGTGTGTGAGAGTGCGACCTAGTGTACACAAATGAGATCAGCTCCTACATGATGTGTGTCAGGGCTTTCATTGATGTGTGTATGTGTGCACGCTTTTTTACGTAAACGCACATGTACCAGTATGTCTGAATGAGTGCTCATGCAAAGGATATCGGTAAGACTGAACAAGATGTACAAAGATTAATTTATTTATCTTATTAAAAAGATGATCAGATACACAACAGGAGGTTATTAATGAGAATCAATGGATGTGGGAGGAGATATTTTAAAGGGATAGTTCACCTTTAAAATGAAATTCTGTCATTTACTCACCCAGTTGTCATTTTAAACTATCTGCAGAACACAAAAGAAGATATTTTGAAAAATGTTTGTAACCAAAAGCCGTTGGTCCACATTGACTTCCACTGCATGGACACAAAACCGTTACCAACATTTTCCAAATATCTTTTTTGTGTTCTGCATTAGCGAGAAAAAAAGTGTCTAAATTCGTATTTCTACGCAAAAAATTGTCTGTACAATGAAGGAGGATAGGGACTTGGGCTCTTGAGCTCTAAAACACTTTGCAAGGCACCTTAAAAGTTTCACTAGTATTCTAGGATTTTAGGACTTATTATCTAAAAACAAAAACATTTTTAATGATTGTCAGTGACATCAAACCTATTGTGATGTGTCTTTAAGCTTTAGGTTTGAATGTCAAACCCCATCCCATTCACTTCCATAGTATGTAACATTCCCACTTAACATCTCCTGTTGATGTTCCACCAAAGAAAAAAACCAACACAGGTTTGAAGTAAGTGAATGTATGTAAAACACGACCAAATTATCATGTTTCACTGTTCCGTGTGGGATACTCTGCAAAACTCACATCAAACAAATCACGAGATCTAATGTTCTTTTAAAATGACATTTTCCACCATGAGACCCGATGAATGTTGCATGAGGCTGTCATGTTCTCCTTGTGCACCCTCTCCGAATGCCTCATAGAAACTTCATGAGGTCATGCTTTATGCAACATCTGACTGAATCTGATTCCTGTTCAGTTGGTAAAGTCAACACCAGGGATTTGAAGTACCCCAGGATGTCTCACAAACTATCTTGCCCCTGGGAAAACTCACGCGACATGTTTATTATTCTAATGAGCTCTGAGCGGCAGTTTTAATGAGCCGTCACAGCGCAACCAAAATCGGATTATCTAACACTTAGAAATTATGGATGAAATGATACGTCTTGGTTGTGCATGTTTTGTTTCTTCCTGAAAGTGAATTTGTTTTTGCCAGATAGGCCTACATGATTTTATTTGAATATGCTTGTTAATAGTACAAGTACTATTCTCAGTCAGCGTTAACGTCCCCTTAATGGGTCATTCAGACATTTTGACCAAATGTTTGAAGCCAACACAACGTTTAAACCAAAAAATGCTGTCTAGATAGCCTGGACATTGAAAGGCACAGAAGTCTCAAGAACAATTGACAGGCGTAAGGAGGCATTGTTAGCTCAGTGCCAAGTGATTGTCAAACACGAATTTCTACAAAGCGTCCCTTGTCGGCCTAAGTGAGGTAAGTTAGCACCGGGTTATTAAAGCCGTTTAAAATGTAGTCGCTCTGCCTGCGCCTAAAATCCCTCATTTCTCCAAGACATCTCAGTGAAATAAGGGGGTACCTTCGTCCAGGACCCTGGCTTTTAATATTGTACATATTTCTCCCGTAACCGTACACACACACATCGACAGGCAGGAAGAAACTTGCTGACTGAGCCCGAACACCAAAGGCAGCTGATGAGAGTAACGTACCGGCACATAGTGAGTGATGATGCTGCAGCAACGCTTGACTGTAGACTTTGTAGTGCTGCCACACGCTGTACTGACGTTCTCACAGATAGATATAAGAGAGACAAATAGAATTTTCAAGCTGCTGCAGATTGTGTGTGGTCTCGTTGATGCTTCATGCTGATGAATAAAAGCACAAACAAGTCTCTTCACAATACTATGGTGGTTACCAGGCTGTTGCTATGGTTTTGAATGTGTTGCTAGGTAGAATTGTTACTTACAGGACTGGATTCAAGAGAGCCCACCCCCAAGTCTGTGTTAATCTGGTCTTTTTATTTGCCTTGGGTCCTTTAATGTTAATGTAATTTAGCTGATTTAACACCTGCCGGACAAAACCTGGATGGAGTGAAAATTCTCAGAACGTTGGAGAATGTTCTCTCAAAGCTATGAAAAAACAAGTTGTTAAGCATTCCACGTACAATGTAAGAGTAATGTTTATTGTACATAGAACATTTTACATTTTAAGTTTTACATTTACATAAGTTTTTAAGACGTTTGGCAACAACATACACGGGGTTGTTTCCAAAATAGATATTTTAGTTGGGTTTGTCTCTTTTTGACACAACCTTGGGTTTAAAGTTACCTTGCATTTTTATATATTTTTCATTTAATTGCTAAAGGTAGTTTAAACGCTATTAAAACATTATTCTTACATTGTTGGTGAACTGTCTTAAAATATGTTTTTTAACCTTATGTGGTGTTTTCCTAGGCTTAGTGGGGTGTCATAACTTGGTGGGAATGTTTGCAAAACATTCATAGAGCATATGTTTGTTAGATGGGAAACTGCTCAATCTGTAAAACAAACGTAATGGGGTGGTCTGGAAGGGTGGGGGGGTTCGCAGGGGGAGTCCAGGAAGTGAAAGAGGGGGAGTTCCACCTCAAAATTTAGAGGATTTTCGATTCTTATCCATGAAATGGATTCTTTAATGTACACTGTTGAACGTGGGTTCTAATGCATAACAAGGTCAACTTGTTCAAGTACGACTTGGACGTATGACGTTGTATTTCTGTGCTTGAAACACTCCCCCAGCACTCAAACTTGTTTTGGAAAGTTTTTTATAAGTTTGGATCCTTGTTTCGTAAAAGGGATCCTATTCCTTTGATAGGCCAACTCTCCTGGAAAAGCTTGGCAAGGTGAAAGAAATAGCCCGCCCACGCTCAAACCTACGAGCAATAGTAAGACCATCAAGAGCGGCTGCACTGCGTAAAGATCGGCTGCGCTGTGGGCATGCAGCTGCAACTCGTTACACTTGCGATAGTGAGAGAAGTCAGTAGTTTGTTTGTTCACGGCATTTCTGTGATGGATGTTGTATAAACGGTGGATATAATGCTCGATTTGGAGATTCCACCACTGGTTATATACAGGTATATTTCAAAGTTAATATTAATAATTTCTTTTTTGTTTTGGAGGAATTTCATTAGAAATGTTCATTTTTAGATCTGAATGCAGATTTTGTTATTCTTATAGACCTGAGCACCGTTTGTGGATCTTCTCTCCCACTCTCTTGTGGAAACATGTGTGTCTTACTGCAGCATGAAGGCAAAAAATCTAAACAAGTCTCAATCTGGATTGCCATCTAGCAGAAACAACAGAGATAATAAAGAGATCTCTTTGATGAAATATTTTACAAATCACTTATCATGGGATGGTTTTCAATCTAGCCTTTATTATTTATATTTTATAAATATTACATATCCACAGCATCCCTGCGTGAAATATATAATATTTTGCTACAGGAACTGCATTCTAAGCATTTATAACTCCTTATGTAATGCCGCTTTGATTTTATTTATGTATGTGTGTGCATGTATTATCTGTGTTGTCGGTGTGGCTAATAAAATTGGAGTGTTTGAAGTCACAGCGTTTGGCCGAGCGCCCAATCCTGCTGTCATTTGCGTTGGTGATTTTCTCCCTCCCTCTCTCTTTCTCTCTCTCTCTCTCTATCTCTCTCTGAGAGCATGAATCAGTTGTTAGTGCATAGGTTGCAGAAAGCTGCACAGCAGAGAGAGAGAAAGCGAGAGATGGAAGCTAGATGAGAAATGCAGCACAGTGAAATGCATCACATAAGTCTGGTCGAGCGAGACTCTCTCTCTCCATCTTCCTCTCTGTCCATCTCTTCATCTCACGAACGTTCTCCTTCCTCTCCTTTTTGCCGATATCAGCTCTCCACGTCTCATCTTCATTCAATCACTCCATTCAATTTTTTCATTCCACCTTGAAGGCCAATATTAAAGGCACGGGAGCAGAAAATATAATAGGACATCAATTGATATCACTATTCTTTTGCTGCGCTTCGGTAAACCCTCCGAGGCTTTCCGCAGTTTTTATAGGGCAAATGTCAAATACACTTAACCAGTATCTCAGTGCAGCTTTTTTAGGATTTTCTTTGATTAAAAGGAAAAGTTCGGCCAAAAATAAAAATTCAGGGTTTTTTCTACGTACTGTATATACTGCTTCGTAATAGACTGGTGCAGGGATGACATGTTTTTCGACCAACCCGGAAGTTAGCGTCGCTGTTTCCCATAGACATTCGGAAGATCAATTGCTTGAAGTAAAAAGCTAATACGATGCTATAAACAGACAACACCACAGTCACTTGACATCAACACCACCAAGCCATCGACAACTCTATCAAACTTTATTAAAAACATGTTCCCTGGCAAATGAGTACTCCGTAAATGAATCCGCATCCACGTTTTTAGAGATTTGTGCCCATGTTACATTATCTGTGATATTTATATGCGTGATGACATTTAATGTCCCCGCTAAAGGATGTAGGCGCTTTTAGCCGTTTGTTAGCAACTTGTAACCACCGAAAAAGCTTTAAAAATCACGAGCAGGTTATAACTGGTATATTTTATGTCTTAGGTTTTGTTTACCACATATCTAATTTTAGTCATTTAACTAAAAGGCCGTTCAAGAATGAATTGATTTTGGGATGATAAAACCAGAATTGCTAAATGCTAACTCGCTTCCGTGTTTCGTATAAAAATGGGTCACCTCTGCGGTTCTTTACTGTATGTGCAAAAATTATGTCCCAGTTAGATTTTTTCTGTTGCTCATACAAAGCAATTGAAAAATGCTATACATTACAGTCATGTTGACTGCTTTCATGATACTTTTATGTTATATTTTGTCATATTGCAGCTTTGGAAATGCACGTCCCCAATTAATTTTCATTATTTCTCAATATTACTCAAAAATTCTCATTGTGTGTCTAAATGGGGTCGTATAGGTTTGGAATGACATGAAGGTGATTGAATAATTAAAATATTTTTTTTTTAAACTATTCCTTTAAAATATGCTTGCTAGTTGCTACATAACAAAGCGACATGTACTAAATATATAATTTCCATGCCTTTCTTAGCTGTTCTGACATCTAAAAAACTGCTTATTGTCTGCAAGTACCATTGAGTTATTTGCGTACCACAGCAACGCTAATGCTAATCCATCGAGTGCTGTTTAATCTAGGGGGATTTTGCTAATTACTCTAAATGTGTCGTGGGATAGCTAACCCACAGCCCACAAGGACCCATTTTAGCTAGCATCTCCATCCGTCAAATGCTAAACTGTTAGCGTGTTAATCCCAACTAAAGAGTGCAAAATAACGAGCGGTGACACATATTTATATTAGAGACTGCCATGAACAAGAGCGATACGCTTGCAGCCCTCGCCAGAAAACAACGCCGTAAGCACTTAGCACACCGCTCAGTGTGGCAAAAGTGCTGCAGCTGCAATTGCAGCGAGGACGAGACTGCAGTTGAATTAACCGATATGCATATTCAGACATCTGTGAGAGAGAGATAGTGAAAGAGATTTCCCAGCACGTGAAATGGGAAGAAAAAGGGTCTGCCCTTGAAAGAAGTGTGTCCGTGAGGTGTGTGCAGGCGGGGGGCCTACTGGCGGGCGGGGGGGGTTGCTGTACCCTTATGTCATAGAGAGAACGAGTAGAGGTGAAGGAGGGGTATATTCAAGTATGGACTATGTGAAATGAGGAGATTTTTTCCCTTGTTCTGAGATGGATGTTACCTTCAGTGTCGCTAGAAGCGCCATGTTACGCCGCTAGGGTCCCTAGAGCATGATGGGAGAGAGAGAGAGAGAGTGTGTTTGAGGAGAACATTTTGTACTGTGCCGCACTAGAACAATGCTGCATGTGTGCATATGCATTAGAGAGCGTGTCATCTGTGAAAGGTGTTGTGTGTTTAGCGTGTGTCGGCTCTGTTGTACTCTTTCAACCCTATCAGCTTTGTGCGCGAGTACGTGAATAAATATCAGCGGCGGTGAACCTAACATGCTCAGATGTGCATTTCAGAGAGTGTCTATGCATGTGTATGTGTGTGGAAACGGGTTAGTAGACATTTGCTATGCAATTTACACAGTCAACAATGTTGAAATATATGTACTATTTTGTGTGGATGTGAAAACACGATTTTCATTGAAATTAAAAGACAATTAAACCTATCAAGAATGTGTGTTGTTATGTGCAGGAGTGTGCTTATTGATGTCCTTAGATTTCTTTTGGTTGTGTGTGCGTGGGCCCGTATGTGTGCGGTTTGCGGGGGCCAGAGGGATCCCGCTATCAGTGTTGCTGCTATGCGGTCAGAGTCCTGAAGTCCATGTGACCATGTGTACCCTCAAGCTTTCTCAATCTTTGACATATGGCAGTGTGCTTCACTAATTCTGCCTGCAGATAATAGAGAAGTTCCAGAATTTGAAGTTACAGACCTCACGTTAAACACAACAGTTATGGGATGTTGCACTGTGCATGGTGCCAGATACATATACATTTTTCTTTTTGTCCTAAAGTCACCCCACAATATTTCCCCTCATTTTGTTCAAAACTCGATGTGACAATTTTGTCTGTGAAACAAAATGTGTTAATCTGCTAATTTGTGTTTATACAATGGAAGTCAATGGGGCCAATGTTGTTTGGTTACCAACGTTCTTTAAAATATCTTCTTTTGTGTTCTACTGAAGAAAGAAAGTCGCACAGGTTTGAAATGACATCAGGCTGAGTAAATAATAAAATAATTTTCATTTTTGGGTGAATTATCCCTTTATTTAATTACTGTATTTGGTTTGGTAGTGGTGGTTGTTTCTGTGTTTTCTCGTGATCTGTCCAGCAGATATAGGCAGAAAGCTAATGGGGTCTTAGTGACACCACTGTCAGTCTGTATTGATGCATCAATCTATATTGGCCTTTTTACATCAGCAATTGAGATTATGTAACGTGAATGGTTGTGGTAGAGGCCAAACGTGAAGGTGTCTAAATATTTGCTGTCCACACCAGCAGTTTTCACGGAAACATCTAGTAAGGGAAATTTCTGCACAAATATGGGGTTTTGAATGTCGTATAGCACAAAGTGGTGTTGGTATGAAATTTAGTTGATTCAGGGGCTATTATATCATCAGATGAATACTGCTAGTAATAGCTTTAGTCAAAGTTCAATCCTTTAATCTTGTTTTTATTGATATGTCATGTTTATCATATTCATGTTTTTTTACTCTTATATACTACAGTTCATTCTACTACTACTATAGTATTCTATAGCATGTACTATTGTAAACTGAATCGCTGTGAAGAACCTTTTTCGCACCTTTATTTGTAAGAGGGGATATCGTTGCTCTCCCTGCTCTTATTCATGTTGGCTGAATGGATGGGCAGTTTTGCCCAGAACAGAACCATACCGCCAAACTAAACTTTAAGCTAATTGTCAGTCATTTTTTGACGATAGTGATCCTGACAGAAATCTCTTTATTGTAAAAAAAATTTGTTCAGGAATAAACAGTTGAGTTGAAAATTACACTCAAAAGTATTATTAATGTTGCTATTGGTGTTAAAATAAATACACATTTACAATATTACTCATTTTTACTTTTATTCCTTAAGAATGCTTCACAATCGAGGGGTTTTCAAATGATTTGCGAATCATTCAAATTTAGCGAGTTAAGTCAATCCTGAACCCGCCCTCACTAGTAGTTCCAGCATTTATCAAAAGGCCGCGGGTCAACAGCATTCCAAGGAGAAATGTAATTAGGTTTCATTGACGCTGAAGTCGTTCCTTATTGGACCTTATTGATGACAATGTGTGTCCACTGCTGCTCATGCTCTTTTGTGGAAGCTCTTGAGTTACATAACTGGAAGCCATTAAAATAGCAATAATTCTGGTATGCTGACATTTGTCAGGAACTCTCGACTTGATGCCACATATATCAGCCATGTTCAGAAATAACAACTAATCCATCAAAAGAATCTATCAATTCAAGGTTAAAATACAGAATTTGTTTTTGTGTTTTTCATTTTCTTTATTAGATTCTCTATGCTTGATAGTTTTAAAAGGTTTAGATTTATTTTTGTATTTATATATTGCATCTTCCAACAATCAGTTTCGGTTAATAGAAAAAGGGATTTAATTGATTCTTGTTGATAAAATCTAAAGATGTAAGCTTTGTCCTTGAGGTTTGCTAGGGCAGCTTTTTCACACAATTGAAGGTCAACTGCGTTCCTTTATTGGTCTCCCATAAAGGACATTTGATATACCCACCCTACATTACACATATGTGAATTTCAGACTTTTTTGTAAGTTAAAAAATCTTCTCTTTTTTAAATCAGTTACAGCGTTGTTTTTCATGAATTACTGCTTTCGTCTGTTTTCCAGAATGCTCTATCATACACACTGTTAAACATAAAGGGTCACTTGTAAATCCCAGCTATGATATTGGCAACTGGGCTTGATTTATAGGTAATGGAACGATTTGGAATCCAAGCCCAGTCTTGGGGCAAAAGTTCAGATGGGTTATAATCATCAAGTGTTTGTCAAGTTGTCTTATCCCACAGAATATTTAGACAATGGATAAACGTAAAATGTTCATAATCATGATGTTATTTGCAATTGTCATTTGCTTGTGTTCATAGTAAAGTGGTCCAGTTAAAAAAAAAAGGTCCAGTGTTCTGGGATTACTCATGCTATTGATGATTATTGATCAAAGGTTAAAACTAAGCATTGATTAGATTAGAATGCAAGTAAAGTAGAATAAATCAAAATTTGAATATTGGAGAATCTTGTATGGCAGCGTATTGTATTGTGCAAAGTTTTGGTGTAGTAAGCGAAATACTACATTATAGCTTTCTGACACTAGTTGATTTGATGATAAGAATATGGTCAGCTGACACCCCCCACCAGTCTTGTGTTGTTGTTAATTTAGTCTAATGGAAGGGATTGTGCCATCTCAGCTGAATGTTATTAAAGCCCCTTGAGATCTCAAGCACAAAGGCTTAAACTGAACAACATCCTATCACCAAACGTATGGTACCAGTGCTGTTCTTTTTATTTTAACTCTTGGTAACACTTAACAATAAGGTGCTATTTGTTAACAATTGCGTTAGCTAACATGAACCAATGAACAATACTTCTATAGTACTTACTAATATGAATTTATGTTCATTTCAGAATTTACTAATACATTATTAAAATCAAACGTTGTCACTGTTAACATTAGTCAATGCACCATGAACTAACACGAATAACTGTATTGATATGAACTAACATGGACCAGGATTAATAAATGCTGAAAAACAAAATAGTTCAATGTTAGCTACTGTTTTACTAACTTTACATTTACTAATGTTAACAAATAGCACCTTATTGTTAAGTGTTACCTTACTCTTTTGAACCTAGAACTAGTTGTTTCTGTTTCTACGTCCGCAGGATGTCATTGTGTATAAAATGCTTACATACTGAAATCATAAAAAAATATACAATAGCTTTGTGCAAAGAATAGACCGAAATTAGCAAAAATCACCTTGTTCCAGTTTTTAAAGATATTTTAACATTGTCCGATCTGAACCGTTGGTTGTATTATTTGTAATAAATATTTAAAACTCTGTTGAATTATTTGATAAAATGTGGATTTTTGATGTTTGATATCTTACATTATATTTAATTACGGCATGATTTTCCAGCTATAGCTGGTTTCATCAGACGTTGTGCCTGGCCCGAAGTTAACTTCCGGTGAAGGTTTGTTCAGTCTGGGGTGTGTTTCCCAAAAGCATGGTTCCCAGCTCAGACCAATACACCCCCAACCAAGAGCAAAGACGGACTATTTGTCTTATTAATGCTGAAGTTACAATATTTGGTATTAAATGCTAAACTTAAATCACATGTCAGCAGTTTGAGTGCAGCTATGACACGTCAGAGGGGATCTGGCCCTCCCGGTTGAGCCTGGTTTCTCCCGAGGTTTTTTTCTCCATTAATCAATCATTGGAGTTTGGGTTACTCGCCACAGCAGGGCAGTGTTGGCCTGCTCACCGGGAGACTGCATTTATTTATTTATTTAGAAATTATTTATTATTTATTAGAATGATCTTACTCGTTGTATAAATACAATCCACTGTGCTGTGTTTTACCTTTTCTGTTTTTCCTGTTTCCCCTGTATAGCTGCTTTGAAACAATACACATTGTGAAAAGCGCTATATAAATAAACTTGAATTGAATTGAATATCCAACAATAGTCGCAAGTTCCCGAAACCATGGTTCCAACTTCCAACGATCAGTTGCATCAGCAACGCAAAGTTGCGTATTTATTTATTAGTAGACGTCTTTACTCCACCACCTGTGTGGCGTCATCAACTTGATGGCTGAACCAACTTGGTTCAGACAATTGATCTCCGACAGTGTTACCACGGTTTCGGAAGACAGTCTTACCTACATCGTTAATTTCCTCAGTGATGCATCGTATGATGTTGGTTAACCAGCCAGTTATGTCTTTTTCGGGAAACGCACCCCTGGCTAGTGACTAATAATATAACTTTATATTTGATTTATATTAATATTCATTCTTGTATTGTGTAATAAATTCATTAAATGAAGAATTTGTTGAATTGTATTGTAAATTAATTGTATGTAAAAAACAATCTGTTGAATGGGTCGTGTAATTTAGTCGCATTTAAGTTTAGCCAAGTAACAGTTCATCTAGTAACCCAAAGTATTACTGGCTGTGGACATACATTTAACTTGCTAGCTTATGTCATTTAATTATTTATTATGCTTGTTAACAGAAATATTCTACAGGGACTTTTCTTTGTGGATGTGCACCGGAAGTTAAGTTTGGGTCACTAAAGCGTGCATGCGCAATTTTACGCTGTTGCTTTGGAAGCGTCTATATCAAGCATCCTGGCCTTTAGACGATAATGTTAAACATAATCTATAGTTCTGGTAAATGCACAGTAAATAAAATAGCCTTTCAATAAAATGTTCTACCCATAGATGGAATCAATTTTATCTGTTTATTTAAATCTTCTAGGCTTCGGTTGAATCCCTCGTGTGGTTTGTCGTGTAGCTGCGGTCAGTGCTGATCTTGTTTGTGCTGTGTTTCTGTATGTGTGAGCTCCTACAGAGACACCATATGCTGCTGAGACCGAGCATCTCCTCATCCGGTCGAGAGAAACACTCAAAAACACACGCATGTCATGATCATTTCAGAAGACTAAAAAATCAAATGAGATCTTAAATAAAACCTGTATTCAGTCAAATCCCCAAGGAGTATTGTTCCCCTTTTTTCAACCTGCCCACTGAGTCTCAGGCAATTTGTCTTTTATCAAGAACTTTCTAGGTTGTTCAGTTCATGCCTGAACGCACGTTTCTCTTCATGCAACACTAGCTTTTAAACATCAGTTTTGCTTTAAGCCCAATACAGGGAACTAAACGTTTTTTTTTACGCAACCTGCAAACAAATCCCTAAGCCATATCTCATTCTAAATTACATTATACTAAAAACACTATTATATTTTATATTACGAAGAAAGTCGGTTGCGATAATGACCTCTTTGTCTCAATCTAAAGCTCATTTATGTCTGAACCCCCCGCCCCCACAGGCACAGGCACAGGCACAGCCCTTTGGCTTCGAGTGTTTGAGGTTGTTATACAGCTGCTGTCCTGTAGAGGGCAGAGCTCCACTGTTCAAACACACAGTAAGAGTAATGACCTCACTGTTCTCATCTGATCAGCAGGCCACTAGTTCTCTCCAGGCTGCTGCATAATACAATAACATTAAAGCTCACCTTTACAAAGCAAATTATGTAACGTGGCCCTTGTTATATTTTAATGGCATACATTGAAAAAGCGTTGCCATAAGGAAGAATCAAAGTTTTTTGGTTATCGTTTATTTTTTCCCTGAATATAGCCACTGTGTTCTTAGGCACTGTATTTTATTTAATAATAACCAAAGTGCTATGATATGTTAATAGGATATGGAACATAAGTTATCTTTGAGTAAATGATTATAGGCCTCTCTGGGTGGTCAAAGTAATAAACACCCATGAAAACAATTAAGAGACCATTCAGAATCTTCATTTAATCCACATTTCTAGATGGATTGTGGCCATTCTAGTACAGTGACTGTTGAATTTCAACAAAATCAAATATGGAGTGACAGGAAGTCATCCGACCGCAATGTGAAAGACTGACAGCATGACAAGACACGTGAAAACTGTAAAAAAAATCGAGTTTATCACATAAAAAATCTTCTTTTGAGATTATTGTTGTATTGCTTAAAAGTGAGCATGAACTTGTTTTTCTTTGCAGTATTTGAGATCTGAAAAATACAGAGCATCTTTTCTGTTATTTCGACCTGTTTCTCCAGTTTTCACTTTCTGCAAATAAATGCAAATTGAGACAAGATTGTTATTTGACATTTGGGAGAAATATTGTTAGTTCACAAAATGAAACAAAAATGATAATTTTACCTAAACACATGCCTAAAATGTAAATTCTGAAAACTGAAATGTTCTCTTAAATTTTGTACTTCACTATATAAAAGCCAGGTGAATAAGGGCTTTGCTTCATGCTGTATATGTGAGTAAACTGTGTATTCTAGCAATCTAGAAATAACCCTTTACACCTTCTTTATGCCAGGAAAATGTAATTGCTCAGATGTTGCTCTTTCATAGCTCAGGAGATTCAAAGGAGCTATATAGATATATACAGTATTTCTTTACTTAGCATTTTACCTTTACACAGGCAATAAATACTTTTTAGGGAGCTCAGAAGCCATGGAGACGATTTACCTAAATCGCCTTAAACTCAGATCTCTTCTAGTATAATCCTAAAGCGTTTCCCCCAAAGATACTTAACAGTTAAGACATTCCTTGTCCGACAAATGGTTAGTGGCTTGGCTATTTCCATGAATATACCCATTGTTTCCAGTGCATTTTATGTGTATTCCCTTATTCTATACGGTCATAAAATGATGTCATAATATTTCCATAGTACAAAAATCCTGTACTGCATGCTTTTCTTTGTCTTTTTTATTCTTTGTCATCGCTATGTTACTTTTCAGCGAGACGCCCTTTACTCTCACTATCCCACAGATGTTCACATGAAGGACATTCATGGTATGGGCAAACATAATTCACGTTTATGGGTTTGAAAAAACAACACGAACCCTTTGGGTTGGTCTCTGAAATTCCTTTCCAAACCGAAATCCCATAAGATGAAGTGTTTTTCCCACCTTGTAAGCACTTGATTATGTAATTTGTGAGTAAGTACAATGACAGGAACCATTTTGTTGAAATGGGACGTGGTCTGGAAGAGACTTGTCACACTTTGAAGAATGACTCACTCTGTGTTTATCACTGGCCTGGTGACTAACGTAGCGCACCCCCTTTGGACACACACACACACTTGAATTCCTATGCCTACTTTCTCTTTCATTTGTTTTGTTTTTCCGGATGGAGACTGAAACATCTAGACCTTCTCTTAAACCTATGGAAAACACAGGAGGGAATTGATTTGCGGGAGATTTATTACATTGTTTTTTTTTTGCGCAGTGCGGTATATAAGCTCCCGGGTGATTTCGCTTTCTGTACCCCCAACAGCCCCTTTTATCTTCAACCAATAAGAGAGTTTTGCTCTGCCTTCATATTTGTTAATTATATTTTTACCAAGCGGTTTTAATGGCACCAATAGCATCAGTCGACAAAGCATTGAATTATATTACATTACTTACCTGAAGCGTAAGAAATTTGCTTATGGGGTAAATGTGTTGACAATGATTAAGAGACTCTGAATCATTTACTCCCACATGTATGAAGTTGTGTTGACAGACTCACCGAGAGGGAGCCAAAGACTGCTTCTTTGCTCTGTATCCTTTCATTGCAAGTTTTTACTCATTATTTATGAATAGCTATTGTGTTTACCAGGGCTTTCTCGAAGCCAAATTCAATTGAACAGGATCTCAGAGGATTACTGCTGGTTGAAGGATATGATCTGAACTATGTACGTTCAGATGGTTTGGCCGCGAGCTCATGTGGCTAATTAAAAGTGCTTAATGAATCTACTGTCACCCTCTTTAGGGTTGATGAATATGGGAACGGTCTTTGCTGAAACGCAGAAATCCTTTGCTTTCAAAGAGAAATGTAAACTCTGTTAGAAACTTACACAAAATCAATGCTAACACTGTTTGAAGCATAAGGCTGAGTTTTTAAAGGAGTCACCACATTTTCACAACATTTATGAATTCCTGGAATACTTGATTCTAATTGGTCAATTAGGGATTTGATATATTTGCGTATATTAAGGGGATAGTTCATCCAAAAATGAAAATGCTGTTATCGTTTACTCATCCTCATGTATTATATTAAAAGTGTAAGACTTTCTTTCTTTTAGAGAACACAAAAGAAGATATTTTGGAGAACGTCAGTAATCAAACGACATGACCCTCCATTGACTGCCATTGTATGGACACAAAACCACCGAGACATTTCACAAAATATATTTTGAAGAAATGTTTATTTGGGTCGAACTATCCCCCCAAAATTCTATATTTTTGTTTGTTGTTCCATGCTTCATTTGTCATTTATAACATGTCTTTACGGTGTACAATATATGACAAGCACGGTATATAATGACAAGTTTCTCTCTGACAGGGAACCCCCGAATCGCTATTCCCCTGCGCTTTTCAAAGTCTAGGTGTTGATTTTGATGATGGATGGAAGGCAGTTTGTGCAGAGGTGGTGAACGATAAGACCTTAAAGTTAAACTCTTGTTTTATCAGTTTGAGAAGTTACAGAAAAACATATTAGTGAACACAAGCTTTGCTTTAAAAACGAGATACACAATCTCATAGTTGTGTTTGAGTGTTGTTCCACATGTAAAAGATGTATCTTTTTCAACCCGCCCGTCTGAACGGCATCGGTTTAGCCGTTTGCCTGGATTTGATTGGACGTTGTAAAAATGCTACTAAATTACAAACTCCGTCTTACCAACAATCAATAGAAGAGCAGAATCCTCCAGCATTTATTTCCTGTTGATCGCTGGTGTAAGATAAACCCGGAAACATATTGATGGAAAGAAGATCCCTGACTCTTGCTATTTCTAGTGGGATTGGGGCTAAAAATAATAATACCCACCAAATCATTCCCCTTTGAGCTATAGACAGGCCGTTAAGCACAAAATGACTCTTCTTTCAGATCAATCGCTTAATTGCTTTACAAAGTAGCTGCCGTATAAGAGCTGATGGGACAAAATTCTGTCTAGTAAGATCTCCTTGTCCAATAGCGGTGAAAACCGAAATCGAACTAGGAAAAAATCTGATGCATAAACTTCATTAGCTGCTCCGTGCTTTCACTAGACATATCTAAAATATTGACGTTTCTTAAAACGTCTTAATGAATGGGTTCTCCTTTTGAACCGTTTACACTTTAGTTGAGATATTAGTTTTGTTTTGAAACACTGTGAGTTGTCTTCTTACAGATGTTAAGAATCTCTTGGCAAAGGCCATCCCGAAATGTTTTGTAAGGAATTCCTTCTAAGATGACTCGATTTGGAGACATTTTAAAGCATTCCACCAGAAGGTAATCCCATAATGCACTGCGATGCACTCAGTGAACAAGAAATGCTAATTTTAAAGACACTTACATTTAATTTAATGATGAAAAATACTTTTTTTAAGTATAAGATCTGTTCACATGACAACTATAAGCTAAAACGAACAAGTTTTTCATTTAGACGACAATGTTATCAAAATGATCCACATTCACAGGGATCTGCAAAAACTACTAAAACGTTTTATGTTTTATTATGCCAGACCAATATTTGATGTTGTCACTTCGTAAAGAAACACATTGTTTCAACAAATCGTTGTGTAAAGTAAATGAACAGCTAAACATACGCCATTTTTTGTTTTCAGTTGCAAAATGTTAATTTTAGTAAGAAAGTTGCCTTAATTCTGTAGGTTTCTTTCTATTAGCAGCATTTACTTTCTTGTATCCATCCATGAGCCATCCTGATATGACTTCACGCTTACACATTAGATGTCATAATGTGATGCACTTGTTGATGGAAATGACAAGTGTCTCTGACTTTCTATGAGACCCCCCATATTATCTGATGAAGCACACTGTGCTGCTGTTCGGCTTATTTTGGGATGCAGAAGTGGAAAAAGAAATCATCACAGAAACAGGAAAATATTATTATCCTAATCAGGATTTTGGAAACACTCCATTATGATTGTGTTTGTTATCATTAGTTAATGCATTCGCTAATAAGAACTAACTACAGGATTTATGAATCTTAGTTCATGTTAATTCCAGCAATTAGTAATTCATTTTTTAATAAAAAGTTGTAACTATTAACATTTTAGTAAATGCACCATGAACTAACACAAATAACAGTATTGTCATTAACTTACATTAAAAAATATTAATAATGCCTGAAAATGCTGCATTATTAGATCATGTTAGCTAATGCATTTACTATTGTTACCACCCTTATTGTAAAGGTTTGTTAACATGTTTTCAAGTAAAAATATGTCTAAAACTACATGTATTCGTGAAACGAAACAAAGATTTTAAAGGTAAATAATGTTAGCAATTTTTTATATAGCGCCGGCCAGAAGCTCATAACAGAGCAGCAAAAAAGTAATAACTAAAACAAAGATTTATATATATTTTCACTATAGACATCTCATAATCAAACGTTATGTGGCCCAAACGTGACTAATTTAAAATTAATTTAATACAACATTAAATGTTCATATAATATTAATATGAATTAAATATAAATTGGTATAACCAAGCACAGAGCAGAAGTTATCTTCGGGCCAGGCATGTGCGTCCAATAGAAAGGTCTATAAGACAACAATGCAGTGTAATGGTATACCAAATTAAAATCAAATCACGTGTGGTGAGTGAAAGTCTTGGGTGCGTACTCCATGCAAAGTAGAATGCAGTTGGTCAACTGTATGACTATACAAAGTTGTATTGACAGTATGAAGTGCAGACACACACTGCGAGATTTAAATAGACAGACTGTACAAAAATAGACAATATACATAATATGCACAGTATATACACAATATACACAATATACACATGATAAACACGTGGAATATAAAAATGAAATATGCAGGTGTACACATGGACGTGTACAGGTATGTATAATGGATAAACCATATAGTGCACACACTACAGAAATAGGTTTTCAAATTTGACAAATCACCGTTTTACAACTCTACATTTCTTTTCCCACGCGCTTCCCAGAAACCTTTTGCTTACTGGACTGTTTTTGCAGTTCTTTTGGTGACTCAGAAGCGCTCAGAGCTCTGTAATAGATTCAGGGTGCACCTATTGAACAAGACTGACTTTCCATCATAGTATTGACTCATTTTCTACTTCTTTAAAAGACCCATTTTCAGCTTTGTTAAAGCATTGAAGGATATTCCGTAGTTGAATTGATGTATCTGTGCAATATCATACAATATCTCCTCAAGGGATAAACGAGAGTAATATCTTTTTACGAAAAAGCCTCCACAACACCCCTTAATAAAACCCTTAAGGCACAAAATTAAATTACATAATCTAAATGTTGTCTATAACGCTACCCTGTAGGAAAACTGTGACAGCTTCTTGTGCTTTATTGCTCATGTTTCACTGAACAGTGTCATCATGTAGATGCTTAACTTCAAGCTGATCGTATAGGAGACAGGACGCATGTGCTCTATACATTACATATAGCCTGTATCTATAAACCTTATATGTCACAGGGTCGGATCTTATTGTGACATATAAAAAGACCCCCATGTATATATATATATATATATTATATCATATCATGTATATGATTCACACCACAAACAGATTGATTTCAGCTTGTGGGTCTCATTCTTACATTGTTTCACAGCCCTATAGTGATCCATTGTGTCGGAATGACCTTGTCCCGCCCTTAGAAAAGTCAAGCCCACCCCTCCCTCTCGATCTCTCCGTCCTACAGTGTAAACGTCACGAGATCCCCTTCTCTCAGCAGCTTTGCGGGACCCGGTGGAAATGTTACTCACAGGGGAGATACAGACTTATTAGTGAGTAAAATAAGAGATGACAAAGGTCAGCGGGGAATTGGATTCCTGAAAGTGTTTACTGTAATGCATTCATGCATGTTTTACGTCCTACAGCTCTTGAAAATCACATTTCCGAAGTAAAAATCATGCAGTTATGCTTTAACTTTGAAATTATGTGAATATTAAAGTAGATTTGGAGCAAAAAACATTTTTTAGGAAGGCACCGATAATTCAAGCACAACAGGACTAGTGATGTTTACAGTAAATAGGAGTAAATATGGACTTGGTCATCGTTACACATAGTTACGATAATGTCCGACTATGGTCTGGTTTGTTGTTTCACCTCAAAGTTTGCCTCTATTGCACATAGACGTCTCTGTTCATCACTCAGAAGACAGCACATGTCACATGCCTCAGGGGATGCTCTGGATGGCAGGTTTGATAATGACCGCTCCTCTCATTCTTCTGATTACCTCCGTGTCCTTCACCGTCTCATGGCTGTTCTCTCCTGTACGCTCTGCCTGAATCTGCTCAGAGCTCGCGCTGCAGAAGGAGGAAACTCATTAAAGGCTACGTCACACTTTCACTGCTCGTGGAGCTAATGATGATGTCATGTCAACAAGATCTGTGCAACCCTCACAAAAATCTAACGAGAAATGATCCTGCAACAAAACAGTAGAGATCTAGAGTTGTCATAATATATAAATAATATACAGCAGCAGTACATTTTTATGATTCTTGACATCAGCAAATACTGAAAACAAGAATCTTAATGTATGTATTGTCTATGTCAGCTCAAGGGTACTAAATTAATTCAATAATCGGTACACTGGCATTTTTTTATTGGTTTCTGCGATGTAAGGCACAACCACAAGGGTGAACACAAAAACAGACAAATAAAAAAAAGGGAAAGGAGTATGAATGAAAATAAGCGAACGCATAACAAGTAGGAGTATAAACTTAAATATCAGTTTTGACATCCTTACGTTTAGATTTAATCTGATGCTAAAATATTTACCCATCATGTTTGTTTTACAATTGCACTTTCATTACGCTCTCTGAGGGAAAGAGACATCAGCTGAATTCTGCATAATGGAGAGCTGGCCGTCGTGCCACGTTGAGACACTGGTGTCAAGGGCAATTTATCTTGCTTCCTTGCATTGTGTTTTCAGAGATGTGTCAGGCGGGCTGACTGGGCATCGCTGCTGTCCAGATACCAGCCTGAATGTGTGAGGTCTGTATCTGACTGCAACAACAGATGGAGTATGCAGTAAATGCAAATGCGCTGTAGGGGGCACTGTCTACAACTGCCCACATTAGAGGGTATCAATACCATCCTGCCCAAAAATAGATTTTTATCAGGATTGTAACAAATTAGCTTTTGGATCATGTTCTTACCCATACAGGGGTGTGCATTGTACACCTGATAATCCATTGTGAAAGGCTGCAATGCTTGGTTTAACATATGAGCCTAACCGATGGGAAATCCATTACATTAGAATCTGTAAAGTTTACAAATAAAACCTGAAGACACTAATGGTGTTTAGTTGTGGTGTTTAGTTATGGTGCATATGTTGCGGTTAATAAGTAGAGTGGAAAGCAGCGGCATGTGGAAAGAATGAGAGGAAGTTGTCAATCTAATGCAGTCTTGAGTCTGGTTTTCCTGTGGGATTGAAGTGCTCAGATGATTTACTGTAATATGTGCCAGATTTACAATTATAATTACAAATAGAAACCTTAAAGAAAATTTGATTTCTCTTGTAAATTGAGTCTGAAAAGGTTGTAATTTTTAATAATATAATATTTTATGTAATTTGAATTACATTTGGGTTTCATCTATCTATCTATCTATCTATCTATCTATCTATCTATCTATCTATCTATCTATCTATCCCTATATCCATCTATCCATCTATCCATCTATCAGCCTGTCTTCTTTTCTGTGAAGTATTTTCCATTTTCACAACATTCAATATTTCCCATTCATTCACAAAATGCATTTTAGAAAAACACGTCACCTCGATGCCTTTCAATAAAACATTGTAAAAGTGGAACATCCCAGAAGGATGCTGCTCCTCTACTCTGTTCTCACCCCTGGAGAGATGCAATGGAAATGTCCGGGCAGCCAGACATGTCACTGTTGTGCTGTGCTGTGGGAAAGAGAGCGGAGCTCCATTGCAGTGAGTCTGCTGCACAGGGCTAAAACACGACATCCCGCCCTCTGCTTCTCCACAGGTGTACGAACACACCTACGAAAGGATATTTTCATCACGGACTGCTCGTGAAACACCTGGATCGCGCTCGACCGACGCGCTTTGATCAGCGATTTCGCGAAATGTATTCGCTTCATCAGCAATAAGAGGAGATCACTGGCGGTACATGGCGAACTTTGCGCTGATGTGACATGTTGCTGCTCATCTTCGTACGAGATCGCAACGCACTTTAGCCCGACAAACGGGTCAGAGGAGGTGGAAAACACGGATTTAATCTCCGCTGGTTTGATTAAGCCGCGACAACCCCGATTTTGATTCATCCGGTTGAGGCGACAACATTTAGCCTCAACTTGCTTCAGCGCGAGCAGCCAAAGGAACAAAATGTCTGCCCGGGCTGCCTCTAATAAGGTTTGTGTTTATTAAATAGCGTTGCTATCGGTTACATACGATGTCAGTTTGTGTTGCTGAAAAAAGATAAAATGTGTTTTAATATGAGCGTAAAAAGAATGTGAGTGATGCCTGAGCTCGTGAATGTGGGTGCGTTTTAGCTCGAGCTAACGGACATTCCTCAACTTATGCTAACGCGCTAACCTTAGCTGGTCGGTGTTGTAGTTTTAATAAGTTAAAATTAATATCTTACGCTTTGTTTTTTTATATACTTCACTCTTATTTTAAATACAGGCCTCCAATTTTGTTTTCTTAACGGTTTGTTTTACATTTGTCTATTTTATGTGTTAGAAATTATGGATCAGTTGCTTAACGTTACCTGAAGCTTCAAAGTATAATGATTTTGACATTTACAATTTTTAACGTTAACGTTTTGCAACTCTCTAAACGTTTTTGGATCGTTTTACTATTTTAAAAGTTTCAATTATGACTGTCATGATAACTTTTCAAACAACAAACAGAGCATTGAAATAAAATTGTTCATGAGTTGTTTGACAGTATGTCAGAAGGTAATGGTGCGTTTTACTTGGTTTTTATAAAAGCTTTTTTGAAAAATTTACGTGAATGTATTGTTTACTGAATGGAAAAGGTTACTGTCTTTGAATTTGAATAATTGCGTGCGAGGTTAAATTGACAGTGATATTAAAACTGAGGGGAAGGGTCCCAGCAAACAGACGCAGTTGCTGACAGGAATAATACATATCAGAGCTTTCAGCAGTGTCTCATACACATGGGGTGTAGTACTGGTGGGATTTGATAACCAATGATTTAAAGCCCATAGAAACCACAGAAAGTGAAATGTAAACGGCATGAGCTGTCACATTGATGCAGTTTCTGTTAGGCGTGCTCTTCATATACACCTGTTTATGACGCATAAAGCCCCTCCCACAACAGGTGAACTTGTAACAGGTGAAACAATGCCAGGAATGTGACCTGCCTGCTCTTTCTCAGGGTAATGACTCATGGGTTGCTATGCTGTCTGTAATGTTTGGATAAGTGAAGTGACATACCCGTAGGACTAGATCAGCCGACCGAACATGATTTTCTAGAGTTTAAGGTCCATATTTTGAGTAATGTTTTTTTATTAATGTTTAATGTAAACAGGGGGCAATTAACATACCTGCATTTCCATGTATATTATGAGTCTTTGCCTGATATGACCTTAAAAAAAAGTTAGTAGAATGAGAAAAACAATTATTTTTAAGTAGTAAGTTTGTGCAAAAGTGGCAAAGTGCATTGTATCCCTTTAACGGGATTTCTTTTGTTTGATTTTTGCTAAAAAACACAGAAGTTAAACCGTAGTTTTAGTAAAACCATGGTTATAAATC
Organism: Triplophysa tibetana; assembly: GCA_008369825.1. Classification (NCBI taxonomy): domain Eukaryota; kingdom Metazoa; phylum Chordata; class Actinopteri; order Cypriniformes; family Nemacheilidae; genus Triplophysa; species Triplophysa tibetana. The sequence continues at coordinate 8,035,939 of CM017894.1, forward strand.
TGTTTGTCAATCTGCCAACAAAATGTTGTTTGTTATAATAAACGATTGTTAATTTTTTACAGATTCGTTTTTTCTTTCGTTCATCGCATATTGAGTTTTTCGTTTCTAAAGGTTCCCCAAAAACTGTTTGTCTGGCCTAAGAGCAGCGATTATTCGTGGGGATGCACCAAATGTTCGGCAACTGATAAAATTAGGCCGAATAAGCAAAATGGCCGCATACATTTTTCTTTTGGAGCATTTTAAAGTGTCAGAGAAAGACAAGCACGGGACTTGCCACCTGGGAGTACATTTCTGAATGAAGGTGTCCTTACCGCTCAGTAACTTTTACTTCAGACTCGAGCGGTTTTGCAGTGTAGCCGAAATCCAACAGTTTGCATTTATTCATATTTTTTGCTTATAATGTTGAATCACGACACTTTTTAATGTAGTGTTTTGTTGTAGGGGTACAGAGTACATTCTTTCAGCAGTCAGTTATAGGCCTAATGTAGGCTATTCAAGAAGAAAGAGGGCTCCATTTTTTTGTTTTATTTACTTGTTTTGCTCAATTTTATCTTAAGTTATATTGAAAAACAAAATATAAAAAGCACATTTTGACCATTCAGTTTATGGTAAATGGCTAAATAAATAAGAAATGAGAAAAACCTATCGATATTCGCCCTTCAGCCAAGTGTTTCTTTTTTATTCGGCTTCGGCCAAGAATTTTCATTTCGGTGCATCCCTAATTATTTGTTGACAAAACCGATGCAGATTCCTCTCGTGGACTTTAACTTAAACACAATTTAAATGAAACTTTAGATCAAGATTTGGAAAGTTTGGCACACAGGGGTCTTGGCATGGGGTTTTGTTTTTACAAGTTACCTGGTTAGACACGAACAAGCTTTATAGGTTAGTCGGGCTGCATAAAATAGTTTTTAAGCGAAGTAAATCCGTGAAAGCCATTCATTTTAGTCTTGCTCAGTATATACAGTTGCTTTGTCTGTTTGCATTTTGAGTAATGTCCAAGTTCTCTCTTCGACTCAGGCTGCTTAAGTTGCTGAAAGGTTGCAGGTTTTGTAGGTTTAATAGCAGTATTCAATTTCACCAGACAGTAGTAATGTAGACCCATTTTACTTGCCTTTTTGTGTTACTTACCCATTATATTTAACAAAATTGCTTCAGAGTCCATGCATAGAAAAAAGGGTAAATGCTGTGACAGAAATACCATTGAGCAAATCCCTAAAAATATATTTTTTGGTCTAAAATTTATTTTCTCGTCATTCTAAATTACATAGCCCCAGCAAGCTTCTTAATCCTATAGTGAGCAAATTAGAAAAATAAAATGCCCGGTGTAATGTATTTAACTGGGATTTGGACCGTTTGTGTTTTCGTCCTTTAGTCACAGTGTGAGCTTGGGAGTTGGCATAGTGATTTTGTCCCCCCAATCCCCCCGTTGGTGTTTAATCTTATGAAAGAATGTGGGAGTCGTCCTTTACAGCGGTGCTGGCCAAATCCAGAGTTTGGCTGAGAATATGAAGAGAAGGAATGCCTCTAGGCTGTGTTTTCCAAAGTATTTTAATACAGTCAGCAGACAGTGTCATCTACTTTTGTGCCCAGGAAAGAAAAAAATGTAGCTGATGTCACTGTTTAATGCAAATCTAACTATTTGCATGTGGTCGGCCAATGTTTTTGTTTAAGGTTGATATCTACAAGGATAGCGATCTTAAACGTAGGTGTGGTCACCGCTAAACCATCGGAATGAGCATCGGTTACCGGAGGATGCTGAAAGCCTTATGTTGGCATATAAATTAGTCTGTTGTTTGTATTTGCACAACTGTGTTTTTACTCATTTTTTATTTTACGTACGCTCATTTTTGCAGCAGAGTTTTAATAATGTTGCCAGAGTTTTCTGTGAAAATTGGCTGTATTTCATAAAAGCGCGTCCTCGGTTGTTCCATATAATGATGCATTTGATACTTGACAGATCAAGAGATCAAGGTCAAAGATGGAGACCATAGCCATCTCTCTCTCTGACTGTCTCTTAGGTGACCTGCTTTTCTATGTAACTTGGACGTGTATTCTCTCTTGTGGATCAGGGGATTATTTTGTGTGCATTTTAGTGGGTTTTTGGGTAGGACACTGACCCAGTAAATCTGCATGTTAGGCTTTGGTGCATATGAGCAACAGTAATTCAGTTTAATGGGTGTATAACTTAAGCAGGAGATCACTGCTTTTAATTGTTGCATAGCGAGTAAGTGGCTGTTAAGTGAAAAATACAATGACAGAATGGTAGCGTAAATTGAAAATAATGTTCAATGAATAAATAATAAGCACAACAGACTGGTGATGTTAAAATTAAAATGCACATTAAATATGTGCACACAGGATGCATTGTGCTTTCAAAGAATCAGTGTGTTGCATTTATTTAGATGGCGTGTTAAGTTATTTGTTTTATTTTGCAGATACTGTTTACACTGTAATTGTAATGCTGCTTTTTTTTAAAAGGTTAGAGTATAAAAACCCAATGATCCCTTGACCACAATATCATTATGTTTTCACTCCTTCCCAAAATAGATTTGCTGAAACATCACATTTAAAAATAGTGCCTTCAGAACACACAAACTCGAAGTGATATTGCTTAACTGAATTAATATTGCAACTGTGAATGTGTTTGAGACAAACTCATGCGTGGATGCTTAGTGGCAGTTCACTCTATCTGATGTACGCAAACTATGGAGGATCAGTCAGTTGTCGCATTTACTGCTAAAGCCGATGAGAACACATCTTATATTTCAAGATTCTGCATCCTTCTGTTTCTAAATCTGGCTGTGGTCACAGTTGCTTGATTCGTTAGTTGTGTGACTGGCTTTTGTGTCATTTGCCTGGATAGCTGTTCATATGGCCATGAGCACTCGTGCTGTTGATGCTTCTTCAAAGGGATAGTTCACACACAGAAATAATGTTAATTTACTCATGTCAGTTCAAACCTTTATGACTTTTTTTACTTCTGCAGAAAACAAAAGAAGATATTTAGAAAATTGTTGGTAACCAAACAACATTGATTCCCATTGACTTTCAGAGAAGAAAGAGTCATTAACAAATTTTAATTGGAAGTTAGAGGTGAATAAATGGGGTGACCTTACTCTTGGATTGGGATCCCAGTCTCAATTCATGTTTTATTGTGAAAGTAAAGGTAAACTTTAGCTGTTATGCTTTTTTCAATTAGTGAGAAAAACCTTTTCCTTAAAAGTTCCAAATTTCATGCTTGTATGTTTTTCTGAAACTGTTGTCATGACTTGCGTAATGAATAGCAAGTTTACATGCCTCATTTTGCACAAGCACAACATGATGTTACACATTAACAAGGTGTAACTTGGGGTGTGTTCTGCTTCTGCATTTTTTAATGTGTGTACTGCTATAACATCCTCTCTTATTCAGTGGCTGGATGAAGAGGTGAAAGGTCACTCAGTTGTGATACCTGGCTTTGTTTCCTGCCGGCTGGTGTAGTATTCCTCGCCGCGGTGTCATCTGGATGTCAGCTAGATGTTCTAATGTAAACACTGAGACTAACACAGGCACCGTGAGAGAACAAGGACACACCCCATACCTGACATACCTGATCTCACACCTGATTGCTACAGTCTATTGTTTTTATTGGAGTAAGCCATCAGATTGGTTTCGGGAAAACATGCCGCGTGAGTGTAGCGATACCAAGGTCAGCTGATTTCTTTCTAGGATTATTTGTACTCTGTATGAAGCTTAGATTGCGGATTCGTGCCTTAAAAGCCATGTTTTAGAGGCATGTTTTACTCGCCCTCAGGCATCCTGACTGAATATAACTTTCTTCTAGAAGGATGTTTTAAAGTTATAATACCATGTATCATTTTACATCCAGGCAGTAAAATGGAAGTGAATGGGCATCGCCTTTTTGAAGCTCCAAAAAGTGCATCCATCGATCAAAGAACTGCTACGTCTCTGGGGTCTTAACAAAGGTCTTCTGAAGAGAAATGATGCGTTTGTTTAAGAGAAATATCCATATGATAGCGCTATTAACATTGATGTCTAGCTTCCATTAAACCTCTGCTGCGCTTGAACATGAGGCTTGTTTTTCCGGCAAATCATGGTGACAAAAGCTCTTACACAGAGGAAACGACATCCTATTGGAACAAAGTGAAAAATGCCACGTTTGTCATCGGAACTTACGACACACCTGCGTCATTTGCCAGAAAAACAAGCCTCTGTGTGTGGACCATTTTAAATTGTCAGAAAAAGAAACAGCACTAAACTTGCCGCGCCCTAGTTTCAGTTTATGCAATAGTGAAAAAATTGGCTAAATAAATAGAAGAAAAGCGAAAAGCCATGTTCGGTATTCAGCAAAGTGATTCATTTTCATTTCGGTCCCTCCCAACTACATACACCGTGGGTCTCCTCACATGGAATTCACCATGTTGTTTCTAGAGCAGCACTAAACGGACAAACTGCTCTTCAGTATAATTTACAATATCCTAGTCCTGTGTCAGCCACCGTAGTGATTCAAAGGGAGGCGTGAAGTGAGCCGTTGGTTGCAAATCACAACCCCACCTCTAGGTGCCGCTAAATTTCATACACTGTTTTTTTCTGCATGCCTGAAGAGACTTGAGCATTTGAGCACTTTCATTTTTGCCTCTGTCGATTTTAGACGCAGCGCACCTAAGACACGTGTCTTGAGTTGTGAGTCAGAGGTACGAGCGCATAATTATTACTGTGTAAGTTTCATTAAAATAGCATTTGCCTGTAAACAGTCCTGAAGAGATTTGCCATATGACTTGTTTTCATTACTGTCTGTTCGCACGAGTTTACGTCATGGCCTGCCTATCAGTGCAGAGCACAGCATCGGTCAAGTGTCCTTGTTAATTGATTATGTAAAATGAGAGCCCTGATATCTGTATCTCACTGGAGCCAAGCCTCTTGCTTTTGTCTTCCAGGACAGAAGGTGTGTTTTTGTTGGTGGTAGAGTCTGTCCAGGGCAGCTGTTATCAGCTCATTGCTGGTCCTTTCTTGGATCTGTGGACTTGCCTGATAATTCCCAGCATGCACTTGGTTTGAGTTATTTCTGTTAGATACTGGTGTGGATTTAAAGTCGTCATCACTTCTAATTGGTCTGATTAATGTTGATACAGGAAAGCATCTGTCTTAATCAGATTCTCCTAATTGGTTGAAGGTTGCTCTTTTAAGCATTCACTGATGTGGAAATGGTCGATGGATTAAAGCTTTGGCAGTAACCAATGCAGTGGCTGATGTTATGTATCAATATGTTTTTGTCTGTTAAATATTGCCACAAAATGACAATTATAGGCATCATATAGGTGTATGAAGATAAATAACTGTTTATTTTTCTTAATGACTCATTTAGAAAGAGAATTTAATGGAAGACCGTTCTATTAAAAAACTTAATATCAGTTCATGCTATTGAGAGATGTTGATCATTTTGTAATAATATGAAAAACATTGTTTGTTCAATTTCCCCATAACTGTATATTTCTTATGCAATATTGTATAAAGATAGATTTGTTACATTTCAAATTTCACATCAATCTTTTAGCAAATCTGTTATGTGCTTCTGTGTAAATGTCTTAATTTTTTGGTTATGATTTCTTTATTTTGTTTAAGATTTTATTTATTTTCAGCTAATAATTTTATGGTCTCGACTTTTTACCGTTTTTCAAATAAGATTAATGGGGCGATATTTGATTTGATTACAAGGAACAGAAGTATTTTAATGGTGTTAGTGTATTTATCTATTATAACCTTAACAAAAAGATTAGCTTGTGGTGTTAGTGGTTGATCTCTTTGTGTTGTTGAGCAGTTTGTGTCTGTTTTTCTGTCAAAGCATCCTATTCCATTACCAGGCTGATCTAAAGTTAGCCATGTCACAGTGGAATGACAGGATGTGAGTGACCCGTGATGCGATCCTTCAGGCACAAGTGTGACGTGGCCGGTGGTCTGGTCATCATCAGAGGTTCCATGTCTCCCCTCTTATACCAGCTGAGAACCTAAAATAACTGCCTCCAGATAACTCCCCTGCATGAGATCCTTGAGCAACATTAGCCTTGAAAAGTTGTAAAGGTGGATTTGTACGGTTTAACATTGATTCTAAATTTCCTTGAAAAAGCAAGGCTACAGCAATAGCAAATGTTTGCCTTGAATATTTTATTCTCACGTTGTTCCTTATATATAGAGATACGTCACACCCTCTGATTTCCTTGAATTGGAATAGGATTTGGGCTATCCTTTGTGAATGTCACTTGCAGAGGTCAGTCAAAGGAAATCAACTAAAGCATCCATACTGTCCTCTTGGTCCCTGTGAAACCTGAGCTCTAATCATTACCTATGGGCTCTTTATAATACTGTACAGTCAGCAACCTTGAGCTTTTTATAGCTCTTTGATACAGCTTTGCTAGTGTCACGTTTTCCCTTCTTTTTCCCCCCAAAGAAGTCTTTCAGAGGTTGCAGACACCAGTCTTGATCGACAGCTTTTGATAGTAGCTGATTAGTAGGGATGGGAGAAAAATTTGTTTCTCGATGAATATCTGTTCAATCTGCTATCGATTTCGAATCCATTCACAAATAAAATAAAATGCACTTTTATTGTAAAACGTTACTGTATATGATAACGTGACATCTTTGGAACAAATAAGGCGGAAGTCAACTGCAACAGCGGTGCAGCACCCGGACCTTTTACACACAAAGACAGCGAAGCATATTGGAGCAATAGAGAAAGTGAGAAAATCAAATACATTCAACCCTTTAGGACTAAACAGCCATATCAACAAATATCAAATACATTTTTAGGATAGTCTTTCTCTGCATCTGATCTGTGCAGTGAGTGAGCGGCAGTGAAAAACAGCGCGTTCAATTTAATAACATTATACAGCAGCTGACTTGTCAGTAGGGCCGCAACTAACGATTATTTTTATTGTCGACTAATTTAACGTAGGACTGTGACGGTGGCACTTTTTTACCACTGTGTTGGTAATAGACAAATCAACCGCGGTGGTTGAGAAATGTATATTATTTATATAAATTATATTTATATTGTTGTATTTGCATGTGGCAACCACATCACGAGTGGAAGAGAAATATATAACTTATTTAAATACTTGAAATTGTTAAATACTTGAAATAGAAATATGATATCTGAAATAAATGAGGATGAAACATCTGTCAATGTTTAATAGCAAATCCATTTGTGAAGCGGCACTACAGCATATTAAACATTTAAATAAACATCAGTAAATAATGAAAACTCAAATGATATAAGAAAGTTAAATTTGAACTCTTTCCCCGCCATTGAGTAGATATTTCGTCATTCAAAAAAAAAAAAGCTCCCAGCCAAAGACAAGTTATTACAAAACTGCGATCAGTGTTTGTACTGTTATACTGAAGGTTGCGCTGTTACACACCTTTGGAAAAAGTACAGAAGCTCTGAACCTTGAGCGTATATGTTTTATCTGTTTTTAATGATTGTTCTGAGTGTAATATGGGTGGTGTCTTTGACCAAAAAACATTTATTATCTCCGCTGTTTAATCAAAGTGATGCATTTTTGAAGAAACCTACACACATCTAAGGGGTGAAAAAGAAAGACACAAGACAGAAGAATATAATTTCTTTTGTTTGAAAGCGGAGACAGTTCTTTCATTTGATAAATTGTTTGTCCATAAATGAATTACAGAAAATGTACTGTGAGCGATCAAAATTTAGTGAAAATGTTAAAAAAAAACTGTCCGGCCATTTTTTAGGATAGCGTCGAAAGAATTAAATAAAAAAGCTCTTGTTGCAGTGACAAATTCAGTCAGTCGTGTAACTCTTACAGACCTTAGAAATTCCATTTGAAACAAACTGTTTAAACCTACCTTGGCTGTCCTATTTCCTTGGCCATAAAACGTTACTTTTTCCAACTCGTTGATGGGAAATTTACATGTTGACATTGTCCCGATTAAAATGTACAGCTGCACTAAATGCGTGTTCAGAAGATGTGCACAGGAGTGCAAATGAATAGATGTCTCTTCGGCACTTTACCACCACGGCGGGGCGGTTGTCAAGGCCACCCTCACAGCCCTAATCTAATGATTATTTTTTTTTCTCGATTAGTTGACTCATCTAATGATTAGTTTTTAGATGAATCTAATAAAGAATTTTTTGGCAAAAATTCCATTAAATAATAAATTCTAGTATTTTCTTTCATTTTAAAGCATATCATACTTTTTACTCCACTACATTTCATAAATAAATGTTATTGTTTTTACAATTCTGATTCTGATCTCATAGTACGTCTCATAGTACGTCTAATTGATTTAAAACATAAGTTGAGACAAATTAGAAATGAACAACTGCCCTTTTATTATTTTTCAAATGCTGCACATTTTATTTGTAAAATAAAATATAGTTTATTTCAAATAACAAAACTAAATTGCAATATTAAAACAAATTCCAAATCAAATGAAAAATGAATAATACAAGTCTCTTTAATATAAACAAGACTTCGTCTGTGCTTTTCTTGCATTTTTCTTATGCAACTTGCCCCTACTGTTTAAAAAATGTATTGCGATTTATTTCACATCTCAAAAAACTTGAATCATCAAATATTACATCCCTAAAAGAGATTACTAAGACATTCCGGTATAGCCCTCCAACCTTCTCGTTTCATGTTTATTTCCTTTCACTTTTGCAACACTTGAATGAACCTGAAAATCGAATTCAATTTCACACCTTATTTACCACGTAGCTTCTTCTTTAATGTTTATTCCTTAGCCTAAGAGTATGGTAGTTGGGATGCAACAAAGAAGATACTATGTAGCTTAAATAGTTACTATTTTGCCCTGGACAGTACTAGTCCTACAAATAACCACAATCACTAGTGACAGTTAAATCAGTTTATGTCCACATTTAATTGACGACTACATAGACCACAATAAAGTAGGCAAAACTGATCTAGAATCATTGTGAAAAAGCTGTCCGTAATTGCTCCAAGGCAGTAATTTGTTGCAACCACAAAAAAACAATTCACACCGCAGGCACTTCGGATTTGCAAGTCAGATTTTTTTGGGGGCAACTATCTGCACTGTTATTTAAAATCAATCTTCTCAATACATCGTGTCCTGTTAGTGTAGTCCTTTTTCAGCATATCTACGTTGGTTTTTTGGTATTGACTTCGGAGTCAGAATGCTGCCAGACTGCTTGCAAAACGGGGTGCACCAAGATGGCAGTATGAAGATGTTTGTCCTGCGCATGTGTAAATTGGGATGTCTAGTCGTTGTACTCAACTTGTGTGAAAGAGGATGATCATCTTCATTTCATCCTTCTATTTCTTCACCATATGGTACTACTATCGCTGTAGAACATGAGGAAGTGTAAGTGCTGTGTAGTCGGAGTCGAATTAGAATAGATACGCAAATTAAATTTTAAATTGGAAACCCAGTGTGAACACACATGTGTCCTTAAGGACACCCTCATGTTTAGTCTAGTAATGAAATGCTGACAAAAGCCATATGCTAAAAACACAAAACTAACTGGTTGGGCTTAAAATAGCACTGCTTCAGAACTAAGACCACTTCATTCACTTGATGTCTCAACAATCTGTGGATTGTATTTAAAATGCAATAAACCCATTAATTTGGTAGGGCAGTAACAGACCGAGTATGTCTTGTCAGTGTGCTTTGTTAAAATCACTATGTTATGCCTGTACTTATTAGTATTGAATGAAGAATGGAAGTAAAACGTACGTGGAATCTGTCTGCACTCCAGGCCAGAGCATTTCATTGTGACAGTGCGCCAAAGTTGAACACATACTTGTGACAGCCATCTTTTTAGACATATTTGAGTAATGTCAATGCATGGAATTTGGAGGAAGCCACGGTTGAGCACATAGAAATGATCATCTGATAAAGGATTTTGTTTTATATAGGGATGCACCGATACTACTTTTTCCTTTCCGATTCTGATACCTGAAATATGCGTATCTGCCGATACCGATTCTGATCCGATACTGTACTTTATCAGAGTACTTTGGACAAAAAATACTTCCCTACAGTATGAAGCAGATCATACTTACTCTACTACAGTCCATAAATAAATGTTTTTTTTTACTTTAAATCCTTGAGTACATTAAAATCTACCATTTTCCTTTACTTAAGTATTTTTACTCAAAAGTATGATTTTTTAAATGTGATTAAGTGCTGTATTAAACTTAAAAATACATACAAAACAAAGATGTGGTCTCATAAAGCACAGATACTTACAAAATGTTTAACAAATAAATCTCTGTTTATTACACAAAGCTATCACAATATAAAAGTCTCCAAACTTTTCCTCGCATAAAGCTATCGAAATACATGACATCTTATACAGTGCATGACAACGTTTATGGTAATTTCCTGATAGTTAGTCCTTTATGAAGCTTTAGAGTAACATCCACGTGTATCGCAACGGATCGGACTGAAGAGAACCCATCAGTCCGATACCCAATCCAGCTAAAAATACCCGGATCGGCCCCTATTCCGATCCAGAGTATCGGATCGGTGCATCCCTAGTTTTATACAACAGCCCCATAAACAAGAAGTTATTATTAAAGCTGCTGTCTGTAACTTTCACCTCTGTATAGCCATATCTGTTGTTTTTTTAAATGCAGACCCTGTTAACTTCGAATGGGCGATATGGCCCTAAAACTCTTATCAAGGTATTTACTAGTATTTGTTGCGGTAACAATAAAATGACAATATAACTATAACACCATTCACTGCTGTTTTTTGCTATAAGTGATAGTAGCTGTATGTAGTCTAGAGCCTCAGAAACACACACATTTATCAAAAAGTAAGACATACCCCAATTCAACCAGGCTCCTAAAATATATGTACAGTATTTTAGTATATATAAAATATAACGGTGACATTCGACTTCAAAAGGTTGTAGTAAAGAAATAATTAAATTAACAGTACAAACAGTATGTAACTTATTGTTGGGTTAATCGATCACATCACGCTGTCAGTCACTCTCGCCTGAACTGTGTGAACCTTCTCTTCTCACAGAAACATACTGTATCAGTCTATGACTCGCGCTACGGAAAGAGAACTGAAAAATGCGGATCAGATGAATGCGGGACGCTCCGTTCATGCATCCTATTTATAACAGGGAAGAAATCATATTTAACAATTTTTGCAATGTGCACATGCGCATAACATCTAACGAGTGTTTAAATAAAGAATTTTAGCCAAACTAAATGCGCTGGTGTTTTAATGTATTATGACGATCAACAAATACTTAACAAACAAATCAAATACAACGAAAGTGAAACTAAACATTCGTTTAGATGAATAGTGCCATCCTTCCCGAGAGTTAGAGCTCCTGTTTTTGTGCAAACTCTTTCTCAGATTCCCGTTTTCGCTCCGAATATGGGCTGTGAATGGATGAAATGCATCATCGACTAGGATTTATCGTTTATATTTTACCGGAAGACTAATTCCTATCGTGGGGAGAATTTCTACCGGTATATCGCAAGCGATATATCGCCCATCTTTACTGTTAACTTATCTTTACTTAGATTGAAATCAAACTTACCTTTTTTATGAAATCATACCGGGCAGCTCAAATTATAAATCATCGTTATAAGCTCATCATTGTGAATTGGGGTAGGACAAGGAAACGCTTAAAAAACTGACTTTTGCATACTTACTCAAAAACTCACTTTTGTTTATTCTTAATGAAACAGTTTTGAATTGCAGCTTTAATTTATACGCTTTTTAGACACGACATAGCTTGTTATTTTTATAAAGAATTTCCAATAGAAGCCTTGCAAGATTAAGTTGGAAACTAATTTATTATGGCATCCTTCAGGGTCAGGATCTCAGCTAGTGGAGTGCTAGAGGCATTTTGAAGTCTTTTTTCCCCCCTTGGGCACCGAAAGGGTTAAGAACGATACAGCACTTCATACTGCAGATGGATCCGTGCTCCTACTGAGCAGAGCAGTTCTACAATAAAGCACGACTGCAGCTCACCACACACACGCTCACTGGCTCGCAAAACATTGGCAAGCTAATGGGATTTACTTGAATGCTGTTTTGTGGAAGAGATCTCCGAGAAGACGATGCTGATGGAAAAATGCAACTTTACCGGTGTTTCAGGACTGAGTCAGGAAGTGGAATACCTTAAAATGCGTTGAGATGCTTGTCACTGGATTGTTGATGCGTTGGATGCGCCTGATCTCTTCTGAAAAGTGATTGGACTGTGTGCTCTGCCGGACACAGTTTAGACTCTTTCTTTTTGTTGTACCACTCTCTTTCCCTTCCCCCTTTGTCCGCACTATCTCCTGCCCTCCCCCGCCTTGTGCCGAATGAGATGGGGATCTCTCCGTGATCAGGCAGGTTCAGTGTGCGAGTTGGAGCGTAGCCAGTATGTACGCAGGGCTGCTGGACCCTATGTTTGGATCATGTGCACGACCGAAGAGTTACAAATATGCCGGCGATTCTTCTGAGTTGATCTAAGGAGCAGATGTAAGTACCGTAGCCTGTTCATGGACTTATTGTAGTTGTTTTGTGTATGTCTGTTTAGTTTCATCTGAGTTGGCCAGACGTAGTCCTGCGTTACGGAATGCAGTATGAAACAAATTTCAGGCCGCTGACGTGACGGGATGTTAGATGCTTAAACCCAGTACAGGAAGGGTCGCAACAGTTGCGCAAAATTGATGTAGCTTTCTAATGATGAGGGTTGCGTTAGGTCTTTAAATCTGCAGAGTTGATGATGTCACAGTGGTGCTTATGTGGAGGATGCCACTACGTTCTCCGGGGACCCCCCACTACCCCCTATGCAGTGACTTGCTGAAAGAATTCCTGCTTGAATAGCTATTTCACGTGCTTCTGTAACGTGCTATCATTCATCGTCAGCACTTTCAAACACATCTTTCTCCATTTTTGAAGTCATTAGTCATCATCTACTACGTGTTGCAGTGTGATGCCAGATCCTGAGGTGGTGTGTGCGTTTATGAAAGAGATTCAGATCTTTTCCGTCCTCTTCTTTTGGCTTTCATTCAACATACGCAGTGTTTTCTGTGAGCACTTGTTTATACTGTCCAGTGTTTTTTACAGTTTGTGGCTGTGTCTGGCTTTGCTAACACAAAGCTGTCAGATGGTTAGCCTTATAAAGGCAACGTGATATCAAACATGACCTTGTTGACTCTCTTAATACATGCTACTTGATTATGTTGCACAATTTATCAAGGCACATTATCTTAAATAAAACACTTTTTCATATTATTCAATAAAATGTGGGCTATTAAATACAATCTTGTCCTGCCATAAATTATTTCCCACTTTAACTTACCATGTATTGACTTGAAAATATGCCGCATTAAAAGGATGAATTACCAAAAGATAAACATTTTCTTGTCATTTATTCACTTTCATGCCAAGTTTAGTTCAAAGCCTGTATATGACTATTATGATACAATAGAAGTCCATGGGATTTAGTGTTGTTTGGTTTCCAATGTTCTTCAAAAAATCTCCTTTTGTGTTCTGTAGAGGTAAGAAAGTCATACAGGTTTGGAATGATAAGATGGTGAATTCTTTTCGTGCATGACACATTTTGTCATACAAAACTGCTTTCTTAAAGTATTATTAGAACAGCTGAACAGAATGCAGAAGAAGGTTGTTTAAAAAAAATTGGACTATCTTCGTATCCGTGAAGACCTACCAACAAAGTCTACTAATTTGTTGTTGTGTAAATGGATGTTCTCCAGTTGTATTTCCCGTAACGGCACTAAAGTTTCCCCCAAACATCATCCTCTGATATCTGCATTGTGAGAGTTCTAGTTCTCGGTGTCTGAACCCAACGGCGACAACGGGAGAGCTATTTTTAGCAAGTCCCTCTCGCTCGATTTGTTTCGCTCTCTCACTTGTGCCTTTGTGTGCTGAGGATAATGTGCTGTATCCAGATTTGCCAAAGACGCTGTATGCCTGTCTCCCAGTTCACACTAGCACAGTAATGACTGTTAACAGTCTAACTATTTGCAATGCCGCAGTCACGTGTTACAAAGAAGCAACTCGGCACTACGCAGAGAATCACTCGCACAACTGTGTCACATTTTTACTCTAATGATGCAGCTATTTTGATAAGTTTTAATGGGTTAATTCAGGCCTCACTTCCCTGGTACTATTTGCATGCTTCCAATTAGGGCTGCACGATATATTGTTTTAGCATCGATATCGCGATGTACGCATGCGCAATAGTGCAGGGAAAGTTTTTTTTTTTTTAGAAAAAAATGTTGCGCGGGTCTATATTTGCCTGATATGAATTAATGAATTCTGATTTATGGGTGCTTTTTTTTTTTTTACAAAGCACATTTTGCTTCACGTTTTTGACACGCAGCCTCTGCATGCGTGCGCATGGCGAAATGAGCGAGGAACGGGAGAAAAGCACTGAAATGGACGACTTGGTCGCAAAAAGAAACGCATCGTCAATTATTTGGAAATTTTCGGCTACAGAAAGGATGATGTTGACCAAAAACAGGTACTTTGTCGGGAGTTATTATTTTGTCACTCATGTTAATTCCCTAATGTGATAATTATGTGTCCTCTTTAGTGAAGCGCTCTGTTTTAACCTGGAATACATGCATATAGCATCCCCCATAACTAGATCGTTTCTAGACGTCAGACTGCACTTCTTCATTCACAAATGAGCTCCCTTATTTTAGCTCCCTTATTTTAATAACATTTATTATTAAATAGCAATAAATAAAAAGTAATTTTCAGGGTTTCACATCGTTTACTTTCCATGAACATGCCCACAAAATCACCCCAATTATTCTTGAATCAATTATTTATTTTTGGAGAGATTCAAGACATCTGATGAACAGTTCTGTATTTCTACACATCGCAATATATATCGCAGAAAAAAATATATCGCAATGTACGTTTTTTTCAATATCGTGCAGCCCTACTTCCAATCTTAACTGGTAGCCTAGACCAGGTTTTAATGGGGTGATATGACACGGCTAAAACGAATATTATTGTTTGTTTTAGATGTAATGCAATGTGTATACTATACAACATTTAAGTTTCAAAACGCTGTATTTTCCAAATACAGTGAATGTTTGTATCTCCTCTTTGCTCCTTCACTCTGAAACGAGCAGATTTTGTACAGAGCTCATTGCTCTGAAAAGCAAAGTGTGCTATGATTGGCCAGTTAACTAATGCGTAGTGATTGGTCGAATACTGCAAGCCTGTGTGAGAAAAGTAACACCTCTTACCATATTTATAAAATCAGGTTCCAAAACAATTGTACTAACAGGTACGCCCACCTTACTTGCGTATACATTTTGGCGATCTTAGTTAAATCATACCACGAACTGACGTAGATTTGTGGGGGTGTGGTTACACGAGGCGTTTCAGGCAGGTCTCGGTGAGCATTTGCTTTTATATAGAATGCATCTTTTGTTCCCACACTAATTTTTTTTGAAATTTTACATGTCTAATACATGCATGGGCAACTTAGAACATACCAAAGACACAGAAGAACACATATTCGCGCCATATGACCCGTTTAACATCCCTCTTGTGAGTTTTCCCCCGTTTAGTTGCACATCATGAATGTGACCGATTCGTACGCCATCTGTGCATCTTTTTTCAAGCTCTCTTAGAATTAATGCCCTCTTAAAACAGGTTTTGTGTCATAAAAAAGAAATGACTTGGGTAGCTTAATGTCGGAATGGTTTGGCCCAGATCACTCATTACGGCTGCGTTCAGCTGTCTGATCCATCTGTGACTGGGTTCATTGCTGCCCAAACCTCCAGACCTCTGACACTATAGCGTATTGGCAGCCAGTCATGCCAGGGTTCATCTTACAACATGAAGCCTTGATTGATCAAAGCGTGGAAAAATGTTCCGTTGATATGTCGGGGAAGAAATGTTTACCATAAAAATAAAGAAGTGGGGATACCATGGATGCTTATAATTACCATAATATAGAGTATTATGGATCAGTTCTTTAATCACTCCACCACATGACCACAGATTCTTTTTTATCAGAAACTTGGATTTTTGCCACACATTGCAGACAAAATATTTTCACTCCACCACATAACTATTTCAAGCAAACTTTTCTTTTAGTGATTTCATTCATGTTCTTTTTATAAAATGTATGCCATCAGATTTGGAGTTACAGGTTAGGTATGGGCACGAGACTCGGACACAAGTACATTTTTAAAGAGATAGTTCAACCAAAAAGGATGTCATCATTTACTGGCCCAATGTATAAATACTGTTCCAAACTTGTATAAATGCAGTTGTTCTGATAAACACAACAAAAGATATTTGTAAGAATGTCAGTAACCAAGCAGATTCCATCCCCCATTTACTGCCAAAGTAGGGAAAATAAATACTGTAGGAGACAGTGGTGGATAAGATCTGTTTGGTTACTGACATTCTTCCAAATATCTTTCTTTGTTTTCAACAACCCGAGTATCAGTAATTGATGACAGAATTTTCATCATTTATAAAAAAACAATTATTTCTGATCGGTTCCGCTGGCATTTCAGGTGGTACCCATGGAAGTTGAGCTTGTGTGGCACTCGTGAAGCAGAGAGAGCATTCCTCTGCTCCGCGAGCGCCACATAAACATAAAGTTCATAGGAATGAGATGAAAACCGTCGCCCTGCTCTCCACCAGTAAAAACGCACTTTTATATTTGAACACAACGTCAGGTGGGACCACAACTGTCAGACGAGCATTAGAGACTTAACGGTCAGACACTGACGGCCAGAAATGCGACAGAGCAGAGGAGACGACACTTCACCTGATTCAACCTGCAACCTTGGGTTTGGTCATTAGAACAAATCCACGAATGTTCTGTTAAATTTCGTCCCATAAAACAGTTGTGCATTGGTATGTTAACAATTAATCGTTAAACGATTAATCAATCATTACTTTTTAATCTATTAAGCTTTTTATTCAAATGCATTCAGTAAACCTACGAACAGATGGTGAACTGATGGTCAACAGATGGTCAAAAGGTTTTCATCATCATGAAAAAAGTTCAGTCAAGTGACCCTGAACAATTAAACGATAGGTAACATCATCTATTGTTGCAAATGTTTCTATCATGTGGATTTGATGCGGTTGAGCTTTCCATATGAGTATTGTGATATTAATGTTAAATCGATTAATCGGTCGATCATTTAAATGGTAATCGAATAATAATATTCTTGAAAATGTACAAATTGTTTGGTAAGTGGAGAGGTGTTGAAAAGAATATAGTTTTCAGTTTGGTGGACGATTGAATTCAGGTAAATCTCATAGACTTGCATTGTGAGCAAAGACGTATCAAAGGAATGTCTAGAATATCTTAGAGATTTTGTGGGCTTTTTTGACTTCTTCTAAACTTATTTTTTTACTTTATTACACATATAGTTAACGCACAAGGTAACATCACACGAGTCTCTGTTACCTTCTAGGCTGCTTCTCACTTCAAATGCCTTGAAGTCACAGAATGAAGATTGAGTTCATTTGGTGCAAGACAAACCAGTCAATTAGAAAATGGAAAATGAAAGAGAACCTTTTCTTTCTGTCTCTGTCGCTTTGTGTTTCCCTCCATCGTTTCTGCTCTCAAGACCAATTAGCGGGAGTAGCTACTGCACTACAAATCTTTATATGTACAAACACAACCTTAAAATGCTGCCTCATCAGAAAACAAGGTTTTCCCTTCGTTTGGATGAACCGGCCTGTCTTTGCCAGCCAAGGCTTGCATAAGTTGTCATGCATTAGTGCTTAAGCATACAAACTGTGTTTTTATTGCGTTTCTTTTCTTTCTTTGAACTAAAAAAGCATAAATGAAAGAAAAAAGGTAAGGTGGAGGTGTGTAAAGTGAGGTACAGAAGTACCCATTCATGTTGTCATTCTGCCACATAATAGACACACGTAGTACGTGTACACTAAAGCTGGCCTTAGACTACAGGATCTTTTAAATCCTGACCGAATAAGAAATCTTGACAGATTCTCTGAATTAAAATCTTAAACATACTCATACTAAAAGATTTAAAACTCTTGGCACATTACAAACTACAGGAGAATATTAAGATAATCATATCAGTGGAACTCTTCTTGTATAGGCTATATAATAAATCACTGAACATGGTGCCATTTAGTGGATTCTCCTGAATATGGATATTTCACAATTCCTTATGACCACAGTTAATTTTAAAGTTTAACTATCGAGACAACTAGGGACATGGGAAATTGCTCTCTACATAGATCATAAACCATTAATATTTGTTAAGAAATGTAAATGCGATAGTGCTTTTAATACTGAAAAAGCTCAGCTTTCCCATTTACTTGAGTGGGTTTTTGCCTTACCTAATATGGCAGCGCCGTTGACGTATCGCAGCAATAGAGCAAAGCCACCAATGCAGCGTGTATGATGTTCATGTTCATAAGGATTTTGAAGACAGGGAAATTTTGAAGAGGGAACTTAGAAAGTTTGCAAACCTAAAGAATATTACAGTTCGAACAGATAGTTTGTTTTATTATTTGAATAGGGCAGCGTTGATAAAGAGAATGTATATATATATTTATGGGAGATATTTCTGGTTCACTCTCTAACAAAGTAGGTGGCGATAATGCAACTTAACGTAGTTGCTGCAACAAGAAGATGCAGCAGCTCATATCAACGTCTATGTTAAAAACAGAACACAATGGACATTGTATAAGGACTACTCGAAGGACACATTATATAGGTATTTGTTCTGTTTACATTTTAACAAGATGTTCCTACATCTCCACTATCCATCTCACTGCAGCCGCTGTCACTGTTGACATTTTAAAGTTCTGTCAGTCACCTACCTTATCTTGCAGTCTTGACTCATATTGTCTGTTGTGAATGTACCGACGTCATCATCCCGATTGAAAATCGCAAATATCGAACATGTTTGATATGATCGCGGTCGTCCCGATTTTTCTGATCGGGAGGTGTAAGATTTGATCTGTGAATGCCTCACAAATGTGATAATCCAGACCGAACATTCGATCCGATCGAGGCCAGGGATAGGAGGGGAAATCTGGGTAAAATCTGACCGAAAATCCTGTAGTTTGAAGCAGTCTTTAGGCGAAACTTCAAAATAAATTGTGTACTAAGATTTAGTGTCAACAGGAATCGTGTGGCCCCTTTGTTAGCTTTTCGGATGGCCGATGAAAACCTCCTATAAATTGTGATGAAATGGCGCAGGCTATGTAGCATCAGCGCTTTTACAGTGGCGATCAGCCTTAAAATGTACATAAATCCTCCCAGCTCTCCCTCCACTCTCCAAAGAGGAAACTTTCTCCACCCTGGCTTCAGGCATCCTGCGTTTTGCTTGCTGGCGTTTATGAATATTTAAGCATCCTTGTTTTCTGTATTTTACCTCGGAAGGCTTACTTGATATGAATTTATACATGTGTTTTCGTCTACTATTTATTTATTATTAAACTGTGTGCCCCCCTTGATGCTTTGTAGTTCTTGTGTAGTGGGGAGTACGATTTATCGAAAAGAAACCGCAGGCCTTTTTCTATGCGCAGTTTGTCAGTGAAGTATGGTTCACAGTCTGCCAATGCTCCACAGAAGAAGAACCACACGTTTAACCAGGAAATGCTGTATTCCTAACTGTATCTGGCATCTTTCTATCACTGTTTTTCAAGCCTCCTCATATATTTTCATGAAAATAAAGTATATTTATAATGATTATGTTTGACGGGTGTTGCTTTTTCAAATGCACGTTATAAGCCAATCAAACACGCAGTTCTTTCAGATGGAGCAGTATTTCCTGATGATCACAGAGCCATGCTTCATGAACAAGCTGTGTATAAATATAATCGCAGTCTTCGCAATTTTACAATAACCACATCGATTTAATCGCGATTTGTATGGGAATTCCGATAAATCCTGCAGCCCTACTTTGTAGTTTTTTTCCATTCCCTCTGACTCAGAATTTAGCTGTTGTCCCCGACACTAGGAAATGAGGTAGAGATGCATAAGATTGTGGTCAACAACAGGATGAAGCCAAAACTATGTTTCTAATAGTAAAATGCATTTCGAAAAAGACAATTAAACAGTGAATTCGGCTTTCAAGGACTTTCTGTTGCATTTTTGTCAACACTTTTAAGGATAATTCTGTCTCTGTTACTTTTAGCTTCTTGTTCTAGATTTCTGCGATTTAAGGCTGAAGTATGGTTTCTTCTATGGTTCAAACCTCATAGCCCGATGGCCTTATTCACATTTTAGTCCCACATAATACTTTAGACAAACAGTATAGATATATAGTCCCACTCCTCCATTGTGGTTGTTGTTATCGAACCTGCATAAATGCTCCTTACGGACCCCTGTAGGCCAGGAGAGCCATTGCAATATTTTGCGATGCTCGCATACACATAAAAAGTGAAGCATACTATAGGCATGAGTCTGTTTTTCTGAAGACTTGCTCTCTAATGCCCCAAACAACAAATTCAACAAAATGTAACATGTGCACACTCAACGAAAGTGGCATTAGTCGCAAACACTAGTATTTCAGATTTGGATTCACAGAATTTGTATGTGACTCTTTCTAACATTCATTCAGCAGATGCCATTTCTAATCCACTTCCTTCCACCTGATGCAAGGACTTTGCTAGCTCCTGACAGAAACTGAGAGCGGCTAACTACATCTGAGAGAGCTTGCATTATTCTGAATTAATTGTCTATGAATGGGAATCCTTGGATCATACTAAGGGATTAGCCTGGATACTGTTTCTGCTTTAATGTTTTTCTCATCTCTCCGTCGGCTACAGTGATTTGCTACACTCCTGGCTTATGCAGCAAAAGTCTCCACCTCTGATGTTAACTACAGTTTGCTTTACTGTTGACTTCTGCAAACTAAACTGACCAATGGGTTGACTGGATATTGGGTTGGACATAAATGACACTTAGGCTGTGTCGGAAGATAGTTCAGTCTGTTCATTAGGTAACACTGTCTTAAAGAGATAGTACACCCAAATGTCTAAATTCTGTCATCATTTAATCAACCTCATGTTGTTTAAAACCTGTTTATGACTCTTGCTTCTGTAAAGCACCAAAGAAGATATTGTGAGAAATGTCTTTGTGGTCTGTGTCCATACAATGGAAGTCAATGGTACAAAGGTCCAATGTTGTTTGGTTACCGACATTCTTCAAAATATCTTCTTTTGTGTTTTGCAAGTTTAAAATGACAGGAGGATGTGTTTTTAACTTTTTATGTTGCCTATGCTTGATCCATTTACGCTTCTAGATATGGTATGTGATGGAAAGTCCGGCAGAAATGTGTCACACCACTGCGATTCGCAGTCGGTTTAGCAAGCCTCTGAAGATGCAGGATATGTTAATAGCGTCCAATCGATACCAGCAGCTCCTCATTGCCATGCAGTCCGCAGGTGAAGGGTTGAGCTTGCAGTAATTGTCCCCTAGCTCAGCACATTTCCCACAATGCACTGCCCTCTTTTTCTCTTTACCCTTTTCCTCTTTCATTCTCTGCGTCTCTCATCAGGATTTTCCTTTAGTTCATGATCCATCAGTCACCTTTCATTACATTATAATGATCAGTTTCAGAATGAGCTCATTTGGTCGGTGTCCTTACATTAGGGGAGGATTTCCTCGAGCGTAATGGATGACAAACACACCTCATTTTCAAGAGGGACCGGCGTACCATTTACAATCTCCCAATAAAATGTGAAATGGACAAGGAATAAACGCCTCCGTGGACACCGCAAAAAGACATCTATGTTCGGACTAATGAGTCCCTATCGGCCAAAGACTTCATTTGGTCAGATTAGCCAGCGATCTGAACCGAAACTGCTGGATCTTCAGAATTCACTGTCCTTTATAAATTGTGGTTGAGATAAAAGAGATCAGAGCAGAGTTACGACATTTCTTGGCCTTGGCAAGAGAGCGATAATCATAACTCTATCTGTCAGATCAGGGCAGGCCTATATCGCATTTAACTAGCCGTGTGCTAACAAGATGTAGTGTGCAGTTTAAGACAGGCTCAGTGTAAAGGGAGCTGCCAGCTGTGAAGTGGAGGAAACAGGAAGCGTTGAGTTATCATCTGTGAGGTCAAAGGCCCTAAGAGGGAAGGCTGAGACTTGATCTCCAGAGCGGTGAAGGTATGGCACGAAGTGTCATTCATCTTGTCTCTTGTGGTGTGAGGTCATTAGGTGATCGGTCATGATTCACATAGAAGACCAATCAACCCGTCATCACGCTTTCCATTTGTAAAGGAAACGCTATCTGTAAGAGTGTCCAGAGCTCTTAGTTATGACAGCTCTGTTTGTTAGCAGACATGTGCTTTCTGTGTTGCATCGTCAACCGGTGTGTGATATTTGGAAATGATGGAAGATTTTGCTGCAAATATTAAAATAATTGTCCAAACAAAAATTTCAAGAACAGAATATTGCTATTATATTTATTCTTCTTATTTTATTTATTTATCAGTTTTATTCAGAATCATTGGAATACATGTTTAATGTTTCTTACCATTTACAAGTTCCATGCAAATCTTAAGACGAAAAAATCAAATACGTTTTTACCAAAAAAAATTTCACCATGTATTTGCTGGTTTAAATACCCATGTGAATTCTTACAAAGTTCATAAACCATTTTTGTGAGTTTAAAGCAAGGATTTTCATCATTAGGTTAGGGAATTTTCACATGCATAACAGTTCATATTAATGATAATTCCTCATAAATGGGCACATGAATATTAAATTAAAATAACTATTTGATGTTCTATCAATGGTCATCCCTTCTCCATTTGTTGAGTATTATGGCTTCTAGTTTTTACATTTTAATTCACAGATATTGTTTTGATGTCTGGACTCCGTCATCTGGTGTTCAAACCGATGATTTGATATATTGATAATAAAAACATTTTATGAAAAATATATATTGCAAATTTTGACTGAAAATGTCACAGAATCTCCAGAACAAATATGGCTGTTATACATCTGCGCTCAGAACAGCCAATATGGCTTTAAAACCGTAGCCCGTACTATGTTTTGTTAAAATTAAATCATTTGTCTTTATATTTTGTAAGCAATGTTTCATTGGATATTTCTTGTGTTGTGACTTGCTACAGTCAGTGCTTCTACAAGATCAAATTCTTAGCATGTCTTTAGGGGTCATATGTGTCCTTGAATGATGGTTGGTGATTGTGTCGAATTGCAGCTTTCCCCTTTTGTGAAACAGATAATCTTGTAAAATACGTGTGAGAAAAATAAAAATTGTTATAAATAGAAGCATGCGAGTATGCAGAAGTCATGGATATCCTGCCAGGTGCAGCCTCTGGTCCTGACACAGATGACTTTCCTCATTCTTCATGAGATTCCTCACTTGAGGTCTTGCCCTGGACATGATTGAGTGGATCACACGATTATAACTTGCTTTCCATCATTTTCACAGTTTAAATGGTTCCGTTTAAAAACAATAAGAAATCAAACAGTCCCTTTTTAGTAGGTCTCCGCCGATATATCGGCCAATAATCGGTATCGGACCATAAAACCAATTTTTCACACCATTATTGAATGAATGAATAACAAAATATTAATTGAATCTTCAGAATCCGTATCGGTATCTGCAGGTGTTATTAGCGTTAATGTTTGTTGTCAAATTTAGATTTGGTGTATCGCAAGTATTGTTGAGATAAACAATTCTCTGCATTGTCGCTGTGTCGAGCTTCTTGCCGAGCAGACTGCATTGCAGAAGCGATAGAGAAATAAATTAATAAAGCGCTCGAGAACCTCAGGTGGCTTTGCTGTATGTCAGCATGGTACATCTCCCTGTCCTTTCTTCTGCCTGCTGGAACATCATCAAAGGTTCAGACGATTGTGTGGCAAACAGAGATCAGCCCGGCGTGGGACTTATCTTCGCTTCCTTTTTTCAACATGTTACAGAATTTACACGTTCTGTTACAAAAAAATGCGTAGGAGGCTCATTAGTTCTCTATGGAAGGAAATAAAATCATATTTTATGCTGTTAAGCGCCCAGAAAACATTGGAGACATTTTTGTATGTGTGTTGGATTTGTATGAATGCTTCTTAATCCTATGCAAGCTATTGACACTAATGAAGCGATTGGTATGTTTCTCACCTAATTTCTTTCTTTTTCTCTGTGCAGAGCGGAGCAATGGACGAGACAGTAATATGGGAACAGCACACTGTAACTCTACACAGGGTGAGAAATCAATCTGTTTTCATTTTTTCTGTGTTTTTATATGCGTGGATCCTCAAAATTCAGGTCCAGCTCAACCTGTGTTGCTCTTCATGACAGATGCCCTATTGTCTCTCTTTTCTTTCTATCTTTGATGATTTCTTTTTATCTCAATGCTCTTCTCTGTATCTCTGTGACCATCACACCCCCTTGTTTATCTTCACATTCCATCCCTCTTATCTCTTCATTCCCTTCATCCAGTTCTGTCCCTTCCCTGATTTGAATACCCCCGCCACCAGCAGGCTGTAAACATGTAGCTGTGTGTCCCACAGGCGCCAGGGTTCGGCTTCGGGATCGCTATCTCAGGTGGTAGGGATAACCCACACTTTCAGAGCGGAGAGACGTCCATCGTCATATCAGATGTTCTGAAAGGAGGCCCAGCTGAGGGCTTACTGCAGTAAGTCTCCTTCGTAACAGGGTTGTGCGTCATGTGGAATTCAATAAAAAAAACATTATTTAATTCACATTTCATTTCCTGAAGATAGATTTGCATTGATACCGAAAGATCCAGAATCACAATTTGAAATTAGAAGCTCATTCACCTGCAGTTTTCAGTTTGATATACCACGATTTAAAGGCACAATATGTAAGAATTTTCCATTCAAATATCCAAACCACTAGAACTTTCGTTATCCCAAATGTTTCCAACAATTTTTGCACCCCAAGGAATGTATCTTTTGTTCCCACACTTTTATTTTTGCAATTTTACCTGTCTAAAACATGCAAGGGCAACTTATAACACAGCAAAGACGCAAGAAACCGTATTCGCGCCATATGACCCCTTTAATGGTAACAGTGCTGTTGACCATTTGTGGTGCTGTATGGCAAATCTATAATCTGTGTTGGTCATATTAATATTTTTAATGGTTCCAGAAACGTCCTACAAAAAATAAAGTACTAATGAATGATGTTATTTTTGTTAGATTGGGAGTCTTGCCGAACCCCACTCTTCACCATTATAAGCGTCTCAAACCCGTAACACATGAGCCGACAACACTGCTGATCAAGCTTTGTTCAGTGTTGCGTTGAGATCAGTTGGAGTGGCACTTTTGCTTACGGTTTTAATGTTTTTGGCAGAGAGAATGACAGAGTGGTGACGGTCAACTCCGTCTCCATGGACAACGTGGATCACGCGTATGCAGTGCAGCAGCTCCGGAAAAGTGGGAAGAATGCAAAAATCGTATGTATGCCTTTAGTTAATTCAATTGACTTTTCTTCCGATTAGGATGCAGAGACCTCATTCATAATTAGGAAAACAGTGATGTGGAAATAAGGATGTAGTGTGAAATTTGCATATGAATATGTAAAAACATGGAGGGTCCTCTACGTGCATTGAAAACTAGTATTGAAAGTTTTAGTATTAGAAAAAGTTTATGCATTTTATACATTGAACAGATTGCAGATGTATGCGTTTTATTTTTAAGCACAGTTTACATAAAATTATCTGCGGAATGTCATTGTAAAATGACAGAAAACATCAAACTTGAGTAAAGTAATATAATTGTGAAATTGTACAACTTTTGTACAAATGTGGTATTAAATATTTGTATTTGTTAGACTGCCAGTGATATAACTGTACATTTATTTATTTGCATTTAAAACAATTTGTACCCACGTTTTTTATTTGCATACTTTAATTGCATACAGCTCTAGAAGAACGCAGTAGCATCTAAAAAGTCTATCTTGACTCTAAATAAGAAAAGCAAGCGCATATGTACAATTTCAATTAAAAACTAGAATTTTTAAGGGGATTATATAGTAGATATATGATCTCATGCATGTTTTGTGACAGAACATCTCTGTTCTACCTTCAGACCATCAGGAGAAAGCGGAAGGTTCAGGTGCCCATGGGACGGCCGGGCGAGCGCGAGACCATGTCGGAGCACGACGAGGACGATGACAGCTACGAGGATGAGATCTACGAAGCCCGAAGCGCACAGAGCGGGCAGAGTGCCTACAGCGGGGGCGGAGCCACGGGCCGGAGGAGCAGCAGGGGTGACCGGCTGAGCGGGAGGAGGGACCGAGACAGAGAGCGCAGCGGCTCCAGAGAGAGGAGTCTGTCCCCACGCTCGGACCGCCACTCTGTGTCCTCCAACCTCCCTCCACGCCCAGCCAAGGTCACCCTTATCAAATCCCGCAAAAATGAAGGTGAAGATGACCGTGTCGACCCTTGCCCAACTTGTTTTTCGTCCAGTTACATGGAGTTTTAAATTAATGCAATTTGTTTTGTAGAGGGGGGGCAAATGCTGTTATTGAGATTCCATTTATTGGAACACCTTTGCGTTTTTTATTTAGGTGTTAAGTTTGTGACTGTATTGTCTTTTTGTAAGATGAATGCCGATTGGTTTGATGTGTTGCTTTGTTTTAATCTGTCATTGGCTTTTAAATTCAAAGTTCCCATCAGAAAAAGCGTTCAGGGCTAACTTATGCTAACATTGGGTGTGTGTGTGTTGCTGCTTTTTACACTGTAAGCAGAATATGGGCTTCGCCTGGCCAGCCACATCTTCGTAAAGGACATTTCCCCCGAGAGCCTGGCGGCCCGAGACGGAAACATACAGGAGGGTGATGTGGTGCTCAAGGTAAGATAAATGAAAATGAATGGGTGACAAAGTGTAGTGCTTTAAGAGAATAGTGTATAAGCTTTTTTTTGGTTAACTGTTCTTTAAGTTGTGTACTGTTGGACTGTTCATTTAGATTAATGGCACAGTGACGGAGAACCTTTCCCTGATCGATGCCAAGAAGCTGATCGAGAGGTCAAAGGGCAAGCTGAAGATGGTGGTTCAGAGGGACGAGAGAGCCACGCTGCTCCATATCCCAGATCTAGATGACAGTATTCCCTCAGGGAACGCTTCTGATCGAGATGGTGAGAGAGTCTCTGTACAGCACACAGATGTTGGATTCGAACCACTTAAATGTGTCGCATAAGCGATCAGTAAATGTGCTGTGTGATTAACATGAAGAGATGTGAAGTTATTGTTTGTTTGTTAGATATTTCAGACATCCACTCCGTGGCCTCCGATCATTCCAACCGATCCCATGACCGGAAGAGGAGCAGTCGTTCTCGTTCTCCGGACCGCCGCTCCGAGCCGTCGGACCACTCCAGACACTCGCCTCCTCAGATCAGCAACGGCAGGTCCGAAATGCTTTGTTTTCTCTAAATGGAATCATGAAGTGCCTTAAGATTCCCAAAACTAGTTCCTGTTATCTTTGTGTATATTTGAGATGCTTTTTTATTTTATGTTGATTATCATTCACAAATTCCAGTTCAGTAGATTCAGGTGTATTTTAATGTTTTTTTATGGGATGGAGTTAGAATTATTACGAACACAGCCGTCTGTCTGCCCCCTCAGAGCCGTCTCTATCAGACCAGACTGCAGAATTTGTAAATTGGATGTGGCCTAGATAGATAAAGCGAGTTTTATCAGCGGTAGGGTTAAGAAGAGTGTAATTTCATTTCCCTTCAAATGTCCAGGGGGTGAAAGTGTGCCATTTCCTACATTTACATTTATTTATATCATAGTTGTTTAAATACTCGATTCTGATTGGCTGGAAGTTGTGCATTAAGACACAGGTATCCTTTATGTATTTGGTAGACACTTTTATTTAAAGTGACTTACACTTCTTACGCTTTAGGTAAGTGTTCCAGTGTATCAAACCCACAACCTTTCCATACCAGTCATGCTGTGTTGTCTTATCTCAGTTTAGTGTACGGTCATAATTCGATTTTTTTTCACATTGCTTTGTTTATTTGAGGGTTCTGACATTTTGGGCGGGACAAGATGTACACAGGGGGTTGCTCATTATTTTTGCACTTATAATTGGGCTTCATTTTAGGGGTATATGGAACTAAAATGGATGCTTTTGACTATTCCAATATTCATTAAATACACAATTCTATAATTGAGCAAAACACCGACATGTATTATAAAATGACAATAGGAAAAACAAGCAAATAAGGTTGCACAATATTGAAGAAAATATGATACGTATTAAAGATAAACCACCTATGCTGGACTCTTTTAGCTGCTTGTATTCATTATTTATATATATTTATTATATTTTTTTATTAAATGTTCTAATGAGGGAAATTAACTTGTTGGCACAAATACATTTTTGTCTACAAAAGTAATTTCAAACATTGAAGCATACACATTAAGATTAAAATATGTTTAAGGTCATAAGAAACACTTTTGACAAAGTGATCCTAAACTCTTGTCTGGTATTGTACATGTTTAAAAAAAATCTGGAAAAGCAAGCATCACTCTCTCTGTCCCACCAATCTCTCTGTTATCTACAGCCCTCTAAAACTTTACTAAAATCAGTACATAAGTACTAAAATGATCAGTTATTGCAAACCCTTCCACTGTTGTGATATTTCAATATTTTCAAAATCTCTTACAGTGAGTGAAAGATTGCAGTATATCACACCACACAGTTGACACTTTTTTTTACAGATTGTCAGCTTTGAATGGTTGAAGGGTTCACCAGGTTT
Source organism: Triplophysa tibetana (assembly GCA_008369825.1). Taxonomy (NCBI): domain Eukaryota; kingdom Metazoa; phylum Chordata; class Actinopteri; order Cypriniformes; family Nemacheilidae; genus Triplophysa; species Triplophysa tibetana. The sequence goes on from CM017894.1 coordinate 8,064,672, forward strand.
ACATTGACTTCTGATTCTTGTTTTGAATCAGGGCCGCAGGGCCGACGTCTCAGAGAAACCGGCCAGTGTAAGTGTTTGGGTCCCGTTAACGGCGTGTCCTGAGCATCAAACTCAAAGCTAACCGAACTAACGCTTTTGTGAGCTTTGCACTAAAGCATGCAACGTGTTCGCAAGTGTTGTAAATCGACGTTTGTGCGTAGTGTGACCGTAAGCAGTGTGATGGAATATGTTTGTCTTTTTATGTTGATGACTTTGTTCTTTAAGTGATCTTTATGTGTTCTTCATGATATAACTTCATTATCCCGACATCACTCTGCACTGGCTAAGAGAATGCAGTTCAACAAACCAACCAGGGTGCAGAAAATGCGTTGGTTTGTACGGTACAATCCCAGCATGCATTTGCATCTTATACTGTATGTGCCTTCATTCATCCTCAGTAACCACCAAACCCTGTCACAACTGGTCTCAGCTGTGCGCTTATCCTTTTCCAGCAAAACGTAGCACTTTTTCACCAAAACTCGACCGGGAATTGAGAATTAGCCGTTTTTTGGAACTTTGGTCTCTGGAGAACAAAAAGGGGCGTCACTCCGTTGTGGGGGATTTGAAACAATTGTTTTATTTCCTCTTGCCCTCTCATGGTTGACTTTCGCTTGTCATTCCCTTTATAAAGATGAAAGACTTTATATGTGTGTGGTGTCAGATGTCCTGCCAAGCTTTTCTGTGAAAACTAGTCGCATGCCGTTTGGACACTTGCCATTAGCTCCGGTATATTCCCCGTTTCATTGCAACAACATTCTGAAGACCACAACAACCCAGCACCGTAAAGAAATCGTTTTTTCTTTAAAATAAAGTACAATTCGTCATCCCTCTCTGTTTATTTTATGAATCATAAGAATTGTAAGGATGCTCGTGTAGACCTCCCAGCTTTAATATTGTATGGAGTGGTGCGGTACGCCGAACATCTATCCTCAATGTCATCAGCCCAGCATTTTTTATTAAGCCACACTATAATCGCTGGGAAGGATATTTGTCCTCGTCATGAATAAAACAGGACCACATGTGGCGGCACGGGGGCGCAGTGTTAAAGCTGCTTGATTTGGCAGTCCATCGATGTCGCTTGTGACGCTAAAGGCCACCGGACCTGTCATCTTTGCCCTCGCCCTGATTTTGTTGTGCCTTTACGGAGACCGCGCAGAGGTGCACCTGGAATCTCTTCAGGGTTTTTTGTCTCCTGGATTTCTCCAGATCAGATGGGCCGTGCTAAATATAGTCCAACAAAGAGCCGCAAAACACAGCTGTGACCTTCAAGAATACCTTGCTGCTTTAGCCACTCTCTCTCTCTTTCATCTGCCATTTGTCTTTCAGTGTAAACACTGTTTTATGGGTTGTGTGCTCCGACTTGATTGTGTGGAAAAAGCGGTTGTTGTTTTTGGTTGTCTTGTTGAGAACAGAGCATGCATTAATCATCAGAAAGCTTTAAGTGAGCTGCACAAAGCTCGTCCTTTCATTTCACATGGTTACTGTACTTAAGTGGCGCTCTGGTGTGCAGGTGTGTTATTCATGTGTGTTTGCTTTAGGACAAAGGTAGTTTGAAATAACGGTCTGTGGTTGAAGGGGCGTTCACGTTAATGCCAATGTATCACAGACTGATGTATTTGATCATGATTGGCAGGCAGGGTCACGTGAGATCCAGTGCTGCAATATGATTGGTCCTCGGTAGAGGTGTAGTGATATATAAATAAATATTTATATTTACACAATGTAAATTATATTTCATTGTAAATGTATTTAAATTTGTTTAAATATTTTTTATATACACATTTGTATGTTTTAATTTATATATACATATAAATAAAAACGCCACACACATATACAGCATTATATAAATGCAAACATTTATGTTGGAATCGCTTAATCTTGATTAATCGATATGACAGCACAAATATTTTTATTTAATCGTAGTATTTATCTCTCTAATATTTACTGCTAACTAAGCACGTCATTTATTCCAATTACATTTTTGTTCATTTTGCCTCATATCTGCCACATTACCTTCTCAGTAAAGGCATCCGCGTTTAAAAAAAGCATATCGGTTGACCCCTGCCCTCGAGTAAGTGCATTTGGAAAATTATTTTTATTCAAAAGTTCAATGAAACAAATCACTCAAAGGTGTTTCCTGAAGTGTGGCATTGTTTGTGTTTATACGATTGCTGTATTGATACAAATGATAGTGTTTTATACAATGGACAATAGTCTGTAGAATCGGTCAATTAGTTTGATGTCCTGTCTGGGATTCTTACAGCTCTACTTTGTTGTCTTTGTGTTCACACACGCAGCCACAGGAGTCGTGATGAGGAGAGGATCTCGAAGGCTGGGCCGCTGCCCATACCTGCTAAGATGGTGGAGGAGATGTCGAAAGAGCAGAGCGCGAGCAGAGAAGAGAAACAGCTCCCCCCTCTGCCAGGTCAGAGGTCACTGCATATAAACATACACGCAGAGAGTCAGTGGCAGAAATAAAAGCCTTTCAATTTCATATTGAGTTTAAGCATAAGCTTATTGCTTATATAATATATAAATACATACCAGAGACCTGTTTGTCTATATGGTATTGTGACGCATTCAAAAACACAAACAAAAATGTCATTCAGAATAAAGTGCTTTATTTAAATACTGTGTCTTGATCTCCTCAGAGCCCAAGCCTGTGTATGCCCAGCCCGGTCAGCCCGACGTTGACCTGCCCGTAAGCCCGGCAGATGCACCGGTGCCCAGCGTCACCCCTGATGACAGCATCCTGCGGTACGGCAACTTTCTCAAATCCTTGAGGCCGCCCATGTTGGGTGACAGAGAAGTTTGTTCTTTTAAATTATGTTTTTTGTGCACTTCCAGGCCGAGCATGAAGCTGGTGAAGTTTAAGAAGGGCGAGAGCGTCGGGTTGAGGCTCGCTGGCGGGAATGACGTCGGGATATTTGTGGCGGGTGTACTGGAGGACAGTCCTGCTGCTAAAGAAGGCCTGGAGGAGGGAGACCAGATTCTCAGGGTGAGATCAATGCTAGCACAACCATCAATGCTATCACCAAGATGTTGACAAGTGGCAGGACATTAAGCTCTTGCGGTGAATAACTCAATTGGGACTCTTTAAGGATTGAGGTTGGGGGTAGATGTGGCGTCCCGGCTTTTACAACCCTCCGTTTAAAGGCACTTTAAAGACAGCCCTAGTTTTATAGTGGCTTCCGCTTCCAAAATGTCCCTCCCCTGCTTTATACATGCCATTAGACTTTAGCATGTGTGAAGATGCTTGCCCTTTCTCAGGATGGTTTCCCGGGTGATGTCGTTTCCATCTCCACGCTGCCAAACGTTGCCTCTTTCTCTTCCTTTTTGTTTTTTGGCCATTTTTTATTCGGAACAATGTTTGTCACCTTCCTTGCCACCCACAACTCGAAAACTTTCACTGTGTGTTTGGCTTTTGGGAATGTTTCGTAAGCCTGTCTCGTAGCGGTTAGGATCTTGAACAGATTTTTTTACACTCATTCACTAGACTGCTTCTGGAAAGGGTTTTTGTTTAAACTGTCTGTTCTTGAACTTTTCCCTCAGGTAAACAATGTGGACTTTGCAAACATCATCCGTGAGGAGGCCGTGCTGTTTCTGCTAGACCTGCCCAAAGGAGAGGAGGTCACCATCCTGGCCCAGAAAAAGAAAGATGGTGAGGATGAGTAAACGTGATTTCGGAAAGTAGGACATGGTCCTGAAACGACATCCTTTTCTGAGCTACATTTCTCTCAACCAATCATATTTGAGTTTTTTGTTGAGGGATGATGTAAATGTGTTAAAAGGTTGTAAGCCGTCTTTGTTTTATCAAAATCCGACCTGCCCCTGTGATATAACCAAGATCACATGAGCGGACAATATTAGCCAATAGTATCAAAGCCTCACATGTTTACATTCAATTAAATTCAGAAAAATGAAATAATTTTATACAGTGCAATATCTTTTTGAATAAGGCATTTATTTAAAGACAATGTTGCATTATGGAAATTGTGTTGCAAATTATACTTTGTCTTATCTTTAAATCAAAATAATATATAAATACTGACAAATAAAATACATAATGATCAAAAATAATCAATAATAAATGAATAATCAATACTAAAAATAAATCATAAAGAAGTTAAATAAAATTAAAAGTGTTATGTTGTGTATTTTTTTACTGCTGTTAATCTGTATTTTTTTTATTTAAGTTATGGATGTGACTTTGTATGGCGGTTTAGGAACCACCTATATAGAATATGAGACTTAATAACAGATTATTGCTAGTTGATTCTGATCCCCCGTTTTTGAATCCCAGTGTACAGACGCATCGTTGAGTCCGACGTGGGAGACTCATTCTACATCAGGACCCATTTCGAGTACGAGAAGGAGTCACCCTACGGCCTGAGCTTCAATAAGGGCGAGGTCTTCAGGGTGGTCGATACCCTTTACAACGGCAAGCTGGGATCCTGGCTGGCCATCCGCATCGGCAAGAACCACCAGGAGGTGGAGAGGGGCATCATCCCTAACAAAAACAGGTACTGACGTCGATTGGTGTTCGTTTATATCTGTCATCGTCTAAATTCGCAACAGTATAAAATTTGGCCGTTTTTGCGTTCTCCGTAGAGCCGAGCAGCTATCGAGCGTACAGTACACTTTACCAAAAACCCCAGGAGGGGATCGTGCCGATTTCTGGCGCTTCCGTGGTCTGCGGAGCTCCAAGAGGAACCTGAGGAAGAGCAGAGAGGACCTTTCTGCTCAGCCCGTCCAAACCAAGTTCCCCGCTTATGAGAGAGTGGTGCTCAGAGAAGGTATTTACGGCTCGCTGCCAGACAGATAATTCAGTTTCTAGACCTGCTTTGTTGTTGCCATGGTTATGTTTGATTTGATTGTCTATTTTTGATGCTTTTCTAAGCACTGACGTCAGTTTATTGGCGAACGTTTATACAGTACATTCAACTGTGTTGAAAAGCATTTTATATTTAAATAGTTCATCCTTTAATTTATTTTTGCGTCATCTAAAAAGCTGGTTTCCTGAGGCCTGTGGTCATTTTTGGGCCCATTGCGGACGTGGCACGAGAAAAACTGTCAAGAGAGGAGACTGATCTCTTCGAACTTGCAAGTAAGTTTAATGCTATTATTGCATTTCCGCTTACATTCTCTACTCAGACGATAGTCAAACTGGTTCTCTGAAACAACACCATCTTCTTCCCCCAGAGAGCGAACCTAGAGATGCTGGCACAGACCAGCGCAGTTCCGGAATCATCCGTCTCCATACCATTAAACAGATCATTGACCGAGTGAGTAGGAACTCCGGATAATTAAGTTAACTGGCATCTTACGGTCATTTGCACCCACTTTCCATCTGCTCAGATTTTATTCATCTTACAATTCTGTTTGTGCATGCTAGGACAAACATGCAGTGCTTGACATCACCCCCAACGCGGTGGATCGGCTGAACTACGCTCAGTGGTACCCCATTGTGGTTTTCCTCAATCCGGACAGCAAGCAGGGAGTAAAGAACATGAGGACCAGACTGTGTTCTGAATCCAGGAAGAGTGCCAGGAAGCTATACGAGCGCGCTCTCAAACTGAGGAAAAACAATAATCACCTCTTCACCAGTAAGCAAAACACAGGAACGAAATAGCGGGTGTACTGCAAATGCATTGAGTGTTAGGAACACCTCATGGTTTATTGTTCAGAGGACGTTTCTACAATAACTTGTGTTGTTGTTTCCTCTTAGCTACCATTAACCTGAATAACATGAATGACGGCTGGTACGGCGCTTTAAAAGAGACCACCCAACAGCAGCAGAACCAGTTGGTCTGGGTCTCCGAGGGGAAGGTAAGATTCTCTACTGCTTACACATGACATTAACATCCCGGATCAACACGTGACAGATTTATACTTGGTAGGAATGCTTCTAAAATGTTCCTCCTGTGACCACTTGTGATTTCTTTAATTGACTACAAGGTCTGGATTTTTAATGATGATACGCATTAACACGCATAACATATTCAATTACTGAAGTAATGCATTATTTAATAAATTTACACATTAATATTTTTTTTAAGTAACGCATTACTTTGTATATTTACACTTTATTATTAGATTTTTTTAAGTAACTCATTATTTTGTAAAATTACACATTAATGTTTGATTGTTTAAGGCAGTGTTTCTCAAATGGGGGTACGCGTACCCTCAAGGGTACTGCAAGGGGGTACGTGAGAGAAACTAACATTTTTGATTAAATAATGAAAATCAATAAATTATGATAATAGTATTTTTATATGAAATTAGGACTATACAAAGATGCATAAAAAATAAATTAATACATTTAGATCTAATAACTTTTTGACTCTCATTTCACTGAATTTTAAGGTAAAATGTTGTTGTCTTGTCAAAGGGGTACTTGGCTTGAAGAAATCATAAAAAGGGTTACTTAAGCCAAAAGAGTTTGAGAACCAATGGTTTAAGGAATGCCTCATTTTTTTTATTTACACTTTAATATTAACTTTTTTTAAGTAATGAAAATTACTTTTCTGTGTCCTGTTTATTAACTTCTTTTTTTATTGCAATTCTGAATTAAAGTAAATGTAGTTACACACAATAGTTAAACACAAAGTTAATGTAGTTTCACACAATAAATGTGTGTTATGAAATTGGTCAGGATGCATTCACGTGTCCATACTGTCTTCCACTTGTGTGTGCACACTGCTTCTGGCAATCCTGTGTGGTCTGTGGGCGTGGCCTGAGTCGGACACAACCCCATGAATGGCTTGCTTTTAGTTGCCTCTGCAAATTGATTATAACAATTTGAACATGACTCAAAACCTTCTGTAACCCTAGTCCAATGAGAATGATTTGCATTAGTTTCCACTCTTTTATCCCTTCATCTCATTTCTACCGCTGACCGTCATCAAACCCATCCTAATCATCCCTCCCAACCCCCTCTCCGCCTGCAGGCAGACGGGGCTCCTGACGATGACCTCGACATCCACGACGACCGCCTCTCCTACCTCTCGGCGCCAGGGAGCGAGTACAGCATGTACAGCACCGACAGCCGCCACACCTCCGACTACGAAGACACGGACACGGAAGGCGGGGCCTACACCGACCAGGAGCTGGACGAGACCATGAATGATGAGGTGGGCCTGCCCAGCGAGCCGGCCATTACACGGTCATCCGAGCCCGTCCGGGAGGACCCACCGGTCATCCAGGAACCAGCAGGGTACCCGAGCTACCAGCATGCTGTAGCCCAAGCAGAACCGGTGAATCGCATCGACCCCGCCGGGTTTAAAATGGCAGCGCCACAGCAGGTAAGAAACTGGTTTTGTGTTCAATTTCAGTTGCTATATACAAATCATAACTTTTGTCTTTCTTTTACTAAGTTTCAGCATTGTATTGAGACGTGTTAGTTAAAAATGTAAAAATGTTATGTTCTAAGTCTAATATTACATGGACATCCTCTTTTCTTTGCCTGACAAACTTTGTTCAGTAGGATGCTTTGGTGGTCCTAGCCACTTGTAGCCACTTGTATTAGCCGTGCTGTTATCAACGCTTGTCTGTAACCTCTTTGCCCCGTAATCCACAGCAATCTCAGGCCGCTCTGGCCTCACCACCCCTTCCCTCATCAGTGGCAGCAGCGTCCCCTACCGTCGAACCCGCCGCGCCACTAGCGGGTACGAACCCAGAGGAGCCGCCTGTCACCCCTCAGGCCGACTCCTTAAACAGCCCCGCCCCCGTTCCCGACCCCCAGCCCGAACCCGAGCTCGCTCAGCCCCCACCACACGACCCCCACCAGTCGCTTCCTCATGGCCCAGATCCAAAGGTACCGGCAACACCGGAAGCTGGACCCACTCCCGCCCCGTCGCGGCCCGGTTCAGCACTCTTTTTTAACTTGCCTGTCTCTACCACTTTTTTCTTTGACTCCTCCCACTGCACTGTCTGCATGAATGCTCTGCCCACCCCACGCGTGTGGTGTGTTTGTTCCTCTGACACGACAAAGACTGTGTAACTGGTACACATGCACTATCACAGTGGGCCTGTAGGAGGACGACTGCCGTTGAAATTTGCCTAAGGCGCAGGAGTGCAGTCTCCTCACTTGATCGGCCTGTACTTCCTCCTCTTGCATGGCTCCTGATGTATGACGTTTTTTCAGCTTGTGTGTGTAGTAGGGTTGGGCGATTTATTCATTACTCACTATTTATTAGCAAAATGTATTATGTATCTGATTTGCCACATTTAAGCCAAGTTTTGATGTGTTTTGGTAGTTTTTCGGCCGCTAAATGTTTCTAAAAGCTTCATTTTCTCGCAATTTTTTAAATATCTTAGATCTATCATAATATGGGATTTTCAGGACACTGTTATCACACTTCTCTGTTATTTTTGTTGTTGCATTACGTATCAAAAGCGCGTCTGTTTTTTTTAAACCATTCCTGAGCACTGCGTGTCGCATTTTTAAACACAAAGCTGTGTAGGACTACTCAATGATTAATCGCGATTAATCGAACCCAGAATAAAAGTCTGTGTTTACATAATACATGTCTGTGCACTCTGCATATTAATTTTGTATTTATAAGCACAAAAACATACATATATATGTTTATGAACATAAGCATTAAGATGTATTCATTTATATTTACCAATAATTTTAATTATATATAAACGTTTATTAATTTTTATATATTATGTTTTTTCTTAAATATGTACGTTATTAGGGAGGCACGATAAGTTATTATTATATAAATGTTATTTTTTTATGTCATCAATATTGGCTGATAACAAAATGTAGGTCGATCTTTTATAGCCGATAAATAATTTCCTCTGGTTAAACTTCTTCAGCTGCATGCTGCTCACAGTTAAAATACAGTACAGTACTTTCTTTCAGTCATGATGATTCACTTACTGCTTTAACAAAAACATTGCTGATGTAGATACAGTATTTATGAATTTGTAAATTATAAGAAGAAAAGCATATTGTTTGAATCAAACTGCTGTCTGAATGCTTTCTGTAAGCACACATATAAATATCCATATAAATACTGATTAATAAAATAACGGGACCGAATTTCCCCGCTATGTCGCCCAGCCCTAGTCTTTGATACTGATAGCAGATGTAACTGTAGCGTTTGGCTTTGACGTGAATCACAGCCGTAGGGGCGGCCGCTAGATGCACTGTAGACGTCTCACTTTATTGCAAACGGACCTCTCCCTGATTTGCAAGAATGGACTTCACTAGTTGCATGTTGGATTAACCTGCAGACAGTATTTACAGAAATGTAAAAGGAAAACAACAGAACCCATTCTGCATAACGTCTTCAGCATTTCCTCTCCGTCATGAAGACTTTATGTAGGAGGATTTTCGCTCTGTTAAATTGTCTTGTAGGAGGCGTTGGACCTTTTACGGCTCTGCTGTCTTCAGGCTATACTTGATGTTTGAGAAGGAGCCTTTCATAACATGAATTGAATGCATTGACGGTCCACTTTTATCGGATTTTATCTTCCATTTGACAGATAACTTAAGATTTTGTCAACGTTGAAGGGCTTCTTATCAAATTGTAGCAATGTAGAGCTGTGTAGTAGACTGATAAGATGCTTCTTTTTATGGCAAAATGAATAAAGCAGTAATGCTTTGTTTATTATTTAAGGTTTGAGTATTATTATAGTACTTGCAGGGCAGCACATTTAGTCTTTTGTCCTGCGAAAAAAAAAACATAAATAAGTCTTTGTACTGTTTGTTGTTATACATATTTACGTCAAAGAAATTTAGTATCCATGTCTAACCATTTTACAATAACATCGGACACAAAGTACACAAGACAAAACTAACCACTGCTAACATAAATGCTACATTTTTGTTTGTACGTTCTGTTGTTGGTCTCTTGTTGTGTAGACGAGGCAAAAGACAGATGCATTACGTGTTTATTCTCATGTATAACCAACAAAAATTCGAAACGCATGTTGTGACAGTGACAAAGCAACTCTAAAAAGGGACAGTTCACCCAAAAATTACTTGTCATCTTTTATTCACCCTCATGTCATTTAAAATCACTATATGACTCTTTATTCTGTGGAACACAAAACAAATATTTGGAAAAATGTTTCCGTGGTTTTCTAAGTCAATGAGGGCCAATGTTGTTTGGTTACCAATGTTCTTTAAAATATATTCTTTTGTGTTTCTGCAGAAGATAGAAAGTAATTCAGCAGCGTGAACAAATTATGATTTTTTGGGGGGGTGAACTGTCGCTTTAAACATTCACACAGTTTCTAACAAACTTTGAATCGTTTTCCTGCTGCCTTGCAAGCACTGCTGTTATAACTATGAAATGCGAATCCGGTACATGAATGTAAGCGCTTTTTTGAAACCTGTTTAAAATGTTTGCATCTCAGAGTTGTTCTTCCAATATCTGGCTTCATGTCTTTTTAGTTAGCTAATAGTTTACGTTTTGTCCCTCACAGATGTATAAAAAGGATCTGTACAGCATAGACGAATCAGTCCGCGTGAACCACGGCGTGAAGCCTCCTCCTCCCCCGCAGCAGCAGCCTTTAGCCCCTCCCACCTCGCTCTCCTACAGCCACCAGCCTGTCTACCAGGACCAACAGCCATACCGCCAGTACGACCATCCGCCTTACGGCTATGACGGTGGCGGCTATACACAACCAAAGCCTCACAACTACGACTCGCACCTGCAGTACGATAACCGTGTGCCTCACTACAACGAACAGTGGCCACCTTACGACCAGCAGCAGACTCCACCCCAACCGCCCCCCGCGTCCAACTACCCTCAGGGCCACCAGCCTCCCCTGGGTTACGACCTCCGCTCTCCGTACGAAGACGGTCCAACGAGGGACTTTAGCCCACCTCAGTCTCACTACGATGGGGCGCCCCCTATGGGTTACGATAACCGGCCACGGCACCCCAAACCCGCGCAGGGGCGTTACGACGAGCCGCCACCTCCTCCTCCCGGAAACTCCTACGAGGCTCGCTCGCCTTACGAACCCGAGCCGCACGGTTTCCCAGGAAACTCACATCGCTCCCCGGATCTGCCTAAGCAGTATTACGGCGATGCTGGAATGAGACCGCCGTACAACCCGGGACCTCCGAACCGCGTGTACAAACCAGCTCAGCACGAACCACTGATGAACTCGGAACCTCCCGTTCCGCCTCCAAAACCTGAGGTCGTCTTGTCTCCGGGGGAACTTTCTCACCCGGCTGCCCCCAAACCTTTGCCTCCCTCCCCCAGGGATGACGGTGATGATGATGATCCTGCCATGAAGCCCCAGTCTGTGCTCAACAGGGTCAAAATGTTCGAGAACAAGCGTTCTGTGTCTGTAGATCGAGCGAAGGACGCTGGAGATGCAGCAGGAATGAGGGTACGTTCTCTGTCTGGTTTGCATTTATTTTGAAGATACATATACATGTATACGAGTACCAGGTGGGATTCTGAATCGTGATGACGGCAAGTTGACACTATTCAAATGTTTTGTAAAAAGGGTTTTTGTGAATAACATTGTGTTGGATGTGCCTTCCTCTTCAGCCGGCAGACATCCCGAAACCTGCGAGCACCCCTGGTCCTGTGCTGAAAGCCAACTCACTCAGCAATCTAGAACAGGAAAAACCATCACACAGGTATGACAACATATCGCCTAAAACAGAGTCTTTTCTAAATAAATCAAATAGTTGCCTCCCGCTGGCTTGTGTAATACATGATTCAAATTGACCTTTAGATTTAATACAACACATACAGATCTGTAATGTATGTTCTAAACCTACAGATATGGAAAAAAACACCAAAAATTAGCTTTTGATCAGATTTTCTTTTGAATTCCAACAACTTAAACTTCAAGAATGACATGAAGTCACCCAACAGCAATGTGAAAGATGACTCATGAAAGCCTTTTACAAATCTGGGACATTCCATGAAAATATTGTTATTAATATTAACATCATAAATTACAATTGTATTTTTGTTTAAATATGAATGCTAACATGACTTCACAATACTGTACTGCATCTTTTTTATATTGGCCAGTTTTCTACCTTTTCATTTTCTGCAAATAAACAATGTTTTTCTTACGAATTTGGGAGAAATGTTGGGAGAATTGAATAAAACAAAAATGATAATTTGATCTAAACTCATACCTATAAATAGTAAACAGTTATTTTTTGAGAGCTATACACATCATTGCATTGGGCAAGGTTATTATGGTTTACTCGCGGGAAAATGGAAATGGTTACTCAGGATTAAATTGTAATGAGTTTAAGGCACTAAAATTGTAATCATAAACCAAAACTAAAGTAAAACTAGAAAAATTGAAAAAAAATAAAGTTAACACTTTATTTTGAAAAGGGTCCCTTGTCACACACGTTACATGTGCTTAGTAGATATTTTGCATAATTACATGTTACTAACCCTAATCCTAACCCTATAGTAAGTGTATATAGTTTATTATTAATCAGTTCTTAAATATACAATTACACTGTAAAACAAAACACTTCAAATAAAGTGTAACCAGATAAAAAAATGACGAAAGCATAGAACAAAATTGCTAAAAAAAGTGAACATGAACATAAAAACTAAACATGTAAAAATAAAAGCTACAACATTAGATTTAAAATAATATGATATATATAATAACTTTGGTGTTATATAATAATATATAAAATATAAATGTACAGTTACTCTCAGCGATCATAATTACAAATTCAGATTTGTTTTAATTTTAATTTAAGTATTAAATGTGTGACATTGACCATGCTAGCACATTTTTTCAAAAAGTCAGATGTTCACGTTTCCTTGGAAGCAAACAAGATGCTCTGGAACATTCATAGTTCATGTTGGCACAATCATCAACTTTTGTCCCTTATCAAGTCTGCTGTCAGCTAAATGTATGCTTATAATGTACTTTGTAAATTATTTGAATCAATAATCCACCTATCAATATTTTAAGAAACCTGAAAACAAGCATTTTTTTGTTCTTTTGTGGTAAACAATTGGAATGCTCTCAAACATAAGAAATCCCACAGTGCCCTCTGGTGGATGTTAAACACTTTATTTTAAATCACCCCTTTAAATATTTGAGACCTTTAACATTTTGATTATCATCTTTATTTTCTGCTACTTTAATGACTCATCCTTCTGACTGCAGAGCCCCAGAGCCTCAGAAACCTCAGAGCCGCGTAGGGGACGATGTGATCCGCAACCATTATGACCCGGAAGAAGATGAAGAGTATTACAGGAAGCAGCTGTCTTACTTTGACCGGCGCAGCTTTGACAGCAAAGGCATGAGTCAGCCCAGCCCTGGAATCAATCGCTTCCAGGAGCCGGCCAAACCCTCTCAACCTCAGATCTCAGCATATCCATTCGCAAGGTACAGTCAAGATTTACTTGGTTTATACACTTGGATTTTTTTATTTCACTTTCTGCTAATTTTTTGCTACTTTTCTTTGCTTTTTGCATCAGAACGGAGTCTGTAGAGAAGATTAGCCCTGTGGACAAGAGGTACGAACCTTTGCCGTCTGTCAACCCATCACCTGCTCCATACAGCCAGCCAACCCCTGTAGCTCCGCCCACCTCCCTGCCCAAACTCACCAACATGGAAGGTAAGACCATTAATAACCTGTGGTGTCAAATATAACCGTTTTATGAACGTAATAAATGAATCTCAATAATATGGAAAAAATAGGCTTATTTGTTTTCTGTCTTTGTTTGCTTCCAGTCAATTCTCTCCCGGATCCTCACCATTCTCCCAAAGCCAAACCGGACCTGTCCGCTCTCCGAGCCCCCGGTCGGGACGACCCCATCCAGACCATCTACCCGCCCCCCAAGTCCTCCATCAACGGCACCGACGCCCCTCCCAAAACACTGGGCATCCCCACTAGCTACAACCGCTACGTCCCCAAACCTTACACCAGCACCGCCCGGCCCTTTGAGCGCAAGTTCGAAAGCCCCAAATTCAACCACAACCTGCTTCCCAATGACACTCAGTCCAAGCCCAGCGTGAACAACAACCTGAAACCTCAGATCTCCCCGCAGCCCCTGGACACAGACAGCGGGGTGGACACCTTCACGCGCACCATGGACAACAGGCCCAAATATCAGCACAACAACATCAACGCTGTCCCCAAAGCTGTTCCCGTGAGGTAAGATGACGTCAATATCATATGCGATGACCAGATTATGTTATTCTCAATCATTCACCGGTGTGTGTGTGTTTTAGCCCGAGTGCATTGGATGAGGATGATGATGATGAAGGACACACGGTGGTGGCTACGGCACGGGGCGTGTTTAACTGTAACGGTGGAGTGTTGAGCTCTATAGAGACGGGAGTCAGCATCATTATTCCTCAAGGAGCCATCCCTGATAGTGTGGAACAGGAGATTTACTTCAAAGTGTGTCGAGACAACAGCATTCTGCCCCCTCTGGACAAAGAGAAAGGTTTGATTTGTTTCACGACTTTCGTTTTTAGCTTCTGTAGTCTGCTCGGGGATTTATTTGGATGAAAGCTGGCCGGATACAAAATGAGGAAGTCATAAATACGATTGGCTCATTTTGTTGTGTGTGTTTCCAGGCGAAACTCTGCTGAGTCCTCTGGTGATGTGCGGCCCTCACGGCCTGAAGTTCCTGAAGCCCGTTGAACTGCGTCTACCACACTGTGCGTCTATGACTCCTGATGGTTGGTCTTTTGCTCTAAAATCCTCCGACTCCTCGTCGGGTACGCCGTACTTTCTCTCTGTCCTTTTAATGGGTCGTTTGGTGTCGGTTTGCTTTGGGTTTTGTTTTGGTTTCTCTTCATGAACCTTCGCATCACATGATTCATGCATTTTTCTCATCTATCTCAAAACACAATGTTCTTGTTTCTTATGTCTTTAACCCTCGTGTTTAATTGATCCATGAAATTATGTGTTATGCATTTGGAATAGTGAGACACTAGTAGGACATAATGTAGCTTACAACACACTTAAAGGGAAAATTGAGCGAATCACCTCAATAACTTTTCTGTGTATATGGAAAGTCACTAAGAGTGATGACAACAGTGTTTTTAATTTTCTATAGTTGAACTGCTATCTAGGAAAAGAAATGAATCAGCAAGTTGTTCAATGAGGTTTAATACATACTATACAGTTGGGGTGTAACAATATGTAAATGTATCCCATATTAAAAAAATATTAGTAAAAGATAAAGAGCTTTATCGTAGTGCATTTAATCATATTGGTTGAGCGGACAACATCTGAATTGTGAATAATAAAGATTTGTGGCAAAAAAGATAAACCACAAAGTATGGAATGAATACATTTCAAAAGGACAGCTGCGATAGATAAAGTTTAAATGTTTTGTTTAATTTTCTGCATTTACTGCTTTAAAAAGTTCTATCTTATCTTAATTTTCTTATTTCCTATTTTAATTTACTGTAAAAAGTGTGTGAATTAATTCATATAAGTTCTTTTACAAAGTGACAAATGTTATTTCAAACGCTTAATGTTAAACATCGTGATACATTTGTTTAGAAATATTGGGATTGTAATCGTGAACGAACTATCATGTAGGAATTCAAATCCGGCGCTGAATATCGCTACACACAGATTACTACACTTGCATTATCTGACCGTAGACTCAGTTGCGAAATTTGGTTGTCACTCCTTTAAAGCGAATTCAGTGTGTACAGAACAGTATTAAAGTAAAATGTTAAGGCCCATTCACACCAAGAACAATAACTATCAAGATAACTATTACGATAGCTATTTTAGGAACCAGACCAACCATACCATAACGTTGTATACTGCACACACCCAGTGTAAAAAAACGGCAATAGCAGATTTGCTAAAAAACTTGAAATAGACGTGAAATACATCTTACATGTTGTCTTTCCAGCTTGTACATTTGCAGTCTGTTTCTGTAGTTTGACAGTTTTACGTCCTTTCAAAACTATAAAAAATTCTGTAAAAAAAAGGTAAAATTCCTCAATTTGTTTTTACGATTGCCCTTTAGCGGATTTCGATTGGGTTTAATCATTCATCAGATCGGATTGTAATCCCAACGATATCATTCCCCTGTATAGTTTTTGTTACCTCTAAACTTCAAACAATTTACAATCGTTAGGTTTTTAGTTATATTGTTACGATTCTTGGTGTGAACAGGGAGTCAAAAGTCTCCTCATTTCTCTTGATCTAACCCCTGATGATATCTCCACAGGTGACCCCAAATGCTGGCAAAACAAGTGTCTACCAGGAGACCCCAACTACCTTGTGGGTGCTAACTGTGTGTCTGTCCTGATCGATCACTTCTGAAGAGAGCAACAGCTGGTCTGTTACCCAACGTGAACGCAAGAGCGCTTCCCTTCTTCATCCTCCCCTTCTCCCACTTCTCTTCTCTGAGGGGAAGGGTTTTCAACACAAAGTATTAATTCATCTTCCGTTGGGCTGAAGCATCATACCCCAAAAATATCTCAGAGGACGCGGAAAGCACTCTCTCCTGTTTGCTTTTTTCTCTCCGTCTCTTTTTTTGCCTTTTTCTTTACCTTTTGGTGCTTGAAGACTTGCAAAAATAACTGAATAAATAAACTTACGAAGATATCGAACTGTCGAAGGAATGCATGACCTGTGCCACAGATGATCCCATTTTTGACATTCGTAGCCTCATTTGTCTCAAGATGATAAGAAGCGAGAAAATGTTCAAAAGAGTAACGGGAAACGTAACCGTATGGATGTGCTGTCGAGGCCACAAACAGAAAAGCTGAAGTAGACTTTTTGTTAGCTTCACGGTCATGTGTTTTTCGCAGGACGGCGTAACGGATCTCTGCGGATTTGGAAAACAAGCATGTAGGTTTCTAGAAAATGAAGAACAAATGTGACATTTAAATGTGAAGGAATGTGACTGTTGCACTCATTTGCTAATGGACTTCCCTCTCCGGCTAAAAAAATGGGCTCTTTCTCTTCTCTCCGTTTTGAATCAACCTTTTCTAGCGACGTTTTATCGTAGACAAACATACTGACTGTGGTTTTCCGAATCTCCTGCTGTTTAGAGATCTATGCATGTGCTATGACTCAGGTCCAAACGCCTGCTACTAAGTTGAATACACAAACCTACCCATCATACACTGCAAGCAGTGATGCCTTATCTGCATTCCTTTCCTTCTTTTAACCCCAACGACCGGCAAACGTCGAGTTTCTGTTACGGAGGGAAGTTACACGAAGGATACGAACTTCATCCCGATATTTAGCACACACGAATTATTAAAACTGATCAACCGGTCTGCTTTATTCCACTGCTATGCATATAAAGAATATACGAGAACACTAGGATATGTTTAAATTACAGCTGTATATATTGTGCTAGCATATGGCCTTGGTTCGCTGTAAATTACCTTTTGTACATCTTTGTTATTTTGTATAAAAACGTAACATGAAAAAAGTTTCTTAAAAAAAAAAGGAAAAGTATAACATTGGTTATGTTTGTATTCCGGTTACACTTCTGAGCCTTGGAATTTACCTTAGCAGTACGGAGAAAATTTAAACGAATAAAAAAAGTTCAACGAAAAACGACGTTATCTTTTATACCAACATATATACAAACACTACGTAATGGCATTTTTTAACAGTTATGAAACATTTTTATTCTTATTTACGAGTGCTCGGTTTAAATCATCTAAGAAGGGTCCGTGTTGGCGGGCGGACCCCGGGTTTATTTGTGATACCGAATGCTGTATTGTGTGCCCTGAAATGTATTTTTGTACCGATAGACAGTTTATTAAGGCACATCAGTACGACGTTTGTTTTGATATGATAACGCGGCTTCAACCCACGTTTAGTTTCTTCTTTGTGTGGCCACATTCTTTTCGTTTCTTTTCTTCGCAGCACATTTTTAAGTATTCAACTGTATTAATAAATAAATAAATTCGATTTTAAAGTACAAATTGTTTCAACTGCTTGAATGAGAATCGGACGATTGTGAAATGTAACCGTAACAGATGTTCTACATCACCCATGGTTATTGACCCGTGTGTCGGGAACAAAAGTTACTAGTTCACGTGGCTTTAGAGGTTAATAAGGACGGGGTTGCGACTCTCGCCCGCTCGCCCTTTCACCTACTTCAAACAATGTCGATGGTGCAGCTGATGATCGAGCAAACCAAACACACGTCTGACCACCTAATGTGACACCACTGAGTCTAGTCTGGGCTTTCGTGAAACCCGCCGTGTAAGTAAAAACTACTAAATCTTGTGCTTTTGAACAGAAAATACCACAATCTCAGTAGATTCTCACTGACTTTATTAAAAGTTAACACAGATCGGAATGTACATTATCAAGGCACAAGGTTAAGGCACAGTTACACATTCTCTATATTTCTATTCAAGCTGTAAAACATTTGACTGAACTGGTCTGTAAAGGTAGATGAATGTTGAAATTATACTTCACAAAAATCACGTGTTCCCTGAGATTAGTGGTCTCTACTGGTTAGTAAATCTCTAAACAGTTTAGCTGTGTTTACCACAATGGGCTTCACAATTTAATGTCGTGCGACATGATGGAATTAAAAATCTCCTGAGTCAGTGGAATGTATTTCTTCTGAGTCAAATCCAGGAAATAAAGCCGATCTTTTATCCGGGTTGGATCGAAGCCGTCCTCCACCAGTTGCACTTTCTTCATCTTGAAGGTTCCTGTCATTTCCAAGGAATTCTGCAAGACATTGATTTGTGTTGAAGCTGGACGGACAGGAGAAAGTCAGAGAAAAATCCTCGGATTGGACGTCTTACCTGAATTCGGATGAAACGTGGTCTGGCGTACACAGGGAGGTAGTTTGCCAGAACGCTGAAGGTGGTGACGCAGTCAAACTCTCTGCCTTCTCTCAGTGTAACAGCAGCCATTCCAATTCTTCCTTCATGTCCTGTACATAAAATACGTTTTTATGTGTTTATATGAGTTATTTAACATTTGGCTTTCATATCATAGCTATTAACAAATCAATTTACCTTCAACTTTGACTCCATATACATTCGCCTCCTCAATGCAGTCCACCGTAGTGAGAATATCACCGACCTCAGTTGTAGCCACATTTTCTCCTTTCCACCTGCATAAACATTCACACATTTGAGACTCCCAATTATGTGTGCGTAGGCTTTATTCACACTGCACTGAATGTTAGTTTTGTTACACTTGTTCAGATATTCATTGCCATTTTCAATCTTTTAGATGCCACAGAGCCCCCAAGAATGATCATTCTTGTGTGAGCCCCCATCCCAAAATATACTTTTATGAAACTCACATTAAAATGTATAAATAAAAATGTATATTGTACATCAAATTAGTTTGTATAACATATTTTTCCTGTACTGTATTTACGTGTGGATTATGTTAAATTATTATTTAAATTACATTATCATTTGTATTATTTATATACATTTTGTGTGTTAACTTTAATCAAATGTAATCGTTTTTATTTAAATTACCAGTTTTAATTTCTTTTTTATTTACTTGTTTACATTTTTACAGAGGTGGACAGTTCTTCAGTGTTGTGTTTTTACTTTTTTTTATATTACTTCACTACATTTTAAAGCATATATCATACTTTGTACTCCACTACACTTCATGCATAGATTTTTAATGTACAAAACACATAAAAAAATTATACCTCTTGTCCAATTTTTATTAAAATACTTGAGTTAAAGTAAGAAAGTACAAGATTTATTTACTTTTTAAATGACTTAAGTATTAAAGGAATACTCCATCAAAATAATGAAAATTCTGTCATAATTTACTCGCCCTCAAGTTGTTCCAAACCTGTACAATTTTCTTTGTTCTGTTGAACACAGAGAAATATATTTGGAAAAAATGTTAGTATCTGACATTTCAGGGACATCATTGACCACCATAGTAGAAAACATGAAAATGGTCGTCAAAGGTGCCCTAGAAATGTGCAAGATGATTTCCAGAAATCTTTTTTTTGTTTTATTAGAATAGTGCATGTAATCAATAAGTGTAGCAAAATATAAAAATATTAGTTAAGTTCAAAATAAAACAAGCCATCAGCATTAGGAATTTCCTCCTCTTGATCATGAACCCTGAGGTGAAACGTCACGTTAACTACAGTAACTACATTAGCAACCGCATAAGCTAAGGTGCAGGAAGTCCATATACATCACCACGTTTATCAGTCCCATGTACACGCAGATTATTTTTCAGGCTTTAAGTTTAGGATATTCTTATTTTTCTAAATGAAACGTTGATTAATATCGACCAAAGACAACGCAGGGAGGCCAGCAAAGAAGCGCTACAGTCACAGGGGCCATCGTCCTCAGGTACAAAAAGATGCGCATCCATCAGCACAAGAATCAGTTTGATGAAATTCAACAATCTGAAATAATAGTTAATAGTTTATGTATAACAACAACTAAAGTAATGAGTAAATAACAATAAAATTAAATGATGTTAGACTGAGCTATTTTTTGTCGTCATTATGCACATTTGGCTAGAATAGGTGCATGTGCGCATCTGCCTATCCACCTCCAAGAGTAGTGGGTGTCTCGAGTCACTGACACAGGTATTTTGCGGGTCACAGGTTGAAAAGTTTGGGAACCCCTGCCCCAGAAATGTTTGCTTTCCTTTTGTGTTAAAAATAAAAAAATGATACAATTATTTCTCCTACTATGGTAGTCAATGATGTCCCAGAATTGTCAGTTGCTAACATTCTTCCAAATATCTTTCTCTGTGTTCATCCGACGAAGAAATGTCTCAGTTTGGAACAACTCTAGGGTGAATCAGTGATGACAGAATTCTAACTTTGGGGTGAACTATCACTTTAAAGGTAAAACAAACTACAAGTACGTACAAAATGTAGTGGAGTACAAAATATGGTATCTGCTGGACAATACAGTGAAGTAAAAATATGATTAGCATTTACCCCAAATAAAAAGGTCACACTGTGGCCCATCCATCTTCTATTGGTCAAACGGTACAAATTCACATGATTCTTCTACTCTCAGATCCTGAGCGTCACCAGTAACTGAAATGCTCTCTTGCGACATACCCGTCAACCCCTGGCGACTTGCAGTGACCAAGTCGCTTCTAATGTGAACGTGGCAGAAGCCAACCACAAATAAGACGCCACGGTAAGATATACCTGAAAGTGTCTCCAACTCGATCTTGAAAATAGATAAAGTTGTCGTGATCAAGCCTCAGCAGGTCGCCGCTATTGAAATACAGATCTCCTTTCACAAACACGTCACCGAGTCTCTTCTTCTCTGTTTGCTGCTTGTTCCCAGCATAGCCGACAAAAGGGGTGCGTTTAGTAATGTGCCCGACCAAAAGTCCCACTTCACCTGCGACAACATTTAAGAGAGAAGGTTTCTCTTTTAACGCTACGATTGTTGAAAAGTTAACTTTATACGACAGTTTCTCAGAAGATCGGCGGTTTGTTTTGTAGCTTGAGTCATTACAGATAGCAAGTCTTTCTTCCAATGACAACCTATTAAAGTGCGTCTCTAAATTTATTTAAAATCACAGATGAAGATTTTATTTAATAGCCGAACAGATTGTTGTTAAAATACGTACCTCTTTGAGCTGGGATACACAGCCCCTGGGAGTTTCTCACTGGCACTTCTTTCTCAATGTCAAACTTGATCAGTGCAAAGGGGAAAAATATCTGGGAATGCAAAAGGAATTTAGCTTTACTCAGAACATAACACAATATGCCAAAAGACACAAACAAAAAAACAGTTCATTGCTTTTTTATAAAACCGTAGCAACAGGGATATTTTAGAAATACAACTGGTTAAAACAATTTTAATAAATTAGTCATTATAAAATGTATAATCATGTATTCCGCTCATAACTATTAACACCCTGTAACCCGGATGCTGCAAATCGTTTCGAGAGGGGCAGTTTAATATTTCACAAATATGTATTATAAATATGTCCTTTAATAACATATATGACATCATATTTGCAATGCAATTTGCCTATTCGTGACGTTTGAACGTCGTTTCTTACTTTAAAACCGAAAGTAAACTGCTTTTCCTCGCTGAAGGTCTGCATTCGGTAAAAATGAGCTTATAAAATATTTCAAATTCAGATTTTATGTCCAGTTTTTTTCTCACGTGGCAAGTAGCCGTGTAATAAGCGGGATAATGTACAGGCAGCCGGTTATGTAAAGGCCCGACAGTATGATCAGGACCCGACCCAGGTCTTGTGTACCTTACATAATGACTTGGCTCATCCAATCAGAATTCAAAGTCAAAACAACATATTTTCAATACTTTATTCTGACCTTGCTTAGAATATTGAGCCGACCGATAGCTCCAACTTTATCGGTGTAATTGATAAAGCCGACGTTTCCCTCAGTGGCGGCGTACAGCTCCCGCACGTGAATGTGTCCGAAGCGGTCGATGAACTCTTTCCAGACGTCTGCCCGCACACCGTTACCAATGGCGATCCTCACTTTGTGGTCTCTGTCATTTTGGTTCTAAAAAAAGAGGACATGTCATGAGTACAGAGATCGACCTTTAATATTGATTCTCTGGGAACTGTCGATAACAGAGCTTGGCTAACTTTGACACCTATCAAAGGCATGACTGTAAATCTGTCTTTATCTTTTAACAGTCCTAAACCTTTTCAGGACACGCTGGTTTAAGCTATCTACAGCGTAAGGTCGCTCTAGATGCAGATATACTGCAGGCAACTCAACTGGACAGGACTGAGCTAGTTCCTGTTTAAAACTTAAAATTGGGAAATTACACAGTGTGATTTAGAAACGTAAAGAAGCGTTTTCACCTTCGGTGTATTGCAGAGGTAACGCAGCGTTTCTCCAATGTACTGCATGCCGGTAATGTTATATTTTCTGCAGTCATCCCAGAACTGAGAGGCTGAAAACTTTCTCCGCAGAACAACTGTGTTACCTACAACAAACAGACGTAAATCCCTGTAAGCACCACATGCGCGTAAAATGTCAACGTGATATAAACTAGACATACCTGTCACAACTACATGATGTATGCAGTATAAACAGAAAATAAATGTATGCTTATGGTATTCAGGTGATATTACTGCAAGGGTACAGTAGCCATATTTGACCTCTTTCAATGGATCCGACGAGTCCGATGAGAAACCCAGCGCTGTGATACAGAGGCAGATTGATGTAGAATATGTCTTCAGATGTCAACCCAGACACACCCTGAATAAATGAAGCAGCCCAAACTCTCTCATGGGTCACGTATGCAGCTTTAGGAAGACCTTTGGAGAGCAAAATACAAACTTTATTTAGAGATGTATGATATGCTACGGTTTAAAATGTGTGAAGAAAGCACATATGATAATATCAAGAAAGATCATATCAAATCTATCTGGAAAAATGAATCGTTCCCTATAGCCAGTATGATATAAATATATGCAGAGTTTTCTTACAAAATGAGATAACTCAAAAATCATGTTTTTTAATGAAACAAACTGCGGTTTGATTGGATATTAATTGGAAAGCATAATAAAAAAACATGATTTTGGAAACTGATTTTGGAATCAAACTCTTCATATTTAGTTTTGTGGTTTACAACACTTTTTTTAATTAAGCAATTGTTTACTTTTAATGCTTATGGAAAGTTGTGTGAGGGAAAAAGTGAGGTGACTGTCTATTCTTTTGTAACCCTAAATGCAAAACAATACAAAATTATATTTTGTCATTTAGCTGACGCTTTTAACCAAAGCGACTCGTAAATAAGGTAAACAATGGAAGCAATTGGAACAATTTAAGGACAACAAAAAGCATGAGCGCAGTCAAACTGGTCTTATATAGCCTACCACAGTTTACAAAGCTAAAATATATATATATATTAAATACAAAACATATATAGGAGTTATATTAAATAACTCATAATAATTATAAATATTATAATATGTGACCCTGGACGACAAAACAAGTCTTATGGGTCAATTTTTCGAAATTGAGATTTTTAAATCATCTAAAAGTTGAATAAACAAGCTTTCTGTTGATGTATGATTTGTTTGAATATGACAATATCTGGTTGAGATGCAACTGTTTAAATCTCTGGAATCTGAGAGTGCAAAAAAATCTAAATAATGAGAAAATTGCTTTTGAAGTTGTTAATCAGGGGCACTGGCAGGACATCCACTCACAAAAATAAAGTTTTGATATATTTAATGTAGGAAATTTACAAATTATCTTCATGGAACTTGATCTTTACTTAATATCCTAATGATTTTTGGCATCATTTTGACCCATAAACCATATTTTTGTCTATTATTAAAAATGTTCCCCTGCTACTTAAGACTGCTTTTGTGATCCAGGGTCACATATGTTTTATATATTAAAACCAGGGATAATATTAAACTGTGTATTAAATAAACGGACATGTTTTCCCCATCAATATTGTCTAAAATGTGCACATTTGTGCATCCCTAATAAGAACAATTAGGATATATTAAAATCATACCCCAAAATCTATCACATTATCAGTTTTTGCTGGAATCTAGGGTAGGAATTGGATTCATTCTTCCTCATTATAGCGAGAAATAAGACATGCGCTGCAGTATGTGGCGGTGTGAGATACCTGTGGTGCCGGAGGTGTAGATATACAGTGCTGTAGTCTTGATGTTAACATTGGACCTAAGAGATGGAGACAGCGGTTTGTCGGATGCTTCAGCGATCTTCTGATTGATGCTCTGGATGCCGTCTGTACTGCGTTCATCTGACAGGAGGTAGACTGTTATCCCCTTCTCTTTCAGTGCAGGCAAGATCTCCTCAACAGCATCACGGAGGTCTGGAGGAGAAACATTTGAAATAATGATTCGATAATGACAGTGAATTCAGATTTCCCAATATCACTACCTCGGGAATACCTCCATTCCATTATTTTCAATACTTTGGAACACCTTACAAATATCGTCCCGACTTTCTTTAGAGAGGAATGACATATGCTACACTTTGTGATGCAGTCATTATTCAGTAGCATTTGATTTATTTATAGTTTTGTAATACATGTACATGCTGTGTGTTTAATGTGTAACTTTAATGACAGGGTGCCCGCCCCGAACCCATAAAACTCTTACCCCATAATAACCCTTAGAAACATTGACCCTGGTCATAACAAAAGTGTTGTTATCTTGTTTTTATAGATCGATTTACATTTGTACTATAGAAGCTTTGGAACAAATGATACCGGTTACTGCAGTAAACCACGTGGTTACTATAATTTGACTTCAAATATAAATTCTAAACTATGCTCACTGAAAGCAAACTTTATAGAGAAAGTAGTTACAATTATTTGCCTAAATAAAGTGCTTCAAAATCTTTAATCCCGTCAAGTATAATAATGGATTGCATCTAATATAACTTTTTGAAAATGAACTACGATTTTACTTAAATAAACGTAGTTTGACCATGAAATTTGTAGCATGGTTACACCAATTGCAATCTACACAATACGGTTAATGCACTTTTACTATAATAAAACCATGTTTAGAAGGAAAGTTCACATTTATCCGCCATCATGACTTTCATCTGTGTAAACAAAAAAGAAGATATTTTGAGAAAAGTCCTGTGGTTTTGTGTCCATACAAAGGAACTCATTAGGGGTCAATGTTGTCAAATCATGATAATAAATGATCAAATCATTTTCACATTTGGGTATAGTATTCCTTTAAATTAGATTAGAGTCTCCTGCAAATATCTCTTTCCCAAAATGGGCTGTTTCCATATGAACACCATGTGTGTCAATGCTACAGGCCTCGCTATATGTCTCCCCACACATATATAGCGCGTTAACAGTAGCGCGTCACGAGCGCGTGAATCTCACCAGCAGCGGCTATGAGCACATTCGCTCCGCAGCAGGAGAAGCAGTGCAGGAGTGATCTGGATCTGATATTAAAGTTCAGGAGTGCTGCGGGACAGCCCAGCTTAGCCAGACCGAGCCAGGTCCATATAAAGCACGGCTCGTTCCCGATGAAAAGGGCCACCGTATCTCCCTCCTTGAGCGCGGCGACGGAGCGCAGCGCGTTCGCGACTTTATTACTTTCTCTCTCCACGTCCGAATAAGTGTACGTCTTGCCCTCGAAATGCACGAACGTCTTGCGCGGATGTTTCTTCACCGCATCCAGAAAACAGTCCACTATGCTGTAGAAGGGAGATGTGCGTTTGTACTTAATCAATCGGATCCCAAATCCGAGCGCGTGAAACACGTAAGCGCAGTCCTGGAAAAAATACGGCTTGAAAGTTCTCAGCAGCAGAGGCAAGAGCGCGAGACCCGCCAGAAGCGTGAACCAGATCAACATGTTCGCAAGAGTCTTTAAAACGCGACGATTTGGAGATTAACGCAAAGCCATAGCCTGACACGACTTCCAGAGACTTCAAATTCACGGGGTCGCATTCTCGAGGTGCAGGTTCAGCCCATTGGGAGCTCTGGAGGGAGATTAGATCATTCTGGTCCAGCCCCGATTATCGCCGGGTTGCCAGATCATCATCTATCCACCGGGATCTCAAATCCGCTGTTTGTAGAAAGTTGCGAAAGCAACTGCAGATTAAATCATTGGTTCTGTCGTAAAATTAATCAGTCATGCTTGCTATTTACATATAAAGTAAGTCGTCAATATATCATGTAAGAATTGAAATGAACCATGGTTTGACGGTAACCATTTTTATTTATTTATTTATGTGTAATAAAATCAAAGCGCTAATTTAAGCACTACACTTTTAACCATTTAAAGCATTAGGTATTTTTTTCCAAGTGTTATACATTTTTATTGAGTGCATGGATACTTTTACATGGCAGATAAAGACTTTTTATTTACTCTACACATATAAACAAAATACACTTTTTTTAACCAAATGTAAAATGTATGTTTTTACGAAACAACTAAATATGAATAATTATGTTTTTGAGTATAGAAATAAATAAACATGGGCAATAATATATATAGCCAAAGTGAGAACACATATTTCGATCGTATTCTTTTTCTTTTCAACTCATTTGATTTTTTTCATTATTTACTTCGATACAAAACATTGGCAATATTGTATTTCAACAATCTTACTAATACGAGACCAGTCCCTGACTGATATATAGATATACAGTTATAGACAGATATAGACAGATATATAGATATATAACTACAGTTCATTGCATGCATCAGTTTTACATTTGTCTGTGGTTAAATGAACAGATTAATTAATAAATCACTCAAATAAATGTTACGTATTTAATTTTAAAATATTTTATTTTCAGCTGGAAATTGGAGGGGCCCAATTTGGAGGGGCCCAAGAAAAATCTGGAGAGGCAATGCCCCGCTAGCCACAGCCTTGAGACCAGTTAAAATGACACTCACAATATAAGAAATGGTTTTGTCATAAGAATCTTAAGTATGCGGTAGGGGGAAAATGTACATTTCTTCCCAATTTGGCAACCCTCTTCCTCCTATGCAACCTTTGAGACATGAGTAGGAGGGTTTCTACTCAGCCCAATCATTTTCTAGCAAACACTGACTAAGCAATGTGTCGACCACAGACCACAGGAGAAAGTCTATCAAGTTCTTTACGAACAGACAGACAATAAAGTCATTCGCTTTAATATTTCTAGTCTTTTCAAACCACATGTTTGCTTTTAAAGTACTGTGCTGCAAAAATGAGATATTTGTGAAACACAAAAAAGCAAAGGCATTTTCTTTACATAAGAATTTCTGTAGTTTACATCAATATAACTTCTATAATGTATATCTGATATCTGGACAGTTATTGTATCGCAATGGTAAGTTTAGTTTTAACAGTCATTGGGCTGCTATTCACAACCTGAAGTGACCCTCTAAAATGGACTCGTATGTTTCCTGTGTCAGAGGTCTGTAGCTTTTCATCGTCTCATCCAGAACAAACAGAGGCTCTTTGATTCCCGCAGGGTTGAAGCCCTCCTCTGTTAGCTTTGCTTTCATATATTTATAAGTGCCAGTAGTATCCATTTCATTCTGTAATGAGTAGTAAATAAAAATAGTTGAACATTTCCTCACATTAAATATGACAAATACTTATTTTAATTTATAAATATATGTATAAGGCATTAGGACCTTGATCCGTATGAAGCGTGGTCTGGCGTAAGAAGGAAGGTAAGTGGTCACGTGACTAAAAAAACATTCGCAATCAAAATGTTGGTCGTCCTTTAGTTTGACGGCAGCCATTCCTATCCTTCCCTCATGTCCTGCAAATAAGATGACAAGTGTCAGTAGAGTAGATGAGAGAAAATACTGATTCATTGTATGACTGGATGCTTTGAAGGAATAATGTGGGAATAAACCTGGAACGGTAACGCCGTACACGTTTGCTTGCTCGATACATGTTACCATCGTTAGAATGTCCAATACTTCATTTGTGGACACGTTTTCCCCTTTCCACCTGAGAAAACAAAACAAAGACGTGATGATATTACACAGGCAGAGATTATTTCATCGACTGAAAAATGGAAACAATTCTTGATCATATAGATGTAAAGGTACAGTTCACTAAAAAATGAAATTTCAAAATAATTTATTATTTCCTCTGTAAAACACAAAAGAGAATCCGGAATATTGTACAAAAAACACTTGGAGCACTTTTATGATAAGTAAATGGTGATTTTTGTTGTTTTGGAGTTTGACAGCTCCAGTCCCTATCACTTCCATCATATAAAAAACACCTTTCATGTTCTACGAAAGAAGTCTTATGGTTTTAAAACAACATGAAAGTGAATTAATGTTCACACTGACCGCATTTATATTTTTGGGTGAACTATTCCTTTCAGCTTAGTTAAATATTGTAGCACTTTACTTCAATCTGCCCTGTTAAATTTGATGATTTTGTATGTACGCTTACCTAAAAGTGTCACCCACACGATCCTGAAAGTAGACAAAGTTATCATTGTCTATCCTGAACAGATCGCCGGTGTTGAAGAATACATCTCCCTTTTCAAACACATTGTAAAGTTTCGTCTTTTCTGTCTGCTTCTGATCTCCGGCATATCCAATAAAAGGATGCGTTTGGGTGATCTTTGACAGCAGCAGACCTGCCTCACCTGCATTCAAATCAATAATACAGTAACATGCAATTCTTCCAGTAACAAAAAGCCAATATTCAAAAATGAATGATAACATTTTTTATAAATCTTTATTACGATATACTATATGAAAGGAGCCGTACTCAATCCTCAACAAGTAGACATGAAGATGTAGCTTAAAAAGTCTTGTGAGTTTGTGGTACATTAAACTGATCAATTTGACATGCCTTTAGCAGCCTCTGTGCAAAATCCATCAGCGTTCCTGACAGGTACCCCTCGCTCCTGGTCAAACTTAACAATGGCATAAGGGCTTACCTTCTGAAATAATATAATATTTGTTTGCATTCAGACAAATCAGAACAAACAAAAACAGTACGTTTCTAAAAGAGTATTTTGTGTTATATGAACCTCATATTTTTGCCTTAAAGAATAGTTCAGTAAATCAAAATCAAAGAAAGCCGCCTGGAGATCAAATGACGCAAAGTTTAATAAACAATGACAAAACTACCATTTATGGATGAACTTTTCCTTTAAACCTCTTAACAAAGAGCATTTTTTAGCATTTCTGCATTTTTACATTAACATACAATTAAGTATCATAAATATGCATCACTTCAAAGTATCAATGTTCTGAACTCTGAAATCAATCCAATGCTCAATAACAGGGCTGCTTGTTTAACATTGGCTACAACATCTCAATAATGTTTGGATTCCAGTAGTACCTTATGAACAGCGTGCACTCTACCAACAGCCCCAATTTTCCCATGGAAGTTCAGGAAGCTTGTGACCCCCTCAGTTGCACCGTAGAATTCTTTGATTTCAATATGACCGAACCGGCTTATAAATGTCCTCCAAACATCTGCCCTCATACCGTTCCCGATGGCCATTCTAACGTTGTGTACTGGGTCGCTAAACCGCTTTAAAGAGAAATAAACACAGATAAGATGACCAGACAAGTCCATAACATCCTAGCAGATTCAGAAGTGTTTTGTTATTGCAACCATAAAAAATCTTCCCATTACGTATTTTTAAGGAAGCTAAAAATAACCACCACGGAACGTTGTGTAGGGGTTGTGTTTAGGTTATTTTGCAACATCCCAGAACGTTACAGGGGAGTTTCTTTTTTATTTTTAGGTTATTATTTTGCCACCATAAAATAACATTCACAGAACCTTGCAGGGGTTTGTTTTGAAAGAAGCTAGAAAATAACCACCATGAAGCGTACTGTATATGTTATCTGTAGGTTATTTTTCAACTATAGTATAATATAACTCTCCCAAATATGGCAGGGGGGTCTTTTGAAATTAGCCAAAGGAGTTATTTTTAGGTTATTTTGCAACGTAACATAACGTTCACAGAACGTTGCAGGGTGGTTATCTTAAATGACCAAAAAAGAAGTTACACAAAAAGTTTCCTAAGGGTTATTTCTGGTAACATTCTGAAAAACAAAAATAGTTATGTTTCATTATGTTCCTAGATAAGCAAAACTAAAATAACATTCTCTGAACATTCTGAGAACCCAAAATTGTTAAATCGGTACATGGAGACCAAAAGATGACATGCATGACATTTAAATACCTTCGGTGTATTGCAGAGATAACGCATTGTTTCTCCAATGTACTGGATCACAGTTACATTGTATTTCCTGCAGTCATCCCAAAACTGAGAGGACGAAAACTTGCTCTTCAAAACTATACTGCTTCCTAAACAAAAAAACAACAAAAACTGCCTTTTGAGACAACTTACTATAATATATCGGAAGATTTATTTTTGATGTGCTGAAATACCATCACAGAAGAACAGCTGATTCTTACCTCTCTCAATACACCCTCCAAATCCAATACAAAATCCAGCACTGTGATACAAGGGAAGGTTGATGTAAACAACATCTTCAGAGGTCACTCCGCAAAAAAACTGGAAGAGGGACATCGCCCATAACCTCTGATGAGTAACCAGACCTGCCTTTGGAAGACCTGCAAAAGACAGGGTGCGTTCAATTCAACATCATACTTTACAGATGCTTTTTCTATTCCCAAGAAGCTAAATTACAAGCTACTCTTCGGTTAAGGTATATTTACGTTTATTAATTTGGCAGACGCTTTTATCCATAGAAAGAATTAAAGTGTAGGGTCTATTTTTTATAGACACTACACATAGACTAGACATTGGGTAGTTAAATAAATGCGAAGCAGGTATGTTTTATGAAAGTTGTGAAGGATGCTGCAGTGCGGGTGGAGGCTGGAAGTTTGTTCCACCACATGGGAACCGAATGAGTAAAGCTTTTTGAAAGCGATTTGTTGCGAATGAAGTGAATTCAGTAGGGGTGTTACACGGGCTCCTTTAGGCTGATTGAAAACTAGACGTGCAGATGCAGTCTGGATCATTTGCAAGGGCTTGACCGATAGGAACAGCCTTATTTTCCTGATGTTGTAGAGGACATACCTGCAAGTTTGAGTGGTGATATTGTAGTCATTGATTCGTGTATTACCTGTCGTGCCTGATGTATAGATGTGCACCGCTATACTTTTCAAGGTGACGTTGGCTCTCAGGTCGGCAGGAATGGGTTCATCTGAAGCCTGGTTGATCTTGTCGGTTAAACTCTCTGTCCCATCACAGCTAACACTGTCGGTCAGTATATAGACAATGACTCCTTGCTCTCTGAGCGTAGGCAGCACTTCTTCAACGGCATCCTGCAGCTCTACAAGAAAATATAAAGGAAAATATACATTTTTTTTCATTGTTTCTGGAAAATTGTATTTGTTTAAGCTACTAAAACATCATCTTCTGTGTTCAGCGCTGGTTAGTATAAGACGGTAAAATGGGTGACTTGTCCGATTTTCAAAAGGGGACGAATTGCGTGAGTCTCATTTAGTTGTAACAATAACAGGTAGACTGTTCATTGTTTCAAGGTATTCACAATAATGAGAAAAGTAAAAAACAAGTTCCTTTGGCCCGATTCACATTTCGCGCAGAAAACCGCGCAGAAAACGCTAGCCGCGCCTCTTTCTCTCTTCAAATGACCTGCAAGCTGCACTCTGAAAAGTTAAACTATTTCCATCTCGGTGCAGACACGTCTAGAAAAATTAGCTCACCGGACCACATCGCCCCCTAATGGCAGCGCCCCTGAAGTGCATCTTCATTCAAAATAACGAATATGCATGCGGAAAAGACGCAAAATATGAATTAGGCCTTACTCAAACCTTTCTGAAGAGACAAGATACAGCATTTCACTTGAGATTACACGAACGTTGTAGCAATCTACTGTGAGTATATTCTAAACTGTATTAATGGCACACTTTATTACACCCCGCATTCACATTCTTTTGTTCTTTATCTCTTATTTGGCAGGCAGTGAATGCACACATGATATGAAATATTTGTTAAGTAGGTTCCTTTCTTGGAAATCAAACCCATCACCAAGTTGTAACTCTTCCATCTCATGATTGCTAAATCAGCATAACTTTGCAAAACACATTTGTTGGTCAGTTTTACATTTTGCAAACTCAGCTTATTTCCTCATGCTGTACACAACTTTGCTCTACATTTATGCAGATGGTCAGTGCACTTCTATCCAAAGTGCCTTAAAGTATTGTATGACTAATATTAAGTGCTTTAACAGTACTAACTAACAGTGATGCCTAAATGTTTGAAATGGTTGTATAATTATATTGAATAACCTTTTGTCTCATTTAGGAATGATCTCATGTGCTTTAGCAAAGGGTTGTAAAAGGGATATTTCAGAGGCAAAACAAAATTTCCCCATGTTTGACTCACCCTCATTGCATCCTAACTGTATATGAAAAACAACCCTCAGGTTCACGCGCAGCCGAGGAATTACGGAAGTTAGACCTTTACAGACATTAACATTAATAGTGCTAATCATTATGGATATTTTTTCTTTAACAAACGCATCGATACGCTTCAGAAGGCCTTTGTTGCGACCACAGAGTCGTGTCGAGCAGTTCTTTGATCGATAGATGCACTTTTTGGAGCTTCGAAAAGTCGACGCCCATTCACTCCCATTCTACCGCTAGGAAGTAAAATGATATGTGGGATTTAGGGATTATAACCCCTACTGCATTATTCTTCAAGAAGAAAGTCATATTCAGTCAGGATCCGTTGAGGGTGAGTTAAACATGGGGAAATTTTGCTTTGCCCCTGAAATATCCCATTAATCTCTAAACACACAGATGATAGTTTTGACTTGAAAATGATTTACTAACAGGTACTGTATGTGTAAACTTGTCAAAACTGTTACTGTGTGCGTGAATATTACACAATTATCAATTAATTAAAAAAAAAAGTTAAATCCTACTGGAATAAGTTTCAAACACTAACGCCCAGTATAATAGACAAGGTTGAGCTAAAGCCAGGACTATCCCTTAGTTAAATTAGGATGTTTCAGTTCATATTTTAAGTTATTAAAATACCTCTGATAAAAACATGGTGTGCATCTTGAGACAGAACAATTGCATATTAAAAAACACATGGCAGGGCAATTATTTTCAGTTGAGACAGCTCAAACTGTCAATGTAGTCTGGGAGAAGTCCTAAGCCTTGTCCCATTGAAATTTTAAGAATTTTGTTATGGTTTTAATAGTAAATTCTTCATCATTTGTAATGGATTGTTTTTATCATCAGAATTGTGTCTATATCATAATAAAAGCCCCTGTCAGGAACTGTTAATAATCTACTCTATTGCATTTAATCAATAAGAACTTCCATACTGCATACAAATGCAAATGAATGGTTTCAATTACAAATACCATTATGACCGCTCATCCTTTTATCATCAAACAACACTAAATTCCTTTATGGGCCTTATTCCAGTCTTATTTAAGATCCCACCAATAGACTCCAACACATTACCAGTAAAGATCTATGGAGACATGACAGTTTTCATTCAAATCAATGCATTTACTAAGATAACCATTAAATCATGACACGTGACGTTGTGGAGATGTTGTACCTGTTGAGGCGATGAGTGCTTTGGCTCCGCTGCAGGAGAAGCAGTGCAGCAGTGATCTGGATCTGATGTTAATGTTCAGAAGAGCCGCAGAGCAGCCGATCTTCGTCAAAGCCAACCATATCCACATGAACATGGGCTCGTTTCCCACGAGAAGAGCCACTGAATCTCCCTCGTGAAGATCCGCGTGCTTTAATAAACACCTCGCGATCTTATTGCTCCGTCTTTCCGTCTCCGCGTACGAGTACGTCTCGTCTCCGAAGCGAATGAACGCTTTGTCGGGATGTTTCTGAACTTGCTCCTGAAACCGGTCCAGTAAAGTATGGAAAGGTTTGGATTTTCTTATTTTGGTCGTGTGATATGCGAGTAATAAGATCCGGTAACTGTACTTGACGTCTATGATGAAGTATGGAAAGCGGAATCTCAACGCGAATAGAAGTAAAATGCCACTTACGATAAACCAGAACATGATAAAACGGGATCAGACGTTTTCAGATATTCCTCGTGTTTAAAGACAGACAGAAGACAACTTAACAAACAGGTTATAAAGGCGGGAAGAGGAGGAGGAGCTTTCAATTGTCTGTAAACACTCACTAAACAGTTATGAAGGACATAAAGCAACTTCAACTTCCACATTGTAATGAACGAGGATCTCTACATGAACACTATTGAATTCAATTACAGGAGGAAAACTGAAAATGTTAAACACAGCACAGTGCATGGTGTTTATAAAAAAAGCAAGATCCTTCAACTATATGATTTCTAATAATATCTAATAAATGCAATCTCTCGGTGAGCAAACCAACACTGAACTGTGGTGGTAAACCCAAACTCCAAAGATAAATGAATAGAGATAAATACCTCCTGAGAGATCAGGATCGCCAAGGCCCGTTTCAGGAAGGAGGTTTAGTGAAAACTCTGAGTATATTTACCCTGAAATGAGGGAAAATGTGGGTTTTTCGTATCAGAATGTGAGGTATGTCAAACCCGACAAAGCGGGGTAACTCGAGCCCGTTTCTAAAGGAGAGGTCACTCATACTCAGAGTCAGTAACCATAGTAACTTACTCTGTGGCCTAACCTGGCCCAGACTTTATTTCCATCTCCTCCTCGTTTTAATGCGCAAGTGGTGTACTTCATTCTTTCATTCATACATACAATCATTCAAGGCACACATTATGATCACACAGTGCCCATCTCAGTGCCTTACAGCATACGTGCTTTATAGAGGATTCATGAAGAGGCTAAATTAATTCATAGGGATGCACTTTGATTTCAGGACAGCTATTTAGGACCCGAGTGGCATTTTGTCATTTCCCTGTGCATTTTTATTAAAACTGTACGCTTTTTCTTTACAGGGAATTAGATATATCAAAATATATCTCATCCATCCTTACATCAATAACACCGGCCAAAGTACGTGTAAGGTATTAGATCAGAGCATCATTTTCTATGGACGATGATTAATGAATTAATAAAGTGCATGAATAAAGAAATTAATAAATACACACATACAAGCAGAATTGATGCAATAACGACAATAAACAATTAATTTAGTCGTGCAGCCATTCCAACTCAAATCTGCTCAGAGCAGGGATCGAACCGGCGATCAGTCTTACTTCACACGAGAGTCTGACGCCCTACAGGTGTTCGTTCAATACACCATAACGTGTAACTAGAGCACTCAAGGCGAGTGAAAACATACCTTTTTTATTATTTCTGTCTTATTTCTGTTGTTACCTTCATTTAATGATTAAATTATTTGTTCATTGGTACATTTATCTATTTACACTTAAGTCATTTCCAGCACATCAGTAAATCCATTGTATGCAGATCGGAAAGTGTGCCTCGCTCTCAAGCGCTTTCAGCCGCCATGTTGCTTTTTTTGGTGCCGTTGCCATGGTGAATCGGAATATCGGAGCTCCATCGATGATGGCTCTTTTTAGTCGTGTCGCACGTGCTTAACCCAGGATAAACCTACCCGGAGTAAATTGAACTAATTTAAATCAGCTGTTATGAAACCAAAATTCAAAGTTTCTAATTTCTAAGTGTACTTACTATGAGTTCAAGGTTTAGCCTAGAGTTGGTTGAACCCCCTCATCTGACGTATCACAGCTGCACGAAGTTAAGTAAATGTTTATGAAGAATATTGAGAGCTCATTTGTTGTGATATAGGAAGCTACATTTTTTTTTAAACTTTTTGGGTCTAATTTTTCTTATTTAAAAAAAAAATTGTCGAGATTAGGCAACAGAGGAATGTTATAAACAGGGAAAATAATAACGGCGTATTGAAACTCATTGCAGCTATAACTTCAAACAGCTGTCATGTGGTGTAAATTTAGCATATAATAGGCCTACTAATCATACTAAATTTTGCATTAATGTGACAAATACTCCTTTGCTCTTGGTTGGGAATGGAATTGCCTAAACTGGATCTGGGAGAATCAGTCAGTCCGCAGGCTCTCGCTGGAGGACAGCGCTGGATGTTGAGATGGAGTTTGCGTAATCTAGGGAGGGGCATATGACGTTTATCTGGACCTGGCGCAACCTCTCCATGGGCATCCCGAGGCCGATGTGAACAAAAAAAGAGAATAATAAGCGTAGCTGCTGTTCATTTATTAATTTAATTTTAGCATATCATGCATTAAGTGAAAGTTTGGCGGAAAAGATGTGTCTTTCATCTACATTTGAATTGTGAGAGCGTGTCTGACCCTCTAATAGTATCGGGGAGGCTATTCCAGAGTTAAGGTGCTACGTTTGGATGTATTCTAGGTCTTATCAAAAGTCCAGAGTTTTGAGATTTTAGAGAGCTTGACAGTTTCTTATAAGGTAATGGAGGACCAAGGGTCAATTTATCAATTGAATCAATCATACAAATCTAAAAGAAATGCTAAACAAATAATAATAAACCAATTTGGAGAAAATAACAGTCATATTTAAAATGGCTTAGTTAATTTTTTATTGTATACAAATGTAACAATAAAATAAATCGTAATGGATAAAAAAACAGACCAATTTAAAATCCATGTTATATAGCATAAGTAAACAATAAAATAAAAAGTACAATAATGCACATTTTTATTTTAAATCGCATTTAAGATTTTAAAACATTTTCTGTCATGTTTTACCAAATTTCAAAAATAGTTACTTGAAATAGTAAAATTGCATTAAATTTGTTTTACATATAGAAATTAACCATACGTGTATAGTTTTCTAGTTTTATTTGCAGTAAAACTATGGTTCCTTCTCTTAAAGGGGTGCTATTTACGAACAGCTTTGATGATTATTTGGTGAATGTCAGGCATATATGGCTCATGTCACCCCAAAATGGAAATAATGTAGAATAAATGTAGAAAATATGAAGTTATACTTTACTAATAATATGAAGGCTTCATTTTCTTTATATAATGGCGGTTATAATACTTAGCAATTATCATTATACCATAGGTTTTCTATAGTTTCTCTCTTAACTCGGTCTTTTCCTATGCATTTGCAGTTTGTGCCAAAACATGTTTTATGAAAAGCTGCTTTGCAAGAATGCAAAATTGTGAAAAGTGCATTGGGTCTGAATTTGACACATCATGAAAAATGCATCTTCAAATGTTCTAGTTTTATGAATGGTTAATTTCTAGCTCGCTGGTCTTGAACTTTGACTGGCTGTACAGAGGTTGCTTGATGATAGATAGATATTAACAGTATAAGTCTAGAACATCAAACTTTCAAATTTAGTAAATGGTTGACAGGTTGTTTATCTGAGTCTTACACCTTGTGTTTTATAGTGCATGCTGTACCTTGACTAAACTGTATGTTTCTATTTAACTAGTAGCAAGATGTGAAAGCAGATTACTTAATGCAAGCTTAAGTTATTTTTTTATTAAATACAAACATAAATTCATGCATTGACAGTGCAACTACTAAAAAGACACTTTTGGCTCAAACGAGTTAAAAAAACATTGCTTAAGGTTACCTGGGTGCAATAAATGCAACTCTTACATACACAATTCTACGAAGGCACTGGGACACCCAAAAAGTGTCACAATTTTATTTCTGATGCCGTGCCAATGGACTGTCGAACCCGCTGTCATGTTGACACACTTTCAACTCTGAAAACAAACTCATGGGACACGATTTAGGCACATCTTCTGATCCAGGGATTGGCTCTCTGTGTTTATTTGCTCTGCCATCTCCAACTTTTGAGTAAAAGGGTGGAACAATCTCTTTGTAAAGTGTGATATCAGAACTTTCACCAATGGAGCTTCCCAAATTTAAACCACCCAATAAAGGGCCATTTATTAAGAATGGTTTGCCTGGCTCTGGGTATGATGATGTCAGCTGAACCTTGTTTACAAAGTTACATCCGTTACTGGTTAAACTCCAATCGCTCTGACCTTCATCCCGGACAGGTGGTTCTTCGATCAGAAAACCCTCCATAAACTTCTCCCTGCAATGTTTTCTTAAAGTGACATTAGTCGTCCTGTCATTGCTTTTAAAAATACTATCATCAGTTACATTGGAACAGATGCCTAATCCACTCTGTGTGCATTTTTGGGAAGAGTGAGGTATGTGAGGTGTCATCCTGGGGTCTTTAGAATCATACAACATCCCAGACCTGAGGAAATCTGGTTCTAAGTCCTTATATTTTGATTTGACGCTTTTCTGTTTGGCTGTATAGATGGTCTCAGTTAGGTTGTATATCTTTTGGTCCTTTCTTCTAACATGAACTTCAGCTCCATGTGAGGCAGCACCCAGAACTTGAGCAGGAGAATCAGTTGTGTTACCGTCTGATTTGTCTGATTCCCCTAAGCATGCATAAAAGAATAAAAAAATATATCCATCCATAGTGTAACAAAAATCTAAAGACATAATATTACGATAAAAATAATCAACTTTGGGCATTACCTTGAGAGTGCTGGGCTTTTAAAAGCTTGCGTTTGGGTATAGGGGTCTCCAGAACTTTGGCCATAGAGGCCAGTTTACTAGCAGCGCTGATAATTTTCTTCTCCGCACTGCAGAAGATATAGCGTTGAACATTGTGTGTGTGCAACGTGTACATGTATTTACAAAAACAGACTAATACGAGCAGAATCGTTTTCATACCCTGTGGTTTGGCCTTCATCTTCAAGCAGCTCTTGCACACAGGTGAGGTAATACCTGCGCATCTTCCTGGCGGTGTCCTGTCTCTCCCTCATGACCTCGGCCCTGATCAGATCAGCCGATCGCTCCTTAGTCTCCTGAAGGTATCGCAGCATATCACCTGCAGCACCGTCATAAAAAACATTCGATAAAATGAATGTTCGTAGGACATATACACTTACAGTTGTTCAATTAGAATGAAAAGTTAAAGGTCCAATGTGTATTTTTGACAAACGAGGATCTCTTGACAGAAATGCAATAACACATATAACAATGTGTTCAGAGGTGTATAAAATCCGTACATAAGGAAGCGTTATATTTTTTGTATTATTAGAATGAGATATTTCTATCTACATACACTGCAGGTCTCCTTACATGGAATTCAAGTTGTTTCTACTTTACATTTTAAAACAAGCATTTTTATCCAATGCAAGTAGATTCAACCATTCGTTTTATCAATTTGTGTTTACTAAAAAAGTTCCCATTCTGTACAAATCTACAGCTACTGTCATAGTTTAAAAACTAGAGATATTCCGATACCCTTTTTTCCTTCCCGATACCAATTTCGATACCTGTGCTCAGGATATCGGCCGAAAAAAAAGAATGCTGATTCGATACCTGTGTATCTGTATACAGCTGTATAAACTAGCCCTGTGTGAATTGGTAGAATTATTTTATGGTGTCTGTAGTGAAGTAGGGGGGACGAGAACGTAGGACGAGCGACCGGACCGTCAATGAGAGAGGGCCAGGGCTGGCTTATAGTTGTGGTTTGTGTTATTCGCCGGCAGTCGTCCGTGAGGGGCTGCCGGCTAACTTTTTACTTAAATGTTTGCCGGTTCCCGTCTCCTTCCTTCCCCTTTTATTGAAGTGTATTACAGTGGTGCCGAAACCCGGGAGCAAGGAAAGACATGCTGTCGGAGAGTCCTCGCCGCCGAGTGGCCATGTAGTGCTGGAGAGTTCGGGCAGCGCGGACGAAAGGCGTCGGCCACTGGCTGCTAGAAGTGGTGGTTCTGGAGAAGAAGAGGAGCCATCGAGGGCCGCCATAGCTGCGGTGGGATGCCAATCTTTACTACCGCACTCCTGGGTCGTGGTGGGGTGTCTATTGTCCAAGCGGGAGCAAAGGAGTCACCACCATCCGCCAGAGCCTGCTTTCGTCCGCCCAAGGGGGAGGAGCAGGGGGCGGAAGTGCCAATTGCGGCCACCGCCTGCCAGAGGCCGGAGCCTGCGGACGGACGCCCAAGGGGAACTCGCCGCCTACTTCCCGCAAAAGGAGGAGCCACGGCCAGCCACTAGGGGCGCCCAGGGCCACCACAAGGCACCGCAAAGTAGAGTATCCCGGCTGGTTGAGGACCGAGCGGCAGCATGTCGGGGAACCGGACTATAATTATTTATTGTTCTCCTCTCTCCCCTCTCTCTTTTCGGTCGCTCCGAGGGCTCCCGTCTGCATTCTCTCGTCTAGTCGGTATATACCCCCAGGGGAAAGCTGTGTTGTATTGCATTGCATTTGCATCAATAAATAAAATCAACCAAGCCAAAATAAGGAATTTCAGCGCGTTTTTATAAAAATACCATGCAAATTTATTTACAGGCTTTAACTTTAAGGTGACAATCGTATTTGAAGTTCTTAGCAGGAAAATGCAGGCTTTAGGTACTAGTGTTGTCAAAAATATCGATATTTCGATAAGTATCGATACTGAAATATCTGAACGGTACCAATACTAATTTCCCGAAGTATCGATACTCCGATCCTAGCCGAGCTGTCACTTTCACTTATCTCCGAAGGCGAGTTGACAAACACCACACGTGACCGCAGTGCCTGTCACGTGTCTCGTCTCATTCGCTCTGGTTAAATAGCAAAGTGAAGTGAATATAAATATGGCGTGTGCGGCGCCTCCACAACCGGCTTTGGTTGATAAAGAACACAGCAGGAGTGCTATCTGGAAATATTTTGGATATGAAGCAAATGAACATGGAAAGCCGAAGGACACAAACAAGCCAATATGCAAGAGTTGCTACAGAGCAGTGCTAACAAAAGGCGCTAACACCTCTAATATAGCAATATGAGTGTTATCTCGTTTTTTTCAGCGTAGTTCTTAAACTTAATATAATCCGACTGAGGAATCTTTAACTGTGAATCTTTAAATACTTTAACTGTGGTCAAATGTAAATTAACTTGTGCTTAATTAACTTAATTCAAAAAATGATTACGTGTGTGGATCGGTGATATTTGAATCCGGCATTAAAATATGTTCATCAAATAATGTTATGTATTGACCAGCATTTATGAACGATGAGCAATGCATTTGCTACAGTATATTTTAATCTTTGATGACAGTATGTAATAAAATACAACGGATCATGTTTGCTCTGGTCCAATGAAAAAAAATATTAACAGATTTGGATTTTAATTAGTACATGTATTAGTAAATGTTAGTTTAAATTAACTTTTAACTAAGATTAATACATGTTTTGGAAGTATTTTTCATTGTTTATTTATGTTAACAAATATCTATTACCAATTACTTAAGTTCTGAGATTAGTTACATAGTTCAGTTCATTTTAAAAGTGCGGTCAAAAAAATATATATGTTTATTAAAGTTTGGCATTCTCTTGTAGCACCAGAAAGAAGATGAGACTCGAACTGCAACAGTACATAATGCGTTACAACACACATTATGAAGAATTATAATGCATTTTACCCTTTAATAACTCTTTATAATACATTATATATGTTATATTCATCTTTAAATAATAATAAAAAAAAATGACCCCCTTAATGTTGTGGCAGTTTTTTTCTCTGTGGTATCAAAAATGGTATCGAGTATCGATATTTTTCAAGGTATCGTATCGAAGTTAGAAATTCCAGTATCGTGACAACACTATTAGGTACCAGTCTTACGCTATTTTATTTTATAAGTTAAAGTGAATGTAAAATTAATGTTTCAAGTTATTGAAATCAGCATTAGTTAGCCTAATATATTTTTAACGAACGAACAACTGCTACGAACATAGTAATACACGAATGAATCATATAATCATTTAATATTACGTTGGTATTTTTATACCAACCTATATATAAGTAATGTTAACGAATTCTGTGGCCCACCATTTTTTAAAACATTTTAATTCGGTGATGTGAACATCTCTGCAACGCGACATACAAAAGCATTCATGCTGCTCAAATGTTATCGTTTTTTATGTAGACCTTATCTGACCTCATCTCAGCTAAATAAAATGACGCATTATAACACACCCAACTATAATGTAATGGCCATGCACCAATGGTTGCTCGAGGGTGTTTACCGTTCAATACGAACTTTCCCGGAGAGTTCTGTTTAATTTGCTGCAGCGAATTGTTGTTTGGACCATATTTTGTTTCGATTTTGAATGTAGTATGGTGACCCCTTAATTATTGCGGATCGAATATTCGTGTAAATCCCAAGCACATTTTAATTTCTTCTTCACAGCACAACTTTCTGTGTTTGCAGTCTGAACAGCGAAGAAGCGTTACCATTTGCAGCGTTAAGCAAAGCTAGAGGGCATAACTAGGTCCGGTTTAAGAAAATGTTATCGGATCGATACATGGATTCAAGTCCTAGCAAATACCGATACCAGATTTTTATGTGGCATCGGTGGCATTTCCGATACAAGTATCGGTATCTGAACAACCCTAATAAAAACATCACCTTTGATCTTCTCCACAGCCTGTGTGTACTGGTCCTTCATCTCCTCAAGACCCGCTTGAAGATTCCTCCGGTTCACTGCACTGTTGTATCACATTTACAAAGAACATTAGAAATATCTGAGAAAATGTTACAGTGCAGAGAAACATCCACAACATTTTAAAACCTCGACTGTGCTTCTGCATCTGAGGCTTGTTGGAGTTCATCGAGAGCTCTGTTGTGACTCTTCTGTAGTTTCTGCAGGGCTTCCTCATGCTCGGCTAATTTAATACAAATAAATCGTCATAAATTACATTTTAATGCGTAGAAAAACAGTGGTCATCCACATGTGTATGCTACTCAAGAAAAATATCAAGAATATTCTATTCCTT
Source organism: Triplophysa tibetana (assembly GCA_008369825.1). NCBI lineage: Eukaryota > Metazoa > Chordata > Actinopteri > Cypriniformes > Nemacheilidae > Triplophysa > Triplophysa tibetana. The sequence continues at coordinate 8,107,865 of CM017894.1, forward strand.
AGATTCATGTGACGTATTTAATAAACAATATTACTCACCTTTCATCTTCTGAAGTGTGATCTTGTGTTCTCGCGTGGCCCTCTGAAGGTGCCGGCAGGCCTTTTGGAGATGCCTCTGAAGATCTTGACTCCTTTTCTGAAGCTTTGCCAGAGACTCGGCACATTCAGCGCTGGTGCACGGGCCCTGTTTCCACCGAGCCATTAAACCTGCTGTGAGAGGAGGAGAAAGAGTGAGAAGATTTCACAGATTCCAGACATTTTAGAGGGGTGATATTTAAGTGCTGTGGATCTTACAGATCTCAGCTTCATGTCGCTCCTGGGTCTCCTTCAGCACACATCTCAGCTTATCTTCACTGCTCTATGGTGGGCAAGAACCAATAAAACATTCATTATATTTATCAGTCTTCATCCTGAGAATAGAGACAGTATAAATGTGATGACTGTCTCATGTGTGGATTGAAATTACACATTTGTGTACCTTCTTCCATTCCTGTTTGGCCTGGTGGACTGTTTGACCGACTGTTTCTCTGCAGATCTCCCACAGTCTGGATCTGATGGTTCCTGTTACGCTGCTGGACGTCTTTTCGCTGTTCCTCCTCTCAAAGCCCTCCAGCAACACCCCCTTTAGATCAGAGAGCACCTCCTCCTGCACCCGCCGTGTCTCCTCCTGCAGTCTGCAGTATAACAGATCTTTAAAGCATCCTATCTAACAAACTACCTATGAACATTTTAGTGCTTGTTTTGGAAGACAGCGTCTGCTAATGCCTACATTTAAATGTTTAATAATCTTTTTAATGTTTAATTTGCATTTATTAGTGACTTAATATTTATATACAAATACAAGTGATGCGTTTCTTTGGTTCGATTGGTAGAGCATTGTGTTTGCAATGGCCCAATTAAAAACATCTCAACCTCAAGTAATACTAATTGAGTTGTCAAAAATCGATCATTAAATAAGCTAAAACATTAATCATTTACTCTCACAAACATTTCTCTATTCTGGATGATGATTATTAACCTGATCTCCTGCTGGCTCCGCCAGTCCTTTTCCTTCGTACTGAGGGTCTCCTGCAGCTCAACGTTACTCAGTTTGAGGTTTTGCTCCAGCACGACTTGAAGTTTGTGTTTGTACTCTTTCTGAAGCTCTGCTCTAACACGGGACATCTCCTCTTGCTTGTCCCTCATCCAAACATCTCTTGCCGCTGCCATCTCTGCTTTGATAAGAGCGGCCTGCTCCTGCCCTGAACTCTCTTGTAGAGTGCTGAGGATGAGCACCTCCTCCAGAAGCTCTTGGTTTCTCCTGTTACACTCCTCCAGCTCGGTGCATTTGGTACGGAGTTTCTCCTGCCACTCATCCTCCACATTCTTCACTGCTGCAGACACCTGAGATATCACGAGAGAGTTGAGCGACTCAGTTAATACAATTATTTGTTTGAAATCTTTTTGAGTTGAAGGAGCAATGTGGAGATTTTAGTGGCATCTAGTGGTGAGGCTGTGAATTGCAACCAACGGCTCACTCCACCGTTCACCCCTCCATTTTGAAGCACTACGGCGGCTGACACAGAACTAAGATGTCGTCACTTTTTCGCTTCTTTAACGAAGGAGATAACTTATTTACGAAATGCGCTCTGTAGAGCAGTTTGTCCATTTAGGGCTACTGTAGAACAACAGGGCTAATTCCATGTAAGGGGAACCGCAGTGCATGTAGATAGAAATAGCTCATTTTAAATTATAAAAAATTAGGCTTCATTATGTAAGGTCTTTATACACAGATAGATATGTATACATTGGATTTCTGTCAAAAGATCTTCTAAAAAATTAAAAAAGCACCTTGAAGTCATTCGGAAGTATTGTAATTACCATTAAAAAAGGAATGAAATGGATTTATTTCTATGGCAAAGCTCATATAAAAATGGATCATTCTGTGTATTTGTTGTTGGTAAACATGAATTAACCTTTATTCTTAGGAAAATTGATTTATTATATATATATATATATATATTTTTTTTTTTATGTTACCTTTTTTATTAATGTTTTATTTAACCATTTTAAATTACATTACAAAAACAACGAAGCCACAACAAAACAGAAATAGGATAAACATCAACAAACATGCCAAAATATAGTGAAGAAAAGCACTGACTAACGGAAATAAAAAAAGAAGAAAGATTTTTTTGTACAATCTGTGAATAAGTAATAAAGTATTGGAGGATGTTGCCATATAAAATTAAGTTGGAAATTGAAGATATAGGATATGGCCGGTATTAATACAAAGTTTAAATTCTGTTACAAGGTCACATTGACTGTCTCTTGTAAAGTTAAATATTAAACAATAAAACATTGTGACCTTTGCACACGTGACTGTGTTCACACTTCATAATGTAAGGTCTTTATACACCTCTGAAGACATATATGGATATATTGCATTTCTGTCAAAAGATCTTCTAAAAAATTAAACAAGCAGCTTGAAGTCATTAGGAAGTATTGCAATTACATGATTAAAAAGGAATGAAATTGATTGTTTCTATGACAAAGCTCATATAAGCAAAATGGGTCATTTTGTGTATTTGTTCTTGTTAAACATCAATTCAACTTTATACTTTAGCGAAATATATTTATTATGATATATATATATATATATTTTAACCATTTTTAATTATTGTTTTATTAAACCATTTTAAATTGAAAAATGGTTTAAACCATTTTAAACCATTTTCAACAAACATGGCAAGATATAGTAAAGAAAATGAATAACGTTCATTAAGTTTAAATTCTGTTATAAGGTCACACTGAGTGTCTCTTGTAAAGTTAAATATAAAGCAATAAAACATTGACCTTTGTCACGTGACTGTGTTCACATGAGTTCACAAAATCCGACACATGAATACACAAAAAGGTGAAAGTGAATAAATTATAAAATAATTTATTTTTTCGGGTGAACTTTCATGTCATTTCAAACCTGTATGACTTTCGTTCTTCCTCAGAACGCACAAGATATTTTGAAGAATGTGGATAACCAAACAACATTGACCCCCATCGACCATCCATTGTATAGAGATATTTCTCAAAATGTCTTTTTTGTGCCATATACAGGTTTTCAACAACATGAGGGTGAATAAATTGTAAGATTTTTATTTTTGGTGAGCTAACCCTTTAATATGCACACACAGTTCCTTTTACAAAGTTTTGAATGCTGCTTCTTTAATCGGGTTAGGTAAGATGTACAACGCATACCTGTTCTTGAACCCGTTTCTCTTCTTGCCTCTCCCATTCTTCTCTCTCTGTTTGCAAGCTGCTTTTGTATTCGGGTAAAGAGGTTAAGTCTTGGAGCCATCTAGAGCGAGCACGTGATATCGCACCTTCAACCTAAGACGAGACATCTTTTCTGTTATACGCTGTCAGTCAGACCTTTGTTTTTTACAGAGGCCTTTTCATCACGATGACTCATACCTTTAGTGCAATGCCATCAGTGTATTTCTGCTGCAGATCTCTCTGAGCGCGTTTCACAGCCTCATCCAATGCTCTGGCCTGAGCGGTCGCAGCCTCCTGCTGCAGTGTCTCTCTCTGATCGCTGAGTCTGATCTCTAGCTCATCTGGTGAAATCATCTGCGTGGTGGTCTCCAGAAAGCTGGTCTGACACCCTCCCTCACAAGCGTCTGCCCTTTTGAGCTTCACGATCTCCTCCTGGGCTCTCTGTAGCTTCTGAGCCCAGCATTTCTCCAACTAACAAAGAGGCAGTCCGAAATTTTCATAAAGTGAAAAAGCAACAGTGATGTTTTATGAGATCACACAGGCTTTGGCATTGAGTCTAAACGTGACCAGTCTTCATTTACCGTCTCGCACTCGCGCTGCCAGTTCTGTCTGGCACTTTCCAGCTGCTTTTGAACCAGCGGCTCAACCTCAGCTTGTGTTTCTGTCTTCCACCTGGCTTTGAGTCGTGTCACATCCTCCTGATGCTGGGACTCTAGTCTCTCCAGAGCACAGTCGCTATCCTCTCTTCTCTTCAGCTACAACAACGAGAAAAACAAATTTACATTTATGCATCTGGCAGACGCTTTTATCCACAGTGACTTACATTGCGTTATCCTATACATTTATACATAGGTATTTGCAATCCCCAGGGATCGAACCCACAACCTTGCGTTGTTACATCTCTATATAGTGTGTCCTATACAATAAAGCCATAAAAAGACCAAAATATATTCAAAAACAGATGGAAGCTTGCGATTTTCAAATCTGTTTAGGTGTCGCTTAGGCTTACAAAGTTAAAACCAACAAAGTACTGTTCTTACCTCATCCTCTCTCAATCGTCTCTCTTCGTCAATCTCTCTCCGCAAATTTTCTTCCAATTTGTCTTTCTCTTTACAAACCGAAATGTAGCACTCCTGCACGGCCAACATCTCCTGACTGAGGTCAGACAGCTTTGACCTGTGGACACCATCACATCTATAGTAATCATTTCTAATGGAAGTAACTCTAGTTGTTGTGATTTAAAGGTGAGGTGTCGTACTCTAGCTGCTGGGTTTGTTGCTGATGTTGGCTGATGAGGTGCTCCACATGAGCCGTGTGCTCTTCTGAGAGCTCTGCCTGCACTCGATTCACCACGTCATCCCTGTACTGCTGCTGAGTCCTTTCATACCTAAACACACACACGCGCGCACATAAATACAAATAAATAGTTAAAAAATCATACATTGTGATTTCTGGATTTTTTTTTTGATTATGTCTCTCACAGTGGACATGCACCTACGATGACAATTTCAGACCCCTCCATGATTTCTAAGTGGGAGAACATGCAAAATAGCAGGGTGTTCAAATACTTATTTTCCTCACTGTATAAACTCAAATAAAATGTGTTTATATTTAAGAATAATAAAATATAAAGAAAAATAAATATAATTTATTATATACATACATATATATATACATACATGCATGCATACATACATATATACTGTATATACACACACATGCATATATTTCCTATATTTATACATCCCTCTACATGTGTTTATAAATACAAAATGAATATTCACTGTACACACATATATTATGTAAACACAAACGTTTATTTCTGGATGCTATTAATCGCGATTAATTGTGAAACAGCCCTATTTTCTAGCTCTCACCTCTCCGCTGCTTCCTGTTTCTCCTGGTCCAGCTCTTGGATCATCTCTCTCATCTTGGTGCAAAGCTCAAAATTTGCGGTTTTCACCTTTTCCTCACTGTGCTTCAGCTCCTGGTTCCTCTTCTCCAGAGCCTGCGTTCACAAACACCTTCAACAAACACGTATCAGAGCGCTGGACGCTTACAAACACACAAACTTAGTGGTAAACATAACACAATTTTTTTGGACTGTATAAAGTGGGTATTATACTGTATACCAAAGTTTCTGACCTCTACTCTGTCCTGCAGGACTTGCCGTTCCTCCTGCAGTCTGACAAGCTCTTTCTGAGGGGCGGCGGCCAAACCAGACGATTCCAAGTGTTTCTCCAAGCTGCTCTCCCTAACCTGCAGTATACAGCATCTTTAACAACCAGGATCTACTAAGCAAACAATACAAACAAGCTATCGCTCTGTGTTTTAACCTTCGAGTCTATTGCGGTCTTCTCAGCTTGGTCTAGCTGCGTCTGCAAGCCCTCCGTTTTGGTCTGTGAACTCTTTAGTTCCTCCTGCAGCTCTGATATCTTAAGTCTTTTGCTCTTTAGGTGACTCAGGCAGCGCTGTAACTCGCTCTTCAGCCCTCGCACCACATCGTCCTTCAGCAGGCCGGAGTCTCCCACATCTGCTATGTGAGGGGTACTGAAAAAAGTTTTTATAGTGACTTTAATAATATAACTTTCTCAAGAGGTGTGCAATACTTTTACAACATGTTACAACCTGTGGATTCGTCCATTTCGCCACCTGGACTTTTTGATCCCAAGATCGATGCAGGACTCAGACAGCTGGTTCTCCCAGTCTCCATTAGACTCAATGGAAAGAGCTCCGTGTTTAACTGCAGACTCGTACAGATTGATCTGCTCCTTCAGCTCAGTTAAGTCTTCCTGTTAAAAGAACCTGAACTTTAACAATCTGAATATTATGGGCTGCTTTAAGATGAACAGAGGGTTTCCCAACCTGCAGAGCTTTGTTGATATCTTCACTGATGGAACGGGCAGACAGGGCCTGCTGTAGTTTCATCTGTAACTGGCTCATCTCCTGCACAGAGCCTACAGAAACAAGATGCTTTGATGAATATTTATAGGTGAAGTGTTCCTTTTAGCAGTTTTAATGACAAGTGAAGCAATGTACTGGCTGGTGACATTGCCCATGAGACACGAGCAGTCAGACGAGTGGAGTACACAAATAAACAGTAGCAGATAGTATGAGACGCACCAGTGTGAAGCAGTTTGGCACATTGCTGCTGGCTCTCCTCCAGTCGCTGTGTGAGGGTGTTGATGACTGAAGCTCTGTCCATCTGATCTTCTTCTCTCTGACGCTCTAGCTGTCTGACCTGATCCAGCAGACGCTGGCCAGCTTCAGCCTGTCAAACACACACGGTCAAATCCCTGCGGCAGTATGATATTATCACCCAAACCGGGTTTACTGCAACAATCTGTATTAGTCACACTGTCGTTTTTTGTGCAGGTCAGGCTCCGGGCTTTAGATGCACGAATATTCTGTCTATGATTTTTTTGCTCATTTTTGTCATTTGAGAACATCTAGTAAAACATCCCATAGTTTTTCCACAATGTTTTCTAATGCAAAAGGACATTTTACGGTAATGAAAATTTAAGCAGAAAAAGCTATAAAATAAATAATTCATTCCTATGTTAAAATTATGCTTTGTGCAAGGTAGAGAAAAGAATAATGTTGAAATATTTTTGTTCCCGAATTATGTTTTATAAACATTTTTTATAAAATCTTTACTGCCATGATGTTTCAGTGGTTTTGTGAGAATGACCCTTATATACGGTCAATTTTGATTTCACATCATCATGTTTTCAATGTGTTCAATCAGATCTTTCCAAAATGTTTGTAGATCTGTATTTGGTCCGACAAATAGATAGCATTGGTGTTGGTTAAGTCATAAAATCAGTAGGGTCCAAAAACGATTAAGCTATAAATGGCTTATGTAGCTCATATTAAACTATGATAGGAGAATATTATACATACATCATAAATGTGTTTTACCATCCCAGAATACAATGAGACACTGACCTGCACCTCCAGGCTCTGTGATTGGGCATCTAATTTCTGCTGAAGTGCCAGCAGTTTGGCTTCATGCTGTTCCCTGAGGGCTGTCATGTCTCTGTCATGCTGCTCACGTGCTCGCGTCAGCGTTTCAGATCCACACAGCTCCATCATCTGCTGCTGCATGCTGTCCATTGCTATCTCAGCTGCACGCTGCTGCTTCACGCTCTACATTCACACAAAAACATGGAGAACAAATACATAAAGCGATTTCCAGATACAAGCTCTGACTGGCTCATTTTGTGTGGTGCATAATCATACCTCCTGCTCTCTTTCCGCCAGAGCCTGGGTTTGTTTCTCTAGAGATCTGATTCGGGCCTGCAGCTGAGCCTCTTTTTCTTTCCCCTCCTCGACAAGAGCACCGGACTCCTTCAGTGACATCGCCAGACCCTCCCTCTCATCTACATGAACAGCGTTTAAATAATACAGCTTCTTACAGAAACCACTTAATGAGACATTTTGGATATTTGGATAACTGTGCGAAACACAAACAAGCAAATCAAAATCAAAGGTGTGTTTAAGCAATATTACTATTGTTCCTCTGACCTTTGGCGATTGCAAACTGATGCTCAAGATATCTCATGTTTCTCCTACAGTCCTCTAGTTTCTGCTCGAGCTCTTCGATCTGTCTGGACTGAGCTCTGTTCAGAATGTGCAGTTGAGCCAGCTGCTGACCATCTGATGTTTCTGACCAATGTACACATATACACCAAAGTTACTATACAGTCATAAGAAAGTATAATGTTCAAAGAATTCTCAATTATCTTGAGTAACTCACTCTGCGTTGAGTCCAGGAAGTCCCTCTGAAGCTGGTCGAAATGGCCGTTGTGATTGGCTGCTTGAGGATTGAACATCTTTGGTTGGTTGGAAGGCTGGTGTGGGTGGTAACTGGCCTTGTAGTGGTCAGCAGGTCTGTTTCCAGCAACACACTTCAATAAAGCACAGAATTAAAAATGAAGAGCTACTAAACATCACAGCTTGGGTTAAGCCAAATTAATAATAAACATATATTCCAATCCAACTGTACTATTTGGCTTCATATCGTAATAAATACCACAATATAGTGGTGGGCGGAATGGCCAAAAATCTTTTTCATGGAATGAGTCATTTTATTTCATGGTAACAATATACAGTATTTCCAACAATCTCCTATTAGAATTCTATATCTTATACCTCACTTCCTTTTGATTGATTTCCTTTATTTATTTCAGTTCATTTAAATGGTCACCATAGTGAAAATGAAGGCAAGTTATGAACTGAAGATATCTACTGAAGATATCAGATCAAGTTCTGATAATGAGATTTATTATTTATTTATATATATCATCTGGCTAAATCATATTTAAACAGTAGGAAGATAGACAACATGTATAACAATGAACTATGAATATGAGCACAAACAATAAAAGTAAATGTATATGACTGGTGTAATAAACTGGTCTTCATGGGGTCTAGATTGTAGGTCTTTATTGCTCTTCACTCTCGATGAGATGAGCATTTTTAGAGTGTTGCAACTCCTTGGCTTTAGGTTAGTTTATTCCGGCGCTTGTCTTTGCAGTGCGAGTCTCTGGTGACTCAACACGCATCTCCCAAAACGGGGTAAATATCTGTGCGTCACATAAAAAAGCACTCACGCGGCGAGCATCATCACTCATTTCAACGCAAGTTTCAACTTGGCTCACCTGAAGTTAAACTTTATTAAAACCATTAACAGCTTCACAAAGCAATCTGAATTCTGAAAAAGCCTTGATAAGATAGGTGAGTATGAGCTTTTTTCTATGCTCGCGCAGATCCCTGCACGAGCACTGCGGGTGAGAGAAGCCCCGGATCACAAAACTAGACTGAAAGAAGGTCAAAAGAAAATTTGATACGTTAATTTGTCATGGGTCGATTAATTCACTTGTTTTTTTCAGAATAACGCTAATTTCCAGTGTGCCGAATTAACCACGCCTACTTCTTTACATTCTGCGGTATATACAGAATAGAAAAATCTCTAACGGTTGACATTTGATCCGCGGTAAAGGAATTTTCCGCCATACCCCCTAGCCCTACCACAATATAAATTAAATTACATTTAAATGGGGAGTATGGTTATTGAACATTCCTACATAAACCTTCAACTATTTGATACCTTGAAGACTGTAGACATCTACCTGGTGTTGTTTTTTTGCACTGGCATGCGCTCCATAGTTTAACCCATTGCTTTGGGCTTCTTCTTCATGGTAAGCTGCTCCGTTTGGAAGAGCATCATGCGGATACGCATTTTGGTCTGCCCCATCTGCAGCAGAGAAGTCAGTGGCGCTGGACTCATCCGTGCCCGCGTAGTCTCCGTTCTGGTAATGGTAGTTCCCACTGGTTTGTCGGTCCCAACCTGGGTGTAAATGTTCTGATCCCGTCTGGAGGTGATAAGGGTGACTGTTGGTCTGAGAGGTGTGACTTCTGTAGCTCTCTTCATTGTAAGATCCTTGACCATCCTCCTCATAGTGCTTCAAAGAACATTTACAGTAAAAATGAACAAATGAAGAGTCTAAACTTTGTGATAACTGTAAAACGGAAATTGAGAAACTCACTCCCTCATGGGAAGGTCTTCGATCCTCCCACTGTGGCACATTCAAAGCATGACGTGTTCTGAAACAAAAACATATTATTTAACAAAATTAATATATCTTTATTAAACCCGATTCAAGTATTTGAGATGAAAGGGTTGTAAACCTGTTGTCATTTCCCTGGTGACTGCAGGTCGAGCGGTCGAGCTCGGGTGAGGAGCATTCACGACTGTCCTCCAGCATATCATCAGGGAGATCAGTCAGGAGCTTTTGGAGCTGAAGATATAAAAAAACATAAACATTACTACAAATCTAATCCATAATTCTAGATGCGAGTCACCTTTCTGGGGTGAAAGGTAAAACAATTATGGAGCCCCAAAGCTACAGGGAACCAGAACCATTTCGGAAGCTATGTAAAGGACCAAAAACAATAAGAGTTAATAGACTTATACAGGGATGACGTATTTTTGTAGGCCAAGCAGGAAGTTCCCTCGACAGAAAGCCTAGGAATGTTTCCCACAGACTTTTGAAAGATCGCAGAAAATAAGCTTTGAAATTAACAAAGGTATATGATACTTACACATCATGTCATCAAAATAATCTTGACAGAGTAACACAACATTTGTTACGTTTGAAGCTTAAATAAAATCGCAAAAACTGTAAAAGATAACACGATGTGCAGAAATTCTGAATATGGGAAACAGAAGAACGATTAGTTCCAGGAAATAGCAATGGAGGTATTCTATTAGTGTTCTTCAAACATTTTCAGGTATTTCCATGATGATAATGTTTATTTATAGTCAGGGTGTTTGATGAGTGTTGCTTTTTCAAATTTACATATTACATTTAGGCATTTGGCAGACGCTTTTATCCAAAGCGACTTACATTGCTTTATCCTACACATTTTACATAGGTTTTTTCAATCCCCTGGGATCGATCCCACAACCTTGCGTTGTTAACGCAATGCTCTTACCACTGAGCTACAGGAAAGCTGTACCTTACAAATGCACGGTATAAACGACTCAATCTAGTAGCGATTTTAGATTGAGCAGTACTTCCTACTGATCAAAGAGACGTAGTTCACAGAAGAGCTGTGCATAAAACACAGAATCGATTTAGACATGTATAATTACCATGAATCGCGATATTTATATATATCGCCCGGCCCTCATGTGAACTGGAAGTTGCGATCGTCTTACGTAAGAATTTTGACGCATTTCCGAGTAAAATGTCATTTCGAATGAGAAAAATAGTGGCCGTGGCTTGCATGTTTTCGCTGCGATTTTATTGGTTGGGTAAAAAGAGCTGGTGCATTTTCAAATGGAACTGGCAGAAGATTGACACTTGAAGGGGAGGAGTTAACAGATGCTCCGCCCAAGCCATCTTTCATATATCAGATATTCCCTTTGGGGCGGAAGTGTATTTTGAAGATTATGAGGGCACATGAATTTAAAAAAGCGAATGACCCACGTTGATCAATTATTAACAATGAAATTTCATGTAAAAATAGGATTTCTTTTTTTAAGGGACTTTAAGACAAGATAAATCTTTAAAAATTCAGGAGCAGGTTATAACTGGTATTTTATGTCATAGAATAAAACGTGAAAATATTTAGAGGTTTTCTTCACCACAGACCTTATTTTAACATTTAACCAAAAACCCATTCAAAAAATCCTAATCAATATGACTTTTTACCTTTTTGTAATTCTTTCTACTTACCTTCCCCCAAATATCCAGTAATAATTTATAAATTGAGCTGTCGAGTACAAATTTGTGGGTAATCGCAGATTGACAACATTTGACTTCAACCCAATTAAAGACAGATTTATTCTGTAACCTGCAATTTTTTAACCAAGTATAAAACATATTCACCATCCTACTACTTTGTGACTGTTCTATTATATTGTTGTGTCATGTATTTTTTAAGAATGCATTGCAACAAGATATTCAAAATTATTTCAGGGTACTTGCCTTTATACACTCAATGACAGGAATGTAATATTCATAACCATCACTGAACATCATAATTTGATTTAAACTGTTCAGTACAATGATCGGTTAAAAAATCACAAAACAAACCGAAACCAAAACCATAGCAACTGTTTATAAAAACACACCGCCCGGTTACAGTCACGCAAGCACCGTCATAACACAACCACACAAAACCACATGGCCCTCAAGCCCAACACCACATGACTTTTCTCAACTTCACTATATTAATACATGGAAACAAACAAGCTAAACCTCTTTTTGCTAAGTTTTTAAATAAAAGAAACTGTCCAACTCACCCTCCATAAGTCCTGCCGGATGACCCTCACATCCTCAATCGCTTCCTCGGACACAATGCCATCCCGCATTTACACAAACACACAGTAGCTAGCGCTGAGGTCTTGCGCCCAATCACATACTGAAGGACTATTGTGTGATATAATGTATTTCAGCAGCATGAGTCATATGAACAACTCCAGAAAAGAAAGCGAGAAAGAGGAACTAAACCATCCTCGATGGGCCAGACTGAGATCGCTCTATTGTCGGGGTCAGACTGTATGTTTCAGTTAACTGGAGCAGAAACATTCCTCCTCTGATGGAAACGACAGACAGACCCGGTATACACTCACCATTCACTCCAAATAATCATATTCAGAAGTTCTCATACATGCATAGAGACTAAATGCAAAGTTTTTAGAAAAAAACTCCAACGTCGGTTTTATTTACTCCAGCAGTGAAAAGCTCAGGGCGAAATTCTTCTCTCAAGAGGAGTCAAGCGCTTTGATAGTATGCAGGGTAATGGAAACAGGCTATATGTAGTAACAAACACACCTAGCAGCATTTTGTGTGCACCAATAGCTGCTAAAGTTCATTCATGCAGCAGATAGCATTCGGCTGAGTCAGAAAACACATGCATCTGATTGGAGTAGATCTGGATTTTAAAAACAAACAGCTGAAGGATGGGATTCCCTTTAGATGACCTCAAAATGAGTAAAAGGAGAATCTTTAATGAAATATATGAATATCTATGAGAATGTTAAGTTGAACCTTGTGACTTAGTCAAGCACAGCTCAAAGTGAGCTCTGAGGCCGAAGATTTGAAGAAATTGTTATTTTTGAAGAGCACTAAAAATATTTCATTTTATTTTTACAATACAGTATAATATATATTTTTAGTTGATGTGTGCTTTGTTTTGTCATCCCTTATGGTATCACAAATGGGTCCAATGTGTTATGTTAAGGCAAAATGAAATGGAAGTTACACTAGTGTTTTTGCCGTATTGTGACATTTTTGTGTAAAACATAGTCTGGAATGAACAAAATTTAGGGTGGGACTAAATTTAGTCATTGGAGTATTCAAGATAATTGTAAGTATGAATCCATGGCCATTGGATAGCCAGTACAGGTCGAGACATACATCATGGATACAAAAATAGATGTTTTTTTTTTTTTGGGATTTTCAAGAGAACAACACGAGTTTCACATGAACATGGTCGTAGAATTAAAGTGAGAGAAAACATAAAAACATACGCAGTATATGTTAGCACAAAAATACATAATCGTATCTAGTACCAAGAGATGTTGTTTGAGTAAAAGAGAAGGTTAATGTTTTAGATTAAAGATAATGGGGTCATATGGTTTTAAAAAATTATGATCGGCTAAATAAATCAAATACTTAAAACTGCAATATTCCATGAACATTCCTTTATTAGAATTGTCAAATATTGAATTCATGGTGACTGGCATTCTCAAAACAGTAAAATACGAGCACAGAACGCCATGGTTGACAAATCAGAATCAACATTTTTTAGATAGTATTTAAGGTACCTGTAAACCAGAAGTCCCGTACGACTTCAATATAATTCTGACGTATTTTCAAAGTAAAATAGATTAAAAAATAAAGGCGGTGGCTTGTGTTTTCCTATTGTGACTGTATATAGAAAAGTAGAAGTTTAATTCAAGAAATGGAGCCGGCAACTGACTGACAGTTGGAGGGGAGGAGTTAACAGATGTTCAGCCCAAAAAGAGTCCCGAGCGGAGCGGATTTTAATGATAGATTATGAATACAGCATTTGTCGATTGCCTTGGAAGGATGTATCATTCACCACAAAACTACTAATGTGATCTGACAAAATAAGTAAGGTAAATGTTGCTTTCAGGTGGACTTTAAGAGGTCATAAACAATGCATGCTAATAATAATAATAATTCTCACAGAAAATATTGCTTAAGAGATACTGTACTTTTAAATGAAGTATTGTTTAAACTTCATGTCAACTGTCTATACACAGACGATTATGCATATAGATACATTAACTGTTCATTGTAAAATAAACTTATTATAATGTAAAAAAGTGTACTAAGAAGGTGAGACATGTCATCTCCCTTATAAGTGACAGATGTCTATGGGATGTGTTTGTTGTACAATATAGTTGTACTTCTTTAAAGTAGTTGAAGAAGTACCTCTTGTTCTCTCGCATAGTCCTCCTGATCATACTCCTCTTCCTCCTGCTGGGTCTGTAAAGCGGCACTGTCAAAATCTATAGACATCCTGCTGCAGAGCAAACAATATACACGACATCCTTTATTTGAGGAAAAGCATCACAGGCTTCAATGCAAAACAGTTATATTTGAGTTTAAACAGTCTCTGCTTACCTTTAGTCTTTAAAATGATCCACCGTTCTACATTAAGGCAGAAATAAGCTAAAGTGTTTCCAGAAGAAACACTTTAGTGTATCAGTGCTATTGTTGATTAGCATAAAAACACAACACGAATGAATGTGTAATAGCAGCGTCAAGCGTGAAAATATTAAAACGGCTCACTTTATGACCTCGGGTATTTGTACAGTCGAAAAGTAATGAAACATGTTAAATTATCTCAAAATGTTAGTTTATAACTTATATGTGAGGAAATATCCATTCTTGAGGGACGGTCTGTTGAAACATGGCGCTCTCCACAGCGGCAAAAATATTGCGTTCTGATTGGCCGACGTGACGGTGACGCGAGATTTGCGTCGCCAATGGTTACAGTTTAGAGGATTATTTCAACGCCATTCTTATTAAAATACACGCACGTTGTTTCGATATTGTTGTCATTTTTATTTTCATAGAACATTTTGTATACATGGGCATTGGATTAAAAACCTCTTTAATCTGAAACACACCGTAAAAAAAGTGTTTGTGATGCAACCCATATAAAACATTTACTTAATTTTTAATGTTTTTAGGATAATTTCATATGTCATAAGTTATTTGAAAATTGTCTGTATACCTTACCTTATAAAAAACACAGTAACACTTTACAGCCTGATTCATTAAGATACAGTTCATTGTTTTTTCGTGTTCATTGTGCATTAACTGTGTTGACAGATACAGCTGTTGAGTTAAAATATTTATTGACAAATGATGCAATGAACAGATAACTAAGATTAATAAGTGCTGTAGTATAATTGTTCATTCGTTAACTAATGTAGCTTGTAAAGTGTTCCAAAAACACTTGTGTATTTTCACACATGTGGTTATAAAATATTCATTTTATTTCCTAATTGCCATATTACCAATACCTGGTAGTAACCATTATGTGTATATGCATTTGAATTACAAAATTTGCCATTATATTTGTCTTATTATAAAATCCTTTCTACAATAAATCAAAAAGTCAGATTAAACTGTTATATTTGATCTGAAGGAATAAAATAAATGCTGATGAAATGCTCAGGCGATCAAAATAAAAAGTTCATTGGTCATCAAACACAAAATGTAAAGCATAACAGACACATTATCTGCTGAAGCAACAGATGCAACTTTTATTTTTGTTGTTCGAAGTGAAACAGAATAGCTCAGCCGACATTACATTTCAATTGATCTGTAATGTTTCTCAGGAGGAATTCTAGCAACGACTGCATTTTATAATACGCTTGTGCTGTGGTGCATCTACATTAAACTCATCACCTGAATTCTATGCACAACATAAAACATGCCGACTGTGACAGAGACGGATAAACTCTTCGATTTCACACAGCTTGTCCTCACAAGAAGAAGAAAATGTCCTTAAAGAAAATGAACGCGGCACCCCGTTTAAATGTTTCATAACCAAGTGCCAATTGGTGCCGTTAAAGTAAAATGTTTATGGAAGATGCGACCACATCGGGAACATTTTTATATTAAAGACTTCAACAATCCAGTTGAGTAGACATCCTGTGGGATGAAAGATATTTAAAACTGACTTAAGTGACTACAGCTGTAAAATTACAAACTAGCCAAATGAAGCTCCCCTTCATGTCAATCAGTGATGGGGAAAAAATGCTCGAAGTTATTAAATGTCACTGGCAGCCTTCAGTAAACCAGCTGCCTCATGGGTGAACTTGTTTTTCCAGATAGTCAATTTCAAGCCAGTTTGCTAACAATGGCCTGGTTGAGAGTGTTCAGCTGATTGGTCCATTTGTCCAGAGCGGTGTATCGGGACCCGCCTCTTTTCTGGTGATCCAGTTCCAACAGCTGGTTAACCTGGTCAATTCTACCATTGATTGTGCTGAGAAAAGATGCACATAAATACACGAATAAGACGCGTGTCCCCTTCAGTATAAAAATGATCCACAAAAAAGTTAAACTCACTTGTCTAAAATGCATTGCACAAGCAAACTTTCCACATCTGACACATCAATGTTTAATTCCTACAAGAAAAGAAGTAATAGTTTAAAAATAGGACAAAAACAATTAAATAAATCAAAGTATATTTGACATGATTTACCTTTGAAATAAAAGGTATGTGTATCCTAGTGTAAGGCTTGATCAATTTGATGAGAACCTGTGTTCTTATGTTTCGTAACAATTCTGAAGAAAAACAAAGTACGTTGTGAGATTTACCACATTTGCAATGACGTTTATAAAATGTGCACAATAGCAAAAACGGGCAAACTGACCCTCAATATGTTCTCGGATGAAAGGGTCGGCCATAATGTTGCTGTGGTTCGTCTTTAAGATCTTCTCAAATTCTGTGATGTCATTATTCTGGTAGGCACTAGAAGCAAGTTTATAATTAATTATAATAATAGTATTACAGTGTATGATAACAAGAATGCTAAAAAAGTATATAAATGCTAAGGTAAATAAAAGCTGTTGCTCTCAAAACTTACCTAACCAGGTTCGTCATTGCTAAGATTTCTGGGTCATTTTTGTAAGGTTTTGCCTAGTCATTAAATTTCGGAGAGAATCAGTTTGAGTAGTCAAATTAAATACCATTTAGCCATCCATGATTAATAGATGTTCTGACGTTATACCTCTTGAGAATCAAATGGATTGATTCCAGATTTCATCAGCATGTTGGCCAAGACCAAATACTTCAAGCAAGTTGTTCGTCTGGGGCTTCCCGACTCGTCATAGTTCTTAAACGCCTCGAAAAAGTCTGTGTGGGCCTTCTCAAACTCACCCTCTCTCAAGTGCATTTTACCACCACATTCTACCGAGGAAAATCACACGTTGATGTCAATTTTTTATATTTATATACATCTTAAGAAATCATTTATAATTGCTAAATTTAATGAGTGGATAAAGAACCAACCTCTGATGACTCCCATTATGAGTGGATGTGGGATGGCTGATTTGATGTGTAGCGACTGCTCATAAAGGGCTTTCAGCTTTTTGTTGTTTTTCTGTGCCGTATACATCTGGATTTCCAAAGCGTAGATCTCCAGCAGCTGAGTCCCTTTCTTCAAGTCGTCCTCTCCATCATCCGTCTGATGTGAAGAACGTCAATCAGATTTGTTGTGATATGGAACCAGACACTAAACCAGGACCACTGTTTTTGAAATAGTAGTTTCGTTACCTGACATGACTGGTGCAGCTGTCTGAGAATCTTCTGCAGCTTTCCGAATTCATCTCTTTCCAGGTACAACTTCCCCAACTATATGAAGCACATGGACAATGTTAGCAATAGTCCTGTAGTCCAATAGTTGGGTAGGAAATACAGACTTTTCTAAAGGCTGTTAGTTAAAACTTGAGCTGCATTTATGAGTTAAGCTTAATATTTTAATACAGAAATACACCACTACACGAAGTGCAGATTCTAATTTTTGAACTAAAAATGAAAGAAGAACACTATGAGAAAAACAACCCAATTCATAATTGTGTAGTTTTAATATATAATTGCAATTGTAAATGAAATGTAAAAATAATAAATAAGATTGTTTTAATAATAAATCTGCTGTTAGGGTTGTTTGGTCATGAGTTAGGCTTATATAAAAAACTATATAAAAATGTAAAGCCACAGAAAGAATTAGTAGAACATTTTAAAATTATTTTCAGTTTTTCTGAGTTTACTACTTCTAGGTGTGTGTTTTGGTAAAGTTATAATTTGTATTTCATTCTGTGAATTACTAACAATATTTCTCCCAAATTTCAAATAATTATTTATATTTGCAGAAAATGAAATTATTGGAGAAATAACAGCAAAGATGGTCTGTATTTTTTAAGACCTCAAATATAGCAAAGAAAACAGCTTCATGTTCACTTTTAAGCAACCCAACAGTTATAGTTGTATATGTATTTATAGTTTTATGTAATAATCTTGATTTTATGTCCTTCCCGTGGTTTGATTTTGTTGAAATTCATGAAACACTGAACTGAAAAAAGGCTTTAATCTAGAATAAAAAATTACCTTAAAAAATTGGAATGGTCTCTATATTCTTTCTGCAGCTTTACATATATTTATATATATTCCCCCCCACAAACCTTGGTGTTGGTTTTAAACCAAAGTCTGTCATTTTTGGCATCTTTTAAAGCATCCAAAGTGGTTTCATAAAACTCCTGTAGCAAGTCCATCTGAAAATAAAGGTAAAAACCAGTAAAAGTATCTTTTTCAGTTTAAACATTATATTTATTATAAATTATTATATATTTATTCTAGTTTATAATTAAAATTGTTATAAGAAATACCTGTTTAGAAGTTGAAATATAATCTAAAATAGAGTTGATAGATTTCTCTGAATAATTTCTTGTTACAGCACTACGTATGTACGTCAACAGCTGTTTGTACCGATTCATCATTTCAGGAAAATTTGTCTGCGTAAATAAACAAATAAAGTTTATACACAATTCTAAATAGAAGCATCGACTACATCAATACCAGAAATATAAACTGTTTACAAAGTACATTCATTATTATATGTACATACTAGTTTGAAGTTGATCTTAATCATCTGTTTCAGTGCTTTAAAGCCCCATTCTCCCTTTTCTCCCTCCAGTTCCAGCACCTGCATAGAAACCAAAACAACATTATGTTCATAAATGTTTCAAAATGAACCCCAAATATACAAAGATTGGTTTCAAACCTTCTGAAAGCTGCTCAGGGCTGCTTTAGGATCATCTTCTTTGAGAGCTTTGGAGTTGTAGTACTGATTCTCCAAATCAACATTGGGTTCAGAGTTGCTGTCCTCTGAATATTCCTAAAACGTAAAGAAATAATGGACACCAAGACATTTTATATCATGTACAAAGAATCAACTTGATAAATACAGTAATGCTTAAATGCATGAAAGTACATTATAAACACTTATTATCACACAACACAGGGAAATGGTCTTTCTTTAAATATTCTGATAGTAATTTCTTATTAACGGACAAAATATTCAAAGTCACCAAAGGATTTAGCAAAAATAAACCCAGGTTCACTCTATAGGAGTTCATTTAGCTAACTTTACATGAGTCTGCAAGTTAAGTTTCTAAAAAAAGATTTGTAAGTTACATTAAATGAGATCATCGTCTGTGCAGTGTGACATTGATTGTTTTTAATATATCCATATATGTACTTAAAATGAAAAAGGCTGTCACATTTGTTGACTTTCTCATGGCAGTATTAGCAAACTAGCCACCTGCTAAGCAACTCAGCTGTAAAATAAATCTCACAGCAACATCCAAAACGCAATTTCCCGACGCCACTTTGCTGCACAAGCATTACATTTAACACATTTACAGTTGCGTTTATTTCCGTCAGTCTTACCAAGTCGTAATCCTCCTCATCATCGCACATGAAATCATCTTCCATATCAGACATTTTGGCCGGAGAGAGACTCTTTCCCACAATCCTCCGCGGAAACACATCTGACATCACACGGCGCGAGCAGCGCCGATTCCTTTCGAGTCCGTCCGAGTATTACCGAGTCATTCCGAAACGAATGAATGGTTTGCGCGAGTCCCGTGTGCTTCTTCCGTGTTGTTGAACACGATTCCGGGCGTGAGAGTCAGCTGACAGCACTTGTAAAGCGTTAGTTCGCCTGTGCATGTGTACATAGTGCTAAACGAGGAAAATAAGCATTATAATGTCCACAAATCCGCCGAAAATTAAGCTTTCGTTTACTGGCAATGAAAGGTGAGTTGTCTTCGGAACTATTCTTGGAACTTCGAGCATAATGAAACGACTGATTTGCGTTTCGTTTCGTTTATATATTTATAGGATAACTAAGCTTTTCTCTTCTATTGTCAGGTTGCAGAATATAAAAGATGCTTTTCATCAGAAATATGGAGAAACTCCTTTTTTCTACGCTTACGCTCCAGGCAGGGTGAACTTAATAGGTGAGCTGACTTTATAAATGCACCAAATACTATGATCAGTATTCACTTTTCTCCTTTATATGTATTTGTATGTTTTCAGGTGAACATATTGACTATTGTGGCTATGCTGTCCTGCCCATGGCAATAGAGCAAAACATCCTTGCTGCTGTTTCTCTCAATGACTCCCAAACAATCCAACTGGCCAACATTGATCCTAAATATAAGTAAGCAAGGCTGTTTTATCTTCTATGATAACTTAAAGATGACACTTTTAATTCATGCTTATTCATCATATTTTGACATTTTTTAAAGAGGTTTCAGTACGTCTGCCAAGAGTGTCTCGATTGATAAAGACAACCCACAGTGGCACTATTATTTCTTGTGTGGAGTGAAAGGAATTCAGGTGCGTTTAATATAAAAGTACATAAATCATCTCTATGAGTTGTCAATAAATCTGACATTTCACCCCATCCTTGCGTTCAGGAGCACCTGAGTCTGTCATCATTGACAGGGATGTGTTGTGTAGTGGACGGGTCCATCCCCGCCAGTTCCGGTCTTTCCAGCTCCAGTGCTCTGGTGTGCTGCGCTGGTCTGGTCACTATGGAAGCCAATCAGAAGTCTTTGTCGAAGGTAGACCCCCATATCATAAACCGCAGAAAATAGATGTTCACCATACAGGTTATGATAAGCACGCTTCTGCAGGTGACTCTTGCGGAGACGTGTGCCAAGTGTGAGCGTTATATTGGCACTGAGGGCGGAGGGATGGATCAGTCGATTTCTTTCCTGGCGGAAGAAGGAACGGTACGACCTGTTTATTTTAGTTTTATAACTAGTATTAATCTACCGGTTAAACATGTGTATTTGCTTGAATATAGTGTGTTGTGCAGTTTGTTAAAAGCAAAGTTGTTCCAAATCTGTATAAATGTCTTTGTTCTGATGAACAGGGATAAAATAATGTGCAAGAATGCATGTTACCATACAGTTCTTGGCCAGCATTGACTACCATAGTAGTAAAAATTACAATGGTTGTCAATGGTGCCCCAGAACGGCTTGCTTTCCTTCAATCTTCCAAATATCTTTCTCTGTGTTCATCAAAACAAAGAAATTATATACAGATTTGGAAAAACTTGAGAGTGAGTTAATATTGACAGAATTTTCAATTTTGGGAGAAAAATTTGTTTAAATTTACCTTGATATTCTCCTGAATCTCAAAATCAAGACTTTTGCATTTAAAACTTGCGGTCAGTCACATGAGATGTAGGAACCAAATGCATTCAGCAATAACCGATGTAAATACATGATGCCAAAATTGTTGTTTTTGTGTCAAGGCCATATTGTGTTTATATGTCCATGATTTATTTGCTCAGACCTAACTAAGTGTCTTTTTTTCAGGCAAAGTTGATAGCGTTCAATCCACTCCGGGCCACAGATGTACAGCTGCCTCATGGTGCGGTGTTCGTAATCGCAAACTGCTGTGTGGAGATGAACAAGGCCGCTTCATCTCACTTTAACATGAGAGTGGTGGAATGCCGCATTGCCACAAAGGTCAGAACCTCAGACAGAGGAATTAAAACAGATCAGCATAACAAATTTGAGCAAAAATAGCATGAAGTTTAATGTTCATAATGTACTTTATGTAACGTCCATAATCTGAACATTAATTTCTGTTTTTTAGATGTATTGTGTACTCAAGTGCTGGTAAAGGTGCCAATAAATAAAATGCATTATGTGAATTAAAATGCGCTCCTAGTTTCCATGTGAAACAGAATTTTGACTGTTGGACTTTAGTTTATGCTTTGGGACTGGATGATGAAACCTTAAACTATATTTATTATTATCTTTATCTTCAGTCTTAAACAAAAGGTTTCAAAGAAGAAAATTATTAAGGTTTTATGAAATAGTTTTTCTCCTTTAGATTAACACTCATAAACCGTGCACAATACGACCAAGAACATGTATTAAATTAGGTCAGTTATGTTTTAGCATCATCTTTGGTCCTGTTTGCAGATGCTGGCTAAGGCACGAGGTCTGGAATGGTGTCGTCTACAGAAACTGGGGGAGCTGCAGGCGGAGCTGAAGGTGAGTCTGGAGAAGATGCTGGAGCTGGTGGACGATGCGCTGCACCCTGAGACCTACACCAGAGAGGAGATCTGCAAGACTTTGTGCATCAGCACTGAACAGCTTTGTGAAAACATTCTCAGTACCAACACACAGCATGGTGAGACATCAATGAAAGCCGGTATCATTCTGTATAGTGGCACACAATGATGAACCTGAAAACCTCAACTGTGATACTGACATCCTCCTCATTTTCTGTTACCGTAGCAACTCACTTTAAGTTGTACCAGCGGGCCAAGCACGTGTACGGCGAGGCTGCCCGTGTACTGCACTTTAAGGACGTGTGCGATTCTACCCCTGCCAATGGCGTCGCTCAGCTGGGCGAACTGATGAACCAGAGCCATGCCAGCTGCAGAGACCTGTATGAGTGCAGCTGCCCAGAGCTCGACCAGCTGGTGCACATATGTCTGTGAGTCAGTGTATGCGCTGGTGATGTCATGATAGCATTTCACATTAAACCATATGGAAACAGGGAAAAGTATATAGGGTTGGTTTAAACCATGCTTTTAATCCTGCCGAAGGCAATCTAATGACATATTTGGTTATATTTTGCATGAATAGAAAAAAAAGTAATATTTTTATTATTTTTGTAATGACAGGCAAGGACTTCGTAATGCCAAATTTGTGTTACTGTAATATAGAATGCGTAGGATGATTTACCTAAAGTAATTTAGTAATGAAAACTAAGGATTCGTTAATTGAATATATTAATAAAAATCACTTGTAAAGTTAGCATAAGTTAAAGCCAATCCAACAAATATTAGCAATAATTTTTTTAATTCAAATAATATATTTTAAGTATATCATTAATAATATAAATAAAAAAATAATATTGTTGTGCATTGTAATGAAGTATTCAATATTTTTTATTTATTTAATTAATGATATGATAAAAGTAATATTTATATAACTATAAAAAATGTAAAATATTTGTATATACTTTTTTCTGTGCATTGTAGTTACGAAGACAGGGTTCTTCATTTCGAGGAAAATCTGAATTATTTGCTTTTCTCTTTTCTTTATTTTATGCCATGTAAAAGCCCTGGACATTACATTTAATGTATTCTTGAAACGCCACACAATATTTCACTCTCATATGTGTTAATGTGCTGTGAATTTTTGTATTCATGCAATGCCAAAGCTAGTTTGTCACATCAAAGAATGACAGAGCACATGACTTACTGAATGAGTCATGTCTGTTTCTCTGGCAGATTTATTAAAGTATTTAATGAGACACATTCAGTCTAATGAATTGGAGTTTTAGTGAAATCTCTCTCCACTCTCCACACAGAGAAGCGGGTGCTGTTGGGTCGAGGTTAACCGGAGCTGGATGGGGAGGCTGCACCGTTTCCATGGTACCCAGCGACAAGATAGATTCTTTTCTCCAAACTGTGAGGGAGAGATATTATGCTCCCGACTCCCGCCGAGCCGCTCTGGAAAAGCAGAGTTTATTCGTGACAAGGCCAGGAGGAGGAGCGGCAATTTTCACAGAAGAATAGAAAAGCGATGGCACCATTGGTTGGGGCTTTAAAAGCAAGTTGTGATGCATATGATGGCCATGAATCCAAATGAAAGGGAAATATTTGTACTCTCTATGTCTCAAAAGACTGAATCTTAAAAAGGTGAAAGTAATTTTAGTTTCAAGGTCGCAATTTCTACTTTTGTACATTCCTGCTTTTGCTACGCTTTCTTTAAAGCATTGAAGGTCTATGTCTGAGTTGTGAATTCAATAAAAAGATCTCTTTGTTTACACGTCATTTTCTGTTGATTTATAAAAGGAATTTCATACGTGGTCTTAGAGATTTTAACATCACCGAAACCTTACTATTAGACGTTTGGAGTGGAAATAGGAATAAGAATACGAACACATCCAATCCATTGTTAAATAAATTAAACAATGGCCATTTAATATGTATCTTATAAAAATTACAATTGCTTTTATAAAATTCCATGCATTTAAACGAGAAAACGACAAACAATTTGCATGGTCTTAGTAGACGAAATAGCACAGCAGAAAAACAGCATACATTCGACATGTATATGTAACATAACATAAACTTATGTGTCGGCTGTACATTCATAAAAAGGAAATGTTGCAAGATCCCCTAACATTTCAAATGGAAAATATTATCTTTATGGTTTTGCAGCAAAATATCCAAACAGATGGAGGCAATAACCCAAACATATCCTAGCCTACAGAATGCCTCCGTTTTGTAATGTCACAAATAATTCAGAAAAAATGCAATGGTGACACGTTCTACACAAAATAAACAACAGAAATGACTTCTTTTGATACGAGGTCAACACAAAAGGCACAGAAATCCTTTCCACAAATGATCTCGTGAAGGAAATGCCCACTTTATAGACCTTTATAGTACATATGTGTGGAATTATATAGATGTAACGGAGTATATGCTTCAGTCTATCGCTTGATGGAAGGCACAGCTATGTATCGTCTCACGGTTAACTCGCTCTAAACACTTCTCTATACTCTCAATCTCATCAATTCATTCAGCTACATGCAAAGCGGACGCTGACTACGGTGTGGAATGTTTCTACCGTGTTTCCTTTTAAAAGAGTGAAGTGTATTAAATAAAATCAGGCATTTTTAAATAATGTTACCATCGGTGTTATTGACTAAAGAGAGCTAGAAGTCGGCTTGCTTTAGTGCTTTTGCGTATGATGCAAACAAAAGATTTACAGCCAATGCATATCGTCTGTGGCAATGTTATTGCACATTCATATTTGTTACAACTCTTCTCTGAAATCATCACTGTGATGCACTGCATTCAATTGCTTTTGAGTTAACTGTGTATAGATTTTTCAAAATATCCACATTGTGCACAAGTCAAAACATTTCGGTGCAATGCATCAATAACGCTGCAGATGGCTGTATCGCTGTTTATAACAAACTAAGAGGTAATATTTTTCTAACTTGTATATCTTTGCTCCCTGATATATTAGTAGTTATATTAGTATAAAACTAGCGAATAAACTGGATTTGGTGTTTGCCATTCTTAAGTGAATTTGTGCTTACAGTTAAATTGTATGCACTGACTTTGCAATGCTTTTGATCCATTAAAGGACGTTATGAAAACTAGAAACACAGCGGCGTATTCTGAGGAAACATTGCACATCACTTCTGTGCTAGAAGACACAAGACGAAATTCAATTGAACTGAGGTTCCTTTTCAAATTCAATGATGTGTTAAAAGGAACAGGCGCGTTATCAGACGTGAACGCATTTGCATGAGATGGAGGGAATTAGTGTTATCTGTGCTTCATTATGCTGGCTCTTTGGAGTCTCCTGTGTCCCCATAATCCTGTAGTGCCCGGGGGCATCTTAAGAAAACCCAAATGATCAAATTCTCACGTTAAGGACATATAGGACGGTTCCTAAGCGTCTCTTTCTTTAAGAAAGGAAGCAACCCAAAAACGTTCAATTGATCTTCAAGTACGGTACCGTTCATCTGGCCTCCAAATCTTCCACCATCATATCTTTATTTTGGTCAAATTCCCTTTTAAATCCAGTGGTGTTGGTCTCTCCCTCTGTGGTGGTCTCATCAGGGGCCCCTCTGGTGCCGGGGCGTCCTTCAGGAGAAGACAGTGGGCAGGTGGATGTAGATGATGTGGTTACCTTCATGTTCTTGCCAGAAGTGATGAGTTCTCCGTATCCCTGCTGGTGGGCGAAGGCGTACGCCGAGCGTCGTGAACTTGTCCTGCGGACTCTCCTGAGGTTCTGCTCTTGGGGACCCTGCCTCCTGGTGGCCTGCTGAAGCAAGCGCACCTACATGGTGGAGGAAGGTTGAAGGAAACCATTCAGAATGTTATATTTACGTTTCGTTTACTTTGAAATACACCCCGTTATTAATCACGTGTATGATA
This sequence comes from Triplophysa tibetana, assembly GCA_008369825.1. NCBI lineage: Eukaryota > Metazoa > Chordata > Actinopteri > Cypriniformes > Nemacheilidae > Triplophysa > Triplophysa tibetana. The sequence continues at coordinate 8,134,178 of CM017894.1, forward strand.
ATGCTAATCATATTATCTTCCCCCATTGTTTGAAGCATGTGTTTAGTAACCTTATCAGTCTGTGTGGGATAGCAGTCAGTCTTGATGAATCGGATGGCCACCATGGGCATAATACACACGACAGTGGTGAGGAAGATAACCAGCCAAACGACCGGCTGGTCTAGAGAGTTACGTGCCGTGCCTACAGTCAAACACGTTGAAATGACATGAGCAGTCAAATACCAATAATTTTATCATATACTATACTATTAAATATATAGTATCTGTAATATACTTTAAAACGTTTCTTTATGTGTGATTTGACATCCACATCACTAGGTGTCAGTAAAAGATGAATAGATACATTAGAGCTATTAAAACTTCAATAAAAGCCTGAAAGGGTTAGTTCACCCAATAATTAAAATTCTGTACAATCATTTACATCCATTACATGTTATCTCAAACATGTTTGGCTTTCTTTCTGCTGCATATTTTGAAGAATGTTTATAACCAAACAACATTGATCCCCAATGACTTCTACTGTATGGATACAAAACCACTGAGACATTTTTCAAAATATCTTCTTTTGTGTTTCACTTTTACAAGTGTTGAGCTTTACGACATTTAGTAAGCTAGTATAAGTTTCAATGCATCTTGAAGTCTTTTAGAATTCTTACCTATAAAAGTGAACTGGTTTGGGAATATGTTGAAAAGGCCATCGCTTTGCATTGCAAAAAGTATTGCAAAGTAAACAGCGAGACTGCCCCAAATGAAGAAATGGTTCACAGCCGTCCAGTAGTTTGTGTCGAGCCCGATCTTAAACAAAACAGATGGATAACAAGATTAGCCAAATGCAAAATAGGCAGAGCTACATGCAACACTGTGTGTGATTGCTTGGTTTGTCTGTGTTAATGAAGTGCCATGAATCTTAATTTAATCTTTATTTAATTTCATCTTAATTTGCTTGGAGGAGGTTGAGTGGAACCGGTGACTATTTCTCTATAGATGCACAAATCTATTCTTTATCTAAGTAATTTCACCAGCAGGTGGTATCAAGCGCATATTGTTATTAAAAACATAAAATGATGTTTTGGTGGTGCATTGAGTGCACTAGTATCCTTAAGACTATAATTCCAAAACTTGCTATCACCATTCGTGTCCTTCAACCCTGAAAGGAATAGTTCACCTTCAAAATGAAAATTCTGTCCTTGTTTACTCACAACATTGGCGTTTTAAACCTGTGTGGTCTTCTTTTTTTCTGCAAAACACAAAAGAAGATATTTTGAAAATGTTGGTAACCAAAAACCGTGTCTCCCCATTGACTATGGGGACACAAAACCAATGCAAGTCAATGGGGACAAGCGCTTTTCTGCTACTAACATTTTCAATATATCTTCTTTTGTGTTCCGCACTAGAGAAAAGGTCATAAAGGTTTGATTTATAATTTTCATAATGAAGGTGAAATATCCCTTTAGATGTGCTATTGACTCACCTGGACACTGACCGCAATAACAAGAGAGGTTGCTATGGTGACTGCGAATGCTTGCTGATCAGAGATTTGGGAACCGTCGCCGCGTACGGCGGATATGAAAGCTCCGTACGGTATGAAGAAAAGAATGAAAGAGGTGCAGACGCCGTGCAGTGTGCACGTGAAGAACTTTCTCTTGTTGAAAAGCTGGTTGAGCTGACCCGGTCTGTACAGGTTTGGATAGCGTGAGCTGTACTGCTCGTTTACATCCTTGAATATCAACAGATTGTACGTCACAAGGGAAACCAAATATGATTCACAATATGGAATGCCTGTATAGAGTATATGGAATGACCTTACCTGGTCAAATAAGCCCATGGCCAGCACAGGAAGTGAGGTGTAGACTATGTTGAAAAGTGTGATGAACCATTGATCGTAAACAGTCTGTAAAGAAAAAATAGAAGTACACCTGATATCTTTGCACTTCTCAAACCTCTTAAATGACTTCCATAAGCTGTATTCCAGATGCTTTACCTGGGCGGAGAATCCACATTGAAATCCGTACCAGAAATGCACCAGCGTGAAGGCAAAGTTCTTGTAAAAGAAGTGGCAGAGGAAGTTGCACATGCGGTGGTAAGACCAGCGGCCGTGGACCAGCAGGAGGCGCTGCAGGTAGCGGAACTGGGCGAAGGAGTAATCTGAGGATAACACTGCCTGCATGCCCTCCTGTCCGCTGATGCCCACGCCGATGTGAGCCGCTGGGGGAGAGAGAGGACACCATATACACATTACTCAACACACTTAGAGATAAAAAAGCACACTGTATTTCCATAGCAACCGCTCCATGAGACAGGCAATGCAACTTCAGTCGTATGGCGTATGCATTACAAGTGTCAGACTGCTATGTTCATGAGAGACAGTCAAAGAGTATGAGAGAGACAGAAAGATGATGAAGGGATAGTAGGATGAATGAATATGCATGATAGAGAACAGATGGAAAAACAGAAAAAAATGGATGGGTGGAGAACGACAGAGAGACAGGCAAATAAAAGAATAAATGAATGTATGTATGTATGGATTGATGGAGAACTACAGAGAGACAGACAAATAATTATGTATAGATGGATGGACAGAAAGACAGAAAAGGATGGATGGATGGACAAAAAGAGAGATGAATGGTTGGATGGATGGATGGATGGACAGAAAGACAGACGGATGGACAAATAGAGAGATGGATGGATAAACAAAAAGACAGAAAAGAGAGATTGATGGATGAACAAAATGACAGAACAGAGAGATTGATGGATGGATGGATTGATGTATGACGAATGGATGGATGGACAGAAAGAGAGATGGATGGATGGACAAAAAGACAGAAAAGAGAGATTTATGGATGGATGACGAACGGATGGATGGACAGAAAGAGATAGATGGATGGATGGATGGATGGAAAGACAGGAAGAGAGATGGGTGAAGAAGTAGACCGACAGGCGGACACAAAGATAAATTAATGAATAGATGAATGAAAGGATGGGTGGATGGAGGAACAGACGGATGGACAGACAGACGGACGTATAGCCAGATGAATGGATGGAGAACAAATGGAGAGACAGAAAAAAAGGGACATGATTGTATAGATGGACAGAGAGACAAACAGAAAGAGAGATTGGTGGGTGGATAGAGGAGTCAGAGAGATGGATGAATAGATGAGGATGAACATGTAGACTGAAAAAGAGATGGATAGATGGATGGAGGGACAGACAGACAGAAAAGAGAGATTTAAAATGGATGGATGGACAGAAAGAGAAAGATGGATGGATGGAAAGACAGACAGGAAGAGAGACAGATGAACAAATAGACAGACAGGCAGAAACAAATATAAATGAATGAATAGATTAATTTGTTAATAGATGGACGGAGTGACAGACAGGCGTATAGCCAGATGAATGGATGGAGAACAAATGGAGGACAGAAAGCTAGAGAGATGGATGGACTGATAAATGAACAGACAGAAAGAGAGCTGGCTGGCCAGATGGACAGACAGAATGACAGATGAATGGATAGAGAGCGGATTAAAAGACAGAAAGAATTGCATGTGGATGGATGGAAACCTGCTGGAAAATGTGAAAGACAGATGGATGGATAAAGAACAACTGGAGCGACAGACAGAGCTAGCTCAAGACATGTGAAGTGTCTTACTCTTGATCATACTGACGTCATTAGCTCCATCACCGATAGCGAGTGTGACGGCTCTCTTGTGTCTCTTAATGAGCTCGACCACCAGAGCTTTCTGCAGCGGAGTGACTCGACAGCAGATCACAGTCTTACACAGACAAGCCACATCTACCAGAATCTGCTCCAGGTCTGCCTCCAAGGCATGAGCCTTTATGACACATCACACAATGAGAAAACACACACCTTTATAGACCGCATTTATATGGGCTGCAGTTAACTTCCAGTCTGTGTTTGGCTAGTGTCTAATATAACTATTTACATTTCATTTAATTTATGTTAATATTCATTTGTATTATTTTAAGCTGTGTAATAATTGCTTTTAAAAAACGATACGTTGAATTGTGTAGTATGTTAATTTTATTAATAAACAATGTGTTGAATGGGTCCTGAATGTAGTTTGGTCCTAATTTAAAGAATCCATATGGTACACATACCAGCTTGGTATTGCTGTCTAAATTTAAAATATTTGAGAGACAAGTTTAGCCAAGTAAAGGTTCTTCTCAGCTTCTTTTTCTTCCTATCAGAAATAATCTACAGGCACTCTGTTGTTTGTGTATGTGAACTAGAAGTTAGGGGCGGTCCACGAACATGCGCATGCTAATAATGATTGTTTATGTTGTCACTTTAAAACTGTCTATAAGCTGAAGAAACTATTCACACTTGACATTGTTTGTTGAGAGAATTCATTCAATTGAATTAATTTATTGGTGCCACCCTTGGTTGGCATTGTCCTGTCACAGTCAAAGACGCATTTATTCAAGCAGAACCAATTTCAAAAACATTTAGCCACTGGTTTCAACTAAACCCCAATCTCTTCAGGCAAATAAATATTCTGTTTGAATACACCAACAGCTGTACGGTTTTACATACAATTTGGTTTAAAATGTATAATAATATTAACTGGATGTCAATTGCAGAATTAAACATGCACATAGTAAGGTCATGTGACAACAACACAATCTCATGACAATTCAAAACTATTAAAGAACGCCGGGACTCTTACCAAACTGTGTCCATTGATAATTAAAGCGTATTCTGAAATTATGGTTTCTTCAAAGACAGAGTCACTTGAGTATATATCCGTCTTCTCTGTGTCAGGATCACCACTGAATTTCTCTCTGCTGGGTCCCATGATTCTCTCTTTAGCGGTCCTGAGGACAAGCCAACAGAAAGTCATCTTACTTCGCAGAAGATTCAATTTAAGCTGCAAGACCTGTTAGATTTGTTCCTACATGTCGCAGAAAAGTTTTTTGGCATGTCTGATTTGAATCCATTCTGTAAGTATTTACTTCTTTATTTTTGTAATGACATCTATTAGTTTATGCCTCATGCCGTGCCAACAGGTAACTGACTACACCGAAGAAATGGATCTGATTTCATTATTTGTGAGATGACAATGTGAACACTCAATTCTAAATATCTGATTTACGTACAGCGTGAACAAAGCCTTCGATTGAAATGTTACCTGAGCTCCTGATGGACCTCAAGGGAGGTGTGACCTGAGATTATGAACACCTCATTCATGTCGTCTCTCAGCATGTTGCAAGAGTAGCCGATGTTCATCGCCGTCTCTGCGAGCACAACGGATTACACACAATAATACACGGTGAGAACGGATTACAAGAGTAAATGAGCTCTGTATGTTCTCATTAGCACATATTACCTAGTTTGTCTCCGGTTAGCACCCAGATCTTGATGTTGGCCAAGGTCAAACAGGCAATAGTCTCTGGAACGCCTTCCTGGAGTTTGTCCTCTATGGCTGTAGCACCAAGGAGCTTTCGAAAAAAAAAAGGGAAATTCTAAAATAAATTCTAAAAAAACGAATTATAACTTGTTGACATCAAATGTAAATATAAATAATAACAATAATAATGATCATAACATGATATATATATAAAAAAATAAAAAATAAAATAATGTATTTAAAAATACTAAATATTAATATATAATTATAATTATAAATATATATATTAATATTTATACATGATCCCATTTAAATAAAATATTATATACATTTAAACTTTATTTACATTTATATATTTTTGTATGATTTGTTTGTTTTGTTTGTTTTTTTCCCAAGGACGTTAGGTTTAAGGATCGCTGTTCATTATTTCTTTTTTCTAATGGTATACAAACATTCCTATGATTAAGAAACAGTTAGAAATTCCTGTGAGATCTGTCTGGCCCCGGCTCCTTGATGACATAACAGATCCCTTACATTTTTTGACATCCTGGCCCAATTCCGCTATTTATTTGTCAATTGTCAATATTATTGAAAAATTTAAACAATAGCAATAAAGATCAAAGTTATATCAGACTAAAAGAAAAACTTTGAAAACGTTTCTATTAATTGAAATCTAAAAACTTAACTGCAGGAAAAATGTAAATGTTGCTTCCAGAAAAAAAACGAAATAAGTTTAAAGCACTAGAATTATAATAAAAAATAAAACAAAAATAAAAAATAATTAATACTAAATAGCAACATGAAAAAAACCCAAATAAATCATAAAATGACAAAAACATTCCAAAATTCCAAAAAAACTAACAAAAATAAAAGCCCATTTAAAATATTTGAAATTAAAACTATAATAACTTTGATATAGATGAAAATATAAACAGAATAACAATTAAATTGAATTGGCTAGAGTAACAGAAACACATTTACCATCAGCCCCTGCTCGATTTCTTCATACAGGGCCCCGAGGTTTTCTTCTCTGTTATCCAGCGAGGTGCTGGCAAACAGGAGCTGCTTCATCCATTCATCAAACACGTCCTCGTCCAGGTCTTTGTACGCGAGCACTAACGTTCTCAGACCCTCCCCGGCGAACTCCTACAACACAGATACACATCACAGGAAATATATTCATGCTGGGTAAGATATTCATCTTATCATAAAAATGAAACCACTCAGTCAATTTTCCCGACTCTCTACAGGGGTGCTGTAATTAACTAAGCACACGCTGCACAGTTTTTCTCTCTTATCTGACCTGTGAAAGCATCCTCCTGTTTCCTATCATTTTTCCATACGCTGATAAAAGCTGCTATTTTTACCCTACTTGGAAATGGCTTCTCCCATGACATCAATAGAGGCTGACTGCTCCTTGAGAAACCACAGACAGCAGTAAATGAGACATGACCAATTGAAAGTATCTCATAATGAGTGAGGCTTTCTGCTGCTTTTAGACCAGCTACACCAGACAATACGCCACTCGTCTCTAATATGTTTATGTAGGGGTAGCACTGCTTGCATTTGACAACAGCTGCGGCGATGATGTCAGGGCAATGTGGGTATTTTTTTATACATTGCCATGTGGTTGCTAGAGTACTCTTGAGTGGATTTGAAGGGATAGTTCGCCCCAAAATATCACCCTCATGTCATTCCAAACCTGTTTGACTTTCTTCTGCGGAACACAAAAGAAGATATTATGAAATCGTTGGTAACCCCATTGACTTCCATTGTATCGACACAAAACCAATGAAACATTTCTCAAAATATCTTCTTTTGTGTTCCACAGAAGAAATAGTCTTACACTTGTTGGAATGAAATGAGGGTGAATAAATGATGACAGAATCTTTACAGATGTATCTCTAGAAGGTAATGAAAGGCTAAGGACATTAGGAAGGTTACCATAACTTGAGATCAAGAAATCAAATTAAAAAGTCCATTAAGGTAATTATGTAGCACTCCAAAATGAAAAAGAAAACAAAGACATTACCGAAAAACAAAAAGTAACAATAGAGCCTTACATTAAGCTGTTCTGAGGTAGTATACATAAGCTCGTCATTGGACGGGTCCAGCCTGTCGAAGAGTATTGTGTCGGCTCCTTTTGAGTAAAGCTTTAGCTGCCCCTTTGGGTTTCTCACTGCAGAAGAGACATAAAACCACAGTTATAAATGTCAAGAGTACACAATAAAACACATTCAACAGACCCAGCTATTGATTTCTGTTGAGTGGATAAATTATGTATAACACTCAAAAGAAATGGATGACTACTTTTGAGATGGATGATTAGTTTTAGGCAGTGCTAAGATAAAATATTTGTCTCTTCAGCTGCGCATGTCGCAAAGAGACGTTGAATTTGTGGTATTTTGGATGCACGAGCACTGCTTTTGCGCCGCCACCGCTCCGCCAAAGAAGCGTCCCGCGTTTTGTCGCTTACCGCATGTTTTCCTTTGGAAATGAACTGGACAAATGAGGCTGCCGCGTACCATGTGAAACCACCATTAGTCATGCAATATACAATTTATACAAAATACACAATATATTTGATAATAATATGCATAATTATACTATTTATTAAAAACAGGTTTACATAAAAGAACAGGCTTGGATTTTGGATCAAATCAATGGAGGCTTGGTGAACAGAAATGTCTTTCAAATTTAAAGAGACATGACAACAAGCTAACCAAACAAACTTTATATTAGTGATTGTAAACAAATTTATCCTATCCATTTCACGAATTAAAACACATTTGTCATTATCCTTTTTACGCAATTAAAATATCTGAGGGACCCCCCAAGTCTATTTTTTACTTCTTATGGGGGTGGCAGAACCCCCCAACCCCCGAAATCTGCGCTTTTTCTAAATTGTGCTATTTTTCCCTGCTTAGTAAATCTGACCCTAAATGTTTATAAATCAGATAAATGTAAAGAAGAAAATGAATATATTTGTTTTTCCACATGCCATGCTTCAATATTCTTAAGTATAACTAAGTGTACTATATATTTTTATATTTATATACTGTATATATACTGTATAAACATATATAAGACCCAAAAACCTACCAATAACGCTCATTCTCTTACGGACATTGTTGAAGTCTAAGATGGCCAGGAGCTGGTAGGTAACCGGCTGACCCATCTCATAAACAGTGATGGTTTCTGGAGTTCTGGACCGGAAGACAAAGCCGAAGTTCCGTGCTGCTGTGACCAGAGCTCCTTCATCTGGAGATTGTGCTTGATATACCAGCTCACCTGAAACAATTTACAAAAACTTTCAATCTATACCCTGACATCTACTCGGATATGAAAATATTGCAATATATTGTCTGTGGTGGAATTTACCCTCATTTCTCTCTTCTGGCATGACAGTGTGGCAGAGGGCTAACAAACGGAAGAATTCCTGAACCAGAGGCTCTTCCAGTTTGATGGCCTCGACCAAACTGCTGTCATGGAAACGAAATTTCCGGTCCCTCAGTGGATTGAAGGAGAAATCTACACATGGTGTTTTCTAAGAGAGTTCAAAACAAACATGACTATCAAATACTGGACACGGTCTTATACGTTCTCTTACAACATCTATTCATGGTATTAGCCTAAATGTTGGCGTTACTTTTAAATATTGTAAATGTAAATGCACAAACGGTGCATTCAAATGACAAATTTAAACAGCGTTTTTTGGGTGTCGAACTTACAACCTTGAACTGCCATGTGTCAAGTTTGTTCCTTGCCTGTTTTCACTTGTTTCATTGTTTTCACCTGTCCCTCATCTTTGTTAATCTCCCGTTGCCAATCTCATTATTAGTTAATTCGTTTTCACTTGTGTTTCGTCATTGTTAATTAGTTCCACACCTGTTTCTGTTTTCCATGAGTGTCTTCCTTTTGTATTTAAGCCCTGTGTCTCCCTCTGTTCTTTGTCGGTTATTATTTATGTCAGTGTATATTAGAGCTGGTTTTGTCTTCCCTGTTCTCCTGCTCCCGTGTTTGCTTTGGACTTCTGTTATCATTAAACCCCATTGGATTATACCTTTTTGTTTCTCCATTCATCCTCCTCCGTGTCAGCCCGTGACAGAATAACCGACCTGAAAAATGGATTGCTGTACCTTTTCTCCAGAGGCTGTCCTCAGGGACTTGAGACAGGACGGAAGGCCTCTGGAGAACTACGTGGAGGAGTTTGTTGGCGTGTGCTATCGGGTGAGTTGGAGCGATCAAGCTCTAAACCTGGCCTTTTTGGCCGGTCTGGACGACATTCTGCTCGTCCTCGTCATGCTTCCCGATGCAGATGAGTACCGGCTGGAGGACTTCGTAAATCGAGTCCTCCAAGCAACCGGCTCCGAGTTCTGCGTCGGGGTGACTGATGAGGACTTGAGCGGGGGTCGCCCAGTATCGGTCACAGGCCAGGGGTTCGTTCCGGCTCATCCCGGATCCACGCCTCACTCCTCCACCACCCAGCAACGGGAGCAGGTTAAAGGGGACCTGTTCTCGGAGCCGGTCTCGTCCGGCTTTCCGAAGCCTCTCCAGCCGGTCCCGTCCGGCCTTCCGAAGCCTCTCCAGCCGGTCCCGTCCGGCCTTCCGAAGCCTCTCCAGCCGGTCCCGTCCGGCGTTCCCGGGCCTCTCCAGCCGGTCCCGTCCGGCGTTCCCGAGCCTCTCCAGCCGGTCCCGTCCGGCCTTCCCGGGCCTCTCCAGCCGGTCCCGTCCGGCCTTCCAGAGCCTCTCCAGCCGTTCCCGCACGGCCTCCCAGAGCCTCTCCAGCCGTTCCCGCACGGCCTTCCAGAGCCTCTCCAGCCGTTCCCGCACGGCCTCCCAGAGCCTCTCCAGCCGTTCCCGCACGGCCTCCCAGAGCCTCTCCAGCCGTTCCCGCACGGCCTCCCAGAGCCTCTCCAGCCGTTCCCGCACGGCCTCCCAGAGCCTCTCCAGCCGTTCCCGCACGGCCTCCCAGAGCCTCTCCAGCCGTTCCCGCACGGCCTCCCAGAGCCTCTCCAGCCGTTCCCGCACGGCCTCCCAGAGCCTCTCCAGCCGTTCCCGCACGGCCTCCCAGAGCCTCTCCAGCCGTTCCCGCACGGCCTTCCAGAGCCTCTCCAGCCGTTCCCGCACGGCCTCCCAGAGCCTCTCCAGCCGTTCCCGCACGGCCTCCCAGAGCCTCTCCAGCCGTTCCCGCACGGCCTCCAGAGCCCCTCCAGCCGTTCCCGCACGGCCTTCCAGAGCCCTCTCCAACCGTTCCCGCACGGCCTTCCAGAGCCTCTCCAACCGTTCCCGCACGGCCTTCCAGAGCCTCTCCAAGCCGTTCCCGCACGGCCTTCCAGAGCCTCTCCAGCCGTTCCCGCACGGCCTTCCAGAGCCCGCTGCCCAGCCGCCAGAGCCCGCTGCCCAGCCGCCAGAGCCCGCTGCCCAGCCGCCAGAGCCCGCTGCCCAGCCGCCAGAGCCCGCTGCCCAGCCGCCAGAGCCCGCTGCCCAGCCGCCAGAGCCCGCTGCCCAGCCGCCAGAGCCCGCTGCCCAGCCGCCAGAGCCCGCTGCCCAGCCGCCAGAGCCCGCTGCCCAGCCGCCAGAGCCCGCTGCCCAGCCGCCAGAGCCCGCTGCCCAGCCGCCAGAGCCCGCTGCCCAGCCGCCAGAGCCCGCTGCCATTTTGGGGGGGAGCCATATGGCAGGGATAGCCCTCAAGGCTAGACCGGTCGTCTGCCATCCGGTACGGCCGGCGCCCTTCAGGCCTCCAGAACGGCCGACGCCTTCCAGGTCTCCCGAACGGCCGACGCCTTCCAGGTCTCCAGAATGGCCGCCGCCCTCCAGGCCTCCAGAATGGCCACCGCCCTCCAGGCCTCCAGAATGGCCGCCTCCCTCCAGAGTCCCAGAGCTGGACGTATCGCCCTGGAGGTCTCCCATCCCACCAGGTCTGGTCTTCCCTGCACCGGCCTCCAGGACGCCCACCCCCCCTTCCCCCTTTGGTACTGTTTTGGCGCGATGACGCGCCTTGTGGAGGGGGGGTAATGTCACGTTTGTTCCTTGCCTGTTTTCACTTGTTTCATTGTTTTCACCTGTCCCTCATCTTTGTTAATCTCCCGTTGCCAATCTCATTATTAGTTAATTCGTTTTCACTTGTGTTTCGTCATTGTTAATTAGTTCCACACCTGTTTCGGTTTTCCATGAGTGTCTTCCTTTTGTATTTAAGCCCTGTGTCTCCCTCTGTTCTTTGTCGGTTATTATTTATGTCAGTGTATATTAGAGCTGGTTTTGTCTTCCCTGTTCTCCTGCTCCCGTGTTTGTTTTGGACTTCTGTTATCATTAAACCCCATTGGATTATACCTTTTCGTTTCTCCATTCATCCTCCTCCGTGTCAGCCCGTGACACCATGGCAATATTACATGAATTGAGCTACATATTTATATATATTCTACATTAAGGGTGTCGCTATATATTGGTATTGTCAATAATGATGATATTAAATACCATGAATTTCGATAATGTGTTAATACTATATGATAATAATGTCAATTATTTAGAACCTGTTTGAAATTTTGCCTTTATGCCTCATATTTTGAATATAATTTTTGGCCAAAACAAAAAGTTGAATTTCACAGATAGCATTATTTACTTATTTCGAAAAAGTTTCAATAGATATCAATCAAGATAATACCATTATCGTGAATGAACAACACAGAAAATAAAAATGCTTTTGACAGAAAGCACTACTTACTCATTAAAAAAAACATTTCAATAGATAACAAGATGATAACATTATCGTGAATTATTTCGGCCAAGATAATGGTGTAATGTAGTTTTTAACATATAATTAAGTTAAAATAAATACTAAAAACTTTAGGGATGGTTCACCGAAAAAACTCGCTCAACACTCCCTTTCTGCAGGTGGCGCTAAACGCACCAGACGCTGGTATGCCATCCGCCATCAAATACTACAAGAAGATTGTGATCTGGACGTATGCAGAGGCAGCACAGAACGGCTAATATTATTATAAATGACGCTCAGTTTTATGAAAATATAGAACGATTCAGGCGCTTTTTTTGGAATTATGTGCTTTAGGAACTCTTAGACAGGTGGACCCCCTAGACTCCCATTATATGATGTAAAGAGGGCTGCATGGCCTGATGGTGAGTAAATAAACAGCAAATTTGAGTTTTTGGGTGAACTATCCCTTTAAGTACCCGGTTTCACAGACAAGGCTTAGGACTTGTCCCAGACCAAAAAAAATGTTTGAGCTATCTTAACTGAAAATAAATTTCCCTGCTATTTGTTTCAATATGTAATTGGCATTGTTATGTCTCAAAATGCACACCAGTAATGTTTTTATCTATAAGGCATTACTTTAAAAGCGACTTAAATATCCACCTTATTCAATAAAGGCATAGTACTGTCTTAAGCTTAAGCTTGGTCTGTGAAACCGGGCCAAGATGTTTAGGCATCCGGCATCTATCACCAAACACTAATGATATTTAAATATTCTTTTAAATAAATATTTTGGTTTCCATACCTCTGTAATGTCTACTTTATGTCCAAATTCATCATAAACATCACCTAGACAAACAAAAAATAAGGTGATTAATAACTATCTATAAATCTATATACAATGTCTATAATAAGTATATCTATATTACATGTCTACTTAACTATACACATACGACACATACTGTATACGCTCACCATAGGTCTTCCCATTTATGGAGCACTTATTAAACACCATGATGTTCTGAGTCAGGGTTCCTGTTTTGTCCGAGAAGATGAACTCCACCTGACCCAGTTCCTCATTCAGGGTGGTGGTCCGAGCCTCGGCAGGGGTGTCCTTAGGACTGTAGTACATTCGTCTGTCCCAGTTTATAAAGTAACTGTGGCCCAGCCGCAAAACTTCAACACTGTAACACAATAAGTTTCTCTTATTCACTTTGAGTGGACGCTAATTCTATTAAACACACAGGCCAGTAATAATTTTTTTTCTTTCCGAACCACCTTTCATTCTTATATAAATTCAATTACTAGAGTGATAAATTCTTCAAGCTACTTGTAAATGTAATTTCCGTTCTTCTGCCCATCATGTGGTCTGACCTACCTGACGTATAGCGAGATGGGTACGACAGTGTTGAGGATGATAACGTAAGACCAGAAGGTCAGGAAGCCAGAGAAGATTGCATTGCTTGTGAGTTTATTCCACTGAAGATACGTCCAGAAGTCGCTCCCCACTCTCTGCTCCCAAATGGTGTTTCCGATGGCCAAGATGATCCCCATACAGATGAGGAATCCAAAGATCTGGCAACCCAACAATTAAACTTCGTGAAGCATTTTTTTTTAGGTATATTGTATTTAAACCAGACTTCAACGGATTAGGAAATTACACAACATGCATTTAAAACACTTCCCCTGTCTGATAGTATGTGGTTAAGGACTGGAAATCAGTCCTGGCGTGCTGACTATACACTCACCCACAGCACAAGTGTGTTCATCAGCCTATCGATACTGGTCCTCTTGAACTTTGTACTTCCACAGTTTTGCATAAGCTTGGTTTGGAGCCCTGATTAAACCAGACAAGACACACACGGCTAATTTAATATCTGGACGTGACCTGGCATTCATTACAAGCTACGAATAGTGGAAGTTAAAGGAAAAGTTCAGCTAAAAACCTTTAAAATATAAAAAATGAATCATTCACTCAGCTTTGTGTTGTTCAAAACCAGTATGACTTTCTATAGGATATCATCAAAAACAGAAAGTAATGGTTATACTTTTCTATGCTATCAAACATCAAAAATGATCAAAATACATTTAAATGCTGACTTAAAATTTGTTTGTATGCCTTAAAAAGAAATTGAATATACCCCCCAAATTATATGAAGCATTTTATTACGTCTTATTGGGGCTTTTGCATACTTTGTACAGCTTGAAAGCTCCAGTCCCCATCCACTAAATGGAACAGTGCAAACAGTATGCTGCTGAAAACTTCTGAAACTTCTCATCCAAGTTATCAATAGTATGCCATACAAAACTCCATTTGCTTTATACAGAAAAAAAATTTGTAGCTCGATATTTCATACTTTGTATGGCGTGAGAGCTCCAGTCTCCAAATTATATGCAACAAAGTAAACAGTATGACATTGGACAAGTCCCTTTTTGTTTAACAACAGAAATTTGTTCACTCATATGACTTAAGAACAATTGGAATATAGCAAACAGGTCATTGGACCCACTTATATAATACTTTCATGGTGTTTTTCATAATTTTAATTGCTTGAAAGCTCCAGTCCCCATTCACTTCATTACAAATGTAGCGAAAGCTATGGTACTGAAATCTTTTTCTTGTATTAAACACAAGAACGAATTTTAACTTGTATGACTTGAGAAGAAAGCCACTGTAACAATACTTTTATTCTGCTTTAAATCCTTTATATGAGTTCAAAGCTCCAGTCCCCATTTACTATAATCATATGGAACAAGACAAACTGTGTGTATTCAAATCTTCAAATGTTTTGTAATTCTAGTCGTCGATGGTATAGAATCGGAAACGTCCACATTTGTGTTTAACGGAAGATAGAAGAGAGAAAGTCAAGATTGAAACGACATGAAGTTGATATTTTATGTGAACTATTTCTTAAATTACAAGCGAGACAGAGAACTACGTCGTCCATGTTTCTCAGAAGCAAGATATCAAATCATCATGACGAAAAGCCATTCAGTTAAGATAAATAATGAAAGGATGTTGAGGAGAAATTAAATGTACCTGCGAAGATAACCAATCCGAAACACCACTCAGTGTTACGGAGAACACAGCCTCTCAGGAGCATTTTCTCATTGTCCAGCGAGTACTTATTATCTTTCCAGTACAGCGTCCCTGTGAACTTGTCTAGTTTATTGTTGGGAGGTTCGCAGATGACTTCCGCTGGGGAAAACGTTTGAAGAAAACAAGTAACAGGAAGAAGACATTAATTGTGAAGCAAATGCCTCCTGTTATTTGTGCATTATTGAATTCACTGAGTGACATTTCCTCCAATTGGATGCGTTATTATGAAAAAACGTATGCTTATATACACAAACTGGTTACGATAATGACAAAGTAACGATTACATCTCGTAGAAAGGTCATCGCATTTTCTAACAGAATCACAGACGATAGAAATTTAATTCTTGAATCTTTTTCTTGAATATGTTAATGGCGCCACCACAATGCTGGTTATTTTTTTATCTCAAGAATGCCGGAGTTGCTTTTTTGAATTAATTGAAAAAGGCACCCAAGCGAAGACACTCACAATCTCATTACAAAAGCTCCTTGACAGCTTCGAAAGACATGCGCGAGCACATCAAATGCCCTAGGGGTATAAGCCGCAGGGATCAATCCAATCAATGTGGCGGGACCCGTAAGTGTTTGTGTTTACTGTTGTGTAGTGTTGTGTTTCTCTTGACGCCGCAATAATCGTGTGTTTGAATAAAAGCTTTACCATTAAAGTCTGCCAGCCTGGACACATCGTCCGCGAGGTCTGAGGTTACAGTCAAGGCTTGACGCACCTTCAGGTTGGTCTCCCTGTTGGAAAGATTGAACAGTTTGAAAGCCGAAAATGGAAATCGACACTGAGGTGGTGAACTTTTAATGCACGTGGGACATGATCAGACGGAGGAAAGACACGCTATAACAGCATCACACGTTTAACGGAGAACTTCTCACCCGTCAAGCTCGGCGGTCTCGATATAGCACAGTCCATAGGGCTCACTGCTAGAGAGAACGAGGAGGTCAGCCTGTAGACAGAAGACAGAGGATGGTATAGATGAGAGAATAAGTCATTAATCATACGATATATGACATTTTTATCTGGAGCGTTCTGTACTGTACAGGGGACTCTGATTTGATTCGCTCCAGGAAAACACAATGTAGATAACAGTGAATGTATTGAAGAAGTTTCTTTTTATATTTATATGTCATTTGGTTGTGCATAAATTTGACAATGAAGATGTCAAAATAGGAATTCTCAATTCTGATTGTCTTACGCAGGATCCCAAAGAGCAAAATTCATTCAATCTATCTACACAAACAAAGAAGTAAATGGTGATCAAAGATATACGTTTTTAAATTTGGCATTTTGGACGTGGAGTTCGGTCACCATTCACCATAGAACCGTAAAGAAGATTGTTTGGTAAATCCGCTGCCCTCTCTTTTTCATATGATGGGAGTCTATGGGGTCCACCTGTCTAAGAGTTCCTAAAGCACATAATTCCAAAAGAGCGCCTCCTGGCGACATGTTGACGTCTTGTGAAGCAAATCAATTGATATTTTTATAAAACTGAACGTCATTTTTAATAACATTAGTCATACTGTGCAGCCTCTGAATAAGTACTGATCGCGATTTTCTTCTTGTAGTATTTGGTGGCGGATGGCATGCCAGCGTCTGGTGCGTTTGGCGCCACCTGCTGAAATGGGGTGTTGAGCAACAGGCCCTTTTTTGTAATTATGTGCTTTAGGAACTCTTAGACAGGTGGACCCCATAGATTCCCATTACATGAAGCAAAGAGGGCTGCTGATTTACCAAACAAACTTCTTTATGGTTTTCCAAAAGTAAAAAATGGCACCTTCATCTCGGATGACCTGGGGGTGAGTGAATAAACAAAGAAGTTTTTGGGTTAACTATCCCTTTAAAGTGTGTGAATTGAACTTGTGTCCTAAGGGGCTGTGTCCACCAAGGCACATTTTTTGAAAATGCGAGCTGGCATTTTTTTCCCGTGCTCAGCGCTGGTGCTATGCGTTTTCCCACGATCAGCGCCGGCGTTCGACTGGGCGCCCAGAGTTGAAAAATGCTGTACTTTGGGCAGAATGCTGAGAGTACAAGAGTAATTTTTCCGACAGCATTGTCAACCGGTCAAAAGTTGTAAATTAAATCTACTCGAAGCCTCTGATCTTTTGACTCTTTGGGTCACATTTAGTACAATAAACAAAACAGGGGATGCATGGCCTCACAATTGCTGCTTACAACTACATTATAGTTAAATAAAACAATTCAAACTTACAGCAACAAACTGATTGTTCTCAAGTTTGATGATATCCCCCACTCTAACATTCATCCATTTTTCATTCTCTAACCTGAAATCAAAACAATGCATTTGTTCTGTAACACATTGTTCTCTATTATCTGAACATGCTGACACATATTCTACAGTAAAGGCACTTACATTCCTTTGATGAGTACCTGAGACTGCCGGGTATTGACTTGTTGGTCACTTTTATGGCGGAACTGAAATCCAGAAAAGATCAATGACAGCAAACATTAGCTTGGCCTGCTTTAGAAAATGCAGCATCCCAGTCTTAAATAACAAAAACAGACTCTCACATAGTCGTCAGTAGCATCTTTGACAGCTGTGATAGCCAGAACCATCACCAAAGGCACAATGGTGGTGAACCAGGACAGAGAGGAGATTTCTGGAATTAACTGGAATTAACATATAGTCACAAATACATCTCATACATTGAGTGATGTATAACAAAGATAACAACTACTGTGATTCTGTAATGTGGTGATTTATTAACTTGATAAGAAAACTCACACACCTGTAATATCAGGAGTACCAGGAAGTAGGCATTCGCGAAACGCTGGAACTGCTCGAACAGGTTGGTAGGCAAAAAGGTAAAGGCGTTGTATTTTGCTGTCTTGATGCGATTGTCCTGCAAAACAAAAATACTTGTTAAACATTTATCACAATCTAATCTAATAATGTCCATTGGTTCTATTATACAAATATATGTGATAATCTAGTTAATACATTTACTAATAAGAAAATAATTATTAAATAATATCAGGAAAACTGATTGCTTTGCACCCACTCGTGTCCTTCCAAACTTTCTTTCTTCTACTAAACACAAAAGAAGATATTTTGAGAAATGTCTCAGTGGTTTTGTGTCCATATAATGGGAGTCAATGGGGTTCAAGTTTGTGTTGTCATCTACCTTCTTCTAAATATCTTTTTTTGTGTTCTTCACAACAAAGAAAGTCATGCGAGACCAATTAAATGTCCTTTTTGGAATCCTTTAAGCTTACAAGCTATAAAAAAAACACAAAATAATATAAAACACCATCGAATGTAATTCCTCAATATTATTATTATTCGAAAGCATTAAAGCACTTTATGCAGTGCCTAACAACGCCCTGTAGCCATGAGTACAGTATTACCACAATATAGCATGTCGTTATTTCTTCTATAACAAATTTTTTGGCTCATAAACTTTTATACCAAACACTGCTATAAATGAAAAAAACTATTATTGACTTACACCATAACTGAATCGCTCATTGTACTCCCGATCATTGGCTCGAACATGCCGTTCCTCTTCTAAGATTGAACGAAAGCAAAGTTATTAAACAGATTTACAGTAACTGCAAATTCCTTCCACATTGACATCATGCTCAGCCCCCTCCGATTTTGAGTAAAATCCCGAAATGTATTTAATAGCTTGTTTGTGTCCTTTCTGTGCACCTTGAGGCCTCTTCTCTCTCTCTCTCTGCGTTTCTAAAGATGTGTGGGAATGGAAAAATGAACTCAATATTTTCAAAGGCAACTGAGATAAACGTCTCGAGGAACGATATGAGATCATTAGTGAGAGAAATAAAAATAGGAGGGCACAAAGCTCTTCTCAGAAGTAAATTGATCCTCAATAAGTACTGAAAGAACATCCACGTCCTTCAAGGAACGTGAGCTTATGAAACGCTTAGCTAATGATCTGTTATGACGAAGAACAACATTTTCCAAAAAAACTCCCTCCCAATCCCACAATTCCCTGCAGCTCTACCTTGTCCAGGTCCTTTTGAGCGTGGGTTCCAACCTCCTCTCCATGGCACTAACATCCATAGCCATCGCAGCGCCATTGCCTGTTTGCAATGTCATTCTTTGAGCGGCACACAAATAAAGTTAGTTGGTCACTTCATTCATGAGAAGAATATTGTATGATTCGCACCAAAATAGCTACAAATCTGGTGAAGTGTACTTTCTCTTGGGCAGCTACCAAGTACGTCGGATTGTTAGGGAATGTGGCAGACGTTGCCTACACTTGGCTGTGATATGAGCAGAAATGTGTTAAGCCTTATCGTGTTGTGCACTACTTCAATGTGGAGCATAATAAAGATAGACATCACTGTTGCTTTTGTTATAGCCTAAAGGAATATTTTATTGTATATTTATCCATAATTATTCATAGTTCAATTTCATTGTGTTTAATTTAAAGAAATAGTTTACCCTCATAAGGAAAAGTAATAGTAGAAATGCTCTCATAATTTACTCACCCTCATGAAATCCCTGATGTATATGATAGCCTGTTATTTGTCACCCCTTCTGTACACGAGACAACTACGTTTGTATCAATATTTTGCATGTCATTTCTAATCGAATCATGACAAACTATATATCATTGGAAAGGATAGAATACAGATTTCTTTGGTGTTTTTAAAAATAATTTATGTAGGGAGAGTAATTGATTATTTGTTATAAAGAGTGTGCATAGATTTTTGTTATCCTTTTGCGACCTGTATTATTTAATGTATTTTTCAATCAAAGAATAACAAACTTTTTTTATACATTTTGTACAATAAACCTAAAAACATACCTTAAAATATATATTTTTGTATACTTTTTAGCAATAATCAGCTACTTTTTTCTTTCAAACAAGACCATCCGTAAGTCTGTATTCCAAAGAATTCATGAGTTACCGCTATTTTAGTTCCAACATGTGTTTTCATGTGTACGCTGAAATAGGGCTCCCACAGTTGAAGATGAACACATTTTTTCTATTAAAAGGCCATCATGTTTTCTTCTAATACAGTGATTAAAGTCACACTGAAATAAAAAATAACAATGCTCATTTTTTCATGAAATATTGCAGTTAACTGTAAATAGTTTATCAATGTGGGTCGTTCTCTTTTTAATATTCATGTTCCCTCATAATATTCAGTTTAAATCTGAAAATGCACTGCCGCCCTGCAGTGACTATCCATCTTATATGACGAATGTTAGACGGCTTGGGCGGAGCATCTGTTAACTCCTCCCCTTCAACTGTCAGTCTGCTGCCAGGTCCATCTCAAAATGCAACCGTTTATATACAACCAATCAAACAGCATTGAAATCATAAACCACATCCACTATTTTTCTCATTCAAGATTCCATTTCACTCGGAAATGTGTCAAAATACGGAAGTAAAAACGATTGTAATCTCCGGTTCACGGGGACTTCAAATGCTCATAAAGATGAAGCTCTGAAACAGTTGGATAGAAAATGTCTTCCGAACCCAAACAATACTTTTGTAAGAGAAAATTATTAATAATTAAAACTAGCAAATCCTATCTTAAATATTTCATCACATTCACTCTAAAAAAGGATGTGAATATAAAAAAATATTTATGGAATTGTAACACATTACGTGTTTTTTAACACACATTATGAGCGCTTTTCCATCATCCCGCCGAACCGTTCTAAGCACGGTTACAGTTATGTTTACAATTACAAACTGTTCTCAGCTCGGAATTTTCAGCACGGCTGTCTTATTTGCTAAGACTATAAACCATAGAAAGTATGTGGATAACAAACTCTGAGCACAGATCTGAGAAGCATGAGACCTTTCTAAATGTGTCTTAATTTGCACTAACATTCAATTTGATGGCCGTCTAGGACAATCTATACAAAGATCTCCATTATGAGTTGTCTTTCACATGTGGGCAAGCGACACCTCCAACATCACACACTGCATCTTGAGACTGAATCTAGCACAAAGTATTTAAACTAGTAAGTGACTCAACAGATGAACTCTGTGAACTTGCAAGACGGTGGACCTTCATCTTCTTCGAGAAGACAGATTTACTGTACAACATGGCAGATGTTCCTCGTGTTGCGCGAAACATTGTTGTGATGCGAAACATTAATCATTGCAAGGTAATGTACCTGGATCGATGGAAATTTGGAGATCTGGGCTCAGGTCCAGTATATATAATGCTGAGGTTCACATTTCACATCATTTCATACCGTGAACAAAGAGGGGTGGGTGTTGTGTTGCAGTCGCATAGTACAATCCAGACTTTCCTCACATACTGCTAAAGTTCACATTCACAGATGGAAGAGATGAACTATGTATGACTCACAGAATATCCATGTTTTGAAATAATAAGTCATAAAAGGCTTAGGAGTAGGACTATTGCACGACTATAAAAAGGCAAGGGGCGTCTGTTAATCCATATTACATACAGTATCACCAGTAAGCAAACCCCTAGCAACCATCAGAACACCCTAGCAACCACACGGAGCACTTAAAATACCTCTGAGAGCACCTCTGCATAGCAACCTTCCGGTAACCACCCACAATTCCTGTCAACTTTTGTGAAAAACTTGTTGAAAAACAGTTTCTTTTAAAGAAAATTCAAGGAAACACTTTCACATTCCAGCCCATTCCGCAGCTTAGCGAACTGGAAAATAACTTTTCTCCCTAAAAGTTAGTAACCACAGAACCAGAACGACTTGGTAAATCATTGGTTGTTTGCGTGCTATAGCTTTGTGAAACATGAGAATTGTTTCCTTCTTTAGAACAGGTGATACAACCGTCTTCAACCATTAATAATTGAGCGGATTTCACAGCAACACATCCACCAGATGAGTTTACACTCCGTTCACACATTTGGTCAAATGTCAAATAACAGTTAAAATCACCTAGGCCTTTCACATGCTTTTAGATATAAAAAGTCAACAATGTCAACTGACACAAGCAAAACCAAATCATTGATTGAAATCTAAGAAACTTGCTACACATACTGAAAAAATGAACTGCATTGGAAACCAGCGTCTGCCAAGTAAATAAATGTACAAGGGATGTCAATAAACTTTATGCCCCATGAAACGGCTGGATGAGGGAAGTTGTGTGGCCTATGTTGATGTATCTCCTGTTGAAAAAGGAAGCTGCCGGCGGGACATATTTCACAGCATGTTCCTTATTGTATATGGGCAACTTGAGCGTTATGCTTGAGACATTTTCAGTTTAATTCAATACTTGAATTAAGCATTTTAAGAAAATGTATTTATGACTAGTATATTGAAGTGATCTGTTTATATTTGACTTAACCCTACATGAAAGAGTACAGCCATTAGAAAATAAATATCAGTCTATGCACAAGTTTCTATTTTACAATAGGGAAAATGTATGGGCTATGCATGTTTTACTTTGTAGGATTCATGTTAATTAAAATTTCAAACCAACACCCAACAAATGGAGAATGGATAGCATTATACAGAATATAAATTATTTTATTTTAATTTCCATGTGTGATGGAATGGAATTACGGATGCGATGTGACACTTTCTGGATCCGTTATCGATGTGACACTTTACTTTCACGACTATGGAAAACTATGTTTTAAAAACACACACATACACACACACACACACACATACAAAATGCTTTAAAAACTTTAAGAGAGACCTCAAATTGATATTTAAACCACCAAATATTGACATTTGACCAATCAGTATGGTCTAAAAAAGGCCTAATAACCCTATAAATAAGGCCAAATAACTCCAGATAAAATTCAGATTAACATATTTTTCTTTGGCTTCTGGTTGTTTTTCATTTTAGTCAGAACCTTTATTTGTTAGAGGTGAAGATGAAATTGTATTCGCCTTTTGAATCTGCATAAGTGAACTGAAATTATGGAAATTACCAGATGAGTAATTCAACTATGCTGAGCGTCAACATCAAGCTGAAATGACCTCAATGTCTACATGGAGGAGGATGCTTTTTTCCTCCATTTGACCCCTTGCTCGAAAAGCTGTATTTCAGCCAATCGTGAAAAACCACAAACTTTTAAAGAACTTCTGCAAAGCAACATTCTTACAACAAGTGGCTTCCCAACATCCCGCTTTCAACATCAGTGTATTACAACAGCGTCGCCCAAAATTGCACAAATCTTCACAAAGTGACACACAAAAGAAAAATACCTGGTTTTACTCTCATGTCGCTCTCAGTGCAACCATGTAAATGATCTCAGTCCAATTCGCTGTGTCACGTCTTTTAAAAAGACGAAAGAATCGTTGGCATTCTCTGTCGCCCATGGACAAGTATCGCAATGATCTGCCGGTTAGACAAGGTCAAGAGGCGAAACCTTACGTCACTGTTGGATCTGTTACTATTTTCTGCCTACAGACACACGCAAAGTCACACACAAACACTTGGTGTAATGCAGACGTCAGTATCCCTGTAGCAGCCGAGTCCTTGCTTTATCTCTGTTGACCAGCAAACCACTGGAATAAAGGAGCGATGAGTGATGTCACAGGAAGAGGATGGAAATCATTCCTTCTTCATAAATTACTGATTCAATAAGTCTGGGTATGAGTTTGGTTTGTTTGTGCACAAGTGAAACCAGGAGGAGCAGCAACAATCGCAAGAGGGGGGTGTTAACAAGGTTTCTAGGCAACAAGACCTGAGAAGAGGAGAAGACTTCAAACACATGCCGTAGTTAGCTAACAATAAACCTATTAAATGCGGGACGGATTTTTTTTTGTGACGCAGAATTAGATCTGTTTTTGTAAAATCTATAATTATCTGGTTGTTGTGGTTTCTATGGCTCATTGTGCTGATGCTTCTGGTGTCTGTTCTTACCGTGAGGATTTTTTGAGAAGTAACTGCCCAAGAGAAAAGTTTGAAAGTTACATTACAACCACAAATCAAATGAAGGAAATGAGAATATGATTTGCTTAAACAAGCCTTTTTTCAGACCTCTAATATTGTGACATTGTTAACATGACAGCTTAAGGGATAGGTCGCAAAAAATAAAAATTCTTTCATCCTTTTTTCACCC
The DNA here is from genome assembly GCA_008369825.1 of Triplophysa tibetana. NCBI lineage: Eukaryota > Metazoa > Chordata > Actinopteri > Cypriniformes > Nemacheilidae > Triplophysa > Triplophysa tibetana. The sequence goes on from CM017894.1 coordinate 8,158,380, forward strand.
TCATGTCAGTTCATACCTGTATAACTTTCATTCTTCTGCAGAACACAAAAAAAGATATTTTGAAGAATGTTGCTAACCAAACAACATTGACTCCCATCGACTTCTATTGTATAGACACAAAACCGCTGCAACATTTCTCAAAATATCTTCTTTTGTGTTTGACATTTATTTTTTGGTGAACTACCCCTTTAAGAAGTAAAGATGTCTGTGTGACATGTTACCGCAATGATCCTTAACACAAATGATAAATTTCAATTATACAATCTCATAAGTGATCTTTATGTCCTTAATTTAAATACAATGACAGTAAAAGAACATTTGTAAATGTAACTTTCTTTCACTGCAGCAAGAGCATATGAGAATGAGAATGAATTCATATTCGTGGGTCATCTATAGTTGTAAGATGGAATATAGGGGTATGAATCCATTAACATTTACAGTGAATGTCAGTTTTATGTTTTATCACCTCTACAGACCTTCCTATTTTTTGTAGCAAACATTTGCACTCTCTACTATATAAAGCTGCTTCAAAATGATATGCTTTGTGAAAATATGAATAAATATAAATAAAATGTGTTTGTATTTAGACATATAAACAATTATCTTGTTTACGTAATGGCAACTGTACTAACCAAAACCAGAGTCCTTCTTCCAAATTGCCATAATATCAGGCCATCTCCGACAGATCCTAAGTGTTTCTCTAAAAAAATATAAGTGGGAAAAACAAGTGTGAACATGAAATAATACATATTGAATACGATGTTAACTGTCTGATAATCACATTGTAAACAAAACCTGGTTTCCTTCAAAGTCACAGGGTCATTGTTTCCTAAAGAAGTGTGCAATTCTAGCTGTTTTTAATGTCTGATCCACACTGGTTATCTTCCCCCAAATAACCCTAATGAGAACCCAGCAGACCTGCAGCCAGTGGAAACCCGTCAGATCTCTGAGAACACACCTCACCACAGGGAACACTGCAGGGCTGGGGGGGTTGCGCTGAGCTAGCATGCAGTAAACACAGGTGATCGAGACTCTGCAGTTCTCTGCCATATGGTGGCTTTGCGTGACAAGATTATTTCAGGTGACTATAGAGAAGAAAGGTTTCTGTAGGTGGGATAGCCTATTATGTTGCATCCGGCCGTCAATGCTTTGTGTGTGGGAAGCTTCTTTGATAATGAAAACACTGCAAGAGTCAATCCAGCAAAAATTCATGTCATGAGGTGAAGGCACCTTGATATGCTGACCCAAAGAACTTCACGGTCCAAACTAAAGTCAACTATAGAGTCTATGAACAGTGTTATGTAAAAACTATTTATCTGAAGAACATGTTCCCCCCAAAAATGATAACACGGTTACTTTATAGAAGAAAACACTGCAGAGACTGTCAACAGACGACTACTGAGAGTATGAACAATAATTTCATAAAAAATCTAAATTTAATAATAAATGTGTTTCTTAAATATAATCATATGGGAGAGCCTAACAGTTACTTTTCACATAAAAACAAACATCATAAAAAAAGCTTCTATAAAATGCAGTTTGTATTAGGCTATATCGAAATGAATATAATTGAGCGTGTATATATGATATTTTGGTCTATTTTTATAGAAACTTATTATATTAACAAGTATTTATTTGTATAAAACTAATTAGACACCATCAAAGACAAGCGTAACTAAATATGACTCGCCAACTCTAGATCCATAAAAAGCATTATCTTACGTGGGATAATGAAGAATAGGTGTAAAATAAATAAAATAAACTCAAATTTGATCTGTTATATAAGATCAGCGGCGTATAGAATGAGACGCATTTCCATTACACGGTCATATGTGTTCAATCGCTTATCGCTCAAGACCGCCGCGCATCAATACTGCTAACGTACAGCCAATATCGTGATCACTTATGAATATAAACAATCATGCACTTACCGAAAACATGCTCCATCCATTCATTTATGGCTCTACGACAAAGATCAGTCTGGAGTTACGCGTCCGTAAGAAATAAACGGGTGAAATCACCAGACAGCTTCACAAAATATCCCTCTTTCTCTGTCGCTCGATCTCGCTTTCTTTATCAGTACCACACAGAAGCGCGTTCACGCACACACGCGCAATCGTCTTTGCAGGTAACACGAGACACGTTATAAATTCGTATTGACCACCTCAAAACGTGCTATTCTTAAAACTTATTTGTACGTGAGGAAAACCTTGAACTTATATACATTTTGTGAAAATTGGACGCAGTTTAAATAAGAATGTTTTTAAAATCGTATTAAAACGTTGTCCGTTACTTCAGTTAATGACGCATTTGAAACACTAGGCATGGGCGCGTGATTGACGGCTGTAAACTATTAGAAAATGCGAACGTAATGTGATGCTAATATGCTTAAGTGCTTCAAATCACAGGAATAAAACACGTTTATTGACTTTTTTTGATCAATATAAGAATTGATGCCGCAACGGTCAGCACCACACCATTGAAATATACCCCATCATGTAGAATGATATGTTAAAAATTAAATACGATTTACTTTGTACAGACAATTTTAGCTTTGTAGTTCAACTCCATAGATTGACGGTTTGTTTAGAAATATCTGTTTCCATTTAATACTAGATAGCCAAAATTATTTTTGGACAAATTTTAAATTTGCTTTTATTGTTACATCCAATAAGTGTAAGTTCCTAATGTTTTCTGGACACTATTATAATAATGGGTCATTAAAATAACTATGGTAGTACGTATGGTGACATCTTCTGGACGAACACGGAAGCGTGACATGTCTTGTGTCGTAGTCATTCCTTGTTTTATACAGTCTAGTTGTGTTTTGTGGTGTACGTGCAAGCAAAGTTCCTGCATTTCACATTGTACTACCCTTAGTGACATGGCATGCTATGATGCGACAAATAACACAAGTAAAGGTTAAATACAGGCACATTAAAAGGTAGCACGAGTCTCGAACAGTAAAGCACATTCGTCAAACGTAACGCAAGGTCTCGGTCAAACAGGAAAACACGCACTGAACGTCACGGTTATCGCTTGCTGTAAGTTACAGTCACAGGTTTGTGTATCAGACGACGGAACGACTCCGGTAAGCATGATTTTTACTTGTGAAATAACTGCTCGATATGTAATATAATAAGCATTTGCACTAACATCGTGCTAAGGATAAGAGGTTTATGAAAGGTAAACGACAATTCATTTTAGGTAGGGCACCACAATAGCATTCTGCGCTTTACACGCACACCGTGTTTTCACGTTTTCATTTAGCCTGTATTTCAACGTCAATTTACATGTTATTGTTAAAGTTACTGCGTAACATTAGACTGTACATTCTGATAGTATAGGTTGTGTCTCAAAACCTAGTGTGCTGTCTACCTAGACTATTGAATGCTCCCTAGTGTAGATATGTCCATAAATGCGTGTAAAAATATAAACACTGCTATTTCGGAGATCTTTTTGAGTGTTTATGAAGCTTTTAAAGGTCATCTAAATGAGCAGCGCACGAGATTTTAAGCATCCGGACTATGCAATGTGTCATGACTCAGCTGTAGTTACTGTGACTGTAAACATGTTATTGTCTGTTAGTGTGTATTACAGTGTTTCATTAACACATCTATCTAAACGAAAGATTTGAGAGGACAAGGGCAAGTAGATACATGTACGCAGTTTAATCTGTGTGTGTAGAATACCATTCAGTCTTTATTCATTTGCATTTCAACTAAATGACTAAATGGTCTAAAATAATGCAAACTTATTTAGATTTGGTGTTTTGGATGTATTTAAAGACACATTTATTGTTATCCACAGTACATTACTCCAGCTTTAGATTCTTGTGTTTCAGTTAACCAGTTTATGGCTGGAATACATTATAAGACTTTTAAAATCTGAACAGATGATTTTTTTAACCAGACATCATTCACTTGTAAACTTTTTGAAATTTTCATATAGTAACACACTAACTGATCAAATCTAAAGACTGGTACAGACTTTCTCCAACAAGTCCAGACTGAAAATCGGGGCGAAATCTGAGTCTCGTAGTGTATTTCTGCCTTTAGCCAATGTGGTGAAGGGACAAGTGCCGTGGCTTCACCTTAATAAAAAAATCATACTTTTGTGTGGTTTTAACAATAACGAATCAATTATTATTCATCAATATCTTATTTTAAGACTAAAACCATGAATTATTTTAATAATATTTATTCTCTACTTCCATATCGTGATCAGAACATGTCTTAAAATAAGACAATGCTATAAAGTATATTAGTTGTATACTTTAACATTTAGTAGAGTTGTCACAGTAATAGACGTTTGTGTTTATGAGTGCAGGGAGAGTTTTTAACCATTTTGGTTCTCTAAAGACAAAAATATTTATGATTTTGCTATGAAATGTACTGTATTGTCATACATCGCCCAGGTCCTTCCGAAACCCTGAATGTTCAAATTCACTGTTTTTCAGGAAACAGGAAAAGAATACTGTGTTGTCCAAGTCAACAAGCACTTTTTAAAACTTTTTTGTTAGATATTTAAAAAACTCAGTGACACTTAAAGTGTGACCATAACTAATGATTTAATCAATAATAAAAATCACAAAATCGTGGATACAAGGTTTTAGAAGCACAACAGTGATATTTAATATTAACCTGATATCAATAGTTATGGTTTTGATATCACAGTTAATATTAAGACACCCTTGTATTTACTATATTTATAAATTTGTAACTAATGTTATAATATATTTTTTTGCAGTAAATATTACTATGGAGACAATATAGGGTCCTATATCTTTGCAACAGAAAAAAAAAATTTGCAAACAAAAGGTAAGTTTTGCAAAAAATAGGGTATTAAGCAAAAAATTGCATCTTCGCAAGTAAAACTTAAGAATCTGCAAAAGAAAAGTAAAGCACATAGAGAAAAAATCAAGTTTAGCAAGGTAAAAATTCAGCAGCAATAATTTTGCATCACATCTTTTCCTTTGCATCGCTCCTTTAAATCCGCGTTACAGCCAATCGCTCCGTTGCGACACTGTTTTCTCTTTGGTCTTCACCTTTCTTTGCGCCTCGCTTTGTGTCCCTGATTTGACGTGGGGGAGGAGACAAGAGATTGGGGCGTGTACAAGCGACCTGAACCTGCCTCCTCTTACGTTCAAGTAGTCCCCGCTGCAGACTGTAGCGCAGTGAAGTCACATATGTTGACGTCATGCATGCTTTTGTGCCCGTGCGCCTTAACGATAATTGCGCATGTGTGTCCTGTTTACCTTGCGAGGGGATGTTTTCACGTATTTTATCTCATGAATGTGTAAACTCAGACCTTGGATATTATGTCCGAGATCAATGCATTCCTGTCAGTCACGCGGCGTCGGGGCATATTAAAGATAGCCAAAACAATTTGATTTCAATGTATTAAAAAAGTTGACAAAGATACTTTATTCATGTCATTTAGTGATGTAAAACATTTACTTCTGGGTTTGAGGCTTAGAATTCCCGAAATCCGAGTTGTCTGAACAATTCGTTAATAGAGTAAGTGCAGCTTAGGCAAGACAAGGCACGTTTATTTATGTAGCACATTTCATACACAAGGGCAATTCAAAGTGCTTTACATAAAATGATTGACAAAGAGAAATAAGACGTATCTTTAAAATGCCAATTATTTAAGATCACAAATTAGATTTAAAGAAAGAATAAAACTGCAATTAAATTGATTAAAAATGTGAGAAAAAGAGAAGAACAATATAAAAATGAATTAGAAATAGAAGTGCAGTTGAAGTAAACCATCAGTACTCAGGTTTTGAACGCACAGCTAAACAATACTGATTATAAAAATGTTTAGCTCTGATATTTTCAAGCCTTACTTTGTTTAAGAGCTCTTTTATAAAATTATTAAAAAGAAACCGTGCCATTTCAAATGTAAACCCGTATCACAAACCAACGTTTTTTAATGACATCCTCTGTGACTATGACAAAGACAGCACTGTTATAAAAATAAATATGCTCAATCACTTAGTGACATTGAAATTGAATCCATCCCCGTGTTGCTAGAACATGTTCGTGTATACGAAAGAAAACAAAAGGCTTGCGCATGCGCACTTATACATGCATGACGTCACCGCGCTACAGTCTACTTGAACGTAAGGGGAGGCAGGTTCAGGTCACTTGTACACGCCCCAATCTCTTGTCTCCTCCCCCACGTCAAATCAGGGACACAAAGCGAGGCGCAAAGAAAAGTGAAGAGCAAAGAGAAAACAGTGTCGCAAAGGAGTGATTGGCTGAAACGCGGATTTAAAGGAGTGATGCAAAGGAAAAGATGTGTTGCAAAATTATTGCTGCTGAATTTTACTTTGCTAAACTTGATTTTTTCTCTCTGTGCTTTACTTTTCTTTTGCAGATTCTTAAGTTTTACTTGCGAAGATGCAATTTTTTGCTTAATACCCTATTTGTTTTTTGCAAAACTTATGTTTTGTTTAAATTCTTTCCTTGCAGTGTACGTTTGCTCATTTATGCGCTCTGTGGGTTGCAGAACATGTTTACATATTTCTTCTTCTCTTGTTTTAGTACATAATCTCAGGCCATGGCAGGCATTATTCGTCCACATATGCTGCTGTCGAAGCATTACGCCCGAGCTTTCTCTGCGCTCAACTCACAGATTCACACCAGCTGTGGCTTGGCCTCTAAAGACCACTATAAAGTTCTTGTACTTGGTGGTGGGAGCGGTGGCATAGCGATGGCTGCACGTATAAAAAGAAAGGTCGGTGCGGAAAACGTGGCCATCGTGGAGCCCAGTGAGGTATGCCACATCAAAGTGCCCTTAACCATTTACTGTGCTCATTTAAGGTCTCGTCTATTGTTTATTTAAAGAAGGTTTGGAATGACATGAGGGTTAGTAGATGATTTATATTTAGCTGAACTGCCCCTTTAAGAGACCCCCACTGTTTAAGCCTGGTGTTCTGGAAACATCAGATGTCACGTAATGGGATTCAGGTTAAACAAATTCCAGTTAACTAGACATGCACAGTCACGATGAAATTTACATACTTGAACATACTGTATATACATGCACATGACAAGCAAATTAGATGATGTTCAGCCAAATGCTCAAAGTGTCTAATACATAAGTAATACAAAATTGAGCTGAAACATTACGGTTAATTATTTTTTTACTCTGTTGTAGATGCACTACTACCAGCCTATATGGACGTTAGTTGGTGCAGGGGCTAAAAGTGTCGCTTCCTCCGGACGACCTACAGCTAGCGTGATACCCTCAGGTGTAAAGTGGGTCAAGTCCAAAGTTGCCGAGTTTGATCCTGAGAACAACACCGTCCGGACAGACTCTGGAAAAAAGGTAGGCGACAGTAATGAGACTAATAATTATGGGATTAAAGTGTGGCGGAATGCCAGTTGCTGTTATAATGAAATATAAAGGTTTGTTTTTTCTGCATGGGATTAGAGTCGAAAGAAATGAAAAGTGAAACGCATCACTTAAAGTGAAAAGGGTTTTTTGTATGGAATGCTAGGAAATTTGTGTTCATTGTGATCACCGTGTGATGCCGTTGCACATTTTATTGAAGCCTAAAGGTGTGTCATTTAAAAGTAATTTACGTTTAACAGTAGATATAACTTCAGATATGAAGCTACATGAGATGTTGCATAATCACTTTCAGAACTCTAGGGTTTTGTTCTGCAAAAGTATTAAACAAATCTCCATGACAGTCAAGTTTACATTCTTCTTTCCGCAGATTTCCTATGACTATCTGATTGTAGCTCTTGGTCTTGAGCTTCACTATGAGAAGGTATGAACAGTAGCATTTGTTTTATTATCATAAGGTCTATACAGCAGGGTTCTCAACCGTTTTGACTTTAAGGCCCCTCCCCTGTATTGAACAATATTCAAAGAACCCCCTCCCTCTCACTAAAACTCACAAATTCTACTCAATTAAATACTTTAGACCTTTACTTTAACTTGAAAAACTTTGACTCGTTATAAAAATGGCCAAATACGGGAAATGTTCATCGGGAAACATTCTTGGTTTTATGTCAAAGTTTCGGGTGTGGCATCAGTCTAGGAAGTTAACATTTTATTATCGCTAGCGATAATTACATGTCTGTCAGATTTGAGGTCAAAGTTCAAATTTAATAACTATCTTGTAGGAAACAGTGTATGCAGAGAAATGTAACACTGAACCTGTTGTCACACTCAAATAACAGATGTGGAGCTACATTTCGCTGCAGTCCTTCTGAAACCCTGTGTCCATATTTAGTGATTTTTATGTTTTGCCATAAATCATTATTATTAGTCACCATTTAAGTTTGTTGCTGGGTTTTGCTACTATCTAGCCAAACAAAAGTGCAATAAAATGTGCTAAAAAAATGCTCATCTTTGACAACACTGTAATCATTTAAAAAGTACATTACTTTTCCATTTCCTGAAAAACAGTGCATTTGGACATCCGAGATTTCAAAAGAACAACTTTTAACTTTGAAAAGTGAAAATGATAAGCATCTGCTCGTTACAGATTAAAGGTCTCACGGAAGGTTTTAAACATCCCAAAATCGGTTCGAACTACTCACTGCAAACGGTGGAAAAGACCTGGGACGCACTGAAGAACTTTAAGGAGGGCAACGCATTATTCACTTTCCCGAACACCCCTGTGAAATGTGCAGGAGCTCCTCAAAAGATCATGTATCTCTCCGATGCCTTCCTGAGAAAGGTGTGTTGTTTAGGAAGACATTATTTAGTGGTAAACATTTCACAAAAAATAAGGATACAATTTGATTCATCTTAGACTAATTTAGACTTTTCTATCGACATTTCAACCATTCTGTTCTTCTCCAGCGACATAACCAATGATCATGTTTTGTTTCATTTTCAGACAGGAAAAAGGTCCAAAGCCAACATTTTTTTCAACACCTCCTTGCCAGTGCTGTTTGGTGTCAAAAAATATGCAGATGCTTTGTGGGAGATTGTGAAGAAACGGGACCTAAACGTAAATCTCAGACAAAACCTAATCGAGGTTAGGGTGGATGAACAAGAAGCCGTTTTTGAGAATCTTGACAAGCCTGGAGAAACAAACGTTATCAAGGTAGCCACTGTTAAATAAAAAACAACAACAGTTGTGTTAAATTTACAGTAGATTGGGTGTCTCACATACGGTTTGGGTCGTAGTATGAAATGCTCCATGTAACACCTCCGATGGGACCACCTGCAGTGCTGAAAGGCTCCTCGCTGGACGATGCGGCTGGCTGGTTGGACATACATAAACATACTCTTCAGCATAAAAAGTATGCCAATGTATTTGGTATCGGAGATTGCACCAATCTGCCCACATCCAAAACGGCTGCAGCAGTAGGTATAAAAACCTACAAATAAAACTTGTTGAAATCAATTTCAGCATTTATTATCTTCATATGAGGTGATGTCCTATGCACTATTGATGGGAACAGATTTGTCTTTTGAGAGATGTGTTGTTTTAGCAAAATATGATAAGAGGTAAGATCATTTTTGCTTATATTTGTCCACAGCTGCACAGTCTTCAGTGCTTGACCGAACTGTCAGCAGAATTCTGAAGAAACAGACACCAGACAAGATGGTTAGTGTGTTATATATAAACGTTGTAGGTCACGTACATGCTGATTTTATTATTAGATTTTATTTATTCCCCTCCCAATCAATTTCCAGTATTTTTAAAGTCTGTACCAGTGGGGGGTGGCAAAAAACAATTTAAATAGATGGGATGCTATTATGTGAATAATATGTGAAAATTTAGGTTTACTAAAAACATAAATAACACAAACTAAATTGAATTGTTACTAATATTTAAAATGTAAACAAACACTTCTTTTCGTTTCCATAATAATTGCAAAATACTTTATTTCTCAGTATGATGGCTACACCTCATGCCCACTGGTCACAAGCTACAACACCGTCATCTTGGCAGAATTTGATTATGACGGGCAGCCGCTAGAAACCTTTCCTGTGGACCAAAGTAAAGAAAGCAGGATCATGTACCACATGAAAGCCGATGTCATGCCTCACCTGTATTGGCATGGCCTTCTCAAGTGAGTACAAATGAAGTTCTGATCATTTGTATAGTTGCCTTCATATGTGCTGATTCCCAACATGATGTGACTTTGGTCCTCTTCAATCTTAAGGGGAGTTTGGGGAGGACCAGGACCATACCGGACGATGATGCATCTGGGGATGAAATAGAGCAAACCATGGGAACATAAATCACATTTAAAGGAACAAAATGCTTAGATTGTGTCTTAAGGGCCCAGATAGGAGCTTGTTTATTTCTGGTAGTCGATGCATATATGTCTAAAAGCATTAAGAGAAGCATGCAGTGATACTAAGTTCAATCGTTTTGATTTGAATTATATTGCCTGTATTTATAATAGCTTTTAGCCTATGGCAAATAATGGCATGCAAAAATAATGACAATTAGAATCAATGACCACTAAAACGACATTTTGAAAGTGTTTCATACTAATCATATGCCATTTTTATGAAGAAACAATAAATAATGGATTTGATTGCATCTGTGTTTCTTTCTCTTTAAACCCATTGCAAAAAAGACATTTTCCAAATCCACTGCAGGCGAGGGTCACAGGGAGGGCTGGATCACCCTGCATAGATGGCCAGTCCATCACATGTGGCCACACATATTATGTTATCTAAAAAATAAGAGAGATTTTTTGGTAGCCTTGTTAATAAACAAGTTTGACATAATATCAGAAGATGAGAGAGTTTTGATGATCAATACCGGTGTGTTTATTTTGGAAACACTTGTTTATATAAGGGTTTGTTCATCGACACGTGTTATTTATCTTTTATAATATGCTTGTTTTGAAATGTTATTCTATGCATAAGTTATAGTTTGGCTGACCAAACCAAATAGACAGATGCGCATTTAGATGTGAATTTAAACTCCATTTATATTGTATCCCGAGTCATGCCTCTTTATTTTGGAAATATTTGAAATATTTTTAATTCATATAATGGCTAAAGGCAGCCTAGTCTATGAGAATTACGTCAATACGTTTGTTTATATTTTTCAGTTTTGAAAATTCAACGAAAATGTGTACTCTCGCGTGACTTTGATGTCACACGCCGATCGGTTCTCATCGGTTTGGGCAGCGCCGCGAGAAGTCGAAAGCCTCCCTCCAAAATCTTCGCGCATGCGCGCTGCGCTTAGCGTTATCCGGGTACTTCGTGAAAATCCCTCTGAGAGGAGGCGGGAAATGGCGTCCCTAGCAGCTGTAGAAGATCTTTCCGCCGTTCTGTGACTCACACTCAACGACTGACACACGCGCGAGCCGCTTCAGGATCTGCGGCCAGATCCACAACCCTCCCTGGATCGTGCCGTTGCGACCCTTGTCATGTAAGTGTTTAACCGAATCTGTTTTGACCACAATCATGCAAAAATAAATATTTAACCCTACGCCACGGTCGCAGCGGCGCGCTTTGAAATCTCGCGTCTTCATGACTCGCCCCCCTCTGTGTGCGTGAACATGTTGTTCGTGCAAATTAATTCAACACGGTGCAACTGCGGCATGACGTATTCATACAGAACTCTATTTACAATAAATAAAATTATTTAACGATATATTTGTGTATTTCTGTGCTCTTTTGCGTATACTAAAGCTCGAACTACGAGACGCAGAGCGCGGGTGTCGTGGACAACCTCCAAGTCATCTGTTAGCTTTAGCCGCTAAGTGTTACAAACGCCATCATACGCAAATAGTTACATTAAAATTAGACGTGATTAAATGTGTAAACGAGGGTTTGGTTGGCTCAGCTTCGGCGGAAAAATTGTGAGACAACTGTTGTCAGCTGTTAAATTCTTTAGTTGACAAAACGGCTAATTGATTTGCTGGCTAACTTGAGCGCGACCATTTTTAGCTAATATTGTAGCTCGGAGGCGGGAGCTCTGCCAAATTACACTAAATGCTCAAAATGGATTTTTCTACCTTTGTTTCCATTAAGTCGTAATTATAATACAATTTAGAGCTTGTAATATTTATGTGAAGAGATTGGCGGGCTAAATGGAAGCCACATTTGTTTTGGTTCAACAGAGAAGAGGGTGATGGAGACATGTTTCACCCCCGCCCACTTCTTACACGAGTCTGGAACGCAACCTGAAGTCTTCCACATGTTTTTTTTCTCTTTTACATACCAAATAGATTTAAGAAATAAATCGTTACATTTTCGTTTATATTTATCTCCAGCTGGTTATTTCTCAGAATTTTGGCAATAATAATAACAATGTAAATCAAACTTGTATGTTCACTCCAAATAAGATTGAGAATGCAGTGTGGCGTTCTCGATCACTGGTGTCGTTAACCCTTTGTTTCACGCCATTTACTGTTGGTTATCTTGCCCTCAGCATTTCAGATGTTATGTTATAATCTTTGAGATGCCAATAGACAACCTGCAGATTTGCAATTCTATTTATTTAAAATTTTATATGAAGTTATTAAAAAGTTGCTACAAAGTTACATTTGTTGAGGTTAACTACATTATTAAACACAAGGCAACAACAAACGTTACTTGTTCAGCTCTAATTAATCTAGGTTGCTATTTTAACATTTAATATATTTTTTAAATCCAGATTTGTCTGTTAACATTAATGCTGCCTTCAGGTGCTCTCGGGAATTCGATTAATCCCACTTCAACCCGGAAATAATTTGTTGAACGTGGCTCTTTTAATGTTAGCAGATACTTATGTTTTAATCCTACTAAATAATTAGTAAACATTAATGTTTTAATGTTATTAAATACTTTAAATGTAACTAAATCAAAATGTGAATTAGGAGTGTCCTCGACTAAAGCCCAATTTATAATTGTGCGTCGGACCTACGTGGAGCATTGGATCCTTCACGGACCGCAATTGCTGTGATTGTTCTGTTTGAACCACTCCCTCATGTCAAACAACTCCAAGATAGAGTCATGTTTACTCAAACGCATTTCCGAATTATTATCCAAGTAAGTTATTTGTGCTTCTGTATTTAAAGAGAACATAACCAGGGATTTTTAAGGTCCTACTTTGGTTTATTCCAACATCAAGTTTATGTACATAGAAGTTGTAAAAACACTATTATTTCATTATAATGTGCATTTATTCTTACCTTACTTCTCGACTGACTCTCAAACGATTCATTCCGCGATTCATCTGTCAAATCCCCTCCTGTCCACTGGCGTAGTCTGATGTGATTTTTCAGATTGTCTAGTCTGATGTGATTGGTCTACCGCGAACAAAGCTCACAAGCTAATGTGTTTGGGGGAGAAGAGTGAAGTTTTCGCGGGCATTCCAAGCAAAATGTAGGCGGGGACTTTATGTAGTGACATACATCCGTGGCGGTTCACGAATCTGACTAGCGACAAGTCGTTCGCGTGATTCGGAGTCGATTCCCTTTTTTCCATGCCAATAACTTTATTCATTCACCTTCAGAATTACAACAATTACACTCTGCATTTAATGTGATTTTCATGATCTCATGCTATGTACTCTTTAACATCTCAAATCTGCAACAAAAGTGTTTGTTTACTTGCTGCTATCACTGCCACTGCTTCTTAAACTAGCTGTTTCTTCATCGGCTCTTCACTTGGTTACAAAAAGCAACACCAGTGTGGAAACTGAAGCCTAGTGGTCATTGCGTGCCTGTGGCTATAGTCTAGGTCTGTAACGCAGAAGTAAAAATCGGGCTTAAGGATTTACATAGTAGAATCAGAATTGTCACATGCTGCCTATAGTAGTGTGTGTGTGTGTGTGGACGACACCAGGTGGTTAACAAGGGTACAGAGCAAATTCCAGCGCAACATTGATGCACCAAAAAACAATCAAAGTTTAATTTACCGAATTGTGATTAGAACAGAATATATCTTAATAATAAATACAAAATAAAAAACGGAATTAAGCCAGATTCATGTCACAATGTGCAAAATAAATTTCTTTAGGCAAACGTCTGAAATGCAGGGGGACATATATTCAAAACACAAACCACAAATAGTAAAATTAATGGAAATTTTCCCTAAACACCCTGAAACAATGTTGTGCCATACAATACTAGACCAGATCAATTTAAAATTACTTATTAAAAATTTAGAACAGGAATTGAGTAACTTGATTACCAGTGAACTAGAAATAAAGGTACTTTCTTCACCGCATGTAAAGGAGGAATGCAACAAAGCATCTTACCATTTAAACAGTCCCTTTCACCTTTTTTCCTGCGCAATCTTTCTCCGTCCTCCTTACGCGCACACTCTCTTGTTAGTGCTGAGAATGACGAGTTTTGAAAGTCTGCGCTGTGATTGCAATATACGGCAATTTTTGGTTAATTACTTTGTTTTTTTTGTATAATGCAGCGCAAAGTTCAGTCTAAGTAAAGAACCATGTGCATTTACTGACAAAGTGTTAATTCATCTTTTTATGCCCAAACATTCAGTTAGTGACAAATGTTTGGAAACGGTGTACACATTCATTTATAAAAATAATTAATGTTAAAAATAGTGTCAAAAATAATGGTTACTTTATTTACTAAATGTATTCATATGAGGAGTTAACTGTAAACTTAGTTACAGGTTCTACTGTAGAATTTAATAAATATGATATTAATAGAACAATAATTATAGCAATTACAAGTCATAAAATGAATTGATAATATCTGATCATATCTAATAGTTTCTGTTCTATATTCAAAGCTACTTCAAAGCAAGGTCAGGTCTCCCCAGCTTTAACCCCTCATAGGCTTCTGTAGTTCAGAGTTATGCTTATTTGTTTCCCCTTCTTTTTGTGACACTGGAGAAGAGAACGGTAGGGTGCTGCAGAGACCTTTCTTGTCAAACTGCAGCAGGGGAGAGATCCAATTGTTTTCCTTGAGTTGCCATGACTGATCTCACAAATGGAATTTCCCACTTTAACAGCCGTTCTGACATCTGAATGTCCTATGTTTGGCGTTATTAATTTGCCAATATTGAAATTTACTTTTCTTACTAATGCTTTTTTGAAATCTTCCTGACAGTCTGAATATATGCAATAAAATACTCATTGTGGTTCTTGACCGATGTTGTCTTTTTTCAGTCTTACATGTGACTTTTGGGACAATGAGGCTGAGAGTGCGTAAAGCATCTCAGCAGCGGAGCACCACCCCGTCCGCCCGGACCGCCAAGACCAAGAGGAAGCACTCCGAGGTGGAACACAGTTTGGCCTCAGAAGACGCCAAGATGCAGAAACGAGACACGGGCATTTTCTCCACCATCAAACGGTTCATCAGAGGCAATGCGGTCAAGGTTAGGATTGTGCTTTGATTGTCACTTGTGCTGGGGATGGATTAGTGCTGTTTGATCTCAGTTGTGTTTCTAAATGTCAGGTGGAGCAGTGCACTCCTGCTAAAAGGAGCCGTGTAGACTGCGATTCGGACAGTAATCTGATCACATCCACTCCGACCGGTGGAAATCTGCCCAGCAGAGCCAACCCCAGAACTCGCAGGAAAGGCCCTGTCAATGGAGGCAAGCTGTAGCTCTCTTTTATGATGAAGTCAATGTTTCATGCACCAAACGAGTCAAATGTTTTTCTACTTAAGTTTTAAGACCTTGCTATGTAAATGGCATTTCATTTTGCATCAAAACTATGTCTTTCAAATTCTTTTGCTCAGATACCATGACAGGTCAGAGTAAACCAGTGAAGCCCAACGGTAAGCTGGAGGTGCAGGCAGAGCCTCCAAACAGTCCTACCCGCACTACCCTCCTGGGAACCATCTTCTCTCCTGTATTTAGCTTCTTCTCACCAGCCAACAAAAACGGTAAGGGCTTGTGATGTCACTTGTCACCCAATGACTCTGTGTCCTTTCATAAAGCACCTTTTGATATGTAGACTTTTTGAACCCATGCCTGACTCCCGATCATCCTCCAGCTACGGCAGGCTCTGACTCCCCAGGCCAGGCGGTAGAGGCTGAAGAAATCGTAAAGCAGCTTGACATGGAGCAGCTTGAGGAAACCCCTACCAGCACTACCACTGATGGTAGAGAGCTGACCTTTGACCCTGCACTAAACCCTCGAACGCTGCCTCATGCAGACACAACAGTGGAGGAAGGAGAGATAGTCACAGAGTCCGATATGCCACCTCTCACTGGTGAGTGTCTGTGATATGCTAATGTTTTTGCACTGTTGTTTATTACAATTATAAACTTGAGTTGATCATTTAATTCATTTCTCAGTGAATGAAAGATCTTTGTCCTCTTTTGACTCCTCTTTAGCTGTAGGATCCAACAGCAATTACCCTGAAGTCCCCCCATCGCCTCCTCCTGAAGGAACTTACGAAGAAGAGTGGGAAGTTTTTGACCCGTGAGTGAACGCAACCTAATAGTACACTAAAAAAAAAGAATATAAATGTATGCAATGGGTAGCTGATTTTTGATCATACCTCGCAGGTATTTTTTCATTAAACACGTGCCACCGTTGACAGAGGAGCAGCTAACCCGTAAACCAGCGCTGCCTCTGAAAACCAGGAGCACACCAGAGTTCTCCCTCGTCTTGGATTTGGTACATCTGCTTTAAATTCTCTGCCTGTTATTGGTCGATGCAAGCTCCTGTTTATAGATACGTTATCCAATTAGAATTGAGTTTCCACTGTCGTCCTCTTACAGGATGAGACTTTGGTCCACTGCAGCCTAAATGAGTTGGAGGATGCAGCCCTGACCTTCCCTGTACTTTTCCAAGATGTAATTTACCAGGTATGGGAGAAAATGTCTGCATCTGCTAGTAACAAATGAAGTGTCTAACTTGTCTAAAGTGTGTGTAACGGTGATTCATTTCTAATTCTCAAAGGTTTACGTCCGGTTACGGCCGTTCTTTAGAGAGTTCTTGGAACGCATGTCTCAGATTTATGAGGTACGTTTTTTTTCCTTAATTTTATTGTAAATGGTGTTTTGTACAATTTTTGTTTCTTGTGGTGGCCTGTTTTTTTTTTACATAACTGTTACAATATGATTTTCCCTATACTCTACTAAAATTTAAGTTCTCCCAACAATGTATTTTGGTCCCTTTTTACAGCATGGTTAGTACACGTGTTGTGTTGCCTACATTTAACGTATTTAACATGTTATTACATTTAATCAACTATTTAAGCCTGTCACCATTTATATATCCACTTTATAAACCCCCTGTCGATGTGTATCCACAGATCATTCTCTTTACTGCTTCCAAAAAAGTGTATGCTGACAAGTTGCTGAACATCCTGGATCCCAAAAAACAGTTGGTTAGGTCAGTTCCTGTCACATGAATGATCATTGGTGCTGTACTTTAACAAATGTTGCATCTTAAAAATAAATGCATGCTGTCTTGCCCGATAGGATGCCAACTTGTCACCTTTTAGCCAAATTCCCTGTTTTGGATCAAAAATAGGTCATTATTGTGAATTGTCTAGATCTAATGAGTTTTTGAAAATGAGAGGGTCTGTGAGTCTTTGGACGGGGTGGTGAATGAAATGATGCGAACCATGTCCAGATGTTGTGGTAACAATGTCAAATCACTAGCCAGTTTGCAGGTTATGTTTTAAAGGAGTCATCTGGTTTTAAAATCATCTCTTCATGGTTGTCCATCCTAGACACTTTTAGCAGACTATGGACTATTCGGATTATGTGCACTGAATATTATGAAATACAAATTGTAATAAGTTATATAGTTATGTCTATAAAAAAATATGAGTAGGCTATATATATTTATATATATATATATAATTATAGCATTGGAGGTTTCGCATCAGTGTCACCTTGTTTCACCCCTCCATTCCTGGATTTGGAACAAATTTGTCATTAGATGTCACGAGTTGTAATATGTTCATCGTTTGTAAGCCCATCGTATTTCTCTACACAGGCATAGATTGTTCCGCGAACACTGCGTATGCGTCCAAGGCAACTACATCAAAGACCTTAACATCCTTGGCAGAGATCTCTCAAAGACGGTAATCATTGACAACTCACCTCAGGCTTTTGCCTATCAGGTTTGTGAATCTTGCTTAAATTCTTGACAGTTCCTATAGCTCAACTATAGATGATGGTGCTGGAGTCATTCTTTATTAATGCACATACTAATAAATTATATGGCTTGAATACACTAAACTATTTGAATAAAAGCCACTGCATAGTGCATAAATATAAATGTAGTTACTGATGTAGTGAAGGAATGTCCATTATTTAACCTTCATGGATGTTTTGAGGGTTAATTATGTAAAGCTCGGGATGTTCTTCTCTCTCTTATTGCAGCTTTCCAATGGGATCCCCATTGAGAGTTGGTTTGTGGACAGGAATGACAATGAGCTTCTAAAGCTGGTGCCGTTTTTGGAGAAGCTGGTAGAACTGGTATGTGTGTCTTGTTTCTGTTTTGTGCTGCCTTTTAAGGTTGATGAGTGATGTTTTTCCAGGAGTAAAACACTATTATCTCGGTTTAATGTGTAGAAGCAACAACAAGTAAACCATTTGTAGGATGAATATGTTCCTGTAAAGTATTAACGCGTTCAAAACATTTGTACAACCAATATATATATTTATATATATATATTATATTATATTTTAGATTATTATATTATTGCGTTATTTGTTTTGCCTATACTGGGAAAAAATTCTGTTTAATATTTGTATGTTCTAGTTCAGGCATTATGTATACTAAAACAAACATACAAAACATAATATTTCTGTGTTTGCTTTTATTTTTTTGATAAATGATAAATGCCTTAATACTCGTCTGTCGTGTTCAACATTTCTTTGTTTGCGTTTTCATACTAAAATGATGGAGTTCACTTAAAATTCAGTCTTACGAATTTTAGGTAAGACTTCAGTATAGGGGGAAATTCTCACTATTATCTAGTTGTTATAAGCATGCCTATTATTGGCATATTAGCTGTTTATTAGTACTTATAAAGCACATATTCTGCACGACCATACTATATCCCTAATCCCACCCAATACGTTAACCTAACAACTACCATGGTATTAATTTGCAACAAATTAAGAGTTTATTGGGGAAAAAGGTCGTAGTTAATGGTTTGTGAATGGCGAGAATTGCTTCCTATACTGAAGTGTGACCGAATTTTATTTCCATGTCCAAGCTGAAGTATTCTTGTCCATTAATCTACTATTATTACGGGATTGCTGGTTTGAGATCTAGTCCCGTTTAATCAGTTAATTTGTGTTTTGTGTTCCAGAATGAGGACGTTCGTCCATACATAAGAGAGAGGTTTCGACTGCATGACCTTCTACCCCCGGACTCAACAAGTGCTACCTGAAACGAACATTTCTTGCCAACCTGACTGTTTTCAAGCAGTGGGGGATTTACACCTTGGGGACAGGAAAATTTGCCACAAACTCTTTGCCATAAGGATTTCAACTACAGACTCGCCTTCACCGGCGTTCTTTTACTTAGTTGGGAGGGGGCGGGGATCTGAAAAGATGTGTTAAAACAAATGACTTGATGTATGCATACGTTTTCTATACACACTCATTTATGGAGCTAAAGGCAAGACGATTTTTTTTGATTGGTCATCCATCTTGGAGTAGAGTTAATGGCTGAATTGGACTTTTATTGTAAAGCGCTGTGCAGAAATGGACATGAGTTCCTCCTTTTGGTGCTCAAAGGGGACCCTCTGCCCTCCCAGGCCAATGGCTTACTTCAACAGGCATGACCGGTTGAATTAAAATATATAAAAACACAAATATATACATTCAATTATGTGTGTATATGTATATATAACATTTGTACATATATATTTTTTCCTGTCAAGTTTGTAAAACATGACTTGCCCTTTGGTTTTTAATTCATTATGCATTCCTTTTTAGTTAAAGGCATTTTTTCATAGACGAGCTTGCTTTTTATTCATTTTTTTACTCAAGGTTTTATGTATATTTAATGGCCTATCTGTTTCGCTTGTAATCTGGCAAAATGTAATTGCTTGTCCAGTCACATCACATGTGGAGCATACAGAAAACAATAATGCTGAATTGTAAATTTCAAATCGCGATTCTTTCTAGTTGTGGCTTTCGGTTACAGACCGTTTAATACTATTTAGCCATGTCAGCCCTGGTTTGGGGGAGTTGAACTTTCTGTTTTTAGTTAGTTTTTATATACAAGTATAGCGAAAATGTAAAATACTGTATGTGCTTTAAAAATGCTTTTCTGTGAAAATGTTTTGTCTCTTTCTGAAGTGTCCGGTAATTGTAGCACCAGCACACCAACTAGCTTAAATCACTGCATATTTGCAATATTCTGTGTTTTCCCGTTGTCTTTCCAGCAATCCTGCTTTGAGAACTGTTTTAGGGATTATCGTGTACTGCTCTACCTACCTCCTGAAGGGTAGACCTTCCATTTCATTCAGTGTTACCCCAATGTTTTTTATTTCTATGGACATCAATACATGATTTCAATGTACCAGATGAATTGGAATGAGTGTTTTTTTTCCTCATTGGCTGGGATGGAGTCACGTGGCCTTGACTGTTAGTTTGTATGTTTTCTTCTGTTGTTGAATGTAGTCTTGTCAGCAAAGCTCCAGTTCATACACCCCATTTGTTTTATCTGTCACTTTGTCGTATAATCACTCCAAAGCTCATGAAATGGAACGATATTCAATTCAATCTGCTTTAAAAGTCAATTCCAAGGCTAAGATTTCATTTTAAAGAGGCCTATTGTTTGACCGAGACAGATTTTAGTTGGGGTGTATAAGTGAAATGTGTGGCAGCTCTTCCATATGTGTAAACAATCATCTATTCACAAATGGTTACTATCCGTAAAGTGGATTTTTAAAGTTGTGTAGCGATTTTGAAAATGTCTCTTTGTGAATGATGATGAAGCCTTTGTTTACAATAGTACTGAATACAATGAATGTATTGCAGTGCAGCTTTTATAGCACACATTGGGCAAATCTTTTCAGATTATGTATAATTTCATATGAATGTTTTCCTCAAATGTTGACTTTTATAGTGAAATTTTATTCTTTATTGGGGCCTGCACTTCGATAATGTACATTTGAATATAGACAAAAAGGTTAGTCATTGAAAACGGCATGTTCAAAGCATAAAGATTGAAACAATTTGTTGTTGTTTTCTTTGCAAGTTTCGTTGCATTACTGTTCTGTAAATAGCAAACTTTTGATTGATTGATTTACAGAAATGACTAGATAAGAGTTCTCTAATTTTAGCCTATACATAATTATGCAAATATCAGGTGAGATAAAGTTAAAAATATTTTTATAAATCAAGAAATGGATTTCTGATTTGGGCATTTTATTCATCAGACAAGGACATACAGACGGTTTCAGTGGCATCAATATTTTGTGGCCCAAACTTAACTTCCGGTAGACCTCTGCAAAGAATGCACAACTGTTGAGTAGTTTCAATTTAATACAATTAATATACAATAAAAATATTAATGTTATTAAAATAAATTGTTTTATTATAACCAAACACGGACTGGAAGTGAACTTCGGGCCATGCGCGACGTGTGTTCACTGAAACCGTCCATAAGAAAAGTGGTATGTAAACCGCAATTTATAAAAGCAATGTTATAACCTCACAAAACATTACAACGATAACAAAAGTTCCTGCCAAAATACAATGGTTGCTTATTCTTTCTGCATTACAAGTAAATATTTGATGATTTTAAAGTACTTCTGTGAACATGAACAATTAACATGGGTTGGTATTACAAAGTTTTTTTACAACTGTTATCAAGGCAAATTTCATATCCCTGCTCCAGAATGGGGCGTGGACTCCAAAAGGAGGCGGGCATGAAGATGTGTATTTTACCCGTTAAATTTGGCATAACACGACACTTTTTTCCGTTTTTAAACTTGGATTACAGTGTTATTTATGCCCTTGGTGTTGGATCTACATATTTGTCATCTTGACATGAGAGTTAGAAATAAATACTTTGGTATGTGTATTCATAATTGGTTTTGTATTGTTAATAATCTTCATGAATTTGTTATAAAATGAGAATTAATAAATGGCTACAACAGTATAACTCAAAGCACAAGTTATTATAAATTACAATATGAAGTACTCTCTAAAAAATAATTTAAATAATTTATTTGTTTTGAAAATGTTAAATGGGTTATACCAGTGAACAGATATTAGATAACTCAAATTCAATGACTACAGGAGACATTTCATTATATTATAATAGTATGTTTTTTCATAGATCATACATGACATCTAAGTTTATCTGCTATATTATATAGCATAATTTTTGTTGACAGATGTAAGAAATCAAAATGTCACTTTTTAAAATACTAACACATAGCTAAGGTAAGGTCATCCAGTAATCACTTGGTAGTAAGACCGTAATCTATAGGTGACTGCATGTAGGTGAGTGCATCTTAAAAGTGACCAATCAAATGAGCGAAGACATCTGCCATTGTCCCGCCTCCAAAGTCTCAGAAGTCAACTCAACGAGCGAACAAGTGTTGAGCAGTTGCGAGCGCATAGAGACAATCGTGCGCGCGCACGTCAAAGCCTCGCGGACTGAGTTTCTGCAAGCGGATCATACACGCGCAAGTATCGAAAGCCAACAGTAGCACAAATCGCATGCTTTGGAGCGCCGTATTAATATTAAAACGCCGTTTTCTTAACGCCACCAGGCGTTAAATAAACGCCGTCTGGTGCTAAATTAACGTTATACGCCGCCACGCGTTAAAGTAACGCCCGGGCGCCGATCGACGTTAAGTTAACGTCACACGTCACTCAAAATACAAACGTTTTAGCTAATATACATAGCCCCTCCTCTTCTGGGTTTGTACGGTCTATGGCAAGTCGGAGGCTCGTGTCATCTCAAATCCATATCGAGCTTAATTTTGTGGAAAACTAAAAATGGAAAGAAATAAAAGATAAACCCGCCGAAATGAAAAACATATAACTACTGCAGTATTATATATATGGCAAATTAAGTCAAGTCATGATTAAAGGTACCGTAGTTCACCCCCAAAACGAAATTTCTGTTATCATTTACCAATGGTCCCCATTGACTTCTATTGTATGAAGAAAAGTCAATATGGACGAACGGTTTTCTGTTACTAACTTTCTTTCAAATATCTTCTTTTGTGTTTATACGGTTAACACATTACACAGTCAAACAGGTTTGAAAAGTCAAGAGGGTGGGTAAATGATTACAGAATTGTAGGTATGTTTATGCCATTGTTAATGTATTTCAATTTTAGTCTAGAGGTTAGTTCGGTTGGCTTCCAATCTGATATCATAGTTTTGA
The DNA here is from genome assembly GCA_008369825.1 of Triplophysa tibetana. Classification (NCBI taxonomy): domain Eukaryota; kingdom Metazoa; phylum Chordata; class Actinopteri; order Cypriniformes; family Nemacheilidae; genus Triplophysa; species Triplophysa tibetana. Next base: position 8,181,621 of record CM017894.1, read on the forward strand.
CTGGTTTGAGTCCCACTTCGACCGATTGCAGATTTTTACATTGAATCAGAATCAGAAAGAGCTTTATTGCCAAGTATGTTTGCACATACAAGGAATTTGTTTTGGTGACAGGAGCATCCAGTATACAGAATAAGCAACAACACAGAGACCATCAAACAAAACAAAAACAGTTACACAGATTACAGATTGTTGGTCTTGTTATGTTTATCCGTGTCACAGGAATTGTTTATTTATATTTCAGCATTTAATTCGTATGGTAAATTTACAGAATATAGAAAGTCAGGAATAAGACCTCTTTTTCCACAGCAAACTTACAGTATATTCAAAATTTCTCAATCGCTCCCGACACCGTCCAGACAGCCTCGCCAATAGCCTATCAATAATCACCTTCAATTATATTGTTTCATATGATTTGTCGAGTAAAATTAATTATATCTAAATGCTGAAAGTCAGTTCCACATACGGTATAGCGTCAATCTCTTCACGGAGGTAAAGGGAAATATGTTGATAATGTGAGTGCATCATGGTCGCGTGCTAATGAAATTTAAGTGGGCAGGTGATGTGCGTTAAGGTGATTATTGAAAGGCTGTTGGCGTGGCTGTCTGGACGGTGTCTGGAGCTTGTTGTGAGAAAAGAACTTTCTTTATATATTAACCACGAATTAAATGCTGAAATATAAATAAACAATTCCTGTGACACAGATAAACATAACAAGACCAACAATGTAAAAATCTGCAAGTGGTCGAAGCGGGACTCGAACCAGTCAAAACAATGAAATCAGGTTGGAAACCAACCAAACTAACCTCTAGACTAATATTGAGATTTATTAAGAACCGCATAAACATAATTGCAATTCTGTAATCATTTACCCACCCTCTTAACTTTTCAAACCTGTTTGACTGTGTAATGTGTTAACCGTATAAACACAACAGAAGATTTTTGAAAGAAAGTTGGTAACAGAAAACCGTTCGTCCACATTGACTTTTCTTCATACAATAGAAGTCAATAGGGACCATTGGTAAATGATGACAGAAATTTCGTTTTGGGGTGAACTATGGTACTTTTAATCATGACTTGACTTAATTTGACATATAACATACTGCATTAGTTATATGATTTTCTTTTCGGGGGGTTTTCTTTTATTTATTTCCATTTTTAGTTTTCCACAAAATTAAGACTAAATCCATTACTCGAAATGGATTTGAGATGACACGGGCCTCCGACTTGCCGTAGACAGTGCAAACCCAGAAGAGGAGGGGCTATGTATATTAGCTAATACGTTTGCATTTTGAGTGACGTGTGACGTTAACTTAACGTCTATCGGCGCCCGGCGTTACTTTAACGCGTGGCGGCGTATGGCGTTAATTTAGCACCAGACGGCGTTTATTTAACGCCTGGTGGCGTTAAGAAAACGGCGTTTTAATATTAATACGGCGAACCAAAGCACGCGATTTGTGATACTGTTGGCTTTCGATACTTAAATCACGCGTGAGCGTGTGGTTTTCATGCGCGCGAGTTTTGGGTCTGAATAAATAAACTCCATACATAGGAGTCACCACTCGCAACACGCATATAGACTTAATTTACTTTTCAAAATAAAGGTTCACAAATGAAACACTGTAAATTTAAAAAAAATTTAAGCATATGGTGAGTGTTTTTTTCCTTAGAGTCTTTAGGTTTAAGGCGAATGTAGGGTACGGGAATATTTCCCCCAGTTGTTGGGTTTAGGGTGAGGGTAGGGGTGACCGAATGTTAACAGATTAGGGTTAGTGGGTAGGCTGGGTCAGGGTTACATAAAACGAAAAAGACATATAGACAAATTTACCAAACCACTAGCAGCACGCTATATATAATATTGGTTTTTTTTATTTTAACGGCATTAATTATGTTGTTGATTAATTGTTAGTGTAAAACAAATCCTTTACATTAAATGTCAATTTTTCACTATAAACACAACACTACGCTTACATGATTTTATTTAAAAATTCAGAAACTGTAATGTATGTAACGCTAGCCTATATCTTTTGATCGACTGCTCACTGTTACTCGCAATTCTAAATGCGCCATGTGTGTAGTGTCTCTCTCTGCCAATAGGAAAATAAATGCCCCACCTCATTTTGGAGCTCCTGCCCCCATTTGAAGCTCATCGGGATGCAGACATGTTTATGCTTCAGAAACACAAATACAATAGGCATTTAAAAAATAAATAAGAAGTTCTAAGGAAAATAGAGCACACACAAAAAAATTATAAATTAAGAACAATACAATCAAATGTACATAGTAAAATACAAAGTGAGAAAAAAAAGATAAGCAAACAACTATTAATCTATTAAACATCAGGGTCTTCTAATAGCTCAAATTCCCTAAACAATATAGATATTTTCTTTCAATTTTCGATTTAATTTTACTAAAAGATTTACAGCAATTCCTTGTGAAATGGACGCAGACATACCCCTCCCAATTTCTGCACAGGTAACATTGCCGTCCTCCAGTCCAGGTGGTGGCGCTACAGATCTTCCGTTAGTGATCCGTGTAAAAGAAGAGGAGGCCTGTTTAATTTCTCGTCCTCTTGGTTGCTAAATTATCCTCCCCTGAAAGGGTCCGGTTTGACACCGAGCTCATGTCGAAGGACAGCCGGCACGATGGTCGCCGGCGCGGGGCGGGTCAGCAGCACCGGCTCGGTTTGAGGTCGGCTCAGAGCGGAGACGGGAGAGACAGATCGGGGAGTAACAGCTCCGGGTCGTCTCACGGAGGAGGGAAAGCCAGGAATACGCCCATCAACATTGCTCTTAAGGTGATCTGTCACGAAACACAGTGAGCTGTCTACTTGAGCAGCATTTGTGGGCATTATATGCGAGTTCTGGAGGTGGAGAATGAGTCTGATATGTCTAAAAGGTTGCCTGGGTAGAAAGTGCATTCGTTTTTACGCATGTCACTCATCTTTGAGTGTTTGTCTTGCAAAATTCACCATAGCAACCACAGTTTCCACATTAATGCCAACGTTACCGTCACTTGAATGGAAAAACAGGATCTTAACAGCGGTCATACTAAAAATAGCTGTGTATATTTCCAGACGCTTTTGGGTCATTTAACGTTAGCCAGTCATTTGTACTTTAACATTTACTGTTTTAATATCTGGTCATCTAAAGCCGAAGTGATGAATGCTTTCTATGTTTAATGCAAAAAGAAAGGCTCTAGAGATTATTCCGAAAAATGTTTAGGTTTTGGTGATTTTTGTGGCCAGACACATTGTAATAATATTTCATGAGAATAATGGAAGTTCACGTCATCAGGTTGTCTTTTGAGGTTGATGAACTGTGTGTCAATACACACCCAGTCATAGTTTTGCATCAACACAATCTACATATTTTTCTAGATACTGTAACATAAGGTACTGTATAAACAGAGCATGTTATAATATCAGAGATTGCAAAATAGGATTTTTTGGCCAATACCAAATTATTGATAGTTTTAATACCGATAATGGAATATTGATTCAATACCCATCTTGATGTTTCTGCAGAACTGCATGACTTCTGTCTGACGAAGAAGATTTCGTACAGATTTCAATTTGTTTGCTCAGTATTTATTTTACTTAGAAAAACATTTTGGATTATGCAGCAGATATTAAACTCAGTGCATGGAATTAATATGGAATTAATAATCATTTTATATCAGGATTGTCTGCTATAGACCACTTTGCAAGATGGAAGCACTGGGCCAGAAGCACTTTCGGTTTCAGTTTTTATTTATTTATTGGTAGTATTTTTTCAAATCTTACATGTAATACATTGTGTTTGTAGTACTCTGTTGAAAAGTTTATGCAACTAAAACAGGAATTTCTATTGGACCAGCGTTGTTTACAACAACCGAAGAGGTCTATATATGTTATGCTTTGAAAGGGGGAGAGGACACAGCTAAAACAAAAATGATTGTTTGTTTAAGATGTAATCTAACAAGTATACACAACTTAAGGTTAAAAAACACTGTTTTTTCCACATAAATGCATGTTTGTATCTCCTCTTTGCCCCGCCTCTCAATCACGCTGATATTTTACAAAGCTCTTGGCTGTGAAGAGCGAAATGGGCTATGATTGGCCAGTTAACCAGTGCGTAGTGATTGGTTGAATACCGCAAGCGTGTCAAGGAAATGTAAAGCTTCATATTTTGAACATCAGGTTCCAAAGCAATTGTACTGACAGGTACGCCCACCTTACTTGCGTATACATTTGGGAGGTCAAATCATACCACAAACTAATGTAGATTTGTGGGGGTGTGGTTACACAAGGTGTTTCAGTCAGGTCTGGGTGAGGATTCTATTTTGAATAGAATGCATCTTTTGTTCCGATAGTTTAATATTTGCAATTTTCATTTGTTATACATGCACGAGCAACTTAAAACACACCAAAGACACATAAAAACACATATTCGCGCCATATGCCCCCTTTTGATAAAAAAAATCGAATAGTAATAACGATGTTAAATAATGTTAATGTTAATAGTAAAAATGACCTATCTTTTAAAGTAGCTTGATAACTTAAAACTGTAGAAGGTTGCTGTCCAAAATGTTTTTTTTATATTTCTTTATTAAATTCCAGTTAACTTTTTTTTAATATTCTAGATAAGAAGTTTTCTATGATGTAATATTTCAGAACAGCATGTTACCATTTAAATGCTGTGTTTCTATGAAAATTTTGAGCTCTTTTGTTGCAAGTATGGGTATGTACATCCTGTTTGACCCTAACTACCACCAAGGAGTTGTCAACTGCCTACTGCTCTCTATAAGGTTTGTTTGTGTTTAGACCGAGATGTTCTGATCACTAACACATTTTCAAAAAAACATGCTGTCATCATTTATTTACCCTATATGTGGTTCAAAACCTTTAGGACTCTTCCTTCTGTGGAACACAATAGAAGATATTTTGAGAAATGTGTCCATATAAAGTCAATGGGGGTCAGTGTAGTTGTTTGGTTACCAACATTCTTTAATATATCTTCCTTTGTGTTCTGCCGAAGAAAGTCATACAAGTTTAAAATGACACGAGGGTGAATAAATGATGACAGAAGTTTCATCTTTGGCTTAACTATCCCTTTAAATCAGCTATTACTTTGACATCTGTTCTTTCACATGCAGTTTGTTATACTGGTAACTGCAAGCAAGAAGTCATGGAATTAAATAATTGCGTTTTTCGGGCCTTAACCAATAATGTTTTAATCTTATTTTAATTCTCACGATAACTCTAATTTAGTACGTCGCTGCAAAGCATTAAAGTATGCAGAAAGACATCTCTGAATGCACAAAATACAAAACGATTGGCTGTGAAAATGTAAAAATAGCAGTCATCTATTTTAGAATGTGTAGTTGTCATTTAAAGGAAGCCGTTATTTGTTTTATAAATAACTTGCTGCCAGTAAGCAAGTAAGCTGTAGTTTTCTTAAAAATGTTTCGAATAATAATTGACAACAATAATGTACTGACCTGAATCCTCAATGCGGTAAACGTTTTCAATAGTGCCTTGTTTCTGCAAGAGAGCTGTCTTGCTCAAGGCTGTTGCTGTGCCAGATCGTCTCATTGGCCCGTCTCTGTTTACATCCCCGACCCCGTATGAGTAACGCACCGCTGAGCTCCAATCGGACGCGGAGACCGCGGCGCATCCAATGCATTCGCGATGACAAGTGCAGCCCTGCCGCCTCCAGCACATGCTGGTGAAGTGGGCGGCCTGCCATGTGCACATGACTGCACAGAGAGAGAGAGATGCATCCAATATTCAGCCAAGCTATACGGCACAACTACGCCAACAACACTGCAAAACCGTAGCAGCAGATTCTCCAAGACGTTGAGTGCAAACCCGTACGGCAGGTTTTCCTCAAACAGTCTTCTATCTCTCTCTCTCTCTCTCTCTCTCTCTTTCTCTTACTCTTTCTCTTTCTCTCTCTCTCTCTCTCTTTCGTCCGGTTTGTCCGAGCTTGCTGAAGCCCAAAGCAACGCACACTCATGGGGCTATTTTTGGTCCAGCTGTCAGATGTCGAAATCAGGCCGTGTGTGCAGCGATGATGCCAGCGAAGGGGGTAACATGGTGCCCTAAGCAAATGGGTAGTACTTCGGGTTCGGATATGGATGAGGAACCTGCTTACAGACTTTACTTCTACTCTGTACGTATCGTCTGTTCCCATCTCTTTTTCTGCATGCTAAGGTGTTTAGATCGGTATGCAGTCACGAAACCCAACACTCGCATTGTTCACATTCGCGTTTATTCTGCATGTAAGCAGTTCTTTGTAACTCTGCGTTCCCTGCTTAAATCAGACATGTGTGAAATTGGGTGTCAAGGGACCTCCTGGAGATAAGGTGATTAACCATTTCTTAGCCACGCGTTGAGAGCTGAACTATGATCTCACTTTTACATCGGTCCATTTGCTTAGACAACCCGGAAGTGTCCAAAGAGACGTAACTGATGTGTGGACTTACGGTAGGCCGTCAGCTGCCAGGTAACCGGGAACCCTGGAGTAAATATTTATTGTCCAAACACCCTACCGGCAAGCAACAAGTCAATTGAGTGAAGTGTCTTTTTTAGCTCGCCATAATTTTGTTGGTCTGTTTTGAACATGTCTCCCTTTATTCTTGATCCTACTAGAGTAAAGCTGAAGGTTGCTATCGTTTGGCTAAGTAGGTCAGTTGTGTATTTTAACCCCAAGGACATGAAATTGTGGCAGATGAGGACAGAATGAATGTGTGAAACTTATCGGGCCGCATGAAATATTCCTCTCTGAGATTGAATGTGGCAGACAGAACAGCTTTGCGTTTGCATAACAGCGGCGTATAGCCAATGAACAACTGAATAATTGGCTGCATGCAAAATATTTCATGGTCTTTGTTAAACTATAATAAATGTGGAATCGAAGCGATTTAACATGCTTTTCAGAATTATAAAAGCATAACAAAACTTTCTTTTAATATGAATATTTGACAGTGTTTTGACTTGTTAGGAATTTAAATTGTTTGAGTAGGCCAGCACAATGCATACAAATGATCGAAATACTGTTGATACTGTGAAATAATATTGATACTGTCCCCATCATAGTGGTTTGCAATAACTGAATGATTTTAATACTGTTAAAAATTATGTGTTCATGATGTTTTAGCTCGATGCAGATAGGAAAGTGACTTGCTCGTGAATTATAGTCTGTGTGTGCGTGTGTATGAAGATGTTCAAGGATCAGTGAACCTTGTATGTTGGTTACACTATAAACCATTTCAAGTAGCAAAGTATTTAACATTTTAAATAATTAATTTTGTGAGTTGTGCCACAGAATGATTGACTCAATTTCGTTATTAAAAAATGTTTAGTTGGCCCAAACTTGGCTCCAACTTTAAAGTCACCATGAAATCAAATTGTACTTTTCTTAATTTATGTGGATATTGTTTTTTATAAATCATTATTTTTTTAAATTCTTGTGCCCTCGCAGTTTTTAATCCACAATGTAAACCTTCCTGAATTGAGGGCAGGGCTATCGAGGTTTCTGGCCCACCCCATCTCCAGCAACATGTTGCTGAAAAGATACAAATCTGCTCTCTCTCTCCTCATCTCTTGTTTGTTAGCAACAGCCAACTTCCATTGATCCAGTCAGTTCTCAGTCAACCAAATCGAGTCCCACCTACATTTTTTATACTGTTGAATGCCTAACTGTGCGTTAGAACGTAAAAGATCGTTCTGGCTGCCCTGCCAAAAATGCTGATGAAAGATTCGTAGACACTTTGACGTATGGGGTCGGAACCAAAGTTTACAGGGCTGCGTTCTCTGGAATCCTCTCAAGTGGTGAGCTTCTACATTCCGATTGGTTGCCACCGAAGTACGTCATGGCTCATTACTATGAAGTAATGGCGCTGCTTGCTGCCAGCTCACATTGAAAATGAATGACTTCTGGCCACTTTGACACTCTCTACGATGGTGGTGTGAAGGCATGGTAATGGCCCCTTTTTGCGGCGATGTCATAGCATTAGCTGAAGGCAAAACGAGGGGAGAACTAGCACAGAGTTGGCTACACAATGAATTGAAAATGTCATCTTGCTGTTTTGTTAAATACCAGAATCGACAGATTATGGACTCTTATCTGATATTTTAACACATAGCTGCTGCAATTGTCAGAAAAGATGACGACAACTGTAGTTAAACACAATAAAACGATCAGATCCGGTAGAAATGTTCATCCAAAATTCTGGGGTTTTCACCGTACACTTCATTTCACATTAAGTTAAAGGGGTCATATGTCGTGAATACGTGTTTTTCTGTTTCTTTGGTGTGTAGTTGCCCATGCTTGTATTAGACACGTAAAATTGCAAAAATTAAAGTGTTGGAACAAAAGATGCATTCTATCTAAAAACGAAAGCTCACCCAGACCTGCCTGAAACGTCTCGTGTAACCACACCCCAACAAATCTACGTCATTTTGTGGTATGATTTGACTAAGACCGCCCAAATGTATATGCAAGTAAGGTGGGCGTACCTGTCAATACAATTGCTTTGGAACATGATGTTCCAAATATGGTAAGAAGCGTTACATTTCCGTCACACGCTTGCGGTATTGGACCAATCATTAGGCACTGGTTAACTGGCCAATCATAGCACACCTCGCTTCACAGAACGATGAGCTTCGTTAAAAATCTGCTCGTTTCAGAGAGGAAGGGAAAGGAGATACAAACATGCACGGTATGTGGAAAATTCAGCATTTTTTAACCTAAAATCGTGTATACACATTGCATTACATCTAAAACAAAAAAAATATTTGTTTTAGCCGTGTTATATGACCCCTTTAAATAAACTCCTGTGTTTTGTTGGTATGGTTTATGGGTTGGGTATGTGTCCAAAAACTTCTCATGTTGCCCACTTAATCACAACATTATTTATCACGTATTAGTCCATATATCAGCTAACTTTGTTAGCAGTTAGCCAACAACCGGAGACTAAACATAAAGGATCTATTCTCCGTTGGTGTTTCAACAGTTTTTATAAGTTCATTAGTAGAATTGTGGACAGAAAGCATTGAGTAGGTACATGTTATGTGTCAAGTGTGTTAAGTAGTTGCATTTGCTACCGTTTGCCATTGCGAACGTATATATAATCATCACAAACATTTATACGCTCTCAGTTTCTTTTTACTATACACGCTTGGTTTCTTGATCTGGTATGTTTGGATTTCAGACCACTGATATGGAAGTTAATCCTGACTGTTTGTCCATCTATTGAGTTAACTTCACATTTTCAACAAGAGTCACAATTCAAATTAAATCGGATTTTCTCAAGGCAATGTCAAAAACACAAGCTATAAAAACATGCTCGCTATAGCGTTAGTGAAGCAGCCAGGGGAATCTTTCTGCCTCCACCTATGCACCGCCCACAAAAATCGCGTCACAATGTTTACTATCAAAAAAGGGCCCTATAGCTTGAAGCCTGTATGCTCAACTAGTTTTAAAGTTGATTCAATTATTATGTTTTAGTCATATAAATTAAAATTGAAGCATATTTAATTTAAACAAATATTTTAGAAATTTCTGTTGAACTACTAACTAAAACAAACGGAGGTTGTAAACAACATTATTAACCTATGTCATCATAAGTCACATAAAAAACACAAATGAAAACACATAATGGACCTTATTTCATAACAATCATTCATTTAGTCTTAAAAGGGTTTCAGTAAGTTGTGTGTATATCAATCTAGTTTATAGATCATTAAATTTTTCAATCTTAAAGCATTTTATTGCATATTGTACATCACATTATATATCAAGTATATGGACGTAGTAAATGTTCATTCTTCTTCAATATTGTACATGTACAGCCCTTATATTTAGATTCTTGTTCCTGTTCTAACTATATAATTTATCAATTGACATTGTTTAGAAGGAAAAAACGAACTTGCTCCTCCGTTGAAGTTAGATCATTTTGATAGATGATTGACAGGTGCATTACTATTGATTTTGATGCGCCTGAGAAGTCCATTTCAATCCCTGCAAACTTGCATGTAGGTTTGGCTCCATCTGTGCTGCCGTTGAACCTGAAGTTGACCTTAAATAAATGAGCCCCTGATAAATGACCAGCACCAAGCATGGCAATGCTGATAGTCTTCATGGAAAATCATACAATGTTCCTATGATTTGCTTTCATAATATACTTGCTGGATATGTGTATTGTTTGTTATGAATGGCGGTTGGATTGCTTGGTGATGTAATTTTCCACATCAAGCGTCATTGTGTTGACTGAGTGCAGCAAACATATCGATGTTTGAGTTTCACATGCGGCTTGATGTCGATGTTGAAGGAGTGTGAAGCAAGCATCAGTTCTTAATGTCACATATTTTATACAATGTGAAAGTGATAAATGCCCACTCATCAGTAATACATCTGTCTGTGGATGTTACTGTGACTATAGGAAACAGCTTATGCTTAGAGATCTCCCACACACACAACCTTAAATATGAGTCAGAATCTGCTAAGGGCTTGATAAATGTAACAAAACTGTCAAAATGTATAATTTTCAGTGGAAAATAAAACGTTTTATCATAGTTTGATTAGCGATGCACTGGTATTTAAATTTTGGCCGATTATGAAAACCGATCATTCTTGAACACTCGAAGCCGATAACCGATATATTGGCCAATATACAGTCTTTAAATATTAGTTAGTAGTATAACATTTTCTGGGACTGAAAAATCTTTTTTCCCCCTGAAAATCATTTACCAGCCTACTTTACACGAATTGAAGATTCTTTAACTTTTAAACTTTTCTGGTATAAAGTTTTTTTTGATAAAGAAATAAAAGATTGGTTTTCCTGAGCAACCCAGAAAGGTGTTCAAATAGCCACGAGTCTAACAGGTCTCAAGAAAGCAAAGTATTCAGACTGCAGTTGGCTTCAACAATATGCTTTTGTTTCTATAATTTACACAATCATAAATATCTATGTATTGCTATTTTGCTAATAGCAATACGTGGATGATTGTGGATTTTAACAGTGTGCAGCTTGCAGCTGAAGTGGTTCAAGCAAAGGAAATGAGTCGTAATTTATCAGCTATAATTCTGCCTACATTTTATTATCGGCCAATACCGATAACTTCAAAAATGACCATTTATCTGCCGATAGCGATATAGCCAATTGTTTATGGTGCATCCCTAACTTTGATAATTGCTCAAATGTTGAATACAACTGAGATGATGCTCCAGAAACGTGTACGTCTAAACCTCTGTTTCTCATAAATACTTCTGTGAATTGCATGTAATTGTCTGAGATCGTTGGCATGATATTTAAATGATGTGGATTAGAGAACATTTGGATGGTAATGATTTATTTCTTAGCCGTCAAGGTTTCAGTAAAGTGTCTGATGCCCATGAGTCTGTGTTATGTTGATGTTTTTAGCTTGAATATTCCAATTGACAGACATGATTAAATAAATTAGGGTGAACTGTGAACTGTTTGAGGTGATTATGAAACTAGCTGGAAATGCCCAAAATGCTCTTTGCATAATTCATTATACTTATTTTAAATCAAGTTTCAATTCTGGCTAAATAAACTAAAACACTTTTAGACGAACATGTTTGGCTTGTCAATTTTAATTTGAACTTTAATTTTGTCTCTTTAACAAAACTTGTATTTAAACCTGTTAAAAATTGCAGGTCCGGTTGCGTCCTGTTTTTTAACGGTTTCATTATCACCCCTATGAAAATCATATCGTTGTGTCCTTCCTAAACCTATGATGTCCAATTTCGCTCCTTTTCAGGAAAGGGAAAATAAACATTGTTTCTTTTAATTTTGATGATTATAACAACCAATGAAAACCCCAAATTCAGTATCTCAGAAAATTTGAATATTACTTAAGACCAATACAAAGAAAGGATTTTTCTTTTCTTTTCAGCACTCAATACTTAGTTGGAGCTCCTTTTGCCTGAATTACTGCAGCAATGCGGTGTGGCATGGAGTCGATCAGTCTGTGGCACTGCTCAGGTGTTATGAGAGCCCAGGTTGCTCTGATAATGGCCTTCAGCTCTTCTGCATTGTTGGGTCTGGCATGTCGCATCTTCCTCTTCACAATACCCTATAGATTTTCTATGGGGTTAACGTCAGGCTAGTTTGCTGGCCAATTAAGAACTGGTAGCTTCGGCACGGTGTGCAGGTGCAAAGTCTTGTTAGAAAATGAAATCTGCATCTCCATAAAGTTGGTCAGCAGCATGACCATGAAGTGCTCTAAAACTTCCTGGTATACGGCTGTGTTGACCTTGGAACCTCAGAAAACACAGTGGACCAATACCAGCAGATGACATGGCACCCCAAACCATCACTGACTGTGGAAACTTTACACTGGACCTCAAGCAACGTGGATTCTTTGCCTCACCTCTAGACTCTGGGACCCTGATTTCCAAAGAAAATGCAAAATTTACATTCATCAGAGAACATAACTTTGGACCACTCAGCAGCAGTCCAGTCCTTTTTGTATTTAGCCCAGGCGAGACGCTTCTGACGCTGTCTGTTGTTCAAGAGTGGCTTGACACAAGGAATGCGACAGCTGAAACCCATGTCATGCATACGTCTTGAAGCACTGACTCCAGCTGCAGTCCACTCTTTGTGAATCTCCCACACATTTTTGAATGGGTTTTGTTTCACAATCCTCTCCAGGGTGCGGTTATCCCTATTACTTGTACACTTTTTTCCGTCACATCTTATCCTTCCCTTCGCCTCTCTATTAATGTGCTTGGACACAGAGCTCTGTGAACAGCCAGCCTCTTTTGCAATGACCTTTTGTGTCTTGCCCTCCTTGTCCAGTCAGCAGTCTTCCCCATGATTGTGTAGCCTACAGAACTAGACTGAGAGACCATTTAAAGGCCTTTGCAGGTGTTTTGGGTCAATTAGCTGATGCGAGTGTAGCACCAGGTGTCTTCAATATTGAACCTTTTCACAATATTCTAATTTTCTGAGATACTGAATTTGGGGTTTTCATTAGTTGTCAGTTATAATCATCAAAATTAAAAGAAATAAACACTTGAAATATATCAGTCTGTGTGGAATGAATGTATACATTATACAAGTTTCACTTTTTTAATGGAATTGGGGAAATAAATCAACTTTTTGATGATATTCGAATTATATGACCAGCACCTGTATATTTCATACAATGGAACTTTAAACAAAAAATAATAATACAATATAAAAATTATACAATTTTACAAGAAATTGCTGTATTTTAGTGTAATAAAATTAATTAACATTGTGTCCTGCAAATATTTGTACAAAACTTGGTGTAAGGCATAAGACTTATGTTCTTTTAAGTTGTTGTCTTCATTTTTTCTTTAATTCTGTTTTTGGTAAAATGAGATGTTTTGTTCTTCGCTTCAGACATCTTTCCAGCGGTCCAACAGTCATGACAAGGTGAGGAAGATTGTAGCTGAGGAAGGCCGGGCTGCTCGCAACCTCATCGCCTGGAGTGTCCCGGTGGAGAACAAAGAGGAAGAGGGTTAGATCTGACACACACACACTCACAATTGCTGGTGTTTGCAAAGCTTTTTATGATTAAGACTTAAAACCTAACTTAACAGATTTAACGCTTTATTTGTTAGTCAGACTGCTCTTCATGTCTAAGTGGGCACTTCTTGTCCACAAAGCAGCATGTATAGATGACCCCCGGTCCAATATTAGTACATCATTAGACTTTAAAGAGAGCAATTTTAGATCATGCATATATAAAAATAAGTCCATTGTCACCATCATAAACAGTCACACATCCTACGTGAATCACCACCCATCAGTCTGACACTTAAAATGCGTTTGTAACGCATTTCTTAAAACAGAACCGCCTTTGTCTCAGACTATGTGAAATCCTCCTGACCTAGATCAACTGATGGGTCACCACAGGGGGGTTTTGTTAGTCTATAGTGCCTGAAGGCATTTGGTGCTTTAACTGTTCCTGGATCAGGGGTTATGTAACCTTAAGTATATGTGTGAAATGAATCTTGTCTTTCTACTGTCATCTTACATGCAGGTAAAGCGAAACATCACATTAACAGCAATGCAAAAGCTCAGCGAATCAACTCCGGGGTCCACAGGAACAAAAAACAGGTGGGAATTTATCAGTTTGTGAAAATAAAGAGTTTTTGGTTTGTTTATCTTTTTTGCGACTGCTTTGTTGTTTTTGCGTGCTATATGCTTATGGTGGAATGAGTAGCGGCACACAAGAGCAATTCAAGTAAAAAAAATTGAAACATTTTATTGTGCAATTGCAAATAAATAATGAGACCAGTTGCATAAGCAGTGAGTTATGAGATCATACCAGCTGTAATTTATGCTGCTTAGTGATTGAATATAATGGTCAGATTCCAATCCATATAGACCATTTCTTTACATTGAATAGTGCTTATATACAGTTGAAAGAAAAAGTATGTGAACCCTTTGGGCTTACTTGGCTTTCTTCATAAATTGGTCATAAAATGCGTTCTGATCTTCACCTAAGTCACAACAATAGAGAAACACAGTCTGCTTAAACTAATACCGCACAAACATTATACCTTTTTTCATGTTTTTATTGAACACAACATGTAAACATTCATAGTGCAGGGTGGAAAAAGTATGTGAACCTTTGGGTTAAATAACTGGTTGACCCTCCTTTGGCAGCAATAACCTCAACCAAACGTTTCCTATAGTTGCAGATCAGACCTGCACAACGGTCAGGAGAAATTTTGGACCATTCCTCTTTACAAAAGGGTTTCAGTTCAGCAATATTCTTAGGATGTCTGGTGTGAATCGCTCTCTTGAGGTCATGCCACAGCATCTCAATCGGGTTGAGGTCAGGACTCTGACTGGGCCACTCCAGAAGGCGTATTTTCTTCTGTTGAAGCCATTCTGTTGTTGATTTACTTCTATGCTTTGGGTCGTTGTCCTGCTGCATCGTCCATCCTCTGTTAAGCTTCAGTTGGCGGACAGATGGTCTTAAGTTTTCCTGCAAAATGTCTTGATAAACTTTGGAATTCATTTTTCCATCGATGACAGTAATCCGTCCAGGGCCTGAGGCAGCAAAGCAGCCCCAAACCATGATGCCCCCTCCACCATATTTCACAGTTGGGATGAGGTTTTGATGTTGGTGTGCTGTTGCCTTTTGTTCTCCACACATAGCTGTAACAAGATTCATTAAAAGGAAGGAAGGAGGCGAGAACCGGAAGACAATAAAAAACATTTAATAAATAATATAACAGCCGGCGGCCCCTCACGGACGACCGCCGGCTAACAAACAAACAAACCAAAACATAAGATAACAGCCCCCGGCCCCTCACGGACGACCGCCGGCGAACAACAACATTAAAACAATACAAACACAAGCTCGGGGCCCGGTCCTCTCTCTTCGACTGTCCGGTCGCCATTGTTCCTTTATATGCTCCCAATCTCCTACGTGATGCGAGGACGGTGTGCGCACCACTGGCGCTAATTAACAATTACTTACCGGCCTCGAACCACGGTCTCGCCTCGCCTACTCTACTACAATAGCGTTGTGTGTTCTTTACAAACAACTCAATTTTGGTTTCATCTGTCCACAGAATGTTTTGCCAGTAGTGCTGTGGAACATCCAGGTGCTCTATTGCAAACTTCAAACGTGCTCCAATGTTTTTTTTGGACAGCAGTGCCTTCCTCCGTGGTGTCCTCCCATGAAGTCCATTCTTGTTTAATGTTTTCCTTATTGTAGATTTGTCAACAAAAATGTTAGCATGTGCCAGAGATTTCTGTAAGTGTTTAGCTGACACTCTAGGATTCTTCTTTACCTCATTGAGCATTCTGCGCTGTGCTCTTGCAGTCATCTTTACAGGACGACCACGCCTAAGGAGTGTAGCAACAGTGCTGAACTTTCTCCATTTGTAGACAATCTGTCTTACCGTGGACACATGGACATCAAGGCTTTTAGATAAACTTTTGTAGCCCTTTCCAGCTTTATGTAAGTCAACAATTCTTGATCGTAGGTCTTCTGAGAGCTCTTTTGTGCGAGGCATGGTTCACATCAGACAACGCTTCTTCAGAACAGCAAACTCAAAACTGGTGTGTGTTTTTTATTGGACAGGCCAGCTTTAATCAACATATCCAATCTCATCACATTGATTGGACCCCAGGTTGGCTGACTCCTGGCTCCAATTAGCTCTTGGAGAAGTCGTTAGCCTAGGGTTTCACATACTTTTTCCACCCTGCACTATGAATGTTTACACGTTGTGTTCAATAAAAACATGAAAACATATAATGTTTGTGCGGTACTAGTTTAGGCAGACTGTGTTTCTCTATTGTTGTGACTTAGATGAAGATCAGAACACATTTTATGACCAATTTATGAAGAAATCCAAGTAAGCCCAAAGGGTTCACATACTTTTTCTTTCAACTGTACGTCTTAGAAGAATGCTTAAATACATGGTATTATTGCAGATTTAAATGTTTTTTTACATAATTAAAATTTTTCATTTTCCTTTTAAAGTATACAAAATGTATTTTCTTTAAAGCTGCTTGTTGGTATAGAAATAATTGGATTTAAAACATAATTATAGTCCTGAGCATTTATTATAAAGAGAAACAGCAGCTCTTAATAAGCGTTGTCTATAATATATATATACTGTATAGCTGTCTTTGTACCAGTGACTGTATTTTTTGAATTTGCATTATGACAGTAGGGGGCGCCAAAGACCTTTAAATTGACCCAATGTTTATTCTTTCCTAAGTGACATTAGAGTTGAACATAAGAGCACACATTTTGATGACCAATGCAGATGTTCATTTTTAAAGGGGTTGCCTGAAATATCAAATATCCCTTGTCATTTGTCCATCAGACTTAAAGGGACAGTACAAAGTAAAATGAAAATTCTGTCATCATTTACTCACCCTCTTGTTCCAAATCTGGAGAAAACAGAGATAGATATTTGTGACAATGCTGGTAACCGAACAGTTCTTGGCCACCATTGACTACCATAGTAAGACAAGTTGCTTTATAAATTTGCTTTATTAAACACAACAGGAGATATTTTGAAGAATGTAGGAAAGCAAACAGAAAAGACTCTTTTGACTCCCATTGTATTTTCTTTTACTATGGTAATCAATGGTGGCCAAGAAGTGTTTGGTAACAAGCATTCATCCAAATATATGTCTCTGTGTTCACAAGAACAAAGACATTTTTACAGATTTGTGAGTAAATGATGAAAGTTTTTTGTGTGTGTGAACTGTCCCTTTAAATCGTGATTATTTAATCAATTAAATGTATCTCAACATTTGGAATGCATTCTGTATTTGCTCTTAACAGAACGTAGCGGGAGACTGTAAACCTGGACCCGGGTCGTTATTGGACAAAGGACCTGAGAAGAGTCCCACAAAAACCAGACAGCCACGGAAAATAGACCTGAGAGCACGATACTGGGCCTTTCTGTTTGATAACCTGCGACGGGCGGTGGATGAGATTTATGTCACATGTGAATCTGATCAGAGTGTGGTGGAGTGTAAGGTATGATATGGCAACCCTCTCTTTACAGTATAACACATACCTGCATGTCTGTTTATTACTGCAAGTGAATAAAAAAGCAGTTATTTGGGAAATGTTCGAAGTCTAAAAAGTAAAAAATATATCATTTTTGAAAAGATATAATCATAAAATTATATAGAGATTGCGGTGGCCCTCAAAGAAACATTGGAATCTCCAGAGAGTCTTTTTGAAAGAAAGTAGCTTGTGTTATTTGTGCTGTAAACACAGTATGGGAACTTTCTGATTGCATCAAAAATTATGACAATAAAATATAATGTATAATGACAATATCACTTATTAAATGTACAGAATATTTCAGAGTGCGCTACATGGAATATAACATCCCAAATGACATTCCATTTTCAATGTGCCCAATAAAGGCAGCGTACATTTTTTGCTTATTCTTTTTAAAAATAATTATAATAAAACATTTTTATTTAAATTAATACATTTTATTTTGTATCCAAATCCTTTAAATAAAATAAAAACAATTATTGACGATTATATATTATAAATAAATATTTTCAGAAATAATGGATCATTTAAATAAAATTATAATTTAAATCAATAAATTATATACTACAAAAAATAATTTAAGTAAAACAATAATAAAATTAACAAATAATATTATTAATGTTTAGTAAAATAGAAATAATGATTCTAAACAAAATCCGCTGTATAAATCCGAAACCCTCACCTCAAACCTGCAATTACATTTTTGCACCACTAGAGGGACAGAGTGTTTGATATTATGATCAATCTCTGACCCCCCCTCACATTCCTGTTGTTCTCTGGTTTGTGTCAGAGAGGTTTGGTGAGAGAATTATCACTGCTCCTCTCCAGGGTCTTTCTAGAAGGAGTGGAGATGGATGACATGTGTAAACAAACCCCCCCAATCCATTCCGCACGAGTACGGACCCTAGGTGACGTCCCAAACACTTTTTCCAGCATAGCTTCAAAACATGCACCACAATTATGCCTTTTATAACCATTATTCACTCAAAGACATGATGAACACTGTAACGGTTCGCCACTTCAACAGTCGATAAACTGTGTTTTCGTGTCCAGTTGGGTCTTGGGACCCATGTCAGCAAACTTTCTTTTGAACCGTGTTAGCTTTCGTTGGCAAAGTCCGTTCCAGGGCACTTACTGTGTTTACCCTGGCCGATATGGCCTCGGACTGTATTCGGGCCCTAGGTTTGCGTTTGACACTACCGTCTCTGATTTATTGATTGGCGTGTAATGTAGAATTATACCGAGCGTGGTTCAGCCAGCCGATCACGGTGAGCAAACGGACCCTCTTGTGGTTACCTTGTTGACAGGAGGCTTGCGTGAATGCGTAAGTTATCCAGCTGCAGTGTTGCCATGTCCTGCGGGTATGTTAACGGTGCCTGGCTCTTTGCTTTGAGTCTGTTTGTGTGCATTCATGCTCTTGTATAGATTTTTAGTTTTAGCTGGCATCTGAGAGATGGCAGACCTACAGTAGGAGAATATCCCCTGGAGCTACATAAGACCATACACGCACTTACCCACAAACAAGTTCATTTACTAAACGCTCTTATATGGATGTATAAATCTGTGATTCAGCACTTTTTTAAGTGCTCACTTGCGTTGTACATGTGCTTTACCGAGTAGAACATAGCAGCCCGTGAAGGTGACACCCATGTCTCGACTATTGAAAAATGTTTTTATATTAGATGTGAAATGTTCTGCTGCAGTTAAAAAAACATTATTTAAATGGACAGTTCAGCTAAAATTAAAATTCTGTCATCATTTACACATGCTCATGTCATGTCAAACCTGTATGGCTTTCTTCTTAAAAATACAAAAGACGATATTTTGAAGAATGTTGGTAACCTAACAACACTGGCCACCATTAACTTGCATTGTATGGACATAAGACCACTGAGACATTTCTTAAAGTATCTTCTTTTGGGTTTCAGAGAAGAACCAGTCATAAACAAGATTTAAATGAAATGAGGTTGAATGAATGTTTTTTTATTTTGGGGGGGGGGGCTGTGCCTTTAAAGTAGTTATGAAAAAAACAAAAACTGGCATTCGTGGCATTTCTGAAGAAAACTGAGTTCACTTCACTGTCTAGTAATTTCCTAGGAAGACATTTATAAAAGACACATACAGCTATACGATTATTTCCGAAAACAGGCAACCTCTGGGGCGGTGGGAATAATAGCATTATCCCAGCATTCTGTAACTGTTGATTCACTAAAAGTTCTTGTTGTTTACATAATACCCGATTTCCAACCAAACACGCGGACGTTTGACTCTGGTTCACTTACCGCGCGTGAAGGGTTTTCCATGGCTCAAAATTAGGAGGAGGTGGTGCCATCCCGATCTTGTACACACACGAAGGCCTACAGTACCTTTAAGTGGCCTAACCAAAGTGACTTTGACATATTAAAAGTTCTAATAAAATTAGATGAAAATGACAATTATTAAGTTATGTAAAACATTTATATAGACAGAAATGTATTTTTTTATCAAATAAAGGTAAATCATTTTCAACAATCTTTTCAGCCAACAATAGCCAACTGAATTAACCAGTTTTACTAAATGAGAAAAGCTCATTCACATCTTGCATTCTCTATGGTCCACTTTAAACGATTCAATAGTTCAATAGTTTAAATGAATGGGTTCAAATGAGTCATGCGTGTGCGAGTCGTTCTGAACGCAATGTGCGTTCATACCGGCGAACTCGCTTTGTACAGTATACGCTGATTCAACGATCCAACGGCACAGCTAAAGACATGACAATGATGTACGTCATGTTAATTTAAGAAATTTCAAGAAATTGAAAGTACTTGGATGCAAAACAAACAGTCTTGAAACACAGCTCGGTCTTGTTCTGCAACTCCTTTAAGCGCATCAGCGTGCTGATTTCGAGACAGGCGTAATCCAACGTCAATGGCGTAATGCCAACACTGCAGTTACAAATGACAGTCCGTTAAATGCACGCACCATTTCTTGTGAAGACACCCCACATAATTTTGGCAAGAGTCTGAGGCGGGACGACATTTGACGGAGGCGGCCGCTTCCAAAATTCTCTATGCTGGAAAAACCCCAGCGTGCGGTTCATGTCCGGCAAACAAACACAGCTGAATTCAGTGAAATGAACGAAGCACATTGATAGGCGTGCTCTCTCTCCTGTTCTCGCTGGTTGACGCGTGGACATGCTTTTCCAGAAAAATTGCCCAATAAGGGCCTAAAAAAAAGTTTTTACATCAAGGAATTCCATGTTTGAAAAATACTTCCCGAAACCTATACAAACATTGTGGGGTATCGAGCATGGAAATACTACATCATACGCCGAACTTGCTTTTTGACAAGTTGACAATGTTAAGCATGAAAAGCCAGCATGTGTTACATTGTAAAGAACCCAGAATGCATTAACAACATTGAACCACCCCTTTAAAAACATGCACTTATGAACCGTATACAGTCAAAGAGGAAGTTGAAGTTGTCAATCCCACAATTCTCACCTGTGTCTTCGAGTTCGTATGTTCAGTCAGCACTAGCTGCCATAAGACGTTTGATTGGTCTGGCTGCTTGCTTTATTCACATTCGAGTAACGCCCACATCTTTAACCCACAGCCCGGAGGACTAATTAGTTCTTATCAGGGTTCTCCCTAGTCTCAAGTATGATTTATGTCAGTCCATGGAGGAGACAAGACTTCTCTTTTCACTTGTGTGAATGTGTACACGAGAGAGTGTGGAAGATGTAATCCATCAAAAATGTTTTGGGGGTCTTCGTTTTTTCGTTTGACCTGCGACCTGGTGAGGCTACATTAAAAGCTTAGGAGTTCTTTTATCGAGACCTGTTTTTGTAAACGTACATCAGCCGAATTGTCCTAATTGGACCGAGTACGTTCGGTTTCTGTCTTTTTTCAAAGCGTGTATGCTAAATATGTCAGAGACAGTTTCCTGTTTCCTACCACTCACTCACGTTCTCTCTCATCTGTTGCATTATGGGCCAATGCCCCGGTGCTGTTAACTAGGCCGGCTGTTGGACACATCTTTCACTGGCTTGACTCCTCTATTAACTAAAAGCACCGTGGACCTCTCCTCCCGATTGCCACTCCCCTATTACCGCCCATCAATCACATACACGCCTGTTTCGCGGCCCTGCCGACCCGTCCCCCACCTCATCCAGAGCATCATTCATACCACAGACCCACGTTCTGATCTGCACACACCTGAACTCACTCACACACACTGTTGTTTGGAAAGTAACTCATGATATGATACACACAGAGCTACATTCATAATTCAATATAGCATGATTATCATTATCAGATCACAATAAAATGGTGCCTAGCTTGAGAGAGATGTGCGATATGTCTGCAAAAGAGATTTTGTGGGGTCAGTTTACAATTAATATATAAGAGTATAACGTATATTATTAATATAAAAAGTATTGGAAAACATAAATAAATAAATAAATTATTAATAATTTGGTTGATTACCACAGTGTGGGTGTAAATATTTGTATGATTCATTATATGACGTACACCTTTGGGTTACAAGCTCGAATATGAGTTTTGAGTATAATCTGATTCCTGAGTCCTATTTTCTTAGTTATTGTCTAGACAAATTTAATTTATTGTCATTGAAGAAATACTAAGTATTTTTTTTCAGTTTTATTAATATAAATTATTTATAAATATAAATCTTATTTTTTTCTATTTTTAGTTTTTATGTCCGTTTTCATTTAGTCTTATTTAGAGCTATTATTTGAGTTGTTATTTGTCATTTTAATAATATGTTTATTTTGTATTTCTACTGTTTTATTATTAATACTTTTTTATTTTTATTGATTTGGATTTTGTTTAGCTTTCGTTTATTTTATTTTATAAAAAAATTTAGTAGCTCAACTTTCTTCAGTTTATTAATGAGAATTTATTTTTGTTTAGTATGAATGTAAATAATATTATAATATTAGGGCTTTTTAATATTTAATTTTTTGTCCATTATTTTTTATTAATTTACTAATTTAGGTTTTGTTTTTGCTATTGTTAATTTATAGGAATTTTAAAATAATTTCGGTGTCTGAACTTGTTTTAAATTTATTACTGGGGAAACATTAACAATGTTCAAAATTCACATTTCAAATTATATTTTAAATGAAATCAGTTTTATTAATATTAATCTTCTTTTTTTATTTGGATTTTATTTTATTTGTTTTCAATTAACAGAAAGAGTCAAATAAATAAAATTTACTGCTGAACATGATCGGCCTGTGGCAGTCTCAGACTTGAACATTGCCAAACAAGTTTCTTATAATCTTAAGAGTCTGTGGTAGGTCTGGGCCGTGTCCTAATCTGTGTTGTTGCAGCACTTTCTAGCTCTAGGGTCTTTGCTGGAGCCAAGGGATTCCCCAGAGTCCCCACGGCACTCCCAGATCGAGTATCAGATAGACAATGAACATTTCATCATTCGCTGCACATTCTTTGCCAGTAACTAGAAATGATTACTGCCCCAATCAGATTTGCCAGCCCCCTTTTGCAAAGCTAATTGGTAATTTCAGCCGCACCTCTTGTGGAAGACCACTGAGGCGAGAAAGAGCGTCAGTGCTGTTTTTCTTTTCTTTCAACCTCATCTTTTCCTTTCTGTCCCCTTCTGGCATTTGTGAATGGAGTGCTTCTCCGATTGGTCCGTGGGAGTGGGGGGGATGTGTGTGAGATGTGCTTCAGTAGCTTCAGATGCCCATTCCTTACCAAAGACAACAGGGTGTTGGTTTACAGGTGTCCTCCAGTGTGAACTAGAATCGGGGACTCGTCCGGGATTCCGCTTCTCAGAGACTTCATTGTATTCTGCCAAGGGCGTGTGTTGGGACCCATCTTATTGTTTCTCCGGACATGCCACAAATGAGCTGTCAGGGTGGGAGGACTAATCTACCCCTCTCTCCAGGTCAGATTAGGCCTCTCGGGTAACAGTTTTATCAGTGAGGTGAAGTCCAACAGTGTTCCACTTTGGGAGGGAGGAGCATTTGGAAAAGATGTTGACACATTGTTTTTTTTGCTGTTCAAATTTCTTTGCCGTGACTTTTGTTGAAACAGATTAGAGAAGTTTGAAATTGCTCCATATTGGTTTAGTGAGGGTGAATAAATGCTGATAGAATTTTATTATTTGGTGGACTATCCCTTAATACCTTCAAAACTGACATCACACTTTCTGACCCCTAGGAGGTGCTGATGATGTTGGATAACTATGTCCGAGACTTCAAAGCTCTAATCGATTGGATCCAGTTGCAGGAGAAGCTAGAAAAAACGGATGCTCAGAACAGGTGATAACAGATACCACATATCAACACATAAGTACATTGAGCTTGCATTTTCAACCTGATTAATGACAATTTGAGGTTAATGACTGTTTTCCTGCGACCACAACACTATTTCATTGATTATGATTATATGATATGAACACCATTGCTTTTAAGTGTTGTTCCAATTTGTATACTTGACCCCAAACTGACATTTTAATCAAGATGAATGTATCTCCTTTAAGACCATTTACTGTTCTTGTAATGTACTTCAGAAAATATTCTTTTGTCAATCTGTTTTTTATGATTTTCAACCTCTATGATGTTGTTTGAATGCTTCATCTCATTCCCACAGGCCCACGTCTTTGGCTTGGGAAGTTCGAAAGATGTCACCAGGACGGCATGTGATGTCCAGCCCATCATCCGACCGTATCGTTCCATCACCTGGCGTTCGTCGTGCGCTCAATTTTGGGTGGGTCGATATAATAATATAATAATAATAATAATAATAATAATAATAAATATCCATCACACCCAAAATCTGTCACATTTCTTCTGATTTGATCTTAGTGTTTTACGTTCTTACATGAGGCACTTTGGTGAAGAAACCATTGTTACATTACTTCTTGTCAATTTATGTTTTAAAATAGACTATGAATGTGCATAACAGATTAAATTGGATATTGATTCTCATATTTTCATGATAAGATTTTCCTCACGGTTATGTTACGGCTAATGTTTGGTGTTTTTGATTTAAAAAAAGGGGAGAAATTAGGCTCTGATTTAAAGGAGTAGTTCACTTTCAAAATAAATGTTCATGATAATTTACTCACCATCCAAGATGTTTACGTATTCGTTTCTTTAAACGAAAAGAAATGGAGGTTTTTGATGAAAACACAATTTTTCTCCATAAAGTGGACTTCAATGGACTCCAAATGGTTGAAGGTCAAAATGACTGTTTCAGTGCAACTTCAAAGGGCTTTAAACAATACAAGACTATGAATTAAGGTTTTATCTAGCGAAACAATCAGTTATTAAAAAAAAGATGTATATGCTTTATATACCAAAATGCTCGGATTGTTCTGTTCTGCGATGCACGTTCATGACTTCATAAAATACGTAATTACATTGAAAAGGTCACACTTGATGTAGGCGGAAGTACCGAGTCAGTCTTTACAAGTTGAACGTGCAAGTTTTCAACATAATTACGTATTACGTGAAGTCATGAACCCGCATCGGAGAATAAGAGCAAGGCCAGCATTTGTGTGTGTAATGCATACATTTAACATTTTTTAGAAAATTACGGATTGTTTTTTTTCTAGATAATTCATTTATTCATTGTCTGGTATCGTTTAAACCCCCTTGAAGCTGCGCTGAAGAAGGTAATTTATACCTTCAACCGTTTGGAGTCCATTGAAGTCTACTATATGGAGAAAAATCCTGGAATGTTTCATCAAAAACCTTAATTTCTTTTCGACTAAAGAAAAAAAACATAAACATCTTGGGTTACATCGGGGTAAGTAAATTATCATGAAATTTTATTTTAAAAGAGAACTACTCCTCAAATAAAGTTTGACCAAAAATACCAATTCTTTTCATCATTTTTTCACCCTCATGTCGTTTAAAACCTGCTTATGACAAAAATATATTTTGTGTTCATACAATGGAAGTCAATGGGGTCTAGTATTGTTTGGTTATCAACACTCTTCAAAATATCTTCTTTTGTGTTCTGCAGAAGAAAGAAAGTCCTACAGGTTTGTAATGACATGTGGGTGAATGATGAGATAATTTTCATTTTTGGGTGAAGTTGAACTGTCCCTTTAATTTCATAAAGCAGTTCATCCTATCAAAGCAAGCAAATCGGTTGGATTGCGCTTCTCATTCTATCTTCAACTTAAAGCATCTCTTTTTTTTACTAATCACGGTATGAATCAATATTTTTAGTTCAAGGTGCCGTGTGTCTTTTTTGCAGAATTTGTTGACCGAAATGCAATATAATATACATTTAACTGTCTTCAGAGGTGTACAACGACCTTAAATAAGTAAGCGTTATGTTGAATTACTTAAGAATGAGCTATTTCTATCTGCTTAGACTGTGGGTTCCCTTACATCAAATTCACTATGTTGTTTCTACAAACAGACAAATTGCTCAACAGAGCTTTGTAATACATCGTCTCCTTCAGCAAAGAAGTAGAAACGTGATGATAACTTTGCTCTGTGTCTTCGTATTGCTTTGAAAGGTCTGGGTGGAGTGAGCCGTTGGTTGCAATTCACAACCTCTCCACTAGTTGCTGCTATATTTTCAAAGACGACATAGTGTATCACGGTTAGGAATAACTATAAACTAAACTTAAAGAATCAGAATTAAATTAAATAGTGAGTCATAATATCTCAGCATTTCTGCTGATCCACACCCTCAAAAGGCATTTAAAGACATTTGGGTCGGCAGAATCATTTGTTGTTGTTTGCAATTTGAGCTCTGGTGCCTGTATGCCAGTCTGGCCTCAACCCATTATCCCCGCTTGCCTCTCGCTAATTGACACCGCTGTCTCTGTTGGCAAACTGTGGCTACTCTCAGCTACTGCTAGAAGAGCTTGATACGAGGCTCCCTCCATTAGTCGCGTTTCTTTTTAACTGATAGTGTGAAAGGAAGACAATTGATAATGCGATTAAAATGCCACCGAATGCTCAGATGGAGAAATCAATGGCAGATATGATACATATCTGAGGCTTGGCCTGAGACCGGAAAGACTACGCCCGTCTGGCAGTGGCCGGGAGGGGGGAAATCGATCCGCAACGGCCTAAGCGTTTTGTTTAATGCGATTTTCGCCGGGTTGTTCCCCGGCCTGCGCCTGAGACTGTGGGAGTGCAGATCTAAGTGTGGTTAAAGACTGCTGAAGCACGGGCATCCATGTCTGTATTACGCTGTAATTGGACGCCGTAGGAAATGGATATCGATCAAAATGAAGGGCCCGCGGTCTGATGCAGAAGCACTTCCATTTCAGCATCTGATGTTTGTGGCTGCCCTCCTCAGTCGTGCATAGCTTGAGTGTGTGGCATGCTGAAGGGGCCCGGTCATAGAGGGCTAATGTGTTTTCTTGCTTTTATAACAGAGGTCCCCCGCCCACCCTGGCTGTGGCACGTCTATCCCACACTGGACCCAGCTGGGCCGATCGGGTCAAGTCTTCCCAGTCACTTCCTGTCCCCAGTCAAACAAGCAATATTCCCAATGAAAAGACAGGTAAACATGTTCATATTTATGCATTTGTGGGGCGTGAGAATTTATAAAAATGGTTTAGAAATCTGATTGCATGACAGCTTTAAAAACAGTGAGAGAAGTTGTTTGTTAACTATGAACTTTTTCCCTGCCAGAAATGAACCAAAATTGTCAGTCAACATTATCATTTTTGATTGATTTCATGGCCAAGAGAATGTCTTGTTGTATGAACATGCAAACATTAAAAGCAAAGAGCCTCTGCTTTTACAGAAACAAACAAACAAACAAACAAGATTTTGTAAAAACCTTTAAAAAAAAAGTTGTATTCTAGTTCATTTTTTTAATGAACGTTTAGTAGGTCTAAATAAATAAATAAACAAACATTTTGAACAGAATTTTAGTCAAAGAAGAGTATTCTCTTGTTTTTTGATCCATAGTTGCTGTACACTTTCAGGAGATGCGCAACAGCGCCCGCTTCCTTACAACATTAAAAACATATCTTGAATGAAAAAATCGTCAGAGTTGAAAAAGAGCTGTGTCACCTGATGAATCTTGTCAATCCTCTGGAAAGAGTTAACAGCCCACAATTGCGAATTAGTTGTTTTAATATTCAAGAATTGTTTTGTGAATAATGCGTCCCACAATGCTTGTGCTACATACAGTACATTGATGTGATAGTTCACCCCCCAAAAAATCCTAAAAGTGATAGTTCACCCCCCCAAAATATCCTAAAAGTAATAATTCATCCCCCAAAAAAATTATAATTTATTCACCCTAATGTTGTTCAATACCTGTATAATCCTTTCTTCGGTGAAACACTAAGAGAAGATATTTTGAGAAATATCTCCGTGGTTTTGTGTCCATTCAATGCAAGTCAATGCGATTCAATGTTGTTTGGGTACCAACATTCTTTAAAATATCTTCTTTTGTGTTATGCAGAAGAAAGAAACCCATACAGGTTTAAAATAACACAAGGGCGAAAAAATTATGAAACATTTTATTTCTGAGTGACATATCCCTTTAACAGCCCTTCATATAAGTATTGCTCCTATTTCTTAATGCAGTCTGACTGATTTTTTCCTCAGCAAAGAAAGACGCAGAGGGCTGGGAGACAGTTCAGCGCGGGCGTTCGATGCGGCCTCGCTCCATTGCCATGGTGGCCAAGGTAAGCCCTGTTCTGGCCCAAGTGAGCTCTAAAGACGACAGCGACAAGGAGAACCAGCAGCTTCACCTTTCACCTCAGGACAAACCTCTGGATGTGGGGGAACAAGAACAACCTCTTCCCCAGGAGCAGAGCCAGGAGAAGACCCGTGTCATCGAGGTACGGACGTCAATCAAACCCCTGCATTAATTATTTAGCGACCAGACAAAGATATGAAGGCTCGGGAACATCAGATCTGTTTTTGTTTTGTCACAGTGTGTTTATAGATACACTGTCCAGACGGGGCAGTATCAAGTGTACAAGCATTGATTTTGTACACGTGTTTCCGATTGATAGAGATCTAATAAGCTTTTATGAAACGTTGACAAAATAACATGCTGTACGAGATTACATTTGTTAAAATTACGGTTGTGAAATATAGTGCAATTTTGCTTGATCAAATTCATTTAAAAAGAGTTTTGTTTGTCATAAAAATCACATGATTTTTTGTTAAAATAAATACTAGTTTATTTAGTAAGTTAAATGTGGTATACGTATATTATGAAAATATTTAAAGTATGCATTATCGCAATGCATTATGGGATTGCTTACCATGCAAATGCAGTGTAACCATTACATTTATTTTCCAAAATGAAGTCTACAAATATTTATATAAAAAATTATTATAGTTAAGGCCAATTTCGGGAAGAGCCTTCGTGTCAGATGCGTGACTACGCACATAGCACCAAGTTTATTTGAGATACGACTCGAACGCATGCGATTTCATTGCACATTTTTTGGTATGCTACGTATTTGTTGTGACAAGCATGAAATTGTGTTATTAGCATGTTTTGTTTTTTCAGTTGTCTGCATTTTCCTGCCGTTCTCTTATATGGCAACGGCAAGAAGTACCGTGACACGCATGTTCCTGTTCATGTCTGTGTATGCGTTTGTGTGTATATTGCGCAGCCCCCCGCAGAAAATGTTGAAGAGCCAGAGCAGAGCGTCAAAACGACATCCGAGGACACGGCATCCCCTACTCTGCACTCCCAGAGCCCGATACCGGTCTCTGCTCCAGGTCCTGATCCTCCAAAGGTTTCCCAGCTGGAGGAGCCAGGGACGGGGCGGGCTCAGGGGGAGCAGGGAAGGGAGGGGTTGGAGTGGAAGGTCGCGGCACCATCGGAAGAAGCGGCAGCAGTGGTCCACGTTCCCCTGGCAGTGGTGAAACTGGAGAGCATGCTGGACCCCACAGAACTTTCCACCGTGAGTGCTGAGAGACAAGGGCCAGGGTCAGGTCTCCCGCCTAAACAAAGTCAATCCCAAAAGCAGGATTATGCCACCCCCTAAGTGAAAAGGGGGTGAACAAGTATCTGATGCAAATCTTGTAGAGCTTTGAGAGTCGCCACATTTGCTCGAGTGTTCATTTTAAGCTTATCAGGTGTCCCTCGTACAAGTTAAACAATTGGAACAGTTTGGTCTGTATGGGCTGTCATTGGCCTTGACCTCCGGTTGAGCCTTGACCTCCTAAAACTCTTTCAGCTCCCAAAATACCACTCATTGCCCCTTTTCCACCCAAAATCTTATTGCAAATCTTTTTCAGCTTTTATAGGACTGACTATGACCTACATAACCTGCCCACAGACAATCCTCACCAGTTATCAACAGTCATTGCATTGAATTGGTATCTTATCAAATTTTGAGAAATAAGTGGGACAGTTCACCCAAATACAACTTATTCACCGCCATGACGTACAAAACCTGTATGATACTATTTCTACACAAAAGAAGATATTTTGAGAAGTGTTTCAGTGGTTTTGTGTCCATATAGTGAAAGTCAATGGGGGTCAATGTTGTTTGGTTCCCGACATTATTCAAAATATGTTGTGTTCTGCAGAAGATAGAAAGTCATACAGCTTTGAAAAGTCATGAGGGTGATTAAATAATGTAAATAAAAATAAAGTCTTCAAGTGAACTGTCCCTTTAAGTCAAGAAGTGTTCCTCAATGGCTCTTCATACAAAAGTCTGTAAAGATGGATTGATCTTAAACGCTCAGACGCACAACTGTCGTGTTAAGATCCAGATTCGTTGCTTCCGAGGTCCTGACACCATCTCTCTGGGTGGGTCAGATAAGCGCCGCTCTGTTTAGACTCCAGATGTAAGACCAACAGGCGCCCCGATGAGAGAAATCCACTTCTCATTATGCCTGTTAGCGTGACGTCACACGCTAGCTCCTGCGGCTCTCGCTGTCTCCATCTTCTCCCACGGCCCACTCGAAATTGGCACTTGGCATACTGTTCACTCGTCAGGTCCTGGAAGCAGAGGTCAAGTGCTGTGGCCTCTGATGGCAATGGGAAGGATAGTTTTTCCAAAATATTTTGGCAATTTACCAGTCATCACGGGTCATGAAGACCCACAGGTGCGTCTGTGGAAGGAATGTATGAGGAACAATGCCCTCTTTAACAAACCTTTCCTATCAACCTCAAATGAGCATCGACCCCTTTACTGTTTTAAGAAAACATTTGCCTTGAAACTAAAGTTTAAAGTATTAGAAAGGCAGGTACCAGTCTAGGTTCTAGGCTGAAAAAAAACGTGGATATTTGGCCCCCCCCCAAAAAAAATGTTTTTATACACTCTCATGTGGTTGAAAACCTGAATGTGACTCTTTCTTCAGTAGAACACATAAGAAGATATTTTGAGAAATGTCTCAGTGGTTTGATTCAATGGGGGCCTTTGTTGTTTGGTTACCAACATACTTCCAAATATCTTCTTTCGTGTTCGGCATGCTACTATTTCTACACAAAAGAAGATATTTTGAGAAGTGTTTCAGTGGTTTTGTGTCCATATAGTGAAAGTCAATGGGGGTCAATGTTGTTTGGTTCCCGACATTATTCAAAATATGTTGTGTTCTGCAGAAGATAGAAAGTCATACAGCTTTGAAAAGTCATGAGGGTGATTAAATAATGTAAATAAAAATAAAGTCTTCAAGTGAACTGTCCCTTTAAGTCAAGAAGTGTTCCTCAATGGCTGAATGTGACTCTTTCTTCAGTAGAACACATAAGAAGATATTTTGAGAAATGTCTCAGTGGTTTGATTCAATGGGGGCCTTTGTTGTTTGGTTACCAACATACTTCCAAATATCTTCTTTCGTGTTCGGCAGAAGAAAAAAAGGTTCAGGTTTGAAATGACACGAGGGTGAGTGAATGATATGTGGTATTTGACAGTTTTTTAAGATGTGGTGGAAAAGGTGGATGAGCTGTATGTGTATCTCACCATTTAACATCATATGAGAATACCTTCCCCATCTCATGCCCTCGTCTTTATTGTGGTTGCGTACTGCATGACTTTGGTATGCATCCCCCATGCATTTTGTGATTGGTGTTGAATTTTTTGCATTCGTAAAGTTTTTGCGGTACGCTCACTCCAACAGACATTGATTGCTTTGAACGTTCGCATTCCTGAAATTAAAGTTTAACATAATTCCAGATGAAGTGCTGAATTAATCACACTGTCTTGCTGAAAGTTATTTTGTCTGGGCATGTGCTCAAAGGCATGGTGTGGATTGCTGTGGATTTTATGCCTCTGACAGCTCGGTTTGGTGCGTTGACTTTTGTGACTAAGCGTGAGTGTTATTATTCCTGTTGTCAGCCCCAGTCTATGGCTGAAGTTTTAGCTAAGAAGGAAGAGCTGGCCGACCGCCTGGAAAAAGCTAACGAGGAGGCCATCGCGAGCGCCATCGCTGAGGAGGAACAGCTGACGCGGGAGATCCAAGCGGAGAACAACGAACTGGAAACTGACAACGAAAGCGACTTCTCTGTATGTCAACTTTAAGTTTGTCGAGATTTATTTAATGTCTAGGAAGACTTCATTGCTGCTGTAGTGAAAAAGCATCTTGAGTTAAGTCATTTGTTTTGGTCTCTTTTTAAGGCGAGTATCGGAAGTGGAAGTTTTGGCCTGAACTTGGACTGGAGCGAAATGTTAGCTGATTATGATGGTAAGACACCATTAATGTGTTTATGGTTATAGCATGTTTATATCAGTCAATAACCCTATAACCCTAACTTTTAAAAAAATCTGTTAATTGAAATCAAATTAAATATCAACCTAAATATTATTTGAAAACGTATCTAAATGTAAATGAGTTTAATTGTTAATGATGCCATAGCAAAAAACAGAAATTAACAGAATGCATAATGCAATTCAAAATAGTAATAAAGCTACAATATGACTGAAAACTATATGCTATAATAACTATGATACCAGTATCATTTAATTACATAAAACATTCAAATTAATTAAATACATTTTTATTTTAAAACAATATTTTTGGAATATTATAATATTATTAAAATGAGATTATTTCTTTTTTAGTTATATTTCTAAAACTATTTTGAAAATGTTTATTTCGTAATCCCATTGTATTTTCTTCTCATGTTTTCTCAGCTCGGGAGCCCTGGCGTCAGAGCACCTCATGGGGTGACATAGTTGAAGAAGAACCATCACGTCCACCTGGCCACGGCATCCACATGCATGAGAAACTGTCTTCTCCTTCACGTAAACGGTATACAAGTCACATTCTCCCACATTTGCTTAAATCCATAAACAAAGTTGCTTTAAATTAATAACATTTCTATTGGAGGCTAAATCCTCCTAAAGACCTTTCCCCCCCAGGAAAATGGTGATGACGATAACTATGAAATTCAAGTTTTAAAAGTAGAGGTAAATAAGGGCTGTCCACATTAACGTGTTAACTCATTCGATTATTTATATTTCAGATTGTCACGTTAAAAATATTCATCCGTTTATTTTGTCATCCTTTGTCTAGCGTTCCATCATATAATCACACTCTTATCAGTGCAATTGCTAACCAGTATGTTTGTTTTAAAAAGGTATTCTGATAAAGTTACAATAAATGTTTGAATGGAAAGTTGCGATCGTTTTTACTTCCATATTCTGTCGCATTTCCTAGTGAGATGGAATTTAGAGTGGGAAAAGTGGGCGTGGCTTGTGTTTCACTGCTATTTGATTGGATGTCTAAAATCAGCTGTTACATTTTTGTAATGGAAGCACACTGACAGTTTAAGGGGAGGAGTTAACAGATGCTCCGCCCAAGCCGTCTTACTTGGGTCATTTGAGATGGATAGTCACTAGAGGGCGGAAGTGCTTTTCAGATTTTAACTGAAGATTATGAGCCCACATGAATTTCAAAAAGAGAATGACCCACATTGATAAGCTACTTACATTAAACGCTGCAATATTTCATGAAAAAATAGGAATTGTAATGTTTAATTTCACTGGGACTTTAAGGAGCACATTGAAACGTTTTCTACTGTTTGTTGTCATTATCAGAACCATCGCAGAATCAAAGAAAAAGTATGAAGAGAAGCAACTCAAAGCCCAGCAGCTCCGAGACAAGCTCCGAGAGGAGAAGACGCACAAACTGCAGAAACTCATAGAAAGGGTATGTTGGTTTCTTCTTCTACACCTGTAGACACGGACACCTCGGTTAGTTTTCCCCAACCCATTTCAGCCACCGGGGAAAATCCAATCCGTATAGATGTTGAAAGAATCACTTAACAGCCATTTTAGTCGTTCATGGTGATACACTCAGGCCAAGACTCTTAAATCTAATGTTGGTATCCCTGCAGAGTATGTTTGTTTTTGTTCTGCCCCGTTCTTGTGAGATGAGTGAGATCTAAGACAATATCGCATATTTATATATCCGTGCTTGAAGTGGGCAGTAACATGTTTCTCACACCTCTGACAGCTTTGACCTCCAGTCTCAGAACAGTTGTTTTGTGGGGATTTGATCTTCACGCGTCATTCTTTTTCAGGAGAAGGAGGTGAGTAAATGGAAAGAGGAGCTGTTGGATCAGAGGAGGAGGATGATGGATGAAAAGCTGCTTCATGCAGAATTCAAGCGAGAGCTTCAGCTACAGGCCATCGTGAAGAAAGCGCAGGAAGAGGAGGCAAAGGTTTGCAGTTTTATCAGCGCAGAACAAAAGTTTTACAGATAACATAGTGTTGTTTCATCAGACCGTTTTGTAGTTTTCGTACAATTCTGTGGTGCTAATTATCGTGGTGATATTTATTTTCATGTGGCATCAATGCTTTAGTGTTATTTATCTCCAGTAAATTTTGAGCTCATATCATTAATAAGGAAATAACCATTTTCTAATTGTAACTATGAGGAAATTCTAGAAATTTCTGTAGCACAGGGAGGGTGAGAACAAGCGATGATGGGTGACTACGTCTGGAACTTGTTTTGTGAGGACAGTCTTAAGCCAATTGCACATTGAGTCCGAATTTTTGCTCGTTAAAAAATAAATACGACCTCACTTTGTGTCAATCACATTTACACACGGCATCCGATATTTTCGTCCATCATAAAATAAATCGGACTGGGTTCGATCTTCTGCGTTTCTCGCATCCGTAGCAAGCATTTCGAGAGGCGTTTGGACAATTCATAGACACCGTACAACGTTGCGTACGTTGTTACTATCACCTGGGTGGACATGAACAATAATAAAGCAAATCACACTGTTAGCATGTACTGTATCTCATATTTGGAAAGCTGTTCTGGAAAGCAACTGAGGATGTGTTGGCTATTGTGCAGGTGAATGAGATCGCTTTCATCAACACTCTGGAAGCCCAAAATAAGAGACATGATGTACTGGCTAAGCTAAACGAATACGAACAACGACTCAACGAGCTACAAGAGGAACGCCAGCACAGACAGGAAGAGAAACAGGCCAGGGATGAAGCCGTCCAGGTACAGAACTCCTTTGTTTCTTTTCGCTCACATATGGTTACATTCTCGTATTCTTTAACATGAAAAAGGCTTAATGTGTCGTTAATTGTTCAGGAGCGCAAGCGGGCGCTGGAGGCCGAGCGGCAGGCTCGCGTGGAGGAGCTGCTGGTAAGGAGGAGAGAACAGGAGACTAGAATCGTACAGCAGCGGCAGGAAAAGGAGCGAGCGAGGGAGGACGCGGCACGGGAGAGAGCCAGGTTAGTGCCGCAACATCCTGCCAAATAGGCCGGGAGCTTGAATCAGCGAAACTCAAGGATACACACTACAGTTCAAAATACTCGTGGGAATTGAAGCGTTTCAAACTTTATTAGTGGAGTGTATTTATGTCTGTAAGCTAAACAAAAATATATGGAATACGGATGTTTGTTTTTATTGATACATCGATGTAAACTGTAAATGGGTAGTTTGTCAGACAGAGTTTTATGTTGGTTTGAGTTTACAAGAGAATTAAAAGGTCTTTGAAGGTGATAGTTAAAGATTTTAAGGCTTTGTTTACTTTTTGGCCAGTTTGACTGAGTCTTTCATTGTGTAGACTGAATTCATTGTCACGCGTAACCTGGGTGGATGTGTAGATGCCACAGTATTATGGGTGGTTAATAAGCGATTGTTATGCCATTCTTATTACATAGACACTAAGACAGGTATTATCATCTCCTGTTTAACAAACACTATAGGGACCGCGAGGAGCGTCTGGCTGCGCTCAGTGCAGCTCAACAGGAGGCCATGGAGGAACTACAGAAGAAAATCCAGATGAAGGTGAACTACCAGTATAAGCCATCTAAATTCTAACAATTACAATGTTTGATTTACTTCTGGGACAATCCTGCACTGCTGGTCAGGTAGATTTATATAGATTCCAGATAGGTTCAGTATAGATTCAATATAATGTAGGTTCAGATTTAGATAGATTTAGTGAGGATTCAGGTCGAGTCCAGATAGATTCCGTATTGATTCAGATATAATTCAGGTAGATTTCGGGGTGAACATACGTGCACACGTCATCGAAGTTCTCCCTGTTTGGTTGATTTTTTTTTTAAAATAAATTAACATTTTTTTTCTTGGCTGGTATACACTACGAGACTTAAAAAATCTGAATACGTTTTTTAAAAACCAGACATCATGCACTGCTTTTTGAAAGTTTCAGATAGAAACACTGATGAAATCTGCAGACAGGCACATACTTTCTTCAACAAGTCTAGACTGAAAATCTGGGCAAAATCTGATCAAAAGTCTTGTGTTGTATTATAGCCTTAAGACGTATATTCATTGTCGTTTCTTTCTTGCCTTTAAAAAAATGGTGGCTTTTCAAAAATCTAAATGAAATAATCGACCTTGATGATGTATGCGGTGGACAAATGCGACCTCGGGAGCACGCACCCGAAATCCTGGCCAAGGACGTATCTGGGGAAAATGGCACGTATCGTCACCCTAGATAGATTTAATATATACTATACAAATCTACAGTATACTGAATCTATTAACTAACTTAATATATAGTTCTAGGATTCAGATAGATTCAATACATTATAGATTCAGTCAGGTATAAGATTCAGTGTTCGGCTCAGATTCCAATTGCATTCGCAAACGATCCCAAATAATTCAATGAAGACTCAGATTTCAGATAGATTCAGTTAGTTACACCAGATAGATTTAGTATAGATTCAGATTGATTAGATATAATTTAATATTTATTTAGCGATAGATTTGAAGGATTACATATTCATGTAGATTCAGCTTCTGATCGATTCTACTGTTTATAGATTCAACATGGATTTAGCTTCAGATTCATGCTTCTTTTTTCTTTGTTTTGGTGCAGCATGACGAGAGCAGCCGTAGACACATGGAGCAAATCGAGCAGAGAAAAGAGAAGGCGGCCGAGCTGAGCAGCGGCAGACATGCTAACACAGACTACGCACCCAAACTCACACCTTACGAACGGAAGAAACAATGCTCGCTCTGTAATGTTGTGGTAAGTCATCAGAGACTCAACAGAGCCGATGTTATTCTGAGACATCAAAAAGAATTGGAAATAAAATCAAGTTCCAAAACACTCCCACAGCCCCCATACATCCATCCCTTGTCTATCATTCAGGTAGCCCCGCCCCAACTACCCCCATTGGTTAAGCCAGACGTTGATACATCGGCCTTCTCAAACAGAGTAATGTTTTGAAAGCGCCGCAGTTGTAAGCCAGCCTGCGAATGGTTTACTTTATTGTTGACTTTACACATTAAACTGTGATGTTTGGCCAAACGCTGGAACGTTTAGGGCGCGATGCATTTCCTCCAGTCACGCCAAAAACTGGGGCAAAGTTTCTCTGGAGCCGAATGCTGTGAGGATGTACAATTTAGCCTTTGTTACTTTGCCAGGCAGAGTACATAAAACACAGAGTATAAGGATTTTTATTTAAATTAGAATTTAACCGCATTGATTAAACATGAACTGTGGGAGGAGATAGCTGGGCGTGATTATGGTTTTCAAGCAGCAGACAACAAATCTCAGAATGGCCGCGTTTATCTCTGACACGTATGCTTTTTACTGCGACCGGGGCCAGACACCTTGGAGCTTCAAACTGACATCAGATTAAGCTCGGAGGAGAATGAAATCTTGTTAAAAATGTCAGATGACCTTGGCCAGGCACTGACACCAGAGATCAACCCTGGGTCAGCGGGAAGCACTCTAGTTAATGATATTATACACAGACTCTCCTGTGTGGGCTCGACTCCAGGACTCGGCGCAGGACACAAACAACACAAGCATCCAGAGAATGGCGTCCTTACCTGGCATAAGAAAAAAACCTGTGTACGATCGGTTAAATTCAGCTTTTTTGCTTTGTCAAGCACAAGTGATTTGTGCAAACGATTAATCGCATCCAGAATAAAAGTTTGTGTTTACATAAATTATGTCTGTGCAGACTGCATATTTGTTATGTTTTTATTACAAAATTAACATGCACAGTGCACAGACGTATATTATGTAAACACAAATTTTTATTCTGGATGCGATTAATCACGATTAATCGTTGAACAGCCCTAGTGCAAAGCGAACTTGTAGCATAGAAGTATAGAGAAAACCTCATCCTTTAGTTATTTTCAGAACGTTTTATTTTTTTACAAGATGTATTTAACTCCATTATGTATGTAACGATGAAAAGTATTTTAATCTTATACTGCAAGTGAATTAAAGGCTTACATTTGTATAATAATTAATAGCAATCATTTTTAAAGCTGTAAAACAGACAATTAATCGCGATTATATATGACAAATTTAACCATCAGCCAACTTGCATAATCGTGACACCCCGAGCGATTTTCTTTACTGAACTAATGCAAACCTTGACTAGAGAATTTTGAACAACAAAAAAAATAAAAAATGAAAATGTTCCACAAATGTAATCCATACGACCTGTGCTATAGATTATCTGATACTTTTATGTAAGGAACGACCTTGTGGCGTTGCTCTCAGATCTCAATCGTGCTTTTATTTCCCGTGCAACGTTTTGTCACTCGAGAACCTTTGTCGAGAACGCTGTGTGACGTGTCTCGAGGCGACAATTTCGAAAACGTGAATGCTAGAAAATGTTATAGAGCTGTAAAACAGAAGAAGATTATCACAAAGTTCAACATTTTCCATACAGGTGTGCATGAAAACTCCAAACCTAGAGTTATGCGGTTTAGTATTTTTTAGTTTTGTACACTTTACCATTACTCCCTACATCACACTTCAACAAGATGAAGGTCTTGTTGCAGGGCTTTAGACTGCAAACTTTTGGTTTCCATCCTGGATCTTTACCTGCTAAACCACATTTCTCTAATTTCCCAAAACAGAAATAATACATGAATAATCCAGATATTCTGCGTAGGAGGAGTCTGTGTGTTTTTCTCATGACCTCTTGATTTTCTGGGACAGTTGAGCTGCCCTACAAAGTCAAGAGGTGACACTTGAGCTAACCGACAACAGTGCCCGGGGCGCCGGCGCGTTCAAAGCGGTGTCGTCAAAGCTTTTCGTTCATTTATAGTTATTCAGCGTCATCTGATTTTCAAACTCTTATGAGATGTGTCTGTCAGCTTTGCAGATGTCAGTCAGAATCAAGGGATCATATTTAGCTTTGAATGGTCGGAACATATGTCTCGACACCTGAGAACTGTCAACCCTGAATGATGGCACAGCGTATTGTGTGGTGGATGTGTACGTCTCAGGCCATCGGCCTTCTCTTCGGCGGTTCCCACTAGAGTGACCTGTGACCTCTGTGTTTGTGTTTTTAGATCACCTCTGAAGTCCACCTGTTCAGTCACATTAAGGGAAAGAGGCACCAGCAGGCCGTACGAGACAGCAGCAGCATTCAGGGGCGCGATCTATCTGATGAGGAGGTGGTGAGTTTCGCGAAAAGAATTACACCTACAATGAGGAAACCAGGGTTCACACACAGGTGTTCATAACGGAACTGCAGGGAGTTTGATTTTTTGAAAAACGTACAAATTTTTTATTTACCAAATTTAAGTAAGAAGTTTTTCGACAACATTCGAAAAATTATTTATTATATATAATTTAAAGGATAAATTACTTTACATTTATAAAGTAACCCATAATTTTATGTTTCAAACAGAGGTGGCAACAAAGAGGCAAAATGTACAGATTGTAAAGTAACTACAATATTAAATTACTAAAGTAATAATTTAAGGTATTACACAAAATTGATTTTTTTTATTTATTATTTATTTAATTGTTATTTATTTATTATTTATTACAATTAAACAAAAATATATAATTTAAATAAATAATGACTTTAACCCAAGTAAAGAAAGGTATGTAAAGTAACCCATAATTTTATGTTTCAAACAGAGGTGGCGACAAAGAGGCAAAACTTACAGATTGCAAAGTAATTACAAAATTAAAATACTAAAGGATTAATTGAAGTAATAACACCAAGTTGATTTTTTTTAATTTATTTAATTATTATTAATGACAAATAAACAAAAATACATAAGTTAAAGAAAAATTCATCATTAATAAGTCATTCATTAAGTCTGTTCACATTTTACAAGGTTCCTCATGTATATATGATATAGAGGTTGAGACGACAATAAAGAATCTCCCTAAATCCTATAAAACATAATTAGAAACTCTGGTGGTACCCGTAAATAACATTATTTGTGAGAATGTTTTTCTTCTAGGAGGCATACACGCACATACTCCACTCAAGTGCATCTTTTATGGGATACATTTCATTTTATGATTTTTATGACATTTCTCCTACCAACCTGAGAGCATCAGCAACAGCTTCCCCCATTTTCACAAATTTGTAGGACTGTAAAACGCTACGACGGAATCAACACTAACAGAGTTTGCATATACGACACAGGTTGAGCTCACCCTGCGTCGCTTTCGGCTTTGACGGAGTGGTTTTCTGCTTGGGATCTCTGCAATATGAGATTGCCTTTCACACAGGCTTCTTTGTACGGCTGACAACTGTTGGTGCTATATGCCGCACCTTTGGCCCCTGAACCTCCTTCATTCGAACCTTTTTCTCAGCGAGCAATATTTAAACCTCCTCCGTCACCTCTAAATCATTAGCTTTGGCTGAGGCCACCCATTTCTCTGGCTGACAGCGTGATAAACACACAGGCGACCCGCTGCGGCATGTCTCGCAACAGTACGACACGTCAGGTGCGGCCAGCTTAATGAGCCCTGTCTAAACTGTGAAGCTTGATGTATTAAATTGAATTGACCGTCTGTGTTAAACGACTTTTTAAATAACTTTCATTCCGCCTACATAAAATAAGGAAATAGCCGTTTACCTGTGATTTATAAGACGCATGTTTAACAGTCAGCGAAATAAAAAATTAGTGACGGGTGTGTTTGAGGTGGAAATTTGTCCGGTGGTTAATTATAGTGCACCAGTCTTCCATCGAAAGAGAAGACGTAACTTGCAGCACTTTAGGTTTTTATCCAACAGTCGCTGCGTTTGAAGGAAACCCAGTGCAGGATTCTTTGTTTTCATAGTCTTGTTACGGACGCCACGGAGCTCCTTATTTATGTCTCTCTCCATTTTGGCACGCCGTATTTCATTCACGCAACTGCTAACTATTTTCCAGTCGGCGCTTCCATAATTCTTGCCGTTATGAAAGATTTTTAATTAAAACTAAGATGGTTGGCTGAACCGTGCAGAGGTCACAACATAGTTTTTCAGCGGAAGCGGGCCCAGAGTCTCCGACTGTCCTTATATTTAGTCATATTTCGCCGTTTTAAAGACTCTGGAGTGAAATGGAAAATACGGCGATTATCAACAGCCATGGATCAATGCGGCTTTAGGACACTTTGGATTGCCTTTTGGACTCTATTCTCCTTTATTGGTTGTCATCCGGTCTGGTTTAGTGTAATATATCGGCCACTTCAGACCTCCAGTTTTATTTATCGTCGACCCATGACATCGATTTCCTTTTTTTCAGTATAAATATCTTGCAGCATTTCAGAAATGTTGTGATGTGGCTGTCAAACAACCACTTCGGATATATTGTGGGGTGGTTTTCATGTGTAGATTCAAGGGCCGTGTCCCCAACCCATTCCCCTTTCTTTCCTCCAAGAAGGTGGTATAGAGAGACTTCACAGTTAAGCTAGTGTGTTCGATTAGATCAGACAGACAAAGAGACACAACGCAAGTCACTTTGGATTTAAGCAGCAACTAATTAAATTATTGTGAATGTAAATGGGTATATTATGGTGTTCTGCGTGTGCTGGTTATTTGTTAGGTGGTTTTTAAAGTGTTTGAGTTGTTGCTAGGTGGTTTCTTATGTGTTCTGAGTGAATGCTAGGTGGTTGCTATGGTGGTCCAGTCGTTTCTGCGCAGTTTCTAAGGTGTTCTGAGTGAATGCTAAGGTGTCCAATCGGATGCAGGATGTTTGCTCAGGTGTTCTAAATGGTTGCTAGGCAGTTTTTCAGGTGTTTGGACAGTTACTGTGCAGTTTCTAAGGTGTTATGAGTGAATGCTAGGTGGCTGCTAAGGTGTTCCAGTTGTTTCTGCACAGATTCTAAGGTGTTCTGAGTGAATGCTAGGTGGCTGCTAAGGTGTTCCAGTTGTTTCTGCGCAGTTTCTAAGGTGTTCTGAGTGAATGCTAGGTGGCTGCTAAGGTGGTTGTTTGTGCGCAATTTCTAAGGTGTTCTGAGTGAATGCTAAGCGGGTTCTAAGGTGTCTTAGTGGATCCAGGATGTTTGCTGAGGTGTTCTAAATGGTTGCTATGCAGTTTTTCAGGTGTTTGAGCAGTTACTGTGTGGTTCCTAAGGTGTTCTGAGTGGATTTTAGGTGTTTTTTAAGGTCTGTTGGGGGATTGCTAGTGGTTTCTTTCTAAAGTGTTCTAAGTGGTTGATAGGAACCTGATAAGGTGTTAAAGTGGTTGCTAGGGTGTTTTCTAGCTAGGAATTGTAGTTCCTCGGGTGTTACAATATCATTCTAAATATTGCCCTAAAACTGTAGAATCTTTTAAATGTCAGAATAATCTATTGCAATTGTAACACTTTTTATATTTAAAATATTTGTATTATTTTCATTAGAACAGCACAATATTGTTTAAAAGTCCTAATTTTCGAATATTCTAATCTTAAAAGTAAGAGTGATTTTTCTTTCTGAATGCCCGTAAAACATATGTGATCTAACACTTCCAAGATGACATGATTGATTCCTGCATAGGATGCACATCTGTGGTTGTGTGTGGATGGGTAAGTTACTGTGTATAACGTCTGTACATTGTACCTGTATGACAAACAGCTTTCTGTTCACATTGGGTGGGTGGGGGGACATTATTTGGTGGCTCTTTTGTATAAGACAAAAGAGTGGAGGATGGTGCCCTGTATCAATGTGACAGTGAGAGCTTCTCAAAGGCCCCTGAGCACCAGCAGAGGTGTGATGTTGTGAGCGGTCTCCCATTACACCCCACAGAAAGCTTGGTGGTTTTCAGGGTGTCTCTCTCACTTTTTATATCTCTATCTCACGTCAACTTTTCTCGCTGTCCTGCATCTATTGTGCTAGTGTTCAAGAAGACACCTGTCCATCACCTGCCTATCGAATTTGATAGGTTGTCATATGCTACATTGTCAGTTTTTCAAGAATGAGGCTTGTTCACAACAGGAATGTAAGGAACACTGTTGAATTTGTTTTTTTCAAAGCTGTTAGACATGATTTCGCATTGCAAGCCACAACAACACAGGCAAAACATGCCATAGATCTAAAGCTGCAAACTGTAACTTTATACTCTTTATCGCCATCTCTGTTTGAAATGTAAAATTGCAGGTTACTTTACATTTTTATCATTTAATAATTGTAAGGTATTTTGAGTATTTTGACCTATGTTTCTTCCTCTACTTGCTCAGTAACATAACATAACATAAACATTTTAGCAAACATGGCTCTGTCCTGCAAACATGGCTCTGTCCTACAAACCATCCGCACTTTGTTGGCAAATATCTTTTTACACTTTACCTATAAAGTGTTTTCAGTATAATTGTAGTTTTATTACCATTTTGAATTAGTTTTCATGTTATAATTTTTAGTACATTTCTTAATTTTTCCGTTTTATGTTGCTACAAATTAAAAATTAAAATACACATTTATTTGTTTTCCAGTTGAAGTTTGATTTTAGTGCCTTATTTTAGTTTATAGCATGAAGCAACATTTTTCTTTATTTAAATACATGCAAATGATAGTTTAGTTAAATTATAGTTAAGTTTAGTTCGGAAAATAATATTTAGGCCGAAACTTGATTGGATGTCAATTAGCCGAATTTCAATTATAACAGTTTTTGAGTTTTAGTAAACTATAATAACCTTGGTAAAAAATCACAGTTGGATGACAAATTATTTATGTGAACAGTTTTCTAGTCATAATCTGGTAATTTTTTCTGGATCTTTCAGAATAAAAGATAATTGCAAAATGACCCAATTTTCTTTGTCTCCATTCTTCATAGAGATATTCCTAACAAATTCACAAAATGTCAAACTTATGTCCAAAACTCTGTTTATAAAAACAATTTACGTAATTGTTTACATCACTTAGGTCGGCCTGACGTTATGGGTTTAGGGCCGGCCCTGATCCCCACAGATCTGTTTTCTGCTGCTCCCCTCTCCTCCAAACCTCTCTTTGATATAATCTCAAGATGGTGCACGTCTTTGAGGTGTTATAGAAACAATCCCATTAAGTGAAAGGCAGGCGAACTGGATCGCCTTTCAGAGAGATTACTCAACAGATGCCTTTCTGGCCATAGGGAGGCAATGGTTATGACTGCAGGGCTCGACTCCTGGTCCCGAGGGACGCGGGGGGATGGCCCCTCGAACGCGCCCACCATCGCTCACCCATTTGAAACACTATGTGATGCAAATGTACAGATTTCAAACGGAGGTCCGTGAGGTAACTTGTCACATTTGTCTTAAACTAATTCATTAGGGACAGGTGTCGAGCTTTCAGAACTGTCATTGCTTTGGTCGTTAAACTTCGACGCTTTTTCATTGTTGGATGTTGAGGGTCCTCGAAGGCACACTGGTCTGCCAAAGAGCTGTTGGAAAAAATAGACAGCTGATGTTCTCTTCTCTCCACTTGTGTTTTGCCGGATCAGATCTGCACTCGCAGCTTCTTTCCAAAAACTCCAACTTGCGAGTTTTTGGCACGCGTCCTCTAGCGTTAGCACGTGGCCTTCAAAGTATCGACGCGGTGCGGGAACTCTTATCTCTTTCGCCCCATGCTTCCATCCTAGGAGGTGCCGGATGACAGGATAATTGGATAA
Source organism: Triplophysa tibetana (assembly GCA_008369825.1). Classification (NCBI taxonomy): domain Eukaryota; kingdom Metazoa; phylum Chordata; class Actinopteri; order Cypriniformes; family Nemacheilidae; genus Triplophysa; species Triplophysa tibetana. The sequence continues at coordinate 8,226,347 of CM017894.1, forward strand.
TTGCTTTCTGGCACATGCATCACGTCGTCCGAAATCGAGTTACATCCGTCTTTCTTCCCATGGAAATATCGGCATCATCAGAAAGAGACGGAAAGCAATACCTCTCTCCCCTCAGCACTTCCTCTGCTCTGATGCCAGCAGCGGGTTGAGGAGATGCCTCTGTAACTGTTGAGCACAATGCCTGGGCCTGGTAGATGTCAGAATGGCGCACAAAGAGTGTAACACCTGGGTTTTCAATGGAAAGGGTTCGGTTTTACATCCATGTGTGGGAGTTGAAGCTCAGCCCTTGGACATGTGTGTGGTTGAGGTAGTTGTGGAGTTGGCATTTTGACATTTGATCTCCTCGTACTGTTATGTCGATCCACCCACGTGTCTTCATTGCATTGTTTTGCAGAGACACCTGTAGATGTGTGTGGCTTTATCACCTTGAGCAGTCTCCTGATTCATTGTTTTATGTTCCTCTTTTGGTTTGGAAATGCCTTTTTTTGCACATGGTCTGTTTGCTTGTGTAAAACCCCAATTTTGACGTTACTGCTCTCTCTGCCCTCAAGTGGCCGTGCACCTGACTCCTTATTATCAGACTCCTCAGGACACGTCCCGCACTTTAAGGACTCTTTGTGAGGACATTTTTGCTTATAAATGGTGTAATATTATTGACCATATCCAGACACTGTCTAATCTTAACACTGACCTTTTATTTGAAATCTTGAAATCTCTATAATTTACTTTAAAAGTGGTATGTTTATACATTTAATATGTTTTCTATATTTTTGTCTTGGTTGCATAAAGAAGTCTACGGAGTATACAAGATATCCATTTGTATATGTAGATGTTGTACAGGGTATATGTATACAATGTGTATGTGACAAAATAATCTGAGTGCTTGAACCTTGAACCAGGAAATCTTTGAAAACAAAAATAAAATATAACAAAATAAACAGTGCTATCTATAACCTTTCCTGGTTTAAAATAATAATCGAATACATAAATAAATGATATGAATATGTATTGTGCTTGTATCAAACAAAAATAATATAAAAAAATAAAAACTGCAATCCATTACCCTTTCCCATTTAAACATAATAATAAAATATATGATATAAATAAATAGTTGACTTGTATACAATGTATAAATAAATAATAAAAAACCAAGGTTAATAACTGTCCCCTTTCTTTACCCTCAATCACAACAATAAGCTTATTACAAGAACTAAGATCTTGTCAGATTGACATTAATTGACTTTATAAGGATAATAAAATAAATATAAAAAATAAAATACACAATAAAAGCCACTGTAAATAAAGAATTTATTATGCTTAAAAATAATTAAAAAAATATAAAGTACTCCGAATAACATCTTAAATATCATAATGACAATAATTGCGAATTTGAGCTGTTGTCAAATGTGAGTTTGACCTCATTTCACTCAATGTTTCAAACTGAGGGCGATATACAGGCAAGTTACAGATTACAGTCTTAACATTACGTAATTGAATAAAAAATACATTTTGTCTAACGTTACTATATTTTTCTCCAGGAGCACCTGTCTTTAAAAAAATACATAGTAGACATAGTGACGGACAGCAGCGTTCCTGCCGACAACGCCAGAGAGGGAGAGGAGAGGCAGAAGGCTCGGAAAAAGGCCAAGAAACTGCGGGCACGCATGAACTCAAGGTGATGCATCTCTGCTTTCTCTCTCTCTTTATCTTTATCTGTCTCTCCCTCCCTCCGCGTGGTTAAAGGCTGGTGTTGCTGCCTGTGAGAGGTTTATGAGTGACAAGGAGATGGAGAGCAGAGGCTATGTGCATCCCGGCTGTCGGCACGGCAACACTGATGAGCTTAATTTATGGCCACTCTCTGTGATTGGGGAGGAAAAAGTGAGAATCGATCTGTTAGCCCCTCCCCTCTCCCGCCCCCCACTTTCACCTGTTAAGAGCTTTCCTCCTAATTGGTTGCCATCACGCTGCCAAAACCGAAGGTTTCACCAGTGTACAATAGTATGTTAAAGTATGTGTAAAGCATGCCTGTTTTTCTCTCTTCCAACTATTGATTTTTAAATGAAGTATCAAAGAAAATCAATAGCAATCAACAAATAGGAGGGAACGCGTCTCCGTGTCGGATCCTAGACCTGGCCGCTATCAATTTTACCTCATGTCACAACTGTTGTGTGTATGTGTGCATCTCACTGTAAAGTATGAGAGGAAACGGTTTGCTTGTTTGTCAGTTAAGTGGAATTAACAGCACCAGCGGTGGGATGAGTTTATTCTGCTTGTTACTCCAGGTTTGTGTATTGAGGGATTTTGCGTTGTTTGTTCTTCAGCAGATAATGGAGGCACTACATTAAAGCACATTACAATGTACATATCAAGTGTTTTCCAAACATGGGGGAAGAACCAGTTTACAGAAAATATTTCATGTTTTTATTTAAATGTTTTAGTTTTTTTTTTAATAATTCACACTTTTTATTTTTAATAAACAATTTTACACGTAATAATTCAAACTAAATTAAGATTAACATTGTATTGTTAACATACTGTAACATACACACAAACACAGTCAATATTACCTGTAGATCTTCTAACACACCCAAACTCTCTAATACCTTTCACCTGTGGCATCCCGATCGAAGCATTTTTTTATTCACACCTTGAATAGACGATGAGAGCTTGAGCAAACAGGTTACGTTACAGAAGTTTCTCTGTCCTGCATTCTGAGGATTGTAAAGTTTTGATCAATATGTCACCGTCATGCTTATTGTTGTTTAGCCATATTCAAATAAATACACCATTTCTTTTTATGCAAAGTAATGCTTTCTATATATGGTGCATAGTATTACTTATCATTCCAAACTGCTGTTTTCTCAATTTAGTTTCTACTGAAGTAGAGGGAGAGAAAGTGAGAGAGGCCCGCTGAGGTCAAACAGTTTTTTCCAGTTCTTCTTTGTCAAAATAACAGACATCATTGAAAAATAGACACGAAAAATGACGGAATTGCAATGTGGTACATTAGTAATGCAAAATGTATATTTCAAAGTCCCCGTGAACCGGAAGTTGCGAACGTTTTTACTTCAGTATTTTGACGCATTTCCGAGTGGAAATGAATTTCGAATTAAAAAAATTGTGGGCGTGGCTTTGATAGAATGTATAAAAACAGCAGTTGCAGTTTTAAATGGGGCACATGGATTTTTGGAAGAGAAATGACCCACATTGAAAAACTATTTACAAAAAACGCTTTTAGTTTCACTGGGACTTGTATTATATTAATAGGATACAAATATTTTTTATCCTGATAATTTTGGTTTTGAGATGTCTATGTTTATAAGATATGAAAATTCAATTTCTTGAAAGTCTTCTTTTGTTCGCTCATCAGTTACCCCCTTATGCACATGGGTCCATGGAACAGGTGTTTTATTAAACGTGTTTGCATTTTTAATACCTTTGTTTTATATTATCATTCTATCAACTACACCAAACTAAGCATCGCTTTAAGCCAAAACACTCTACATTTGTGTTCTGAACTTGTTTTTGCAATCAATACAATTCTCAAAAATTAGGGGAGTTTCTGTTAAAGCTTAAAATGTTCATATGTTTTGTTTAGATGCATAAATAAGTTATTTCCACATTCTCTTTGACCTCACAGTAATGATCACGTCTCTCTCTCTCTCTCTTAATTTCAGTTTAAAAATGATACAAATTAAAAGTATCATGTAAGTAGTGTAAACTTAAAGAGATTTAGTTATACAGTATATGGAAATCCTCTCTCTCTCTCTCTCTCTCTCTCTCTCTCTCTCTCTCTCTCTCCTCTCTCTCTCTCTCCTCTCTCTCTCTCTCTCTCTCTCTCTCTCTCTCTCTCTCTCTCCTCTCTCTCTTCTCTCTCTCTCTCTCCTCTCCTCTCTCTCTCTCTCTCTCTCTCTCTCTCTCTCTCTCTCTCTCTCTCTCTCTCTCTCTCTCTCTCTCTCTCTCACTCTCACTTCTTTTCAATTTAAGTGCACTTTATTGGCAAAACTCTTTATACTTCTGTATTGCCAAGCAATTTACATACCAATGCACAAAACAAAATAACAAACTTAAATTAGTAAAACAGACAATAATATCTACTCGTTGTCTCTCTCTCTCTCTCTCTCTCGGTCTTAACGCAGTGGAGAGGAGACCGTCAGTCTGTGCTGCTTCTGAACTCATTAAAGACGAGGTAGCACAGAGGGCAGAAAACAGCTCTGAGCTTTGGCGGGGAGAGTGACAACATGAGCCTTTTCTGTTCTCCGTCACTCCTGCGCTGAGCCCCGCAGCACTCGCACGGCGAGGGAAAAACGGGGAAGAAGGAATGAATGAAAGAGAGAGAACAGGCGCTACACGGCCATAAATCACGGCCGCCCACAGCCCCGGTGTGCTGAGGTCGCCGGCTCCACCGTGGGGTGGAAATGAGCCGTTTTATTGGAGCACAGTGTGGTGTTTGTTAAACGCTAGAGAGCTTTTCACAGCCCTCCCAGGTCGCCCTGTCCCCGGGTGTCATTGTTAAGCCCGTTTGCTCCTCGGCTTGGAAAAAGCCTGTGTGATTTCCTCAGCCGGATGCTGATTTATATGTTATGTGTCGTGTTTTTTTGTGTGCGAACATGTGTGCTTTTAATTACCGTGAAAGTAGGGTATCCGTCCGTGTCGGTGTTAAATGTGAGTCTCCCGTTCTTTTTCTTTCTCTCCGATGGCTCCTCTTCTGTGTATGTTCGACAGGAGTCCCCTAACCATTTACTCATTCTCATCTCATTTCAAACCTGCTTGAGTTTCTTCTGCAGAGCACAAAAGAAGATATTTTGAAGTACGTTGGTAACCAAACAACATTGACCCCCATTGGCGTTGTATGAGTGCAAAACCACTGAGACATTTCTCCTAGTATCTTTTGTGTTTCACAGAAGAGAGAGTCAATTAAAAATTTTGAACGACATAAGGGTGAATAAATAATGACAGAATTTTTGTTTTTGGGTGAGTAGTCCATTTAGCTGAACATTTCTTGTCACATTTAGGCCACAGTTTAATCTTTTAGACCCGGTTTACCTCAGACGTTTATTTACCGACAGGTGCATATAAATCCTTTCAATCTCAGGATGTATCCGATATTTATTCCACAAATAACCCTTTATATATCTTTGTAGAATTTATAGACGGGTGCCGCTTCGTTCCTCTCGCAAATATTTCACCAGTCAAATGTTTCCCAACCTTTTCTTCATCACGGAATTGTCAAAATGTCCTCCGTTTGATTGAGAGCCTCTCAGAGGCGATATTAAATATTGTGCCGTCGACCGACCAAATGTTTGCGGATCCCTACCATAGTACATTTAAAATTCATACTCTGTATTTGTTTTATTTTATTTATCTGTCGGTTGGGGGAAGTGTTTGTGTGCGTCCAGCATGGGCGGATGTGAATAGTGGGGCACATTGTGATGAATTGATGATTAGCTCTGCATTGTAGCTTTGTAGCTGCACCCCCCCCCTCGCTTATAGCGGGTTACTAATATTTATGGTGCCCCGTCCGTTTAATGGGGCCTGCCGCGTTCCGAGATTGATGGTGCGGCGATTGCCCCTCTGTTTAACCCGTGCGGGCGTAAAGCTGTCAGAGAGGAATATTGTAATGTGGAGGATGATTACGAGGCCAGGTTTAGATCACACTTTTATTCTGAGCGAACGGTCGTGTCGCGGTATCGGACGGGATTATTCTGCTCCATCAGAACTGTCATTTGATCTCAAAACTGAAATTGATTGATAATAAATCAATTTCTGACTTTAAATCATCTGCCATGACCAAGGTTGCTATCCACAATCTATTTTTTTTTTTTTTTTAATTTTCAATACGAGTGAGTTTTACTTATTTGTGACCCTGACTGAAAAACCAGCTGACGTCATTTTTGGGTGATTTGGGGTTTTCTACAGAAAATCATTCTACATGATGTAACGGACGTCATGTGAAAATATAACCTTGATATATTTCATATTGACTGAATAAGAACATGTCAAATATTGAAATCATAGTGAAATTTGTGGTAAAAATCAAACTTTGTTGGTCATTATCTCAATATCTGCTTTTTGGGGTCACATTTTTGGAAACGACTGTACATTAGTCAAGTTATTGAGCAATGAAAACGTATCGCAGTTATCACTGGGAAGTTAACTTAGAACTTAAGGATTCATTTAAGCTTTAAAGGATCGTGTTTTGATTTTCTCAACTCGCCTCTCTTCCGGAACAAGACGTCTGAGTTTATCAGCCCCTGAACATCCATCCATCAACCGTTCTCTTCCAGGAGCTGATCGATCATCCTTATCTGCTGGAGCGGGACGTGTGATTGTCAGGAATTCTGCTCTGTAGACCACACCAGCGTTTCAGTGCTGACTGACAGCAAACATTTATTTTGAGTTCGCTGTTTTCCTCATGAGAGGATGGGATGGGTTTCATTTTTAAAGTGAACAGCTGATCATCGCTCTTTATTTTGCATTTAAAGGAAAAGTTCACTTTAAAACTTGTCATTCCAAACTTGTATACTTCTGTATGTTTGAGCGGGACAAAAAAGTCAATATTTTGCGAATATTTAGTTCGTAGCTTTTGTCATGCAAAAAGCATTGAAAGCTTCAAAAAGAGACTGAAAAATGCAAACAGTAACCATAAAATGATCATGACTCTTTCACCATCTGAAGTCTAGTCCTTTGGGTTTGTTATTGCACATAAAACCTAATTCCATTTTGGCTTACAATTCGTCTAAAAACGCTACATCTTTGGGCACACTGTCGCTTTAAACAGTGTGGCCATGAAATAGTTTGACGTTACCTCTGTATAACTGCGTTTTTGACTCGTTCATGCTTGTTAGTTTGTGATGGCTGCTAGTGTGGCCCAAAGACTAAATAAACAGTTTGAGGCTCAGCTTGACCCTTTGACCTTTCCTTTGTTCCGCACGTCGTCTTATCTCCTCATGTCTTCAGGGTGACAGCCATCGGACTCCTCTTACTCTTTCTCCTTCTATTTCTGACCGACTTGTTTGTGTTTACCTTTAGGGCTAAGGAGTATGAGACGTCCATGGAGGCTAAGACACAGACCCCCGACTCTCCTTACAAGGCGAAGTAAGCTCCTTAATGCATTTCTATTAATCATACATCTAATCTGAGGTCTTCTAGGGAGCGTCTAAAAATGCTTTGTTTTAGGAACCCCGCTATAAAAATCATCTAGCTTTGGGTTTATCTTAATTGAACATTTATAGTATAAATAAAGCAGTGCTGATAGCCAAGCGGTGTTGAAGACATCTCTTCATTTGTCGTGAACGTGTCTTTTTGCGTGGACTAGGTTTTGTAAATTTGGTCTTCGGAATGATCGTGAAACATTACTGTTATGCAGTGATTTTTTTTATTTGAACAACATAAAGTGACAACCAATCATAAATTAAACTGGAAAATGTATTTTATATAATTGAATGTTTTATTTAAATGTGACCCTGGACGATAAAACCAGTCAATTTTCTGAAATTTCGATTTTTTTATCACATGAAAACTGAATAAACAAGCTTTTGATGTATGGTTTGTTATGATGGGACGATATCTGGCTGAGATACAGACATTTAAAACTCTGGAATCTGGGGGTGCAAAAAATCTAAATATTGAGAAAATTGCTTAATCAGAGACACTGTAGCAGTCCATCCACTCACAAAAACAAAGTTTTTATATGTTGAGAGATGGAAATTTACAAAATATCTTCATGGAACATGATACATGATATCCTAGTGATTTTTGGCATAAAAGAAAAATCAATAATTTATACCCATACAATGTATTATTGGCTTTTACTAAAAATGTTCCTGTTCTACTGAAGACTGGTTTTGTGATCCAGGGTCACAAATGTATTCAATTAAATGTAATTCCAATATATTTAGTCTAGCATTACAGTATTGTAATCAAGAATTTGATTGATAAAGTTTTAATTGTTTTAAAATGTCAGTACAATGTGTTTTAATGATAATTTGTGTGTTCTCATGATTTTTGGCTTGTAATTTGTCCAGAAAAAGTTCTTGACTGCTTATGTGAGATTGGCCGAAATTAGCTGAAAATCAACACAATAGAAGTCAATGGGAAGTCCTCATCGCGTTACATAAACAAACATGTTTGTGTTTAGGCTTCAGCGTCTGGTGAAAGATCTAGTGAAGCAGCAGCAGGGACAGGACAGTGGCCAGTGGCCGAGTAAAAAAGTTTCCGGCCTAGACAGAACCCTGGGAGAAATCTCACGCATTTTGGAGAAACAGGTTTGTACAAATCTCAGTGTGTTTATGTGTAATCTTCAACATTAACTCATTTGGTCAAAATTTGGAGTCCGAACTCATGAATGGGCAAAACAGAGTAATATTCTTCATTAAAGCACTTTACAGAGCAATATACTTTCTCTAATGAAGAAAGCTGTTTTTACTCTTCTCAGACACAGTAATGACTGAACGGTTATATGGCGTCTGATGTTTAAAGTGTTCTTTATCTGTCCTCCTTTACTACCACACCAGGGTGGTTCTGGGATCGCATCTGAGCGGCGTTTAGACCATTCTGGTTTTGGGGCTTTATTGTCTCAGGTCTAGTCTGTGTGGATTGGATGTGTATTTGCGTGTGTGTGTGGAGGGATCTGACTTGAAGATAAGCCTCCAGGCTGCTCTCAGCAATAACTTCCCCGAACCGCCTGGCTTTGGCTGCCGTCTTCCCCGTCTCGCAGCGTATGCAGAGTATCGCTTTCCATCCTTAACTCTCTGCCCTCGGTTATTTGGTAATGAGGGCCAGATTAGGTGCTTGTTTTCATTGCCGCAGATGTTATTAATTGGCGGAGCTCCCCGTTTGTTAAACAGGCGAACATGTTTTCAAGCGCTTGGCTGGCTTCGTTGGCTACCGCTGGCATTGTGGCTTTTATACAATAATATGTTGGTTTTTCAAATGTAAATATAATCCGAATGACTTGAGGTAACAAATGCAACGGAGCTTTTGAAGAATCCCCATCTTTGGCTTCGAGATCTCTTGAAGCTCGCTTGGCAAGTTGCAATGCGGCGGGAGTTTTGTTTACTTCGATGCTGTACCACTGTTTTAATAAGAGCTGGGATGTTTTATCTGTTCGTCCTTTCTGTCGTTTCTGTGCATGCTTTAGTGTAGATTAGGAGAACTGTTGACATTTGAGAATTGTTATATTGTAAGGACCTTTTCTCAATGCCAAAACTTGTCCAAATCACTTAATACAGCGATGCCGACGTTTAGTTGTGACACATCTTGCAGTTCAATGCTGTCAAAACTTAATTTTTTATTGCTTATTTTAAAGACCAAATTGTAGCACATTTCCAAAGTAAATTATAGGAAACTTGGGAAATGTTTAATATTAAGATATAAAACATTTTATTGTTTTAATATTTCATGTTTTAATCTCCTCAACATAAATTTAAAAGATTTTGTGGTTTCACATCACACAGTTCAATGCTGTCAAAAAGTATTTTTATTGCTTATTTTAAAGACCAAATTGTAGCACATTTCCAAAGTAAGTTATAGGAAACTTGAGACTTTTTTAATTTTAAGATATAAAACATTTCATTGTTTTTAATATTTCATGTTTTTAATCTCCTCGACGTGAATTTCAATTTTGAAACCAAGGGCAATGTGAGTATTTGGTGACCTTTCTAATTTCTATTATACAAAACAAATAATTTATGGTAGAACAATGCTTTTGTGAGACTCAGATTTTTCACTTGTCCAATAAGGGTTTACAATTTATCTCATTTATTAAATAAACAAGCAATCAAATGTGAATAACCTTTTGTGGAAATAGTCCAAAGTGAAGTCCGGAGCCCACATTTGTACAATATTTGCCTTTAATGCCTATATGTATTTTGTATGATACAAAAACACTCAACTTTAAAGATATTTATTGATATTGAAAAAGAATTAGGCAAAAAGACAGATTACATTGTTTTATGAAATGTGGGTATATTCTTATACATACACAAAAATAAATGCATAAAACAAACTCCCAAGACATACAGCACATTCCGACTTTTATTTGAATGATATTTAGTTTTTAGTCTTCATTTTAAATTTTCCACAAAGTTTTGAACACAACTACGCAATGTGCATACAAAATTTTAAATACATCTCCAAAAAACTTTTATGTCTAGAAAGCATTTCGTCTTAAAGGCAAACACTCATTTCTGATCTTTGTTGTCTGTGAGAATACACAGATCAATATGAAGAGAACGTATAGGGGGCGTGTCACATTTTTCTAATGAAACATTTACGACTTCAGCTGGTGTCGTTTTGTAATACACTTATCAAACGAGGGTAAGTGTGGTTTGGTTAGTGGGTGGGTAGATGGTGCATTGATGGTGTTCCTGTATTGACAAGTGGGAGGAGATTTAGGATGTTAATGGTGTTTCTGGAGGAACAGGAGAAAGGTAAGAGGGACAGAGGAGGCTGGTAAAGCTGAGCTAATGGGAAAGAAGGAGGGCAGAGGGAGGAGAGGAGAGTCTAAGCTACTGAAGAGGAGTGAAGGGGAGGTAACCATATAGACCTGAAATATCAATAACAGTATTTTGGTGTTTACATTTATGATTTGGCACAACACATGTTTATAGAGACAAGACCTAGGAGAATGACTACATCAGATGATTAAAAAATATTCATAACTTCTGCAATTGTATGCTTTTTGATTTAGCTTTTTTGTTTATTCAAGTAAAACGTTTTCACTGCTGTTGTTTGCCTTTTTGCCAAGCTAGTTTGTCCAATTAATACCTTAACATTTTAATTTTATGTCCATATTCATACACATCATATTTCAGTGCTTCAGAGACCTTTTTTGGCCGCTATTGTAAGACATACTACGCCGATAACACCTTAATACAAGGCTTTTTGGGTTGGTCCTTTTCATCTCTTCTCTCTCCAGTCCTCGTTCTTCTTATAAGTATCTCTGAATGACAGCTTCTCTCAAGAACGCAAGTATATTTCTTGCGTACCGTCCCCAAGGCCTCTTACACAAACTCGTTCTTGAGTTTTCCACCGAGACCTTGCTTTGAGGAACTCCTGCCGTTGTTGTTTTTCTATGTCACTGGAATGGTGAAGTGCTTGTGGAAACATCAGGTCTTCGGGCCCTTATGGGGATAAGACTCTCCTCTACGAGTACAGTATCTGGACTTCATTTAGACTGTCAGTCAAAGCTGCAGATTCCCAATTCCCGCAACACCCGGCTAAGGTCGGCACGCCACCCAGGCTCGACGCAGCAAAACCGGGCAAGTGTGTGAACCCCGGTCGCCTAGGCAGTTTGCCTCTAATCCCGAGACAAAGTCAAATAAATACCCGTCTCCTCCTTCACTGAGCGTCTGCCGTTTCCCGCTCGGAGTCACCTCGAGTCAAGATAGTTTAGATTATTTGACCTAACAAGCATCTCTCATGTCAATGACTCACCTATAGGTTTGTTTTTTTTCTCGTACCCGTATCTGATTCAGTCTCCACTTTCTCCCCTAATTCCTCGAACAACACCAGACTTTCTGCGCCCCTCATACCCCCTAAAGCACTGCCCCCCCTCTTTCCCCATGCTGCTTTTGCTTGGGCACAGTCTCCGACCTTTGCTCGCCTCTCCCTCTGAGCCCTCTAATGGTTTATTTTGTGTCAAACCGGGTTTCAGTTTGTCTCCGGCTGATCGAAGAGGCTTTTCGCGTTCCTGTCGTTCGGGAATATTCAGGCGACTTTCTTGGTCCTATGATCTGCGTTCCCTTACCTTGGCGGAATGAGCTCACGTATTTACATTCTGCCAGGGAGTGTTTGTCACTGCTTTCAAATAAAGGCCAGGCGGAGATCGACTGCCTTTATGACACTTGAGGGACTGTCAGGAACATTGTGGGCCTGCTGAGCCAGAGAGTGGAGCCAGTATTTACATTTTCATTTGCCAGCTGTCAGGGGTTGGCTCCCCTTGGTGGCCAACTGGTGGCTAGCTGTACCTGATCAAGAGGCCCATGGCTAAGGAGAGAGGCGCGGGGGGGGGGGGATTGCTTCTAGCATCGTGCGTGCCCTCAGAGCACGTTTGATGACCTAGGGTGGAAAAACGGTCTAGCAAAGTCCGAGTCGGGATGTTTTGCATTCAATTGTGTCAATGCAGTGCGAATAAGCTTTAAACTGAAGGACATCACTAGCTTGTTGTCTCAGTGTTGTTTGAACTTTAGGAAAGTGACTTTTAAGCTTAATTAAGCTTTCAGGTCCACCAGGTGGCAAATATACTTTCTTGTTTTATTTTTTTAACTGATTTTGTGGCATTATTTTCAAATGTTATCGGCCTAGTTTGCTTTTATTGTGGGTTGGGACCTACTTGTGGGTCACATTATGTCACCCGAAAGAAGTTGCTGTGAATGACTCAAGTAGTCAAGTATATTGATATTGCATGTAAATGTTTATTTCATTTATACAATGGTAAGGGAGATAAAAACTACTCTATTATTTGAAGACAATTGTGTCTTTCTCATATTCGAAAATCAAAATGTATAGAAACAGTACTTTTTTGTTTTAGCGTGATGTTTTAGGACTTTACAATAAGATTTATTTTTATTAAGAAACAGAAGCAGGAAACGTACACGTAAAAAGGAAATTCTCAGAAAAAATGGCATCTTGATGCAAGATTTTGACACTTAAGCACATCTTGACCTCCTGATGAAACTTTTTTCTATTTTGTAATACTGCATACAAATTTTTTATGGTTGTTTTCTGTTGAGTGACATAATCTTAATTAATTAATAACTACTTATTGTTAATTAAATAATAACTGTATATATGTCACTATACCACTGCTTAAACACCATTGCTTAAATGTAATAGTGGCCTTGGGATGGGGATGAAATTATGAAATAAAAAAGTAAATGAATATTCATGACGCGTATATAGTTAAACATTAAGCACGTTAAAACATCCGAATTGCACATAACACACTTATTTATTCTCTTTTACATGTTTGTTAGTTTCAGGGTCGTTGAAATACATTACAGAAACGGGATTTTTCAACAAGCCTCTTTATAAAGACGTGTGAGGTGATTGGGCGTTGTCTGGGCTGTTGAGCGACAGGTAGAGCTTTAGGAGTTAGCAAGTGAGTAAGAAAAAACACAGTGGACATAGTTTTTGCATTCCTTCACTGTGTGCTTGTCAGTAAGGTAATTTTCGAACCCTAATTGTCTGGTAATTCTTTTGTTCCACTTGTGACTGTAAGAGAGTCGAGGATTCATGTTTCCCCTCAGGTGCATGTTTGAAGGGGCATTCAAGACGGGTATTAGAAAAGTGAGAAATCCACGGTGGAAAGATTTACCCTTAGGTGGCTGACTTTTTTTAATGCAAGCTTGATATTTGAAGGATGCATGTTTCCTAGCGTTTCATATTTAGAGCTTGAAAGAAACCGGATACTCTGTATGGGTGTGGCATTAAACTGTTTTCTTGCAACCACAAAAAACTTCCAGATTCTGACATGTAACTTGCATTAAAAGTGGGATACGAACAGGATACTCCCGTTTTTCAGCTTCTTTAAAACTTCCCAAGGCTCGTGTCTAATGAAACAGTCAGATCCTATTGTTCTCTCAAATCGAAACTCTTCTTCGCGCTTGAAAGGAGCCCCCGCCACAGATCTTGCACAGTATATTTAACTTTGTGCTATTAAACCTAAAGCCGAACTCTTGTTGCGTTTTACGGACCCTTTTCTTTCCTTGTGATGTTAACACAGACCTCTTCACTAAATGGAGACTGTGTTTACGCTCCTTTGTATATTTCTCTATTTCGACTTGAGAACGTTGTGCGTCGTCTACATCCCAGCACTCTTATTCATTCTAAGATTTCGAGCTGTTGTTGTAAAGGGAGGGCCTGTTTACATCACTGTGCCACTTGGCCAAAGATGGATGGGCCTAAGATGGAATCTTGTTGAACCCCCTTCCGTCAATGAACGCCCCGGCCAGTTGTTCTCCATCTGTTATGAGAAGGGGGATGCGGCGTTTTAGGAGCGTTCACCTCCCCCTGGCTTTTCATGTCGGCTAATTAGAGTGGTTTGTGGGAGGTGAACACGCAGACACATCCAGCCCTCCTTCCCACTTAACGCGTACCCCGCACCCGTGCCCTCGTCCTGGCCGGCCAGCGGGAAGCGCAGCTGCCTGGCCCTTTGATAAGCGGTGGCTAAAATGGCCACTCTTGTTAGTAATTGGATAAGACTGCTCAAGCTGTACAATTTAAATTGATTGCTCCACCTCTTTCTGCTGCCCCATCTGATCTGTCCTTAGGTCTCTTGTTCAAATCCCCTCGCAAAAACACGCACGCTCTCATCCTATTATTATGTCAATGGAGTGTTTGTTGAAGGAGGGTGCACAGCACACAGATCCAGCAGCGGACTCCCCCACCGTGCGAATTGTGGATTAGTACCAGCTTTACACATCACTTCCAGGCCCATTTTGTTTATGTCATGCCGTGTGATGTTTTATCATATTACAGACGGGCTGGATGTTTAATGCCATTGCACAGTATCGTGACCAAGCTCATGACTAAATTCAGAACGTAGACGCCACATAGCGTAGCCGGGCTGCGTTTCATTTAACGTCGCTACTGAACTCGAGTACGCTCGCTTATAAACCAGAGCGACTTCGCTCTCGGTCTCGTAGACGGTTGTTTTGATATTCATTTGAATATTTAGAAGAGGGCAGCAGGCATGAATTTACATTCGCTTTTATTTTTCCTCATCGTCTCTTTATTTATTTTTTGTGTCGGCATTGAGACGTTTCATTCCGTTGCGTGAAAACCGCACGGGTGGAACACAGCCCCTCCGTTGTTATGTTAAGGTTCAAACGCTACGTTAACACGTTGTTTCTGCTGTTGTAGAGGCATGCTGGTCGCAAATAAACAAACGTTCGGCTTGCTTGTTTGACGTGGCCTGTTGAAAAGGTATATCGGTTCCAGATGCTTCGGCTGGATCGAGAAAGGTTAGCCCGTGGCGACATGGTAAAGTTACATTTGGTAACACAGTGGCATGTGTTCTGTGGGAGATTTTACTTTAAGGGATAGTTCACACGAAATTGAAAATCCCTCGTGTCAGTTAACTTTCTGTCTTCCGCAGAACACAAAAGAAGATAATTTGAAGAATGTCGGAAACCAAGCAACATTGACCCTCGTTGACCATTATATGGAACCACAGAGACATTTCTCAAAAGATCATCTTTTGTGTTTCACTGAAGAGTCATATATATGTTTTAAACATCATGAGGAATTTTTTCTTCATGAAATATCCCCTAAAATGGAGCTACTATGATGGGACTTCCGTGACAGTTTGCCGCATTTTTTCCTTAGTCGATAATTGGCACTTGTGTCCCACACAATTCCTTTCTTTCTTCATAAAATCTTGTTTTAATTAGATCTCCGGATAAGCACGCAGGGTCTTTCAAATCCCTGTATCTTCTTCATCTGATGTTTATCGTCACTCCTATCCCAAAACCCTTTCCTAAACTCCTCCAGATTCCAGGTACTTTGCTCACCAAAGGGATCTGTCAGTAAGCCAGAGCGGGCAAGGCGAGACACCTCCCTCTGGACTGAGTTCCACACTCCATCACCCCTCCAAATATCTCCTTAAATAGGCCACCGTGAAAGGCCCTCTGCTTCTGGAGTAAAGGACAGAGTTGTGTCGACGGGGAAGTTGTTTAAACCTTACGGAGACCCGTCCTGTTGCCGTCCTGTCTGCCAGCCGTCTTTGACAGGGCTGTCAGTGAGCTCTTCTTAATCCCGGCCGCTGTTCAAGCGCGCTCTACCTTTGGTGTACCTGACAGCCACGCTTGTTCCAATGTCTTAACCCTGGCAGAGGTTCAGCCGTCTTTCTTGCCACCGGATCTCCAGGAATGACTCTTTGGCGGCACCTGTGATTGACAGGAGAGGAGCTTATATGTAATTTTGCAAAGCACTTCCTCTGTTTGCTGCTCAATATGTCCGGGCTTGTTGGCAGCCCCCGCCATCCCCCGGACAAAAAACATCTTGAAGTGCCTGACATTGAGTGCTGTCACATAGCGTACGAGAAGCTAACCTCATTATACGGAGTAGGTGTGACGTTCTCTCTTTTTCTTTGCTTTGCTCTCCGATCTTGCAAAATAAATGACTCTGGTGATGTCACTTTCAAATTCAGAGCTGCTGATTTACGCGTCATTCGCTGCAAATGCGGGGTCGAACCCATCGGCAACCTCTGGGGGACTTTCTTCCTCAAAGCAAGGGGAGGCGTTTAGCTCGAAAGCGTATGACTCACTTAAAGTTCTACTTTGAACTCGAAAGAATTTTATGATGCAAGTAAAAACGTCCCCTTTGTAAACAGTTTGATTTGAGAACCACGTCAGTTAAATGACTGTTTTACGTCCCTTCTTGCTTCAAGACGCTCATTCGCGGCGTATGAGTTTCAGGCACAGTTTGGTTGACCCCCTGTTAAAAGTTTTACGGCTGGTATCTATGATAACCAATGACTCGGTTACTTTTAAACCTCCACTCTCATATTTAACTAAATGATTTTGAAGTTTAGACGTGGACCAAACTGGATTTTCAGTTTGTGATGTGTCTCCAAATTTCGACTTCATTATGTGTGTTTTCCCTAAGCTCTTTTTTTGTCAAAGCAGACCACCCCTGCTTTGTGTGCGGTTATGTGCGTTTGTTGTCCTGCGTTGGATTTTGGTCGCTGTCGGGGGGCCGGGAGGGGTTGTGCACTTTTGAGATTTAGCAGGAATTCTTTGGGGATCACTTTGTTTCAAATTTCACTCCAGCTCCCCTCTAGAAAACAGGAGGTGGGCAACGCGAGGATGGCTTCTTTGAGAATGCAATGTGATACTTGAGGATGTTCGCCTCTCCATGTTTGTGACTGTTTATCTTTCTCTCTCTTTTTTCAGAATAATGCAGATCAGGTGACATTTCAGGTTGGAGGGGGGTTGTCTGCTCTGGAGCAGATCCTACAGGTAATCACCACTGTCTCCAGTCCTACTTCGGTCCCCCGTATTCCTCTCAAGTGAGTACACGGTCAAATATTACATCATCATCATCGAGTGTTGGGGTGCAAACCTTGTATCTCCAGATTTTGTGATGTAGTCTGCAATGCGCGAAATAGTCAAATTTCCAAAATAACCTAAGTCAAATCATAGTTCAGGTTTGTTTCGTATCCTTTCTTGATAGCTGGTAACACGTCAGCTATGAGAGATATCTGCAATAACAGCTCAACGTGTCGGGACATGTGCCAACCGCGACGCCACGGCATCGACTAGGAATACATACTGAGCACTTTTTTCGTGTCTATCCAAACTCAAAATCGTCTGTCATCTCCGAGCATGATTTGTGGCCCCCTTCCAATTCCACAAAGTGACTCCGGCCGTGAAGTCATTCTTCGCAGCGCTCCGCATCACAATAAATTTATAATGAATAAGAATGCTTCTTGTTTAGAAAATAAAAAGCTTTGGATTTGAATCATCCATTTCAAACTCCTCCCTCGGCCGCTCGCCGCAATCGAGAAAGCACATTTGTCCAATATGTCACTTGGAAATGGAAGTCAGGTTTGAATAGTGGGTCTGGATCTAGTGGCACTGGCCAGTAGATAACCTCAAAGAGCGGCCCATTTTCACTAGAGAGAGCTACTAATGGACTTGAATGGCCTCTTTGCTTCCCTCATTAGCATTTGCTGTTTTCCAAATCTCCCTTAATGGAGAAATGCTACTTATATTTATAATGCTTTTACAGGCCATGTAGTGTTTATTGATTTTTCTCTTTCATACTCGCACTCGCCATCTCTCCATCTCCTTGTTGTTCGGTCATTAATTCCAGAAAATTTCAAGCGGGGTTTGGTAGCGTAATGGATTTTTATGAACTCCAGTTTTTGAAGAGGTTGAAACGCCGTCGTGTTCGATTAACTGCTGCAAGCTTGCGCAGGTGTTTGTGGCAGGTCGGAGCCAAACGAGTCCACCTTAAACCACTTCTGTTGTTTTGAAAAGATCCACTTGCCGTGTTTAGGAGGAGGTGAGGATCTTTGAGGCATTTCTGTCATTCTCCCGTGTTTTGTCCAATCACATGATGAAGTGGTGGCTCTCGATAAAAGAGTAGCCTGTTGGTCTCTTCACTTTCGTGACAGATTTCTGGACAGTTTTGACTTGTTGAGCATCTCTGTGCTGGGCGTGAAGCTGTGGTTATCCTTATATACTGTTTATTTGAACGTTAAGGAATAGTTTATTCAAAAATTCTTTCATCTTTTATTTATCCTTACAGTGTTCAAAACCTGTGTCTTCTTCGAGTTACAAAAAAAACCCCAATGGAAGTCAATGTGGGTCAATGTTGTTTAGTTACCAACATTCCTCAAAATGTGTCTTTTGTGTTCTGCAGAAGACAGAACGTTGTACAGGTTTAAAAAACATGAGGGTGAATAAATGGTGAAAGAATTTAGAATTTTTTGTTGCACTATACCTTTAAGTTTTAAGTGTTTGAGTGTATTTCTGAAATGCCTCCTGCTATTACAGTGCAAGCATATACTTGTATTACATTTGTGTTATTCACAAAATCTCTTAAGGTATAAACCCTTAGGGCTTGACAGTATTACAAATATAGTTGTCACCATTTTCACAATATTCAATATATATCTTGATATTTTTTGAGTATTGAGTTAATTTATTGTTTTATTTTTGTGCGTAACTAACATACAGTTAAATGGCATACTTTACCATGCTTTTCACCAAATAAATTCAAAGAACATTTAATGATATTATTTGTATGCACTGATATACTAATAAATAGCAATAAATTATTTGATGAAATACTTTTGCCAAATTCAAAGCTATTATTAAATTATCTTTTTCTTTACACTTCCATCCTTTTAGTCAATAGAAGAAAGGGCTGTTAAATTAATCTTATATCTAATAAATCACAGACTTAGTGGGCACTTAATCGACAAATAAAAAAGTGCATTAAAATCACTGCAGTATTTGTATTGGGCCTCATTTTTATATCTGCAGCAAACTCATGAAGATTTGATGGACTCCCAATGTCTCATGCACGTGTTCAAAATTTAAAGTTATTTTAAATAATGAAGTTTTATTTATTATATGAAATCAACAAAAACGTTAATTTTCACTGTACTAAATTCTCTGTCACACAATCACTCCAATCACTCTTATCACTGTCTCTGTGCCCTAAGGCTGTTGGTGCTGAAGCTGTGATAACCTTTAAGGGGTCAGAACAGTCTTGCATGTTTCCACCAGCCTTTACTAGACATAAGTAGTGTTACAGGTACCTGTAAATCTAGTCTAGCTGGGTGTTGACCAGACACCAGGGGCCAGTTGCATAAACATAGCCGCTTTTACTTAATTAGCAATTAGTTAGGATTGTCTTGCATTTTAGATTTTAATAAGACCAAACTAGATTTTTATGTGACTGACTTGGAAGAAAAATTGGATGCCTAACATGTAAGACTAGTCTAAGCAGTTTATGGAATCGGCCTCAGCTCTTTTCGTTTTCTGCCCCTTGCTCGCTTCCCACAAGATGAGAAAGGTCTTAGTCCTAGTTCACTCAGCTATACTTTTTTTGTCATTAACGATGTATTAAATTAATTAATCTTTGATTCATATTTTTGCACAACACTTTACATTAAAAGAGATTAAATGCATAACATCCCAAAAAATTGATGTCCTGCATCCCAGTCTCAGAAAAGGATGCAAAAAACTCAATAATGTCTGACAAAGTTTTGCCAAGTATGCAATTAAATATGAATATTATTTGAGATTTCAAGATGAACTCAAACATTTCTCATCAGATTGATTCAAATCCAGATTATTTTACCTACATTAATTTATCTACATTTACTGAACCGCTCTACACTTTTTTTTTTCAATTAGTGTTTCTATTTTTTACATCTGAGACTAAGTTGATATTCATAAGAAACACAACTAAGTACCCCTCCAAATCGCTTATGAGAGCGCAAACGCTATTGTTGTCAGCAAGTTTTGGAAATTTGGTAAACAAAGAACCGCAAAAGGCTCGCTAATGCCCTCAAATATCAAGCGTGCAATTTTGCAAACATTTTATTCAATTTCCCCTAAATAAAATGTGCAAGCTTAGATAGTTCGCTGGAAGATGATCCTTCTTCATAAATCCTTGTCAGCAGTGACGTTTTGCCGTGGCTCCGGGTGTCTGTCAAGGGCATGGCGGAAGCAAATACGTGCTAATCGTTCCCCCTCATCTGCACGCTATAATGCTTGACTCAGACGCTAACCCTTACAGCAGCGCTAGTTTATCTATTTACTGTAATGCTACGTATCGATCGGCTCCTTTCAGATAAGCTGAGTGATTTACAAAAAGAACAACTGTGGAGATGCCGCTGTAATATTACTCCCGCGGGAGCAGGATTCCATCTTGTTAGCATTACATTAATGGGATAATTCCACAGTGAGCTCTGTTAATGTCCCTGTGCAACCCTGCGGCTTCAAGCTGAGTGTTTTGGAGGGAATCGACGGATAAGAAGGAAATGGGGGTCGGATGTCTAGAACAGGAAGGCCATTTTGTTTGCATGAGTAAACCAAGGATAGCGAGACGCCCGGGAAACTCGCGCGGCAACCCGAACGTTAACCCGCTCGCTAGCCTTTAAAAATTATGCGATTTGGTTGTAAAAGGAGGAAATTAAATGGTCGAGTTGGTCATTGCTTGTGTTATTGATTTATGTGTTTTTTTGTTGTTGATACGATTTCTGTATTGTTTGTTGGGTTTTTTCTCACCCATGTTTCTTTAAATGAGGAGAACATTTTCCAAAAAGTATGTTGGATGCCTAAAAATAGGACTCTTTGAAAAAAGGGAAGTTCACATATAAAAAATAAGTTATTCACCCTGACGTCATTTAATACCTGTATATGACTCTTTCTTCTTTGGAACATGAAAGAAGATATTTTAAGAAGTCAAAACTGTTTGGTCACCCACATTCTTCAAATTATCTTCTGTTTTGTGTGGATGAAAGAATGTCAAACAGGTTTGAAATGACATGAGGGTGAATAAATGATGAAAGAATTTTCAGTTTTGGGCGAACTATCCCTTTAAGAGGAAATATTTATGTTAAAAATGCATAAATGAAGACTTGATGTGGTGATTTGAGTCACAATTTTGGTGAACGATTGGGTGCCACTTGACTTAATCATTTGACTTCACCCAAATCATTTAAATCTTTTGAAATGCAAATCAAATGTGTATTGTAGGTGTTATGACCTCTAAATTAAAATAAAATGATGCACAAAATATAATGCCTTAAAACCTAGAAGCCAATACAGTTAGTACAGCTCTCAGTTACAGTACATGTACTGCTTCAGTCAGTCACTCATTAGCTGAAAGATTTTATACCATCTGGCTTCCACACTCACTGCTTACAGTAAGTAGATTGTGGCCAAAATGTTAACATTTAAAATGAATTGAATACACTTGAATTTCCATTATGTAAACACATGTAACACATACGCTGCCTGGAGCACCTTTTCCACCAGTCATATTTTCATCACTTTACATATGAACTTTAACAGCCATGAATCCTTCAAAACCGTGGATATTTAAATTATAGATATTTGCACACCATTTGCTTGCTCAGTTCACCCTAATACTGACAAAACCATCTTAATATTTCTCTGTGCTGGAGTAATCTGAAATTCAAAATCTTAACGTTTAGACAAGGTTTTGGCAAAATGTATATGTTTTCAGTGGTGTTTGCTGAAGCAAGCAAAACCCTCAGTATTAAACTTTGGCACATAAATCCCTCTACCGTTTGTTCTACGGAAATGAATGACAACTCAAATTATGCAGGTTATTGAGGTGAGGTGTGCTGTTCACCTTGGCAACTACATGTGTAGACACTCTTAAACGGACAGTTCAACAAAAAACGAAAAATTTTCATTATTTACTCACCCTTATGTCTTTCTTCCGCAGAACACAAAAGAAGATATTTTGAAGAATGTTGGTAAGCAAACAACATTGATTCCATTGACTTCCATTGTAAGGATGCAAAACCACCGAGACTTTGCTCAAAATATCTTCTTTTGGGTTTCACACAATAAAAAGTCATAACTGGTTAGTTGAATAAAAGATGACAGAATTTCTATTTTTAGTCAATTGTCTTTTTAATCTGGAGGGGTTTCCAGAAAAAACAAATTCCCCTTGTCTCCCAATAGGGGTCACTGCTGAGGGTAAGGATAAGTCAATGCTGTGAGGTGGCCAATGGCCCAGCAGTCTACTGTTAAAGCTCAAGCCCTTCTCATACAGAACAGAGTGTAATCCAGTCACATTCACCCCAGTGCCTCACACACATTCACAAGTCCACAGGTCACTCCTAAATGAGTTTCACAAATGCCTTTTAGTAAAACTACTCCTCCTAAACAGACACAGGAAATCGCAGTGAAACTTCTTGCAAGTGGTTAGCAAAGCCTGGCTGTCTCACTTTCCTAAATGGAAGTGAACGCATTGACGCGCCACTGCCTGTCACCTCAACCTTCGTGTCACACGATGACTAAATGCACCCAGTGAAAGCTTCTTGCGGGCTCTCTCCAAGTGGTTTCATTTCAGGATGCCATTATGTGGGCATGTCCGTCTATGTGCGCACGCCGCGTGGTGCGTAACAGCGCACCCGGGACTTTTGACACGGCTTATGCCCAGCCGTTTGTGGAAAGGAGGGCGGAATGGATGTCTTGGAATCATTAAGGAAATCTGTAAAGATCAACGGCAGAATCAAATTAAATGTCATTTGGATTGTGGTGAAAGGAGGGATTGTTTGACAGGTGCTTGGAGAGAGGATTTGATCATCACCTTTTCTCAATGGCAGTTTTTTACGTTCGCAAGGGATTTTGTTTTTGTCTCTTGCTTGACTGTCTACTTCCTGTTTTTCTAGTCTTAATTTTTTTCAGTAAGCAAAATGACATTAAAGTTCAATAAAAAAACTGTGGAAATCCTGTTTTAAAAAGTTCATAGTTTGCCCCCAAATTCACCCTCATGGGTTTCCAAATCTGTATAGGATTCTCTCTGCAGTGGGACATAAAAGAAGATATTTTAGAAATGTCTCTATGGTTTTTGTCCATATAATGGAAGTGAGTGGGGTTTGATGTTGTTTGGTTACTAACATTCATCAAAATATCTTCTTTTGTGCTCTGCAGACGAACAAAACTTTTTTCAAGGTATGGATTGTCATTAGAATCAGTAAATGTTAAAATAATATTAATTTCTTTGCTAAATGATTCCTTTAAGAAATTTGAAAATGTGTGCTTATATGTCTTCTTGCTCCCCTAAAACATCTAGCTCACTTCCCCCTTTATAACATTACATTTTCACGTTGTACATTTTGTCATACTATAAGCCTGAAATTCTCAACGAATATTGCGTGGAAATGTCAACTTTACACCAGACAGACAGTCTAGGGGTGATCTCCCCCTCATCTCAAATTCGTCTTAGCCATCTGCTTCCCTGTCTCTGAGTTAGCCTATGGATTTCAGAATGAGTTACATGGCCTTAATTCAGTTTCAGAGGTCAGTCCAGTGACCCAACCCCCACCATCCATTCCAAAGGCCACCCATGCTGAGGAACAACCGCTGCAGGGGGTTAGCGAAGTTAGAAAATGGAAAGGTGGGGTTGACCGAACCTTGCGGTACACCTAAAGAATCTCTTTACTTTTTGTGTCCAGTGACTAATTAGAGAGCAGGACTTTGCGTGACAAGCTGAGGTTAAGCCAGTTGGTTAGGTTAGGAGATCACAGTGCTTATTATCTTTCTTCAGCTTTCTATCTTTTTCAATCTAGCTCGCTGCCCCAGCACTCTAGAGAGCATCGCCACCAGCTACCTTAGCAACATAATCCTATGTCTACAAGATAAAGCTTCATGCAGGGCAGATTAACAATATCCCTGTTGTAGACCCGGCTGTGGTCTGGCATGGCCTGAAGATGTAAAAACGCATCTTGTGAGGGAATCTCAGATCCGCTCAGGTAGAGGAATGCAGCTTTCATAGGGACCTGGCACATGTGGGTCAGTGCTACATACTCAGAGTAACTTGAGACGCAGTACAATAGCACTTCACCAAATTGCTCCTCAAAATCTTTGACGCAGGCTGTCATCATGAAGGAGAGAGACAGGCAGAGGCCACGCACCGCCAGCCGGTGTTGGATGTCATGCTAATCATCGGCAATTAGAGGAGCTGGAAAATCTGCCTGGTTTACGGTTTGCAGTGGGCTGGGGTGTAAGGATATCATTTCGAGCTGGACGGTGACAGCTTCTAACCATCTAACTGGCTTCGGGATGATGGATTACTCCAGAAAATGTCCTATTACTCAGACAGTAGCAGCGCGAGGTGTTGAATGCAGCCGGTTAAGAAGGCAGATGAAGTGAGATGTTTGCATGCGAGCGTCCGACGCTCACGGAAGGAAAACGGAATGAGTCGACACCGTAGCTACCCTTTGATTTCACGCTCAATTAATCGCCAGAAGTAGCAGAATATCTAAGTAGTGTTTATACTTGGTTAGAATGAAAGAGGAAGACTAGAGCACTTAATGTGATGGACATCTAACAAGGAACCGGAACAACAGTTACTTTTTGATGTGTCCGTTAATCATCAAAAGTAATTTATCATCTTAAGCATATGAAGAAAATGTAACAGGTGGTTTGATATTTCATGAAAAGCATCTAAATACTAATACCACACCTTAATAAATAATATACCGTAAAAGTCTTAGTTATGCTCCGGTCACACTTTCCTTATTGCTCCATTGACTTCCATTCATACGCATTCGAATGCGACAGACCAAAAACACATTTATTTCGCTGCATAACAATTAGCAAAGGTCAAGTTTGGTGAACTTTGACCTGCGAATTCACTTCACTTGAATGCGGGAGTCCAATAGAATGTCCTATATAAGAGTCTTCCTTATTTGAGAATTGTTTCGGTGGTTTTGTGTCCATACCATGAAAAATAGTAACGTCAACACCGACGTAGCATTTTGCTGTCATGCTTTATTTTATCTCAAATGCTCTTATTTGTTCATACTGGGGTCTAGGAGCAATCATCCGGGTCGATGTTGAGATTTGGCTAGCCGACAGCTGTTTTACAGTTTAATAAGATTACTACAAAGAAATTAGTTGTGTGCTGCATAATCTGCCGTTTAACCATGCGAGCCACCTGGGGGCTGCCCCACCCCCCACTCCTCGCATTCCTCCCCACGCATTATTAGACAGGCATCAGATAGCCTCGTACCTTCAGAAACCCGTGAACATGCACGTATATCAGGTTTAGCGTCAATCTTTTATGAGCACGTGCAGGAGTTTGTAGCCTTTTAGGGCAAAAGTAATCTGAATTTGGTCAAATGGAAATCTGTTTTAAAAAGCATTTCTATTTGTAAGGCCTAAAGGTGTTTGACAATCTAATCTGAATTTTTGGTATGCATGTTCCTCCAGATTGTATTTTCATAAAAAACGTGTTTATGTAGTGATTAGATAAGCTTATTAGCAGAAATCTGAGCTTGAAAACTGTTCTACAGACTATTAGAGTTAGCAGCCTTGCCTTTTAGTGCCAGTTTGTGTAATGTGTACGATGATGTGATAAATTGTTATAATCTTGCGCTTAAGCCCTCGATCCGTTGTTTACATATGAGACGCCAAAGTGGACTTTGACACTCTGGCCTGTCATTCAATCCTCGGCTGGACATTTGACACTTGTCTTTAAAAACCCGTCCAGCAATATGGATACCTGAAATTCCATGACAAACACAAATGAGCTCTCTTTCTCCTAAAATTGCCTTTTCTCAGAATATGAATGTGTTTACAGAATAGTTCAAACCCCAGAACATGGGTCTCCAACATTTTTGTAAGCGTGGGCTACCTGAAGCTATGAAATCATCAAGAGGGCTACTTTTTCAATATACAGTAATGAGAAAATGTTTTTATACATTAAACATGTCATGCATTATTTTTTGTCCACTTAACTTTTGGGATTAAGTTATAAATAATTGTTTAGTTTTTTTGCTGCACCCACTGGTCGAATTATAAAAAAAATTCAGGGGGGATGGTGTGGTGGTCAATATTTGAAGATTTACAGAGGATTTGCTTTATAAAATGTATATTATAAATATTCTAATATAACTATAAGTGGGATGTTAAGGGAGATGCTGGTTTGACAGAGGGGATGCTTTTTATCGTTTCCTTCAACAAGGGGGATACAATCCCCTCGCATCCCCCCTCAAATCGATACCTTACACCAGTATACCACCATAACCAGTCACAGAATAGCATATTAGAATATTGAACATGCGTTAATGTATGTAAACGTTTAAATATTTTTTCTGATTTAATTTTGTGTGATATGCACAGCACGAACAAGTTAGAAGGTTCGACTTCTCTTTTACCTTTTACGTGAAATGTCCTTAAATTTTTAGGTTCGCAAAGCTTTAACATACTTGTAAAAGATGAACTTTCCGCCACCGATCCGTCAACCGCCCCGTTCATGCGCAGCTTTTATTGCTGAGCCCTGTGCTTGGGGGGCAACTCACAGAGTTCTTGCGGGATGCCAAGTGTCCGCGGACAAGTGTCCAAGTGTCGCTAGGCCGTAAACCGGCCTAGCGAAAAGTATCCTTCCAAACCCATTGGCTGCAGGTTTTTGAAACCAAAATGAGGAACTTGGAGAAATCGTTCTTGTTCTTTAACAACAGTTTATTGTGTCCAGGGGCTATCAAGCTCCTACAATGACCAAAAGCCCAATAAATGTACGTTTTCTCCCCAATTAAAGTATGTCTGTAGATATTAAACTTATTTACGGAGTTCATGTTTTCCAAGCTTCAACTCTTTTTTTCTTATCTCATCAGAACGAATTGTTAAATAAAAGTGTGGATAAAAGCATGGCTAATGAAAAAGTGTTTATGTAGGTTTACAGTGAACGAAGCGAGTCAATAATGACCAAATAGTTTATTTTACTACTTTATACAAACGTTTCCATGACTATAAAAATAACGCATTTAACAGCGGTTGAAGTTCTCATTTGGACACAGTCGAAAGCATTGACCATTTTTGAACATTCGATGGTGAAAAGTTACACAATTGAAGCTTTTTTTATTTGGCTCTGGTGGAAAATCAGTGTGGCTGAGGCGGTGCTGGTCTGCTGCCCAGAGTGCACAGGTTGGAGGGGATCTCACGTTTCCCTTCCTTCATTGAACAGAGTCTGGTGTATCACTCCACTCACCCATGACCATCCATCCTTCCTTCTCTACATCTCTCTCTCCCTCCTCCTCTCTCTCACAGCTCTGTTACACTTCCTAGTATCTCTCTGTCAACGCAAAAGAAGCATTTCACTTTGACGCTTGGGTGGATCGATGTTTCATCGGACCAACGTATTCTTAAACATCGCGTATTGAGTCTTCTTTTGACGGCCTCATTGTTTATCGTTCACTGCCGAGGTGAAAATGTGTGAATGAATAGCGGTGCGCGGAGTTACACCCCATTTTTCTAGCAGGTCGCGATTGCAAAACTACGAGGCGTGAGGGGAATACTTGGATCCGTTCCCAAAAGAGCAGGCACAATGTTTTCCCTGCGGTGTCATGCTTGCATGTCTGACGCTTTTACACCGCTATGTCAATACTCGCAACGTTATCTCCCCGATCAGCCCGGCAGCGGGTAAAATATACAGCGGCGTTTTTGTCAGTCGGATGGAAGTTATTGACAGGCCCGAGGCCCTTGCGCTATTTTTATTATGAGTGCCAATACGGTTTGGCTGAAAATTCCGAACAGATGGCGACGGTTGCGGTGGATATCAAAATGTTTACGGCAAGAAGTAAACACGGCCTACTTAAAAAAAGGCAAATCAGATTTGTCCGTCCAACAGATAGGGACCCGCCACTCCGCTTCGGGATAAAATATACAGTTGTCAGAAAATATTAACTAATGTGGGGGTGGGGGGAGCAGGGGGGGTTTGTAGTTGGAGTGGAGTGACTGGTCAGTTATCAGCTACATTAATCTCCCCTCAGACTGTTGTGGAACAGACAAAATACAGAGACCTGACTGACTCGCCGTGGCCCATTGGCCCAAAGGCGCTGACGGCTAGACGCTTATCTGAGCCGAGAGAAAACGAGTTGGGGAAAGACATGGTGGAAACAAAGAGGGGGGCAGGCAGATGTGCGGTGCATGAGTAGAATCTCATGTAACATCCCTGACAAAATAAACTACTGGAAGCACTTTCATAATACACAGTCAGTTTTCTGCATTTTAAAAGTATTGTTAATTCGGCAGTTTAATAATCCGGTTGCACTCTTTTACAGTAGCCATGAAGGGATAGCTCACCCAGAAATAAAAATCCTTCCACATTTATTTATCCTCATGTCAGTCCAGACCTGTGTGACTTTCTTCTGCAGAGCAAAGAAGATATTTTGAAGAATGTTGATCGGAAAACAACATTGACACCCATTGACTTCCATTGTACGATCACTAAACCATTTGTGACATTTCTCAAAATATTTTCTTTTGTGTTCCTCGGAGGAAAGAGTCATATACTGGGTTTGACCTACTTGAGGATGAATAAATGATGACAGAATTTTTATAATATTGGGTGAATCCCTTTTAGTTCATTTATGTGTAATAAAACCTTTTTTCTCATTCACTAAGGATGCATAATGTTGTCTAAAACCTGCATAAAAATAAAATCATGATTCATCAAAAATTCTTGATAATTCTAAATGTACAAAAATCTAAGAACGACTTAAACAACGCATTTGCAATAATCATGTATGCAATAATGATGTTAAAAGTTTGCAGCTCTTCTGAACATTATGAATGCACGTGTTGTGAATAAGGAGTAAAGTTTGTATGGGACCCATTTAAATGTGCATATACAGCAAATCAAATTTGAGACACATTGTTTTATTATTATTTATCCACTTTATTCATTGTTTTTTTATTTAATCATAGGCCTAAACATAAATGCCTTCGCGTTGTAGCACTCACTTCTGTTACAATATAACAGCATCAATAAATGTATATAATATATATCTGTGGAAAAATTCCACATTTTCATTTCAATGTATTGTGTCTATTCCAGTCCAGAATATGTCAAATTTCAACAAAACTAAACATCACTAGAGACATAAAGTCTGCCTCTGAAAATGTAAAAGACGGACAGCATGAAGATTATCACATAAAAAATATGTTTTGAGATTTTCTTAAATACATGTACAAATATGAGTGTTGCATTGCTTAGAAGTGAATATAAACTTGTTTTCTTTGCAGTATTTGATGTCTGAAAAATACAGAGCATTTTTTCTGTTATTTTGATGTTTCATTTTCTGCAAATAAACACAAATAGAAACAATATTTTAATTAGAAATCGGATAAATATTTTTAGTAGTTTACAAGTAAAAAACAGTGTTCATTTTACCTAAACGCATACCTCCAATAATTTTGAAATTGTCTTTACATTTTTTTCAGAGGCTGTATGTATATATTCACACAGTAGCTTTAAAATACTTATTTGTTAACTTTTCCACTGGCTCCTTATGGAGAACACACTACAGTACAGAGACCTGCTGTT
Organism: Triplophysa tibetana; assembly: GCA_008369825.1. NCBI lineage: Eukaryota > Metazoa > Chordata > Actinopteri > Cypriniformes > Nemacheilidae > Triplophysa > Triplophysa tibetana. The sequence continues at coordinate 8,255,906 of CM017894.1, forward strand.
AGGTTTAGTGAGATAATCCTAAACCTCGATAAATCCCCTTATTTAAAATAAAAACATGATACTAAATGTAAATGTAAATGATATAATCATAGTACCGTGACTAAAACATCCAAGTAATAGTATGTCCTTAAGAAATTGAGCTCTCTTTACACCACATTTTAGTTTTTCTTATAGTGCTGCGTAAGTCGCTATTCCTAAAGGAAACTCCCTTGAGAGAAATATTCCAAGTGTTGTCATGCTTCTTGGATTGCGTGTGATGTTCACACTCTGAGCTTTAAGTGTCAATTTCCTCAGATAACCTTACCGTATTACGGCACACAACCCAACTCATCTGACTGGCCTTCTTTTGAGTTGCGAGTGGGGGTAACCCTGAAATGTTTATATGGGGCCTACATGGCATCCTGATCATTGAAATGGAAAACTCAAAACAGGAGAAGTCGGATTTTGAAAACTAATCCCTCTCTCTCTCTCTCCCTCTCTCTTTAGGTCCCTCTGTGCTGCTGTGAACACATACTACCTGTCATGTGCACACTGCCTCGACAACTGTGCCTATGTTCTCTACAGCAACAAAATTACCTTTCTCATGGACCTGCTACTCCATCAGTTAACGGTGGGTTCTGCCGGCTTGCTTTGCTAACATTTGTTCTTTTGAGGCCATTCTGAAATCACAAAAGAAGATAGTTTGAAGAATGTCGATAACCGAGCAATATTGACCCCCGTTGACTTTCATTGTATAGACACAAAAACATTTCTCAAAACATCTTCTTTCGTGTCCCACACGAGTGTGAACAAATGATCACAGACTTTATTTTTGGGCAAACTATCACTTCAAATTTTGGTCTGGTTATGTGACATGTCCATGACCCCTTTATGTGGTTTAAAGCATAGAGAGCCTAGTACAATTCTTCCAAATTTCTCCTTTTTTGATCCTCAAAAGAAATCCATACAGGTTTTGAAAGACGTATGAGGGCGGGTAAATAATGACAGAATTTTCATTTTTGGGTGAACTAATCCTTTGAGGATGAGACTTCCACTTGAGGTTATAAAGGCCTGAAGTGGTGTTTTGTCATGTTTAAAGGGTCAGTTCTGTCTTATCCGTCTTGCCAGAGCATATGTGGCTCATCTACCAGTTTAAAGCGAGCGCCAAAATGGATTTTAATACATACAACATTGCTCTTGTTTATATGACTCACTGAATCGTCTTAAGTTCTGGGAAAGCTCCTCTGCTGAATCACATTTCGCTTGATGCGTCTGTGCCTCATTTTTCACCGCGCTTTGGTGTCTTTCCTTCTTTCTCTCCCACCGTCCCACCCTTTGCTTTTTGGCATGGGGGGTTTCAAAGCCATGCTCACGCTATGTTCTCGGTTTTCTAAACTGCCAATTGGACAGCAAAAGTAAGACCAGTGTTTGCCAGTAGGATTGTGTGTACATTGGTTTCTCTGAGCTGAAAGAAAAGAACACTCCAAACATAAGAAGAAGAACAATACTGCGCTGTTTCAGGACCGAGTAAGGGTGTCTGCTTACAGAGGCATTCATTGTAAGTGTGGCCTCATTGGAAAGGTTGTTTCTAAAGGTATTTCATTTGGTTTCCATTTTTGTGGATGCATCTTCACTAATCCAGATACATTTGAAAATGGCGTTTTTGTTTACTTCAGTGGTCAGGAAACCAAACTCCAATGATAAATAAATGGAGAAAAAACCCTTGGGAGTACTCAGACTCAAACAGGAGGGCCAGGTCTCCTCTGATGTGTAACACCAGCGGAGAGCTTATAAGTAGCGATTTATCAAATGACATTGTTTAAAACTCTTGAAGTCCAATTTTGTCGAGACTGTTTAAAACACTCCAGCGTTGGGGTTGTGACATTGTCAGTCAAAACGTCAAATATAAAGTCTCAGAGAATGTATTTATTACCAATATAATAAGCCATCTGTTTAATCCCCTGTTATAGAGTCCATGCATCAGAAAAATAGCAATCCATGCACAAGTTAAAAAATGGTACAAATCAGACGCAACACTCAACAAATTGACAAGAGATGGCTCTTCACAGATCGCAAAATAGTTCTTATATTTAAATTTTGATGTGCCCATTTATGAGGAATATGAACCGTTATGGGGAAGACTTTGCTAAAAACGTGATTATTTTCATCTTAAAGTTGCATGAAATTTCTCACTAGCGCGTTTTCCAAAATTTGTCCACACTAAAAAAGCTAACATAATTGTACTCCACATAAGTAAAACACCATTTTCGTGTACTTATTATTGGTCATGTGACTAAAATGTCTTTTTGAAAACTTCCCTTTCAGTCAACAGTACAACATGAAAAAGTTTTTGTTGACAAAAAATGCATCACAGTGTGGTCGAAGGCAAGAACCAAGAGAATAAGTATGCAGACTTTGTGTTTTAGCTTTGAAGTTGTCTATATGCTTGTGTGCAACATTGACAAAATTCACTTTTTACACGTGCGAATTTAAGTTTTACAACAGACCTAAAAGGTTACTTAGATTTTTCTTAGATGCAGTCTAGAATCAAAACATCCCACCTCTAATACCACAAGCCCCTGTCTAGCAAATAGCAAGTTATGGTTCATGGTTTCTTCACTTAAGTCGTTTGGGTGTTTAAATAAAGTACTATGATATATCTTCCCCAAATGTCCCAGTTAAACAAGCAATAAAAAGAACACTCGTCATTGCTACCTATCTTGAGTGTGTCTAGATGTAGATATTAGTCAGCTCGCTATTTCGAGAAGGAAGACTTTGGCTGTGTTGTACGAGGTTTAGATATGTGTGTGTGTGTGTACGTGAGAACTATTGCTTTGGCAAATCATTAAGCCTCGTTGAATGCACGTAACAGTCTAAAGAAGTAAAATTTCCTCGGGGTTACAAGGGGTTTATTTCACAACACAAGCCGCCAGTCACTCAGCCCACTGATTCGTTGACGTGATGAATATAAACGGACAGATTAGTCACCTAAGTGAAGTAAAAAAGTCAGTAAAGAGCAATATTACAGTTGATTGTGTAGACTGGACCTGTGTAGCAGTTTACCTGTGTGTGTGTGTGTGTGTGTGTGTGCGTGCACGCGCGTTTGTGTGTGCATAGTGTGGCCAGCTCTGGCGTCCACCCTTCCCTTCCCTGTAATTAGATTTGTGGAGAATGTTGTTGGCTCTGCCTGCTTTCTGAGCATACTAACTTACTCCCCAGTAAAATCAGTCATTTCATCGTGGGCTTTACCTGAGTCCATATTTATTTCCTGCCTTCAACTAATAGCACTTGACTAGTCTTCAAATTTATTCAACTTTATATATATGACGCTGGAGTTTGGTTTAATGCAAACATAGCATAACTGCCACATTCAGGAAAATTATGATATTACAGATTTTCTGAGTTAGTGGTCTGAGCATACTGTATGCAATAACATTGATTTCAGAAACGTAATGTTTACTAGAAACATACTGGGCTGTCAATGTTAACACGTTAACATATGCGATACATTTATTTCAAAAATATTTAACGCAATTAACACACAATCCGTTTATTTTGTCATCAATTGTCTTGCGTTACATTATATAATCACTCTCTTATTCATTTAAAGGCTTTTAAATAGGGATGCACCAATACCATTTTTTAAGGACCGAGTACGAATAACAAAAAAAAATTCTGCCACCCCCAGATACCTATAACCGATGCCTGTATAATGTAGAATTATGTTAATAAACCACAATGTTTTTTTTTCTTTTGTTTTTAGGTCTACGTAAATTAATTTAAAAATGTGTATGATAAGTGGTACAATTTTACTGGCACATTAACTTCAGTTTGCTAAAGTAAACAATATAGTCTGTAGTCGAATTATAAAAAATTCAAGGGGGGTGGTGTGGTAAAATGTTACTCTATTATAAATTGTTCAAATCAACCTGACTTTTATTTTGACGGGACTCCGCAAATGGTGTTTGTTAATGTGTTTGTGTCCTCGTGCAGTGAAACGCTGGCTCTGAAAGCTTCACAAGCACAATGCGTTCAGGTTCAGTACACCAGTCTTTCACACACAATCACACAAAACAAGCAGAATACATATTTAAACAGTATCTGAATGTTTTGAAGGTGGTTTGAAGTTCAGCGCTAAATTGTTGTTAGGAGATAATACATTTGCCAGATTCCATGGCATTCCTTGTTATACAGAAATTTAAGTTTTTATTCCTGGATTCCGTCCGAGTTTTCCGCATTGTGGAAATCATAGGGCACTATGTGTATCACGTGAGGTATCGGTCATTTGTATTGGTGTGTCATTACGAGTACTTGACCTTGGTATCGGGTATCGGTATCGGTGCATCCCTACTTTTAATCCACGTATGTGCAATTTAAAACGGTTGCTTTGATGTGCTCAGTATAGACAGACAGCTTCTAGCTGTTGGACTCGGCAAAACACAACGCGACATCGGTCCAGTCTGGTGTACACAGTCACGGACTAAAGGCTGCGTCAGTGAATCTCTGTCAGACAACGCATCAGTATTAAGTTCTCTTTCGTCCTTGAATGAACAAAACCGCACAAGATTATGCCAGAAAGTCTGTTTTGTGTAGCATTTTCATAAGCGCAGACTTGAACGTGTTAAATAAAATAAAAATAAAAAGGGCGTCAGATCTGCATAAAGAGACCGCTGTTAAAGGGGCCGCATTCTTAAGCCTACTGCTGTGACTCATGTCATTAATGTTAATCAAAGAACAAATGAAATCAATGTGTTTTGTAGCTTTAATGCAAATTCTTTTGTACGCGGAGTGTTTGAGAACTTCATTCAATTTCTGTATATTTTGTACCTGTTTGACATAGCTCTCAATTATACTGTTGAATGACTATAATTAATTTTAAAATATATATATATATTTTTTAGACATCAGTTACAGTGCTATTATCTGAATGTTGGCTTTCATTCATAAATTGATGGTGTTAAAGAAATCAGTTGTTTCTACATTTGTTTGGAGATTAAATGTGAAAATATTAGACTTTAAAAGTATATTTAAAAACATTAATGTTACGATTAATCACAGAAAAAAATGGGGATTCATATTTTTTTATCGATTGACAGCACTAAAACATACACAACAATGCTTTGCAGTGTTTTGCACACTTGTTGGTCTGTTGGATGCTAACATGCTTATAATACTTACTTGTGGTACTGAGCCGTAAAACAGACCATACCTGTTATTCATTTAGCTATGAACATGTCAGCCGAACATCAGCTAATTCAGTAGCTAACATTTAATATAGACAAAAAAATGTAGGTAGCGATTACACATTAACAGTTTAGCTATTTTACACAGCAAGATGTACTAGTTGACATGAATATTATGAAAATTATAATATAGCATTTTGGATGTGTTCCAGATAGCACAGGTAAATCTGGTAGAGATCTGATCTGGAAAACATCTGCTGTGTTAAAACATCCGATAAACGTCAAAGAAAGGGCTGTTTTTTGCATACATTCTAAATCTTAAACATCTTACAGACATCTTCTCTGACTGGAAACGTCAAATAGACGTCTCCAAGATATACGTGTGTACTGGGGGTGAAAGCAATCTTGCCTAGCGCTAGCGTTTCCGTTCACATATTTGCATCGTTGATCAGACCTTAAGAATTTGTCGTACATAAACGTATTAAACAAACATCATTTTACACACTACATTTTTCACCCCCTCCCACATTTTCTTAACATTTTTTATCCATAAGCGCTCGCCAACAAGGGAAAACTTCCTAGTCTTCTCGTATGCCCACCATTGGCACCCAACCAGTAACAATGTCACTTCATGTTGTTACTACCAGTTTATACCCCAGGGCCGATGAATAATAGAACAGCCCCATTGTTGTTGTTTATGCGCTGGAGGATCAGGATTCCAAGCAAGGTTTAATGGCGTGTGCGTGGAAACAAAAGAGGAAGGGATCCTTTTTATTTGTTCTCTCAGCTGTAGTTGGACGTGTTTTAAAATGCAAGCTGAGGTTTAAATGACCCCGTCTATTGTGCGGCAGTGCCGGGGCGGATATTGAGACCTATTGTTGCCTGAACTAAAATGTCCGTCAGTGCCAAGATTGGTGTAGGATGCAATCCATCCCTCTTTTCGGAAGGTATTTTTAGAGCTATCCAAATGAATTTCAACCGATGTTTGCTTAGTGCATCGAACATCATTTTGTGGTGTAATTCATAGAATTTGTAAACCGCATCAATAGATGGATTTACAGCAGTACAAACTGTTTGCTGTAACAACACTGTCAAAGCTCTATGCAGGAGAAAATGCCGCCAGTTGTTTGAACACGAATCCCGTTTTAGACTTTCTCATGTTTGACACGTTTGCGGACATGTTGGGAATCGTTGGCGATTAAGACATTCATCTGTAGCTGTTGATGAAGCCTTATAGCTCTAACATGTCTAGACATCGTTCCCTTCAGTCTCCAGTGACTGCACAACAGTGGTCTTTCATGATATTTTCCATTTGCGGTTGGATGACTAACGCATCCATGTTTGTCTCTCCTAGCTCTTCGTGCCAGATGAGGACAAGAGCATCTTCGGCCGCAGCGTGAATAAGCAGATCTTTGACGGTTTGCTGACAGCGCTTCTGCAGACGGTCGCTACAGTCCTGGGACAGCTTCAGCTGCCGAAATCAGATGGAGAGTCATCACGTGTCTGCAGTCCGGACATCAAAAGCAAAACAGCCTCCAATGAGAACTTCAATACTCGTGTTCACGATCTCATCAGGTCTGTCTTCTGTCCGATCCATCTCGTTCAAACCCCCAAAAAATGTATGCATCATTTGTGAGTGACAGAGTGAAGAACCTATTTATTTACTGACACATTGTTCTCAATATGCTCTCACAGACAGTTCTGGTTCAGGGGAGTGAGTTTGGGCCTCTATCTGATTCCATCTTCCCTTCCATGTAGGCTCACAAATTCCCCATTTTTTTTACTCTTAAATGTACAGTAATGAACAAACTCATGCTTACCTGTATAACGTAGGCCTGCACATTGTGCATTTCACTTTGTATGCACTTGAGCAAAGTACCCCATGTGGATTAGCTAGATCATTGTAATACAATAATGCTACAAAATACAAATAACACTGTATCTAGCACATTATTTATACAGTATGTGGTTATAGTCACTGCATGCAAACGTTGTGAATGAAGCAAAGTATTGTCGATTAAATAAGCTAAATTTTTTAACGAAATCTGGTAAGCATAACACTATAGTTCTGGAAAGGAGATAGGGAGACTGGCTAACTGGCTAATAGTAAGAAAGTGATCATTTATTTTACATTTTTTATATAAACAGTATTTAATAAGGTTAATAATTTGTAACAAATATGAAAATTTATTTATTAATAAATATTAAAATAAATATTAACAATGTTATTTTGTATTACATTTTTTTAAAGTCGGCATGAAATAAAAAATTATCATTCTGTCGGCGCCAAGGTGCCCAGTAGACAGTGTATCAACATGTTGTGCTGTAGCACTTCTGGCGACCCGAGTTCGAATCCCGGCTCGTGGTCCTTTCCTGGCTACTGATTCCCTCTCTCTCATCCCATCTCATCCTGTCTCACTCTCCACTGGCCTATCTATATAAGAAAAAACAAGATCATTCTAACTGTTTGAATGCACAACCGTGGTGAAGTATTTATTATAAATTATTTATCCTTGCACATCATTATTTTTTACAATTTATTTGCACTTTAACCTCATCCGAAACGACCTTTCTTCACTTCTGGTCATGAGGAATGGCGCGAGGGCGGGGCTGCAATGACTGACAGGTTTGCAAATTGACGTTCAAATCTTTCACCTTTTAATGATCCAATCAGTTGTCGGTTGATGTTGTCAAGTCCCCGCCCTAGATTTTTTGCTCATTTCAGAAGTCGTTTCACTCGGGTATACATCACGATATGGTTAAAAATAACGACCTTTGGTGACTTTCATTTAAATATTAATACTTCAATTTTATTTATTTCCGTTTTTTATTTAATTTATTTATATATCAGAAACAAATAACTAATTCTATATAATTTTTGTTGTTTTAATTTATTTGATTATTAATATATTAATAATATGGTTAATAATGCAATAACTAATGTTATAAAAACTTGTAACGTTTTTATTGTTAAACTAAAAACTGTAATAGTACTGTATATAGTTGTCATTAAAATGCAAACAGAGTTTCATTGTAAAGTGTAACAGAGATATGCAATATAGCAAATTACTGGCAAATTATGAGTTTTTTTAATTGTGCTACATTGTCTATTTATTAAATTTCCCAACTGGAATTTCTTTCTCTTAACCAAACACTTCTTTCCAATTTCTATAGCTCTTTCACACACAAACAGAAAAACATTAGATTTGCCACCAATTTTAGAAAATGAAGTGTTTCGTTCGCCGTAAGGAAAGCGAATCTTGCGAAGGCTGTTTCTGCAACCTGAAATGCACAAGAATTACACAAGTCCTGGAAAGATTTCTCTAACACAGCGAATGACCCTTGGAGTAGATCCAGTTAGCCTGGACGGACAACAAACCACCGATCTGACATCACACGTTCTTAGGTCCAAGCCGCTTGACACTCCTTCACACATTATCCATGCAAATGTAAGGTTTTCGGCCAAAATTTTCTTCTGGACGTGGACGACATGAAATTGAACTTGAAGTAAGAGTAGGCCAGTGCGGAGGAGAGAGCCGGCGCTGGGCTTTGTCCTGCTCTCTGAGGAAAGGCAGACAGCCCAGCCTGCAAAGAATCCCAGGCTTCCCACAATCCCTCGGTCTTCCCACCCGTGATTTGTTTGACACGAGCAGTCCTCCAGCCCAGCGCGGTGACCGTGGAGTGACCCCACAGACAGGGCTGGAACGGGCTGGATCACAATAAAATGGAAAAAGGAAGCAGAAATATGAGAATTGACGGATCACCGACGGTAGGGAAAAAAAAGCTAATGCAGATAATAAAATACAACTAACCATAAAATCATGCCGTTTTAGATAGCAAAATTATTTAGAAAGGGGGGAGATTCGCTTGCCAAAAATCGTTTGTCAGTTGGAAGAACCAGCCAAAGTAGACAAATGAGGCCAGATGCAAACATCTATCTCCCACGTGAGCACAGAGGCTCAACGTCTTTAAGTATATGACGGAGTGGCCCAGCATTCAACAGGAAGTCTTCGGGAAGATCGACTGTTGAGTGTTCTGTGACAGTGTCGGAGGTGGGTCGCAGGTAGAAAGACTGTGTTACCTGAGCTAGGAAGACAGGAGAAGGGGAATTTCCTTCTTTCTAGACCTGTGCTGGCACATGGAGACACAGCCGTTAGCTAATACTGTAATTAGGCCTGATTTGTAGTCAGGAGGGTGGGGACCGACACGCTCATGAGACCTTTCATTTGTCCAGACAAATTAGAGATATGGATGTAATAGGCTGAAGTACAGGCTTCTGATGAGAGCTCAGGTTTCAAGCCAAGAGCGGCTTAGATTGCAGGAGCCTTTGTGACAAACCTTATGCTGCCTTGCAAGATATTTCTGTTTGGGCAATTTTAAGGTAGTGTTGCATGAGTCCTAGAATTCGACCTCAATGCAAGTTTAAAGCGAATGAAGCAATAGATGGCATTTACAAAAAGATACTTTAATTGAATACTGAAGTGGTAAAGACTAATTAGAGATATTTAGGTACACTGTAAAACAACTTTTTTTACAGACATGTACTGCTTTTATTTTTGAAATGCGATAAAAAATGTCAAATTACAACCATAGACTGCGAATTTACAAGAAACTAGTATTACATTTTTTATATTTTCACATATGTGACCCTGGATCACAAAACCAGTCTCAGAGCACGGGAACATTTTTAGTAAAATACAAAAATACATTGTATACAGTGCCCCTTAATAAACAACTTCAAATGCAATTTTCTCATTATTTAGATTTTTTGGCACTCTTTTTGTTTCTGAGCCAGATATTGTCCTATTCTAACAACACATATAACACTTTATTGAGCTTTCAGACTATTTAAAATCTCAACTTCGAAAAATTCACCCCTGGTTTTGTTGTTCAGGGTCGAATTTTGTTTATTTTATCATTCTTTTTTAGGTTTGTTTGTGTTTTTTATTTAAATTAATATTTATTATATTTTATTAATATTTAATGTTAAAATATGCTTTTTTCATTTTTTTATAAATTTTATGTATTTTATATTGTTATTTGAATACAATTCCTTTTTATATAAATTCGAGTTTAGTTTTTATTTACTTCCAATAATTTTGGTGCATCCGTTTAAAAAAAATGTATTTAAATTTTTTGTCTAGTGATCATTTATTTGATTTCAGCTAACTGAAATGTTTCAACAGTGTTGGTTTTAGTTATTAATAAAGGTTCTGGTTGTTAGCTCGGCGACATGTTAACATGAACTATTTAAAACGTACTTTGATGAATCTCTGATACATATTTCATGAATAACACCCTGTCTACACCTAACGCAATGTAATTTGTCAAAAGACATTAGAACCCATTATTTTTTGTGGTGGGATGTGACACATGCCTTGTTCTTAAAACACGTGCATCTGGTGTAGACAGATGTGTCACTAATGACATCCCAAACTTACTTTGGAACAATTTTGGAATAGAGCAAGTGTCTGTCACTATCCCAACTAATAACTAAATTCCCTAAATTTCACATAAAAGTCTTGACTAATGCTTTTTTTCGCGAAAGATCCGAATTTTTCAACTGTTTTAAATGATAATTTTTGATATTCGTTTTCCTCAGTTACGTGGTGAACATGGGCTTGATTGACAAGCTGAACGGCTGTTTCCTGTATGTGCAAGGGCCAATCGACGAGTGTCCCAAGATGGCCGCCTTCCTTGAACAAGCCACAGCGTTCCTCCATGGGATGTGTAAACTGTGTTTTGCTGTGACTAGTCGGTGAGTGATATCTGATGACCTTTAACTCCTAAATCCTCTCCATTAATGCTTCCCCTTTCCCATACAGTCAAAAGTCCCATGCAAATATTTAGTACTTTGGGTTGCACTTTATTTTACAGGGCATGCACTTACTGAGTTTTCAGTAAGTGTACATAAGTACTCGACAAAATACAGATTCTGCCATCATTTATTCACCCTTGTGTTGTTCAAAACCTGTTTATGACAAAATAAGATATTTTGAGAAATGTCTCTTTGGTTTTGTGTTCATACAATGGAAGTCAATGGAGGCCGATGTTGTTTGGTTACCACCATTCTTCAAAATATCTAATGCTGTTTACAAACATCTCCCAGCATGCACTTCTATTTGAACGTAAAAGGTGAAGCCCACTGTAGTTGTTGAGATGTCTGGAGGTACAGAGGCATCAATCATCAGCTCATTTTCCAGCGTCTGACGCTGCGGTCCTGCACAGGCTGTGCTGATAGTCATCTTGCGGCCCTAGAGCCCTGTCTCTTTCACTGTAAACTCCTGCCTGCGGCCCACCCACATGTGTACAGCGAAGTGCGTTTGTGCATGCTCGACTGCTGACAGAGGCTAACCACACAGTCATAGCTTGTGATATCCCGCCCGTGACATCTGACCCCTACTCGTAGACAAGACTGATCACCACCGGGCTGCGTGGCTCATGTTTTCCACTTTGCACTGTAGAAATTGTTAAAATGATTGATTGTTAATGTAATGCGTTACATCGTGTGCAGTGCTTTAGAAAGTAACCATGAATTATTATAATACTGTATTATAACTCTGTTTACGGTATTCGTTTCGATTCTGCTTTGTAAAACCGTTCATAACTTTCTCTTGATCTCCACTGTGGGATATTTCCAAATGTAAAATAGGTCTTAAATGTCTTTTCACCCCCATGTATGGATAATTTGGATTTTACGTGGACTTAGAAATCCACTTGTAGAGTTTTGTCAGGCAGTAGCCAATGTCCTCTTCCAGCTGTTGCATGCCGTGACATCACACAGCTGTTCAACACTAGCGTCTCTTTGGCTTGGTATCACTAAATATCTGTGAGAACTCCGGTGCCAATAGTTCAGCGCTTTGAAAGTCCTGCTCGCTGCGACTCAGCGTTTGCACCAGTCCACTCTTTCAGCCAATCACCATAGAGAGAACTAGGAAGTTGTCCCATGCCTAGGACATATTGGACGTTTCTGACTGGCTCTGCTATTTGGCAGTTGCCGCGCCCTGCGTTATGTTCTCACGGTGGGGGCTTCGTGTTTTTGACATCAAGTGCTATTGTTTGTGGTGGGGTTGCATTCCAAGGATTCGAGTCATAAGCAGCCAATCAGAGCTCGTCTTAGAGATCTCATGCTAAAATCTAGGAGAATCTATCACATTTATTATTATAATGGATGAGGACAACCCTCTTTTATAGTTAATATGTGGCACTTTCCAAAAATAGGGTAGACAGAAGAGCTCTATTTTTAAACAGTGAAAAAAGGTGCCTAGTCTTCTAAAAAAACACATATTTTTGAAAACTAGATGTTATAACCGGTTATTTTTCCTATTCATTTAGTAAACATAAACTGTTGCTAGGTGTTTATTTATTATTTATAACATTCTAGTAATACGATTAAAAACTAAATGCATTTATAAATGTTTAAGATTATGACAAAAGCAAAACTTTTCAGTGTTTGTCAAGGACAAAATAATTTTTGATAACAATATCATTGGAATATCAATTGAATTTCAAAAAAACAAATAATGGTGTCAGTTAATTTTTCTATTTTGTCTACTTGTTTATTTTTAAATGTATTTTGAATTGTTTACGTTCTATCATGTATATATTAGCAAAATATCGATAATCATGGCTTTTATTATCACGGTTTTTAATACCCGGATGTAGTGATGCCCCTAGTTCTCGCTACTTTTCATTCTTTGTTCATATTTATGAGAACAGTTTAACTTGAGAAAACGCAATGAACGACCTGCAATACAAAACCATTTTTTTTCAAACGTATCCACATCCACCAATGGGTTGACAGCAAAAATAGTTCTGAAAAGGATCTAAACAATATCAGTCATCAGTATCTGTATAGATGTGGTGTTAACTCTGTTCTGCTATTCTTTTATTTTATCTTATTCAATTCATATTTTCTATTATATTTTAAAACTTTTCAGTTGTCTTTACATAACAACACAGTCTTAAAATGATTATACTTTTTTGTAAATTGACCTTTCGTTCAGGGATAGAATGGAAATTCTGTCATAAATTTCTCACCCTCACAAGACATTTTAAGGTTGAACCACTGTAGTCACATGTAATATTTTAAGGATGTCTTTAATAACTTTTGCGCTTTGAGTGAACGTTGCGTTGCTGTCTACTAGGGAGTCAGAAAGCTCTTACGGTCACGGTTGTAGAAAGACTTGAGTGTGAGATTCATGACAGAATGTTCCTTCTCTGGTGAACTTCAATTCTTAAAAAAAGGAGAGATGCCAAAATGTACCGTGTTGATGGAACATTTCTTCATTCTATGACAGGACAATGCAGAGCGACAGAGTATTGAGAATGAGACTTGAAATGTTTTGGGAAAATGCCTCCGACCACATCTGAAGCCGTGTCACCACTAGTCCACCATGACTCTAGCTTGTGCACATGCTTTAACATTACTTTGAAAACCTTGACTAATGCGCAAACCAATTTTAACTTGACTTATTCACCTCAAGGAAGTCGTTTCACGGCAAATCAAAGTTCCAAATCTATAACTTTTCTTTCGCTGTGAACTGAGCAGACACTAACAGCGTTTCCACGGGTTCAGACATAAGCATGGATTAATCAGACGATGCTGATATGGGGTCAGTGGGTAGACTCGAATTGCTTGTGTCAGGGCTTTCACTTTCGTCAAACTCGCTGTCTCCTGTTTCAGGGTCAGGAGATGTGAAGTACGTCATGCACAGTCACTCTGTGAGAACCGACTCTTTGTTCCCTCACGTTGACGTCGATAAGGGCAGTCGGCGGATGCTGCCCTTTCTCTATGAACTCGGACCAGTTTTGAGGATTCTCTAACAACAACCTGGATTGTTAACAACAACCTGGACCGGGATCAGCTGAATGCTGTATCCCTACACCGACGCCAATTCTGGGTGATCTCATTCACAAACTGTGATGCCCCCCCAATAAGCCTGACACTCCGTCCCCCCAAAGGACTGTTTCCCCTCCAGTGCGCTCGGTGTAGTGTTCAGGTGTATCCTCACCTGCAATGTGACACCCTGTCGGTCTTGCCCTTTTTGTGCTGTTTGGAGATCAGCCCTCGAATCTCGAATCCAAACTCTTGCAGTTGTTGTAAGGGGGAGATCTTACCTCCGATCAGCCTTGAGGGGGCTGCCTCTGCTCGGCCCCTTGAATGTACTGCCGTGGTATGAAGTTACCAATCCTGCTAATCTTCAGGGTGTTGTCCTCACTAAGACACACAAACACGCTGCTGTAAATCTGGTAGGATGGCTCTTAATTAAATATGCTGGAACACAAGACGGCCAGGAGTGGAAGGTGAGTTTGCATAGCGGTGGAGCCAGAGCTGTTGGCTGACAGATGGTTGTCTGAGTTCCAGGGCTTTCCTCTTCTCTGGCTCTGCAGAATGTTCCAGTATGGTTAGTGGAGTGTGCGATGTTTGGAAGGTCAGCTTTGTTGCTCGGAGCATCAACTTCCCGCTAGATCCTTTGCCATATTATGCTATCCTTAATTTGCCTCCATCTTCTATTCATCTTTTTATTGATTCAATAAATTAATGTTATAGATCTATACTATAGATTTCCTCGACACAATCTATACATTTTATAAATCACATTTCCCCCATACTCTCTATTTATTTATTTATTTATTCAGTTCACATATCTGTCCATTGCATTCTGGCTTTTTTATATTTATTATGCTCATTTTAAGGACATGCATTCTAAACATTTATTTAGCCCTTTCACGCATAGAAATCATTTTAAAGGAATACTGGAATACTTCTATCAGAAAATATCTTTGATATAAGTTCAAGTCTTGTTTTAGATTCCCTTAGAGCAATAAAATGAAAAAAAAAATGGATTGAGGTTGTCATAAATGCATGGATGAAGGGTTATAGACTGTTTCAAAGTCACAAATGTAGGTGTTCATGGGTTGCCCTTAACTTCCAGTACTCATTCGCAAACAATATGAGTGCATGTCGATTATTTCTGCAAGCAAGCAAAAGAAACTGTGAAAATCTGTTACTTGGCTAAACTTGTCTCTCCAATATTTTGAATTTTGACTGCAATATCAAGCTCAACCACTGGATGTCAATGTACAGTACGGTTTCTTTAAACGCGACCGAACTACAGGACCCGTTCAACAAAGTGTTTATTGAATCAAATGACCTTACAACTAAAATTGTCTATGTTTATTCAAACAATAATTATACATTAAAAGAATAATAGAAGTTTAAGCGGGCGTAACACACAGGCTTTCTGCCAATCTCATATTAATATTGAGCACCTATAGTATTGCATACGTCGTATCTTCGAGGAGAATTTTGTTTGATCACATTTATAAAAGATAGATACAGCCGTACGATTACTCCCGTAATCATATGGCGCATGCGGGGGGGAGGGGTAGGCTGAACTAAAGCACATTGTCAACAAAACACAGACATCAGTTTCACTCACTGCATGCGTTTCATGTGCGCCATCTTTTAGCGCTGGGACGGCTCCATATATCAGTTTTAAACGATCTCCAAATCCAGCGTTATATCCACCAAGAGAATTGTCCAATACGAGACTAAGAAAAGTTTTTACAAAACAGTTTTACATGTTTGACAAAAAGTTCTGAAACCTGTGCGATCGCTGGGGGAGTGTATTGAGCACAGAAATACTACATAATACGCCCAACTCGTTTTTTGACAAGTTGACCATGTTTATCATGAGAAGAAAGCACGTTTAACTTTGGAAAGAAGTCAGAATGCATGACACATCGTTGCAGCACCCCTGTAATATTAAGATACATTTCATAAAATATAAATAGTTAAGATACTAGCCAAACACAGACCAGACTGCAATCCCGGCGCGTGTCCGATGTAACCTCCACAAAACATCAATAATGGTTGAGTAGTTTTAATTTTATTAACTACAATTAATATACTATGAAATATGAATATAAATCTATATGAGTATATATTAAATATAAAATAAATTGTTCAATTGCTAGCCATTAGCCAGACCGATAACCAAACGCAGACTTGAAATTTCCCTAAGGCCAGGTATGTGCGTTCAACGAAACAGTCTATACATTTAATGTAAAGCTTTGCAACGTATATATGTACAGTATTGATGTTCACATTATTAGTGTACATACATACAATTATACATACTGTATGTATGTAATGCATTCTGTAATTTATTGTCCTTTAAATAATATCCATTTCTCTCTCCATTCTGTACATTTATTCTATACAATCTGTATATTCATTTTTGCATACAGAAGACATGCATTTAGTTTATACTTCTGTTGACTTTACTTTACAGTTTACACAACCGTTCAAAAGTTTGAATTGACTTGGGTGAAATCTTTCTTTTGACCTTCCTAGTCTAAAATTGTGTTTTATTAACATGTTTCACAATAAATGCTTTTACTGAATAATGAAGAGAAAAGCAGCCAATAAGAGCGCAGAACACCACCAGACGTTTTGTTAAATATTGGGCACAGAACATATCTACAAATTTTAGAGAAAGGGTGACTTCAGTGAATATGCCAAAATATAGAACAGTTTTGCATGTTTTACTGACAACAATAATCTGCACAGTAATGTTCATTCATTCTATAGAGTATATCTCTGTCTCTGTGTCAGCACACTATACATTCATTATATATCTGTCATTTTTGCAATAGTTTTTATCCCCCTCTCTCTTTTTCTCTGAACTCCAGTCTGTGATCCCGGGCTCAGAAGTGTAAAGTCTCTCCTATCTCTCATCGTATATCACAGCCACCCTCACTGTATCCGAGCGTTCATTCCTGGCTCATGCAGTGCTGTATGTTACCAGTTAAGCCTGGCTGCCCCATAGGCATGCTTCACAGATGGGGCCTGCCTTCATTATTTATATCAGAACGGACCGGCTCTGGTCTAGCCAGTAAATCTAGAAGCCGCCGGGACTTGACGTTCCACACTCACTATATCTTGGTTCTTTGGTCTGTGTGGCTAAAGAAACCACTTCAGGCTCCTTTCACCACCCTCGCCCCGTGCGCTACAGAACAGGTCTGCGCACTTCTGAATTCGTTTGAAAGGTCGGTGATTCAGACTGAAAGGTGTATAAACATAAGAAACCTTATTTGACTGGCCTGTTATGTCTGATACAGTGAGGAACATCTAGGGCCGAGCTAATAAAATAATCGTTTCGACCCTGATTCCCTTTTTTTATTCCTGGAGTGTCAGTCACAGCTGAGAGGTTATTATTACCTGTTGCACAGAGCGGTCTTATGTCTCATGTTAAGTTGGTCTTGTTTGTATAAGAGTATATAAATATATATATAACATATTTCAAAAATAATGTTTTTTTTATTGTGCATTCCAATGTATATCTAATAAAAATGAAGTTGGTTTGTTTTGATTTAAGCCATAATAACTAAATAAATACGGCTAACTAACACAATAAAACATAAATTTTATGATTTTTGAAAAATGTAAAACTGACTTTCCTAATTTGGGAAACAAACACTTCATATCTATATATATATATATATATATATATATATATATATATATATATATATATATATATAGAGGCACAAGTGGTGGAATGTTGTATCCCATCATGCAATTACTTTTGTGGACAAAAATATTACTGTGCCAACATATCAATTTTCAAAAAAATATTTTCAAAATGGATAACTTGGACCAAGTAATGACGAAGAAGCTGCCAATAAGAACCCATAATAAATGGAAATTACTCCAATATTGTTTGAAGAGCATCTACAGTTTGAGACCTCGAAGCTAAAGTATGATTTAGCAAACGCACAAAGTTCAACAAATCGTTTATTTAATACAATTATTATGCAATAAAATACTAGTATAAAAAATTCAAATAAATTAAATTACATATAAATAGTTAGATTACTAGACACTAGCCGAAAACAAACCGGTCTGGTGCGCGCTCGACTGATAAAACGGTCTATAGTTGCAATTGTGTTCCATAGTATTGATGATAGCACTATGATAACATTTTGTAAAATATGAATAAAAAATAAGTGTTCAATTATGTAACAGAAGTATCGTTTTCTCTGTCATTTTTCATAATTAACTCTTCATTCTCCTTGCCAGTTCTCTTAGCGTCTTCGACAACAAGCGCCAGGACCCCACCGGGTTGACGGCCCTCCTGCAGAGCACTGACCAGGTGGGCGTCATCAACATGCTCTACTGCATCCTGCTGCACAATGCCCCTCCTGAACCTCTCTCCACTGGCCCTGAGGGTCCCCAGGGACCTTACAGCCCCTCCGTCATCCAGGTGGCCCTCCAGGGCCTGCGCTTCCTCAACACCTTTGCCCTGCTTGACCTCTCAGCATTTCAGGTATTCTTTTCAAATACGGAGCATGCATTGTTTGTTTGGGGGCATTCACATAAGACGTTGACCATGGCATGAATTCACAGGGTCTGAAGCCTCGGGTGTTGGCTCTTAATACCAAACATTATTAAAAAAATATTCAAAAAAGATATTTTGAGAAATGTCTCGGGGTGTGTCTCGGGGTTTTGTGACCATATAATGGAAAGCGATGGGGGCAAGAGTTGTTTGGTAACCAACATTCCTCAAAATAGCTTCTTTTGTGTTCTGCAGAAGTAGGAAAGTCACCGAGATTTGGAATGACATGATTGTGAATGAATGTTGAAAGAGTTTTCATTTTTGGGTAAACTGTTTAAACTAGCTTGATTCAGTTCCAAATTTAACTAATTCGGAGTAAACTTGCCATTTAATCTGTACGGCCTAAATGAGCGCACTAAAAATAAAGTTCTTTCTCAAGTGGTTTACAAAGTCCAGAAAACAGTGTTTATCTTCTAAAAAGGACCACAGCCATCTGGGAAGTTGCGCCTCGTGTGATGGGTGACCTTATTGCTCTGGTCCTGTTTACAATCTGTGATATCCTGCCTCCTTTGATTCCCGAGCGCGGCAGAAATATGCTTGCTGTTGACATCACTGACCATCTCTGTTGGGGTATGCCGATTGTCCTGTTAAAGTAGTTAAAGTCTTTGCAGCCACCCTGTCTGCTTAAAGTAATGCTGCGCGACTTGTTTTTTCTCTTTATAACAAGTGGACAACGCAGCCAGACTTGCCCTTTATCTATGTGATGATAATTTGACCGCATCCTCTGGACTGCCATTCTACATTTGCTTACTTTTATAGCTTTTCATCATGAATAGCTGCGTTCCAGCATCTAGGCTCTTGTACGAGTGGACGTAAAGCCGTAACCTTCAAAGCTAATGGTCCAACTAGGGTTTCCTTCAGATGCCCTCAGAGCCACTAGTAGGAAATTTGCAATGAACAAAGTTGACCCAGGGATGTAAACATTCCCGACCTCTGACCTCAGGCCAGTTGCGTTGAAAGCTCCGGGTGAATAATGCTAAAGGAGAACGGCGTAATGTCCACAGGTCCCGGTTGTGGTTCAGCCAACGTGATAAAGATTGAAGAACTTATCGGAAAGCTAGGTGTGAACGGGGAGGCTGGGATTACTTCAATGTGTCCATGTAGATACTCTCTCTCACTTGGTTTCTCCTTTTCGAAACTGGGAGTCAGTATTATAAGAATTTTAAAGGGATAGCTTAGCCAAAACTGAAAATTGTGTCATTGTTTGCTCACCCTCATGTTGATCTAAGACCTAACGCAAAAGAATTTGTAATAATGTTCTGGTTGAGCTTTTTATTCAATCACAGTGGATAGAATTTTTTTTTTAGTTTTTTTTTAAGGGGTCATATTTGGTGTCTTTGGTGTGTTTTAAGTTACGCATGCATGTTTAAAACACGTAAAATTGCAAAAATGAAGGTGTCGGAAGTAAACATGCATTCTATCCCAAAGCAAATGCTCAACCAGACCCGCCTGAAACACCTTGTGTAACCACACCCCCACAAATCCATGTCAGTTCATGGTATGAGTTTACTAAAGGCCATTGCACATTGAGTCCGAAATTTGTGTCCGAAATTTTGTGCGTTTTTCGCATCCGTAGCAAGAACTTTGAGAGGCGTTTTGACAATTCAGAGACACCATACAAACGCATATGAAAATTTCGGACTGTATGTGCAAAGACGCTAAGACCGCAAAATGAACTCAACTTTTTTTTATATAGCGCTCTTTACAATTTTCATTGTTACAAAGCAGCTGTACATGAGAATACAAGTAAAACAACTAAAGGCATATACCTGTAAAAACAAGAAAAAGGTGAAAACAACAAAGACAGACATACAAATGCTCCACACACACAATATGCAAACATACATACACACATTGACATAGACGCACA
Organism: Triplophysa tibetana; assembly: GCA_008369825.1. Classification (NCBI taxonomy): domain Eukaryota; kingdom Metazoa; phylum Chordata; class Actinopteri; order Cypriniformes; family Nemacheilidae; genus Triplophysa; species Triplophysa tibetana. The sequence continues at coordinate 8,276,344 of CM017894.1, forward strand.
CACACACAGTGAAAGCACACATTGGCGATAAAGGAGAAAGAACCACAGGTCAAATATTAAACGGACTATAAATTCTTATATGCAATATTAATTATGTCTAATTTCTGAATTCTAAAGCAGCCCCCCCGGCCAGGCAGATAGTGCAAAACAATATGCAAACGGTGGTGAGGAACCCAAAACTCCCATCGAGAAAAAAAACCTCAGGAGAACCCAAGCCCAACCAGGGGATTCCAGTTCCCCTCTGGCAAAACCTGCTGCCTCTGCACAAGCTCAACAGTGCTTGCAAACCAAGTCTAAATAAAAATAAAAATTGATAGATTTAAGATTATCATTAACAATCTAATAGCATTTGAAATGTTGTAGGAAAATCAAAGTTGTCGCGTCCTTTATCCAGCTCTATCCTCTTAGCTCTTGTCAGGTCACCGCTTCCCATTCTCAGCTCTGCCATCAGGTCTGGGCATGAACTGCATCCTGCGGTAACCTTGGAACAAAGAGACAAGACTGGCTGAGAGTAGAGTACTGTTCTGCACTCTTTGATGCAACAAGTACATCATTTGTTGTTGGATGTGTTCCTGGTTCCGGTTGATCTAAATAATGCAGCCTAAATCCTCTGAGGATTAATATTATGGAGGTGTAGTGTATGCAAGATTAAAAAGATAAGTCTTTAGACTAGATTTAAACTGACAGAGTGTGTCTGCCTCCCGGACCGTGCAGGGAAGAATATTCCAAAGTTTAGGCGCTAGATAAGAAAAGGATCTACCACCTGCACTTGATTTTGAAATTCTAGGTATTACCAACTGACAGGACGCCTGAGAGCGTAATGTACGTGGAGGTCTGTAATACAATAGAAGTTCATTCAAATACTGCGGCGCTAGACCATGTAGGGCTTTATAGGTAATAAGCAAGATCTTAAAGTTAATGCGATGCTTTATAGGTAACCAGTGCAAGGTTGACATACTTTTTTGTACGTGTAAGACCTCGAGCTGCCGCGTTTTGAACCAGTTGCAGTTTTTGAAATAGGCCTGCAGGGCATCCACCTAGAAGTGCATTACAGTAATCTAGTCTTGATGTCATGAATGCATAAATTAATTTCTCTGCATCTGACAGTGACAGCATATGACGTAGTTTAGATATATTCTTAAGATGGAAAAATGCAATTTTACAGGTGTTGGCGACATGGCTTTCAAATGACAGAGTACTATTGAATACAACGCCAAGATTCTTAGCGGATGACGAGGATTTTATGGAGCATCCGTCAATCGTTAAGCAGTATTCTTGGTTGTTACGTATGGCGGTTTTCGGTCCAGTAAGTAACACTTCTGTTTTGTCCGAGTTTAGTAGTAAAAAATTGTTACTCATCCACATTTTTAAGTCAACTATGCAATCATTTATTCGATGAAACTGCTGGGTTTCATGAGGCTTCGAGGAAATATAAAGTTAAGTATCATTAGCATAACAGTGAAAGCTAATTCCGTGTCGCTTTATTATATCTCCTAGAGGTAGCATGTATAATGCGAAGAGCGGAGGCCCCAAAACTGAGCCCTGTGGTACACCGTACTGGACTTGTGATTTGCGGGACACCTCATTGTTTATTGCTACAAATTGAAAACGGTCAGATAAATAAGACTTAAACCATTTCAATGCTATTCCGTTAATGCCGACGTAATTTTCGAGTCTATGTAGAAGTATGCTGTGGTCAATGGTGTCAAATGCAGCACTGAGGTCTAGCAGCACCAATAACGAAATACAGCCACGGTCAGACGCTAAAAGCAGATCATTTGTAACTCTGATCAAAGCAGTCTCTGTACTGTGACATGCTCGAAATCCAGACTGGAATTCATCATTAATGTCATTCCTTTGGAGGAAGGAGCATAATTGAGTTGAAACTACTTTTTCCAGAACTTTAGATATAAATGGTAAATTCGATATAGGCCTGTAATTCCCTAGTTCTTTAGGGTCGAGTTTTTTTTTTTTTAAAAGAGGCCTTATAACAGCCACCTTAAATGCTTTAGGCACATGTCCTAATGTCAGAGATGAGTTAATAATACTAAGAAGAGGATCTATAATTTCTGGGAGCATTTCTTTCAGTAGTTTTGTAGGTATAGGGTCTAGCATGCATGTTGTTGATTTAGATGATCTAATGATTTTAGACAGTTCATCGTGATCTACTGTAGAAAATAATTGAAATTTCTCCTTTGGGGTGCTGTAGTTAGTTTGTTCAGCGGGTTTCACTACAGGTTGCATTGTTATAATTTTTTCTCTTATATCTTGGATTTTACTAGTGAAGTAGTTCATAAATTCATCACTGTTATGCTGATAATCAGAATCTGACGCGCTGACGACTTATTTTTTGTTAATTTAGCCACGGTGTTAAATAAAAACCTAGGGTTGTGATGGTTTTCCTCTATTAGTGATGAAAAGTACTAGATCTAGACGTTTTTATGGCATTGCTGTATTTTCGAGTACTATCCTTCCATGCTATACGAAAGACCTCTAAATTAGTTTTCTTAAAGTTGCGCTTCATTTTCCTGGACGCTATCTTTAGAGTCTGAGTGTGTTCATTATACCACGGTGTTGGGCTGCTATTTTTAATTTTCTTTAAACGCAGAGGAGCAACTGTGTCTAATATTTCCGAGAAGGTAGAGTTAAAATGTTCAATAGTAGTTTCAAAATCGTCAATGTTTTTACTCATGCTAGATATTTTAGACAATTCAGGCAGATTATCGAGAAACGCATCTTTAGTAGTTGAAGTAATCGTTCTACCATATTTGTAACAAGGAGTTTGATTTGCAGCCCTAGGCCATTGAAGCAAACATAATATCAGACAATGATCCGAAATGTCTTCACTCTGCTGAACGATTTTAACATCGTCCACATTTATACCATAAGAAAGTATTAAATCTAAAGTATGATTACGAAGGTGAGTGGGTCCTGACACATGTTGACTAACGCCCATGGAGTTAAGAGTGTCTTTGAAAGCCATTCCCAAGGCATCTGTATCATTGTCTACATGGATATTAAAGTCACCGACGACAAGGACTCTATCTGCGGCCAGTAATAGTTCTGATAAGAACCCACCAAAATCTTTAATAAAATTTGTGTGGTGCCCTGGAGGCCTATATACAATAGCTAGAAGAAATTTAAAAAATGTTTTGTCCTTAGTATTAGGTGTCGATACGTGAAGTACCATGACTTCAAAAGAATTGTATTTAAAATTAGACTTCTGAGAGATGATAAAATAATTATTGTAAAGTGCAGCGACACCTCCCCCTCTACCTTTTAGACGAGGCTCGTGTTTAAAGTAATAATCTTGAGGAACGGATTCATTTAGAGTAATATAATCATCTGGCTTTAGCCATGTTTCTGTCAAACAAAGCATGTCTATTTTATGATCGGTTATCATATCGTTAACAAAAAGTGCTTTATTTGAGAGAGATCTAATATTAAGCAATCCGAGTCGTAACAGTTGATTATCTGTATTTTGTTCATGTTTGATTTGTTTAACGTTTATTAAATTACTTTCAAGAGGTTTACGCAATATCTTATGTTTGCTAATCCGGGGGTCAGACACAGTCTCTATTTTATGTTGTTTGTAAGAAGGGATTCTTACATGTTGCATATTTTGTGTATTCTGTAACGCGAGACGGCAAGCAGACAGTTGGTTAAGCCATTCTGTCTCCTTCCTGACCTGGGCCCTAGGTAGTCAGACTTTAGCATTATTAAGACTGTGTGCCAAATTTCTAGAGAGGAGGGAAACCCCATCCCAGGAGGGATGGAGACCATCTTGTTTCAACAGGTCAGGTCTGCCCTCAAAACTCTTCCAGTTATTTATAAAATCTATATTATTCTGCAGGCACCACTCAGACAACAAGCCATTTAGTGATGATAATCTGCTATAAATCTCATCACCACGGTAAGCAGTGAGGGGGCCAGAGAATATTACAGTGTCTGACATCGTTTTTGCGAGCTCACACACCTCCTTAATATTATCTTTAGTGATCTCCGATTGACGGAGTCTAACATCATTTGTGCCGACGTGAATAACAATCTTACTGAATTTACGATTAGCCTTAGCCAGCACATTTAAATTTGACTTGATGTCAGGCGCTCTGGCTCCCAGTAAACATGTGACTATGGTGGCTGGTGCCTCTATGTTAACGTTCCGGACAATAGAATCACCGATCACTAGGGCACTTTCAACAGGTTTCTCACTCGGTGCGTCGCTGAGCGGGACAAACCTGTTCGAGACTTTAATCGGAACAGTTGAGTGATGTTTTGTCCTGCGACTATGCCGTCTCACCGTGTTCTATCTAAAAGCGAATGCTCACCCAGACCTGCCTAAAACACCTCGTGTAACCACACCCCCACAAATCTACATCAGTTCATGGTATGATTTGACTTAGACCGCCCAAATGTATACGCAAGTAGGGTGGGCGTACCTGTCAGTACAATTGCTTTGGAACCTGATGTTCCAAATATTTAGATTAGATTAGATTCAACTTTATTGTCATTACACATATACAAGTACAGTGTAACGAAATGTAGTTTAGGTCTAACCAGAAGTGCAATTAGCAAGTGCAGATATACAGTGTGAATAAATACAGAATACAATTTTAGGCAAATATGGTAAGAGGTGTTACATTTCCCTGACATGCTTGCAGTATTCGACCAATCACTACGCACTGGTTAACTGGCCAATCAGAGCACACCTCGGTTTTCAGAGCGATGAGCTTTGTGTAATATCTGCACATTTCAGAGAGGCGGAGCAAAGAGGAGATACAAACATGCATGTATGTGGAAAATACAACTTTTGAAACTTAAATCGTGTACACACATTGCATTACATCTAAAACAAATGGTAATATTTGTTCTAGCCGTGTGAAATGACCCCATTAATGTTACAAATCTAAGTTTTTTCAAACTTTAAAAAAAGAAGAAAAGGTGCCATAGAATTGTGCATGTGACTTGTGTGCTACACTTAGCTTGCCTATATCTTTTTGGGCTTTGAAGGGTAAATCATTCAGGGAAATTCTTCCGGTGTACTATTCCTTTAAATAAATTGGTTTTCAGTAATGCTTCACATAGTTCAGATCAACACAACATGAAGTGTATCAAAGGTGCTTCTGGTAAATGCATCAAAAGTTATTGATGAGTTGATGTAGGTGAGCTTTCACACTGAGATGGTGTCATGCTGGTTAAGCCGTTTCCAAACTCAATGTGCGAGTATAAACATTAACTAAGTGATTTAGGTTGCACATCTACTTTTAAAACACAGCCACGGATTTAAAGGGACGCTTCACTCAAAAGTGAGAATTCTCTTATAATTTACTCTGCCTCCATGCTTTGGTAGCGAGACTGATGTATTGTGTCCCTGGTGGTACAAACCCAACGTCCTGCTCCCATCACATGTGCTCAGATGTTCAGGTATTGTTGTTTGTGATTGTTTAGACTCTCGATCCCGAATACTCTCCCACCCGGCAGAAAATGTCAGTAGTTTCAGTGGTGACCCCGAGTCGCTCAGTCATGTTGACATGTTTAATAAATACTGTCTGTAGACCAGCAGATAGCATCTCTTTCGTTAAGGGAATTGGGGGGGTTCTGCTGTAAAACTTACTGATTCCAGAGCGCTCCACAGGTTTCACCTTCTTCTCTCGTGCGGTATGGCCTACTGCAGGAAAAATAGACGAGGCCTGCCGTGTATGACATGTTTGTCTTGAATGGCGCGGTCAAGATGTTGCCCGACTTTAACGTAGTTTGATCCACTATTCTACTATTTTAACACTACTTAAAGGTTGTATTTTTTATCATCAGTTAATGTATTAGCTAACATGAACTAACAGTAAACAATACTTTTATAGTATTTATTTATCCAATTTTATGTTAATTTCAACGTTTACTAGAACATTATTCAAATCAAATGTTGTAACATAAGTTGCTCACTGATCTAACATGAATAATCTTATTTACATTAACTAACATTTACAAAGATAAATAAATGCTGAAAATCTATATTGCTTATTGTTAGTTTATGTTAGCTAATGCATTACCAAATGTTAAGAAATATAACCTAATTGTAAAGTGTTATCAAAAATGGTTTTACTGTTTCGAATCAACATAAACGTCTTTACGACGTAATTACAATATATAGCTTTAGCTGTCAAATTTTATGCGATATCAATAAATGCAGCAAACAGGGAGCGTTTTAAGAACTTCGGCTAACATTCTCATAAAAGCTTTTGCTGTAGAGTAATAACAATGTTATACAGCATGTCATTGCTAAATACAATGGTTATAAAAACAATGGTATCAAAAAGGATGCTTACATTTTAAGTGGAACCTTTAAAAAAAGAGAAAGCAACACTGATAACTTTTTGGGAACGTTAGCTTGACGTTCTTAGAACGTTCATATTTTGTTAGCTGGATGTGACCTCACATAGATTAATGTCAAACGTCAGTTTAAACAGATATTTTAAATGGACTTCACTTACGTATTACGTTTTTCTTATCCCTTTCTAAAGCTGTGTATATTGTATTCAGTTTGTTTTAGGAGCGGAGTGTCTCTCTCTGGCCTTCAGGCACATTGTTAGCTCGCTGCTGTGGTTCTGCTCTCAGCAGAGCTCGGAAGAGCTTCTTCATGAGCTCATCATCTGCGTGGGCTATTTCACTGTCAATCACCCAGACAATCAGGTGAGTTTACCTTCTTTATTACCGTTACATAATACATACGCATGTCTCATGAATATCTAATCGGGCATCATGAATATTTAATGCATTTTGATGAGTCACACAATTTGAATCGAATGCACACACAAGTTGTTGCAGTGAATTGAACCTGTTTAATCCGATATTGTTTTCTTTGCCACCTTTTAAGGGGTCATATGGAACAAAGATGTGTTTTTACGTGTCTTTGGTGTATTATAAGTTGCTCGTGCATGTATTAGATATGTAAAATTTAAAAAATGAAATTATCGAAACTAAAGATGCATTATATCTAAAACCGAATGCTCACCCAGACCTGCCTGAAATGCCTCTTGTAACGACACCCCCACAAATCTACGTCAGTTTGAAGTATGATTTGACTAAGACCGCCCAAATGCATACGCAAGTAAGGTGGGCATACTAGTAAGTACAATTGCTTTGAACCTGATGTTCCAAATAAGGCAGGACATTTCCGTCACACGCTTGCAGTATTCGACCAATCACTACGCACTAGTTAACTGGCCAATCATAGCATTGTTAAAAATCGGCACGTTTCAGAGAGGCGGAGCAAAGAGGAGATACAAACATGCACGGTATGTGGAAAATACAGCGTTGTTAAACTTTAAATCGTGTATACACATTTTATTACATCTAAAACAAAACATAATATTTGTTTTAGCCGTGTCATATGACCCTCATGACCCTCATGATCATCATGATTAAAGGAGGTGGAAATTTAAAAATGTTTTTTGCATAAAAATGTTCATATGAAATCCTCTCAGAATTGGCAAATAGGCCGTCATATAGTATTTCAGTCGCATTTAGAGTTTCAAAAGGATACTGTTCTCTCCATCCCAGAGCTGAGTATACTGTTTGGTCATCATTTGATCGAGAGCAGGTGTACTTTTCTCCTTACAAACCACCGACACAATAGCAACAAAAGGAAGCTGTTGAATAATGCAGCGAGTTTGCCACTTCTGTTGGCTGTCTTCTGTCCAGTCTGAAACACAGGCATTGTTATCCTCCGCCTGGCAGTTGGGCCTTCTCTTTGTGGAGGGGTGTCGAAGGGGGCCGAGCGAACCTGACGGCACAGATCACAGATCAGCCTGGCATGAAGAAGTGGAATTCTCTGATACTCGTTGCATGCTCCGTTTACCTGGAACCCTCCGACAGTATGACAGGTGTGACTAGGCCACACTTGGTCGGGTTTTAGTTATTCTCGCATCACGTGAAACATCGCCTTGTGACTGCTTAATATCCCCCCGGGGGAGGGGAAGGGAGAGGTCAGTGCCCCGGCAATTTATGGGCTTCTAATTTAAAACATTTTTGCTCTTAATTAAAGAAACGGCTTGCGTTTTTACGACGGTGCGGTCCTTCTGCGCCACAGCCATCCAATTTAATTAATTTGATGTAGGTAATTAGCATTTGTTGGCCATTGTTGGGCTGATTTGCATATTATATTGGATAATTGAATGAGGGTTGATGATTGAATTAGAGGAGGCGTCACAGATGATTGGGCTTTGTGTCGAGCGGGGCAACTTAAACGACGGGCAAACTGGGAATAACGCCTCGTGAATATTCATATCTTCCCAGCCCACTTTGCTAATTTGAAATACGCCGGGTCGTGAGTCTTTAAACCTGCGACTTCCCTCCAGGATGCAGGCTGCCTTTTTATGTCGCCGTTTGAGTGCACGTCAGGGTTAATTATTAAAAACATACGAGTACTGCCAGGTGCCTGAAGGTATTTGGAAAATGGGGTGTAGATATTCGGATTTGACACGATTTGGCCAAAATGCTCGGTTGGCAAGACATGTAAATTATAAAGTGAACGTTGATCAGTTTATTGGACGCACATACCGCATGAGTGCATTCATTGCAAGTTGACGTGATGAATTGTGAGTTGTGATGTGGTTCCTCCATCGCATCATCTTACATTTGTTGCCTCTCTCTTGGCGTTTGTTGCTGATCAAAGGTTGAGATTATATCTTTGGCCACTTTCATAAATGTACGGTGTCACAGAGAGCAACAACATTAGATGTAAATGTGAATCCAGAGCTGTTGCTGTATCTGAACATGTGTATTTAATATATTGATATTATTGATTATTGAAATTAAATTGTATCACTCTTTTTATACTTTTATTTTATGTTGTGTCTTATCTTATCTGATTAACAACTGTAATGTAAAAATTGTTATTTATATTTCGAGCTGTCAGTTCAAATTTGGAGAAAAATATCAGTTTCTTTTCATAAAGTTACCCACAATTTTATGTTTCTAACAGAGAGTTACAGATTGCAGCTTTAAGCAAGAACATAAAAAAATAAAATTAAATGCGCTTTTGATTTTTAAATTAAGCTGTCAGGTACTGTTTTTTGTCAGTTTGACATCATTAGACTTCAAGGGATAGTTCAGCCAGAAATGACATTTCTGTCATCATTTATTCACCCCTTCAAACCTGTATCACTTTATTTCTTCGGATGGACACAAGATATTTCCAAAAAACTATGTTCCCTGCTGAAAAAAACAATAGAAACCATTAAAGATGATAATGGTTTTAATGGAGACTGTAATGGTTCTACTGGTATGGGATTAATTCTATTTATTGTAATATGCCCAAAAAGTGAATTTTGTGATGGTTTTAAGCGAAAAAGCTGATGGTTCATAATGTTTTTTTAATGGAAACCAATAGAATCTCTGTAATGGTTTTTGTTGGGTTCCTATTGTTTTTTCAGCAATGTTGATAACCGAAAAGCACCTGCACCCATTGACTTCTATTGTATGGACACAAAACCAATGCAAGTAAATGTGTACTGTCGCTGATAGGTTAACAACATTCTTCAAAATATCTTCTTCTGTGTTCTGCAGAAGAAAGAAAGTCACACAGGTTTGAAATAACAAGATGGTGAGTAAATGATGAAGAATTTTCCTTTTAGTGTGAACTATCACCTCAAACCTGGTAAAGAAACCATCAATTTTTTTGTTTCAAGCACAGATGGCGATATAGAGGCAAACGTAACAAAGTGCAGCATTAAAGGCCACCTTGAGTATTTTTCCATCTGCCGGTACAAACATCAGATACAGACCGTTCACAAATAGTTCTGTGACATTAATAAACTGAATAAAGTGAAATAAACAGCTGGGAAACTTTGTAGTATCCCCAGTCAGATATTCACCTATTCCTGGGGTCCTGGTATATATCCCCACGATGCTCAAACAGAATAAATGAAGGGAGCGGCAATATTTGACTCTTTCAGACTAATGTAAGCACTGGCAGAAGACAAAGGCGACGGCTGACCCTGAGCCGTCCCATAATGCACTCTGATGCAGTGCCGGCACGCCAGTTTATGTTTACATGTGTGTGTTTGAGAAATAACGCCGCTCAAATAGGTAGGAAAAACTACTGGTGGAGTTTTCTTTTTTCCACATGGATGTTGTTCAGACCCCCTGCCCAAAAAAACATTGAGAGTATGAGAAATATTCCGTCGTAGTTGCAATGAAGTTTGTTTGTACTCAAGGGGGGCATAAACTCTTTGAGTGATGACCAACGTCAATGGAAATTCATTTTGAGGATTGTTTAAAGTTGAAATGAACTATTATTTTCCCTTTGCCTCATTACTGTACATAAGTGCTCTTATTTTGCATATATTCTTATTTTGGTTCACATTCTTCTTCGATGAAGGTTTGTCTCTGTAATCGTTCTTCAAAATATATTATCTTACACCTCTGCGACAAACTTTACATTTTTGGTGTTCAGTTTGTTTAGACTGCACGGGCTGTTGGTTAATATTAACCAATATTCAAATAGCCTTTAAAGGAAGAGTTCACCCCAAAATTATAATTTTTTTCATTATTTCCATACGCTTGTGTTGTATAAACCCTCAATTGCTTTCTTTGATCACCAGAACCAGAATGTTTTATTCTTTATCTTGTGATGTTTTGGGTGTTCTGGTTACTATAGGATTGTGAACCTTTTCAAGCTTGAGCATTACAACCGCTGTATGTTTCAAGTGTCCGGAAGGGATTACTAAGGGGTCTAGTGAAGAAAATATGTTTGACCTTAGCTTTTCTCTACGTACAGTACTGTTGTTTTATTCACTTTTTTTAGAATTATGATCTTAAGGTTGGCACCTAAGCTAGACTCCAGATTGCGTAATTTGTCGATTTTGTTGTTGTCAACAAAGCCAAACGTTGCCTGGTGAAAAGCAATAAGAAGCAACAACACAAATTCTATTGGTTTAACATACCCTCATGAACCAATATTTTTTTACATTAAAATCATCACACAATTGTGGTTTGTAGTATTGTGTTTTGGGCAATATTTTAATAGGATTGATCTGCCCGATTACACCCCACCTACACAATCTATAACATACCAGTGACACGTTGTAGTTTCCCTTAAAACCAATACAGTTCACTTTACAACAGTTCTATTGTGTTTGGGCAGGGCTCTTTTGGCAACACGGTTATTCGAAGTAAAAATGGCAATAGACAATTTCATCATAAGCACGCTTCTGGCCAACGTTAAAGGGATACTTCACTCAAAAATGAAAATTTCATCCACATTTAACTCAGGTTGTTAAATCTGTATAGATTTCTTTGTTCTGTAGAACACAAAAAAAGATATTTGACAGAATGTTAGCAATTCCCAGTTCTGTGAAATCTTCAACTACCAGAGTAGAATTTTATTTTCATATTTTTGTTCTTTTGAAATTTAGGTCTTTTTTGGGGCACCTTTGATAGTCAATGATGTTCCAGAAGTAAAAATTGCTAACATTCTTCCAAATATCTTTCTCTGTGCTCATCAGAACAAAGTCATTTATACATGTTTGAACCAACACAAGGGTGAGTAAATAATGACGGAATTTTCATTCTCGGGTGAACTATCCCTTTAACTTCCGGGCTGTGTTTGTTGATCGGTCTGGCTAGTCGCTAATAATATAACTTTTTATATTTCATTTATTTTTTATTAATATTCATTTATAGTAATGTTTTATTGTATGATTATTAAATAAAAAAAATGTTATCGTATATTAATTTGATTAAATACACAATTTGTAATATTGGTCGTGTAATGGTTCTTCTACTGGCAAACTAAAATAATACGGACCAGAGATGCTTTTAACTTGCTAGCTAATATAATGTTAACACTGCTATGTTAACGAAAATCTGTTTTTATTATCTATATACACTTACCACTTTACCAAATGCTTTTAAGATTTTTTAAAAGTCCATTTTAGCTCCATGAGAGCCGGATGGAGCTAATCCAGCACACTTATTGTATCTCCTCTCACCTATCGCCTCTTCTCGTGTCCTGTACTTCCCTACAAGTGCAAGGCTATCTCCCGTGCCCTCAATGCCTAGTGTTGTTCCTAGCGCTCTAATCCCACCTTAACTTTCGTTGAAATGTTCCTTCAACAGTCCGTCAGCGTAGTGATAACCCAACCCTCTGTGATTAGCTTGCCTGGACCAGACCACCGCAAGCCGGCGTTTCGGGAATTCGCCGAACGCCTTTGATTCCCGACGGCTGACGGGCGGCAACGATGCAGAATTACTCACTCCCTGCAGGGTGAATTACAGTTGAAGATACTCTTGCATTGTCAGATTTTTCCATCTTTTTACTTTGTTTGTTTGCCCATAAATCTTTCAGAGTTTAAGGCCCCATTTACGTTTAATGCCGCGTTTGAGCGCGATCCAGGTCAGACCGGCTCCTCGAAAAGTAAAGATTATCTTTCGCGCGATCGAAGATGACACTTGATTTATTCGGCAAAGGGTAATAATTCAAGTGATCCTTTGCCAACTGATCGGTTTTATGGCGTTTTCATGAGAACAAACGTTCTTTCTGTTTCGAGGGAACGACAGTTCTCTTTGTCTTTTGATTTTATGTTTACCCCCATGTACCAGTCGCCGTCAGGTCGTCTGGGCGGACGGCTGAGAGGGGGCGGTAGGCGTTGTTCAGATAAGGTCGTTCAGCCATAACTTCCTCTTCTGAGTGATCTCTTTGCATTTGTGTATGTAGGCTGTCCTCCGGTCTTATCAGAAGAGCCAACATTCTCTCATCCTCTTGGTTTGCTTCATCTTTAGGCGGAGCAAGAGATTTGTGGTTGTTTTGAAGGAGCGGACACATTTGTGCTGAGTTGTCTTGGCACATTTGCATCGAGGTCATCACCTCCCGTTTCTATTTAAAAACAGCATTTAGGCCTGTATTACACGGCACTTGGAAGCAAAGTAAAGGTTATTGCTGGAAAACCTTTTAAAAACGCACGTTAAACATATGTCGTCTCAATACGATAGTTTGCGAGATAGGCTTGTTTTAAGCAGCTTTAAATTATAATGAAGCAAATTACGCTCGTGGTTGAAAAAAAGATGCCGGGGGGGCTCGATGCCAGTTCCACACACACTTTTTAGTCTGTAAGTCTGACTGAAACCAGACGATTTTAGTAGTTATATATTCAGCACTTTCTTTGGCTTCAGTCTCCATTCCATATACAGTAGATTAATTTCCATTTGGATGTAAATTTGCTCCCTCTCCTCATGTAAATTAGATTTCGTGACAGACGGGTTTTTGGTGGCTGCTAATCGTTTATTGTTTTAGTTTTTCTGGCCTGCATTAAATGAAAACCCCAAAATGATTATGTTTTCTGCATTTCTGAAGAACAGTGAGATATTCTGTCAGTGTAAAAACACCACACAATATAGCCAAGGAATAAATTAACAGACTATTCCTGATTTTCATTTCAAAACAGCAATTTTAGATGTATTGTGTCCAGTCTGGAGACTGTTGAATTGCAACAAATCGTCCAAAGTCATCCAACAGCAAATGTGAATGTCTGACAGCATGACAAAACTGTGATCCGGGTTATCACATAAAAAAAAAAGTACTTACTTGTAAATTCATGTATATTACTGTTGTATTGCTTGAAAGTCAATCTGAACTTGTATTCTTTTCAGTATTTGACGTCTGAGTATTGTTAGTGATTCACAGAATTAAACAAAAAAGATCATTTACCTAAACACATACCTACAAATAGTACATTTCAAAGCTATAAAAGCGGTCTTTGAAATGATCTCATTATTTTCCCGTAGTTGTATATTGTAGCCCACGATATGTCGTGATACAAAAATTCAATATGTAATGTTTGTTTTACTAACGTTTGTATTTCACGTTTTTTACCATATAACAACCGTTTAATCCTATTGGTTGTTCTGGTGGGCCGCATCAAATTTAATGTTTTTAATATCATGTTTCACATTTTGTGGGGATAATCTTCGTTTTTCTTTTATTAAAATTCAGTTTCCTTTTTAAGCAACACACCTGTTCATTTGTTATTAATTCTTTAAACTTCAATGTTGTCAGATCCATAAAAAAGTTCAACAAAAAGCTATAAAATCTATTTTAATTCAATATTGCAACAGTGGTTTATTTGTTCTTTGGTTCAAAATATTGTAAAACTTTCATATCGTGAATCCAGTAATGTCTCCTGTTTCACCTCCACTAAGTCAATAGTTGTTTTACAGTATAAATAGAAACGTTGAATTTACATTGAGTGCTGACGTCTATTACGACTTTAAAACAACCGTATTTACAACAGTCCGTTTCTTTGAATCTATGACTGACTTTTCTTTTTAATATTCGCAGAGGCTCCACGTGTCCTATCGTCCATCAATTTTACTGTCGGCATTCATCTCTCCTCCACCTTCTTATCCACTTCTCATCAAAGAACAAACCCTGGCTCACAGGTCTCCTTCCTTCCTCACCTTGAGCCGCTCGGAGCGTGCATGTTTGCGTTTCGCTGCGTTAACTTTACGCTCCCTTTGTTTTGAGTTGACAGGCTGGGAGTTATGTAACGGGCCACCCGTAAAAGAATGACCCTGTTTGAAAACACTACTGCCTCTCTACTTGAGACAACACTAGACGCTCGACCCCGTCTCTTCCTTACTTTATGGCCATCTGTGTTTAAGCGGGGGAGGAATCGCAAGTTCAAACGCCTGCCGTTGCTTTTATGATGTCAGTGACTGAATGGATACCTCTGCAGACACTGGTACTGGAGGACTTGGCCAAGCTCCTAATCCAAGTTTGGGGCCGGTCAGGGGCAGGGCCATTACTCCGGGTCAGAGGGAGATGGGTGAGTTTACTGCCTGGGTTGGGGCCGGAGGTAACCTCTGCTCCCCCTGAGCTGCACGTTTTTTATCCCCCCGCGGACACTTGAGGGGGACATGTTGTTTAGGCGTGTGAAGATGAAGCACCGCGTGCTGAAGGATTATGAGATGGCTGCATGATTTGTAGGCGCAAAGCGCATCCCCCATAGACCGAAACACACACACACACACATTCATGAAACAGATTTGTGTACATTTTTATGAACTATTTCTAGGTAAATATTCGTAAACAATTTACACAAAATTGATGGAATTTGCCAACACATGTTCACGGCAAATCTAACACCAACTTTTTTTACGAGGTGGCTAATTCATAGTCATTCCTAGACATTCGTAAAAAAAATTGCACACATTTTTATAACTTTCACATTGCTTGAAATTATATGGTCAATTCAATTTTTGTACATTTCACAAACACCTGCTAAAAAATTGCTCGAGTGAAAAATGTATGAAACCTTAACTGAGCCGATTGAAAATTTGAATGTTACCAGAAAATTATGACCTGGGCTTTTTTTCCAGTTTATGGTTACGGCTTCGGTGTTACGTTTTTATTTATCGTACATTTTTGTTCTCTTCACGTTGTATGATATCATGCAAATTAGACACGTCGTAAAATAGTTACGAATTCTCCTGAGATCAGGTTCAATTTGAAAATACTGTAGTTTACAAAAAACTCTCATTACGCAAAGATGCATTTCAGATAAACATGAAAATTTTAAATTCTGCTTATTCTCCAATTTAGTCATTAAAAAAAATAAACATGTCCTGTAAAATACGTTTCAAATTCCTTTCTTGTTTCCCTCCGTTACACAACCTTCCAACTTGTGATGTCAACTCGGTCTAAGATCGCTCATTTTTTCAAGCACTGAATCTCCAGGGTTTGACGGGAAGGCGTGAAGGGCTAATAAGGTAAACTGGTATCTGATAAGTCTGCAGCATTGTCATTTATCACCATCTTGTGAATTATACAATACAACTGTATCTCTCGCTCCCACGTTGTCCAGAACCGACAGAGGAGATTGATTCTGTACTCCCAGCTTGGCTTCCAAAAAGACCCTCCTTCTTCTCGCCCTCTCTGACACTACGCAGCTCCTAGCTGAAAACAACCAGATCTGATTTTTGACTCATTTCTGCATTTGATGATGATGATGCTGCTGTTGAAGCCCAGGAAGTTCGCTTTTCTGTGCATTCCGGCGCAGAAGAACATTAACATGCAAGCTCGGCGAAAAACCTCTGAGCCATGTTTAGTCAATACAGGAGGATCCGAGTCTATACTTCTGCCATTAAAGGGCTCCACGGTGGCTTGTTTGAGTCATTTCTGCGAGATATCTTTAAACAGTTCTTAATGCAGAGCGACATGGGCCCGAAGCCTTTGAACGCTGCTGTAGGACGGCGTTTTAAGACGCTTCTCCTGTTAAATGATAAAAGAGGTGAGTTATCACTTTGTTTATCGTGCTCTTAAACCCTTGAAGGGTATTATTAAAGCAGAGCATGCTCTGGAAAGTATTGTTAAGAGTATTTTTAAAATCTTGTAAATCCTGGTAATTTATGTCCCCCCCGGTCCCCCCCTTATGGTTTGCGTTTGGGGTCGAGCGGCAATGGATGGATGTGTGTACCTGTAATAGGCACTGTTTAATGCTCCCTTTCTTTATTTGCCCCAAATCCCTCTTGTCAGGATTTACTGTGGTGACCTTCTGACTCTTTAGTTCCCTTCCCAGGGTCCCAAATTTCTCCTAATCGGAAGCTTGTAGCAATGAGAGCCCTGTTTGCATTGCGTTTGATCAGACATAATTTGGATTTAATTCCATGAGCGGAATCTTTTGGTTATGATGGTGTGATTGACAGCGGTGATTAATGGAAACGCTGGATGAGCTCCATTACGGGTATGACTTCATTTATTAAAGTGGGACAGGTCCAGTTTGTGTGTTTCACGCTGGGTTCAGCTCCAAAATCTGACCAACAAGCGCTTATTAGGACTGAACAAGAACATCTATCAGCGATCGACATTCGCTTCCTGTCATTTTGCAGAACGACCGAGCGTGTCCTCCCATGGGGCGGATCTGAACCGGCGTACGTTCAGAAGTGGATGAGGCATCCCTGTCTGTGTTTTATGGAGTGTAATTGTAGGCTGGGAGGCAGTGCCCTCTATTTCTCCTCTTAATGGCTGTTTGTGTGTTGTTTTAGTGGCAGATTTACGCGTGGGACGGGCAGCCAGGGGCGGGTTGATTTACAGCTGCCCGTGGCTTTGGCCTCACCGGTTGCATGTGTGTGTTCCAGGTGATCGTGCAGTCTGGCCTGCAGCCCAGCGTTCTGCAGAAACTGTGTCAGCTGCCGTTCCAGTATTTCAGCCACCCGCGACTCATCAAAGTGCTCTTCCCGTCGCTCATCTGCGCCTGCTACAATAACCCGCAGAACAAGGTCATGCTACAACAAGAAATGAGCTGCGTGCTGTTGGCCACCTTCATACAGGTATATCACATGAGCTTCATGACATCACCTGCTTCACATGTGTTACTTTTAACCTCGTTCCTGTGTTGTCCCTTTTATGTATGCATCACAAAATGAACACAAAATGACTTAAAATGTATAACAAAAGTCCAATGTGTCAAAATTCGAAAACATGTGTTATTATTTAACACATCCTTTTGGAAAACGCAGACTTTTGTTTGTGTTAACAATCCCGTTATTCAATAAGTCAAATGAAAGATTTCATAATCAGTGAGTACTTCACGATGAATCACTTTTTATAATTGATTTTTTAATATTACGATTTATTTAGCATAATTTTTGTGATGTGTATAATCAAGCACAAAACATCATCACGATAAGTTCAAAAAAATGGCGCACTTTAAAGATTCATTGTCGGAAGTTCAACAGCGGCACATTAAACATATTAATCGACTGGAAAGTGTAATTAATAAAGTAAAGGGAAATAAAACTGACAAATTAATCGTGATTAAAATTTTACCTTTATCATGCAGCCCTAAAATCAATTATATTTACAGTTAATAGTGATTGTTGTAATAATACAGGGACTTAAATAAATATTCCTTGTGCCAAATAAATTTAACAAATGGCACATACAGGACTACTTGTTTGTCCAAACAATGGTGGCAGAGAGAGCATTCGCATTTTTATGAAATGGGACATGTAGAATTTCACAGTTTTACGATTATTGGTGGCCAAAGAATTATGATAAAAATAATGTTGCAATATCTTTTTTCAAATACTTATTTAATTTGATTAATTGATTAACATATGAATTGGCTGTTAATTGTATAATTATTGCTCAATATACATTACACTCAAAATCTCCACAGGCTACAACAAGATACTTTCACTGAATTATTAACCATAGTATCACATACCGACACAATATAAATAATCAAAGTTATATCACGATTATAGTCAATACTGGTTGCACTTCCTGTTGCTTCCATTAGTGGCATTACATTCACACACTTCTTTATTTGTTTCACTATCTTCTGGTTTGAATCCCCTTGTGGGACTTTCAGTCCAAACCCTACATTTCTTTCCCTCCCCTTTCTTGTTTTTCCTCCTAAACCGCCCCCCGCACCCCAAACAAAGCGCTTCCATCTCCCAGATGGATGGTTTCCTCTGTCTGTACGAGTGGATTTACCTGCCACTGCTTGAGCCTCTTGTAAACAACCTCTCTCTTCATCTTTGTCCTGACAGGGCTCCCCACAATACACCGCCGCTAGTGCTACTTATGGAAAGATTAGCTCTTGCTCCAGCAAGGACAGGGAATTGTCATCTTGTTCAAACAATAGAGAGACAAACAGCATCCTGAATCTCAGCATCGCGTCACTGACGCAAGCTTCATCCACTCGGGGTTACGCACCTTCAAGAATAGAGGAAAATTGCTGTTGTTTCCCAATTTGAAAAATGGCTGATGTGCCAATCTACTTGAAATCGTCATATATATGCAAATGATCCTTATTTGATTTGACTTGACAATCTGTAGAGGTTGTGGCTAAGACATTTTCTTAAAACAACATGACTTCTCTGTAAGCTAGACGTCCGATGTAAAAAGAGAAGGAAGGGGGACAGAGAAAGGGATTGGGCTGAAAATGTCACCGGATGATTTTATTCAGTAGATGGGATTATGGAAAAGGGGCGGGGATTGCTAATAAGCGTCATGACATAGCTAGGATTTATTTATTTGACCTGCCCGATTTAAGATGAACTGTACCGAATTTAAGAAATGCGTTAATAATTCAAATTGATTTGACTTTTCCTTTACGTTTAATACACATACTTTATATCGCTGATATATTCAAAGGAACAGCAGGTCATTTGTAAATGTAAATATTGTGAATCACTCGTTCTCACTACTAAAGAACCACCAGAGGTTACGGCTGAGATGTGCATATTTTCTTAAAACAACATGCGTTCTCCTCTCCGTTTCACCCCGTCTGGGGCGTGGATAACGTATAAAATATCTGCTGTTGATTTTGGTTTTGTCTATTCCAGGACTGTGCCAACAGCGACAGCCAATCGGATAGGAGGGCTGCACAAGCAGGTGAGATCTTAACCACACTATTTGCCACGTTTGACCCGACGCAGAAACAAGGTCAAACAATCCGCTGTGCATGATTCCTCGCGCCGATGGAGATCGAGAGCTGAACAAACATGTGCGCTTAAATATACAGATTTCATAGAGCATTAAAAAAAGGCATTTGTATATTGACTCGGCGACGTTTTGTTCAAACTTACATTAGTTCGCCTTAAAACGAAGAGGGTTTTCAACCTCGATTCAGTCGACCTCTCTTTATTTCTCAATACTCATGTTAGTTGTAAACCTCTGTGTTTCTCCATCAGAGAAGGGCTGGGCTCCTCTGGACTTCTGCGACCTCTCCAACCGATTCCCCAGAGACCAATGGGACGCCGCGCTACAGTTCTTCCTCAAAAAGCAGGAGGAGTGAGAGAAGAAAGCGCACACTTACAGTGTAGTCAATTACAATGGCACATAGCCCACATTGTTTATAAACCCAGTTTACTTCAAAACAAAGTGTACTGGAAGGGGTTTACGATACAAGAATGACAGTCATCCACTTTACAAGTTTTAACTGGACTAAAGTAAACTGGTAGTCTGATTTGCGAGAGGTTGATACCTAGTAACTGTACATTAAAGTAAAAATGACTGTTTTGACACACACTGACCGTACTCACAATTATTTATAGCAATAAACCACGTTTACAAATAGTCGAAAGTAAAATTCTTAGTGAACTTGTGTTTCCCAGAAGAAACTTTCTACATTTTTTTCACTTTTGTGGGTGTGTCGGTTGTTGGTTTTTTCGGTGGTCGCTGTTGTATATCGTTTTGTAAATATAACAAAAGTAGAATAAGCATGAGCTCTCATTTAATTTAAAAAGAATGACGAGGTACGTCATCCATCAGTTGTTGGAAATACCTAGATGAAGATTTCTTCCTGTAGCTGACATGTCATCTTGTTTCTTTGATTTCGTTTTTTATACTGTAATTTATACACGACACCTTTTTCTTTAACATACTCGTTTCGCATTGAAGAGCTTCATTTAAGACAACTGTGTATGATTGTGACGGCTGAAATAAAATATGTAATAATGTGCATTCTGGCGTTGTTTCGGAGTTGTTTGTTTTCCAGTGAATTTTTTTTCTTCCAGAAAACTCAAAATGATGTTTACAAAAGACGCCTTGTCGATTGCTCATCCACAACATGTTCTCATTATTCTGTCGTACAGACAACAAATAAAACTGAAAGTTTCACATTTCCTTGTAAGGAATATATCTACATATCCATGTTTTAATGGAATTTTATCATACTGGTGTTGTGGATACACCAGCAACAAATGTTTTTTTTTTTAAAGCAACAGATCTAAATGGGCAGCTTGCTAATAGAAACAGTGAAAATTGGAAATGTGGGTTAAACTGCATTGTAAAATGCTTGTGGCCTTTTATCCAGACACAGGTCCTCGCTGGCCTGAGCGCATCACAATTAGCCTGAGGGCATCAAAATTAGCCCTCTGTTTTTCTACCCTCACCTCCTCGCTCTTGCTCTCTCGCTGGATCTGTACCTGTGTGACTCAGCTACACACCACTGCATCTGAGGCACTTCATACAGCAATGTGTCAACACAAACTGGAGCCTCCCAGGTCGGATCCACCTCTAGTTTCAAACAGCCATCACTCCAGCACCACATTTGAATGTGGATGTGTTAAGATGTGGGGGGAATCAAGGTCATTTGGGTTTGCTTCTCTTTTACATTCAGTCCTGTAATTTGTATTTGATGGAAGATCTAGTGGAATTGGAGAATAAATATGACTGAAACAGGCTCGGCAGTGATTTGCAGACTGTTTTTATAGACCAACACCATTATTTGCTATTTCACAACCATATGAGAGCTTGACATTCTCATGTTCGTGTCAGTGCTGGCATGACAGAAAAAAACTGTATTGAATCATGAATGTTCACATTTTTAAGAACGGAATTTGTTTGATGAATTTGTTTTGAGTTTACTGATGTGGTTCTCATTTTCTACATTTAATTTGAGTTACATTTGACCGATGTTTCAGAGGAAAATCGCTTTTGAAAATATGACTTGGATGAGTGTTTCTCCTGTCAAAATATAGATGAACATTTAAAGAAACAGATGTGCATTTTGAACGGTATAAAAACAACATATTGAAATATGAACGAAAGTGTTGCATACAGAATATTTTATAGAATGTTCAACAGGCCATGTATTAATATTTTGATTTGATAAAAACTGGGATGTTTGTCCTTTAGAAGTAATTGTTAGAAACTGTTTACATTACCTTTTATTCAAAGATTTCTTGCGGTTTAAAAAGATGTAATATAAAGAGTTGGCCTATACTATTTTTGTTTTAATTGTCAATCGAGTTAAATTGTATCAGATTTGTGTTCATAAGAAAAAACTTAGCAGTATAAAATAAATATTTAAATATCCGATTGTTCGTAAATATGTATTAGCAACTATTACAATAGACTTTGGCAATGTTTTTAATAAACAATCAACATTTGATATATTACAGGGTATTAAACATGCATACTGTTCAGTTAATTAAAGCAACCGAACGAAAGTATATCGAAATCGATGCGTTTGCCTTTTTTCTTCCACGGATATTATGAATAACAACTTGACATCAATTCCTCTTTTCACTATCAAAAATACTGCTAAATATTTAGGTACGAATTGGATCGTTTGAGCTGTTGTTAAATTAAACGGGTCAGATCAAATTAGATGCATGTATAATATTGTCATATTATAAATATTAGTTTAACTCTTAATCCGTCGTTTTTTATTTATAAAAGATTCACTGTGGGCTTTGACTTTTACACAGACATTGACAAACAACGAGAGAGCTGTCATTTGTAAGGAATTTAAAGATTTGTTTTGTACAAACATGAACTTGGCTTAAGTGTGCGCTTATTTAATTAGTCCTAAATTATTAAATTAGAGACGGAATTTGAACAAAGATGTAACTCTTGACCTCTGGCCATGCCATCTGAATCTTTATTTGTCTCTAAAGCAACTATCCATAAGCATTTACGCAGGCAAAGACTGTCTTTCAGACACCGTAAAAAATAGCCACCGTAGTTTGGCTATTATCGGTGATTGATATTGACATCAAGTTCATCATTTAAAATTGTAAATGAGCCAAGATTTATTTTCATAAGGCCCGGATATTTGGGTTTGTGTATTTTAAAAGACGATTCGTATGTTCTTAAAAATTTATTGAGTGAAAGGATTTTTTTTTTTACTTTTTTGTCCTCCAATAAATGAGTATAATTTTGTATTATTTAAGGAAAAATGGCAGCTCTTGCAGCTCAAATGACATCAATTTTTAGATATATAATATGGCGCATTAGAGTGATTTTGACATCATAATTCTTTACTAGTTTTGTAATCTGCGCAAAATTAAGCTTTTTGCAGTTTTTTCAATTTTATGCACAGGATGTTGCAATGAATCATCAAACAGGATGAAATCAACTCCGTTATGTTTCACAAGTGTAACGTTTGAAATTTTCAGTTCTACTCTCAGAAGATTTCAATATTTTATCTTAAATTTCTCAATACGTTTGTGTTAAACAACAAGACAATTTCATAATAAACCAAACAAAGTTTGAATTGCGCTTAAAACAGTTGAGAAAAGAAAGTAAGAGGAATTTTAATGCAGTGCTAAATCGTTGCGATTTTCCTTCCTATAGATTCTTTATCTGCAAACTTCAGGGATTATCCTAACAAAATGGCCCGCAGTGAGTTTGGTCTGATCTTCTGTGTCCAGCGGCTAATTTCTGACCCGGAATGTAAATAAGCCCCTGGACACGCAGGGGTGAGTTTGCCGAAAGGGGGTCCCGTTAACAGAGAGGTGGCTTCGGGTTTGTTGTGCTTCATTTGCAGGTGATGCCGAGCGCCGATAAGAGGCCGCCGATGCCTGTCCTGCGTCTAGACTCGCAGCTTTACGAGCAACACGAGATTGATCACTGCACGAGCCTGCTGGGGCTTCAATGACTCATTCAGCATCCGGTCGGGGAGATACATATATTGTTCAGCCTTCATTGATACAGGAGTGGAATGTGTATCCTCTGTAAAGGGATGAATGTGACGCATCAGAGATCTGTGAATCACCTCATGCCTCAAGGCCAAGATCAGGCTGGACATAACAGGGATAAGAGGACGCTGGAAATGGTGTTTAGACAAACCAAATGCAGCAAATAAATGTGTATTTGTCATATAGTGATCTGTCTACGTGACCTGTTTTATTAATAAGTAAAGGCTTTTAGATTTAAGGAATAAAAAATAGGTGATTAATCGATTCGATTATTCTGAAAGATTTGGTTATTTTAAAGTAGGCTACTTAAGTCAAGAACCTTTAACCTCAACACGCAGAAAATGATTGAGCATAAAATTAAAAAGGTTTAAAAGGTTACTCTACAGTCTAATGGTTAAAATCATAAAACAATCATATAAACCTGTTACTGTAGGTGTGACAAAAGGTATGGTTTTTTTGTGAACGCAAAGAGAATAATTTCAAACAGCCAACCCAACAAACACAGAACGTTAGTTTTTGGATCTCAGAAAGTTTTTTTAAGGATTCGTTCAGAACGTTGTGTGAACCCAAAATTGTTAGCTGGGAAGTTACAATAAACAGATTAATTTTTGTGTAATTTGATAAAAAAAAGGCAACATACATTTTCAGTTTATCTGCAGAAGAAATTCAGATATCACGACTCTTAAATATCATTCACTATTTAATTCTGTTCACGTTGCTCGTGTTGTCTTTCCCAGCTCCTTGAACAATTATTCTCAGGCCTCTGGGCCTACGTATTGAAACTGAAATGTATCATAATATAGAAAAAGAAAGGTAACACGATATAGTTATCTTTGCATGCAGGTTTTCTCAGACATAAACAGCATTTAAGTTCGTTTATTAAGGTAATTTCTCAGTTTTTGGTACGGACGGGTGTCCTGACAATAAATAACAATAACTTACTTTTTTAATCGAGAAGTTTATACAATCTGTCCTCCATTCGTTAAGATAAAATATTTTACAACTCAGTTTCTATACATCTTCGAAGATCATGCGCATTAAGACAAAAAAGTGGCCTCGTCTTATAAGGAAAACACCACTTGTTGATAAATCTACACATTGATGGTCTTGAATAAACACTGCTAAGACTCTTGTTTTCGTTTGGTTGACAGTGGTCCATCATCAAAACCAAAGTAATGTGTTCGTATTCCGTTTGACATCCTCGGTGTACGGTCCGAATGCTTGAAGAACAGTTTTGTAACACGTCTGGAAACCCCAAAGTCGCTTGGACAGGTTCCTCCGTTTGGCAAACTGTTTAAATCCATCTCGGTTAATCCCTTTTTTCCGTTCGAGGCGGTGAGGTGATGGGTTCTCATGCAGGGCGGGTGAGGGCATGCTGGGGCAGGACTCTCCGGTCGGCTCTCACGTCTCCACGGGACTGGGCACCATGCTGTTGGGGGTGTCGGGTAACTGTGATGACAAAGAGGTCACATCACTACCTGACGAGTTACCCAAGGAACCCGATTCGGAAAATGAAACCTGTGGAAGGGGGAGAATTGGGAATCAGTAGGCTGTCAGCACGCTGGATTATTATATATATATATATAAATAATACTGGGTTATTTTCGACCCGTCGCTGGGTCAAAAAGAACCATCAACCGTTGGGTAAAATTAACCGCCCACCCCAAAAAAAGGGTGACCCAGCCATGGATTGAAACACCTCGGCATTATGACTCAAACAACCCAGCGTGTGTTACCTTTTAAACCATCGGTTGGGTTTGTCCCTTTTTGACCCAACCATGCGGGTAAAAATAACCAATTTTTAATGTGTCTCTCCAAATTTGATTAAACGGAAGAGTTTTACATACGATTTGCAAGTGACATTTACATTATGCTATACGACTCATGTAGATCATTGTTTGCGTATTGGATAATGTACACATACCGTTATTTGAAATGCAAGACGTGCATTCGCTTGTTTTTTTAAAACAAGCCCTCTAAAGCCTATTACAGCAAAACATATGCCCCCAAATGTATTTTTTAATAATCCCTCAAAAAACATCCACATAAAAACAGCTGATTCGCAAATTTTAACGCTTGCGAGTTTTAGATACGCGGAAAGGTATTATCATTTTGGTGCGTCAAGTTTGCCAAATGCGCAAAAATCTTCAATTGCCAGAAGCAAGTTCTACAATGATCAAACTTAAAATTGTATAGCCAATATATTTTACTCAACCTATTAAATTAATTGAATTGCAAACATATGCACGTATAACTGTTAAAGACACTTTGGGGATGGTAGTCCTCACCAGCTGTTGGAAAGCGGGCTGGTCCAGGTCGCTCTGTAAGGCAAACTCGCTTAAGGCTTTCCAGGGAGGCTGATAGGTTTGAACCTCTACAGGATTTCCCTGGACTGTGGTGTCATGTCTAATCGGGCTGCCTGCCACCAGAGGCGTTCCCGTGAGACCTTGAAGATTCTGCAAGAGGTAGAGGGAAAACCCTTAGCGACACATATCACATTTCAATTAAGCAGCCAACACTCTAATGCATGTCTGTATGATCATAATGTGCTCTCAGTCATAAATCACGACAACGACAAAAATACATATAACATAGATCCATTCCATACCGTTTTATCACTGTGATGTTGTTGCTGTAGTTGTTTCATAAGTATGGACCTCTTCTTGTCCTTGCAGCGCTTGTTTTGAAACCACACTCGTATGACACGTGGACTCAGGCCGGTCATTTCCACGAGCTGCTCTTTCATTAACGCGTCCGGCCGCGGGTTCGCGTTATAACAAGTCCGCAGAGTGTGCAGTTGCTTTTCGTTTAATACTGTCCGAACACGCGTGGTCTTCTCAGACTGCTTGTGGACGTGGTTCCGATGAGGCGGCTGTCGAACTGGCACGGGTTCTGTGAATAAAACGGACGTGAATCACTTTTTGGCCTTTTCATTATTTCGACACCTCGCATAAGAGCACGCTTTGTTGAAGGTTCAATTGCGCATACACACGTCGGGTTGTTGCCAAGTGCACGTCAGTCAAAACAACTCTTAGGGCATTGACTTAATAGCCTGTGTTCTCAACTTTGCTGTATGTGCAAAATGTTGAAAGTGCGGCCGAGAATGTAAAAATAAAATAGACAATAAGTGCCTGTAAAGCAAGTAATAAGATAGTAAACCTGTGACAAATAATCGAACAGCACATTTCCTTTTTAAACAAACGGCGATGATTTAAAGGCTTTGGGGAAAAAGGTCCATATATGAACTTGATGTTTTTATCAATAAAATAATGACATGCTGTTTTAACTTAAATTGACATTTTTACGCATTTTATATAATAAAGTATTTAAATGTTTCCTTGCAATTATTCAACAAGTAACAATAGCTGCTTGTATAGCCAACGTTCATAATTATGCATATAATAACATGCATCAATACACGTTTAAATATTCTCACTGTGAAAAAATAATAAACTAAGAATCATTTTACACAGTTGTACGCTGCGCCAACGCACCCATAATATCCAGCCATAATGCCAATAGCCATAAACGGTTTCAAATTAATTTCAGTCCTGGTTAATTCAATCATCAATGTCCTCAATCTCAGCCATTTCACCATCAGTAAATTTACACTGAAACAAATATCTTAAGATTGCTCTGCAGGGCTAAAACGCAGCTAACAGACTTTCAGAGACTTATTAATAACATTATCCGCTTCTACCATGAATACATCATGTGAAATAAAATGTCAGAATTCGTACACTGACTCAATTCCGTTATTAGTCAGAATTAAGCATCATCCTCGATTTTATTTACGATTGTGTCGAATTAAAATAACAACACAAGACATTGATATTATTACATTATTTTTAAATTATGTATGTAGGCCTATGCATTTGTGTTATTCATTATAATACTCATTATTTTTTAGGCTATTCTTTATTTACCTGGAATGTGCAGGGGCCTGTTGGCGTGAATGTTTCCAGGACTGATGGGACTCCCGGCTGAAGCGCGCTCCATCAGCAGCCCGTGATCCGCCCGGCAGAGCAGCTCCTCATCCCGCAGTGAGAACTCATCTCCCGGCAGCAGATGTCGGCTGCACACCGAGCATCTGAAGCACTCCATGTGATAGACGTTATCCCGAGCCCTCATCACCAGGTCACTGCTGCAGAAACCAATGTTACATTTGGCGCATTTGATCCCGAATAGCCTGCAAGTTTTGAGAAGAAACATTTGCTTATTTTTTTACTCTCGCTTTTCAGTCCTTTCAGCAATTTACAGAATCTCAACACGATTTCACTAACAAAACACGCATTAAAAACGCAGTGGCGTACACACCCTTAACTATTGATGTCTTTATATTTAACACATTGTACACATATCACACATTATAATGCATTGTCTCATCAACGTGTTTAAATTGTAAGCACAAGTATATATGGAAATATTCATGGTGCACATTAAATACAGGTTAAATTAAATGTTAGTCATCCGCCTTTACGCATTACAATTTTAACTTGAAATAGGCATTAAATTGTATTGTAACTTTAGATTTTTCTTATTTACAAGACCATACAATTGATTATAAAGTGTATTATATATCACTATTGAATTACACTGCATAAAGGATAACACTGCATGTGTAACCAAGATCCATATTTATTTTTTATATAATTACATTACTTTACAAAACATTCTTTAAAATAAAACTAAATAAAGACTGACACGCAAAAAAGTAAAATGATATAAACCGATTAGGAAATGCTAAAAATAAAAAATAGAAACGCAAACCCTAAAATGCTTTTGGAATTTAGCAGGAGCATGAGAACAGTATTCCCCAGTTTTCTTTCCTGCAACCAAGATTGTTTACCAAAGAGGCCTGTACCTTTTTAGGTTATAGTAAGAATTTATTTTATCCATACCAAGGTTTTCCTGATTCCATGTTTTTTTCATCTCTAGATCAGTTTGGGTCAAAAATATTTGCAAAAAGAGGGCCCCAGCGAAATTCCAAAGCTCTGATATCACAAAATCCAGAGAGGCTCCTACCGTACGTAATCTCTCTTGCAATAAGTCTTGCCATCCCTGACGAAACAAGTGCACGTCTCATCCAGGTACTGACTGCATTCTGCGCACTTCAGGCAGGCTGCGTGCCACTCCAGGTCCGGGGACACCCGCAGTATGTACTGATCGTGGATCTGACTCCCACACCCGACACACATGGCGATTCCAGACTTCTCTGGATATGGAAAGCAGGGATTAGCGTCCACCGAAGGCACCCCCATTGAATCCCCCAAAACACCGCCATCGTGTAAATAAATACAAGCTCATATACATACGAGCTCGTGTTTCACGCACCCTCGTTTGAAATGCCTCTAGACCTATTGTATTTGCAATAATGCTTCATGACATCGGTTGTGTGTAAGCCTGCACCAAAAACATTTTTTCCGTTTGAGAAAAAGTTTAAGAAATGAGACATTTGTTGAGTTGTAATTTAGCAAAGTACTGCCGTGAGAGCTCTTTGAGAAAATAAATAAACATTAACCTTACTGTCTCCAAAGCGGTTTAAAAGTAAAGCTTATGGAGCACAACCAATATTCAAAGTTATTTCCCAAAAAATAAATACATTCAAAATAAATAAAATAGCACCCAGCACTTACTTTTTGAATGATCCCCCATATCACCCATGAAAGAAGGATGGGGTAGAATATCCACCATACAGGAGGGTTAAGGCAGAAGGCTATAGAGGAGGAAATGGAATGGGGAAACTGCTTCGTCCCGAGCTGACTAATAACTTCTGGCCGAGGAGACTGTGGGAAGAGCAACGCTGACACGGGCACTGACGTCACGGGGACCTGACGTCACATGCAAACCTGGACCACGCGCCCCAGAATTTCAGCAGTCCGACGCGCAGGGCAATATTTTGAATACAGTTCACCGAGTGTTTGATGGGCAAACAAGCACTTTTGTTTCTGCAAACGTAACTGTGAAACATGTAAGTGCCTGTAACAGAATGACGCAACAGTTAGGCATGTGCACGAATAGGCTATCAAATTGAACAAATATGGAAATAAATATGTTTATTAACATTAATTTATAATGGAGAAAACATAACCCACACTTACATGTCTGTCAAGTTAGACTTAAAAGAAAAAATACAATTCTTACAGTATTCAAATCTCCCGAATCTCAAAGCTTGCTCCTCTGCAAAAAGGAAAACATATACATACAAACCTATATGTTCTACTTATTAATTTTTTACTTACCACGGGCTTATAGTCACAAGAACTCCAGTCCATATGTTCTGGAGAGCCCCCTACTGGCCATGAAAATAACATTACACTTAAAACGTTTACATATTTTATTTATGGCGACTTATAAAGGCAACAACTACAATTATTTACATTCTTTACCGCTAGAATGTTTAACGTGTAACTAATAAATCATCGTCTTTATGTATGAAACGAATTTAACAAATGAGTAAATCGGAATTTATTGGACAATAACATAAACGAATATCTCAAAAGCATTTAGGGACGACTTTGCTAATTTAATTCGACGGACTGTTTTTAAAAATGTTTCCTTTATTTACACTGATTTGTTTGTTTGTGTTCGTTCATTTCGGTATAAATTACATTCATCTCAACAAATTAAACCAATCAATGGGATTTTATTTTACCTTTCTGGGTGCTGTTGAGAATTGTAATTTATTTCATTTTAAGTAAAACTCGTTTTAGTCAAGTTATCAACACGCATAAGTACATGAGTACATCTTGTCATTTTTCTTATTTTATTGTCTTTGAATAAAATCTGCTCCTCGTGATAAAGACTCGTAAATTTTGGTCTTTATAGTCTCTAAATGTTATTCACCGTGGTTGTTCTTTATTATTAATAATGCGCGTATTTTCAGCATAACTCATGTGGTTTAAATGACACACATTTTAAGACGTGATCATAATATATTTCGGTTCATTTTGTTCCAGACTGTCGTTCAGAAAAACAAATCGTGTTGTACGCATCCACTTACTCTCAAAGAACTGACCGCCTGTCGAACCTCACCTTTGACATTGACCCCTAACCCACAAAGAAATATATTTAATTTACAATGGAAGCAGTGTTGACTTCATGATGAAGGTAAGAGACCATCTAGGAGATTGCAAGAACAAGTTATGTTTCAGGCGCATTATATTATTGCATTATATAGGCTACAAACTGTATGAATGTTGTTTACGAAGCTGCAAATAGCTACTTTCTAAATACATTGCGTTTATTAACACATTTCGAATTGACTACATTTTAGGACTTTTATATTAAATATTGAATAATGTCTATCATATTATTGCTAGAGATTCAAAAACTCAAATATGTAGCCTAGTAAAAATGTCTCACTTAATAAATGTTTTATTTTGTCTAACTTGTGCTATTGTTTTGTTTAAACTGTAATTTTGTTCCTATAAGCACGAGAACACAAATTTAAGAAAACAAAACTTCAGAAGAGCTCATCAATAGAAGGAAACATAGAGAAAGGGAAATAAATAAACCAAAAACCATAAACATTATCAAACTCCCTTTGAGCACTTCAGTAAGATTTTGTATTCATCCTCAAACTGTTGCATTATTCAATGCAAATCGCAAAGTCTTGCAAAATCTACCGCCCGGTCCGGTGGTCTCGAAGTCCAATTGCCAACTCCTGTCATGAACAGATCACACATGATGGACGCCTGTATAGCTCCACCTCCTTATTAAATCTCCGCCCATTCTAACTAAAATATGATTAAACGGGTTATTCCTCCTAATCTAATTACTCATTGTATTGCTAATGTACTATATCTCCACTCACATATCCAAAGAAATATCAAGCTACCTATAAAAAGTCGAAAACATGAGGTTTTATTAACATTACACAAGAGAGGGGCGTGTCTGTCCGTAACGCGATCTCGCGAGACCTCAGTTACGCAGTTACATATCTCCTTGTGCTAAAGGAGTAGAGTGTCTTCTTGCGGTGTGTTGGTGTAATCATGCTTAAAGTAATAAACAAGACGAATCTCAGGCAATTGGTAAGAGAATATACCGTCGTAACAGTGTATTGAGCGACGAACACCTTCTATAAATAATTTTATTCGTCTTCAGTGTCTTTTGTAGACACAAGTGTACTTGGTTAAGTAACTTAGCATGATGGCTAACCGACTCATTTAGTTCTGTAGAGGTTGTGCAGTATGTTACCAAATCGCCTTCGCTGTTATTTTCCACCTAAGCTTGTATTGTAGTAGTATTTTCGATAGTTCGTCGTTAAAACGTGTTGACATGTCGTTTCTAACTTCGAGATGTTGACTTATGATCATACAGCATCATAATAGCTCAGCTGCTACGTCAAGCTTCAGATCAAAACATTGCTCGATTTCAGGAGTTTCATTATTTCTGTGTTTTAAGTCTTGGCACAAATATTCATAATTTGTGTTAATGCTAATCTGTTTTTAAAGGAATATCATGTTAATAAATCATGATAGTAAAGCTGCTTATGTATCTCTCAAGGTTATGCAATGTGTACACAGAGAATTATGAAACAAGATTTAGCTGCACTTTTATTGTAAACAATTTCGTTCAAATGTGTCATGTGATCATATTTCATACACTCAGTGACTGTTTTGTGTCAGATTTCAAATGACCTCTAAAAGTTACATCACATCAGTTATTTGGGTGAAAGGGTCTGCTTGCTATTTATATCATGTTGTGGTTTACCTAGCACCGTGTTTCTTTTCCAGTCTGGTCTGATTCAGAGGTTTCAGAGCACGTTGGTTGTTGCCGAACACAACAATGACACACTGACCCCCATCACCCTGAACGCCATCAGCGCCGCCAACAAACTGGGCAGTGATGTGTCCTGTCTGGTGGCTGGAACCAATTGCGCGAAGGTATTATCTTTGAATGTCCATTGATTTATTTGCAGATGCCTGGTTAAAAGGCCGATTTCAGAGTTCTGATTATGGGTTTTCGGACAGGTTGTAGAACAGCTGTCTAAAGTTCAAGGAGTGAAGAAAGTTTTGGTGGCTCAGCATGAATTGTACAAAGGCTTGTTGCCAGGTAAACCTGACTTTATTTCACTGGTTAAATTTTGAGGGAACTATGAGGGAAAGATGTATTGAGAGATTGAACAAAACGTGCCTTGTTTTCTTTCACAGAGGAGCTCACGCCTCTCATCTTGGCGACCCAGAAACAGTTCAATTTCACACACATCTGTGCTGGAGCCTCTGCTTTTGGAAAGGTAGATTAAAATTTACATTTTACGGGGACAGTTCACCCAAAAATGATAATTCTGACATCATTTACTCACCATATAAATGTCTTTGTTCTGTTGAAGATAAAAGAAGATATTTTGGAGAACGTGGGAAACTATACATTTCTAGGGCACCATCGACTACCATAGTAGATTTTGTCCTACTGTAGTAATCAGTGGTGCCCCAAAACTGTTTGATAACAAACATTCTTCCAAATAGCTTTTTTTTGTGTTCAGCAGATGTAATTTATACAGGTTTAAAACAACATGAGTGTGAGTAAATTATGTAAGAGTTTTCATTTTTGGGAGACTGTCCCTTTTAATTCTTTATTATTTTATAGGCAGCATGTTTATAAATGACACAAAATTGCCTATTTATTAATTTTTTTGGTGCTGGCAGCCTAGTTATGACACAAAATTGACAGAACACTTTACTTTTTTCCTATGATCTTATTTTTGTTGTTTGTTTACAAACTTTTTTGCTGACAAACCTTTATCATTTGACACACTCTTTGCCTTCATCTCTTTTCTTTTTTGCTGACAAACGTTTTTCAGTTTGTACAAAAAGATCCTTTCTTTAAATCTTAAAATCTTCTCGTATCACTGATAAGTGTATCTAATCCATCCTTAATGCAAGATTTCATAGTTACTCTCATTCCGGAGTTATATGATTATTTCGCAAAGACAAAAGCACAAATGGAAAATGGATTAGAAACTCTTGCACCGCCGGACCCCTTTCAGTCTTTGTACTTTTGGAATTGTGGGAGAAGTCCGTCGGCAATAAGTGCGGCTCTATTATACGCACGGTTATTTGTCATTGCGCAGCCAAACTGTCAGGCTGCAGATCTAATGGTATTTAAATTGAATTGTAATACATTAAACAGTATCTTATGTAGCCTAACCCCAGACCAAAGAGATGTATTAGTCTCAATTTCCTCACTGGCTAAACCTATTTTATTTGATGGATTCTTAAGTGGTGGATTTGGTTTCATTATGTCACTATATAAAACACTTGAATTACCACTATGCAATATTTTTCGCCTCTAGACATAACTTAAAGCTCTTTTTCAGACTCGCGGATATTTATTCTGTCTGGATGGACAACGTTTTTTCGGTCATTGTCTGCCAAAGCCGTGCATTTTCCTAACAAATCATATTTACAGATAAGGATGCAAGATCCACATTTATCCAAATGCTAAAAAAAATTTTTGGATTTGTATTTGCAGAATCTTCTTCCAAGAGTGGCAGCCAAGCTGGACGTCGCTCCCATTTCAGATATCATAGAGATCAAATCTCCAGACACCTTCGTGAGAACCATTTACGCCGGTGATTATAACAATATTGCACTTTTGTAGTGCTTAACACAGCACGACTCAAAGTAACCGTTGGGAAACACACACTTTGTCTGCTTTTGAATAAGCGTCCAAGATGCGTTTCATATCGTCATTGTTTAATGTTTCGGGTGATAGGGTTTCTGATTTAAGAGTCTGGCCGCGGGACACACAGACAGCGTCTCTCAGCGACCGGGAGCATGTCGTATATTTTCATTTGAACATCAGAAGGAAACCCTGGAGTCCCTTTGTCCTGCTTTGCGTGTATTATTTTTCAAATGCCTCCATTTACAAATTCGCCATTTGTCGTCCATAAAATCCACTCCCGTAAATACTTCATAATTACTCCGGCCACTTAATCTTTGGCAAGCATAGAGCACTTATTTAAAAAAAATCATATTTATGGATCTTTCGTTGTAAATCAGATTTGGGCGCATTTTATGCGAAACATGAAATGGTGATGGTTTGCCACTTGCGATCACTTATGTGACTATAAATATGTTAAGCGGTCAGAATTTGTTGAACAGATTTCCAATAAAAAAATGACAGTAACTAATAGTTTTTTTTAAATACTGATCCATGCAAAACTCCATTATTTAGTTACACCAGAACGTTTATTTAACGTTTTGCTTCGAGATGCACCGATAATATCGGCAAATAATCGATATCGGTGGATAAAAGCAAATTTTCACGCAGTCGGACGATAGTTCAAAAACTGCCGATGATGAGTGCCGATATGATTGGTGCTCTGGGTATAGAAAATGTTAAGATAATATTAATAGTCTTTATATGAAGTAATAACATTTGGAAAGTTAAGAAATATTAATTAAATCTTCAGAATTGGTATCGGCAGATATCACCACGAATAATCGGCCATCGATTAAGAAATTTAGCATTGGTGCATCATATCTCAATACTTGTGTTTTTCGGCTACAGGTAACGCCCTCAGCACTGTCAAATGCCACGAAAGCGTCAAAGTCTTCACTGTAAGAGGAACTTCCTTCGAGCCTGCAACCATAGAGGGGGGCAGCGCCTCTTCAGAAGAAGGTACTGTACTGTAAAATCAAACCCGACGTTTGTCGTTCATGTTTTATTTTACAGTCACACAGATTTTGATAGTACACACAAAGGTTTATTGTTGCAATTGTCTGAAATAGCTTCAACAAATCCTCCGCTCTCCTGTGAGGTTTTGATGGGCTGGTTTGTGTAAACATTAGGTTGTATAGGGGTATTTGAGAATAGCTCAGCCTGTTTATTTGGATGTGTTCTCATGAGATGTTGTTGGCTTTGCAGTCGCCACGTCCGCACCTGCTGGGCTCTCTGAGTGGCTGGAACAAACTCTAAGCAAGAGTGACCGACCAGACCTCGCAAGTGCTAAAGTGGTCGTGTCTGGAGGTAATAATCTTAGAAGTGAACTAATAAATGTTTAAAGGGATTTTGGTCCTGCATTCAGATTGGTCGCTTCAGATTTGCAGTTGTATTAAAGGATGCACTAAAATAACGGATATGATGCACACCTGTTCAGCTGCTACACATTTCATTTCTCCTGAGTTTATTACATTTGTATTATTATACAGATGACTATAACAAAGTATGTTACAGGCAAGGTTGAAATTCTTTCAACTTTTGATCAATCGTTTCTTGCTGTTCATCTTCCCAGTTAAAATGTTTTTGCATTCTCTGATGCAGTCTAATCTCAATAATAATAAAATGCATAAAATATCGTATGTATATACATATTTGGGGTTCTTATTTGCAAAAATCGATAAATAACTAAATATAAAACTCTTTCCTCAGGGACTACATCAACCCTCTTATGTTTGTAGTCAGTTTGAACTGTTAGACATGTTGTCGGGTATTCCCTTGAAATTTCCAGCCAGTTTTTTGGCTCGGAAAATCAATAGTAAACCGAGACCATATTGATCTCACTGGAGTCATAACCTTGTCAGTAATTTCATATTTTCTGCCCATCTGCCGTCTCTCCGTCTCAACAGGACGGGGCCTGAAGAGCGGAGACAACTTCAAGCTTCTGTACGCCCTCGCCGACAAGCTGAATGCAGCCGGTACGATGTGACATCTCATTGTCGATTCCGATGCTTGGTGCTCCTGTCACATTGATGTTTGTTGTGTTTTATTTTGTTGACTTAAAGCGTACTAACACAACTGTTCTTGCAGTTGGGGCATCCAGAGCTGCAGTCGACGCTGGCTACGTCCCCAATGACATGCAGGTTGGACAGACGGGAAAAATAGTGGCTCCCGTAAGTGTTCCTTTTGGAAAATTGCACAATGTTTTTTCTTCGTTATAAATGAAGGTATTAAAACATGTATGTGATGTTTTTTTTAATCATAAGACTGCATCAAGTTGTTTTCTTCTGTTCTGTTTGAATTCAGAAAGATGGATGCTTGTTGCCCTTTGAAAAGGTTAATTTTCCATTATCCGGTTTGAGTGAAGCCTCCCAACTGTCATTATCTACACATTAGCGGAGCTTTGAGGCGTTGTAATGTAGTTAATGGCACATTCTGGCTTCTAAATGATTTACCAGAACCATTAGTGGAGCCGCGCAGGTCCGCCCTGAGCTCAGACCGGGCAGTTCAGTCCCGAACCCAATTCTCCAAATGTTTTGACAAGCTTGTCAAGCGCCGCCCGACCACTGTGCATTAGTATTCACCCTCAACCAGTCCCGAATGGGTTGTACCGGCGAATCCTTCAATACAATGAACCTTGAGTGAAGATAAATAGGCGTTGTCTTGGGTCGATTGCGGACGATATTAAAGTTAATCGGGACGATTATTTATCTCTTTTTTGATAGCACCTCCTTGTTTTATTTTTGGGAATTATACAGCTTCCTTTATCTATCAAAAAGCTACTATAGGAGATCGCAAAAGGGAAGTACCCAAGTGATGGGTATTTTTGTGGGTCTCCCAGACCACAGCCCATCTGAAACGTTGCTTGCTTTTAGAGCACCCGCGCCCACCCCGCAGGTTCACAAATTGAAGCGGCGGCCCCCGGGAGAGCGCGGAAGCCACATTAAACTGCACTGAAATATTCATGGAGCAGTGCATTAAGCTGAGAGCCACTGATGTACCTCTCCCACGGGAGACGAGTGAAGCAGGAGGGGAGGGGGTGAAGGATCTGCTCCTCGCCCGCTTCCCCCGTGCGCTCTTATTTGGAGTCATGGTAAGGATGTGGTGCGCTGCACTCTGGGAAGGGAGAACGGTTCTGACACGCCCACCAGTTTAAGCTCATTTGCTCTGATTTAGGACACCTATGATGGGGCTCGGCTGTTAATAGTCATTTATTGTTCATTTAAAGGGTTAGTTCACCCAAAGATGTAAATTCTGTCATCGTTTACTCACCCTCGAGCTGTTCAAAACCTGTATACATCTCTTTGATATGCTAAACACAAAGGAAGATATTTTGAAGAATGTCAGTAACCTAACCTAACTCATCCCCTGTTTTTTTGTCATAGGAGGGAAAATAAATACTATGGGAGTGAATGGGGGATGAAAAGTGTTTGGTTACTGACATTCTTCCAAATATCTTCCTTTGTGTTGACCAGAACAAAGAAATGTATACCAGTTTGGAACAACCTGAGTGAGATAATGATGACAGAATCATCTTTAATATAACATTTTAATTATTTCTATGTACTGTTTTAATATGAAGTTTGAAAGGCTTTTGTAAATTACAAAAACATTATTTTATATGGTTGTTATCGTCATTATAATTTCTACTATTATTGTTATAAAGCCAGTTACACAAATTTGTTGAAATAGGGCGGACCCTAAGAATGAATTATTGAATGATCTGGGCCAGTAACAATCCAAAACATCTTAGCGACACCCTAGAAACCACCCGCATCATCATGGCAACATCCTGCCAATTCTAAAAACAACATCCGAGCCCTGTGTTGGCAGAAAATGTGCCTTCATTTAAATCCGTGAAATCTCTGTATATTCTACAGGAGCTGTACATTGCGGTCGGCATCTCTGGGGCTATTCAACATCTCGCCGGAATGAAAGACAGCAAGGTACGGTTAGGAACGTGATGTTATACACACACAATGAAGTACATTTAGATATCATCTTCTCTGATAAACGCTTCAATTAGAAGGAACTCCACACATGCCCAACCGTATCTCGGAGAGTTTTTCCGAATGTGCCAAGTTAACTCACTCTTAAGTGGGACGGTCTATCGCAACGGAGGGTTTTAAGAGCGATCTGGAGTAGCTTTTTACTCCCATTCATAATTCATCCGCTCTTCTGCGTTCTCTGAATACAGGTCCTTGTGATGCTGCTTCATAATCTGTCGGAGTGCTCAACATCATGAGGCGCTTTCGTCCTAAACCACAGGCTTTTCCAAATGTCCCACGCAAAACATTAATCTTACGGGGACGGGAATCTGTCTGCATGGTTTTGAAGTTATTGCATGAAGAATTGTTTTGTAGATATTTAGTTGTTGTCTTGTTTTTTTTTTACTTTTAAAAGGCATTTTTGGTTCATAGTCTTGTTTTCTTTAAACTTTCATATAGAGAAATATGAGTGTTACTATATACATCAAAGATCAAATCAGGATTTAAATATTTCACACAAAGACATCAAACCCAAAATGCAACGATCGGCTAGTTTGTCTATTTGCTTGAGTGTACCGTCACTATAGATTTTGAATTAATGCTTATTTTTATTTTAATATATTTTGTTTCTTCACTTTCAGTTTTTTTCTGACAGATCACATAAAACAACACATAAGAAGAAAAATAAACAAATCATTCTGACTCTGGACCACCAGCGCTGGCCAGAAATTGAGGCTTTCTTTGCAATATAGCCAACTTGTGTTAAATCTTTGACTTTTTCAGATCATTGTTGCCATTAACAAGGACCCAGAAGCACCGATTTTCCAGGTGGCTGACTACGGCCTGGTCGCCGATCTTTTTAAGGTAAGAATCCACAACAGTGCCGTGGATTTGCACTCGGATACATTGATCTCACGTGGGTGACGCATTTTCATCTCTTCTGTCGTCGGCTAAAGCACTGTTTGCGTCTTGCCATTCGAAGCTCCAAGTAGAACGTATACGCAACATTCGATACGATGCGTTTCCTGTACAACACGGATCTAATTAACATGACAGATCTTCATCAGGTCATCAGAGACATTTCAATCAGCCACCTCGGCCAATCACGAGTATCGTTTGTTTATAATTAATAAGGCTACGAATTCCATCCAAGGACCCGTTGTGACTTTTTCTTTGAGTTTACAGCGAAAACCTAGAGCTAAACCATAACTCCAAAGGTTGCAGTTCAATAAAGCACTTCCATCCATCCCTGTTAAATGTTTCAGCATGAATTATTCCACCCTAATGCATCTCGTAAATTATTGAGTTTCCGAATTAATCAGCGATGGGTCGAGGATCGAACCCGAAGCCTCTCATACAAGCCACTTACGCAACTTCCCAACCACCATCAATGCAGAAATGTAATTGATAGTCAGCACAAGTGCGCAGGTGTAGTTCTCCTGTTTATTTTCTGTCCTCTCATCAGAGCTTTACACGCCCCGCTGCGTGCTGTAGTTTCAAGGTGGCACACGCACTCTCGATGCCAGAGAGCTGGCACGCGCACACACAGAGCCCGTGTCCATCTGTTGTTGGTGTTTACCCGGTGTAACGCAAGCATCGTTTATTTCCCCGTGTTTGCCCTGTCGCTCATCTTTTATTCAGGCGGCGCGTGCTAGACACAGGTGTGCAGGTAAACTGTGTAAAAGTGATTGTCGATGACGGGCAGCGCCGGCGATCGGGGCATTTCTCGGATCAGTTTACACGTTGATCACTCCTCGGATAACTGATTAAAATGCATGGGCTTTCTCTCACTTCCTTGGATTGAAAACCCATCCGGGGAGATATCGGGGTGGCGGTATCGGTTTTCAGGCCCGGTTAGGGAATATTGAAGCACCTCGGGTCTACGGTCGAGGACTT
Source organism: Triplophysa tibetana (assembly GCA_008369825.1). Taxonomy (NCBI): domain Eukaryota; kingdom Metazoa; phylum Chordata; class Actinopteri; order Cypriniformes; family Nemacheilidae; genus Triplophysa; species Triplophysa tibetana. Next base: position 8,316,327 of record CM017894.1, read on the forward strand.
GAACGTATAGGAAGAGTTCAGGGTGTTCTCAAATGACGACCGATGGGTTATGTAGCCATACCTTGAATACACTGCAGGTCATCTGCATAGTAGAGAAGATTTGGCGACAGATTGTAGAACTTTCCTATTGTTTTAAACAAATCAACATGGCACCATTGATTTGTTTATAACCAAACGTTATTAATGAAATGAGATTTAAATCGACCCAACAAAATCACTTCTGTCAACACCTGACAGATCAGTTCTATCTCTTTTCTACAAAAAAAAATTAGCTATGTATACTGTGATAGGCTATATGAGACCAGTTTTCTTTTATGGCACTTATGCTTTTTGTTGGCCATATTTTGTTCCAATTGCTTCCATTGCTTCCCTCGCCTGTAGTTCGCTTTGGATAAAAGCGTCGGCTAAATGACTAAATGTAAATGTAAATTGACTCACGTTCTGTGACACTTTTGACCACCATAGTAACAAACTACATAAAAACTATGGTAGTCAGTACTGCCCCAGAACATTTTGGTGTCCCGCATTCTCATAAATGTATTTTTCAACAACAAGAAAAATGTAAGAAGGCTTGAATCAATTTGAGGGCTAGTTAATTATTTATTTTATATTTTTGAGTGCACTATTCCTTTGACAACCAAAATTGTCGATAGTATTTATCTTGTGTGTACACCGACTCTTATCAATGTATGTTATTCCTGATTATTGTTTCTTTCTTTCTTTTTTTCTAGGTTGTACCTGAATTAACCGAAGCTATAAACAAGTCATAGATCCCCAAAACTTGTACTTGGCTTGGGAATTTCATCAGGAACTTTTTGTTGGAAACAGTATGGAGTGGATGCTACGTGTTAGATCACTTTCGTTCCTCCAAACATAATGACAGAATATTTTCGTGCATCACCGATAACTAATATTGAATACACAACCACTTAAATTCATTAATTCAGTGGCCCATGGTTTACAGAATGTAATTGCATAGAAAAAATCATTGAATATAAATATACTGGTAATAATCTAGATTACACACTATTTTACTTTGATATCTTGTTCATAATTTAGATTGTAGGTGTCTCAGTAGACAACAGTTTGCATTTAGATTTCAAATAATTATAATTCTTATTTATATATAAGAATTATAATTATTTGAAATCTAAATGCAAACTGTTGTCAATTATATATATATATAAATAACAGTTGTGAATTGCTGCTTCGTATTCAGGATACATTTTACTTTTTTGGTAATGTAACCATCTGTCGCTAGATCTTAATTGAAGTGACCCAATAAACTCATCTTTAGTTTTTCCATTACTTGAACACAGTGTTTTCACATTTAAAAAAAGTTAACACGTTTCTCACCCATACTAATTTGAAATGAAATAAAGAATCGACTGCACACTCGTTCTTTTTGTATATAATGTTACATACTACGTTGGTATGCAATAACTGAAACATTTCGGGACAGCCATTTTAAAAACGAAGCTGAATATTGGATATAACCAACCTTTAATTGCTTGACAATCGCTTCCATCATCAGTTTATAAAATCACTCGTCAATAACAGGATTAGTTTGCCTCAGTCAGAAAGCATATAGATCTGTTCATGCTGTTGGGATGGGGGTTAAGGGTATGACAACATTCTAACCATAATGTCTCATAAAAATCTTCTCATACTGTATACCTGAAATGTTCGCCCGTCGCTCTCCGCGTTTTAAAAATACTTGAGTTTAGCACTTTTTTTTCCTCGCATAGAATTTGAATACAAACATCAGCATCAGTAATGTAAGAAAGGCAAAGGTAAGAAATTTGGCTGAGTCACACAGCTTCACACATTTGAACGTGGATCAAATGTAAAACCCTGCAGCATTGGGGGAGAAGTACTGTACATTGTGTGTCTGTTGCATTTCATACAAACAATTTGAAACCATAAAAGAAATTGACGGATAAAAAACCCAAAGAAAACAAAGAGACACCCTCCCGCGCCACCCTGAATGAAAACGAGTCCTCCGGCCGCACTCCCATATAGGTCCAAAAGTCGAGTGTGTCTGCGCTGGTTTCATACACGCCTACAGACACTGAAATTCCTGATGAATCTTCCGATGATGGTTCCCGAAGTACCTCTTGCTTGACTCCTAGGAAGGTTGTGCAAATTTGGAAGGAGTGACCGTTCAAGTGCTCTAGCAGATTTGGAGAGAATGTGCACCCGTAAAGAGGAGCGACGGATGAGGTGGGTAGCTAAGGGCTGTGCCCCCCGTGTCACTTCCTGTGCCCCATTCTGACAGCATGAAACCTGGAGAGTGTGTAGGTAGTGCCTTCTGAAACATAAGAGAGACGGATTGGCTGTGTCTGAAACCAAAGCCAGTTGCCTTGTTGCTCATTTAGTCACTTGACAGTGTTTTTGTATTTAGGCCAGGGGTGTCCAAAGTCAGTCCTGGAGGGCCAGTGTCCTGCAAAGTTTAGCTTCAACCCTAATCAAACACACCTGAACAGCTAATCAAAGTCTCACAAAGCAGACTAGAAACTTCTGAACAGGTGTGTTGAGCCAAGTTGTAGCTAAACTCTGCAGGACTGTGGCCCTCCAGGACCGACATTGGACACCCCTGATTTAGGTAGAGATTGCAATCTGAAACATTGATATGGAAATGCTTTATTGGCTAGACTAGTTTGGGGGAAATAGTTGCTTGGTATGTATATAACGGAGAAATTGATATATACATTATATACATATACATCTTCACATTTGTTTGATTAACTGCGGAGCACCAGTTCTTGAATTAGTTTATTGCAAAATTTTCTAGCATGCCTTTGTTGTAACGAGAAAATCAATCTTTTCATGTTGGGGGTTCTTGGGTGTGTAAGATTGAAACCCCTAATCTATGACAAAATTGAAGCTGCAATCCGTTATATCTGTCTCTATACTGACATCTATTATTGAAATTGACAATTGCAGTTTACTTTACGTACATGACGTCAAACTGACATATTCCAAAAATCGTACCCGACTAGGATAGCTCAACTTGGATAGGATAAGGGGACAGTTTTGAACCTCAATACTTTTAATTAAACCAAAAAACTTTTGTGTTTATAAGTGCAGCGAGTGCGTTCATACGATCGATATGTCATTGAAAAATTTTGTGAATCGCCAGCTCCACATTGATAACATTGAATTTCATTGTTTGGTCTCGTGACTCGTCATTATATGGTCTAGTCTAACCAATGTTACTCAAACTTGTCAATGTGCTGCCGGTGTGGTGGCATATTGAGTACTTTAATTAGGAGTAATGTTGACATTCATACGTGACGTGAAAAAACTTGTTTTAATTAACAAATTGTTTGTTTATTTAATATCACTCCAATTGTGTTTGGGTGAAAATGAAGTCATACGCACTAGCATGGCTTGGGGGTGAGTAAATTGTTGATAATTTCATTTTTAGTTCAAAATAGTGTTATTTTTTACCTCACCCACACAGACCTCCCGGCATCTTCGAAACCCAAATGCAGATATTTTAGGGATATCCGAGAGATTTCAAGGTCTCCTCATAGACATCATGGTTATAGTTGATGTCAAGGACCAGAAAAGTCTAAAGACATTTGAATTGGTCCCTTCGCTCATATTTGCTCAATTGATTTTTTTGAAGCGACCGGTTACTTTGAGTGAAAAATAAACCAAAATAATGAATTCAACCGATATATTCTCCACTGTCTTGTCAAGTCTATGGTGCGCATTTACAAGAGCACTTTGACGAATGCTCATTCGATTTGTGCACCGCATGACCGAGGAGAATATATCAATTAAAGTTGTTATTTTGTTTTGCTTTTCGCACAAAGTATTCTTGCCGCTTCAAAAAAATTCAGTTGAGCCACTGAGTGGATGGACCAATTGAACAATGTCTTGAGTTCTTTCCTTGACAACAACTATAACCATGACGTCTATGAGAAGACCTTGAAATCTCTCGCATGTCCCTAAAATATCTTTTTTTGTGCTCCGAAGACGCTGGAAGGTCTTAAAACGTGTTGAACGCCATGTGAGGGGGAATAAAAATAACACAATTTAGATCTTAAGGTGAACTTTTCCTTTAAGACATGTATTGATGCCTGTTTGGAAACAGGAGGCACTAATTCTAAAGGTTTCGGACACAGCCAATGACAAAGCAATTGATAAAGAGAGCGAGAGAATTGCTGCTTCAGCTGGTGTTGGCGGTCACTTTCCCACACTCGCGCTCTATATGTCCGGTATATGGCTCAGTGGTGTATCGGCGGGATCCATTAGCCTGTACTTCTCCTCCAGCGATGGCTCGGTCCCCTGTAGGTGAATAAGTGGCTTTGTCTGGAATACGCCAAGACGTTCCTGGTTCCTCTTGTTGTATATTTTCACCCTGTGCTCCAGTTCTGGGCTGGCTTTCACCGAGCCCGCTGGACTGGGAAACTTAAGGTTGACGGGGTCTACCCTGCCTTTCTGTGCCAGGCAGGAATCCTCAGACAAGGAGGACAGCAACTCTTTGACCACTGCGCTGGGGTCGTGGATCCCGGGCTGCATCCCCAGGGCCAGAGGGCTGCAGTAGGGAGGAGGGCTGCAGTGCTGGCCGCTGTAGTCGGAGGTGGAGGCCTCCCGTACGGTAGAGCTGCAGTCGGTGGTGGAGCCCAAGGTGTGGCTGCTGATGCTGTGCTGCCGGGCCGTGAAGCTACAGCTGGACCGGGACATGGTCGTGCTGGATGCTTCGCTCAGCGTGCGGTCCTGGCCGCTGCCCGGGCCGTCTGCGCTGACGAGGGAAGGCGGCAACTGGTTGGGGTTAGTTGGAAGGTGGACGTCGATGGCTGCCATGGTAATGATGCGTGCACCGGGGTTGGGTACGCCGATGTCTGAATGTACAATATAGAAAAGATCAGATAAGTTGTTTTAGTATCAATTATGTTTTGATGAGAGTTTGACCAAAAAAGTAGTCGGATCGATTAGTCACTTTGTTGGTGATAGACAGCTACCAAGTTTGCTTGTATTAGACACAAGATGTACTAATAATCATCAATTACTCATTTGAAATGCATATATTTGATGTATGGAAAGCATCCAAGTGGCATATTTTAATAATACTAAAATAATAAAACCATTATTCACTTACCGCTGCTTGGCTCACTGTAATACTGACTGATATAGTTGTTCATATCATCCTGAACGACACTCGCTGAAAGAAAACAAATGTATTTCCATCAAAACACCAGCAGAGCTCATGTGATAAAATCACGCAGTTCAAAAACACCGGCATCATTCCTTTTTTAGGCCTAAGCCACTTTCACCTTTTTAATCCATCATTATCATTCCTATCACCCCTCCTATCTGCTTTTTGATAGATTTTTTTGATCGCATGACCCATAAAGCATCTGTCTGGTGTGTAATTGTTGTAGGTCATTGGCTGGGCAGAAGGTCAGATGATCTGCCTGGCAGTGCTCAGAGAGTCGTCTGTATCCTCAGGAGACGAGACCTGGCTCCCGGCACCTTTTTACATTCATTTTTACCTTCTGAAATATTCATCACACAGAGGCTCTGGAGGAGATGGGCAGACGACTTAAAAAACCACTAAGACTATTGTAGCTGAATAAATAACACATGAGGATGAAGACAACCACACACCCTCATGCACATTGCACACACACATGCTTTTACCGCTTACTGCCGGTGTGTGTGATGAAAGTGAATACGAGTCGGTGTGATTCACAAAGAGGTTGTGCTCTTTCGAAAATGTCCTATGGTAAGTTAGTGGTGTTTGCTTAGACTCACACTTTGATTTGTGGGTTTCATACAACCCTTACCTGACCCTTAATACTACACTTTAGTGTGTAACTTTGCATTGTTTGTGCTACAGACATGAATGACTAAAATGCTGTGGCTTGTTTTTACTATAACTTGTCGTAAAACAATCAATTTTGACTACACGGATGATTAAACTACCACAAAAATACAAACATTTGTGGTTGTTTATGATTTGGGCAGGTAATGAACCACACGCAACTAGCAACCACCTCAAAACCCTAGCAATGCCCTTGCAACCAACCACTCCAGAATCTCACAACACATTGTACAATAAAACGATACATTCCTCAAAAGCAAGAAGTTTCTCTTCTGCTATAAATAAAACAAGTAACTAAATTATGAAGATTCAGAAAAAAAATCAAATTAATGTTCCACAGAACTGATTTTATACCATAGCTGCGGGTCGTATTTTATTCCGCAGGTTAGCATTTGACTACATTTTATAAACCAGTGTTTATTGATAAAGGAAGTTTTAAATACAAACTTTGTTTGTCATCACTAATATACTGTAATTTTCAACATGAATGAAGTGCATAATAGAGACTATAAAATACTGTATGTCTTTTAGGTATGAGAGGGATAGTTTTGGGTGAGGTTTGATTGGCTATTGGGTGGGTTTGTAATGCAGATCTGGCAACCCCTTCTTACAGCTACAGCAATAGATGTAGTATCCGTGATAAACACAAAACAATCAAATATAAAAAATATGAATATTACTATATCAAGCTGACAAAAATAGACCGTCTGCATTAAAAGTATGTTGTAACAGTGTATTCTGGCAGAAAATGGGTGTGCATGTATCACACAGACTGCCAGACAGAATCACTTGTGTTAGCGTTGAGGTCCTGACGGACTTCCTTGTCCTGCGTGCTGAGAATGTTACGTTCTGTCAAAACCTAATCGCTTAATAAACTTTATTTATTTTTAGTGTCTTCATCCAGCCCTTCAGGAATCCAGTTCCTGAAACAGAGCAGACTTTCAGAACCATGATTCAAAATGATTATGTCACACAGTATCTCTCTGCGGTCGCTGAGCGCTATAAATTCTCATCCGAACCACAGCGGAGATGAAAGACGTCTCTCTCTCCGTGAACTCCGAGAGGTTCAGGCCTTCAGACTTCAAACGGCAAAATAAGGTCACTCGGCAGGCCTTATATTTTTTGCGTCTTTGTCTTCGGCCCTTAAAACTCCCTTCTTATTGGTGTCTTAGCGGCGCCAAATATAAAATACGGTCGCTACCTACAGTACGTGCCTTCGGGCTACCGTCACTTTGCGTTTTGTCTCTTCCGTCTCCAGGGGTCTGGCTTTCCTTTGACAGCACTTTCTGTTTGTGTGCCGCTTAAAAGAAAAAGCCACGGGCTCCCTCCCGGTGCCCATATTTCCCACAATTCTCTGGGGGGTGAAGTGTGGCTTGCAGACAGACCGTTGTGGTTTTTTTAGGTTAGAGTAACAGATGTTTGTGCCATAGTTGAATACTCTTTGTGGAGGAACAAGGCCCAATGCACAGAGCTGCCTGTGTGTTTGTGTGTATAACAGCTGTACTCCTGCCAAACAGATCCCAATGTGACCTGACATGATGCAAGCAACATTATAGCGCTCTGTTAGAATGGGATATCATACGATCTGTCCTGCTCGGACTGTCACGGTTTAAATACTGAAGGGATGTTATGGCTTCGCTGACTTTGTGTTCATGTATGGAGCAGTTTTTGAACCACCTTGCAGTAAATGTTAAGCCAATAAAGACCGTAGTATCATTTAAGCTGCATATGCCCAAAAGTATTGGCAGTGACATTTATTTTGTGTTTTGCAAAGTTTGCTGCTTCTGTATTCGTAGGTTATTTTTCCACATGTTTCTATGGTATACTGGATATCTTTGTGAAACAAAGTATTTATGTCACTGCCAATACTTTTGGCCATGACTGTATTAGACAATATGACAACTGTCATTAAAACCTTTGAGAATGTATACCTTAAAAACACTGTATAATGGTCAATAATACAAAAAAACAATGTCTTATTATGCCAGCACTTACAAAAGCTAAGTATGCTTCAACTTTGTTTGATATACTTGGGAAAAGTATTATATTAATATTTTTGTATTAACTATACTATCAGTGAACAATAATAAACCGTGAGTACACAATGTGTTAAGAACGATATTTTTCATTTATACTTCAACTAAACAAGTGAGTTTATAGCACACTTTAAGTTCATAGAAGTAAACAGAACTGCAAGCTAAGTACAATTGGAATACTTAAATTTTGTTTATGTATATGTATAGTATGTGCAATATATACAGCCGCGGGAAAATTTATAATATTTTTTCTCTTTTTACATTTTATAAATACATGTTCAAATACTGCTTAAAAGTGAATCTGAATAGAGCGTTTCTGTTATTTTGACCTGGTTCTCCAGTTTTCATTTTCTGGAATTAAATGCAAATGTGAACAAGAGTTTGATTTGAAATTTGGGAGAAATATTGTGAGTAGTTCACTGAATGAAGCAACAATAACCATTTGACCTAAATACATAACTATAACTATATATAAATAATTGATAATTATTTTGAAACAGTCTCTTCAGTTTTTCCTGCTGCTTTATACTAACATTGATGTGCATTAAAAGTAGATTGAAAGTACATTACAGTAAATAATACACTTAAATAAACTTTTTTATTACAACAAGGGAAGTTGTAAATTAGACTGATTTTATTAAACACTCGCCCTTATCTGGTTTTTATGGTTATATGCTAATTTTATACCTCAATTTGCAGAATTTCGTAAAAACGACTGTGGCTTTTTAAATGAATTGGTCGCATTTTTCCTTAAAAAGTACACTCTCATAAAAAAGGTACAAAAGCTGTCACTGGGGCGCTACCCTTTCATAATGTACAGTTTTAAGCCTAACGAGTGCATAATAGTGCATACATAGGAGAGGCTGACACTGAAAGTAGGACAGGGTACCTGGAAGAGGTCTGGGTTCTCTGGTATTGGCCCTGCACTCCATGTCAGATCCAGCGGGCCCCAGGCCGTCTATTTCCTGAAAGCTGCTTTGCTTCCCCCACACATGGTGGATCTGCATGGCGGCCTCTCGCTCCGCGGCCAGATCCAAGTCCTGCTGCGCCAGGTGAGCTCTCAACTGCCTGATCTCAAACTGGAAGAGATGAAAACGGTCAAAGATTTTTGGAAAATGTTTTATAATGGTATATGTCTTAGCACAAAAAGACTATATTTGCCACACACTGAACATAACACAATCAATCGCGTCTGCTTATGTCCTCTGCTGATATCGACAGGTCTAAGATCAGTTCCCAATAGACAATCTATGTTTGGACATACATTTTTTATCTCAACCCCACGTAGAAAGTGTGTATTAGTGGACATTGATTGCTGGATCACAGCCAGTAATAATGGATTGGCGTATGTGTTTTATCTGACTGCTGGTCCCATAACAGACGGAGGGGGTCTTATGTAATACTTTGGGTTGTATTTCATCTTGAAACAGATGCTTGCATCATCCAGCGAGAGCCAATCAGAAATGATGAGTAAGCTTGGTATGGTTAAAAATATGAGATATTCAGGATACCATTTTTTGTGGACATCAGTGATGCGGATTTTTGAGGTAGAAAATGCAAGTGGTGTTCTTAATAAGATACCTGATACAATCTGATCTAAAAAAGATGATAATATCCAACTAGGGCTGGCCAAAAGAATTCACAGTAATGATATTATCACAATATCTATTTAAATGTTTTCTTTGAAAACATCATAGCATCATTTATTCATTTAAAATGTATCTTCCATTTTGCTTTGTTTTTGTTTTCTACTTTTTTGACCAACAAATCACACTTAAAATTTGAGTGCTGGGATTGAGAGAGTTTGTAACCATTGTTGCTCTTAAGGCAAAACGTTAAGTGAGCGATGAATTATTTACGATATTTACACATGTGAATGAATATGGTATAAATAATCATGGATTTTAATATCACAGTTCTTGACAATGCTGGTTTTTGTGACATCCCCATACCAAGATACACTCTGATCTCAAGAAGGTTAATAGGCCTTTTTGACATTTTGGGGTTTCTCAGCAGTGGAAGTCGTCAAAAATGGAAGACTACCATAATTTGTTTTACATTCTTATGTGCTCATTATTGCTGATAAATGCAGTCAAAAGAGAGCATGGTGTCAAATTTACAGTGACTAACTATTTAAACTGTTTAAAAAAACACCCTCAGATTAGCATTGACCATTTTTTTGTAATTTGACGCAAATGTAACTTAATGCAAAGCAAGTGTTATAAACATACATACATAAAAAATAAATATATAAAAAACGTATGGGATTTACAGGCTTGTGGAAAAAGGTCCATCCCTGATAAAGTCTGATCTCAATTTTTTTAAAACCCCATTATATTCTTATCTTACAACAATGTCAACACCATATACAGTCTGATCTTAAAAATGGTCAATACAAAATACAGTCTGATCTTAAAAATGGTCAATACCAAATACAGTCTGATCTCAAAAATTTCAATACTAGATACAGTCTGATCTAAAAAAATTTTAAAACCCAATATAGTTTTTCTTAAAACAATGTCAATACCACATACAGTCTGATCTTAAAAATTGTCAATACCAGACATACACAGTCTGATCTAAAAAATGTCAATCCTAGATACAGTCTGATCTGAAATGTCAATACTAGATACAGTCTGATCTAAAAAATGTCAATACTAGAACCTGTCTGATCTAAAAAAAAATATCAATACAGTATGATCTCACAAATGTCTATTTTAGACTGATCTAAAATGTCAATAGCGGTCTGAACTAAAAGGTCAATAACAGACACAGTCTAATCTCAATAAAATAATCATACCAGATACAGTCTAAAAAACTCTTACTTAAAAGTCAAGTCATGTCAATAGGTGATGTTTTACTGAGCAGTCAAAATCCGAGTCATAATTGATTCTGTGTCCAAGTGCTGCCCTCTGCTGGTGAAATGCACACTACAGCATGTAAGAATTTGAGATTGTGCACAAAAGCACAAACCCAAAGTAAAAAGGATGTTTAAAACTAGGAAGAAAAGGATGGAGGGCAAAATATTAGAAAAGTGTGTGTATTAGTCCACGTGGTTTAGTAAACTCGATTCTTGATACTTGCTCAAGTCTGTTCATTTTGAATGCCCTTCAATGCAAACAGATCATGGTCTTTTAGAATGATGTCACTTGAAGATCTGTTGGTTCCCCTCAATGTCTAGAATGATTATGGGCCAGATGTCACAGCATTACCTTTGCGTCTTGTGTTATTTTTTGTAAGTGAGGAAGAGGAGAAGGCATAACAGCTCACTCACGGCCTGTTCCTGACAGATCTGTGTGAGTCTCTCCAGCTGTTCCTCTCTCACAGCTTTGGTCTTCTCATACTGCTGGATGTCCAAATCCATCTCCACCTTCACCTGCAGAACGTACGCTAGAGAAAACAGGGCACAGAAGCAAACGAAAAGTCAACTTTTTCTACACTGAATGTGACTTCTTTCCCTAAACAAAATGTACGATAACAGGATTTTATTATGTATGTTATGTACCGTGGTTTTACCATAACATGGTATCCTTTAAAGTTGCTTGGAGTAGCATGTTATTTTATATTACATCAATTTTTTTTAAGAATACTTGAAGAAACTGGACACAAAATTAAAGCTTTCATAGTATATTGACTGTAAGGATTATTGGTAATTAATGATCTTAAATTATTCATATTTTGAGTAAATTCAAATACATTTCACATCATTTTTGACGTTGTTCTCCCTTCTTGTACTACTACAAAAGAAATGGTTTCTCACATCATCACAGTATGCGGTAATATATGATGTAGTTGTTTGGTAAGACTATTATTGTTGTTACTAAAATAGCAAGAACCAAAAATAAATAAATAAAAACTATTGTAAAACACCTCCCACCGAACTCCCACTGTTGCAATGAATTACTCTGCATAAATTCAATCAAGGCAATATTATATGTACCTTTATTGTATTTGTGCAATTATTAAATTTGTAATTAAATGTGCTATTATTAAATTTGTGTTCACAGGTCGTGTTCACAGTTATGTTCAACTTCAAATGAGAAACCATTTATTTATGCAAACAGCACTGGAGATCTCCTATGAATCTCTAGACGAGACACACGTGAGATTAATTTAAGATATATCAGAAATATGAAGACTCATTTTTGTCTGATTTCTCCCATAGTTAAATAATAACGACCCGTCTCCTTTTGCAATGCGCACTGCTGTGTACTTTACTGAACGACCACAGGGGGGCGACACACTGACTGAGACGCTCCATCACAACATCCGAACTCATGATGTTTAATTGGTGAGAGTGTCAAACATCAGCGTTTATTTCTCATTTCAGATCGCATAATAAAGTCTGTAGTGTGTTCAACTGTTGTTGTGTTAAAAGCGTATTGACGATATTTAGCTGCTTTGGCTGTTTTATTGCTGATTTCGCGCTCTCACAAACGCAGTTACTTGGCAGCATAAACATAATCATCCACACTTCGGATTGTCTGCACGTTACATAGCACGAAGAGATGGAAAACTAGATACAGTTTGTTAAATAAACAGCATACATGTGCGAAACAATATAAATGTAAATTGATGGGAAAAACACGCGAGAAAGAATATCAAAGAATGTATATATGACGCTACGTTCCACCACAAACCTGGAAGTAACGTCGGGATTAAGTAACATTAAAAGTATTTGCATTATCATTAGTTTTAGAAGTCACGGTATTTCATTTATTTTAAACATTGATGTAGTAGCATTTAAACATTGCGTAAGGATTTTATGAACATTAAAAAAGCGCCGTTCCAGAAATGAATTCCGAGTTGAGGTGGGAAATATCTTAAATCCGATGTGTTTTGAACGCACCATTTACATGGTTATTAAAGGGACAGTCCACCCAAAAATGTAATAAGAAATAAGGCTACTCACCCACATGCCCCAAAAGGACATTTAATCTAGCCTAAAATAAAACTGGATGACTTCAATGTGCATTCATACCCTTCAGTAGTCAGTATCAAAGATCATTGACTATGGAAAAAAGGATGAACACGGTACATGTCCCTCGCGCCCCTTAGAAGAAATTCCTAAGGGACATTGTAACATAGTTGCCAAATGAAACAAAGAATGTAAATCAAAACTTGAAGACCAAGTTGATAATGTAAGTAAAACAACCTTTACAGGCAGGCAGTCCAGACAGAGCTTAATGTGAGTACAGATTCAATTGCTGGTATAAGGACTCTCATGTTTATGGTCATCAGCAGTCCTCCTGTAAACCCAGCTGGCAGTGCTGTTCGATGATGTTCAGTGAAAACGAGGGTGACCTGCCTCAGGCATCGACCACAAGTACACTTGCATAAACAGAAGCTGTGCCAAGTCATTATGGACATTATGCCCCTCTCAGCACCGACAAAAGGAATCTGAATCTATCTGAATCAATCTGAATCTTAATAGGAGCAACGCTGGCAGCGATAGCACTGAACTGTGTGAGGCATATATCACAACTTGCACTCCGCTGGACAAGAAAACGGATAATAATGTGGGTTTAATTTAATGTTTTTTTATATATTTGTATTTTACCTTTGCAAATTATATATAATATGATATAATATGATATAATATAATATAATATAATATATAACATAACATAATATATTATAATATAATATAATATACTATAATTAATATAATTAATATAATAAATATAATATAATTAATATAATATAATGATATATTACATTTATTATAATTAATAATAAAGCATTGCTTTGTTAGTGATTTTTTATAATAAATCATATTTTTTTCAAATGTATAATGGTGTGCAATATTGTCTTATGTTGATTTCAGCATTGTCCTGTAAATATAGTGATGATGTCACAGTATTCAGGTTGATGTCCCATCCGTTCTTACCGTCAATGATTCTCTTGACTCTCCAGATGCGGAGAGTGATAATGAGGCTGATGGCGTCCCACGGGCTGCTGGGGCCGTTGGCCACTGTTGAGGCCACCATTGGGGCCAGAGAGAGTACAATCACAGCACCATCAAACACCTATATAATGACACAATAAACAACAATACGTACATCATGTTCTAGCTTGTAAGAGCATGTAAGAATGCATTCAATATTGAGGGATGTGACTTAATATTGCAGACTCAGCTCATCAGTTTGATAATAAATGTTTATGCAAATTGTAGTTTCTGTGTGTTATTCAGTATTTGGTTTTGAGCTGCTGGTCGTATTAAAAGTAATACATACACCTGCATAGCCTACTATCATGATACAAATACAGTGGAAATATATTTGTACGCTTTCTCTCTTGTCAGTGTTCTGAGTTTGTTGAAATAAATTCTTTATGCAAATGAGTGTGCCGAATATCCAATCACCACACAGTTTTGATGGACCCTCGCATGCCTAGGCAACAATGTGACATTGCGAGTTTGACACTGCGCCAGGGAGAAAGGCTCATCCTTCATTAAGTTTCAAGGACTTGCCTCCTCACTCCATTTCCCCGTACTAATGGGACCCCAGGGAGCTTACCTCAACTTTGTTCTCTATATAATCCCATATCCCGAGCACCACAATCCTAAAGACAGTCTGACGGAGAGAGAGAGACAGGACGAAAGAGGCAGAGAGACAGGATGTAAGTGGAAAGGACAAACAGACAGCGAAAGAAAAAAAATGAAAATCATAAGCATCAGATTTCGAACTCAGGTGCATTGCATTCTGGGAAATCATCTACAGCAGTATTTTTGAAAGGCAGGAAATCTTGAAAAACACAGGCAAACATTACTTTTCAAGAGACTCGCAAAGCGCAAACATAAATAATGAGTTTGGAGAGAAAAACGGGCGTGCAGGGTAATTCAAATCCTAAATGATATCGAGATGCGTTGGCAACAGAATTCGCCTCCATTTGGCAGTGAAATAACCCCAGAGCCTCCGCAAAACCCCATTTCCTACCCCGGACCCCTTTTACATTCATCTTCTCAGACTGCGGCTCAGAATTTATCAGTGACCTGCAATATGTATTCATAAACTCACACGCAGGCGAGATCTCATGGAAACTCAGAAGAGATGCAGTGCTTTAGTGAATGCTGACTCAGGTAGCACACGCCGGTCTCCCTTTATATCTCCTATAAACTCTTCTTCTCTTCCTCTGGCTTATTCACGTGACCAGCCCTGAAACTTTCCCCTCTTGCCTCTTGGCTTTTATTGACGGGTTAAATACAAGTTGAAGGAAATAAATGCAAGTATGCTTTAAAAGAGTCAGGGACAAATGCAACTGGATCTGAGGAAATGGGAATCAATACAAGTCAGAATGTGTCCGGACACACACACTTTGTTAGAGTACAGTAACAGCATTACTTATTTTATTTTTGTTCATTTGAAACACCCCTACAGCATAAACAGTCAGACAAGATTTGGTATCAAAGTTTTTTTTTTAAAGTGAGTCATAGATATAATGTACTGTACAGTATGCCTTAAAGGGACGGTTCACCCAAAAATGAATGTCATGTCATTTCAATCCTGTATGACTTTCTTTCTTCTGCAGAACACAAAAGAAGATATTTTGAAGAATGTTGATAAACAAACAACATTGACCCCAATTAAAAAAAATGTTTTCTGCAGAAGAAAGAAACATACAGGTTTTACACGAGGGGGGATAAAAATGACAGAATTTTGGGTGAACTATCCCTTTAAGAGCCTTTCAAATATCACATAAGGACAGGGCGAAGAACATCTAGAACAGTGGTTCTCAAACGTTTTTATTGTAAAAGCCCGCTTTGCGCCCCCCAAAATAAAGACTTAAAATGTTAAACTTAGAATTGAAACGAAAAACATATTCAGTTTTAAATGCTGGAACTTGTTTTGGTGGTCTTACTTTTCTGATGTTTAATTGCACAAAATCTTTGATAAAGCTCTTTGTTTAAAAATAAATGCCACAAAATCTGTGACCCCCTGGATCCATCTCGGGCCCCCAGTTTGAGAGCCACCCATCTAGAGTACTAATTTGCATCAGCGCCATACCATGCCATTCAAGTAAAAATAAAGTGAGAAGTGTATTCACATTAAAGAATGCAAAGAGAAACACGTGAGAAAATGTTTTACCTCAGTGAAGAATACGGACAGGATGACCAGGCTGATCC
The DNA here is from genome assembly GCA_008369825.1 of Triplophysa tibetana. Lineage (NCBI taxonomy): Eukaryota > Metazoa > Chordata > Actinopteri > Cypriniformes > Nemacheilidae > Triplophysa > Triplophysa tibetana. The sequence continues at coordinate 8,332,327 of CM017894.1, forward strand.
AGTGAATGATACAGGCGAACTGGAATGCATTATTAACTGTGGACACAAAACACAGAGATGATGTCAGTTTTTCTGCTGATCGAAGACCAGTTTGTAGCCTCTGTACTGATTCAAGCTAAAATTTGTGCACACAACTAAAAAATTAAGTTAGGAGCTGTGGCTCAACGGTTATGTGCTCAACATTGAGCAATGGTGCTCATGTGGGTGATGCAGGTTTACGTCTGGTTCAACCGAAGTGGTGAGTGAAGTTTGGGACTACCTCTTTGGTGGGAGAATTTCATTTGGCTCCAAACAAAAACACACTTTACCTTTAAATTATGTAGGGGTGTCCCTGACTAAGAATTTTCATAGTCGAACCAGACCCGTCACGTCCTGCCTATAGTCGACTGATAGTCGAATCAGTGTTTATGCTAAATGTCTGAAATGCAGGGGAACATAATTTTGAAAACACAAGCCACAAATACTTAAATTAAATTTCCTTAAACATCACGTGACAATCCTGTGCCATACAATAGACCTTGCCTCAAAACTATTCTTATTCTAGACCTAATCGATAATAATTAATTATTTTTTACAAAAGAGAATACAGCACGTTCACTACCAGTGAACTTACAATAAAGTTACTTTATTTACTGCATCTAAAGAGGAATGCAATAAAGCATCTTACCATTTAAACAGTCAAAAAGTCCCTTTCACCTTTTTCCTGTCCCACTGACACTTGCTTTCAGTTCCAAAAGTCTGCGCTTGCTATATACGATGATTTCGGTTATTTACTTTATATTTTCTTTTGTATCATGCAGTGCAAAGTTCAGTCTAAGTAACGAAACACGTGCATTTACAGACAAAGTGTTAATTCATCTTTATATGCCCAAACACTCAGTAAGTGACACATTTTTGGAAACGGTGTACACATTCATTTGGGAGTCAGCTGCGGGTTCGTGAGGAACTTGCTGCTTCTCTTTACCGGTTTCACTTCTCAGAAGACGCGGAGAGACGCCATGCTGCATTTAAACTGACTGCTTACTCTGGTAACATAGGAGAAGCGAATTGTCATCACAAGGCTGCGGTTGTGCGCGAGTCTGCTATTTACCCTGTAACCTTGTTTTTAACTGTTGAACTGGACTGTTGCCTGTTGATAGTTAATTATATGAGCTTGTTTATTTAATTATTCGTTGACTGACTGCTAAGTTCTTAGCGTTTTTGCAAGGGTCAGCCCTCGTGTTCAGCCTCCTCGTGTGAAGACCTGAACCTCTACCTGCGCGCCTCCACCGAGCAAAGACACTGTCAAGGCACATCTCTATATTTATCATTTCTTTGCTTTCACTTTATTGTATAGTAACATCATGTGTTTCAAGTTTATTCCTGTTCTCCACCGCAGACAGCGTTCTCACCCAAGACGCAAGGCACGACGTGCTCACTCTAGCGTGTGTCCCTTTCACACCTCCCCTTCTGCACCTCTGTCTATTTCTTTTGCTCTCTGGAACTGGCAGTCAGCTGTGAACAAGACTGACTTCATCCAAGCGTTTGCCAGCCAGTCTGACATTCACATTCTAGATCTTACTACACATTCTAGATTTGTCCTGAAGACTCAGCCACACCCGCAGCCCTCTCCACAAACTAGGTTTGCTTATCAACAATAATTGGAAATATTCCTCACTATCTTCCCATGTAACAACTATTCATTTGAATACAATGCTTTTAATATCACTTTTCCCACTCAGCTCAGCATCGTGTAGTTTACCGCCCCCTGGTCCTCTTCACAACTTCATTGAAGAGTTTGATGTGCTGCTCTCATCATTCCCGGAGGATGGCGGTCCTCTTGTAGTGTTTGGGGACTTCATCATCCACCTGGAGAAACTCTATGCTTCTGACTTCCACACCCTCACCGCCTCGTTCGACCTCACGCGCCTCGTCACAGCCTGTGCTCACAGATCAGGAAACCAGCTGGATCGCATCTACACCCGTAACACTAGCTGTTCATATCATATTATTGCTCCCTAAACTCTTTGTAAGTCGCTTTGGATAAAAGAGTCTGCTAAATGACTAAATGTGAATGTAACACGCCCTGCCCATATAACCAAAATGACATGATGCCCATTGCATAACACCTCTGTGAAGATTCGACTGTGAGATTCGTAGTCGAATCAGGCTCCTCCAATCGAAGCATCGAATCGTCAACGATTCGAGGTCAGCCCTAGTGAAATGTTTGATATTTAGGAGGATGTTTTAATATATATTGCAGAAATGCAATATAATCTACACAACAATGTCTTCAGAGGTGTATATAGACCTTAAATAATGAAGCGTTATGTTGTGTAAATGGACTTCGCCATGTTGTTTCTACAGTAGCCCTAAACGGACAAACTGCTCTACAGAGTGTGTTTCTATACAAATTATCTCCTTCGGGAAGGAGGATAAACCTGTTGAGATCTTAGTTCTGTGTCAGCCGCCATAGTACTTCGAAAGGGAGGGGTCAAGTGAGCCGTTGGTTGCAATTAGATAATTCACCACTAGATGCCGCTAACCTTTAAAATGCAAGTTTACTAGTTATACAATTTCTCTCTCCTTTTTGACCTCCTGCTGACTTTTCTCTAAACCCCCATATATGCACGTGTCACATTCAATGAGCAAGCTTGAGAAGCATTCATGATATGATATTCAGCCCATCCACATCCAGAACTCTCTTTATTTATTCACTCTGTTATAGGGCAAGACATTAACTCCATTCAGTGCTGCCCGTCTCTCTGCCCATATGTCTTTGTTTGCGCTGATCACTGATCTGCCCATCACTCCATTCATCTCCCGCAAGCCCACAATACATTCATCTCGCCGACCGGTGGCTGTCCTGCTCTCTACGCTCACATCCAGAGGAGCCGGATACACTGGCTGATATATGCTTCAGTCATCGATCACAGTTCAGTGGCGATGAACTGCGTCACTGATTCTCCTGCAGAGAATGAATAGCCATTTCTATTAGGATTTACAAAGGGTTCTCGTGAGAAATAAAAAAATGTCCAGGCAAATATCAAACACAAAATAAGAAGAGTTTATTTTCAGGTAAAAATTGTGTTAAGACTGCTCCTTAATTATTTAATTAATAATTAAGATGAATTAAGACATCAATTTTAACCCAAGCTTTCGTTATATAACAGGGAATCGTATAACAGGGAATCGTATTCAAGCGAATATCCTATAAGTGTCAGAACTGGAAACGCCCTTGTTACTGAAATTACAACTGTTATTGACACCAGTCCCAGCAAACACCAGGTCCTGGAATGCACCTATCTATGATGTCATTTATAGGTTGAACAGCGCCTCCACAGAAAAATATCAACGACTACTTCTCTAGCCCAGCCCACTGGTTCGCGCATGACAGTACTGAAGTAACAAGTTGCGCAGAACCAGATAAAGCGAGCATGCAATAAACAAAAATGCCGTTAAAGATTGCGCAATATTTTGAAGTGCCTGATTGTGGAAGAACACAGTTGAGGCATAACCTTCCTTCGGATTCCAAAGTTTATTTTTAAAGACGTTCCTGCTCACATGGGTAAAACATTATTCCTTTGTGAACAAGGCAGAGGTTGACGATGGATTTGCAGACGGACTAAAATTATAAAGCAGTGCTTTGCTGTCAATATTGGATCCTATAGGAATGGCGCAGCAATCTTATGTGAGTACAACATATTTGGTATTTGCGTCACTATTTTTATGATAGAGATTGGTTGATAAGCACTGTTCACACGGGATTAGTGTTACCCGGGGACGTCTAGTCATTTGTAATATTTGCAGAGGTTGTCTGTGATCTTAATCTGCACGAATCTGCCATGTCTGTAATTTGTAAAGTAATATTTCCCCACATATGACCTAACATATTTTGATGACAGAGGTCCTGTGATAATATTAGTCCCATGCAAATCGGCATCTCTTTGATTTGGTGGGCTCATATATAATTTTTCAAGGTTTTATCCAACGTTTGCAAATAATGGAGGCTTTTTTGATGTGTTTTGGTATTATGTTTTGGAATAGGCCGAATGTGTAACCTAACGTTCTGTCTCTAACCAAATTCACAGAAGGCTCCACAACAAAGTTTATTACGCAAACTGCTATCCAATCATAGAAGTGAGTGTTTACATCCAAGTCTTCATGGCGGAATGCCAATTCAAACTGATCGTTTGGCAAACCGTCCTCAAAAGCCCAACTCGAATTATCAATCAGTATTATAAGTTTACCTTTTTAAATTTGGGGAACCCAGGCAGACAGATATTAACTCAGATTTTTAAGCAATTGCCCAACAACAAATTTATTTATTTATTTTGCACAAATAAGTTATGGATAGCAGCTGTATAAATTTAAAATAATAGAACAATAAATAATTAAATGAAGGTAATGTCTTAATTCAGTCATGAGTGAGACGTTGGTTGCAACTCGCAACCTCACCCTAGATGCTGCTAAATTTGGACCTGTGAGTTCATTTCAATCTAGATTTTATTTGTCTACTACTACTCTTTTCTGAGTTGTCTGATCTCAGATCACCTCCTGAAGATAAGAAATACTCACATTGTAGGAGCTTTGTATCGATGAGCAGCTCCAGAGTCAGTAAAAGCACCACAAGGATGACACAGGCCACCAGAAAACAGTTGAAGCCCGCGCTCAACAAACAGACCTGCCACAACGCCGCTCTCCGCCCACAGCATGGCTTCAGCCAATTAGACCTGCAGAGAGACAGAGAGAGACAGAGTGACAGAAAGAGAGAGAGAGAAGTAATAACATTAGCTTTTTATATGCATGTCTTATAGTTCTGTTCAGCCAACCAACATACACTTGCATCACTCTTAGTTTCTAAGGAGCTAATTTTGTCCCCTAGAATTTAAATAATTTTCGATTCCCACAACAAAAAGTGGGAACTAGTTCTGGAATCATGAAAACGGTCCTCTGGTGAGGAAGCTATTAAATTGCAATATGGACAAAATGTAAACATCACATTTGACAGCGTTTCACACTTTAGAGTGATCCAATGTTTAGACTACACTAGATTACTTGCTACTGCTCATAGCCCTTATTTGCAGTGTGGTTTTTAACTTTTTTTCTTTTGTTAGGCAGTAAACCTTTCAGTGGACTCTTGTGAGCGAGTCTCACTATGAATAATCACATTTTCTTACCATCTCTCTTTTCCTCGGTCTTCTAAATGCTATCTAATTGAATTGCCATGTTGAGGGCTCATATTCCCTGATGCTTATCCTGTATCCCTAACACTCACCCATTTTCAATAGGTCTCTTTCTCTCTCATTCTACTGTTTTAGTTATAATAGTCTTCTGTTTTATGATCATTCATATTATAAATATTATATTATAAGTATTTTAAATTACCTTTTTATTTTTACATTTAAAATTTTCATGTTAATTGTGGGTTAACTTGAACAATTTTGCTGCGTTTCTGTAATTTTGTTATTTATTTGTTTATTATTTATATTGATAAATTATGTTTAATTTGTTTTTATTTCAGTTTACATTATTTTTTTTAATCTTTTTTCAGTTCATATTTTAGTGCCTCAATTTAAACTTATTTTCGTAATAAGTGTACTTAACAACTTGACATGCACGCTTTTGTGGTCCAAACTCATCTTCCACAGCTCCACAGAGAATAGAGACCCTGTAAATCATTTCTGATAACAAGCAAAAGAAGTAGACTACAGTATGTCTAGCCAGTATTATTTTTAATAACCAATAGAGAAATCGTTACTTAGCTAAACTTAAATGCCTTAAATGCCACAAAGTTACCCGATCCATTCAACAAATTGTTTATTTAGTACAAATTTTATAGAATAAAATATGAATTAATAGTTATAGTATTATGCACTAGCCAGACCGATCAACAAATACAGACCGGAAGTTAACTTCAATAAATAATTATAATAATAAAAGCCATAAATCATATCATTTTTTTGTTAATACTGAAAATTCTTGTAACATACTTTACCACCATATAATGCTTAAATAACTGTTTTTGCAAAATTTTATCAATTTGTTTTGAGACAAATAAATGCCGAAAAGCTAAGTGTGAATGTCAAAAATGGTGCAAACTACCGTATGAAGCACTTTTCATTGCAAACTGGATACGCTCTTTAAAAATATATAACAGTACACACTACTCTGTAATAGTATGCTGGAAAACAATTCCAAACATAGCCCAGGTTTTCACAGGACTGAGCCAAACCTCAGAAACCATCCAATACTGTTTGGCATCCGTCTGGACCAAAACACACTCTCTTTCACCATTTAATTTCGCTGAAATGATGGAATTTCAAGCATTTGCGCAGAATTTTCCAGACTGCGCTCCAAGCTCTTGCCGTGCGTCCCGGGTTCCTGCTCTTGGGAGCGGATACTGATTTTGGCAGCATGGTAAAGACAGATCAGCGTGGCCAGACTAACCTCATCCTGTGACTCTCTGCGTCGCATCCACAGACGCAAGCACACGCACGCACAGAAACAGGCGCGCACACCATCTGGAGGCTACACACTCCACTAATCAGACGCAGCCAAAAAGATGATTGCTTAACAGCATGGCCGTGCCATCATTTGATCAGATGGGCTATATTTGCTCGCTTTAGGCTTCGCCCTTGTGCGGCACGAGCGGGAAGGGCAGATGAGACACGGAATCTGTGTGGTTGGCTGAACGCTGGTGTCTAATAATACCGCCTAAGCATTTTGTAACTTAACGCCCTCCCTGAAGTGAGAACGGCAAGCCTCCTGATGCCTAACAACTATAATAGGCACAATTTGCGCTGTCGCTATATTATCTTTAATCCCGTGACCACTTCGTCCAACAGGGTTGACACTTAACATTGCATGATTTTTTTTGCTAGATCGATGCTGCAAGTAATGGGTGGAAAAGCTAGTTTTCTCATCTGGTAAACCAGCTTAAGATGGTTTTAAGCACTGTTTTGAGGCAGTGAGACCAGCTTGGTCAGACTGGTTGAAGCTTTTCTCATGTAAATCTAATTCAACAATGCTGCTCTCTGTCGAACAGGTGTAGTGAGAGAGGCATAGTGATTATTTAGGATTTATAGGTCATAAATAAGGAGGAATGGACTCATGAGGTGTATCCCAGCAGGAACAAAGGCACTTAAGAGGAGAATGAATATACACGACTGAAGGGATTCAGCTCCGTGCCGTAGTATAGTCAGGGGATGACCCTTTAAACCAGGGCTGTGTCACAATGGCATACTGGCATACTTCCATACTACTGTGGTTAGGAATACAGTGCAATTTCTGTGTTCGTATAATAACACTTTACAATAAGACTGAATTTGTTTACATCAGTCAATGCTTTAACTAACAATGAGCATTTTTTGAGCATGTATTAATCATTGTTAATGTTGGTAAATGTAAATACAGTTTTTAATGTTAGATCATTGTGCATGAACTAATTTAAACAAACATCAGTGAATGATCCCACAATGCTCATTGTTAGTTTATTTTAACTAATGAATTAACTAATGCAAACAAATACACTCTTACTGTAAAGCGTTACTGAATACTGAATGATGTAACTACAGTACTGTAGACATCACAGTGTGGAAAACAGAATAACACAATGAAAAACAATCAGTTTGACCCCTATTTTGAGTTTTGTTCTTCACAGTTTCACCTGAAGTTTCAAGAACATTTTGCGTAGAGGTATAAATGAAAACCGACACATAGCCTACGCCGTAGGTCCGACACAAAAGCAAAAATCGGGCATAAGGGTGAGACTAAGAAGTTTCTCAATAAAACGACGAGGGAACATTTCTGCAAATTCTAAATAAACAGTGACTACTCAAAGACATTAAAAATATAACTATATTTTACAAAGATATAAATATTTTTAATATACAGGTACACCATTAAAAACTAATTCTGGGACAACACACGTAATCTGTTTTAATTACCATAATTCTATTTGTGGTTTTCCATAGTTTTGATTTATTACTTTTTATAGTTTACTATTATTATTATTATTATTTTGAATAAATAAATTTGAATTGAATAAGACACACTTAACTTTTGATGAGTGTATACATAAATTTTAATTGTTTCGTGATGACGATGGGGGTATTTTGCTGATGAATCACATGACATCCTCATGTGATAACAACATATCATAGTACAGTAAAAGCATTTTTTTCTAAAGCAACATTCCACTTCTACAAATAAATTTTTTTTATAAACAGTATAAGTCTGTGACTGTGAATTTTTCATACGTACAGGAAACCAAACTTCCGAAACATCTCTCTTAGCCCATCGTTCAACTCTCTAAATTCAATCTCTACAGCTAATTTAATAATGTAAGTAAAGAAACATTTATCACTGTACAGTGAAATAAGGTTTGGTACAGTTTGTTTGGTCGGGCAGCAGCTGTGGTATGCTAGAAACATTCTGTAAGGACTCAAAGGGTGACAACAACAGCCCGGAACCGAGTTGATGGCATTAGGTTAGTATTTTATGCTGAAATAGCAGCAGCTGGTCGGATTCAAAGCCAAACCTATGACCTTTATGAGAGCAATGGATGAATCATTTAAAACAAAACCTCAACTTCAAGGAGATAAAAACATTGCGTTGGGTTATGGAGGGCAGAGAGAGAAGAGGACATGCGTTGTCTCTTGTTCCTGAAGGATCGCTTTCTCAATCATCTCCTGTTAAGGTCACAGTGGAGCCAGATCCTGGTGCCACATGGGCATTCGAGAGCTGGATGCATCTTTGCTGGCTCAGACCACAGAGGTGCCAGTCATATTAGAGGTGAAAGCAATGACCTGTCAGCACGTGATGTCTTTCCACACTTTACCTAATCCTGGTTTTGCATCATAAAATGTAAAAATATTCTGGCCGTCCTGGGCTGTGTGAATTTTAGTGATGGCCATAGATGTCAAAAAGGTTTAAGCGTTTAAATTGGGCTGTATACTTTAAAACGTAAAAAATGTGAATTATAATAAAAATTAACAAATTATTAATTATGTTTTATTTAAAATAAATAAAAGAAAATAATGCACCTTACACTTATAATAACAAAGTTTTTTTTGTGGCATTCAGCACCTCATTTCTGTCACAATTCTGCACTTCACTTAAACGAACCACGTACTGTATCATGAACAAGAGGTTTAAAGTAAATTGAATACATGATATCCTTCACTTATTTTTGCTCTCCAAATGCAACAGATACATTTTCCTTTATAGCTTGGGGAGAGAAAAAAGAAGTTATGGGATGAAAGAGGGTATAGGAGCTTGGAATGGACCACGAGCAGGGACTCGAACTGCTGCACAACATGTCGGCACCCAGTCCACTGGACCACTAGTGGCGACTGAAATTTCAATAACTTCTGTTTGGTAAAAGAAATGACTAAAATGTATAGTACATATAAATGTGTTAAATATGTATGCTTAACTTAATGATTAGTGATTAATTGCAAAAAAAGCGTGTGATTAATTGCAATAAAAAAAATACTGACACCTAGTTTAAAATTGTATCAAAAAATGTGGCTAGAAAATAGTTATTAAGTTAATATATTAAATTATTAAAAAGGTTTGTGGCCAACACTTAAGGATAAACTGTAAAAAAGCTTTTTAAAATATATTTTAGCAAACTTAAATTTTACAGAAATCTACAGAAATTTTTTGCTTACATATATTTTTTAAATACGGTAAAAATGTCAAATTACCAAAAAAGACTGCAAACTTTTAAGAAAACATGAAAAACATGAAATTTTACGTGAAAAACTTTTATTAGATAATATTATATTATTTGAACTATACGGCAAAAAAATATAAAGAATATTCTATATTAACACAACATTTACAGAAATGTCCATAAAATAAATGGATAAAGTACAGGCAGAAAACTATCAGTGTACATTTTCAGTTTTTTTTTACAGTGTAGCTGCTGGAAAATTTAAGTTTCTTATGAATTTTTTACAGCGTACAGTATATAGAGGCTGACTAATAATAAAACCTGCACTGAGAAATCAAAAGTGTGACAACTATCCCCAGACTAAATTACTATGAATAAAATTACTATTAGAAATTAAATAAGTCAAATCTTCAAATATTAAATCTTGCTTTAAAGAAAGTATTTGTATCAAATCACATACACTATACAATAAGTAAATCAGTCTATTGATTTAGTCTCTGGGTTAATGGATTTGTAATTTATTTAGACCAGCAAACTCCAATAACATAAATGTATTAAATTATGAAAACAGTTTATAAAAATCCTGCAAAGGAATTGCAGAAAAAGATGAGACTTTAATATTAAATTTAATCTAAGGAAAGGTTCTAATGGACTTGTTAAAAGTATGACCAGGTCTCTCAAACCACACAGGGAGTATTAAACATTTATGGTTGTCATACATTTGAATCTGATCTCAAACTATGCTCACGTGATTGATTCTTGTGCTGCCATACAACTGCACCAAAATATTTTTGTTTGCTAATTAACAGCTATGATGATCTTCTCTAGATGTATAAAACACAACTGTTATTTACCAGAACACATACATCGTTGAAATAATCAGAACCCCAGAGCGTAACACATAATGCTCGCACTTTTGTTCACCCCACACACGTACAGTTGATGGATGTCGTGCAGGCAGGTAATGTGTTTGCTGGAGAGGAAAGGTTTATAAAGACATCAGTATATCAGCTCTACATGAGATGCAGGAGCGAGATTGAACAGCCGCAACGGGCGGAGGATAGATTACACCATGAAAGCGATCGATCGCATGCTGGAGAAATGGGCTGTCATATTGGCCTCTTAGTAAAACTTGGCTTCTCTCACTTTTTCCTGTTGTAGAAGAAGAATGAAAGGCACAGAAGTCTCTAAGGCGGTTTTCTGAACACCTGTGCTGCCTGTTGTTGGCTGTCCACAGCAAATTATTGTCATAAATGCAGCAAAACACTGCCGTCTCCATATTTTTGAAAAAAATCATTATTTTTAGTCAACTTTTATGTTGGTCATTCCAAATACCTAACCAAGAAAAAATATTAAAAAGTGCTTGCCAACTTTTTGTATATAGATGCAGTAAATTTGGACATCCAAGGTTTCGGAAGAACAGCATACTGACATACACTGTAAAACCTTTTTTGACAGTAACTTGCTGTAGTTTTAATGTACTATTTTGTTTTATACATAAATAATTTTGCTGTTCTGATGCCAGTCTCTGGCTCATTTTGAATCTCAAAAGTCAAAGTGTTTTAATTTTGATTACAGTAATTGAAAACAGTACTAATTGGAAAGTATATTAAGTAGTAAATAAATCTACAGAAAGTTACTGTCGAACCTGCTGCAAAAACTACAGCAAAGTTTTACAGTGTACAAATAATGATACTCTAATAAACAATACATACAAATATACAAAGCTATTCATTTTACTAAATATAAACAATTTACAAAACAACATTTTTAATTTTACAGATTTTTCTATTAATAACTAAAAAAAATGGACTTTTCAAGAATATTGTTACATAAACGTTTTACTGGTCTCGCTTCAGTGCTTAATGGGATTATGTTAATCAGTGAACATAACTTTCAATTAGCCTAAGAGAAGTCTAAATTTTCAAATTATGTTTATTAACAAATACACTGTGGCTTTATCATTCCTCTTAAATGTGAACTTTGTTCATGCAGTGGCAGGGACAGTCAACGGCAACAGAAGGTGATAAGCATCAGGTCTCACACAGGAAATTACTTTAAAAAAAAAAGAAATCAAGAAGCACAAAGTTACACCACGACTTCTCACATGTCCGAACATCCAGTAAAACAACCGTATTCACAGTTTACAGGTGTCACATGACTCTGACCTCATCGAACTTCAATTCAGGTCTCAGCTTTGACCACAACTACAGGGCAAACAAAAAAGAAAGAACTAAAGGGCCCAAAAAACATTAATCTTCTGAACCAATGAAGAATTGATCTCATGTGTGATCTCTTGTGAGCATCATCAGACTATTTGATAAGTATTATTTTTATAAAGAGCAACATCTTGTCTTTACAACAACAACTGCCTAGAATATGTAAGATATTTCCAAGAGTGATGATAACAATTTAGCAACTGTTTTTGGGGTTCTGATAATGACTTGGTTTTGATTTCATCATACAGCACAGCTCATTTACACAGAAAATGATAAACCGGGAGCAACATTTTTATTAGAATTTAGGCCCCAAAAATGGTTGTATTGAAAAAGTCACAGAAATTTGGTAAAGGACAATCTGATATTAATCTTTAGCGGTATAAAAATGTAAGCATAAAACTTGGCATGTCATAACTGACTTGCTCCATGCAAAATTAATATATAGTTACAATTTTACAACAAATTTACGTGGTTTTTGTCCATAAAATGTTCCCGACACAAAGTTGGGAAGTTCTGACTGATTATATGTATCCGATGTGAACGTCAAAAGTGTCATCCTGACCTGAGAGAAATATCTCTTACATCCTCTACTTTCAAACCTAACGGTGAAGAAACGGACTGGTCTCAGATCAGCAGAAAGAGCTTCACTGACAACATCAGGTAAACAGCAAGCAAGCAAAAACTATAAACAACAGTTAAAGCCAGCAGACAAACCTCAGCACTTCAGCAAAGATAGATAGAAAGCAAACAAATAACAGAGAAAAAAAATAGAGAAAGTTACGTAAAAAATATGCTGAGCATCTTAGAGATTCTTTAATTAGAGAGCAACATCATTAATCTCACAAATACCATGAGGATACAATAAACATATTAAAGCTAAATTTAAAAAGTGAGGTGTCTGAAGGAATTGAAGAGCACAAATTGATCTAAACATAAGTTTAGAGCTAGGCATCTTTAAAAGACATTTAAGTAATTAAGTATCCTATTAAGTGTCGTGTTGTGTTTACAGAATTACTTTATTACAGAAAAACGTGCATTCTTGGTTTAATGTGGTGGTGACAAAATTCAGTCCTCAAGAGGGCGATAGAGTTACCTTTGTATTTAACATTATATGTCATATAAACTGGCTAAAATGTAAAACAATTTGACTAGACCTAACTTGTTCAGCAAAATTTGATCTAAACTGTTGCTTCAGTAGAATAACTGAATACACCTTCTGGAAGACAATTTACGCTCATTTTTGCTAGCGCCCCCTGAGGCAACATCGAGAACTGCATTCTCATGTTACGCTATTCATTTTGTTCTGACATTTTTAAGAACGTATTTTCACTTTTTATTTCCTCAGCCCAAATATGACATTCCTCTCGTGCTCTTTTTTTTTTATCTCAGCAAGGCTTAATAAATGTCCCTCTATTAGGCAGATCAGTGAAAAATAAGATTCATTTAATAACAAAAGTGAAGATTTGGGTTTAGGACGGATTCTGAGTCATTGTGAAAAAAGCCAAATGTGGATCAACAGGGATGTGAAGAAAATGCTTCCGTTGAGATTATTTCAGGAATAATGCTTTGACTTTAAGGTCACAATTTATAGATAAACTTTAATGCTGTTTAAACCCCAGAAGGCCATTAAGAAGATTTATGAACTATGGCCACATTGTGACGTCTGGTGAGATTCAATATAAACAAGTGTATAAAATATTTACAGAAATTCGGCCGAGCCAAAATACTTCCTTATGGTGTCAGCAACAACTGATCATTATAAAAAACATGAATTATATTATATTTAATAATAATAATAAAAAAAAGAATTCAGCAAGAACTATGATAAAACTTTCAGCATTTTTGTATTTAATTTTTGAAATATTAATTTAAAAATTTAAATTGTGTCAATTAATAAATCACTATATAAAATTAAGTCATACAGACTTCTTATTAATGGGTGCGTTAGCACTTTAATGGCATCATTCCATATCCTTATGCATACATTAAGCTGGTTACAAACCATCATAATTAAATGTTTATGGTCAATTTTCAGATACTATTTAAGTAATCTATTGTTAACAAAGCAAACAGATGCTGGTTGAAAATACAACGCAAAGCATGAATATTTTAAGCAGTCGGCACACACATAAACACATCACCTCCATACTGTTCCGGTCAGGAAGCTCTGGTGCCAGCACATGCTAAGAATAACTCACATGCTGGATGTCTTACCCCTGCTCATAGACTGCCAGCTCTTGAACTACAACCGGCCTCCCACATGGAAGCCCAGCGCCCGGTCGCCTGTCTACTTACGGTGATAGTGCTAGACAAACACCAAAACAAGGTGTGAGATGGTCACAAAAATGTTTTTTTTCTATGGTTGAATCAGATATCTAGAGATCTGAAGAACACAAGATAAGATATGTATGCTGGTAGAATGCTGGTAACCAAACGATGCCGAACCCCATTGAACTCCATGAATGAAAACAAAAGCAGTGAAACAAAATGAATATGCATAGCGCCTTAAAACTATTCTCAATCCTCCAAATATAAATTCATGCATGCAAGGTTTTGATTTGCTGCGAAATCGCAACAAGCAGTCTGTTAAACTGTGAGAACAGTAACAGTAGTTAAGTCATGCATTATTGAAATGCTAAGGTTGTTCTATATTCATCTCAGTTTCTACCCGACAGATGATGTGTCATGACGGTATGTTTTTCTTATTGGCGTCTCCAATTCAATTACGCTTTACAGTACCATCAATCTGAGTAGATACGATGTCTGTATCATTCTCCACATGCTTTACACATGAGTCATATAAGAAATATGACCTGCTCTCACTTTCTGCTAACAGAGACAGAAACGACGCAAGCAACTGAAGAGTCAAACCCTCACGGCAGGAAAATCAAAGTTACCAATCCAAGCCAGCCAATAATAAAAGCTTTTTTCTGCTTTCTGCTTAAATGTTTCCAACTGCAACCAGGACATGCATGTGCTAAATATGTTTGGGCAGAAATGATGTTCTGAGAGAACAGTTTGTAAAGCAAAAACAACGTTTTACATCATTTCTGAACGTTTAGTTTTGGTTGCAGATAACATTATAGAATTTTTTTAGAAACAACACAATGTGCGGGTTTTTGTGATTATGAATACCACAACGTTATTAACTTTTTCCAAAAATGTAGTTTCGTACCTTTTTTTGACCAATTCAATTTAGGACAAAAAAGCCACATTTAGGACAAAAAGCCACATTGGCGGAAGAAATAATTTGCATCTTTTGTGAGTTTATCGCTGTCTGGTTAGATGCGGTAACACTTACATCCTTTCTACAACGTTTCTGCAATGTTCCTGCAACATAACCTATAAAAAGCACAACATAAAAACATTATCCAAACCTTTTCATGACTTCACATTTAAAGCAGTTATGTACTATTTAGTGACTGTGTATAGTTGTGAGTTTCAAAGGATGTTGTGACACCTGAGCAATTCATCTGACAAAGCGAGTCGTGGGAGTCCGAAACACATTTACACAATCACAATTGGGAGTCGAGATTGCGCACGGACCATCTGTCACACACGCACAAACACACACAGGCGTTGCTCGCGGACGGTGCGACACCTGCCATCATTAAGCTTATGGTGTTTGTCAACTTTCTCCACGTGTAGCAGAGCATCGCGCAGCGCCCGTCCGCCATGAGTCACGCTACCCAGACGGGACGGCAGCAGTGAGCGCCAAAAACCCAGTCAACACTGTAGAGGTCTGGGTGCTCAACACTCCCAGCATGCATTGCGGTTGCCAGATGATTTTCAAAGCCGCATTTTTACACTACCCACAGAGGAAAACAAAAACACCCACTGAATCCTGCCATTTAAAAATATGGTGTGAAGCAGTCGGGACAAAATGAGGAGAATCTAGACAACCTCCTATGGCACACATCCGGAGTTTAAACTCACAATTGTTTTTGGGAGGCCGTGGGAGAAACGAGGAAGCGTTATGTCATGTTTCTTTAAAAAGCATTTGGTGTCAATGTCAGGAACGGTTTGGAATGATCATTTCCATATTTTTATACCAGCAGTTTTTTTTTACATATGTTTAATCCGTGAAATAATTTGCATTTTAATTTATAAGGATAGAAAATCCAAACACATTTTAAAGCACTTACATTTTTTGACAATGACTTTAGTGTTACCGCAGCTTTTTTATTTAGACTGATCTGATATTATGGTCTAGTGGATGGTCTACTGATTGATTGTTTTATATGTCAGTTAGTTTCTTCAATCTAAATACTTCCTGGTCAGAATAAGGCAGTGGATCAGAGTTTATGCTGATGATTTAAAGTCTGGCTACACAAGCATAAAAATCAACTTAATGTAAACAAACTAACACCTGGATATGGATCACAAATTTGTGCAAATAAACAACTTTTTAATGCTTCTAGTATGATTTTAACCAAAAGTATGTCAGTTTTGTCAGAGCCGTAGAAACAAATCAAGAATTGCTATAAGTTATAATACATTTGAATAGTTCAATAATAGAACATCTAATTCATTTTGATGCATTTACAATTAATGCAAGTGTACAATTGTCATCAATAAATTCAAGTTATCGATATGTATTTTTGAATTGTTATGATATTTAAATACATTTTTAACTTTACAGAGCTTTTTTTATCTACACAGCGAAACAAGGTTTGACGACATGGTTACGCATGTTCTGAATCATCTACATATTATAAACAAATTCCTTGAAAGTGTTCCTTTATGTCAGACGTAACACAGGATCATTACTATTCTAGATACGTGTAGTATTGTTTATGCAACATGTTGCGGCTTGTATACCCTGCCGCCCCGAGCATTAAGCAAATTCCAGAAATTCCTGTCAAAAGTCAGTATCGTTGATCTTAGTAAGAGAGTCTCAGTATGTGGTTCTTCCTGATTTTTTGGATATCTGAATATGTCTTTCCTTCCTCTGTGTACGTTTTGTTAGAATCCTTAATCTGATAATAACTGACTGTGGCGCTCAAAGATTATGTGAATGACGGAGTATACAAATTGTTCCTAATTTAGTAAATGTTTGGTGTTGAGCAAACTGAATTTACAGATAAATTTAGCCTGTTTTGCTGCAGCGTCTATCATAAACCATTTTTCTGTCATCCACCATGAAAAAAGCAAAGACTTTTAAATCAAAAATATTTATATGATTGAAATAAGGTCTCAGAAACTAGAATTTTATAGTAGGCAATGTTCATACGCTGTTGGTTAATGTGTGAAAAAATCTAATAACGTAAGTATAAATTATCTGGAAAATGCACTACAATAAGTTAAACTGCAAAACCTTTAGGAAACATCTTCAGAAAGAAAGTTATGTAAAAAGCAACTATATTTTTTCTCCATTTACCTAAACTCTTAAAAATGAAGGTGCTTAAAAAGTTCTTCACACTGATGCCATAGAGGAATCATTTTTGGTTCCACAAAAAATCGTACAGTTAAAGATTCTTTGAGGAAACCATCTATTTCTTACATTTATATCATCTAAAGGACCTTTTTGCACCAAAAATAACCTTTCGTAAAACAGAAAAGATCTTCGGATGTTAAATGTTCTGTATTGAACCACTATGACCAATAAAGTTCTACTATGTCATTGTGTCTTTCTAAGTTGTATTTTATCATTTTAAAGTTAATTATACTTGAACATGTTCAGATTAAAATAAAGTAATAAGTAATAAAGTATTTTTTAACAAGTTGGTTGCTTTTTATCATTGGTTAGTGGGGTCCTGTCAGTTTACTGATGTACAGTTTGATGTCCAGATATGACTCACGTTCCAATATTTATTACAGGATTCGGTTATTATCAGCCATTTAACACAAACTTTAATTTATCAAAAAACACCTTTAACTTAAGCACGCTGTTATATCAGCTATCTGAGTGACTGTGTGTGTGAGCATTTAGGCACTTCATTCCTACCCGTCTTGGTTCTCATCTTCATCCAAATTGGAAAGCAGCTGGGATCCGGCCAGCGAGAGGTCCAGGGCAGCTAGTGGAAGGTCCCTGTAGGCGAAGCTGACCAGCTGTACTGGAGCCATGCACTGGCCCTCATCGTCCACCTGCTGGGAGATCACCTCCAGATCTGGAGCTGCCGCCTGCTGAATGGGCCTGGGGACACATGGCGAAATCTACTCTGTTGTCTTGTTGCATTAATCGTCTTCCAGTAAAGAAAAGTACATTTATTTGTGAAAGAAATGATTACTAGGCCATATTTCAATTGACAAAGTGTACACGATCTCAAACAAAATGAAATCATGGGTTTTGATCTTAAAGTCAACATGAAATTCAAGTTCTTACTTTCACAATACATGTTCTTGGTAATGAATGATTCATCAACACATGTTGTTCCAAAAAAAATAGATATAATTTGTCAAAAAACAACTTTTTATTGTCAGTTGATGTCCCGAAACGTGGTAAAATTGTAACCCCTCCCATAAGATCTCATCAAAAAGGCAATAAAAATGCATCTTAGGCTGTTGCACTTGAAAAATATAAAATGGGTTGTGAATGTTTCATGTTGACTTTAAAAAGCAAAAGACCGCACAAATATATACAAGTGTATAAAAATATATTGATAAATGAAGTAATGAAGAAATAATTTGGATTTTGGGATCAGCATAGGGGCCAACATACCCATCTTAAAAAGAATACAAGAAAACAACGTGGACAAAAAAAGCTATGTTGGATTGTGTATTTCTAAATAAAAAATATCATCTCAGAATATAAGAGACGCCAAAGATGATAAGACGTGTCTTATTGAAATAACGCTTCATGCATGAAATCCAGAAAAGCCAAAAAGCCCCTTTTGAAAGGTATTTATTGTGAGTGTTTCTTTAAAAAAACTTAGATTTTTTCAAATGCAAGTTGTTTATTTTTATGAAAACAGATTTAGTGACGAAAAACCCTGTAAACAGTGTAAAATGTCATAACAATGCTATTATTTTTTTTATAATAAATTATATATAAGACAGATGAGAGTGTCAACAGAGCTTACAAACAATAGGTAAAGAAACACGTAGGATACAGTATGAAACCTCAGCCATATAACAAATGCATAAATGAATATTGAGTTCTAGCACGTATCCCATTCAAATGGCTCTTAAAACCGCAATATTCATCATTGTTGAACCATCGTGCGTTGCGTCCCGCAATAATGAAGTATCTTGAGGATTTCAAAGCCCAATATTGTGGCAAACAACTGGGCCCCACAGTTGGATGTCATGGCCAGTTCTGCCCGGGTTTGCCTTTGATTTATTGTATCCAATGTGCTGATTCATCTCACGTTTGCAGTCTGGGATTGCTGTTCTCAATCTCAGCGCAAACAAGGCAATTAATGCACTTCTACAAAGCTCGAAATACACATTTTGCTCTGTAAAAACCCCAATTGACTTCAGCTAGAGGAAGTGAAATAATCTAGACTTATACTGTACACATATTTGCATACATACACCTCAAACAGCAAAATAATAACACAATATATCTTATTTGCGTGACACAACAGTGACTGTCCCAAAGCTTCAACTGATGCCTGATCGAAAACACAAAACTAGCTGTTTATATGTAGGCAGAGAGCTACTCAGTCTTAACAAACAAGCAGTGATGTGATGATATGCAATTTATAATCTTAATGTACGATCATAACTACGATCGATTCTTGTGGTCCTTATGATGCCTCTATCAAGGGCACAAGAAAGGACAGAAGCAGAGACGCAGGAATGTAAATTTTGGCTCCTGTCCCAGACATGCCGGATGACAAGAGATGTATTATGAAAATTATGAGCTAGACCAATAGGAAAGCTTGAAAGAGTTCAGAAGAGAGACAAACAGAGTTGATATTGTGAATCGAGAGGAGGTCAATTGAGAGACCGAATGGGTTTGGAATGTTGGGAATGGTTTAGATTGGCATCTAAAATGTTAACGCAGTCGTGCCTGTGGAGACAAACGCACCTCATTTCACTTGCGAATTTCTTGTAAAAACTTGCATGGATCTCTCGATTATTTTTATCCGTGTGGTGTATTGTGCAAACAATGCATAAAACATGAATGAATGATTAAATAACTAAGTGAATTGCACGAAACCTATTTCATCCTACTAGATGTCGGCTTCATTTTTCAACCCAACACCATCTGAAAAGAGACAAAAGAAACTACCTTTGCTTAGATAAAATGATCCATAAACAGCACATAACAAAAATAAAGAAAAAAATGCTTTAATTAAAGACTAAACTATGGTTAACTTTTTTTACTAGCAAAATTAAAATGTGCGTTTTAATTATAAAGTGTGATTATTTTATTATTAAATAAAAGCGTACGGTTGCATCGTGTAGCCAACTTGTTTTTAATTTTATCTGGATTTAATTCAAATTAAATACATTAATTAATTCAATAAGAGTTTTTTTATATTCTCATTGGATAATACAATTTGAAAGATAACATAAATGGAAAAATATTAATTGTCTTGAACAGTAAAGTCACTGTGTAACAATAATACAAATCTAAAGAAATTTATAGCAGACAATTAACTATATCAGTCTCATCGTTACAAATTTAACTATGAAGGTATTAAAATCGCCTTAATATTTTAAGATAAAATATAATTTTGTATAATTTTCCTTTTGATTTTAAGGGGAGAAATGAGGCATCGGCCTGTTTTCCTGAGATTCATCTATAATGTTTTACACTGATTTTCTAATTAAACTTACGGTAGATCACATGCTTTACAGATAGCAAAGTGTTCCATCAGCAGTGCTTCGGTCGCACTTCTCCCCAAAATGTCTTTTCACACCCTTCATGCCGGCTGGCTGGGAAAGGATGAGCTCAGCATGTGCCACCCGTCCTTTCTGATGCTATCTGCACGCTTGGCACCGCTTCCTACAGATAGCTAACAGGACTCTAATCAGTCCTGACACGCACAAACTGTTCAGGGCATCAAAATCACATTCCCAAATAACCGTGTGCACAGGCGTAGCGCTGTCAGGTACTGATGGGTGTTGGCGAGTGGCAGGGCGCCCACTCTGAGTTTCTGTTCGTCATGTCGCAAGACAAACGATATGAGAGAAACTTGAAAGCAACAATTCAACATACTGTATGATGAATCAGTACTCAATTCATTGTAGTAAAAACTATTATCAACCGACTAATCTCAATTCCTAAGAAAAATTATTGGTTTTATATTGCAGCACAACAACAACATTTTGCATGCAACCCTGTTACAAAGTAATCTCACCACTAGACTTTCCTGTTACAACCAATATAACACTTCACAATTCTGAATCTCATGAAATGTTCTTAGTTGGACCCTTTGTTACACAACTAATAAAAGCTAATAAAAACTTCAATTATATTTTCATTTTAAAACAAATTATAGCCATGAGTGTATTTAACAAACATTTCAACCCTGTTACCCAAGTAATTTCTTTGATTTAAAGAAAATTATTTATAAGTTTATTAATAATTCATTGGCCCTAAAGTCAATGCTTTCCTTACCTGACCATTTGTTGACAAAGAAACAAGTGTACTGTCAGGATAGGAGAGACAGTCAAGGTTGATGGTTATCAAATATCTTTTAGGGAAAATCTTAATTCACAAGGCATCTTGGCATTTCACCTATTTTTATTTCCACTTACTGAAGTAGCTAGTTTGCCGTCCTCTCACTCTCGGTTTGCCCCCAGTGAGTTTACAACGCGAGTCATAAATCACTCCGCGAGAATCAATAGAAATAAATAAGAAAGCAGCCCACAGGGATGAACATTAATCCCCCGCTCGCAAGTTTTACAGGTTACTATAGTTTCCAGCTTTATGGCAGAATTACATCATAAACAAAGGCTAGTTAACAAAACTACACATTGGAAATGTAACTGAAAGTAACAACGTTTGCTCAGAGGTGACAAAGGGGCTTTTTTAACACAAAAAATTGACCTTTTATCTGTTAACTTGACAAACATTTATAGTGGCTGATGATCATTATCATTTAATTATAAAAGCACAATGTTTTCCATATAATGAAAGTGCTCTTATTGTCATATAAACCAATTTTATTTTACATATTTGTCAATTTGACGATGGACAGTTTTCGTCCCTTTTACTTCCATTACACGGAAAATACTGCCTGGGATATTTAGCAAATTCTGCCCCTAGAAAGATACAGGGACGTCAATGACAGTCATGGCGTTTTAGAACAAAACACGGGTGACTAAATAATGCCTCTGTTGTGCCTCATACAGATAAAAAGCATTATTAAATGATACTGTTGATCTGTAGATGTTGTAGTGTTCTGCTGTACAGTTTCTATGGCTGGCACATTGTAATGTGCTGTACCACAGATAAGTTCTGACGGCAAAGAGAAAGCAGCTTCGCCTGAAAAATGCCAAGCTCGACTGAATATGAACCGGACTACATCCACACAAGGAAACTATTGAATCTCAGATGTCAGTCAAGTTTGTTCAAAAGATATTTTTCCCTTTATGAATGTTATGTGGCACAGTGTCAATATAATAACAGCTAAAACCATCTTTAACAATTAATAGAATGTAATCTAATACAATATTATGTGTATTTACACTTGACCAACACTCACTGTACAGTATACTGTATAAAGAATATAGCATTGGTTCCCAAATCCAGTCCTCAGGAACCCCCTCCCAGAATGTTTTAGATCTCTCCTTATATAAAAAACCTAACTCAATTCATCAGCTGGCTGGGTAGATATTTCAGGCAATCTGGTAGAAGGCTGATGAGTTGACTGAGGTGTTATATATAGGGAGAGATCTAAATAATTTGGGTAGGGGGATCCCGAGGACTAGATTTGGGAACCACTGGAGTAAAAAATAAAGCAAGTACGGTATGGTACGGTGCGGTATGGTACAGAACAGTATGGTATCACCCCGTACAATATAGTATAACATGGTATGGTATGGTACATTATAGTATAGTATGGTATGGTATGGTATGGTACATCATAGTATAGTTTGGTACAGTATGGTATGGTACAGTAGATTATAGTATAGCAGGGTTCTGTAAAGCACGGTATGGTATGGTACAGTACAGTAGATTCTATTATAGCATGGTACTGTAAAGTATGGTATGGTTCTGAAAAGTACAGGAGATCATAGTATAGCATGATACTGTATAGTATGGCGTTTTATGGCACAGTAATGGTATGGTATGGAACAGTACAGTACAGACGATTGTAGTATAGCATTGTTCTGTATAGTATGCTATGGTATAGTAGATTATAGAAGAGCATGGTTCTGTATAGTATAGAGTGGTATGGTCCAGACAGGTTTATTATAGTATAGCATTATACAGTACAGTTAAGGAGATCATAGTATATTATTGTACTGTATAGTGCAGTAGATCAGAGTATGGCATGGTACAGTATAGTATAGTGTGGTAGGGTATAGCACATTATATTATAGGATGGGATGGTACTGTAGAGTATGGTACACTACAGTACAAGAGATTGTAGTATAGCATCTTACTGTTTAGTATAGTATGGTATGGTACAGTAGATTAAGGTATAGCATAGTATGGTGTCGAATAATATAGTGATCTAAATGTCTCAGTAATAATGACACAATATACTGTATATAAAACATAAGCATATATATGAAACATATATGACCAAAATCTACACATCAGTGATAGCAGAGCCAAGTCTGTGGTGTGCATTTAAATACCGTGCACGCGTTACACTAAGAATGAAGTACTGTACTTTATTATTACATTCAAGGATTATTAAAATAGTCAATACTTTAATTAAAGGTAAAGACATGAAGTAGTAAAAGTGCATTCAGGGGAGTTGAGGAGGTTCTGGCAGGGTGTACACTGATATTCCTGTAACATCTGTAAGACCATCATAGCCAGATGCTACAATACACCAGCTCTCATAGAGCGAGCTATCAGTTTGTCAACAGGACATCTCATTTCCATCACTAGTATTGATTCAGTATATCAGGGGTCAACACCTGGTAGTCTCAGGTCTGAACCCAGACCGCGAAACGCGTCCGTCCGGAGAGCAACACAGTAAATTAATAAATGGCGAACGCAATTTTCTAATGCAATCAAATTTATAACAGTCACATCAAAGTCCGCTCAGTAGCAGTTTTGGTCCTACGACGCCAAGGACAGTTAAGGTTACTGTAATAAACGTTACAGGTAATGTTAAAGTTACAAATAAAACAGTGATTGAAAAACAAATGTCAATTTCAAAGGTTAGAAAAGTTAAGGCTGAAAACCATGTTTTCCGAGATGAATGGGTCGACACATACGCATTTATTCCTTAAACGGCATTATGAAACTAGACATAGACACTTTGAACAAACGTACCGGGAGTCAGAGGCTAAGGCACGGAAAATATATTAGCCCTAAACTAGTATGAGCGATCTACAGGGCACGGATCATCCTTCACTAACTTAACCTCCCAACAACGAGCATGTGAATGTTCACTAAGAATTCAGTGGATTTTAGAAAAACATGAATGAATGTTTGTTCATTGCTGGTTTAGAGATTTTTAGGCATTTTGCACATTTTCCTTCATTATACTGTATTGTTGTCAGACATTGTTATGTAAGATATGAAAAGACATGCTTATCCATGTGAGAACATAATATATTTAGTTTTTTAAACGGCCAAAAAACGTCAATAATTTTAGCAATTTAATTGTTCAGACCTCGGCTGGTAAGGAGGGTTCATTTACTGGACCTCAAGCTATTTTAGTTAAAGACCCCTGCAGTATATGACAAGCAAGAGCTTTGTTCCGGTCAACTTTGATTTGAGGCTTTTTCTACACAGAAAATATATACTTGTGTCCCAAGTATTGGGAAAGAGACACAAATCATATAATTTTGATCAAAATTACATCTCAAGGTTTGGAGGGATGATCTATTCCATCATACATTTATTTTAATAAAATAATAGTAATTAAAAAAAGATTTGTGTCACTTCGAATACTGTTTATTTAATGTCAATTAATTAATCGTTAAAAGACCTAAAAAGGTCTTATGGTTTATTTTGAACAACTGTGGCTGATGATGATAAGGTGTGTCAGCACATTTTGGGACCAAAAAAGACCATTTGGTTCAAATTGTGAAATAACTGCTGTTATTAATGCTAGATAAAAATGAGATGGACTTCATTAGACAGAGATGTCAAGGCTAAATGTTAGCTGACCTGTTTCAAGCACAAGGGACGTCCTCAGGGTGTGTGACGGAGCACATGTGTATGCATGCACGTGTGCACAATCTCACATGCATGCATGCACACGCACACACCTTTGTGTGGGGAATGGATGGAAAAGGATGGCAAACATTAGAAATAAGACCAGCGGATGGTTAAAACAAAAGCCATTTGAAAAACATGACATTGTTTTTCGCTCCACATAAAATTTTCAAGGCTATGGCCAATTCATAGCTGAAAAAAACGAAAATTCTTTATTTAAAATTTGTATATGGATTTATGTGTACACCACATTCTTAATGTTCGTATAAGAGGAATAGATACTTTTATTTATTTTAAAATTGGCACTGTCGAAAATACTGTACGTCTTCTGTAGATAATGGCACTTCACAGCAGTAAATAAATTGTATGTTTTGCAAATAACTGAATGTCAATTTATTACGTCCAAGGCACATTTCACCCTAATATCAAAATTAAAAAGTACCTTAAGGATCATCAAGAAAAATGTGCATTTTTTGTTATTGTTGTTATTGTTTGTTATTGTTATTCTCATTATGCCTAACCACAATCCTCATTAAATTTCCATTTCAGTAATATATTTGCTTACCGTAAAAAAAATATTATATGCAATTTTTTCAGCGTTAAGGCAGTAAAACAAATACTAAATTGATGTATATGCTTCAACACTTAAATAAATTATATTTAAATCGTAACTAAATTACATATATAAAATATAGGCCTATTATTTAAATTTTATAATAGTTAATGACAATTGTATATAATGACCATTATTCACTCATTTTCTTTAGGAGAAATAACATTTGTGTTCGTAACATTTATGAAATCTATCCTGCAGGAGTAACGGATTCAAGCGTATCGTGTTACCCGTGTCTGAGACCTGCTCTGAATGTGGCTCTGAATGTGGCTCCGACGAACAAAGAAAACAACTGAAGAAATCCACTCTGCATTCACTACCAACCTCGTCAAACCTCCCACCACTCCCTGGACCCCTTCAACAACTGCCATTAGAATACAGCAGCCGTCTGTGAGGACCACACAGCGGGCGCTGACTTAAGTTAGCTATAAGTAACCATCCCAGGGATGGTACCATTGCACTTTCAAAAGCTTTCTGCATTACTCACAATGTAAAAAAAAATTGTCACAATGGTAATATTCCGGCAGCTGGACCTCCAGAAAAACACGCAACATATTTTTGGTGAAGTTAAATTAGATGGTCACTTGTACCTTTGCAGACTATTTAAGTCATTTGACTTTTTTTTACAGCATTTAAATGAAAAAACATGAAAACAGTGGTAGGTGGAATGGCCAAAACTCTATTTCACGGAATAAGCAATTTTATTTCAAGGTAACAATCTTCCATTCTAATTCTTATACCTCATTTTAGTTTATTTATTAAATACAGTTCATATAAATGCTCACCTTTTTTTATGTAAGTAAGTTATGTAAATTTACTAAAGATATCAGATTAAGTCCTGATTATCAGATTTATTATTTATTTAAATGTATCTTCTTGCTATATCATATGTAGGAATAGAGCCAACATGTGTAACAATGAACTATGAATATAAGCACAAACAATGAGAGTAAATGTATATGACTGGTGGTATAAACTGGTGTTCATGGGGTCTGTTCTGGAGGTCTTCGTCGATCTTATTTCTGAAATATGTGAGAATGAACTTTTTATGTGCACGCCTGCGGGTGAGAGGAAAAGTGCCAGACTGGAGCTACAGACTGAAAGAAGGTCAAAAGAATATTAGATTTTTTATATGTTATGGGTGGATTAATTCACTTTTTTTTCAGGATAATGCCCAATTTGCAGAGCACCGAGTTAACCACGCCTACTTATTTACATTCTGGGGAATACACGGAATAGAAAAATCTCTTACGGATGACATTTTATTCTGCGGTCGCAGAATATTCCGTCATACCGCCCAGCCCTACATGAAAATAATGTAAAATGAAAATGTAAAATGTGTTACTGTGTCGTTTTAATAACTTTTGCAGTCGTGTTTGGTGACGCAAGGGGTAAAAAAAAACCTACGATTTCAAAGCATTCTTTATATTCCTTACGAGGACGTCATATTTAATTTGGAAAATCAAATGTGGCTGTGACAGGCAAAAATGCAGTCAATTCAAGATGTTGGTGGATCCAGATCGGTTGGTTTTGATTTTTACACTGTACTATGTGGGATAACAAGAAAAAGAATTTGAAGCATTAATTCTGTGAATCTAAATCTTTATTTCTTTCATCTTTTGGTTAAAAAAACATGAGGGTGAGTAAATGTCAATTGAACAATGGTTTGTCCTCTAAACTAGGGTTTATCCAACTGGGGTCCGAGGACCCTCAAGGGGCCAAATTACAACAGAAGGTGTAAAATTCTACTGAAGGTAATTAATATTTAATTTCTTTAAACAATATGTTTGTCTTTATATCACACTTACTATTTATCTGACCGTTGGAAAGCTTCTTTACACAAAAAATGGATATGAACTTTTAGAAAGGGATCATTCGCAAAAGTTTCATCATATTTGGGGGTCCTTTGCATGACGAAGTTTGAAAACCCCTGCTGTAAACCATCCTCACAGGTACATAATAGTTTTACATTATAAAGATATTTTAATTCTATTTTTCCACACAATCACTTTCATTCACGTCAAGTATGCCATCCACCTCATTTAAGTCTACTGCTGTCATTAGATGTTTAGTACTTTCGGCTGATCCTGAGTCAGTAAGAAATCCTGCTAAAGCAGTGTTATGAATACTTCACTATAATGCCTAGGTCAGCACCACAGTGCTGCTGATCAGGGAACAGTTGTGCGCTGGAAGGATGTGTAAAGGTCAGACTGGAGCTCACATGCTCCATTTGAATCGATGAACAAGCTGGGCACCTGACTGCAGAACAGTGTGTGACTATGAATTACGATCTCACACTGCAGAGCAAACACACAGAGCTAAAGTGGGATGCACTGTGTGAGGTCTGCCGGTGAAGATGATGAGTCAATTAAAAACATTAATATGATGCCTTGACCTTGTCAAGCTAAATTCCTTCACGTATAGGTAAAGGTGACATGTGTATCTTTTGATTTTAAAATATGTTTCTAATTTAGAAAACAAATGTACTCAAATAAATCCAAAAATAAAATAATTTAAATAAAGTCACTAATTGCTGAAATTAATATTGTATTACAATTCATATTCAGAGACGATAGTTAACAGCTTTTGAAAAATAAGTCATTATATCTGCTATTGAGATTCTCGCACAACGCAACTTATGTTGAGGGAGAGTCTCTCACAATACACAGTCGCCATCGTTTTTTTCTTATTAAAAATGTGTTACAAAACTAAACGATGCATGGAAAAACAGTTACACTTTCCAATAAGGTTGTATTTGTTAACATTAGTTAAAGGTCCAGTGTGTAAAATGTAGTGGCATCTAGTGATGAGGTAACAAATTGCAGCCAACGGCTAACTCCGCCCCTCCCTTTCAAAGCTCTAAGTTTTTTGGGTGTTTAACGATGGATGTTCATGTTTCTAATTTCGAAAAACGCTTTATATTTCCCATATTTCAAGTCTATTGTTCACCGCTGTCCCTCTTCTCACAAAACGACTGGATTTCTTACGGTCTACAGTATATAAAGTCCCTCTTTCCGAAACTGTCTGGTGGTAAAGCTGACCAGGTCGATCGTGATTGGTTCCCCGATTAACACGTGTGTGTGTGTGAAGAGGTCCCACCCATACCATATCAACTAGCTTCCGCTTTTCAGGCTGTTGTGATTGGTCGGTCCCCCTCTCAGTGCACGTTTATTTATAAAATTTGGCTTTTAGCAATAAACAGTTACAATTGCTTCAACTTCGTTTCATCAGTTAATAACATGCAGATCGATCGAAGTGTAACGAAGATCTACTAATGCATGTGCAAATGTCAGTCTTTGTTAGAGATCGCAGATTTTGTTCCTACTATAGCGAGGTAAATGAAACTGGACTGATTGCCATCAGACCGGTTATATTAATAAACACTAATAACAGAAGTGTTAGTTTTGACTTTTTATATTGAACCCGAGTTGGATAATATAACAAGCAGGTTGACCAGGAGACATTTGCAAGCAGGACTTCAAAGTACGTTTCATAGAAGTGTTTTAGAGGTAGGCTATGCGCACACACACAGACAATATCAGTGTATTATACAGAACAGCTTTTACAGCCGGTGTTAAAGTCATGTGAGCTATTATTTGACCGTTGGTTGTCTTAGAATGTGTTTAGCTTAATTCTTATTACCAGCTGTAGGACTGTGATGAAAGTGAAAGTAGTTTAGCGCGTAGCTCAGTCAAATGTTTTACAATCTATGATAACCAAACACTACTCCATCGGCTCTTCCTCTTCTCTAAGGAAGGCCCTGCCCCTTTTTTGGCATATTCCTTTGGGCGGACGTTATTAAAAGCACTCGGAATATTTACATCATGTACCCGGGAAGTAGAGGGCTGTAGTCCGATTCCAGCCGTTCTATGAAGTCTTTGAAAAGCGAATTCTGTCATAGACAATATCTCACTTGGCACTGAACTTTGAACTCTATCATTTTACAGGTATTGTTTATGCTCTAACAGCAACATTACACATTAACTAAAGGTTGAAAAACATTTATTTCAGCTTTTACTAATAGATTTTTTTAAACTAAACTTGCATTTGGTTTATATTAGCTATGAACAAGGAACAATGGTTTTAACAAAGATGAACAAATATTAATAAATGCTGTATACTGCTCATTGTTAGTTCATGCAAGGTAATGCATTAACTAATATTAACATATACAACTGTATTTCTGTACCGTTACTGAAAATACTATATTTGTGTATCTCATTATTATTTGCTCAATTATGAATCAAAATACCAAAAATATAAATCTTGTTTAGACTGTGATTTTGAAAATGTGTAAAAAAGAGACAAAATGAAAAACTACATAGGAGGGCAGCATTTTGTTAGCAAAGTTTAGACAGTACTTGACAAAATAAGAATAACTGGAGCAGAAACGCTCCAACGCTACCCAAACCCACTCACCTGTGCACAACACACACAGTGGTGTAAATGACACTACGCTCATCATCATTATAAAGCGAGTAAGATGTAACGGCACACTCACTGTGGTTGACTCATGGTGTGGTATGCAGCTAAAGCTGAATGGACTTCCTCTTTCTCGTCTCTCAGATGGGAGCTCTGGATGTGCTAGTCACAGGCGACTTAACTAATACCAAACCTGCGAAGGGAACACAGAAAATAATCAACACAACCTTTAAAGGTCAGAAACACGTGCTGTAATGCGCGAGGGATAACGAAGTCAGCTGGTCACTATCGCAAAATAAACCCAACGGAGAAAACGTCCCTATGGGCAGAAGTTATCATTATTGGCTGAATGTTGGTGACTGACCGATCAGAATCAGCGAATCCATAAAATTATAAAATCAAAGGTGTAAACTGCGATATTGTTGCTAAAAATATCATATTGCTGCTGTCCGGGAAGGGTCCTTCTGAAACATCGTACCTCAACATTTTGTGATTTTTTTCTGTCATAATCCAATAACATTATTCAATCTTTATGTTCATCACTGGATATTCCAAATTTCTAACCAAAAAAAGTTTCAAAAAGTGCTTGTCAGCTTTGACAGCAAAATATTAAATAAATTATAAAAAGAACTATGTTTGTCCATTTCCTGAAAAACTGTGAATTGTGGACATCTGAAGTTTTGGAAGGACAGTGATGATATGCAATAAATCAATGTAAGGACAGATGAATCAAGCATAATTTTAGAAAGCAATGTATTCGAAACATAAATGTTTTTTGCAAAAAAAAAACTAAATTAAACAAAAACAAGAAATAAAAAAGTGACTAAAAAATGGATTAGGCCAAACTATTGGGTTTAAATTAACCTATGCAGGATCTTTTTTCTCATTTTTAAATCGCTTTGAATAAAAGCTAAATATAAATGTTATTTCAATCCAAAATGCTGCCTCGTTTCAACTTGTGGTTGAGTCAAATATGGACATTTTCTAAGTTAATGTAACCCAACGGTTGGGTTTGCTTGTATATATTTACCCAAATATATAAAACAACCCAGCATTTTTTAGAGTTCATCTATAAAAGTGTACTCTTTGAACCTGACCAACTCCTTTTAGGCAGATGTAAACATTTCGAATCTTTCTAGTCCAGGACAACAAATCAAATATATTGATGACTCATGGCTTACACAGATTTTTGTAAAATCAAACATCTTACAAGAACATCTCACTGCCAATACCACTTGAACAGACTAGCAAGTAGATTCATGTCTGTGAAATAAAACCTATTGAATATTAAGAAGTGTGAAGCCTATCTAACTCTCATCCAACTTTGGTTTCAATTTTTTTTGAAGCAATTTCAATAGAGGGTTAGATTGATATATTATAAACAAAAAGGCTGACAAACAGCGCAAGTGATGAGGATAGCTCATTTCAAATGTGTTTGACCCCTTTGAAAGGGGTCTTCCATGTTCTTAAAGCAATTGTCAATTCTTGATGTCCTGCATCTGCATGTCTGAGCTGAGTGCACTGTGCTTCATTCACATTTAATAACAACCCTGAATGAAGCTGAAAAAAAACTGGATATTATTGTACAAACAGCATGATTTTCAACAGGGTAAGCATTACACAAATCTCAGTCTGCCTGTGCTTGGCTTTTTCTTTGTCAAGATGCAATGAAGTTCTCAACCTTGATACGGACGGGCATCAATAAACATAATGGTCTGTAGCGCTCGTTCACAATCGGCTTCAATCACAGAAATGTCGTGATGAAAGCTTCATTTAGAGGCCGGAGAGATGTATTGGGTGAACTTCCCATTTGAAATCTCACTGATATATTTGAAGGTAAAAGACCCTGGGGCATGTTGTCACATAGGGAGATCAATGTAATAAAAGGCTGAGATAACACACACAAATGCTTCTAGGTAAAATACTAGCAATTTTGTATTTATTAAAAAAAGGATGTACTGTATATTTCTTAAAGATTTGCTATTTTTGTTTAGAAAAACTTTGGTTGTGTTGCCTAATGTAACACGTTTCACATTGTATTCCTGGAAAAAATCACTTATGATCTGAAATACTTGAAGGCACCAGAACAGGATTTGCATCCATAACCTGCAGTGCATGATGGGTACCATCAGTAGCCTATCCAGATTCACAGCAATAATTCTCATCTAAATCTAACAAATGAATTATTATAAGACCTTCAATATCTCTGAATCATGCTTTAGTTTACGCTACGGACGCACAATAAAGAATGTCAAAGTTTTGCAGATGCCACTATCAGCTGTTGAGGCACATCGTGGCCCCTCATGTAACTTTGCTTCCTAACTTGCTCAGCCGGTACATGTTGTCAGTGCATGGTCTTTCTTGCAAAAAACCAAGACATATTCTTTCCAGAGACTTGATTCTTGAAGAAACATGGCGAAGGAACCATTTCATGTTATTTGGATTCGCTTCTCTAAGCGACAGCCCTACAACGACATTTCATACCCTGAGATGCTCCTTCGTAATAAAATATCCCAGCTATCACTATTTTACATTGCAGTGTAAAATAAGCTCCTGTATATGACAACAAAAGACGTGTCACGCTTTGCGTTTCTTTAACAGGCCTAATGGAGCTATTGGTTGAAGTCGGGTCTTCCGATTAAATGGATCATAAATCGCGACGCATCACCGTAACACCTCACGATCTCCACTCGGTTTAGTAAAATAACACGTAAACACTCCTCAAATGGGTACAATGAAAGACATCTGCGGGAGGAACAAAATGTGACCACACATTAACGCGCGTCACCGAAGGCTAACCTACCTTTATCGATTTACATCGTTGAAACTTTAATTATGTCTCCCTTGCGCTCCTGATTACGATAACGTCTCCCTTGCCAGTGACCAAAAGGGGTTCGATGCGTGGAGGCTTCAGCCCTCAGTGGTCAAGCTTCCGTTTTGCTGCTTCTTTCGCGTATAAAGCGCACGACGAGCGAGACCGAACCGTAACACGAGCATCATCTCTCAGCGAGATGATAAAAGGAGTCCGCCACTATCCAAACATCCAAAGAAAGGCATCGTGCTTGAGACCGGAGGTGTGCATCGTGTGTGTGCTGTATGTATCGCGCCTGCTCGGCTTACATAGGGCTTCCCTCTTCAAATCACGGCAGGGAGTCGATATCCATCGGATTCAATGTGGGTTACAGCGCAGTGGGAGCTGTCCAGGTGCTGAAACAGCGAATCGACAAAACGCCGTTCGATTAAAACCCGAACGCCAACATCTCAAGCGCGCCAAATGCGGTCGTAGTATCATCGGCTGAACGTCGTACACCTACAACTCGTGCTCGTGTCGTGGGGGCGTTTCATGACGTCGAAATAACGCTTTTCTATTGGTTTTCTGTCTGAGCGATGGGGGAAATGTTCCTTGGGGTAACCTAGAGTAGACGCATTTGTCAAAACACCTCGCCCACTAAAGTTTGCGTGTGAGCAGCCTTTGCGCTCGTTTCCCTGCGCACTTCCATGAATGTCCTATATGATGGGTTATTATTGGCGTAGACGCGTGTCATTCTGCGACGATTACTACTCAGTGGCTCAATCGCAAAGCAATCAATTATGCAGAATACAACGAAGAGCTGTCAAGAGTCAGGACTGAGTCTGTGTCCACGACAGGGTTGACATTGAGATGTGCACAGAGAAGTGTGTTTAAAATATGATTTTTGATTGTATATTGCCAAAGAGAGTAAGAGAGAGAGAGAGAGAGAGAGAGATGTATGGTAAAAAGACTGAGCATGTAAGTAACAAACGTCGGCAAAAACAAGTGCTGCTTCAGACTTTAAGAAAACGTTTAGGCTTTTTTATTATAATCATATTACTGGACAATCATTCTATGACCTCATAATAGTATTATTATACCATTATAATACTGTACCTCCTAACTAATATTATCATCCGTTATGCACAATTATAGAGTCCCGTTATAATACTATTACATCATTAAAATACTGTTCAATTATGCTTTAGTTCTATTTATAGTACACTGTCAAAATTACAATCAAATTGACTTAACAAGTCACTTCCTTTTACCGTTTTAAATTTTGACCAGTGGTGAGCTGCCACTCACAGTCTTGTATTGCGAAATAGCGAGTTCTGGTGCTCGAATCTGATTAGGCGAGCCAGATTTTCCTCATGATTTGTAACTGCTGACGTAATTAACGCCTAAGTATCACAGTGCCACTGTTGTTGCTTCTTTTTTACTTGGCCTTGCTATGCATATGGAATAACCGTTTTATAAAAGTAATACTCCCTGCGACGCAGTGGGCTGCAGTGCATTTTGTAACAGCTAAGGGGGGTTCAATTAACTGAAGTCTTGCCACTCGGCGGCCATGTTTATAACGCCTCTGTTATTTAAACCTAATGTGGACTGTACCGTAACTTCAGTTTGATAATCTTAAATTGGGTTAAAAATCACCTTCTCAAAGTCGTTTCAGTTATTGCGCATGCTCACAGGCTGGCAAGCGCCTCACGTAAGCTCCGCCCCAGAGAATCCTCAGTCTTTATCGATTGGCGGATGGAGCGTTATAGTGGAGCGTTACATTCCTCTCCATTCATTGTAACAGCAGTGGCGCATCTTGTTAGTAAATTACCTTTGGTTTAAGGCACTTTTTTACACTATACCTAGTTCTAGTGTTTCCAATTCCACTACAAGGCTGCTTAAGAAAGTGGGGATCAGAGGACAGGCCCACCGAAAGGTGGTCAAAGAACTTGCCACTGTCTCTCAGAGAAGCAGCCACTGGATGTGGTTGAAACGGAAGGACGCAGTATGGGCTGCCAAGTGACCATGTAATAAAATGGTGTTGTGTTGTATTGTTATTCCATACGGCACCGGGGGCATTGAGCTTGCATTAACGGAGCCAGTGGGGCTATAATAGCCTTAGCCAACAGGTTGGCGAGTATGGTTGCGTCAATTTCGATAATGTGTTGTAACGGATGCCATAGGGGACCAGGGCATTGAGGTTTGGGTAGTCGTGGCCTAAGGGTTACAGAATCGGACTCGTGACCAGAAGGTTGTCGGTTCGATTCTCAGGGCTGGCAGGGAACGACTGTGGTGCCTTTGAGCTGCAGTGATACATCCCCACTTCTTCTGCCAACCTGCGGTGGACATCCCTTGGCTGAGGGTGTCTTGTGATAAATGGCCGAAACACCCAATGAAGCTGAGATGCACAACTGACCATGTGTCGCATTGATGGGAACCATACAAAGGGCATTATCAGCAGCACCTCACCAAAAGATTGTTTCACGTAGGATAATGTGATGAAATTGGGACACACAACTGGTCTCTCTGATAATGGAAAGGTAAGTATGCTTTGCATTTCTATAATCATTTATCCCCCAAACACAGAGGATGTCTACCTGACGAACCAGTGGAACTATACAGTCATACTAACGTACAATTTAATTACTAGTCTCATCATACAAACACTATACCTTCATACTAATGTAAAATAATACTATAAGTCCCATCATACGACCACTATACCATCATAATAATGTACAATTTTACTACTAATCCCATCATACAACTACTATACGTCATAATAATGTACAATTATACTACTAGTCCCATCATACAACCACTATACCATCATGATAATAATAATGCTTTCCTGTAGCTCAGTGGTAAGAGCATTGCGTTAACAGCGCAAGGTTGTGGGTTCGATCCCAGGGGATTGAAAATACCTATGTAAAATGTTTAGGATAAAGCAATGTAAGTCGCTTTCGATAAAAGCGTCTGCCAAATGCCTAAATGTCAAATGTAAATGAATATGATAACAATTAAACTACTAGTCCCATCATGCTACTACTATACGTCATAATAATGTAAAAAAAATATGTATATTATATAGAATACAGTATATTATAGTACTGTCATAAAACTTCCACAATCCATCAGTAGTCTCATTCTATGGGCCATTATTGTACTGTTGATATAGCATAATCCTACTGCAGATCATCACACTACTCATGTTATTGTACAACTGGGATAGTAATGACATTAGCACTGCTATATGATATCTTATACCATGTATTTCAAGACATTACACTGTTTATGTCATTAATTTATACACATTGAAAATATACTAATATAAATACAGCAAGTCTATTATTAGTACTTTGCTAAATTGATAAAGGATATTATCTTTGTACCCAACGTTACTGAAAATAAATTTTCATTGCATTATAAACGTTGGCTTTTGTTCCATTCCTTGTGTACAGTTTTGGTTATTTAGCATCCAAATATTACCGAAAATATCACGATTCCGTTCTAACGTTTTTCGATGACTACCACGTCATCTTTTGTCTCTCACATTCCCTTTAAGCGAGGAATGTAAACAAACTGATTACAGTCTGCAAAGTTCCCACGATTCCTCACATACCTATCATCCACAGAACTTCCCCTTAAGCATAGCTGACATGCCCGAGAATGACACCAAACCCAGCCAGCCTACACAAACAGAGGAAAGCAGTCTCTGAGAATAGATGATTTCTGGACCACACCTGCTCGTAACACTAGTTTAAGCAACACTTACACCTCCACACAGCTGCTAAAAATACATCTGAAGAAACTGGAAGTCTAACAAAACATTCGATTTTACTTGCTCGACATAAACAGCAAAAACAAAAATGTTGAAAATATGGTGATGCGCCTCCTGAAACTACTTTACCCTGCAAAAAGTTAATATGTTTCATAGTTTTGTGATGCAACGGCGGGTAATTCCCCATAAATTAACTCTCGACGTTGCTCTGCCAACGCACGTCTGAGCTAATGAGAATGGTTCCATTCACAAAATGTGGACAAACAGCAATCACCACATTTCTGCGCTCAAAGAGATCCGCCCACCATGCTTGTGTGACTGCAATCCCCATGGTGACGTTGAGCTTTTGAGTTATTTGAGGAAGACGAGGTGACTCAGCTGTACTGGATTTGACCTAGAAGGTGAGTCGCTCTTAATTTTCTATTAAAACACAGCATGTCTTCAGGATATCAAGTCAGCATTAAACACTGTACCTTTGGTGAGTCTTGAGACAGACAAGTTATCGTATATAGAAATATTGTTTGAAGTAAGCGATTCCCGTAGATAACGTTTTGTCAGGCGCGTTGCTCTTTCATTGCTCAGATGCCATCATGACATTCTCAGTTGGGTTTCTGTATCAAGTTTCTTCTAAACTTCCTTTGGAGAAATACAAAAAACAGAGAGAGAATCGTGACATACAGTTAATGTTTAGAACTAAAAATTATGTGGATTGCAGAACACATATCATTTGAATCAAATGTTAGGGTTTATGTTGATTTTCATTGCAGTCTTGACTCTGAGCTCAACGTGAGACATTATTGAGATCTCCTGAAACACTAGAAGACACGCAAGGTTAAGACAGTAGGTGATTTTTCTTAAAAGAACATTTAGAAGTGTAGCAAGACAGAAAGCTGAGCAACAGGTTTCAATGTAATCACTATTTAGTCAAAGAGAAACAGCTGAGATAATATTTCCTTTCATTCTTAAAATTTGGCTTTTAAGTTTAAAGTGACCTATTTCATGTTCAAAATTTGGATTCTAAGACTTTTAACCTACATAATTAAAATATTGTAACACTTTATATAAAGTAGGCTAATTATAATATCTAAAATATTTGCGGTATATATGAAGAGTTTGGTTCCAAAATGAGAACTCTGTTGTTAACAATTTCAAAAATGATGTTTTTTATGATGTCATCATGTTTTTATTGCGTAAGTTAGCTTTATATTTTTTTATTACTGCTTAAATCAAAACAAACCAACTGCAGTTTGATTGATATTAATTGAAATGCTCAATAAAAAGCATGAATTTAAAAAAAATGGTAACTACTTTTATTTTAAGTTATTACGGTAGTAACCTACTGTCAAGTTACTTAAGTGTGATGCACTTCATCTGTAATCATGCAATGCATTTTTTCCTCAGGTGATCGTACGTGTCTGCTCTAAGATATAATTCAGATAAGAAAGCAAAATTGACTCAAATTGACTTTCAATGATGGCAGGTAATAAAACACAAACATATCAGCATTCCTCTTTTTTTTTAAGTATGAAGTACAATGTAAACAAATGACAACTTAACTTTTTACTAATGCTGTATGTCCAAAGTAAAAATAAACTCATATGATCACATAACATCATGTATCTATTAGAGATGCATCGATTCAGTTCATTCGGGGGTCAGTTGTGGTCTAGCCGTTAGAGAGTTGGACTCGTAGCCAGAAGTTCACTGGTTTAAATCTCAGTACCACCAGGAATTGACTGAAGTGCCCTTGAGCAAGGCACCTTACCCCTGTTTGCTCTGCAGTGATAGCTGCCCACTGCACCCTACTTGTAAGTCGCTTTGGATAAAAGCGTCTGCCAAATGAATAAATGTAAAATGAATAAATGATTCAAAGTTTCGATCGATGCCAATAGCGATTACTCAGCGTGATTTCTGCCAATGGTGATACAGATTTAAAGAGTAAATTAATATTCCTTAACTGTCTGAATGTTATTAATTCATATAATGATTATTAATATTGAACATCAAACTGGTGATGTTTCCTAATATTTTCTATAAAGAGCACAAACTCATTGTATTTTCCTGTCCTCTTTTGACCACCAGGATATATTGGCCCTAATCATTGGCTGCTTTGAAACAATTGCTTTTATCGACTGAAACCGATTATTGGCCACTATATCGTGCATCTTTATTTTCAGTGAATTCATGCGAAATAAGAAAATGCTAAATACAAAAGTAAAAAGGGATTACCTTAATAAACAATTCATCTTCTATGCCATCTGTATTCACTTAAATTGTTTATTTCTTTTAAGAACATGGAGACCCTTGCACTGGGCCAGAAGTCAACTTTTGTATGAATGGAGGAACGTGCTTCAGAATACACTCAGTGTCTACGCCCACTTGTGTGTAAGTGTTTGCATGTACAGAATGTTCTGTTCTATCTGAATGACAACTATACAACGTGACAATGAGTGCTAGAATAAGTTTATAGAACAAGATTTTGTTTGCAACAAACGGCAAAAGTGGAAGCTGCAAAAAAATGATGCTAAATCTGTGTCAGAGCTAACTTCTCTTTTTAAATTACTATAAACCGGCTCTTTAAACTGTGTTTAAAAACCAATAAACCAATGTAAGAAATTACATTATCTACCTCAATGGCTTTTATTCATTTTTGATATGCCCGAAGTGTCCAAATCCTGTTTGGGGTCAGTGGGAGTCAGATATATTAATCTAATGATCTGACACGTAACACCTGTGCTGTTTGCTGTCCTGTAGGTGCAGTGCAAACTATGAGGGCAGCAGATGTGAGCAGTTTCAGCTGTTCAGTTTCTCACACAGCAGTGAGGAAAAGGGAATGATCGCAGCCACAATCATCATGGCGCTTCTCATCATAGTAGTGCTCTGCTTGGTCATATATTACATCTACAAGTGAGTGACGCACTGTTTCTTTACACTGAATTCAGGTTACGACATTGCTTTTTGTCAACATGTTCTCGCCCTCATGCCGTTATGGGCCCGCATGACTTTTTTTCTGCAGAACACAAAAGAATGTATTTAAAAGGATGTCCAACCACATTTTTCCCCAAACAATGGAGGTCAATGGGAACCAAAACGTGCATGGCAAACTGCAACATTAACAGAAATGTACCTTAAAAGTATCAACAGTGGTGTGAAAAAGTATTTGTACACATTTGATTTTTTAATATTTGTCATGCTTAAATGATTCAGATCAAACTAATTTTATATTACTCAAAGAAAGCCAGAGTAAATACAAAATGCAGTTTTTAAAACATGGTTTTATTTATTAATGGAAAAAGTTATCCAAACATTTCTGACCATATGTGAAAAAGCCCCCTAAACCTAATAAGTAGTTGTGCCACCCAAGCCTTTCACATCGCTGTGTAGGAGTTTTGGCCCACTCTTCTTTGCAGAATTGTTTTAATTCAGCCACATTGCAGGGTCTTCTGCCTTTTTAAGGTCATGCCACAGCATTTCAATTGGATTTAAGTCCGGACTTTGACTAGGCCACTCCAAAACCTTTATTTTGATTTTTTAAGCCATTCCTAGGTGGAATTGCTGGTAAGTTTTGGATCATCGTTCTGCTGCACAACCCAAGTCCGTTTAAGCTTGAGGTCACAAACCGGTGGCCGGACATTCTCTTTTAGGATTTTCTGGTAGAGAGCAGAATTCATGGTTCCATCAATTATGGCCAGTCGTCCAGGTCCTGAAACTCCAAAGCAGCCCCAAACCCTCAAGGCTACCTCTACCATGTTTTACTGTCGGTATGATGTTCTTTTTATGAATACGGTGTGAGTTTTATGCCAGATGTAATAGGACGCACACCTTCCAAAATTTCAACCTTTGTCTCATCAGTCCACAGAATATTTTGGGGATCATCAAGATGTTATTTAGATGTTGTTCTGGGATCTTTTATGAACTCCTTGACGAGTCTTCGTTGTCCTCTTGGAGTAATATTGGTGGGCCGACCACTCCTGGGACGGTTTATCACTGTTCCATGCTTTCTCCATTTCTAGATAATGGCTCTCACTGTGGTTCGCTGGAGTCCCAAATCCTTAGAAATGACTTTGTAACCCCTTTCTAGACTGATTACCTTTCAATTACTTTATTTCTCATCTGTTCTTGAATTTCTTTAGATCCAGGCATGATGTGTTGTCAGACTTCAGTTTGTCAGACAAGTTCTACTTAAGTGATTTCTGGCACAGGTCTGGCAGTATTTAGGTCCGAGTGTGGCTAGTGAAATTTAACTCAGTTATTCAATTCATCACAGTCTCTTCATGATTTATCAAGGGGGGGCAATAACTTTTTCTCATAGGGTCAGAAATGTTTGGATTGTTTTTTCCCTTAATATATAAAACCATCATTTAAAAACTGCATTTTGTATTTGGTTTAATTTGAGTAATGAAAGAAGTAGTTTGATGATATGAATCATTTCAGCATTACAAATATGCAACAACAACAAAAAAACGGAAGGGGGTAAACACTTTTTCACACCACCGTAAGTCTTATGTAAAACTTGCCAGTAACTTATTGTAGATTTCATCAACAATTTAGTTTTAAACAGAAACGTACCTAGTTCTACTAGTGTCTTTCATAATACACGACTGAATATCTTGGGTATCTTTTTTGTTATGTAAATGCATCGTAATTTAAGAAGTTTACGATATTTTTATTAGGAAACAAGATAAAAATGCTTAGGGAGAATGCTGTTTTTTCAGTTTTGCTGTGCTAATGCCAGTGATAAGACCTGTTACTTCTTGCTCATTTTGAATCTCAAAAGTCAAAGTGTTTTAATTCTGGTTAAAGTAAAGTTTAAGCCAAATTGAAAACAGTACTGATAGGAAAGTAATTAAATCTACAGTAAGTTACCGGCCAACCTGCTGCAACACTACAGCAAAGTTTTACAGCCTATAGCAAGTTTCCTGAAGTAGTTTTGTGCTATATTTATGGTATTTTTGTTTGAGTTATTAATCTCTCATCACTTAATTAAATGAAAAGTTAGCTGACATATACGAGTTGTGTTCCACTTCAGAAAGATGGATTTATTTTGGAATAACTTGATTGAAGAAAATGTTGACAAAAAGATCATTTTTGGGTAACCTATTCTCTTAAACCAGGCAGTCATGTCTGGCCAAGCATGAGTGTGTGAATAACATCTCATACACTGGTGGATTACAAAACCTTCATTTCTATTTATTACCAGAATGAAGAGATCTGCCCAAAGCCAACCGAAACGTCAAGAAAAGTACCAGAGAGAAAATCCAACAGTGTGATATACTGTATAGCTGTGTGATTCGACAAGTGGACTCATTGGGGTTAAAAGAGGCAAACAGCAGTGAAACCGCTACGATTGAGATTCCTCTGAGCATTACCTGTGGAGGTCTCCTGGTCTTGCATGCGAAAATGTGTGTCAGTTTGCACAAATCTTTGGTTTAGTAGCTCAAAGTATCACAACGAACCAACTTTCTTTGTTAAAACTTTGTAAATAGTTATACTGTCACATACAACATTCATTTAAAATTTTGCCAAGAGGGTGCAGATTCCAAAGAAATTAATATTTACTTTAGACCAAAAGAAAATACATTTCAAGACACCCTTACAGAAAAGCCACATGAATTTCGTGAAATTCATGTTGTTTTTCTATACAGGTAGCATCCTTAACATAGGTTTTCAATTTACTTTATTTTGGAATTTTAAGTTACAATGATCAATAGTCAATAAAGACTATTCATGTTATTGGACTGCTTTCGTGTGGTGCCATTAAATGTCAACTGTTATGTTTGCACAGTTAATACCACAAATAATGTGGTAAAATAGCACATATTGCAACAATATATATAAAAGTATAAACAAAGCAACACTAAAGCCCAACTAATTATACAAATCATCGGACTGCACATATGTGACTAATTAAAAAAACAGCATATACAAACATTTTTAAAACTTAAACTTTTAAAAAGCTATATGCATGCATGTTATTAAGCATATTTTTTTATAATCCAACACGGTACAATTTTTTGTTTTATTAATTTATTTTAAAGACTGTTGACGTATTTTAGTAATCTGGTAAAACATGTAACATTACAGTAACAAATTTAACATTTTGAAAGCTGCAAAAATTGTATGATAAACAACATGAAAACATGGTACTTTTACTTTACTTCATTTTACAGTTGTTGGTGCCCTAGCTGCCAGACTATCAGTTTTTATGGGATATTTTTACAGTGTAATATGTTTCATTAAAGTGTCCCCCACTTTTCAGATTTTGTCTTTTGAAATTACAACATCTTATAGGGTGTGACCTGTTTAGGTTAAAGGGACACTCCACTCAAAAAGGAAAATTCTGTCATGAATACTATGTTATGCCTACAATAATTTTTCCTTCTACGGTAGCCCATTACGTCCCAGAAATGTACATTTAAAAAATATCGTTCGTTATGTTCAACAGAACAAAAATATTGAGTTGAGTAAATGATGACAGAACTTACATTTTTGGGTGTAATATCCCTTTAAGGAATATTTGACCGGTTTAGGAATATTTTACCCCAAAACAAACAAATTTCTGTGTCGTTTTTTACTCACCTCCTGTTTTTTATTCCTGTATATTACTCAGCAGAATTTCTGGACAGATGTTTTCTGTAATTAAAAGAAGAACTGGAGCTGTAAAAAAGATTCATGAGTGGTTAGACTTCCAGCATCCAGTATGAAGTTTTGCAGCCAAAAATAAAATGCAAAACGATATTTTTTGTAAATAATTAAATTAGCAACACAGCGTCTTTGATGTAGCTTACGTCATAAACAGGCTGCTGTCACTCAAAGTTAATTACATACAGATACTCAAATGTGACAATCATCTGACGTGAACCTGAACCGCAGACGACTGAGACACTTAAAGGCATGTCAATAGTTTCACTTTACATATCTAAAACATAAAATATGCTACATCGCTGACTGACACCTAAATCAACGACAAACATGAGTGCATGTGACATGAAAAAAATTAATAAATAAATACAAATTATAAAGTAAAAAACAAATTCGTCGATCATCGAGATACGTGC
Source organism: Triplophysa tibetana (assembly GCA_008369825.1). Taxonomy (NCBI): domain Eukaryota; kingdom Metazoa; phylum Chordata; class Actinopteri; order Cypriniformes; family Nemacheilidae; genus Triplophysa; species Triplophysa tibetana. The sequence goes on from CM017894.1 coordinate 8,376,118, forward strand.
CTCGTGGGGAACGTGTGACAGTGTTTCCATCTAGTGGTGATTTCAAAGTACAACAACAAGTCTAAACCAAATCAGAAGCATCAGCAAACGAAACTACCACTTTACTGCCTACTTAAGAATAAATCGTTTTCTTTGTGCAGTTAACCAAGATTAACATTTCAAAAAGAAGTATGCCACACTGTGGGCACCTGAGCTCTTTACACGGACAAATGTTCATAATCAGTCAAAAGTAATTATTCACAGGAAAAATGTCTTCATTATATCTTATCAAAATATAAGAGCCTCTAAATTATATTCCTTTAGCAATGATATCAAAGCCCCAAAAATCAAATCTTATACAATAATTTTGTTATTATAGAATTGGGTTGTGTTGCTTTAATGTGCACTGTAGTTCCGCATACCAAAAATATGATCAACTTAAAAAAATGTTTTGAGGGATTTTTGTAATAAAAACCTAAACTCTACAACAGTAATTCAGTCATGTGCATACATCATACTGCAAAAAAATATGAAGAGCAGTACAGTAGTTTGCTATTTAAACCGTGTTGTGTCATAAACACTCGCTTTCAGAAACACATTGCTGAGCGCATGTCCCGTCCATCGAAAAAGCACTTGTGGAAGAAAAAAATATAGGTATTATAAATACAAATAATGACCAGGCTGACCAAATCTTATGATTTTCATTGTACATTTATTTAATTTATTAGAAATACCACGTATGTATCTATCAAAATGATCACTTGGCACAACAGTGCAATAAAAACGGAGGCATGGCAACACCTCAGCATTGTAAACATAGGAGCACCTCACGTGAGACACACAAATACTGAAGTGTAAGTGCAAACTTTGACAATCAGTCGTAATTGTATTTGTATTTGTCCCTGACTCTGTCGAACTCCTGGGCGATCTTCAGAGCGGTGGTATTGAGCCCGACTGACTGCATGTTGGTGATGATGGTCACCACCACCCCTTGTGGAGGGCAACGCTTCCCATCCGCGCCCTGTGAGCTCTCTACGGGTAACACCAGTAAGACACTACTGGCCCCCACAGCGCCCCCTGTGTGCGAGACATAATGTCTGCGATTGCGGCACTGGCCGTATTTCTGCAGCTTCTCCACAACCAACCAGCCCTGGGCGTACGTTCCGTCTTTATCCCACGATGCCTCTGTTTTGTCCACCGGCATCCACATGGCTTGGGCCGTCCGGGGTTTCAGGAAGCCAGGGAGAAGTCCATCTGCGTTCTTCAGTTCTGCAATCTGATAGCTGTAGAGCAAAGCGTTTCCAAAGACCAGGAGGTCCCCAACAGTGGACAGAAACCCACCTCCGGCCCATTTGTATGAATTGTCTACGTAGGGGCAGTTTACAACACGACCTTTTTTATTTAGATGGTAGAATCTAGAGGAAAGAGGCGATGTTATGGTATTCATCATATTTGTGATAGCTGCTGCTTTAGATCATACAGAAAGCTCTTATCCTAGATATTACATTAGCAATGTCACTGGTCTCACAATATTTGTGTAACAAAACCTCAAGATGGGCAGCTTGTTGAAAGTAGGTGCGCTTATAAAGTGCATTTCTATGTAGTGCTTTAGGTTTTTCGTTGACCAATACTGAAGCCAGTGGTCCACATACAGTCATCTCAATATATATGTACAATCATCCAAATATAACTGAATGATGGTAACTAATAAAAATTCCCAAAATCATGCAAACACTTCTTATATACAACACCAAAAATATCCATTGACAAGCCTCATTGTAGATTCTGGAACTGAATCAAGAGAAACCCCCATGTTTTTTCAAGTAGTCCCGATCATTGGCTTATATCAAAAAACGTTCGCCATCATGGACATTAAAAAATTCAGAAAATACCCCTTAGACTTGCATTTAAGAAATCAACCATATCTAAGACCAAAATATCAACATAGATTTGAACTGTATGCATTAAAATACATCACAAAGAGAATTTATTGCATCCGTACAATAATGGAAGATTTCAACATGACTTCAGCATCTCTTTAAGTACCTTGAGCGGTTATAGATGATGGGGTTGTTCTTGTCCGGAACAGTGTTGAGCATGCCCAGCTCGCGGAACATCATCATCATGTGGTCGAGGAAGCGCTGACCGGCTGCTCTCTCCACCACCGTGCTCAGCAGTGTAAAGGCATGTGTGGAATAAAGGAATGTAGTCCCTAGGATCATAGAACGACACCTTTACTTGCTATTTATATACACAAAACAAATAAAATAAAACCGTCTATATCATCTTTGTGGCCATTTGATAGCTTTGTGTTAAGAACAAAAACGATAAGTCAATGAAAAATGCTGTCCTTGTGTGCTCCTGTTTGCTTTCCATGACAACAACATGAAGGTAAATAAAAAACAAAACAATTCTGCGCAAACGTTTTTTAAAGTCAAGATCAAGAGATCTTGAAAAAATCCTTAAAGTGATCAATTAATTTAGATAGATTTATCACTTTTCTTTCTATAACTTTACTCTATTCAACAGGGAGTTTAAATGCAGTTTGGGAGACATTAACTGTGCTTTGTTCTATGCATGGACACAAGCATACCGGGTTTAAAAATCAAAGGATCGTCTTTGAATAAATCCAAAGCTTGGATGACATTCTCAAAGTTGTCTTTGAGGTAGTACTCCTTCTGCTCAATCTCTTTTATTCTCTGCCGTCCTTTGGCCTCTTTACTTTTAGCGCTGCTGTCCTCCGTTCGTGGCTTCTCTTTGTTTTCGTCAGTGTCCTTCTCGTCTTTCTTCTCTGGGGGCTTCAGAAGATGCTTTGCTTTCTCTTTGTCCTCTCTCACTTTCTTAGCGTCTTTTTCGTAGTGACGGATGCCACTCAAGTGAGACAGCAGCATTCGAGATGTTATTGTGACCTGGTTTAAGGACAAACCCAGAAACACTTTGGCTCCGAGTTACACAAAACCGTAAATTGAACCAAATGAAGTAAAAACAGATGCACTCACTTTTTCTCCCTCAAATTGTTTTTCGGGGAACTCAGGGACATATTTTTGCACAGGGGCATCGAGATTTATCTTGCCCTCCTCCCAAAGTCGAGCAATGGCTGCTGCGGTCAGAGGTTTACTGATGCTGGCGATTCTCATAACTGTTTCTGGACTACAAGGTACTCTGTTCTCCAAATCTGCATAGCCAACCCCTACAAAACAGCATCCATAGACTTGTAACTTTTACAGCCAATAAACAATTATTAGGTGTTTGAGATTAAATTAGGTTTAAATGTGCAGTAGAAGATAGAAACACAGAGATATAGACCTTCACACCAGACTGGACTGCCATCCACAGAAACACCAACAACTATCCCTGGAGCTCCAACTTCATCCTGAAAAATCATAGTTCATATCTGTAAGTCATTCTGAACTTCACTGTAAGACATTTGGTAAAATAAAGAAGTGGGTCAGTCATATTTCATCCCAATATACATATAATCTTCATACATAATATAAAGTTTTAGGATTTTATGTAAACTGAGCATATGTATATGTGTATATATATATATCTTCCATTTCAACCTCTCCACCACCATGGTCCAGACCAAATAGGTTTTTAAAGGATGTCAAGGAGAAGATTGTAGACCTGCACAAACCTTGAATAGGCTACAGACAGAAGCTTGATGAGAAGGAGACAACTGTTGGTGCGATTATTTGGAAATAGAAAAAATACAAAATAACTATCAAATGCCCTTGGTCTGGAGCTCCCTGCTAGATTTCCCCAATAGGGAAAAGATAATTATGAGAAAGGTAAAACATCAGACCAGAACTACACGGAAGAAGCTTGTTAATGATTTCAAGACAGTTGGGACAACAGTTAGCAAGCAAACCATTGGTAACACGCTATGCCGCAATAGATTGAAATCCGCAAGCACCCGAAAGGTCCTCCTGCCCAAGAAGACCCGTCTGGAGTTTGATGATGAACATCAAAATGATTCAGAAAAGGCGTTGGAGAAAGTGCCGCGAGACCAAAAATGCTGACTGTGACCCCAAGAACAGCATCCCTACAGAGAAGCACAGTTTTGGAAACATTCTGCTTTAGGGCTTTTTCTCTGCTACGGGTACAGGATGACTTCACTACATTGAGGTGCTGAGGGACGGTCCAGTGTACCGTAAAATCTCGGACGCAAACCTTCTCCAATTAACTAGATCACTGAAGATGAGTCGTGGATGTGCCTTTAACATGAAAAAGACACAAAACATATTGCCAAGACAATCAAAGAGTGCCTAAAGGAGATCAAATGTCCTAGCCAGTCTCTAGACCCTAGTCCTATGGAATATCTGTGAAGGAGGCTAAAACTCCAATTTGCTGAGCGACAGCCAAGAAACCTTAAAGGGTGACAGAGGAGTGGACTATAATGTATCCTGACACATGTGCAAACCTGTTTTTTTCTCAGGGATCGAATACTTATTTCACTGACTGAAATAAAAATCAATTTATAACCTGTATACAATACCTTTTTTCCCCGATTTTTTTTCATATTCTCTCTCTATCAGTTAAAATAAACCTACCATAAAATTATAGACCCTTCATTTCTTTGTGCAGCCAAACTGACAAACTCAGCAGGGGATCAAAATAATATTTTTCTCACTGCATATATACTCTGTACACATTTAAACATACATGCATGATAATTGGCCCTTAAATATGTTTGAAATGGTTGATAATTTGGTGAAATATTACATAAATGTAAATGTTTTACCTATTACAATTTCAAATTAATATTATTTACACCCTAATTCACAATTATTCAGACATGCTGTTAATAACTGTTAAAATGCAAACATTTAAACACAATAATATCACAATTAAAACTATTTAAATCATACATTTAATAAACAATTCAAATTAAACCAAGAGAAAGAGTTACACAACATAAATAACAACGTTGATGTGATACCTGTACCTTTATCCGCTGTATCAGGTCTCTGCTTATTTGTATAGCACCTGTGTAGTTTATGTCAGTCTGAGTTCTGTTTGTTTTCTTCGAGTCACATTCACAGCGTTCGGGCACAAAATCACCATATTTCAGACCCAGTGCCAGAACGAAACCTGTCCCGATGCCCAGTAACCATAAGGACTGTCTGTTGTTGGAGAAGTCGGATCTTCTGGGTGTTGACATAAATCTTCGCATCATCAACTGATCTCTGTACTTCAATCTGGAAGTAAACAAAGACACGAAGCGCTCGGATTTTTCCGCATTGTATTTGCATTGTGTGCATTTGAGGCCCCTTGATGAACACAGCAGCCGATACATGACTGTTTTACAACCAATAATTATATTATGTGTGTTTAAAACAAATTAAAAAAAGGATTACAAGAATTCACGCCAGTTTGAAGGTAATGCATACAGCTGGCAACCACATTATTTACCAGAATAAAAGCCATCCGTCGCTTTATAGGTAAAATAATTTAAAATAATACAACATATATTTCTATATTACATTTATTTTAGAATTAATAAGTCATAAATAATAAGGAATCCAATTTTTGTATTGTTTTATATTTTAGCGGGAACATTTATGTTTGGAATGCCCCAGACGTATAAAGACCTTTATTATAAAAAATTCTGAGGCGTCTCACAAGTCAGCTGATAGCACAACGCAAGCCAATCAGACGTCACGAATCGAAACTTGAGTCTTGCGGTTCCGCCTTGTAAATTGCAACTGCGATCTGCTTCCGCAAACGAAATGTCTGTGTGACATAAGCTCCTTCTTATCTTTTAAGTGGCATAACAATATTTAAATATTTATATATACGTATCATAAAAGATCGCTTAACATATTGTTCTGTATTACAAACAACTTGTCGTTCTCATATAATACAAATGTTATAAAGAACAATATGTAATACAACAACACGATCACTTATCCTTCGTTACTTACTTACTCCGTAACGTTATTTGATTTCTGATCGATTTAATCGCGAATAATTCCATTGGGTCCGTGTATCATCTGATCATTTGATTATTCCATTCAACACAACAAACGGGAAAAGAAAAAAACAGTCGATATTTCGTTTTGACCGTTTTTCTGTAAATACATTTTTTTTAAAAACGATGGTTATCTTCTAATTTCATCTTAAAACGGGAAATCCAATAAATACATAAACTAAAACGAAATAACGACCCGAAATACTGTTTTTTCATTTTGGGTAATTTCCCATGGTCTTCTGCGCGCGAACGCTTTGCGCATGCGCGTCATGTGAGCGCGACATCACGCTCTTCAGAAATGCGATCGATCAGTTATAATTTACAATGCCCTGGTGATCTCAAGGTTGAACAATTGCAAGGCCTTCTGTTTAACCCGGAATAGCCTTATTGTTCTCCATATTCACTCTTTTGACATCTAATGTACATGTTTCATATTCATGAAATGTTTATAATTCATGTGACATATCACGAGATGTCGGAAAAAGAGTCCATATGCTCTCTGGGGAACACTGCAACATTAATATCAACAGGCGTTACACAATTTTCTGTTGCCCGTGATATTTTGTGACCGCACTAGGCGCTATTGTCACTCCCGACAATTCTCTACGCAACGAGCGTAAATTCGTGCAGGAATTCGCTTTGTGCTCGTGCGCAGATTTTTAATCTTGCGCAATAACGCGCTTTGTTCTCGTGCACGTTACTGTGAGCGGGCTTTTCGGAAAGTCTGATAATAGTGCTGACGTGACGTGAGAGGCTGAACACGCCGATTGAACTGTACAAAGCAGCTTCATTTAATTCGTTTGGAATTATTGTGATTGCCATGGTAATTGTTTTATAGCCAATATTTAGGTGTGTGTATGTATACTGCGCACGAGCACAAAGCGAATTCCTGCACGAATTTACGCTCGTTGCGTTTTTAAAAAAAATGTATTTACGGAAAAACGGAAAAACGAAATATCGACTGTTTTTTTCTTTTTCCGTTTGTTATATTGAATGGAATAATCAAATGATCATATGATACACGGACCCCATTGTAACGTTACTTATAATAATCCGTTAAAATCTAAATGCAATTGAAACCAAATGAGGGTGAAAAAGGTAGTAAAGCTTATTCTCGAAGATCAGCTTCAGCTCACATGCGTGTTGCTTTCACATTAATGTATATGTAAAGGTGAAAGTGTTTTAATGCATTTCACCAAAACACGTGGAAATGTTTTTTTCCCCAACCACAAACAGGTTTACTTGGTTTCTGCTTCCTATTGTTTATGAAGACAGTCAACTGTTGCATGGCAGATATAGACTATGTGAGTTTATTTACATTTTAAAAATAGCTGATAACAAGGCCAAAGTTAATACACAGATTAGGCATGATAACCTTGCATGTAGAAGTACCAAGCGCACCCGTGTAGTCCTGAAAACAACATTACAGACAATGGTATGGTTTTATAATCATGTGGTTTTAACAGTCCAAACACCTATAGCTGACATGAGTGTTCAAATAAGCATTCCACACATTTCAAGTTCTTACACTATACATGCTCGTTTCTTAAGATAGGTGAAGAAAGTCATTCTACAGTGTTATTCAAGTGGTAAAGCAAAAATAAGCTCATGTAAAGAAATAGCGACAGATAACAAAAAGTCAGTTAACGGAGATTCATGACTACCTTGGTTACAAATAATGCATTCAAGTCTTATTTCATTAACTGTTCATTTGTCCTGTGCACCAATACAAAAGTTTATTTTTGCGTTTTGGTCCTCCCCTAATACAAGAGAGATATAATAATCCTTGACACATTCTTGAAGTGAGGCTAAACCAACAGAAGTTAATATTTTAATGTAATACTGGAAGCAGAGAGGCTGATTAACATTTGTTAGGCAACATATTCTCTCCTATTGGCAGAATGAGTGTGGCAAGCTAAAGGTTAAAAGGGAACAAAATTAAAACGGAAAAAACAGACCCCCAGGCTTTAGAAAATGTCAAACTGAGTGGTTTTATTTGTATTTTAGCTTTGTACATTTTACATGACATACATTTAATACACCTACATTTAAAATGACTAAAATGAACGAGGCACAAAAAATATGATTTCATCATATTTTTCCCAATTCAAAATGAAGGCATTTCGAACCATGTGGGTTTCGGCATTAATAGCACAGAACACCCAATAACGCATTTGCGAATCATGTTGCCTGGCATTTTGAAGCAAGTAGACATTTAAGGGTAAGGGGAAACCAAAAATAAATAGAAGTTGGAGTGTAAATAAGTCCCTTGGGCTAAATATTGGCACATAGAATAACTCAAATTGAAATAATCATAAACCTATAAGCGTCAAACTGCTAGACGTCTGCCTTCACAGTAGCACCAGCATACACAGGATAACCTAATCCCATGTACACTATAAGAAAACCTTGCAATTTCAATTCAACTTGGCGTTGGACTCAAATGTCCACAATAACAGCAATGTTCATATATTGATTTAAGTGCAATTGTTGCCAACTTTGTTTTCTTCGTGCATAACCAGAATAAAACTAACACGTACCAGAGTATTACCTTAAAACATAAAACACATGGAAAACGAAAGCGTTCGTAACAAATGGCACATGGTTATTTCATCTGATAACTGTCAAGACAAAAAACAAAAACACTCCATGATTACAAAATGCAGACATCATCATTGTGTGACCAGGTTGTTCACATGTTATTGAGCTCCAATAGAGTCTGTTCCAACATCTGGTTCATTTCAAGATTCTCTTCTTTAGCATGTGAGAGTTTCTCTGTTAGAACATCAAGCAAAAAAGGGATTAATATCAATGCAAAGTATGTACGACATACCATGCAGTGGGTTTCTTGAGACAGTCATTCAAAAAAAAAAAATTACAACCTAGTTGTAATTACACTGACATTCTCTCTGTTGGACATCATGCATCATGGGTCAATAGTCAAGAATTTCACACACTCAATGCATGCTTTAAATTAATAAATACATGTAACTAGCAGTCATATGCTGACACACTGTATATAGATATACTCAATATACACTTTTTATACTGTACTGTATATATCGACAGTTGTAGTCAAGTGCTGACTCTTGCATAAAGCAAAATGGCTTTGGATAACATCTTGATTATCTTAGTAGCCGTCTAGGATACGCACGCTGCCTTCAAGTCTGAAAGTTGCAATTACGAAGATGCAAAATATATTTTGCTTCCCGACAAAAATGGGACTTTAGTGCATCACAAAGAATGTGCACATTGCTTGCAAACTGGCACTTTGACTTTTCTTCACAAAGAATTATGAGAAATGTTATTGGTGTGACATCTCGTCACCTGACAAGCAACACGACATCATTCAAAATTTCTAACAGATATCTTTTTTACACGCCTCTGCAGTTGCGACATTGCGGTGGCGCTATCGCAAGCTCATCTCGTAAAAACTATTTCAACAGGGCTTGAAGGCAGCAAGAAAATCCTTTGTCCACTAACATTCAGTCACGACATTCACATTAGACACCATTCTGTGAGAAGTCCACACTAGTTTTAGTCCTCGTTCAATGCCATTCTTAGCTCATTAGATAGAAGCCTGTTTCTCTCCAGTTGCTGGTAGAGATGGTCTACAGGAGCAGTCAAGGCAGCAGGTTGAGAAAAGAGGGAAAGAATAGTGTGAAATAGGAAGACGGACAGCAGAGCAGATGAAGGATGCAGAAGAATTAGTTTGCATTTGTAGAAACACTGAAGAGCACACCACATTGAAACAAACCTGAAAGACTGGAGGAATGTTTTCTCAACTGAGGGTTTTATCAGGAGGTCATGGCTAGTGTTTGTAAAGGTTAATATACTGGGGCAATACTTGGGTTTAAACTTGCATACCTCAGGAGAACATGTAAACAGTAGATTAGGAGCTTAGAGGCCGCTCTGAGCAAAGAATAACATGGTTGAAATAATATCAAAGCTTCGGACTGGTCTTTAGTTCAAATGCTCTAATTTTTGTGAAACCACACACTAAAATGAACTGGAAACTATTAAACGGTTACAAAATAACCCATGACTTACTTGGCTGACAAATTGATAATTGTTCTAGAATCACTAGTAAACAGTTTATCCTATTCGCTCAAGTATCAAATCCATTAAATATAAATTAGTTCTTTATATTTTTGTGGGTTGCACCGCAAAGTAGTTCTTGGTTGTCAGTAGCAAATCAAAATGTCTCTAGAATATTATAATATTATTAGCTGGTTGCAATAAACCCCTTATAAAAATATATTAAATAACTCTATATTTTAAGGCACAGTGTGTGCAATTTAGGAGCATCTTTTGGTGAGGTTGCGAATTGCAACCAACGGCTCACAACACCCCTCCTTTTCGAAGCACTACGGTGCCTGACACAGGACTAAAATGTATTCACGCTTTCGCTTCATCGCCGAAGGTGATAACGTATTTATGAAACGTGTTCTTAGAGCAGTTTGTCTGTTTAGGGCTACCGTAGTAGAAACAACATGGTGAATTCAATGTGAGGGACTTGTGATGTATATTCAGCGAAATAGCTCATTCTGAAGTAATAAAAGCATTTCATTATGCAAGGCGTTTATACACCTCTGAACACAGTCATGTATAGTACGTTCCATTTGTGTCAAAAAAATACTCATAAAAAACTTACACACATCACCTTTAAAAGCATTCTAAACTTCCTATCTTGTAACTGGGTCCTAGTGCTTACAAGTGTTTCCCTACATTTCTCACTTAAAATTTTATTTGTAAATAAAAGTTAACAAACATAACCTTTTACCCTGCCAGACACCAACATGTGACCTCCACATCTTTGCTATCAGTAATAATACACACCATTAGAATTTGACCTCTGTGTTTTCTAGTAGAGAAGTACAAGCAACAGAGTAACAGGTTATCTGTGTGGTTTAGGAAACAGAATATATGAAGACAACCTCCATGAAACTATAAAGGCATGGAAATTTGAATGAAGGGAAAGGCTGAATTTGCCTAATATGTAAATGCAGTTAAACCGAAGTGCTCCGAAACGCCCATGACAAGACGACGTCAGCTTAAAAACTTGAAGAATTCTCTTCAGTTAATTACATTCCTATAATCAAATATGAGGCCTTCGGACACTGCCTTGTCTACCTTGTTTCTTTATATGTATATTCAGAAACCAATTCATCATGCGATATTAAGAAAGTTGCTATCCAATAAAAACGAATCTATGGCTGCTGATCAATGATTCAAATAAGGTCTCTGTGAGGAGGTCATAGTTGTGCTTTATCTTAAATAAAGCATGGCTATTAACCAATCAGCATCCAGGACCCAATATGGTTTTATAATGAGAAATCCATGACTTCTAGCAATTCTTGACTTTATTAGAGCCACATAGCACATAGAAATGAACAGGAAACAAAATGACAAGGAAAAGATTTACATAGAAAGTTTAACTTAAAGTAGAGAATGAAAGCTTCTGTACAAGAGATGTGAAATAAAACACAATGGAGACAGGGAAGGCAGGAGTATGACAGGAAATGAGATGCCAGAAAAAGCGGAGATGCCGTTCAGCCGGGGGAGGCTTCTTTGAAGTGATGCGAACGATTTATCTGCGCAGGTAGGGGAAGAAGTGAAAAAAAGGTGACGGAGGAGCCAATCGTGGGACAGAAAACAAAATTTACCACCAAACAAAACCGAAAAGAGTCACTGCACACAGTGTTAACTGGCCAAATTGATCGTAGGTTACCTATTAAAGTGATAGTTCACCCAAAAATGAAAATTCTGTCATCGGTTTCTAACCCTCTTTTCATTTCATACATATACGACTTTGTTCTGTAGAACACAAAAAGATATTTTGAAGAAAGTTGGTAACCATGAAGTGGCGGCACCCATTCACTTCCATTGTATGGATACAAAACCAATGCAAGTCAATGGGTGCAGTCTCTGTTTAGTTAACAGCATTCCTTAAAACATATTTATGTGTTCTGCAAAAGAAGTAATCCAGGTGAGAAAACGATGACAATTGTCATTTTTGGGTAAACGATCACTTTAAAGTGTCACACGCAAATCTGATATAGTTACGTATCACCACGCATATTCAACTATGCAGTGGCCAAAAACGCTGGCTTACACGGCTGACTTACCAAGCAGCGCATAGTTACATCCTAAAAAACTACAATAAAGCGTTAGAGAGCATCAACATTAAACGTGATGCAAAGCTCCAAACGGCAGGCTTTAGCCACGTCTTCTCTTTAGAAGACGGACTTGATAGCAGCACATGAATAAAATCTTTAGAAATGGACCAAAGTGAAAGAAATCATACAGAAAATACAGAATATCCATCACATGCACGGGGTTAAGACTTCAGTGCTGCATGTAAGGCTGGGCTGCGTTGAATGTTTGCAATACAACTGTCCTTTATCATTTGATATAGATTGTATAGCTCAATTATAAATGTTGCTACATAATTAGTCAAAAAAAAAACATTGTGGTTAATAGTCATTTTCTTTCTTGCCCAGCCCTAGTACAGCATATACTAAACAACTAAATGAACTGAAGATATGAGAGTTAGAAGCTATTTGTTCGTAAACAATTTCTTGAATAAGTTAAGGTAACAAAACAAATTCCACAACATGAGAAACCGAGCTCCTATCCACTGCTTCTACAAGCCATGGTGCATGTGGTGGAACACCCAAGGGTGAATTTGCTATACCCAAATGACCTAACTTGAATAACAGTAAAATGAACCATGGTTCTTGGAGAATGACAGAGATAGATGACGGTTTAAAACGGCGAAACATATCACAGTGTGTGAATGAAAGGAAAAAGACCTCATTCAAAGAGGGCATGAGATAGGGGATTATGGGTAATGGAATGGGGGACAGGCGCAGGCCACGGGTGAATTACATTGATGTCATGTCGTTGAGAGCGTGGTCGAGCTCCTCGCTGATGGCTTTGTACTTGAGTTTCTGGGAATACAACTCATCTATTGGTGTGTTTTGGTGGAGAGAAGGGTGGACAGGGAGGGAACGGGTGTGGGGATAAAAAGAAGTGCAGAAATGAAGCATCCAGTCCAGCAGCAAGACAGGTCCCAGTGAACAGAGAGACAGACACCAAGACAGTGACATGAAGACAGTTGGGAAGGAAAGAAAAATTTAAAGGTTATAGTGGAATGGAGAATAAATAAAACAAGAACATTATTTCTGACTGACAAAATCCATACATTTTAAAGGGAAATGAGTAGCTCGCATCCTGAATAAAGTTTGAGTTCAAATAATATGTCTGTGTACTGCACATATTCGTTTTGTATTTAGAAACTCGCACGCAAAAACAAACATATCTAGGAAATTTACATTTATTTATTAATAATTTTAATTATATATAAATGTTTATACATTCTTACACTTTTCTTGAACATATGTATGTGTTTGTAAATACAAAATTAATATGCAAAGTACAAAGACATATATTATGTAAAACAAAACATTTTATTCTGTATGCAATTAATCGTTTGACAGCCCTTATTATTAATGAACATAACTGTAAACAAAATATGTTTTTAACATTCCTTCCATTTGCCACGAGTTGACAAAACAGATAGCCCCGCCCCAAACTGCCCAGACTAAAGTTGCTTCCTACCTTCTAGCTTATTTTAAGGAACCTCTTTTTTGCATCCTGATGCTATTAAGCTGTCGTTTTTGGCACGCTGAACATTTAGCAAAAAGGACCTCTTCACTCGTGTTTCATAGAAGTTATTCGTACAAGTTTGACCAATCGAGTACGAGTAAATTATTATTTAAATTATGGGTGTAATATCCCTTTTAGACATCCCTGTAACTGATGTTACTCTGATCAGAACCGACAATGACAAAGTGAAAACATTCTCTTACCGGTCATGATGACATTATGAAAATGAACTTAGGCTTGTGTAAACTCAAATAAGCAGAACAGGCGATCATCATTTAACACCACCTCATAAAATCCCGGACCTCTATAACAGCTCCGGTATCATGTCGCAAAATGATGAAAACTCTGTCTGTGCATCTGAACAACGATTGGTCTTTTATAAAGACGAAATGACTGAATGGATAGGACCAGCGGAGCAAAAGGTTTGAGAAACAGTAGTGAAATAAGAGGTAAGAGAAGCATAATGACCCAAAATTCTGTCTTAATGTTTCATGATCATATATGAATGAGGCCATGAAATAACGGGTTCTAAAATGAAACCATATCATACCTTCAAGGTCATCGATGGTCTTCTCAAGCTTGGCGACTGATCTTTCAGAAAACTCAGCGCGGGTCTCAGCCTACATCACATGAGATGTCATTCAAATATTTCAAGCAAACCTCAAACACACACTTGCAAAGACGCGCATCCGCTCGCACACAATAACAGAAGTGGATCGGTGTGATGGCATCTACCACGCAATGTACAAAAAATTAGATTAACTGAGAGAAGAGATTTTTCTATTTGATTTATATCACAATAGATATATTTGTGGTACTATCAGCCGACAAGACTGCTTCACATTTTTATCTGAAGTGCAGCCACAGGAAATGTGTTCATCAGCTTTTACAATGGCTTTAAATCTTAATCTCAAAACCTTAATTTCATTAGTATCATTTGTCCATTTAATATAGGGAAACTAAAATAAATTATAGTGACATTGTGATAAGACGTCGGTCATAAGTGGCCAATGCTAAATACAAATGCGACTAAAGTCCTCTGAAAAAAGATCCGCAAATCTCACCTCCTTCAGTTTGTCGGTCAGGACCTTGATCTCCTCCTCGTATTTGTCCTCCTTCTGTGAGTACTGTAGGAATCACATAAGAACAAACGTCAAGACCCAAACCTGCACACCGACCAAACAAAACACTTCAAGGTGAAGTAACAGTTGACCAAAAGTTTTATCTTGCCATCATCTGCTCATTATTACTCAAATATATGGAAATCAATGTGTGACTTTTAGGAGACCCCCACAACAAACACAATAAACCTAAATTACAATATTTTAACTATTCCAGCTGTAAAGACGACCACAGGTATCTCTTCCTATTTCTTTGACCAGCGAACCATTTTCTGGCTTTCATGTGGAGAAGCATATCTATTCTAGTCCACAGCGAAACACATACTGGAGACATTCCCATAACACCACATTGGTCTAATATAGTATACACTCGTCACTCAAAAGATCTCAATTGCACAACTCCGCAATGAAATCCAGCTGACGTATTGACAATTTCACTTAGATGGCTGGTCAACCTGTAAAAAAACTGGTTATCCTGGTTTGGTCAGGAAGAGGGGGTGGACCGTGTGCCCGGTGCAAGCAGCACACCTACCTTCTCAGCCTGGGCTTCCAGGGACTTCAGGTTGTTGGTCACTGTTTTCAACTCTTCCTCAAGCTCAGAGCATTTGCTGGCGTTTTACACAAACAACGCAGAGGCGGGTGAACACCAAGAGGAACGAGAGGAAAAGTAGAGGAAAAGAACCAGAGGCAGGACGGACAGAGAAACATCAGAGGACCAGGAGATGGGAGAAATAAACACAAAGACCCAAAAATCAATCAAAAAGCAGGCGTGAACGGGTAGGGGAGCTCAGAGCTCCGCCTTAACACAGCAGGAATGTGCAACGACGATGAATCCCAATCTATTTAACAGCAGCATGTAAGAAGCAAATTGTAGCATTCCTGCTTGTTAGTAGAGCATAAAACAATGAGTGTTAAGATCTCAAAGGGACCAAGAACTTAATCTCATGTTTCCAAAACTCAAATGACTTTCCTGGAAAAAGAATGTGGTCCAGCGTGATTTTGTAGATAAATAACTAGGTTTGGAACCAAATGAGACCTTCATTTTGGGGTATACGGGCCACAAAAAGAGCAATGAAGAAAATCTAAAATAGCCAAATCTATGGCAGTAAGGTCAATCACTACCAATCCTTAACACAACCGGAGCTGATTATCTTCTCTTCTTTTCTTAATGATGGTTTCTTCATTGCTCTTACACAAAAAGGATTCGCAGAAAGCTGGAGAAACCATGCGTTAGGGTACGACCGGGCACATGAGGTCAGGAGGCAGAGGAGACCGTGTATGCGACCTAACGGTTCATTTGCAGTACCTGTTCTTCTGATGCTTTTGATGACTTATAACTTTGGTCCATCACTCGGAGCTCCTCTTGTAATCTCCGGAGGCGTCTGTTAGTGCGTGCAGGGGCGCAAGGACGTTCCAAAACACAGGCATGCAAGTTAGCGGTGCATGCAAACAAAAACAACCAAAATAAAGGGCCGTGAAGCGGGAATTTGGTTATATGGGAGGTCATATTTGTAGGGGGCACACAAACACACACGCGCAACACAATGTTAAATCGACAAATGTGTACGGTCCCAAATTGTGTGTTTTCTTTTAAAGCACAGCTACATCGAACGCAGATACTTTGGGAATCATTCTTACTCATGAATTAAAAGCGTTACTAAATATGCTGAAACAAATTTTTTGCTGAAGTCAAAGACAACTCGATTAACAAAGTGAACAATAAGAAGGTTCTGGGGGCGGGGCATAAATCTGCATCATCTCATTACCCTTAAAGGAAAATTCTCATTTTCTCACCCTCATTTCAAACCTTTATGACTTTGTCTTATACATAAAAGAGGATCTTTTGAAGAAAAGCGCCAGCACCCATTCACTTCTATTGCATGGACACAAAACCAATGCAAGTGAATGGGGTTCAGTTAATAACATTCTTCAAAATATCTTTTGTGTTCTGCGCAAGAAAGTCATACAGGTTTGAAATGACAAGTGTGAATAAATGACAGTATTTGTATTTTTGGGTGACCGGTCACTTTAACGTGACACAAACTTATCACACATTTCTTAAAAAAAAATACCGGGAGAGTTAAACTTCTGGAGCAGGCTTACCCAAACTGAGGTGTTTTTTAAATGTTTAGAAATAGCATTTATGTTCAATACTAATAATAAAAACCTCAAAAGAGATGATAAAAATGTTGTTTTAGGTTAAACATACATAATTGAAATATTACCTCACTGGGGTAATTGAATTACGAAGAGAATTACGAATTTTGAGTGGCATCAAAGATCCCTACATCCCTCCACATTCGTTTCTGATTGCACCCGGCGTTTGCGGCGCAACACAGAGCCTGTAAGGTTGTGCGTGTGTGTGTGATTCAGGCACATGCATATGCATGAATGTATGTGAATAGAGTTTAAAGAACATGCAATGGGCTGCAAGAACGCCCCGTACCCCTCAGACAGCTCGGCACGTTCTTCTGTACGTTCCAGCTCACCCTCAACGATCACCAGCTTACGGGCCACCTGCACACAACAAATGTGACAATTACACACAGCTGTACTTAAACCTAATTACCCAAATCATGAAAAGCACAACAACACTTCCTGTCCATTCAAAAGAACTTCACATTCTCATTTCCAATACAACACCTCTCTGTTGAATGTTCATACATCTGGTTCACACTTTATGTGTGAAAGGTCATGTGACTCATGTTGGGCAGGAAGTGAGTGCTTTTTTTTCTAATGTGTGGCCTGATGAAACCTGCCTCCTCGTATTTGCGGTCGGCCTCCTCAGCGATGTGTTTGGCCTCTTTAAGCTGGATCTCCTGGATCTCCATCTTCTCCTCATCCTTCATAGCCCTGTTCTCAATGACCTTCATGCCTCTAGAGATGGAAAAGGGAGGAGAGAGAAATGCGAGCAAGGTGAAAACCCATCTCCAACATTATTCAATCAAGATCAATAGCTCGCCTCAAATCGCACCAAATGATCACAAAATCACATTGGGCGTCTTTTAGTTCAACTTTACCCGTTATTTTCGAAACCCCACGGTTTCCTGTGATGTCAGAATAGTCGGTTGTCAGAACAGATGAATGGGGAAGGGAAAACTGTGCAATGTGTTAGCACTTAAGCATGGGAGCAGGTCTCAGTACAGAGTGGCTCTATGTTGGGACAGAGGGCTTCTGTGTGGGGAAACAAAGGAAGGGAAACGCAGCCTAGTGCCTTTACAAATTGCTGTTTATTCAGGGAGCCGTTGACTATACGTAAACAGCTCACGTCAGTTGTTTAGGTCAAAAACAGCATCGTGGATACACACAACTATGACCTTCGATGCTTTCGAGCAAGGGTCCAATCAATCCTTTGCTAAGTACAAAAAAACGCTAAGTTACAACTACAACGAAGCTCATGAAGGCTAACCAAAAAACACAAACTTCTGCATTTCCCTCGAGGTAATGCTGTAGACAGCAGTATTTCAAGGACTTTAAACACTAGCAAAGTGTCCAAACAATGACTTTCTATATAAAACAAGAACTCATTGCTTTATTGTGTTCCAAGTCATCGGCGAAATGCTTCAATGTAAACTGAAGAGAATAGAAAACGACTTGAACATCAAGTTTCCTCGGTGCGACTTTTACGTATCGAAACAAAATAAGTTTAAACATTAAACAACAAGTTTCCATTACCCTTCAAAAAAAACCTTTCTCTCAACAGGTAGTGGTCTAGCTTTAGTTGAAACCAGTAACTTCGTATTGGCACTTAATGTATTATAGATCCTGTATGACATCGCTTGTTGCTCCCTAACTCTTTGTAAGTTGCTTTGGATAAAAGCGTCTGCTAAATGACAATGTAAATGTAAATCACGCAAACTGAAATTGCAAGTTAAAATACCCGGAAACACAGCAATTTCGCAAAAACTTTTATATATTACAATACAAGTTAACACTGGCAAGGTGTTTTCAGGCAATTTTGACAAAAGAATATTTAGCATTTCCTCCATAACAGTAGGTGTAATAATGCACTTCGAAAGTTTATTCGCAACCCGCCACAAAACCCAAAGAAGTTGTTTGGCAAGAATGTCTCATGCAACGAAAATATATTTTCTAATCTATTTTTTTAATTGATGTAGAAAGTATCTAATAAGTTTTACGTAAATCTGTTATGGAAACTCAGCCAACGTTTACAAAACACTTATGAAAGCTAGCTAAAAATAGCACCACACATCGATCCGCAATGACGTTCTTTAAAACAAACGTGTCCAGTGAGTTCCTCTCTAAACAAAAACCAAGGCAAAATATTTGTAATAAACATTGCAACTAGGTTTACGAAACCTTAATGAAAGCTAGCGTTACTGGCGATTAGCAAATTTCAAGGACTTCCCTCGACACACACAAACAGTCTTTATGCGGGCCACCAGATGCAGTGTAGACTAGGAAGTGGTAGCATGTTGTCACTTAAATAACACAACTGTACAGCTTGCAGACAGCAACCGCGCATTTACTGCGAGAGGGGGGAGGGACATCACTTCAACTGACATGTTCTGCTTGAGTGAAGCAGGCTTACAGTCCTGCAGGAAGGCACACTTGACTGAACCCTACCACACACCACACTAAAGTATAAATCATGTACCACCTTTTAAATTTGTCAGGCCTTAAAGGGATAGCTCATTCAAAAATGAAAAACGTGCATTTACTCAATCTCAAGTCGTTTCAAACCTGTATACAATTATTTTTCGCTCAAAAGGGATGTGGGAAACCAATCAGTTCTGGGGCACCATTGACTACTATAGTAGTGAAGTCTTTTCAATGGTAGCCAATAGTGCCCCAGAACTCTTCGGTAACAAGCATCCTTCCAAACATCTTTCTTTGTCTTCAGCACAACAAAGACAAGTATACAGTGTTTGGATTTAGTTAAGTGTAAAAAAAAAAAACATTTTACGGTGAACTATCCCTTTAATCAAGACTATTATTTTGACGTTTTCACATCACTCCATGTTTTTGGACACACTTGCAAAGTATAATATTAACCTCTCGCTCTCATCTGCAGCCTTCTCAGCCTCCTCCAGCTTCTGCAGAGCCGTGGCCAGACGCTCCTGTGCACGATCCAACTCCTCCTCAACCAGTTGGATACGTCGGTTCAGGGAAGCTACATCCGCCTCAGCCTTAAAGAACGAAGAAGAACCAGAGTCAGATCAAGATTGACATTATACTCTTATACTTGTAACCGTCATATGTAGACTTTGATGACAGTGTACTTTGTTTCTAAACCCAAATGCTACTCACTAGCTTCTAGTAAGACCTACTCAGCCAGAGCGATTCCTTCTGCTGTAAAGTAGTTGCGCACACACCCTAAACAGGACCTAATGGCTGCAATGCTAATGGATGAGAAAGCCTGGGCCTTTGGATCATTACCAGCAACCGGGACAGTGGGAGGTCCCAATAGACCTACATAGATTACACTGTCAAATGCCAAATGCATGACTAGTGCAGAAATACAGGCTGTTTGTGGGAAATATAGAATTATAATGCAACCAGATAAGAGCAAGCTTTCTATTTAGCGTGTTGTGTTCATATCTTTTGGTCGCGTTACTTTGAAGGTTTGACATTCAATGTAAAATGTGTGAATGGAATGCAACTCTACATCTAAAGCAACATTAGTGAAATCGATTAAGGCACAGTCTTCGCTAAGCTACACAGGCAGAACCATGCACTTGAGTAATAACACGCATAACAAATTACTCAACTCAAACCCAGATAGGCCTCCCACTAAAGGCCACTACATAGGGGCAAAGTGCATGTTACAGTAGAGATATGGAAAACTAGATCAACACTGAAAGCCATTGAAGCGCACTAAGCTACATTGCATGCTAAAGCTCCCCAGGCGTCTCGTGCGTAGAAAAGCCTTAACCCAAAGTCATGCACACACTACAAAACGCTCGTGTTTCCTGCAGTGTGACTGTGCGTGCTGCTTTTACAGACCAAGGTGAGCCCGACGTATGTGACAAAGCAGTCAGACCATATAAGGCAAACTGCGCTCAAATGAGACGGCCGGTCCACACACAGCCTGAGGCAGCAATCCATCGTCCATCATTATAATAAACCCACTACAATATAGGCAACACGAACAGGTCTGTCCGGCATCACTGCTGACGCGCTGCAACCTACCTATTGGGTTAAAAATATTACACCCGGAAACTCTGGCCTACAGGAAATTAATGTGGAGACATAGCACAGCATTAAAAGTTGATTTATAATTCCATCCTTTACAAATAGTGCGCAGAGACGCCGTCAACGATCTCAAAGTTTTGGGTAAAATAACACGGGGTTGGGTAATGTTTTCGTAATGGCGTGTTTGTGCACCATTTGCATATGCAACTTCGTATCATCTCTGTCTTTAATTTAATCCGTTTAATCTGCACGTAATTTAACAGAATTAATCAATTAAAAAAGCAAGGGGTGAGGTATATTTAGCAGTTTAACAGCTTGCGCACAGCGGGGCGGCGGAGAAATCCCGCTACGTTAATACCGCACATCCCTGTACGCGGCTACGCGCACGGTCTTATCAACGCCAAATACGCGAGTGTCAAAATGAACACTTTCCACCAGATGGTCTGGATTGATGTCTTTACGTTGCCGCGAGAAACATTTTTAAACACACGCGCTCGGTACTTTGTATCATTCGGCGCTCTCACCGCTTCTCTGGCTTTCCTCTCCAGCGCCAACTCCTTCTGCAGTTTCTCCGCTTTCTCTTCAGCCCCGTCCGCCTGCTCTTGCAACATTTTTATTTTCCGTTTCACTGCCTCCAGTGATGTGGCCGCCATGATTGTTCTATAAAAGTACGAAAAGGCTTGATCTTTGTGCGTTTGAGGTGGATGCGGAGCGCAGAGAGTCTGCAGCTGCCCCTGATGCGTTTGTAGGAGGACGCGGAGCGACGCTTACCGATCACACCGGAAGTAACCATGTTTTCATAGGCGAGCCTCGAGCGACGTCACTAGCATAAACTGGGCAATATCAACTCATTTTCTAAAATGCCATCATTTTATTTTATGTGAGGTACACAGACGTCTGTGATTTAACATCAAGCATTTAAAAAATAGCATTTTTATTAGTTTAGTTCAAATGTTTATTCTCTAAAGGGTTAAGACGTATGACATGTTTACATCATTCACCTGCAGCACACCTGAATCTAATAATCAATAGCCTAATGGTTAATTGGCTCGATGCATGTGGTGCTGATGCTAAAACAGCTGCCCCATGTGGAAAGGTTGTGAGGGGAGGGGGCTGGGGGCTGGGGCTCATTGCACGGGGGCCTACCCTACACTGTCCTCTAGTGCCCTCTAGGGGTCCAATTACAGCAGTACTGCCTTAGTATTCTATTTCCCCCCTAAACTTCACTTTAACTGACTGGTACGTTCGTGGGCGTTATTTTAAATAAATCCATTTTGTATTATATTATAAATAATTAAATACAATCAAGATGAACATTATTAAAATAGACATTTTACTGTAGTTCCTTCATTTGTACACGAGGGGGCACTCCAAGGGCGCGCTAGCCAACTTGTGGACCATACAAAGATGTATGCGCTTGAGACGTAATGTAGCCTACATGCATAAAACGACATGAGAACGTGTCACTTTGTTTAGAAATGCTAAAGTATAGGTTCAATAAATGATACTATTATACAAAGCTATATATAAACTCTTTCACATGTTTTGAAGAGTTTATAAAATGAAATGTTTGTGTGAATTACTTAATTTGGTTGCAAAGCAATGCATATGTAATGATTCAAGCCTTTCTCCGTTGCTGTCTATTCGAGCAACAAAAGTAAACCTTTACATTACATATGCATTTTAAATTAAAATAGTAACCCATTTTAAATGAAAGATGTTCAGTCTTTCTCAGTGCATGTGAAGGGCAGAGCCCAAGAAGTTGAGCGTCTTTACCATATAAAGCACTAGGCTAAATATAACAGGCTGTCTGCATACTTTCTTGTGTCTTGGAAGGCTTGTCTTGTAATTGAAATCCTTGCTCTGAATCTTGATTTATATTTGTACGCACACGAATACTCCATGTTTAGTCAAAGGCATGTGGATATTGTAAATCTCAGTTGCCATAGCTTAACAAAGATTTGACGTGACGTCTTGCCCCATGACGTTTGCTTAGTGACACACACAGTGCACGAACCTACAATACTGTATGTGACATGACGTCACAAGGGGTCCCCATAGAAACGATTCTTTTAATGGTGTTTCTTCTGCTCAGCAATACGATTAAAATTAAAATTGCGTATGTCTTCTGCAACCCTGTGCTCAGATTCATGCGGGCAATATTGTAATATGAACTCAACAAAATTCTTCCAAGATCAAATTATCCAGACTACCAACATAAATGTATTTATACCTCTTATTGTAAGTCAACACCTGTCTCATTTGGGTCTAAGTGTAATTAATTACCATTTGAGAAAGAGCTCACAAAATGTCAAGTCTCTATAACTTTGAAAACGCAAAATCTGAGCAATACACAACAAAACACACGCACACAAAAGACATGTAGAGTAGTGGCATGCTAAAACGTGTCAGAGAGAAGATGCGTGACTGCGGTGAACTGCGCTCCTCATACTCACATCTGCGGCTTTCTTCTCAGCCACCTCCAGTTTCTCTTGGGCATCTTTAAGAGCCTCGGAGTATTTGTCCAGCTCATCCTCTGTGCCCTTCAGTTTCTTCTGCAGTGCTACGAGGTCATCCTCAAGCTGCGTGCGTTTTATTGATTGATTGACAGGAAAGTGCGGGAAGCAGAGTGCGTGCGTGGTGTGCGCGCATAGGGGCGCGCGTGCACACAGACGGACAGAGGAAGAAAAAGAAAGCAGTTAGGAAGATTCAGACTGTGTAATACCTGGGTGGCGACTTCATCTGAGGCCAGGAGCTTCTCCTCGACGGTCTGGTATTCCTCGAGCATTTTATCACGATCGTCCTCGGATACGCGCAACTTCTTTTCCAATTGAATTAGTTCGTCTTCTAACTACACGTGCATAAATGAAAGGTTTGATAACACATGGTGTGAATCTTATTCGTGGTAATACATATGCTTCTTTATTTTATAAATGAATAACTAGTCTGGCAACATTTATTGTAAACTGGAAAATTAACCATTGCTTAACTAGAGTGTGATCGCATATTTTTATGTTTTATTTGTAGTAAAATCACATTATCCACACACGTACCATGGTCTCACGACAATAACAATAGTTGAACTTCGTTATTTGTAGAAAAAAAAAAATATTACAAATCATCGTTACTACACTTGTACTATAATAATGGTATAGGATGTGGGATACATATTATGTGAATGTTTTTGCTCCATAAATTATAGTAAAATTAGATTAAAGGGTTAATTAAAATCTTTCTTCATCTGAATTGCTGTATTGAAAGTGCTAAAAATGTCATCTTGGACAACTTTCATACGCATACTCCTCATGCTGTTGTCTCCTTATGCTGCTTTTACTTTAAATCCACTCGGGCGTTGTAATAATCCATTTAATTAAGCAGTGCGCGCAATCGGCGCGCGTGCACGTTACGGAAAACTTTTTAAAAGTCCTCAAATAAAGTGCAGACCTGTTTGCTCCTGTCCTCCGCCGTTTTCCTATCGCTCTCTGCCTGCTCAGCTCTGTCCAAGGCGTTCTCCTTGTCGAGCTTGAGCATCTGCATCTTCTTCTTGATGGCATCCATGGCTGCTTACGGTTTGTTGGACAAATTTCCCTTGAAAAGCACAGAGGAACGAATCTTGGATGCGCACTCGCGTCTGAACCGATCCGAACTGAGCGCAGAAGCTGGAGTGCGAGCGCTCGCTCCTGCGCGCGCTCTCAAATATGTACTTTGACGGGAGGGGTGAGCGAATTCCTCTGGATATTCAATACTTTTTTGGAAACAGCCGCATTGGTTTGCTTCTCCATGCCCCGTGTCTTTTTTATGGATGTGGTTGGCGATTCGCTGTTGCGCGACATTTGACCGTTTATATGTCTATATATGGGGCGTGATGGGCAAGGCGAAGTGCCTAAGACGTCTTAACAAACTTTTAAGAAGGACCAGTTCCTGCGTTCGAGAACAGCCAGACGGAGCTCAAAGGAATGGACCATGACGCGTACTGTGGAAACAAAGGAGAAACATATAACCCACAAAAATTAAATTCTTCTTACCAATTTTAAAACACATTAGGGCAATTCCGTGAAAATGTCAACCTTACCACGAATTTTTTTTTACCAGCGGTTTTTACTCAGATTTTAACATTTGGTGGTTTAAATACCCATGTGAGATCTCTCTTCAAATTTGTAAAGGATTTGTTTTATTTTTAGTGCATGATTTTTCATAGTCAGGTATTTTCAGGATTGTCACATCCATAACGCTACATATTCCTCATAAATTGACACATGAAAATTACTTATAAAGTAACTATTTTATGTTCTATAAAGAGGCATCACTTCTCCATTCATTGGGTATTATTGCTTCAGGATTGTGCATTTTATTTTACGGAAATCCTACAAAGTGTATCGTCTCCTTTTTTTGTCACATACATAACCCGCGTGTTTTTTTCCCTTTTTTAAATAGATTTTTTTTCATAGACTGACAGTTTTTTATGTTTACTCTCTATCAACAAGCCTTCAGTAAAATATAAAAAGATTGTTCAATATAATCGTAACAAATTCATTTCCGAGCATTTTTATGTCACGTCCATAACGCAGCTCTAGAATGGGTTTTTGACAGAAATACAATTGAAGAAACATTTTTTGGTTCCCCAAGCATTAAGCAAAATGTTCTAAGGAAAAATATATACAATTCCTTTCTTATCCATTCATAATCTGTAGCATTTTTTACCACAACAATCCTTTTGTGCAACAAAAATGTTTTAACCCCCCCAAAAATAACTGTTTCTTAACCTTTATTTTTAAGAGTGTAAAAGAATTTCGTTTTTTTATGTTAGATGTTTCCACATTTTCATATTTGATATTTGGTATTTGAGATTTTACTTTATTCATGATTCATTACTTTATTCAGGAGTGAGTATTTCTATGAGAGATTGTGAGTGTTGAGCACTGAGGTGTTAAGCGAATGGTTGTTGGTTCAAATCCTTGAAAGCGATCCATGATCACAAATGTATAGGCCTGCCTAAGACACCTCAGATAACTCATTGGCACCGGACCTCACAATGTTAACCGAGTGAAAGTCCATCAACCTCATGCAAAAGGATGAATCAAGAGTCATTGGTGAGAATATTCTGGACATATTGAAACTGATAAAGTATCATTAGCTCATAGCTGATGTCTGTCAGCCTGGTCTAAGAATCATCTTTTTTTCAGCACATGCAAAATACGAGTCACCAAAAATGCTGCATGAGCTTTTCTGTAGCCTACACTCCTGCAATCTATTGTGATGTCACAAGGTCCATCGGTTTCTCAAGAAGTACAGTATAAGCTTAAGTTGGATTTTTTATGATGTCAACCCCCCAACTACTTTGTCTATTATCCTTGAGTCTGTCCTTCTCCTCCACACATGCTTCTCAGAGTATTTTTAGGGCTGTCTTTACACCCGAGCACCTGCCTCAGTCTGTACACTTCTCATTTCAAGACACTTAGCCAAGTGGTCACACATAATGCTCTAATTTTTAAAAATAAACCACGTCTTAAACAAGAGTACTCATTTGACCTACACTATTTCTGTGCCACTATAATTCAATTAAACTAACTGTTTATGAAATAAAATACTGTTTTGATATACATAGATTTCAATATAGTGTATTATGATGGAAGACTCTCTCTCTCTCTCTCTCTCTCTCTCTCTCTCTCTCTCTCTCTCTCTCTCTCTCTCTCTCTCTCACTCTCTCTCTCTCTCTCTATCTATCTCTCTCTCTCTTGGTTTGTGGGTAATTTTGTGTGTTTCCATTATGTATAACTGTTGTGTCTTTTTGACATGATCGCATGAGTTCCATTTATGTGTAGGGCTCAGTTTATATAGTTTCATGTATTTTTTCATTTAATGTAACAGTTTGTTATGTAATATTTGGTATTTTATTTAACCCTTGTGTGATGTTTGGGTCTGTGTGACCCGCGTTCAGTGTTTTCTAAAAACGATGTGTTTTTTTTGTTTTTCAACCGTACACATTCACAATAAAAAAATTTAACCCACATCTTAGATGTTTATATTCCTTACTGTACATTATTGTTAAAGGAAAAACGATGATGTGATTTTAAAGATATAAATGACAAATATCAACCATGTACAGTTTCAGCGGCCACAACGTAAACAAGCGTAATGTCCCCCGAACTTAACTTCCGCAAGACCTCCGTAAAGAATCAATAACTGTTGAGTAGTTTTGATTTAATTTACAAAATAGTAAATATAAAATATAATACAAATAGTATAGCCGACAATAAAATATTAAAACAAAGTAATATCAATATATATTAAATATAAAATAAGTAGTTTAATAATAATGCAGACTGGAAGATAACTTTGGGACAACCTTGGCACATCCGATAAAACAATCCAAATGCTGTCTATGCTGTTTGAAATTGTAAACATCTTTGATATTCTTGCGATTCTTGTGATATTCTTTTTTTTCTGGCTCTATTGATTTAAATAACAAAATATGTTTTAGATCCACTAGATCTGTGAACATTGGCTGAAGAACAAAAACATAGTGATGAACAAATGTGATACACATTTTCACTATACAAAATCTATAAAATAACTTTTTTTATAAAAAATGTTAGTCTTTATTTCTGGGACTTGACTGATCAAAAAACCCCACTCATGTTTAGACAAACAGACCCTGTGCGGGTCACTTCCTGTTTACATCTCATAACAAGAGGGTTTCCACACCAGGATCATAAATGTGCATACACTGTTGATCTTGTTAAATCCTAAGAACTAAGAATTAAACAAGCCCCTGAAAATGTGATCTATATTTTTCAAAACATGAAAATAATTTCCTCAGCCTCCAAACAGAGGCTTCAAAAATATTGCCCAACATTATACTAGATGTTTTTTAAGTGACTTATTGAGAATGTGTAAACTTTATTATTAAACCCTGTTTATACTGTATGGGCATCATTTTGGTTTATCCAACAGCCCCCCATATTACAAATATATAGTGACAGACTGAATAGAGATGATAAAGAAGTGTTAGCTGAGAACCTTTAAGGCTTTGAACACAAACAGCTCTTATTTTATTTACAAAATGTGCATGAGTGATGCGGTCTCATGCACACGATTATCTTTTTTATTATGCTTTTTCCATCTAGTCTAGCATATAAAAACTCAAACGACTACCATAAGTAAAGTCAGAGTTTCAGTGAAGAGTACATTGTTTACATTAAGCGTCTGTTTTTCTTCTAAATGGCTGACGGTTTATCATCCTCTGTGATCTTGTAATAGACCCTCCCGGTTTATGGCACATGACCATCCATGGATGGAGAGAGAAGAGGACGTCCCTGCTCTGATGTTTATCTTACGTTAAGGACCCTTGGGAGAGAAACAATGTGACTTAAGCAGTGGGACCCAAAAATTTAAGGAGCAATATACACAACAGAGACAAGAAAATCATTTTGTCATTTACAGGGAGTACCTCTGGGGGTCTTTGTTAAACGTTGTAACCTTCTAAATGTATAAGTGCACAATATTTTGGTCCTTCTTAAGGCTTTACTACTGTACATCCTGTGCGAAAGCTTTCTGGGGGGGGGTCAAACTTCCCACGTCTACTGAGGATTATGGAATGGAAGGCAGAGGAAACCAGAGACGGCTGACAAGCACAGAAACCCTCTGCGTAGACCATCTTCATACTTTCATATAGAGCTTCACAAGTTGGATCGAGTCATTTCTTGATCCTGTGTTATGGGCACAGCACATTTGTTTCTATTTTTTTCTTCTGCTTTAATTATTAGTGGCACTTGCTAGCAAACATCGTATTACTGTTGCCGAGGCTTAGCATTCGGAATAAACCCATTACCGTGAATATCAATGTCAATGCATAACCCATCCTACATTATTTATGAATATGAATGACGACTAAAATCACAAAGCTTCGCAGGGATCTGTGATCTTCACTTGGTGGATGAGAACGCGGGCCAAGAAACTAATAGATTTCAACTAACATTGAAGGAGGTTGTAGTAAATCTAGGATATAATGTAATGTTTTTTCATCATTTACTCAACGTCATGTCATTTCAAACCTGCATGACTTTCTTTCTTCTTCGGAACACAAAAGAAGATATTTTGAAGAATGTCGGTAACCAAACAACATTGGCCCCGATCGACTTCCATTGTAAGAACACAACCACAAAGACATTTCTCAAAATATCTTCTTTTGTGTTTTACAGAAGAAGGAGTCATATATTTAGTCATTTTGGCAGATGCTTTTATCCAAATATATAGGATTTGGATGACACAAGGGTGAATAAACACAGAGAGAATTAAATTGTTTTAGTGAACTATCACTTTAAGGAAAGACAGAGATAGGTGGTAAAAAGCCTCACCCGAGTGAGGCGAGCAGCTGTTTATATATCATTACCACATAACTGCCGGGTTACATGAACAAGCTCCTCTCAAACGTATTTATATTTACATTTAGACATTTGCCAGATGCTTTTATGCAAAGTGACCTACCGTGTATTCAAGCTATATATTTTAGCGCTATGTGTGTTCCCTGGGGATATATCCCATGACCTTCAGAACCATGTAAGCTACAGGAACATTTGTTTTGAATGTTTTGAAGCAAAAACATTTTCAAAACGTGTTCTAAAACTATGAAGCTTGGTTTAAAACACTATACGCTGTGAGAAACACAGAATTGAAAGCCTAATAGTGAAGTCTAGATGTCACTGTCTTCTCGATGTGACTTACCCACTGGTACCATCTGAGAATGTCTGGGACGTTGTGGTGTGTATATATAGAGAGGGGATTAACCAGTAGAAAATTAAAGGGGGGGGGGGGGGTCGGGGGCGAAGTGGCAGAGGGGCAACCTGACCCCAGCAACTTGAGTGCCCACCGAAACACACATATCAAGGGGGTGATGACATACAGGCGTACACTCATAAGTTATGGGAAATGTATACGAGGCTGTTTGCTTCCACACATTCATGCCGATAAAACCCTTGTTAGTTATTGCCGGTGGAACACCTGTGTTGTGCATCGCTTTAAAGTTTTACTTACAGTAACAGTTTAAAATATAAACATCTGACATGAACTACCTCACGGGACATCACACATTTCTGCTCTCTTGAAAGACCAAACTGGGTAATTCTCAAGAACACACAGACGAACACTTTGAAAAAATAGTGATTGGATCGACACAATTTCATGGCAAAATGCAACTTTTTTATGATGTGGCTTATTTTGGTCAGAGACGTTGAAAGATGGAGTCGCGACAACGAAGGTTGAAGTTTTCAGCGTGTCAATTGATTCATGGAGCCTTCAGATTGTTCCAGGAAGTTATTTTCTCTTTAAATCATTTATTTCTTTCATTTTTTTATTCATTAAAAAACAAACGTCTTTAAATTGGTTAACAGTTCATCACAATCAGTCTGTTTAGCCGCAGCTCCGTGCGTTACTGGTAGCTTCCGGGAACTATTTAGAGCCTCCATGAACCGCCATTGCTGTGAAACAAACTGTTCCATTGGAGTCAATGGTGTTGACGCAACTGTCTCTCTTTCAATGGGTCTGATTTTGGTTAATTCCTCTGAATTCGTACGATCTCATTCATTCATTTTAGAACCATTTGCTTTCGGGTTCAGTTTCAATATTGCTTTTTCTAGCAATCGAACGTTTGTTCAAAATATGTTGAATTTCCTGCAGTGGATTCTGGGATTGAAGGAAATGAAAGACACATGCGATGCCCACAGTTTGAAAAACGTTTCATGTCAGACGCAAGCCTGAGGTCGAACCCATGTCTACTTTAGGAGAATCTGCCATCTGCTCTCAAATGTGGCAAAGAAACATTTGCGCTGACAGATATGACCCCAAAATGCCTTTCCATTCCTTTCAACTTTAATGAATCTAATACAACTTTCCCTTTTGCCCTATGTGATGTGGCAAGAAACATATTTTTCCATTAAACAGCTTTTTAAATGATTAATGGTCCAATCACTTTAGGAAATATGAAAACAAAGCTGTTGGCCAAGTTGTTATTTGTCAGTAAAAGAGGTTAAAATAACTCCCTAATAAAAATAAAAATGGAGATGAAAACCAGCAGACAAACCTCCTCTGGATTTCATGTCATTTATAATAATATGAACAACAAGCAGCTTTGGCTGTGGAATGTGATTCATTTCACCGATTTTTTTTCTGAAGTCAGTTTTGCTGTGGGTGGGGATGGTTGAATAGTTGTGGGCTTGTGAGCGTTCCTCCCTAAGAAGTGTTTGTTTGTGTTCCGCAGACACAGCTGGAGGAGAACCATATTTCATATGAGCACGGTGCTTGTCTTCAGGGGAACCGCTGTAATCCGGCCAAAAAGGTGAATTGAGAAATGACACGAGATGACATTGATTATTATGTTCCAGATGTTTAGAATGATCCCTTTTTGCACCTCAAATTGAAACAAAAGCAGACAACTATGAAGCAAAAAAAATTGGGAATTTTATAAATGTGAGATTTTGGTTCAATTAAATTTTATTCTTATAGTCCTTTCGAAACCATTGAAGTCTTAAATTCGCAATTTTTCAGGAAATGACCAAAAACACTTGATGCAAATGATTAAACACTGTGTTGTCAAGGTTGGCAAGCACTTTTTAAAGGAGTCATATTGCGCAAACACATGTTTTTCTGTCTTTGGTGCGTTGTAAGTTGCCCATGCATGTATTAGACACGTAAAATTGCAAAAATGTGTGCGTACCTGTCAGTACAATTGCTTTGGAACCTGATGTTTCAAATGTGGTCCGTCACATGCTTGCAGTATTCGACCAATCACTACACTGGTTAACTAGCCAATCATAGCACACCTCGCTTTTCAGAGCTACGAGCTTTGTTAAAAATCTGCGCGTTTCAGAGAGGCGGAGCAAAGAGGAGATACAAACATGCACTGTATGTGGAAAATACAGCATTTTTTAACCTTAAATCGTGTATACACATTGCATTACATCTAAAACAATAGAGACTATTCGTTTTAGCCATGTCATATCACCCTTTAAAGATAATTTTTCAAAACTCAAACATAAAGGGTGACTAATAATAGTGATTTAAAATCACCAAATATGGAGATATGAGGTTTTGGAAGAACCGACCGAATCTCACTGGAATTCACAACTATTTTACGAGGTGGCTTATTCGTATGATTTCGTACGTTGTGAATCAAACAAAAACGAATGATTTATAGAAATAAGCAATACTGAAGCTCCACCCTAACCCTAACGTCACTAGCGCGAATGCAAATCGCGCTAAAATGTATGAATAAGATCGCACAAATTCTGCCTAAATTAGCCACATCGTAAAATACTTTAGTTTTGGTCTTGTCTTGGAAGGACTGTGACGATGCATATTTTTTACATGCACAACATATGTTTTTTTAAATGCCAATATGCATGGTTTTATCCATAAATGTATTCTACGTGCATTTCTTCAAGTTCCTATTTTATTTATGTCATTACTTGGTGTGCCAATATATATTTATTTTAATGTAAAATTGTGAAAAGCACTATAGAAATATGTTGAATTGAAATGAAGGTATTTAAGCTTTACATTTATTTTATCAGTACCTTCCTGTGTCTCCTGGGATCAAACCCATGACTACAAATTTATTCTTTGTACATTCTAAATAATAAAAACAATTCTGAAGAAGTCTAGATGAAAACTTGAAAAACAGATGTTAACACATTTTAATATTAACAAAACCTAAAAAAGTATGAGGCACCAGAATATTTTTTCTATATTTGGAAGGTACAAATACATGTTTTTCAAGTTATTTTCACCCAACTTATACATTTGCAGTAAGCCAGTAGTATTTCTGTTATTTGAAAAGGTTCACCACATTTAAAGAAATATGCGAAAACTCTGTAAAATAAAAATTGAAATTACCAATGTTTTTGCACTCCACTCACAGTGATTTTAAAGGGGTTAAATTAATACAATTCCCAAATATAATGAGACAGAAGTCTGTTTAGAGGATGTTGGGGTGTGGTGGGTAGAGTAAACTAGCATTTACTGGCAGTTTACTTTGCGCTCCATCCTGAAGATAAGAGATTCTGTGACAGCATCTGGGCCAGATGATGCACGTCAGGAATTCTCCTGAACTGATGGGCCTCATTTGAGTTTAATGATACAAGACAATGTTTTCAAATGCTGCTGCTAAACTCACCTGTGAACTCTCCTCATCTTTACAGAAGTGTCTATCTTTCTATCCGTCTTTCAGATGCACGGGGAAGATTCCTTGTAGATCCACTTGTGAAACTGACATTTTGACACCACAGCATTTTAGCACGTGCATCAGTGTGTACAAAGCATGCCACTTACAGGACTCCATCAATATTTGTCCTGTTTTTCCATTGCTGGATGTCAGTAGGGGAAAACTTTCCATGGAGCAGTTGAAGGAGATCTTGCCATATATGGAGCTGGATGCTGAGAGCCGTGATGGGCTGTTCTGTTGAGTTTATGGCTTCCTAAATAGTTTTGTTTCCATTTCGCTGCACTATAAAACCTCTAGGTATTTGCTCGTCTTCAATATCGATCATGTGTATGTGATGCTCCTCATTTGACACAACAAATCAAACAGGGCTGAATGAAAAGATGGGATGGTTTCAATGAGGATATGTGTACTTTTAAACTACTGTAACTCTTAGTTTGTCTATATCACTGTAGATCTGTTTTTAAAACCTAGTGAGCTGTTTACCAAGACAGCATTGCGAGGTATTAAGACATAGAAAAGCTTTTCAAAAACAAGGCATGGACTTTATGATGCAATCCAAGATACAGGCCCTTTCTTGAATAGAGCTTTTTCATTTTAATGTGTATGAACTGTAATAATGGTATATAAATAATCTTATTACCACTTATATTTAATTTAAATCTATTAGTCACACTGTAAAACCGAACAGTGAAAATCGCTAAATGAAATAAGTTACTTTAACTTAAAGCTTAAACCTTGAAAAGTCAATTCAACTCAATAAATATTTGTTATGTAAACACTTGAATACTTGAATAGCCTCTGTACAGACCACTTTAGAAAACCTGGTCCAGAAGGCCTTCCTGCTTCAGTTTTTTAGCATGTCACAAACGTTTCATCAAAATACAACCAAAAGACAATTTATAACAAAATCTAAATGTTAAACGAATAACTTTAAGATTTAAAAATAAAATATGAAACTTGAAGTGCTTGTGGACCAGTGTTAACATCTTGCAAAGTGGTCTATACAAACTGTTAAGAACTTAAAAACAAAAACACTAGGAATTTCTATGTATTTCACTACAGTTTACTGTAGTAAATGCTAGAGTATACAACAGTGCTTTTCATGTGGGTTTAATGTGTTTTTGTGGGGGGAAATGGGGAAATAATGTGTTTTCCTATGAGGTATAATCCTGTAAAAGAGACCAGAATGTTTTTAGACTCCATGAACTTTTCCTGGTACTTTGTGAGATTAAAAGGATTGCATGGGAATCCCAAGTCCTAATGCATTCCAGTGTGGTTTTGAGTTAGTTGTGCAACACACAAACACACACACATTTATAAGCGATTTTGCTGCACAACTTTTTTTAAAGAAACATACCAAAGTAACCCATATCTCTTGAAAAGCTGTCCGCTCACCCCAGAGCCTTCACTGAACCTGTCAGTATTTGTTCAGATGTTGCGACTATTCTCGTGTCAGTCTCGGTGTGAGGTTCACACTTCCTGTCTGTGAGCTGGAAGAAATCTAAATCAGCCTCGCTGCCAACTGTACTGAACTTAGTCATAATACAGAACCTGAGTCAGTTCCTCATCTTGTGATGTTTTAAAAAAAAGACAAGATATGTTCTGAGAGTGAGAGATTACAGTCAGCCGTCTGATATCTGCTCAAAGCTTTGAGGAAGAAATATCACGCATCATGATCCAGGTTCAAGAGAGGCAGAGGATGAAGTTTGAGAGCAGATCCAGGGTCAGATTATTTGAAAGATCTCAAGTCAGATGGGGGAAATGTGGGAAACCTTACAGCTCCTGTTATCACACACTGTTAAAAATCCCGTAAAGAAAAACATTTTCTGGCATTTTCTCGTAGTATTTCACTATAAAAAATCCAATAAAACAACTGAAATTTTCTGGCAGCTGGGGCCTAAAATGTTATTCATGTTTTTTTTTGTAAAGTTGCAGTCTTTTTCTATAATTTGATAAAGTTTTAACCGAATTTCCAATAGATGTGAAAAAAATCTGTAAAAAAACGGTCAAAATCTGTACTATAAAACAGTTTTTTTACATTATACGAGAGTAGGGTTTAAAAACAATAAAATTCTGTAAAACAATGTTTTTTTCAGTGCATTGACTAAAGTAATCCCATTTACCAAACATATCATTTTCTATCATTGGCCTATATTTTGCATTATGTACAACTATCATTTTTAGTCACCAATCCAGGTCTTTGAATAAGTCAGCCACATCACAAAAAAATGTGCTACTAAACTCTGCTTTCTTAACATGAAATATTGAACCGTAATAGTTTTTACAGTTCAAACCATGTATTTCAGGCTTCAACTGCGATCCATTTAGACTCACCCCTCGACTAAAAAGCAACTGTTCAGCTCATTTGACTCCTCACAAAAGCAGGCCATTTGTCGAAACGACGGAGACCTATTTCCAGAAACTCAGCGAGCGCCTGTTCACCACTGTTTATTCAGCTTTAGCTCACTTTGGGTGGGGAAAAGCCACATAAGTGACACAGAAAAAAGAAAGAAAACGCTTACTGCAGGGCTTTTCCGCTCCTGAAAGATGTGGCTGGTTTAAATGGTGAAAACCTCCTGGAGGTTTCCTTTCTGAGAACGACGGCAAGGTGTTGCGTTACACAAAAGACGGAATTTGAATCCAGACAAGCACACATGAAACAAAGCTCAACACTGCCAACAACTCGACGGTTTTATAAAGACCTTCTTCCCAAAAGAAAGGTTTTCGTTGTTTCAATACAAGATTTCATTGCCTTCATAGTTTTACTTTAGTTATGCGTCAACTTTCAGCAATTAAAACCGTTGACTTGACTCCAAAATGAGAAAATTGTGTTTCATGAAGTATGGGTGTGGAGCGAAAACAACCTCACATCATTTGATTTTCACAAAAAAACTTTAGTTGAGAAAGACTCGACTTCATTGAATCCTGAAGAAACTCCTTGAATATCATTGAGTCCCAAAATTTCCACCGCATGGCTGCAAATAAACTAGTCCTAGAGATCTTGACGGTTAGGTGTCGACAAGCAGGAATGCAGCTCCAGAAACATCCTCCTTGAGATTTTGAGTAGAGTTTGACGTGTCACCTCGAGGAAAGGTCATGTAGTCGAAACTTTGAGGTGGTAAGAGGGGTGTGTGTCGAGATGATTGATACGGTTCTTCTGACCGGTGTCAGATGGAACACGCTTAGGACGCTACCTCCCTCATCAGGTATTTCGAGGTGTCCGACATTAGATGTGCGTTTTATAGCGTGAACTCAGGGCCTGATATATCAGTGGCATCATGCTGACTCAGAAATGCTGAATCTACTGTCACTTGAGCAGTGGAAGGAACTGAGTAAACAGCAGCTGATAGAGTCACAGCTGAGACGCTGGACGCAATGAACTAAAACACTTCATACAGTCTAAATTTACGATTTACAGGGGTGGGTTTAGATAAATGATCATTTTTGTTTCTTCTTTGAGCTACTAACAATATTAATCCCAAATTTCAAAGATAAATATTTTTCTATTTACATTTACTTGAAAAAAATGAAAATGGGTGAAAGCAACAGAAAAGATGCTGCATATTTTTTCAGACCTCAAATGCTGCAAAGAAAACAAGTTCATATTAATTTTTAAGCAATACTAGTAATATCTCTAGATGATCATCTTTATTTCTATCACAATTTTCATGTGTCTTGTCATGCTGTCAGTCTTTCACATTGCTGTTGAATGAAAATTTCTAATGGTCTCTTATTTTTCTAAAGCACTGTTGGTGGTTTCTAGGGCATTGCTCATAAGGCCATGTTCACACTTGACTTATTTTTTTAAGCTGCTAGCGTCCATTTTACATGACAATCCTATGGAGTTAACTGTGTTTTCAAAAAAGTCCTGAGCGCATTTCTTAAACAACAGTGTCTTTTTCTTTTGAGGTTGAAAAAGTTCAACTTTTCTGAAAAAAACCCAGCCCTACATCAAGCATCTATTTTACAGCTAACCAATGACAGAGACCTGTCGTTTCCATTACAACAGAGAGGAGCGTGATTGGTCGAGAAGGCTCAGGCTAGGAAAATTTGAATGGTGGCCGAAATGCCGATTGGAGCATAGCATTGTACAAATCTAAGTTTAATTTTCACTTTCAATAACTTCTGATTGCATTCTAGAGAGAAATTAGTATTGCAGTTTTTAAATATTAGATTGGTTATAGCAAATATGCTCGCTGTTTATAATTCAAATCTCTGTAAGCTGCCTTCGTGCACAAATGCTACCTTTGAACATTGCTGGCTCCTATTCGTAACCACAATTCTTGCCAAAAAGAAGTCAAGTGTGAACACGGCCTAACAATTATCTAAAAATGCAGTTTTTAGATAATTTGGTTGTAGCAACATACGTTTTAGTCATTTTTAATAATCAACGTTCAGTCTTTTTGGTTTAAATACAAACATGTAAATACCAGTGTTTTCACACACTCTGCATGTCTGGTTCTACTTTCTCCCGGCAGTCCCTGGAGAAACCTCAGGGAACATATGTATTATTTGTTTTCGCAGCCCAGCGTGTGCACCTGTGGGGGACATTTGGTCTGAGGATCACATTAATAACCCCTGGTCTATGCATTAGCTACGACCGCCGACCTGTTGAACTGCCTCGGCTACCCCGCTGGGAGACCGTCCTGCTGAAAGATGCTGGATGTTGTGATAGCATGAGATTGTACAGCGGGGAAAGACAATGCTGCATTCATCACACACAAAACAGATATTTAGACTTGACAAAATTGTGTCACCTGCTTGTGAAATTTGCCGTGACAGTTATTTAAAAAATGGAGAAAACTATGTGAATTGTCACGACTCCAGTGGACTGTAGTTCTATAAAACTTTACTGTGCAGAACCGAGAAGACAGCATTCGGTTTTGGAAGTCTTCTCAGATGACGTCTCAAAAGAGACCTCCGATGATAAACTGACACCCAAGAGAACACGGATAACAACCCATGAGTCCACCGCTCAGGGACGACACCACACTCCGTGATGTTGGGTAACCCCATTGACAAACACACCTAAAATAGTCATGTGCACAGCTGTACTACTCGCCGTTCTCCATCCATTCCTCTGTGCCTGCTGAGTTTACACTCAAAAGACGTCCCGATCCAAGCGGATACCTTCTTGTCTACACAAATACCACTGAGAGTTTAAAAGCCATGGGTTCTTGGCTGCATTGATGTATATGATGTCACTCTTGGCTTTCTTGTTGGTAGTTAAGTTTTAGTCAGACCTAGAGGCACATCTGAAGGTGTTAACTCCGTGTTAACACTACAAAACTCTATTGGATGGGAAACGCATCACACAAAGCAAAGAAACGAGAGCTTTAATTTTAATTCTGAGGTGAGAACGCTGCTTAAAATGAGCCAAACAGCTGTGACAACAGAAATGTTAGGTTCTTTATTTCTTCATTGCGTACCAATACATTTCACTTGAGGCCTGATGTGATGGGCATAAGTGTAGCTTATTGGAAGATTAATAGGCCATGGGTTTGATTCCCAGGAAACACGCATAGCTGTAAAAACTTGGAAGCAAGTAAGTATTTTAGCTCTTATGGTTCTATCGCCGCAAAGTCTATGGGTTTTGTAAATAGGTTTTTGGTTAAATACATGAAACACACTCAAAAAAGGTGCTTCAAGCGATTTTTCGATGCCATGGAAGAATCTTTTGGTTCCATGAAGAACCTTTAACATCTGAAGAACATCTCAGTTTCAATAAAACCTTTTTTGGGGTGAAAAAAGGTTCTTCAGATTACAAAAAAGTAAGAGAGATGCTTCTTCAAAGAACCTTTGGCTGAATGGTTCTTTGTCAAACTAAATGGTTCTTCTATTGCATCGCTTGAAGGAACCTTTTAAGTGCTTTTATTTTTAACAGTGTATGTGGTTAACAAAACCTCTACATATTTTTGCGTTTTATTCTATGACAAAAAACACACCAGTTACAACCCGCTCTTTGACGGGGACGTTAAACGTCTTCAAGCTTGAAAATCTCACAAATAATGTAACATGGAGACGATCTCTAAAAACGTGGACGAGGATTCATAAACCGAGTAATTGCTTTCCAAGGAACACATTTTTAATAAAGTTTGAAAAAGTTGCAAATATTGTGTTGATCTGTAAAGATTATCTTGAAAACCATATAAGTGTCATAACATTTTGTTTTCTTCCAATAGGTCAATGGGAAAAAGTTGTAGGTTTTCGGCTGAGGGAAACGGCACACGCTAACTTCCGGGTTGACCCCAAAAAAAACAACATCATCCTTTTTGTTAATGTCTATGGTCCAAATTGAACTAAGAACAGATTTAAATTGGAAAAAAACTTGTTTTGGACAGTTTTAAGTAGTTAGAGTAAAATATCTACAATCACCCCACAGCAGACAAAACCAATTTACAGTTTTAGGAAATTCCACAAGAAGCGACACTGCGTTTGTGCGTGCCAACGTATATACTACCACGCACATCATTTCCTAATCAATTAAAAAAATAAATGTTAACAAAAGTAGGAATTGTTAAAAATACATATTCCTGCT
This sequence comes from Triplophysa tibetana, assembly GCA_008369825.1. Lineage (NCBI taxonomy): Eukaryota > Metazoa > Chordata > Actinopteri > Cypriniformes > Nemacheilidae > Triplophysa > Triplophysa tibetana. The sequence goes on from CM017894.1 coordinate 8,415,774, forward strand.
TTAACATTCTCAGAAAAGAGCGTTTTTACTGAATGAATATAAAAATACTTCAAACATTAGCAGTTGTGTAAATGGCTAAAGAGCGTGAGAGCTTCCCGCTCGCGGTGCCAACGTCATTCCTGTGGTGTGAGACTAAAGCAATCCAAACAAAGTCTCTCAAATAGCCTCTCATTTCACAAAAATGTGTCTAACTGACAGAAGACAGTAATACAGCTCGTGCTTACAACAGCTCAATATGAAAGAAACTAAATTGTACAGTTTACTGTGCAGAACGTTTACAGTGTGTGAACAGTTTTGTTATAAGTATGCCATTTAATGTTACAATGTCTAACATGGCAGTAATGCCAAGTGACCAAGTCTCCATGAAATACATTTTTGCTTATTTGCTTGATTTGAAATAAAAAACAGGAAGGAAATATTTACTAAAACTGAGTAAAGCCATGGAAACCTCAAACTTAGTATGCGTGTATTCAGGTTCACAGGGTTTCCATCATTAACAAGGTATCCCATCATTCCTCAGATCAGACTTTAAAGAATCCATCTGCCCAGCCCAGGTGCAGCTCCACACATGACTGAACAGTATTCAGCGGAGCTCCTGATATGGTTCTCTCTGTTTGATCTTTGTATGGACATCATTAACTACACACGTGTGTCTTTAAAGGGTTCTGAATCTGGATCACAAATGTGGAACAAAAACGTCTCAACGTCTACTTTGACTTATAAAATTTGATCAAATCCAAAGAGCCAAAATAAACAGTCTTACTCTGGTATGTAAAATGTATGCGTTGTGCACTTGTAATAGTTGAATGGAGTGTTTTTTTTAAGCTGGGTTGACTCAAGCACAACACACTCCAACAGCCCTAATATGGTGTCGATTAGACAAGCTTTAGTCAGCTGGGCATCTCTGCCTCCTCTTTATCTTAAATCAAAACTAAAAAGGCTTTTAAAAGCATTTGTTACTTTTAAACTAATGGATACTAAAAGATTGTAACTAAATAATGCATGCGGATGTTTCTTTCAAATGTAACATCATCTGCATCCATTGATTCAGTATAATTTTTTATGCGGTTTTAAAAAGGGAACAACATATATTTGTATTCGTTTCATTATGAGGCACCATTTTGATCGTACATTATGTTCTGTTATAGTTCCCTGCCTGGAGCTGAAGGGAAAAGCCACATGTCCTTTTTTGGTCACACGCACTGTAATTGCAAGGATGAACTTGACCACAAATCCTGAAGGAGTAATAGAGACACCTACAGGAGAAAATGCGTCACATCTACAACACAAACAAACAAACAGCATCAACTCTTTATATTCAACAATTATAAATAATGCAAAATGGTTATTATTGTAAAAATATTCAGCGAATGCAGGTGTGTTGGCTTTTGCTTGGTTTAGAGCTAACTTGGAGAATCTGTACAATTTGAAAAATTCAGATTCAGACTGAATCTATACTTGAGAGTATTTCAAAATGCAGGGGTTTTAGTCCAACGGTTGTACTTTTACATTTCCTGAAGATAATGTGAATTATGCTGGTGTTAGTCAAACTTGCTGATGGATAATGGGTGTTTTAAGTAGTTGTGGTTTCCAGTGTGGTTGTGTGGTCTTTACTTACAGGCCCAGAAGAAAATGTTTCCACTCCAAATGTGACATTCTGTTCACTCCAGGCCTGCACTCTGTTGAGTTGTTTCAACCCACGGTTGGGTTAAATGTGGACAATTTTATTTAAACTCAATTGTGTTTGTTCATTCAATTGCTTCCACCCATCCACAGGTTAAAAAAACCTTGGGGTTCTTTAGAGGGTCGAGTTCCTCTTTTAATGTAATTTTACGAGTTATGTTAAGTGCTTATTCAAATCCCCAACCGCAAGAATGAGCAACAGTAGTGATGTTTACCTTCGCATAACCCCTAACTAGCTATTTACATTTTTTATTTAAATCAATCCAGATAGCACAGGCACATCTGTAAGGCATCTGCTAAAGATCTGGAGATCTAAAACCCAAATAAAAAAGACATCTTTTAGCAGTTTTACATCCCTTATAGCACTCATACATTTAGATCTGCAATCTGGATTACCTCTCTACGTCTGTTGTCAGATGTGATATAAATATCTAGAAGATGAATTCGAATGCGTGTACTGCTCTTTCCAAGATGCTTATAAGATGTTTTTAAACCGCAGGTTTTCCAGATCTTAAGAAGACATCGAACAGACGTATCCGTGCTATCTGGGATTCATTCTTAATCATAAACATTTTACAGACATCTAAATGCCATACTGACATCTTAGAGACATATTACAGATGAGCAAACACAAAAAAACATCTTGCAGATGTAAATGCAGACATCAAACAGACGTCTAGGAGACGTACGAGTGTTATTTTTCAATTTACGCCAATTTATAGCGCTTTTCACAATGCCATGTTTCAAAGTAACTTTATATAATACTGTATGTTGATATGACTTACGGTTATAAATGAATCATTTACGGTTATTTTTAATTCCGCAAAACACACGTTCACAAGCCACAGTTTGTTGAAACTCTTTATTTTCAGGGAAATACAAAAAATACTTTCATGACCAGATAAATATACATACAGCATTTTAAATGTTCATAATTATTATTAATATTATCATTAATGTAACTATGTCAGTTGATTAAAGAAAGCCCTAACTATATATTTCAAAAGGCGATAGTTCTTGCCGTTTTCTTCGGTTCCACTATAAGACACCACATTTTCAAACACATGTAAATATCTTCATGTTAGGCATTACATAAAGTAAACATAAAACAAGAAACAAAACTTCATACATAGTGGTTTATCAAAGTGAGAAACACTTTTTTTGGGGCGATGTATTGTAATATAGCGGACCAACTGAACGCCGTGTTTCCCTTTGATTCATTACTGTGGCTTGTTTATTCGTGAAGATATAGATCTAAACATCTAAAGTTTCATACATGTGGCAGTATAGCGGCCTGCCATGGCAATCTTTAGGCCGCAGCAGGTACAATATTGCAGAACAGGATCGAATAACCGTCAAATAATCGCCGAACGGACGTCCGATGCAGCGCCACAATGCTGTACTGTACACATACAAAGCTAGTTATAACAGGACAATAAACACGTGCTTCACTCATCTAAAAACAGACAATGTTTCATACTCCCACGCTGATCTGAGACCAGTATAGAGGTTGCGTTAACATTGTCAAGCTTCAGATCCGTGGAGCGAAATCTGTTCCACAAGCAGCATAAAACAGCAACTTACACACCGAGCTACCAGAATAAGGCACTATGACACAATGCAGTCCAGATTTGAAGAGAAACCAGGGCGTTAACACAACAGTCGAAATAGCGTAGCTCGTCTCTCATAAGTGCCACACGTTATTCTACGTAACGCCAACAGAGATTTTAAAAGTTCTGACCAAAAACATACACAAAGTTCACGGGAAGCAGAATAAAGGCGCGTTATTTGCAGGTAAGTGTACATTGAAAGATCATTGACGCCATTTAATCCTACAAAGCTACAGATGTTTTCTGCGGTGTGTTTGTGTCTCACAGCCATGCAAGTACAATCTCGAACATGAAGTTGATCTGTAGTGGATTCATTTTAAAGGAGTTTAATAAGAAAAGAACCAATTTATTAAGACACGCGATGTTACTGTGGTACATGGTACTTTCATAACAGTTGGTTTAGCGTTAGCATTGCTTTCTGGTTATGACAGTTTTACTTTTTTTTACATTATATTCACTTGCACTGCATGTAGATGCAAGACTGTAAAATCAAGTGATACCATAATAGTCCAAACATCATAGTCTTTTAGTGTCTTGTGGATACAGTGAGATGTTAGCCATGTCCAGAAATGAATACTAGCATACTTTGTACTGAATACTGCACAATGCATACGGTATACTGCCTACTATTTTCATTTGTATATGAGCTAGTATTGTTTACTGACAGTCATTATTGAAATAATAGAAATGACATTGTTAAATCAAGAAATGGTACTTCCTATTCATTTGTCACACTGGAAACGGAAAATTAGCGCACTGCATTGTGGGATATCGCGTTCCCAGCTATGCGCTCTAGTTGTATACTGCAGGTTTTGGCAAATATACTGCACTTAAAAAGTTCATCTGGTATTTCATGCATGCAGAAAAGTTGCATATCGTGCGCACAATGCAGAAATAGTATGAACGCTACAATAGTATGCTATTCCAAACATCGTCGTTGCGTTTGGGCAAACCTCATTTCCGCCTGACTATGTTTAGAAACAAAGGATTGTGAAACACTCCTACATCTATGATGTCAGACTATAAAGCATTCTGTTGTCCAACGTTTGGAAGAAAACGTATAACAAACTAAATGACAACGCTACGGTTCGTTTTGCAGGTATGTGGTTGTAACCGTCAGTTGAACATCACAGCGTTCTTATTTTGATCGATCTAATTTACAAATCTGCGTATGCGAAGAGCTACAGGTGAGACGTTTTAAGCTACTCTTGTACATGTCGTCTATCAATAAATACGACAAAGCTCACCTTGAACATTCTTTCCCTAAAACAACTACCTATAACCTAACGCGACCTAAAACATAATTGATACATATGTGTGAAATATGTATAAGAGCAGTGCATTCTTTAAAAGCTTATAATGACGCAATACCTCATACACCAAAACAAAACTTTTCTAGAGTTTCCGCCAGCCTGCTTTAGCTTTCACGACATGAAAAGTTTTACATTGGTTGATGCATTCACAAAACATATTCATGACGTTGTATAGACCCTTATGGTAAGTTATCATTTAAGTATAGAAGTAACGACGGATACATAAAACGTAAACGCAGCCAAAAATAAAACTTCTAATAAGTCCTTCAAACTGTAAAACGTGACAAACGAAACGAGACAAACGTAGTAGATTAGCCCTGTGGAAGAGAAAATCCATTCACACACAAACACGTTCGCCGCCCAATCAGTGTTGCTAGTCCCATGATGCCGTGAGCCAATCACGTTTAACCTAAGCTATCGAAACAACCAATCACGTAAGACTTTTCCTCTACGCGAGGAGCGGCCGATCATCGTTAGCAGCTGGCAGATAATCGCGTCCGATGGGAGAGGACGTGTTCAGCTCTGGTCTTCCCGCAGTTCGCTGGGCAGGAATTTGTATTGCTGCTGTCGGATGTGGGCGAGTTTCTTGCGAGCTTCCTCTAACTCTCTCTCTTTTCTGAGCATCTCCTCCTGCGCCGCTATAATCTGGTAATAGTGCATAACAATTAAAGGAAAATTAGAGGAAACAGTTCGTAAATCCAATGAAAGTGACGTTATTTCTGCAAGCATGGTTTGAATTATTCAAACAAATTAATTCATGTTTTATGAGTGAATTTGACGTAATGTTTGAACAATTTAACAGCATATTGATTTAATAAATGCAATAAGAAGGAATGCACATCCACACATTGTGACAACTTAAACTACCAGGTTTCCTTTTTCCCTCAGTAAGAGGTGAAAACAGCTTCATATTCTTTAGTGAAACATTTAATTTTATCATAACTGCGCTCTGAAATTATGTGACTTAGTGTGGATCTGCCATTTTCCAAAGAGATGGTTTTGTGCATGAAAGATATTTAAGTGGGTAAGCCTTGTTCTTCAGAAAAAGGCTGAATCAGTTAGAGAAGCCTCTTTTGAATCCAGTACCCATTCAAACGCACGCAACATCCATTCAATGGGTATATCGCATGGACTGAATATTCCAACGCCTTGTCAAGATGAGATGAGACATTCTGGAATTCTTGGAGGAAGGCAGCTTTGAACAGGCAGACACACGGTCTTTAATTCAAGTGCGTCTGGCCTGCGATGAAACGGCTAAAAAGCTGGTTGCAGAAACAGCGGCCCAATGAAAAATGCCAGCTGTCGATTCTCGTTACAAACCGCAGCCTGCAAATTCTAGTTCAGTCGGATCCAGAAAGAAGCTCTAAATGTCAAATCACTTTGCTTTTTAAAAAAAAAATCAGAGCAGATTAATAGAATTGTGGTGACTTTGTAGAAAGTCTCGGAGTGAATGGGAAAGATATGAAAAAAGGAGTCTCACCTGAGCGATTCCTCCCACAAATTTCGTTTTAACCACGACGCTGTTGTCTTCGGCTTTATCGAAAGCTGCTTTCTGCGCCGCCTTCACCAAGTTGTCAGACGCCCGCTTGACGGCGTAACCAGCAGCCTGTGCAAAACAAACCACATGGACAAAAAAAGACCTTCATAGGGTGATGATGTCATGCCGATATTTACTATTCATTTGAATAGAATTTGAAAACAAGAACTGTGCACTTATTCTGATGCAGTTGGATACAAAAAAAACACAAAATAAGTATGCTTTTGTTATGGTGTATATACAATAGAGTGTGTAGGAAAAAAGTATACAAGTACCAGGAGGACACAATTGTTGAGGAAAAGGACAACACTCGTTTATCATTTTTTTAAGTTGTTATTTCTTACGCAACGTTTGCTATATTTTTCATGTATTAATTCAGCATTACGTATTTCACAGTATAGAGTGAAATGGAGTCTGAAATAAGAAGAAATGTAGCAGTATCCTTAAAAAAAGTTTATTACTTATTTAATTGAGGCGTCCTCATAAGCCCCTCCCCTTCTAACGACAGACAGTATGCAAATAATAGGCCCTCCACATTGAGACTTAACTACCTGAACATGTAAAAAATTTGTATCATATCGCGTTTCAACTTGTTTTGGAAGTCTTAAACCGCTATTTGTTTCAACCGGGTCCCAATCTGGATCAATCAGAAAACGACACCCTTTTATTTTCGTGTGTACCGCAAATCCGTATATTTTCTAAAACGATGATGTCATCACACTATGCTCCAAGTCTTATTCATTTTTAGTGCATCTCTGTTGCAGATTTGCAGCACTGCATTCTGATCTGGTGTGTATACTACATCGCTTTGAGTCGGTTTGAGTGGTTTCGTGTGTACGCAGATATTTCTTGAGCCGTGTTTTTACGGAAATAAAAAGAGAAAATAAGATCTGGCTTTGTCTGGATGTGGCCTAAAACAAGGGCTCAAAGTCATTGGCTAAATCTCAAAACATCAGCCAAAATATTTGAAGTATACAATTTGTTCCTATGAAAATTATAATGTCCAACATCCGGCTTAACTGAACCACAATACAGGATTAAATAAAATCACGTAAGATGTTTTTTGTATAGATGTGGGTGATTAACCTGCAGTCTTCTCATGGCCTCTGAGTCCTGATCAGCTTTGACTTTACAGGCCACCAGCAGCTGAGCCGTGGAAGCCGCCACCTGTTTGGCTGAAGAAATCAACTTCTCCTCGCTGGCGTGACCCTGAACTGAAGCGTTTGCAGCTTCACACAGGTTACTTGTAGCTGCCGCAACCATCCGGGCCTGACAGAGGCAAAGACTGCTATTATTTCTGTTCCTTTTAGTTAGAACTACGGTAACCATTAACAGATGCATATCAGATGGTATGACAAGACAAATAAAACTCACAGCTGATATCAAACCCTGGGACCACTGGCCATCATCTACTGCATTTGCGGGGATAGACCCAACCTTCGTAAAACACAACAAGTTGAACGTGAGAATAATCTGTATGTAATCATGATAAACATTGTAACAGGTGATTTAAATACCTTGCCCTGTGCCACAAGTTCTCTCTGAGCAGCTGATGCAGACTTGACCAGAGCGCTGGTTGCCGCGGCGATCGACTTGGCCGCTTCCAGGATCTGCTCCTCGAAGTCCAGAGACTCGTCTGCTTGCTGAGGACACAACAGGAAAGCAGAATATATACTTAAATGTAGACTGTCAAGGAAAATCAGAAGTATGAAGTCTTCCGGCCTGCTGTCGGATGACACGGCTAATCATGAAACTCTTAAGAGTTAAATATTAAAAGAAATATTAATTTGGCCAAAAATTTTGCTTAATAAATTACTACTGACAAAGTCAAAGTGTGTCTTTCTTAATAATTTCCAAAGGTTGAAAAATAATTCCAACAATTCAATTTCAGGTATTTTTATGTCAATAATAAGACTTTATTCATATTACTTGTTAAGTCAAAGCTTTTTTAATAATCTCAATTGTTCCTATTAACAATACATATTTTTTCTTTATTTTATCTGCTCAATAAAGGGGTTTCCCAAGACTTTAGAGGGGTAAAGTTAAGTTTCATTCTATTGTATTTTACTGAAAACAAACAGTTCATTGATTTTTTAATGTCAAGATAAATACTTTTGGGGAAAGTTCACCTAAAAATGACAATTCTATCATTATTTACACGGCCGCTTGTCGTTTCAAATCTGTATGACTTTCTTATGCAGAACCCGAAAGAAGATATTTTGAAGAATGTTGGTACAGAAAACCGTTGGTCCCCATTGACATGCATTGATTTTGTGTCTATACAATGGAAGTCAAAGGGGACCAATGGTTTTTGGCTACCAACATTCTTCAAAATTACTCTTTTATGTCAAAAAGAACAATTGAAAAGATGCATCAATATTACTTCTGATATGAGAAGACACTTCACTTTACTAACATGAAGTATGAGTACAGTATGTTGGTAATAGCATACTACCATACTATTTGTATCATTTCGTAGTATGTAGAATGCATCGATGTGGAAATCAAAGATGAAGTTCATTAAGATTTAAATTAACCACTCCTATAGTAGCTGCAGTTTTGGGATTTTATTTGTGGTATGACTGTAGTCAATACACATTAACCATTATGTCTTTATTCTTAACTTTAAATGCAAATGGCAATAAAAAACACACGGTAAAAAACATGGTAACTAATTGAAAAATGGATCCCTGAGTTTTTTATAGTATGCATGAGCGCATTGCATTGTGGGATTTAGCAATCTATGCAGTGAGCTCTTGCAATTGTGTATTATTTGCTTACAGAAAACGCAAATACTGTGCACAGTTTACATACTATATAGTGTTGAAATAGTAAGATTACCATGATGGTATGCATTTCTCAACATAGTGAAAGGAAAAGTGAAATCTAGCTTTGACTATGTGATCCGAGGGTGACACCTAGTGGCTTGGAGGTGCTATGACATCATCTGAGGTTTACATTTGACATGGTCAAAGAAACAAACACGACTCAACAAATACACCAAGCTAACCACCTTCGCAAATAGATCTGTCAGAGCCCACAAAAGCACACACGTTCATGAAAACAACACACAACATACAAGTCTGGAGACAGAGCAGAACACTGTAGGAATATGTTTGATATATAGTTGGACAGAATAACAACCTAATATATCAAACATATCAAACAGAGCCCTGCAGAAAGGCTTCCAGGTTTACCTAACCTCCAGAACATAGGGAAGAGAAGAGTGAATGAGAGGACAAGGTGAAGCAGGGCATGCTGGGATAGAAGGGGAACAAACAAGGATAGATGGAGTCGGGAGCTCTTGAGAGTAAGTGAGGAATGAAGATATATTAGGGAGGACAGCCAAAGACACTCCAGGGGTCATAATAAGCACCATGACTCTGTTTTTGGGTCTACTGAAGATGAAAGTCAATGTCTGGCAGGATACAATGTGGTTAAGAGAACTTGTGATTCATGTGCTGATTCATAATAAGTATTTAGGTGTAATCACAGAGTCTAGACAGACAGACATATACATTGAAAGATAGACATGCAGAAAGACAGGCTAATATACAGTTATGGCCAAAATTGTTGGCACCCCTGAAATTTTCCCAGAAAATCAAGTATTTCTCACAGAAAAGTATTGCATTAACACATGTTTTGCTATACACATGTTTATTCCCATTGTGTGTATTGGAACAAAACAAAAAAAGTAGGGAAAAAAAGCAAATTTGACAATGTCACACAAAACTCCAAAAATGGGCTGGACAAAATTATTGGCACCCTTAACTTAATATTTGGTTGCACACCCTTTGGAACAAATAACTGAAATCAATTGCTTCCTATAACCATCAATAAACTTCTTACACCTCTCACCCAGAATTTTGGACCATTCTTCCTTTGCAAACTGCTCCAGGTTTCTCATATTGGAAGGGCGCCTTTACCAAACAGCAATTTTTTCTCTCCACAGGTGTTCAATGGGATTTAGATCTAGACTCATTGCTGGCCACTTCAGAACTCTCCAGCGCTTTGTTGCCATCCATTTCTGCGTGCTTTTTGAAGTATGTTTGGGTTCATTGTCCTGGAAGACCCACGATCTCGGATGCAAACCCAGCTTTCTGACACTGGGCCCTACATTGCAACCCAAAATCCTTTGGTAATCCTCAGATTTCATGATGCCTTGCACACAGTCAAGGCACCCAGTGCTAGAGGCAGCAAAACAACCCCAAAACATCTTTGATCCACCACCATATTTGACTGTAGGTACTGTGTTCTTTTCTTTGTAGGCCTCATTCCGTTTTCGGTATCAGTTTTGGCAAACTGTAGTCTTGCATTTTTATGTCGCTGTGTCAGGAGTGGAGTCTTTCTGGGTCTCCTTCAATGGCGTTTCATTTCATTTAAATGTCGACGGATAGTTCGCGCTGACACTGATGCACCCTGAGCCTGCAGGACAGATTGATTTTCTTTGGAACTTGTTTGGGGCTGCTTATCCACCATCCGGACTATCCTGCGTTGCAACCTTTCATAATTTTTCTCTTCCGTCCACGTCCAGGGAGATTAGCTACAGTGCCATGGGTTGCCAACTTCTTGATAATGTTACGCACTGTGGACAAAGGAACATCTAGATCTCTAGAGATGGACTTGTAACCTTGAGACTGTTGATAATTTACCACAAGTTTGGTTCTCAAGTCCTCAGACAGTTCTCTTCTCCTCTTTCTGTTGTCCAGGCTTAGTATGGCACACACAGACACACAATGCCATGACTAAGTCAACTTCTCTCCTTTTTATCTGCTTTCAGGTGTGATTTTTTATATTGTCCACACCTGTTGCTTGCCCCAGGTGAGTTTAAAGGTGCATCAAATGCTTGAAACAATCTTATTTATCCACAATTCTGAAAGGGTGCCAATAATTTTGTCCAGCCCATTTTTGAAGTTATGTGTGACATTATGTCAAATTTGCTTTTTTCCCTCCTTTTTTTATTTTGTTCCAATATACACAAAGGGAATCAACATGTGTATACCAAAACATGTGTTGATGCAATACTTTTTTGTGAGAAAATTTAGATTTTCTGGAAAAATTGCAGGGGTGCCAACAATTTTGGCCATGACTGTATATTGTAGATAAACAGACAGACAAGTAGAGAAAGACAGAGAGACACACACAGACACGTAGATATAGACAGACAGTCAGAAATAGACAGACAGACAAGTAGAGAGGGAGAGAGAGAGAGAGAGAGAGAGGATAGAGAGAAACAGAGACAGAAATAGACGGACTGACAGACATGAAGAGAGGTAGAGAGAGACAGACAGGAATGTAGATATAGACAGACAGTCAGAAATAGACAGACATACAGATATGTAGAGAGAAAGAGAGAGAGCGAGAGAGAGACAGAAATAGACAGACATGCATGTAGAGAGGGAGAGAGAGACAGACAGACATGTATATATAAACAGACAGACAGAAATAGACAGACAGACATGTAGAGAGGGAGAGAGACAGAAATAGACAGACAGACATGTAGAGAGGGAGAGAGAGACAGGAATGTAGATATTAACAGACACACAGAAATAGACGGACAGATCTGTAGAGAGAGGGGGAGAGAGAGAGACAGACATGTAGATATAGACAAACAGTCAGACATGTAAAAAGAAAGAAACAGACAGACAGGCAGATCGACAGAGATACACAGTCAGACAGACAGATGCATACATGTAGCGATAGACAGACAGATGCATTCATGTAAAGATACTGTAGATAGACAGACAGAAAGATAGTCAGACAGGCAGAGAGACAGACACAAGTAGAGATATGTTGACCGAAAGACAGACATGTAAAGAAAGAAAGACAGACAGACAGACATGTAAAGAAAGAGAGATAGACAGACATGAAAAGCAAGTGAGACAAACAGATACAGACAGACAGAAATACACAGACAGAAAGACAGACGCATACATGTAGAGTTAGACAGACAGACACGTAGAGACAGACAGATAGACAGACAGACACGCAGACACAGAAAGAAAGACAGACAGAGATACACAGACAGACACATAAATGTAGTGTTAGATAGACAGACAGACACATAGAGACAGACAGACGCATACATGTAGAGTAAGATAGACAGACAGACACATAGAGACAGACAGATATACACAGACAGACGCATACATGTAGGGTAAGATAGACAGACAGACACATAGAGACAGACAGACAGACAGATATACACAGACAGACGCATACATGTAGAGTAAGATAGACAGACAGATATACACAGACAGACGAAAACATGTAGAGTAAGATAGACAGACAGATATACACAGACAGACGCATACATGTAGAGTAAGATAGACAAACAGATATACACAGACAGACGCATACATGTAGAGTAAGATAGACAGACAGACACATAGAGACAGACAGACAGACAGACAGATTTACACAGACAGACGCATACATGTAGAGTAAGATAGACAGAAAGACATGCAGAGACAGACAGATAGACATGTAAAGAAAGGGAGAAAGAGAGACAGACAGACAGACATCTAGAGACAGACAAACAGACGCATACATGTAAAGAAAGAGAGACAGACAGATACACAGACAGAAAGACAGACAGACAGTCAGTCAGTCAGAGAGATACATTGACAGACAGACACATACATATAGAGTTAGATAGACATACAGACAGACACACACGAGGAGATAGACAGACAGAAAGACATGTAAAGAAAGAGAGAAAAGAGGCAGACAGACAGACATGTCAAGACAGACAGATAAATGGAAAGAAGACAAAGATAGAAAGACAGATGAATAGAAAGATAGATAGGCAGGCAGGCAGGCAGATAGACAGAAATGTAGAGACAGACAGATGGATATCAACTAGTTTTCACTTTACTGTTAGCAAGTGAACCCAGAATGAGGCGTTCTTCTTCACCCTGAGCAATAATTTAAACAGCAGTCAGTGGAATCTTCATCTTGAGCGGTGTGAAATATCAAGAGCTTTATGAATATTCTTCCCCTGAAACAATAACACGATGTTATTAGAGACGTTCTTCCTCTCTACAGTGTTTGGCCCGTGGCTGATAAGATCGTTTCTTGGCAGCACTTTTGAGTTTGCTTTGTGATTTCGCTACAGAGAAGTCATTGATACACCCAAGAGGGGGAAACAGTTTTAGCTTTAAGAGGCAAAATGTGGATGGATGTTTTTCCGGCGAGATAAAATACAGATGGATGGAACAATAAAACAGCTCCAGGGAAAAGCGTTTCTAGAAAATGCTGACCACCTTCTTGGAGATGAGATTCAGTCCGGCCAACATAGTTTAAAATAATGCTGAAGAATATTGAATAATTAAAACGCTAGACAGAAAATATTGTAACCACAATAAAAACAAACAAGAACCGTACAGACATGTACTTGAAGTTCAGTGTGCTCCAGACTTTGCAATTTCAAAATTCTTAAAGAGATGAAATATATATAACCACAAGGAAGCAACCAAAGCATCAAAAACACAAACATATCACATTGTGAGTCATAAAATTGCTAAAAACTGGTGACCCTCTATATGTCCATTTGTGAGCGGTATGTTTAATAGGGCGAGGGGTGATGGATGAGTACCTTTGGTTTGGCTCTGGGCTTCAGCTGCTCTAGTTTCTTGGCTGCTGCCTCGATGGACGCGGCGGCACCCAGGAGCTCTGTCTCTGCTATCACAGTAGGGTCTTCTGGGTCCACCCACTCAGAACCTGAGATGATGGACAAACAGTCGACATGACCAACATTCACTCAACACATGTATAATTTTGATGGATGGAAATGTGATCACATGGTATAAATCTTTCAACAACAACAACAAAACATGCAGGAAGATGAAGATTCAAACAAAATATGCTTTGGAGGGATAAAATCACATTCCAACACAAGAAGTGCTTAGAAAACATAACAATGGCAAACTAAGTTATTATAATAACTAAATATAGTTATTATAAATTAATGTAGTTATTGTTGGTAAATTTGACATGCAACAATATCAGGGTCACACTTTACACAAATAGTAAAAAAAAATACATATTGGAATGAACCATAACCAGGTTTTAGCAATTTTTCCATCCCGTTTATGACAATAAGCCACACCCACATTTTTTAACAATAATAACAAGACATAAAAATACTACTTATCAAGATTAAAATACATCACTTAAAAGAAGTGAGTGCGCTTGAATTTGGCTCAAAATTATAATTCATATTTTGTTAAAGATTAAATATATTTATATTAGGGCTGTCAAACGAATAATTGAGATAAATCGCATCCAGAATAAAAGTTTGTGTTTAAATAATACTGTCTGTATACGGTGTATATTAAAATATAAACATTGATAAACGTTTATATACAACTTCAATTATTTGTAAAAAAATAAATAAAATACATAAAAATATTTCCTAAATCTACTTGATGCGATTAATCGTTTAACAGCCCTAATTTTTATAATTTTCTTCTGATTGTAGTAAAAATATGTCAAAAAATTGATCTAATGACCTGGACATTTTTTGCAAGAGATTCATTTAAAAAATCTTAAAGCTAAAAAACGACTAAAAAAATATTTTCCGGCAATTTTTGATCCTAAAAATCTTGTACATTTGCAATACATTTCTGTAATTTAATTTTTTACCCAATTATGTAAACAAAAGAGCAATCTGTAAAATTGAAGATTTTGTGCAGTGTATAGTATCTACTTAAAACAGCACTAAAGCTTTTTAATTCTGTAAATTTTTTTCTTTCCTTCATTTTAAAATTAATTTATTTTCTGGTTAATGCACACATATCTGTAAAGACAACCATAGAGAATTCCTTAATAAAGCACTGAAAGATGTCTGTTTCCTCTCAACAGCTTTAAACAGATG
This sequence comes from Triplophysa tibetana, assembly GCA_008369825.1. Taxonomy (NCBI): domain Eukaryota; kingdom Metazoa; phylum Chordata; class Actinopteri; order Cypriniformes; family Nemacheilidae; genus Triplophysa; species Triplophysa tibetana. The sequence continues at coordinate 8,430,795 of CM017894.1, forward strand.
GAGCAAATCTGTTTGAGGATTATGTTTAACCTGAGGGAATTCAATTCTATCTTTCCTTCAATCTATAAATCCCTGTGTGCGTCCATGCCGGTCAAGCGCTCAAGTTTGAGTGTGGCCTGACACTGGAGAGGATCAACAGAGTGTGTATCATACTCACCTCCGTCTGTGGCAGAAGGAAACACAATAACAGCGTTATAGAAGAGAGCTTAAGAGTGCCATCACACAAATGGCTCTATTAAACCTGCACAAATGCAGCTCAATTGACCCTCAATCTGGCCTGTTTTCCTCTCAAAATCGGATATACCATTACTAGACCAATAGAAAATCTGTGCTTGGGATTTCAGTCAAAAACACCACCGAAATGTCTCATCCCACTTGTCCCCTTAAATCTTAATCAGTTTTCCTTATTATGACTGCCTTTTAAAATCGCAATAGATGTTTGAATAACAGTTCAAATGTGAATATTTCTGACTAATTTATCAATGTGGTTTTGTATTCATATTTCGTTTATGCATTTGGCACATGCTTTTGTGCAGGGTTGCCAAATCTACATTTTTACTGAGTTACTGAGCCTCTTTTTTAACTGTTGCTGTGGTTTGTTTTTTAGCAGATTAAAGTCAGGATTTTGTGCATCGGTATCAATCTTAAAGTAAGATGATTTTTCTTATGGCAACGGACGGTGTTCATTATATATGTACATTTTTAAGAAAGTGTTTTGATAGAAAAAATTGTTTGAAATACGTATAAATGACTGTAAAATATTTATTGTAAGTATTAGAATTGAGTATCTAAATTCAAATTCGAAATTTTAGTATTGGCAAAAGTGTTTCTCATGATCTTAAAAATCTTTAACCTATAAGTATATGTTTCAATCTTAATTAAACAAAAATGATTGAGCCAACATATTCATTTCTTATATTAGAAAACAATATTTTATTATTTTGTATTGTTCTTTTGACCAAATATGGAATTAAAAACAGTTTAAAGTCCAAAAGAAGCAGGATATAGTGTGATATATTTAGTTTTATATTTTAAAATATTGTTATATATGTAATATATATGTTTTAAAACATATATTTGTTATGTGAAATTTAGTTCAAGTTTAGACTTTTTGATTTTTCATTTTATAATTAATTTTTTATGTTGCTTTACACAATAATTTTGTTCTATTTGTGTTTTTGTTCATTATTATCATTTCAAATAACTTCATTATTTTAAAGTTCTTCCAATAATTTTTAGATCATTATTCCATTTGATTTTAATAAACAGAGATGGTTTCAAAGTTTTGATTTTAGTAAACTAAAATGACCTTGGCAGGATGATAAAATGCCAAGTAAACGAAGTTGCATATTCTAGTCCAAGTGTTGGCACTTTCAAGTGTTATTCCATAGTTTGAATGCGTTTACTCTTATTCCAAAATAAAGAAAATAAAGCATAAGCGATCCTAAACTTTTGACTGGTAGTGTACATATTTTCACCATCTGGCAACGCAATGCTTTTTATACCGATAGAGCTACAGGAACACATCAGCTCCATTTAGGTAAATTAAAACATTATGGTTCCTCAAACCAAAATGGTATTCTGTTTCAGATATGCATTAAAATCCCAGAGGAACCATAAATTTGGTTTCTTAAAATCCCCCAACATCACAAATTTGATTTATATTTGCATCAGGTAATTTATAAAATGCTATCTTATGTCAACCTTAAAGATTTTGATTGCCAAGTTTTTTTTCCACTGGCCAAGAATGGTCTGTTCTGTTCTGAAGCACTTAACTGCATTTCCGACTTTAACCAGCTGAACAAATAGAAACAAGCTGTACTGTTAGGAAGTACACGAGACAAAGGAGAACTGATATGCAGATTACTGTGTTTTAATAAACTGATATGAAGTTTATTATAGTGAGAGATTACTAACACAATAACCTGTATCTGCTGTCTTTGTGCGTGTGTGAGTTTGCTCACCTTTCATAGCTTCGGCGGTCTGAATGAGCTCTGTGACCGAGCATGGCCACTTTTTTGGAAAGGGCGATAAGCTGCTGTTTCTGTTCGGCTGTTGGTTTCTGCAGGACCTGTATAGAGTAAACAGACACAGTTACGAGTGCACACGAACGCTCGGCACCTGATAAAACTCACACTCACGAGAAGAACGTGTTCCAGCAGGTCGATGTATCCGGTGGTGCACTCGATACCGTACAGAAGAGCTTTATTCCTCACATCCTTGCATACTTCTGGGTGGTACGCGGCTTGCTGATAAACACAGATACATAATTACTTGCCACACGTGACCTGCGTTACACGTGCCTGATTCATATTAGGTTGAAAAATAGAACTCACTTTCATAGTGGTGTAATATTAATGATTATGCAAAAAAAATGCAATTACGATTTTTTTAAGAAAGGGAATGATCAAACATATGTACGATGTTGAAGAGTTAAATATTGAGGTGCATCACTTAAAAAAAAACTTTGGGATTTATGAAATGAATCAGTCTGCTGCAGAAAATGTAGTACATCAAAATGACACCGGGTGGCGCAATTTAGAGCTCAAAAGTAGGACAGATCTCGCTGACAGAGAAGTATTCAAATGTACATAAGGAGCAGTTGCACCAGCATAACTAACTGTGTGTGTGCGTATAAACACAGTGTTTGTAAATGTGCAACTGTTTATGCGGTTTACCACCTTACATTGGGTAAGCGTGAGATGTGTGTGTGTAAGCACCTTGCAGGTGGTGAGCATGTCAGTAAGGGCTTTGCGACTAAGGTTGGCAGTAGATATCACATCCTCCTGCTGGGCAGAGTTGCCTGCTGCCACAGCTTTGGCCGTGGCTACGGTGATGCCCTTGGTCATGCGGATGAACTCTTCCGGGGTGGTGGATTTCTCCGGAACGTCCTTGGACTGGAAAACCTAGAATAGAGGTGATGCAACAGTGAGGCAAAACCAAACTTTCAGGTTATTTTTGTACATAGTGTACATCTTAAAGTGATACTTCACCCAAAATGAAAATTCTGTCATTAACTCACCTTCGAGTTGTTCCAAATCTGTATACATTTCTAGAAAACGAAACAGATTTTGCCCCCTGTTGACAACCATAACAGGACAAAATACAATGGTAGTCAAAGGTGCCCCAGAACTGTTAGTCCCACATTCTTCAAAATATCTTCTTTTGTGTTCAACAGAAAAAAAACTTCCGATGAAATGTGCCAAGTTTCATTATACTTATCTGAAACCAGAAGCATTAACGCCTTCAAACAGGCATAACATCTATTGCCTCCTCATCCCTTCATCTCAATCTGTCACACAGCCCCTGATAACTGGAGTGAAGTGAGAGAAGAACGAGGAGCAGGTGGAGAACAGGCGAATATTCACGCGGTATCCCCCTCTGTATTAGCGGTTCGTATCACAGATGGATGGGTTTATTTTGGTTTGGGCTGATGCTAATTATGCCGGACCTAATTGGTGCTAATTCAAGGCCAGACACTCAGAGACCATATTTGCATATCTTAATTAAGATCAAAATGAACATAACATCATTGACATTTCCAATGTAAAGATTAGACTCAAGGGCTTAAGAGTCGAAAAACGTGTTTCGGAACAACTCCAGTACACACAAATACTTATTTAAGAAGTTGACGGCACTAAACACAGTGTGTGCTGATGTGACACAGACAGGAACTGAACACCTACAGACCCGTCAATCAAACACAGTGATGCTTACACTCCCCTTAAGATTCAGTCACAGGAGATTCACTGCAGATGCATGTTACCGCGAGGTGTTAATTAAAATCTGTCTCGTCTGGCCACTGCCAAAAGAATCACACAACACTCTGATAGGCGCCAAAAGTGTAAAAGAGCTAAAAATGTTTCGTACTGTAAGTTCCTGTTTGATGCACTCGATAGTGGCTTCCAATGCTCTCGTCCCGCGAGTGGCTTCATCCTCCACCGCTTTCACAGTCTTCAGTAGAGACGTTACATTCGTCACCATTACCTACGACACCAAAACAAATAAGAGAGGTCAGAGGTCAGATTGGCTTAGAAATACTGTTTTTTCTTGACATTTAAACAAATTAGTCAGCTGCATTGATATAAAACAAACCACCCAACTAAACAATAGGGAGGGGGATTGAGAATGTGTTTCGTGTAACCCCTTTAAATGGGCGTAAAAATAAAATATATATAATTTTTTTTTTTTTGACAACGTCAAATAAATAAATAAAATTGACTTTTACTATAACTTTTTACTGCTCAATAATTAAATTAAAAACCTTTTCAAAAAGCATTACTTTAAAATAAATGATTCAAGATTAGGCTACAGTAAATATATAGGGTTTAGCATAAACCTCTCAAATCTCAACCAAAACATTAGCAAAGTCTCTTATGTCTAAATGGACTAAAGATGAAGTCCATAATGGATTGTAGCCTTACTTTAGGCAAACTTTCAAACATAAGAGAAACAAATGGGGAAAACCCAGGAAAACAAAAGGGGGCCCAACGCTAAGCCCTTGGGGTTACCAACACTACTTTAAACATGAACTAATAAACAATGAATGGGAAACCCCAGATCATCTCAAGTTAACATATGTTGGAGGAATTTTGAAAAAGGAAATCTGAGTGAAGGTCACAAGGGCGTCACAGACTGTATGAAGACTCAACACTTAAATATGTTAAACAAAACATATCGTAGACGTGGAGGTTAATCCCAAATGTTAAACAGAAAAAAGTGGATTAGGGAAAGATGGAAACGCAAGATGTAGTAGTAAACATCAAATGTCTGTTCTACAGGCCGGAGGAACGCTCTTCTACTAAATATGATAAACAGTGTGCACTGATCCACACCGTAACTGAACAGAAAATCAGCAAGTGCTGTTTTAATTTTCTTTTAATTAGCTTTACAAAATGAATCATTCATGCTTTGCTAGATAACAATAATGTGGAATGGAGGGTAGACAGTTAAGAGAAAGGGAGGAAACCATCCCCACAGTGTACTCATACACAGCATGGTTTTATCCCCTGCAGCGTGGCCATTGGGTCATTCATACTAAAAAAACATGCACATACACACATGAAACACACACAACTGTAAATAGTGCTTGATTTGTGGCCACACACAACGACGACAGCCACCGAAGAACGAGATGACAGCACCCAGCCAAGAAAATGATAGACTGGGCCAGCTGCTAGCTAGACGCAAACACACACATGTACACACACATACACATCATGATAGCCATCGGCATAAGATATGGCCATTACTAAGCTGCATAATGCCTTACTCATAAACAGGAAAACAGTCACGCACACAGTACCTTGGCAGCACTCTTCAGCTGGTACATAGACGGGTCGTCCGCTGCTTTGCCCGCGGCACATTTGGTGGAGCTAATCAGCTCTGCCAAAGCTTTAGCAACATCTCTGACTGCGTTTATCAGAACCACCTGTGAGAGAGAGACAGACAGGAAGTCTTAATCTGAGCCACCTTTAGTCATGACACTCCATCCCATAATGCATTAGGCTCCTCCAGGGGTGTCACAAAAAAAGACAGGAGTCTTTATCAGTACCATCTACAGTCATGACACATGCTATCAGCTCTTACACAAAACGAGTCCGAGCATGCACGCTTTCCTCCCGAACTATCAATGATTGTCTCATTACGGTGTCAAAATAGGATAACAATTATTTGAGCAAACAGCACATGAAAGATTGCATGAACACACACCTGTGTTTCCGGGTCCTCTGAGCCCATGCTCGCGGCGCCCAGCTTGACCACGTCTGTGAGCTGCGTGATGGTTTTGGCAGACGACTGGGCCGCCTGGGCGAGTTTGTCCTGGCTAGAAGCAGCACCAGACACGAGCAGCTTGGTGTCCTCAACCAGAGCTTTTGCAGTTTTCAATATGTTCTCCCTGAAGAGAGAGACCAACAAATGCACTGGGGTTTTTAGAAACGTCTACTACACATGAAACAAACAGCCCTGGCTAAACGTAATCTTGACATTGTTGCACATGACTCGCATTTACTCAAAGAAAGAGTTAAGGTTGCATTCAAGTTACAGTTTGGAGTCGGCTAGTCTGCAGATTTGGGGCGGTCGGAGTGACATAAAATTACATATAGTTTCTTTCTCAATATGCGACTCCAACGGTCTTGTGTCCTCGCGTTCGAGCTCTACGTCATCAATAAACTTCAAAGTCCGTTCCAATACTCAAGATCTGAGAATGCATGAAAGTACCAGGATGTGTTCTCGATATCAAGGATGCAACGAATGCAGCCTTGCGTAAATACGGCATCAGCTTGATGTCCCATAAGTAACTTCGAAGCATCCATCCAAGTTTGTTCTTCCGAGGATGCCTCGCAAGACTGGTCTCCACAAGACCACTAGTCCATTCTTTGCGTTCTTAGAATTGAGAAACAGCCATTGTGTCTAATGGGCTTATATTTCATTTTTTACCCTCAAACTAGTCATATGACATCAAACGTGTTTAATATTTGTTTGCACTAACTTTATATGGGAATCTTGTAGTTTATGATGCCCCACAACTCAAATTCGAAGTCATACGCTGACCTTCTCTGCATTGCATGTCTCGGCAAGTGAGACGTTACTGACTGTCCAATGGCCAGACTACCAATTTCCAACGATCCATTTAATTTTCAACGAACCGTCTGTCATTTCACTTGGATCATGTCACAAAAAAGAAGCCCCATACCAACTTCTGTCATGGTGACTTTAAAATCTCTTGGGATTTTAAAAGTTGAGTCGACTCGCATTCAGTTGTGTCTCACCTGTGGTCAGCGAAGGACTCTTCATTCTCAGCATTGAGCGTGCCAGCCGAAGCAAACATGATGGTTGTGTCCAGATCTGCGATGATGCCGGAAACAGAACTGGCTGCAGTTATGCAGGCCTGAGTTCCTTTATTACCGGCCTGCAGGGCTGATAACACCATGGACACCTGGAGGAAAGAATCACACTTCATTATTAACTCCATAGGTAGTGTCCAGACGACCTTCCAAACCTTTAGGAGCTTTCTTGGGTGATGATAATAAAATGAATAATGTTTAGACAGAAACACACATCAAATGACTTCGTATTTTTAATGCATTTACACAAAAAGCTACATTAATGGTATGCATTTAATATGTATTGACAATTTTTTTAATGACGCATATAATTCATATTTATATTCTTTATTGCTTTTTGTAATATTTCTTTTAGCACACTATCATTGTAAATCATTATTTTTGGTGCTTGTTAAAGCATGTGATTTGGGCCACTAAGCAACTGCTTAAGAGCCACAGCGAAGACCCTAGCAGCCACATTTTCTCAAGACCACTTCAAACACATTTGAAGCAATCACCTGAAATACCCTAGCAACCGCATATAAATGCTCAAAAAATGACCTAACACCATAAAAACTGCACATTAAAGATACACATTCACCCATAACACTTATAGAGATAGGTTTCATAATGGCACTCACTTACATTTCTTCAGAACATGTCAAACCTTTTACATTAAAACAGTTTAAAAGTGAACTTTTGATCTAGATTTGGATTAAAGGGCTAGCACGCCCCAAAATGAAAATTATTTCCTATTTTTTTTTCAAAATGTCCTTTCAAAACTGTACGACTTTCTTTCTTCTGCAGAACACAAAATAGTTTGAAAAAGGTTGGTGACCAAACAACAATGGACTCCATTGACTTCCATTGTACAGACACAAAACCACTGAAACGTTTCTCAAAAATATATTTTGTGTTCCACAGAATAAAGGTTCACATACAGGTTTTGCATGAGGGTTTATGAATACAATCTAAATTTTAAGGTCAACTATCCCAACATAAAAGTGATCTACAAAAAAAACGTCTACCAAGACCATAGAGACCGCGAGACCGCTTAAGAAAAAGATGCTGTAGTGTCATCACCGCCAGCAGATAAATGCCACGAGGAGGCGTTTAAACACAAACGTCACTTTAGGGAATAAAATTCCTGTCTGTGTTTAGGTTAGAATAGAGTCGGGCTGGTGGGGGACCTGAAACACATTTAACTGAGCTCATTTCTAACAGTGAGAGGCAACAGCATGACCACAGCAGGGACAGAACAAACTCCAGCTATTGAGATGTATTCAAAGACAAAGAACATCATGATGAATATAATTCACTGCATATAATGTAACAAGCAACAGGGGTTTTCTGTAATCGTTCGAGAACGGTATAAAAATGGCTTTAGATATTGTATGCACTTTTCACAGCGAGTGAAAAAAGGCCTTCAGCTCTCGTCGCTTCTTCCACAGGCTTGAGATGTCAATGACATTTAAACCATTTACACAACTTTCAGCAAAATTACAGTTTAATCGAGGCTTTCACTTATGTTAAACTGTAAATATTGAAAGTTAAATGCGTTTGATGTCAATGTGAGGAGGATTTACCATCAAAAGTTGGCAGTATTTTTGTCTTATTTTGCAGTACAAATATCTAAACATTCTCAAATCAAGATGTTTTTTTCAGACACCAGTTTATTTTTCTCTTTATCTTTTATGAATAAATGTACTTCCTTTTGTATATATTCCTTCAAAAAGTTCAAATCTGTGGTCTTTTTGCTTTTTATGCATCCTGATTTAATCATTTTAAGATATTTGTAATAGAAAAAAAAGAACAAAAATGCGTAGAAATTCATTTTTTGAAGTGTGGATTTGTAAAGATTGAATGTCAAAATGAACACAATACAAAAAGGCGACATACTGGATTTTAGTAATAACAATATTTACATTTAATAAAGACCATGTAAGCGCATTGTCATGCAAAATTGCCGTAGCAACCAAATTGCTAGGGAGGTTGTGGTTGGTTGCCGGGGCGATGTTTGTATGCAGTTGCTAGGATATTTTGGGTGGTTGCTTTTTGGGTTTCAAAAAAAGTAAAAAGAGCCCCCCCACCCCAAATAATTTTTTTTTGTTTATTTATCATCTGTTGTCAAAATAAGTCAATTATAAACTTCACATCACACCTCTTCTCTCTGAATTACATAATAACACATATGTGCTCCGAGCAGAAATTGTATATTTTGTTCCATCACAAAACCGAATTTCAATTACTATTATTAAAGGTCCAACAAAACATCAAACCGAACAAACTCACCCAGACACCAGTCGTACCTTTTCAGTGACGGCGCGGGCGCATTCTATCAGCTCTCTCTTGGTGAAGCTGTCCGTCGGGCTGATCTGAAGAGCTCCAGCTTTCTGCACCAGGTAGATGCAGCCGTGACCCAACTCCTGAACCCTGGACTTGATATGGGATCCCACCTGGAAACACGACCATGTTAAGGCTCCTGTCGCGAAACCTCGCTTAAAAAGTTAAGCCATACCGAGATCAGTATTCGAGTCTAATTTCGAATGCATGTGCGTTTGGCTGCCTGTAAAAGGCACTGCCTCCGTTCAACAAAGCTCTGTGCGATAATTAAGAAGTGATTTTGATGGCCTTTGAGGGGGCCCGACAGCGCTGTATGTTCATTACCTGACACACGGATCCACGGGTGGGCGGCTCTTCATTATGAATATCACTACGGGCTTTTAAGGGTTGTGGGGGCGCGGGGTTGCTACGGCAACAGCGGCCACTTACAGTATGCGAAAAAGGTAGCGAAGAGATGTGGGAGCTAACATGAACGATGACATAGAGCAGAGCAAAGGTGTGAAATGTGTTGTCCGGTGTTTATACTTTGCTTATGGCCTTAAAGGGATAGTTCAGCTCAAAACTCCAATTTGCTGTTTAATTACTCACCCTCAGGCCATCTGAGATGAAGGTGACATTTTTTCTTGAATAGAACCATAAAGAAGATTGTTTGGTAAATCCGCTGCCCTCTCTGCTTCATATAATGGGAGTCTATGGGGTTCACCTGTCTATGAGTTCCTAAAGCACATAATTCCAAAAGAGCGCCTCCTGGGAACATGTTGACGTTTCGTGAAGCGAATCGTTTGATATTTTCATAAAACTGAACGTCATTTTTAATAATATTAGTCATACTGTGCAGCCTCTGCACACAATCTTCTTCTTCTAGTATTTGGAGGCGGATGGCAAACCAGCGTCTGGTACGTTTAGCGCCACCTGCAGAAAGGGAGTGTTGAGGCAGTACAGTATGGCTAATGTTATTAAAAATGACTTTCAAATTTATTAAAATATCGAGCGAGTCACTTCACGAAACGTCAAAATGTCGCCAGGAGCCGCTTTTTTGGAATTATGTGCTTTAGGAACTCCATAGACCCCATTATATGAAGCAGCGAGGGGCTGCGGATTTACCAAACAATCTCCTCTATGGCTCTACTCAAGAAAAAATGTCACCTACATCTTGGATGACCTGAAGGTAAGTAATTAAACGGCTGTGGTCGAAGATGCAGCCATGCGCATGAAGCATTCTACTCCAAGTTTTGAATTAACGGTAATTCGGGAACAGCATATGCTTGAATGAATGGTGGGTTCAATATCTTTCTTAATAAAAGCACACAAAACTATGAAAAAAGTACAATGACATTTGCTTATATTATACAGAGACCTTAAAAACAAATAATCACGGCACTAAGCAAAAAAATAAGAAACAAATATAAAAAAGATTTACGTCAGATAGGTTGCCTTTAACAAAACAAATAATCACGACACACATCAAGGAAAGAAAATTTATAGGAAACGAAAATAAAAACTTTACTTATTTAGCAACTTATTTAACGTAATCACGGCACACACCGTGCAAAAAACGTACAAATAAGAAACGAATAAGAAAGGGAATACGAAACAAAAGAGTGGACAAGAGATGTAATCGGTTGGTGGAGGGACACGTCGTATCCCCCCCGACTATCGCAACAAACCTAGTTTGAAATATGAGGTTGAGCAAATGATGAGAGAATTTTCATTTCGGGATAAACTATCCCTTTACTGTTCCTTTAAATCTTAAATCTGTGTGCTGTTTATAGCATCTGTGCTTCAAAAACAGCATGTTTATCTCGGATCACTGGTCTGTGGGATGTAGTCTCACAGTGCTGGATTGATCCTCACCTCCTCCGGCTCGGCGGTGGCGGCTGCCAGACGGCCTTGCTGTGCCAGCTGGCTGTAATCCACAGTCACCTGAGACGCCAGCCCACCCAGCTCTTCTTGACACGTCACCGACTTTGTCATCTGGGGGTCACATTACAAAAAACATGACCGTTGGAGAATGAATAGCTATACAACTAATGCGAGGAAGTGTCAGAAAAAGCTATTTTTTTACAAACCACATTAAAACACACATGCTATAATTTATGTAAAAGGCTTCATTTCAAAATCAGTATAATTATCAATAAAATAATTTAAAAGCATATAAACAGCTGATATTCAAATACAATAATAAATGAAACCATTTTATGCAATAATGCAATTTATAAGAAAAAAATCTTGACACATACTATGAGGATATTTGTCATATTTATGGCTTGATGACACATCCGCACATTTATCCAACAAATGTCAGACAGGAAGTGAGGCTCTTTTGAAAAGCTCCCAGAGAGGAAGTGTCTGAGAGGTGCTCACCATTTCCTGTGCGGTTATAGCGATAGCTTTCGAAAACTTCACCATGGTGGTCTGGTAATCCACAAAAGTGCCGTCAGGCTCTGGCGGCGTTCCTTCATCCATCTGTGAAGCGAAGAGATCCACATAAAAAATGACATACTGCTGGAGTGACTCCTAATACAAATGATGGTCTTCGAGCAATACATGTGCACAATACTGTGATCACTCCAACAGAAAACAAATGAGGATGTATTTCCTATCAGCTGCATTGTCTTCGGTGACAGAATAATTAAAGACTGCATGCATCCAGTGCTGATGAGTAGAGATATTGTGTCAAATCTGTCTAATAATGGCATTTATAGACAGCTGCAGTGTGTGACACTCATTTATATGACTGGCAGATTGAGCTTTTGAAAAACAAAGCATTCTATTAATTTCCTTTATACAAACTAAATAACAAGTTTGGTCATTTTGGCACTTTTTTACAGGGAACGTGGTTATAGATTTGCTGCGAGCGAATTTAAGTTCGTAAATCTTCATTTATATTTATCATATTATTCATGATTTAAGTTCAGTGCGTTTTTTCCAAGTATTTTCAAACAAATTATTATTGTAACTTTATTAATATTTTTAATTAGCTTTAAAATTCATTATTTCATGTAAATTTTTGTTTACATTTTTAGCATACTATGTGCTTTTGTCACTACGTTATTTCTCTATTTTTTTATTTTTATTACAGTCTCCATTAGTCATTATATTATTTGTCTCCATCTTTTTTTTATAGGGAACGTGGTTATGGATATGCTGTGAGCCAATTTAAGTTCATAAATCTTCATTTATATTTATCACATTATATTGGATTGAAGTTCTGTGCTTTTTTCCAAAGTATTTTCAAATCAGATTATTTGTGTAACCTTATTAATATTTTTAATTAGCTTTTTTATATTTTGTATTACTTTTCAATACATTTTTTCAAGCTAATTTTTAGCTTTCTATGTGCATTTGTCACTATATTATTTGTCTATTTATTCGTTTTTATTACAGTCCCCATTTGTCATTATATTAGTTAGCTATATATTTTATTATTGATCTTTTTTATTGCTATTTAAGTGTAATTAATAGTTAATAGTTTTCCAGTTAATATTTTCGTGCTTCAATTTAAACGTAATTCTGAAATAATATTTAGGCCAATATTTGATTTGATTTCAACTTACAGAAATGTTTTAATAGTTTTCGTTTCAGCAAGCTTTAATAACACTGATTGATAAGTTACTCATTTCATTTCATATTTCACATACATACAATACGGTAGAATATATATAATGGGTCCAAAAGTCTGAGACCACTAGTGAACATACCTTTTTACATTTATCATCATTTTGTACAAAAATATTAGAGATGCAACAATATATCGGCAAATAATCAATATCGATCAATAAAAGCAAATTTTCAAACTATCTGATTAAAAAACAGATAATGAGGGCCGATATATCCTGTCAATCAAAAGAGGCCGGAAAATGCAACAAATTTGTGCTCTATATATAAAAAATGTTAAGAAACATCACCAGTTTGATGTGCAATATTACTAATCATAATATAAATTAATAACATACAGAAAGTTAAGAAATATTGATTTAATCTTCAGTATCAGTCTAGAAATTTAGTATCGGTGCATAAAGCAAAATATTGATTACAAATTACATTATCAACATAAAAAATTGGGTGACAATTTGAACTTAAAAATATGTATTGATTTCATAATGTCCCAGTATTTGGCATGTCATCTTTTTTATTTAAAGAAGTCATGCGCTCAAGCTTCAGTTACTGGAAAACCTGAATATTTAGAGCATGATTTTAAAAGAGCATCTCATGCTTCACAGCATCTTATGTCCTTTAACAGAAGCAAAGACATTCTGACCTGTTGGGTTAACAAGACGTTTAGTGTCCAAAATGCATTCACATTAAATCACTGACCTATACATCAAAACTTTCCAGACTTTTGGAACATCATTTTATTCCCAAGATATCGCCTTAGGCTTTGAAAAACCCATTTTGGTCATTTTGGATGTAGTTGTATAAAGCCACTGACCCGTCCGATGGCCTCAGCGATGGATTCCACCATGCCGCCCACCATCCCCCCCTCACTCGCTGCCTCATTCAGAGTCACCATGATGTCATCAACCGCCTCTTTCATCAGCTGGTACGCCTCAGCTACGGCATCATGGGTGTGAGAAGCCTACAAGATGATGGCCATGTCATAAACATGGCACGATCCACACCCATCGGTTAACCACCACACATACACAATTCAGTGCATCTTACCTTAGGATTTCCACCGCCCTCTTTGGCAGCGTAGAGCATCTGTAGAGCAGATTCAAACAGGGTTTTGGTCTGATCTAATATGTTCATCTGTTGCTGGTGGTCGGCATGTTTAGACGCCAGGCCCACCGATGCCACGATAACCGGCTCGAAGTAGCTCGCCAACTGAGTCACCTGGAAACAAGGGTTGTGTGTTATATCAGTCACATATAAACCAACTAAAATAAGCAGGTCCTGCAGTTATGTTCCTGTCGCTCAGTTTTTTTTAAGGTGTGATCATAGCAGTCAGGGGATTTTGAGTGGCACCGTTTCAGCAAAAATGAATCCTAAGTGCTGTGCAGAAGCAACATTAATTCTATCTCGAGAAATTTTAAAGCTACGACTCTGTTTTTACCTTGTGTCCGAGTTGAGCGGCTTCTCCTCGTGCCGCAGTAGAAATAGGGTCAATGAGGTGACCGATCTCCTGTACAGCAGAGGTCAGCTGCTCCTGCAAAGCCTGATGGGAAAACAGCAACAGCAGAAGTTTTATACTATGGTATCAGAGCAGCACAATTTATACAGGTTGACTTTGGAACAACTTGAGGACGAGTATATGATGACAGAAATGTCATTATGTGGGTAATCGATCCCCTTAACACTAAAACTACCAAGGCTGTCATTTTGACCGTTTTTAAAACTTGCAATGTAACAACTTTGTTGAAATAAAACCCATATAACTACAGTACACTGACTTTTCTTAAATATATGTATATTTTGTTCTTACATTGTATCTTTATTAAAATAATAATAATAAACAAAAGAGTTCTGAGTATTTCTACCTCGAACTGCCATGGCGGTCAAATTGACCGCATGCATTATAGACATTATATTATTTCAGCGCTCTTTCCCGCCATTGAAGATTTGCACCACTGATGCCCAGTAACTTATTATCTGGCATTTTTGTATGTTATAGCTAAGCTAAAACATAGCATGTTATTACCCTCAAAATGTCAGCAAAAACGAAATACAGCTTTCTAAATCAGTTTGTCTTCCCACAGGTTTGCGAATATTCTTTATAACAGTTTTTGCTATTTTTGCCATATGTCCATACATGTCTATGAAGGTATTTACAATGCAATGAAATGCATATTGTAATATTTTATTACTTACTATATTCTAAAATTTGTTTTTATTTTACATCATTTTATCTACTTCGAATATCTGTAATTAGCAGTCTACCCAATAAGTTCTGTGGTTGACCATGAAATAATACATTTTTACATTCGTAAGAATTTCAATTTCGTTTCCTTATTTTTAATGTTATCTTTCCTAACAAAACGCATACATTTATTCATACATTTTGTTTTAGTGGTGGGTGTGAATCGTGTGATCCAAATATAGAGGAAAAAAGGTTGGATATTATAATATCTAAAATTCACAACATGTTTTTATCCAACAAAGTATTCTGCCTAAATCCATATTTATTGTAACAAATCAATTAGGCCTATGAGGATTTTGACGTTTTTTAGTATGGTAACATTATAATATATGACAACGGACATTCAAAGCTTCAACCTATAATCTCAATAGAAGCTTTGAATGTAAATATTGTGTGGCAAAAATGACATTTAGTACAGTCTTATATAAGCAGTCAAAACGACCGGTACAGCCATTCTCGTCGTGATAGATTTCTGAGAGTTCTTGTGTTAAAGGCACAGAAGGGCAATTCCAACGTTATGGAGGTGACATTTTGCGTTATGGACGTGACATAAAATTTGTTACAGAGATATTAAACCATCTGTTTACATTTGACTAAACCTTTGTGGATAGAGTCTAAAAAACAAATTTTAGATAAAAAAGTGAAATAAACAAGCGTAATGGATGTGACAAAAAGAGGACAAGGTTTTTGGGAAACGACAAACTTTGTAGGATTTCTGTAAAATAAAATGTACAATCCTGAAGCAAACATACCCTATAAATGGAAAAGTGATGCCTCTTTATAGAACAGAAAATAGTTACTTTATATTCATTTTCATGTGTCCATTTATGAGGAATATGTAGCGTTATGGATGTGACAATCCTGAAAATGGCACTAACCTTACTATAAAATAAAACCTTAAAACAAATGCTTTACAAATTTGAAGAGAAACCTCACATGGATATTTGTTAATATCTGTCCTGTTACAATAGTAAAAAGTGTTGATAAAAACTACATTTTTCAAGGTAAGGTTGATATTTTCATGGAAATTCCCAGAAGCGAAAACAGCTTTTTAAAAGCCAATAATGTGATAGGATAAAGTGATTTTTGTTACCTCCAGTGAGATGTCGTCTCTGCGGGGCAGACTTTGACTTACGGCGGCGAGGGACACATGCTCAATGTCCCTGATGCTCTTGTTGATGCAGTCGATGGACTGGTCACACTCTCGTTGCCCAGGGGCCTTGTCCCTATGACAACCAAGCAGGAGAGATTGCTTCAGGGATGCCCGGGGTATTTTTCTTCTAGGACTTAATTTAACTACATTCCTCCACTCTATCTGGATATTGTACATTACAGTATCATAAAACAGCAGAGTAAGTGCAATCTTAGGGAGGCTGGATGAGCTCCAGTTTTGATTGGATGTAGCGGGAGGGCAATGTTAGTGAAGGGCAGCCAGGTGGGCAATGATCCCGTTTACTGCTTCTGTTAGAGTTGAGATGACACCGACGGGCGCTGATCTCAGATCAGATGGAGCGTACGCTCTGTAAGCATACGCATGGATGATTATCTGATCCGCGTTCGGTCCTTGTCACGCTACATCAATCAACCCGGGCGCTCTCGGCGAAGATGGAAACACATTAAGAGTCGCTCACGATAGTAATATACATTCCAGCGAAATCGCACGCCGCTTGTTATCCAGCTGTTATTATTTAAAGTGAAAATAGCTTTTGGATTGTTTGATGATTTTCTGAAACAGGTGGTCATGGCACATCGCAGTCAATATAATTAACATTCAGTGGCAATTAAATGATGTAATTTAGATACAAACACCAAGTAGCCAAGTAGTTTTTTTCTCTTAGGAAAAATATGCTTTGCTATTACAATTCCAGTGGATGGTATGCTGTTGCAAAAGTGATGCGGTGGTTGCTAGGGCATCGCTTTTGCGGTTGCTAGGGTGTTCGCTAATTTGTCCATGTCAGAAGAGACTACCATCAGGTATCTGTAATGCTCTTGTTTTATTACGCGATGCACTTCTGTGAACTTTGAGAGAAACAAAAAGTGCTCCGTTCGCATTTCCGAGATTATCTACAGACCTGATGGATGTGATGAGGCCCTTGATGGAGTCTGAGACAGTGCGGGAGTGGCCTGCCAGGATGGACCATGTGGGGGGGTCTTTGGGGTTGATGATGAGGGAGCGGGCGGTCTCTAACAGGTGGGTAGAGCTGTCCAGCATTGAGCGTGCAGAACGTAGGATAGGCTCCTGCGCGGCTGAACCCTGAGAAATAAATGGTTTAAGAAAAAACAGACACTTTAATCTTGCCTATAAAGCCTTTCATCTTCTTCTGTTATGTTTTTAATGTGCACTGTGGTTGTGTACATGTCTGCCAATGTTTCAGTGTTAGATTAGAAAAACATAACTTTAAAATCCTATTGTTACGCTGTAGGTTTTATTACACGGAATTTGTGAAGTGCTTGTAGCTTATGTAAACACTCGTTCATTCTAAACAATAACAGTTGAATAGAAAGAAGGGGCTGCGCTTCAGGTCTGCTAAACATAGGACAAATCTCATCCACATTCTTTGACCTGTGAAAAGCCAGATGAGAGATAATTCAGTGTCACATCGTCACCGACGTACAACATTACAGGGCAATACTTTGGAAAAACTGAAAGTACATTTTAATGCATTTAATTTAAATAACAATACACTTAGTGCACATAAAATGTAATTTATTGAAGCTAACACAGGAAGTGGAAAAAATCTATTATAATTAGTTATTTCTACAATTGTTAAATTTAATTTTAAAATAGTAAATAACATACAAGTTATAAATATATAATAAATAAATATAAATCATTCATACACCCAAAACAAACCTTAACTCTTGGTGGTTCAGTTACAAGGTTATCTAAGATTTGAATGATCATTTTTGGCCTAATAAATATGTAATAGTGTTTTTATATATATTCAGTTTGATTAAACAATGTTTTAGACCTAAATAGAAACATTTAATTTATTTGTTACCTCTATTTTTACAAATAAACTACGTTTTTACAATTGCTCAAAAATCTTTTTAATTTTTAATTGTCCATTCTAAGTTATATCAATCAAACTGCTATTTGTTTTGTTTTATTAAGTAATAATAAAACTAAAACAATAAAACATGAGAACACTACAAATTACATTTTTGAAAAATTGAAAGTATACAGTGTACAATAAGCACATGCATGCACGTGCACACACACAAACACACAGACACACAGTAAGTAACACGTGGTATATTTTGTATTCAGCACATCATCACCTCATGGCTTATCTGTGCAGGAATGCTTGCAAACTCCGGGTTGGAGGCAAAGGTGGAGAGATTATCCACGGCTTCAATCAGCGGGGTCGTGGCCACTCGGCACCTTTCACGGTTCTCATCGGAGAAATCTCCATCTAAAGCCTGAGAAAAACAGCAAAGAAGGGGCACTTATGGTAAAAATCTTTAACCCACAACAGACAATATCCTATATGCATGACTACGAGCTTGCTAAGCGAGCTCATGTCTGTCATGCTAATGCGAAAAATGTAATTACTTCTCAAATACTCATCAAATTAACTTTTAGTAATTATTATTATTATTATGACGATTATCATTATTATTGGCTTTTACCTTAATAGTTTTGACAAGGTTAGCCGTGGTATTGGCAACCTCTTTGGCTGACTGCACGAAATGTCTTCTAGCCACCGGATTGGCTGTTTTGGAAGACGCCAGACGGCAGGCATTGCAAAGTGCGGAGGTGTGTTTCGCAACAATGGTAGCTGCTGACAGAACCTACACAAAAAGAAATGTCAATGGTTCTTCAGTAAGTGAGTAGCTCTTGTTGACTGACAGTACAATAATCAACATGAAATGCAGTACTGAAGACTCAAAACCTACAGATGTCTATTAGATTCATGAATAAAATAACATCTTTACCTGTGAGGGGCTGCTGGCTGGGTCAACCAGGTTCTGGCAGGCCATCTGAATCGCCTGATTGGCTCTAGCAAACTGGATGGGATCGACCAATCCCTGATGGCCGGACTGGCTATTGGGGTCTGAGACGCCAACCAAATAGGAGGCCTTAAAGAAACAAAAAAGTCATAACTAGGAACTCACAGATAATCCTGCACGCAACATTATGGAAGTTAAATGTGTTTTGGTTTCAAGACACAAACATTTCTAAAGCCCAGCGTTCCAGGTGCATTGTGGGTGTGGAATCAGACAGAATCAGGCTAATAGCTCACCTGTCCCGCAGCCTCAGTCAACCCACATAGTGCTTTTGAAGCAACACCCACACAATCCCCGAACGCTGGCACGTTCCCAGTCTTGCAATGCTGCGAGATTCCAGCCATTGCTTCCCCGAGAACCTACCGGACAAACAGCGGAGACACGTCAGATGTGTAGGTTTCTTAAAGTCCCAGTGAAATAAAAAATTACAATGCTTATTTTTTCATGAAATATTGCACCGTCTATTGTAAATGGTTTATCAATGTGGGTCGTTCTCCTTTTAAAATTGGTGTGGCCTCATGATCTTCAGTTGAAATTTGAAAATGCACTTCCTTCCTGTAGTGACTATCCATCTTTAATGACGTGTGTTAGACGGCTTGGGCGGAGCATCCGTTAACTCCACCACATCACCTTTCAAAATTCAACGGCTGTTTTTATACATCGTAAATAAAAACGATCAAGACGTCTGGATCACATGGACTCAAAATATTGGCAGTAAATTCCTTACCTTGGAATTCTCCATAACACTTTCAATGCAGTCGAAGTAGGAGAGATCGCTGACTGGCTCATTGGGATTGTCCAGCATTCCTCTAACAGCCTGTGTGTATGTGGAGGAGAGATAAGATGCACTAGGAGTTTTAAAACGGTCTGAAATTTCTTTTGAAACAACATGAAGAGGAATTTCAAGGTTCATAAACGTAATACAATAAGTTTCCTCAAAAGCCTTGTAAAAGTTAGCAGGCCAAATAATCATCTGAAAAACAAACTGTATGAACTCTCTTTAAGGACAAAGCGTGCACTGTATGTGTGTGTACCTCTAGTTCTCTGAGAGCATTGTCACACTCTTTTTGTCCTGGTGCCTGCTGTGTACACAGTGTGATGAGCTGATTAATGCTCTCTGTGACTGCTCTGAAACACAAGAAACACAGAAAATCAGTATGAGAGATGCCAACCTTTGCCAACGTCTCGCAAACACAACAGCCTCAGATAAAACTAGGCTTTTTTCAGTCTATTGAGGCCAGATGTGTGTGCGAGTCTTCTCTCTCCACCCTTAAAGAAAAAATAAACCAATCTTACCCTAACCCATCAGGAACAGGTGCCATACCTGAGGGGATTAAGCAGCGCACACACAGGTGGGTTTTGCTTTACACACATGTTTGGTATCTTTGTGGGGAATCGCCATAGATTTCTATTGTTTTCATCCTATCCTCATAGTATTTCTATCTCCTACCCCTAACCACACTTCTTATCTAACACTCACGGTATCTTTTGGCCATTTTAACTTTTTCAAATGAGCAATTTAGCATGTTTAAGAAGGAATGTCCCTCATGGGGATCGTCGGTTAAGGCTGACAATGTAGGTGGATCTTAGGATTTACAATTCATGTTAATTTATGAAACACCACTTAGTGTGTTTTTGAGTGATTTAGTTTCTGAGGACACAGGAAGGGACCACATTTATCATAGCAGCGACATTCCATTGACAACTATTGCTTTAATATTGACACTATAAGCACTATAAGTTTCATTGGACGCACGCGCCTGACCCCCAGTTAACGTCAGGTTTGTGTTTGGCTGGTGTCTTATAATATAAATATAAATATTTTATTTATGTTTATATTCATTTGTAGAATTATTTTACTTTATAATAATTGTTTTAAATAAACGATTTGCTGAATTTTGTTGTTTGTTCATTTTATTAAATAAACAATTTGTTGTTTGGTCGCATCTAAACAAACCGTTTGGTGCATTGACATCTAGAGGTTGAACTTGGTATCGCAGCCTCAATTCAAAATATTGCAGAGACAAGTTTAGTCAAGTAACGGATCCTCTAGGTTTCTTTTGCTTGTTTTCAGAAATAATCTACCGGCACTCTATTGTTTGTGAATGTGTACCGGAAGTTAAGTTGGTGGTCACAAAAGTGCGCATGTGCAGTAACATTTGTTTATGTTGTTAAGATGAAACCGTCTAAACTATTATTTCCTCCCCCAAAAAACTGTAAAAAGCGCTATAAAAATGTGAATTGAACTGACTTATTTTAATATTTTTTGTTGAATATTTTAGGTATTTCTTTTTTAAATAAACATTGTATTTAATGAATTATGTGGGACCTTGGACCTTACTTTAATATTTCGTACCTGAACCCAAAAATTCAAGTTTATTTGCCCGCAAAATGCCACGTGACAAAAGCTTGCATTTCATGGTTCAGGTTACACAGAAAATAAAAAAATATATATATATGTAGTGTACTACAACATTGCAACTACGTAGGGTGAAAACCTATAAAGTTGCGTTCATAAACATAGAAAATATACAATCACATTTGCTCACAAACGAGCATATCGCTGTTGTCCCTTCTTAAACCTCGTATCTCCATATTTCATGATTTTTATTTTTTGCAAAAAAACATTATTATTAGTCACAGGAATTATGTTTTCCATTGTGTTTTGCAAATATCTAATCAATAAAAAGTTTTTAAAAGTGCTTAGACAACAATAAGTATTTAAAAACGACAGCGTAATTTCCTTCTCCTGAAAAACAGTGAATTTGAACATCTGAGGTTTCCGAAGGACAGCGACGATTTATATTTTCACACACATAATTCAAAACATCCAGCTGAATAGTTTTGCCATATCTGTAAGGCTGTCGCTCAGACTCTCCTCTGACCGACATCTGAATCTTATTCCTACCGTGCTGCAGCTGCGAGGAGATTCTTGGCGTTTGCGGCTCCTGGATCTACAGAGAGGGACTTTGCAGCCAACAGCAGTTTGCTGGATGCCATGGAGATGTTCTTCAGGTTGCCAATTACATGGATCTGGTCGTCTTTAGTCTGTGATGAAAATAACATGCAAGCAAAGATGAAAGAATTCAAATTCTTAAGTCTTTAAAGCTGCAATACATTTCTTATTTTGATTAAAAATAAAGGGTAGGTATTGAGCAAGAACATAAAAAATAAGTGCTCAAAACAGTCTTCTCAACTCAATCCACAGCAGGAAGCTTATACAGTAGAAATATTTACCATGTGAGCTGTCTGGTCTGATTTCGTGGGAAATTCCAACACGCTTAAGATAAATAAAGCAACCTGCAATTTTGTGTTTCAAACAAAGAGGGCAATAGAGAGGTCATCAGTACCTGAGTGTGTCCGGCCATCTCAATGCCAGCATCTAGAAACTCATCAAAGTCTTGGCTGAACTTTCCGGAGGCAACAGCCAGCTGACTGCTGTTCCCTCGGGTTGACTGCACCACATCTCCAGCAGAGTGGTTCAACTCGGCCGCTGTGTGATTCAGATCCGTCTGCGCCTCTTGGAAGGATTTGGAGCAAGGAGGAAGCTGGAAGGCCAGGGGAAGATGAATATGATATGGTTGCAATCGCTTGAATATGGTTGAGTGGAACAGGAGTATTTATACACAATATTGTCAAAGTCAGGTGGAAAACTTTTTCCTCATTTTTCATTTTTTAATAAATCACTGCTCTTGGTTACCCTTCACATTCTATGTGGGCTTTGCAAAAATTTAACAAAATAAAATGTAACAATTCATAATTAAAGTTTTAAAAATACTGGGCTTCTTATCATTTTCCTGAAAATTTGTGGATTTGGATATAGAAGGTTTTAACCCGTGATGATATACAGATAACACGTCTTCCACATCTATTTGGCTAAACTGCTGTAAGTTGTAAATAAGTAAATGAATACAATTTGTCATTTGCGTGTTGCTTGCCTGTTCAAAGGCAAGCTTAGACTTCCATTCAGACAGAATTGTATTTGCTAATGTCGTACATTTTGAGGAATATTGAGGAAGGGAATATCATAAAAACTGTGCATGCTTGCACTTTTATTTGTTTGCTAGCTTCTACCAAATGACAGATAAATAAACACCAGAATAGCATTTGAATTTTAACTCGCAGCCTTTCAAGTCAACGGCATAAAGATATGGCAACTTAAAGCTTCACATTTAAATGTGTGCAAATGCACAGGGCGTAGGGCAAGATTAATGACTTCAATTCCGTCTAGTTTTCACACAAAGCTATCGTGCAGCTTCAGTAGACTGAGAATACAATGCAAAAGACTTAAAGAATACTCTCATGGTGTTATTTTAGTCAGTTCTGAGCGCCCACAGTCGCCATTCCCTTTCATTATATGGATTATCTGACACATTTAAATATCAGTCTCCCTGAAAAGCTCTATTATGGATCAAAAGATCTTGTAAACTGTTATGAACCAATGGGACGACTCACATTTTCCACCAGGAGTTTCTTGCTGGCCTCTCCGATGCTCCTGAGGGCCATGTCCACATCTTTCTGTCCAGGTAAGCAGTTCACGCAGTTATTGAGGGAGTGAGACACGGCCTTCGCCACCTGAGACACCAAAAAAACACACATTCCCACCAAACAACTTTATGATGTCCTGGGGAGATGCACGATGAATCTAAAATTCAAATCATTCCCTTAGCAGAACAGAAAAATCCATGTCTTCAATTTATGCTGCTGTCACAGACATATGCCAAGCAATATGTTTGCATCCCAAAGGAACCTGCGAGAGTCAGGAGGCACTCTGGCACGTTCTACAAAGCGAAAAAGAGACACAGCTATGCTGAGAAATGGCTGACGTGACATCATTCAAAAAATGATATTGTGGCCTCCAGCACTAAAGGCTGAAGACAAAAAAATTGCCGACACCTCTGAAAATGATTGAAACCCAACTGTGTGACTGTGTGCAATGTATGATTCATCTAAAACGTCTCACCTGCGCTAGTCTCTGCTGGCTCTCGGCATCGCCAGGGCACACCAGGGCTTGGTGGGCTTCGTGGATTAGCATGGCTGAGCCTTCCATCACGTGACAGGCCGAGTCCAGCATGCCGGCGGCGGCCTGGAGCTCCACGCTGCTTGCTGCCACTCCTCTTGCCGCCTGGGCCAGTGACCTCAGGGCCTGAGCGGTTTCCCTCGCGGCTACACCTGTCCAAAGAACCAACCAGGGAAGTTTGAGTAAGTCTCCTCTTTGTTAATCTTACGGTTCACAAGTATTAAATGTCATGTCTGGAATAATAATGATAAACCTTAGTGGTAATGTCGACAAGACTGGAAGGGCCCCTTCATGAGCGCTATACAAATACAAATTAAACTATATGATATCATGAGAAAAATACTAAATATGCTATACACAAAGATAAAATTGTAGAATAATAACTTTTCTGAATATAAACTCCTAAAAGCACTTTTAATAATACTTTACTATTTGTCTAGTATGTGCAAAAATATATAATTAAGAGACAACTGGAAATTTTGGTTTTAAATCAGCATTTCTAGATGTATTGTGATCATGCCAGTGCAGTGTACAGAACAACAGCATGACAAGACACATGAAAACTGTGATGGAAATCAAGATTATCACAATAAAGAATTTTAAAACTTTTCTTAAATACATGTACACATACATCATTAGTGTTTTATGGCTAAATTTGAATGTTAACTTGTTTTCTTTGCAGTATTTGAGAATTAAGATATTTCATTTTGAATTTATTCAGAGAAGATGCAAACTGGAGAAACGGTCAAAATAACAACAAAAAAAGCCCAGTCCTCAAAAACTGCAAAGAAAACAAGTTCATATACATTTTCAAGCAATACAACAACAATATTTGTAAGAAAAGTTCAAAAATATATCAGCCAGACCAAATTATATTTACATATCATGGCTGCCATCTGCCATATTTCTTGTTTACATTCATTTAAAGCTATATTGCACAAATTTGCATTGTGCGATGTTGCTATAATGAGCCTTTACTACAACTGACAAGGTCATGACATCTTCTTTTTGTTACACGTCATCCTGTGATACAAATTCACAAGTCGGAGTTTACCAAGCGTGACCTTTGTATGAATGGAAGTGAAAGAATGGAATTCAATGGATCGACATCGGTCTATGACAAACCGATATATCTGCCAGACTAACCTGATCTCAAAGGAATTCGTAACTATTTTAAGAGGTGGCCATTTTGTATACATTTGTACAATGTGAATCGTACAAAAAACTAAGAATTATTAGAAAAAAGGAATACTGAAGCCCCTTCCCGAATCCGACCCCTAGCGTCACTAGCGTGAAAGTACATCGTACTGAAACACACAAATAAGATCATACAAACTCTTACGAATCAGCCCTCACGTAAAATAGTTACGAATTCCTGTCAGATGTGTTGGCCAAACCAATTCGTCCGATAATTTGCATTGCAAAACCATTGTCAATATTGTTATATCGGCACAATATATCGGTAACTAAATCTACTTCTAGATATGGACATTTATATAACAGATTAAAAAAATCAATCAATCGACCTCTAGCATGCGATCACAACAGCGCATCATACAATAAATAAGCCTAAACAAATTTGCCTTAACTATACTTGTGAATCAACGACCTCAACTCCATTCCTAATGCTTTTCATAAGTGCCACAAACAGTAAACGAGGGACACATTTAATAAGTAATTCAAAGAACAAACCCAAACATTCAGTTCCAAAAAAAGCTTTCAGCCTTGTTTTGGCGCATGGCTGACCCACAACGCCCCCGCTATTCCAACAAATGAGCGTGGAAGGAAAATGAGGCGCCATATGGGATCTGGCCTTTACTTATAGAACAGAAAGCGAAAAACTGTAAAAGGCGAATGCGGGCAAATTGCATAAAATTGCATTATCCAGCCAAGTAGAGCCCAATTGCTGATGGTATGTTAAATCTAGTGAAAAAAAGATTAATGAGGGACGGGGTTAGTTATACCCTCGGCTTGAGAAGCTGCAGGAGCTGGGCTGGAAGAGGAGGGGTTTGCTCGAGCGTGCCATTAAAATCTGTCTTCAGAAGCTCTCCTGAGAGCAGCGATCCAGCCAGAGAGAGTGAAAAATTGATGGGTGGTGCAGGTAAGGAACGGCGTACATCTATCTGTTCTGTTTTAAAGGTCCAGTGTGTAATTTTAGGAGGATCTCTTGACAGAAATGCAGTTCAATGTGCATAACTATGTTTTCAGAGGTGTATAAAGACCTTACATACTGAAGCGTTGTTTTAATTATCTTACAACAAGCTTTTTCTATCTACACAACGCCTTACATGGAATTGGCCATGTTGTTTGAACGGTAGCCCTAAACGCACAAACTGCTCTACAGAGCGTGTTTCATAAATACTTTATCTTCTTCAGCAAAGAAGCGAAAATGTGACGACATCTTAGTCCTGTGTCAGCTACCGTAGTGCTTTGAAAGGGGGAAGGTGTGAAGTGAGCCGTTGGTTGCATTTCGCAACCTCACCGCTAGATGGCGCAAAATTTCGTACACTCGACCTTGATGCTTTTAATTCAGAAAATTAGCTTTGTTGGGAAAACACAGGATGCTTTTCATTTTTGTGTATAATAAAGAAGCAATTTGCCCCTTTCCTAATAGACGACACAAACAAATGTTGAAGTGAAAAATTCTATCATCCAATCAAAGCTCTAAAATCGTAAGGCAATGATTGGCTGATAGGAAACCTAAATCTAAAATTTCTATTGAACACATAATTTTATTATTTAGAGTTTAATAGTCAACCGAAATTTGTTTTGTTTTATATGTTTTAGAGTCGTAAAAGTCATCTTACCTGTGTAATGCTCATTACCCTGGGCGGCACAGGTTAGGAGTTGCGCCATGGACGAGCCCACAGCCTTGGACATACTACCGAGATCCTGAGCACACTTTTCTAGCTATAGACATGAGTGATAAGAGACAAAGAGATTTATTGTATTTCGCCTTTGTAATTTTGTGTAAATAATACAAATGGCAGAATTAGACATACCGATTCCCCAGGCAATGGTCTGAGTTGCCCGTCTAGTGCAGCCATTTTAGCATCCTGTAGTTCGCACTTAAGAGACTGAACGGCGTTGAGCGCCGAGTCGATTTCTAGAGGACCGCACGCTTCATGAGCCTACGACACAGTGTACACAAAAAAATCTTCACAACTACAATTGTATCATTGTGCCATTGCACATGACTACTATTTAGGCAACAGTCTCTGTGCATGTGATGAAATATTTTAAAAAAATCATTGATTACCATAGTAGGAAAAAATAACTGGTAGTCAAAGTTGCCCAAAACTGTCTGTTTTCCTTAATTCTTCAAAATATCTAATTTTGTGTTAAAAATTGTTCTACTATGGCAGTGGATGATGTCCCAGAACTGAAAATTGCAAACATTTTTCTAAATATCTTCCTTTGTGTTCAACAGAACAAAGAAATTGACACAGGCAACCTGAGGGTGAGTAAATGATGAAAGAATTTTCATTTTACGGTGGACTTTCCCTTTAAATTCAGTTAAAGTCAGATTGAGAGCTTTACTTAAAGCAATGCATTGTGGGTACCTTCTGCGCCGCCGTCCGCAGTTCTGCCAGGCACGTGGCCAGGTTCTTGGCACACTGACCGAGTTGCATCGCAGCTGCCTGGTCGGCTACCGTTGGAACGGCCGATTTAGCCGACGTCACCATTTTACTCCCGGGCTGTTTGGAGACAAACACAAACATTTAGTCGACAACGTAAGAGTTTGATCAAACAAAGCTTTGAGTTTGTATGTAGACAGTGGGCACCTGTAGAAAACTCTGGCTAGCGATGATAAGTGCCAGCTGTGCACCGAGGTCTTCGGGGTGAGCCTGACTGCCCCTCATTCCCTGGACAAGGTGGGGAATATGATCCGCTACGGCCTGGACAGACATTCATCACAGAAAGAAGAAAAACAAAGGTATTAAATAAGCATCCCGTTAATAAGGATTCAATATCTAAAACTTCTTAAAGAAAATGTTTACCAACAATACCTTGCAACTGAACACTAGTTGCTGATGTGACATTGGGTTCTTATTGGACGCAGCTGCATTTTGAGCAGCCGCGATGGTCTGCGTCGCTGCCGCCGCGGCCTGCTTCGCTGCATTCTGTGCGAAGATTACAACATATCTCATTACATCCGAGCGCTCTAAATACCGGCCCAAAAGCAGAAAGTGAACGCAAAAGTAGCACATCACAGAATCAATGACGCCCGTTATTGGCGTTATCAAGCTGATCTGAGAGAAATGTGGCATTAATGGCACAAAGACTCGACTGTTCGGTGTGAATTTCGTTAAGGGTACAGCAAGTTCACGGAGAACACAGTATTTCTGGTTGCTTTGGGACCTTTCTGAAGTTGTTGCTCTCATGCCAATCGTTAAAAGATTTGGCAAAAATTCACAGGGCATCTTGAGTGCCGGTGCACGAAATGATCAATCCACATGCACCACTTCTAAAGCATTAAAAAAGGCGGCGAGGAAGACGAGAAAGAGAGAATGAACATTTCGAAAAAGAGTATTCCGGATTTTAGGATGGGTGATGGATGCAAGAGAGAGGACAAAACAATGCAATTTTATGCAGATGTGAAAGTCCACATTTCAGGATGTAGGATTCCACAATTCCACATTTGAACGGTGTCCTAACAAGGCCTCACACTACACAAATAAATAATATACATAAAACTACATGAATGAAGGCTTTTCGTCCTATTTGAGTTTTTGCTTCAATCAGTCACAAGTAAAAAGACGTTTTCATTTCTACTGTGTTCAGCAGACTAGCCCCGCCCACTTATTGGTTTATAATCCACATTCATGCAATCAAATCTGTTTTGGTCATCAGTGTGCGCTCCAGAAAAAGTTGTTGTTTATTACTGTAATGAAGCCTGAATAATAACATTTTGAAATTCAGAATAGTTTCTTTTATAACTCAGAGAACCAAATTATTGGAAAACAATAAGCGTAAATCAACAGCCGTTCCACATTTCCAACTTGTGTATCCTAAACAAACCCCAGATCTCCATTTTCACACAGACTTATGTGCCGTGTGTTGGTGCACACCCGATTTCAGGAGACGCTGGTCACACCAATCATATGAACTGGATGTTATGGTCAATGGAACGGGACCAAAACGTCTGAATTTGGATCAGATATGCATAAAGCTACAATAGAAAAAACTCCTTCCCACACTCGCAGGTGATTAACAGCAGGATGTTGAGTGTTCAAATATAGCCCTCGGGATAAATGAATAAGGAGCTGTTTAAAGAAACAGCTCAAAGCTGCTCTTAAAGGGACAGTTCTTCGGTTTTTAATTCAAATGTCAAATACAAGCTTTTAGCTAAAAGCCTGTTTGCATCAAGGATGACAACAATAAAAGACAAAGGTAATAATAACTAAATTTGTGTTCACACCAACGGACACCAACATTAGTTTTCAAAGCTCGCTTGCTGCAATTTCACAATGTAATTACACAAGGCCTTTAAATTCTGACTGTCTATGTTTTATTGTTCATCAGCTGGTAAAAATTAATGACACCAATGATATCATTTCTCTGTCTCTTCGTCTTTATACAGTAGATGTGGTGCTGGAAAGAAACTTTATGGTTCTTAATGTAAATTGCTCTTTTCCCAGGTGTTCCCCCACAATGAGAGTGAATGGGAGAATCTGCTGTTGCACTTAAAAATGAAGACAATCAACAATATAGACGGTTTCAAAGTGACAACGTACAATAATGTGACTGCGCATGCCTGCGTTTGTGGACTGCCCTTAACTTCAGGTACACATTCGCATGAGAACCGAGAAGAACCTTAGCTAAAGAACCTTAGTTACTTGGCTAAACTTGTCTCTCCAATATTCAGATTTTAGACTGCTATACCAAGCATATGTACCATACGGTTTCCTTATAGGGGTCGTATGGCGCGAACCCGTGTATTTCTGTTTTTGGTGTGTTATAAGTTGCCCATGCATGTATTGGACGCTATCAAAATTAAAGTGTCGGAGCAAAAGATGCATTCTATCTAATAGCGTATGTTCACCCGGACCTGTCTGAAATGCCTCGTGTAACCACACCCCCACAAATCTACGTAATTTCATGGTATGAGTTGACCAAGACCCCCCAAATGTATACCCAAGTAAGGTGTGCGTACCTGTCAGGACAATTGCTTTGCAACCTGATGTTCCAAATATGGTAAGAGGTGTTACATTTCCGTCACATGCTTGCAGTATTCGACCAATCACTACGCACTGGTTAACTGGCCAATCATAGCACACCTCGCTTTACAGAGCCCTCAGTTCCAGAGAGGCGGGGCAAAGAGGAGATACAAACATGCACGATATGTGGAAAATAAAGCGTTTAGTACCCTTAAGTCGCGTATACAACTTGCATTACATCTAAAACAAACCATAATATTAGTTTAAGCCGTGTCATATGACTCCTTTTAATGTGACCAAACTACGGGACACTTTCGACAAATTGTTTACTTAATAAAATGAACACACAATAAAATTCAAAAATCGCTTATTTAATGCAATTATTATACAGGAAAATGATCATATAAATTAATATGAAAATAAATGAAATATAAATAGTTATATTATTAGATACTAGCCACACACAAACCGGAAGTTAACTGCAGTCCTGACGTGCGGGTCCGATAAAACGGTCTATATTCTTACAACTGAATTGTTTCTGTAAAGAAATAAAATCCCTTTCTACATTTCATCAGCATCCTTCATACCACTATAATTCACCGGATTGAAAACTTTGTTAGAAGATGGCAGCAAACACAGAACGCTGAACAGAAAATGGGTGGATAATGCACTTAAACGTCTCCTCACCTCCAGCCGGTGAATGAGCTTCTTTTTGATGGCGTTCTGAGCAGCTGCGTTGGTGGCAACTCGCAGCCCTTCAGCAGCCTCGCGCAGCCTCTGTTGCTGGTCTTCATTCTCCGGGTATGCGGCGGCTCCCTGCACGGATGCAAATCAGTTTTAGCTGCTGCATTTAAAGTATTTCATGCATTTTGCACCATACTGTCTATTGCTTTTACTACTTAAATATAATCGAAATGAAAATTTAGAAGTGTATTGACCAATCAGCGGCCAGCATTGGCTACATTGTACAGTATAACAATATTGCTGTATCACAATGAAAAGTTATCTTGAGCGCACTGCATTATGGGAAATAGTTTCCCATTTAGTCAAATCTAGCAGCTTGTATGCAACGTCAACCTTGGCCTGATCTCACAGTGTATTTTTTGTGTATTTGTTTAACGAGAAAGTGATGGATAACTCTAAGAGGACAGAGATGAATTTTATACTCGGTCAGCCCTGCAACGACATCCGCACATTAGAAAACGTTCAATGCAAAGAGGAATTAGGGGCTGTCTGCTCCATTTCTGTTACCAAGGAAACCGTCCGTGGCGCATTGCTCTTCTTTACGTTGATAATGGCAGCGATGTTGTGATTAATGCATCATGGATCAAATGTGCTTAACACACCATAGACCACGGTTTCACATGTCTGAATATGAATCACCTCCTGGCCATTTACTGTGTGTTGCTAAGAGAGGGGCTGACAACCATTTCTGTAGCCCATCTTCAGTCAAATGTAAATGATGGCTTAGGGCTTCTTGGGTATCACAGAGATGAAGCACTGAAGAGGGTGGGAAGCAATTTTTTACAGTATGGCAGCTGATCCTGGTTTCTGGATTAAAGAAGCGAGCTGTTAGCACTGTTTGCATCCAAAACCAAAATTTGAATAGGGAAAAAGACACTGTTTAGATAATGTGAATGACATTTAGATGATGCATTCTTATTTTATCAATATATTTGTATATACCATGTATAAATATACACATACTGTACATACTGTATATACAACTGGTCCAGAAGCACTACAAAAATGTAAATATACAATTTTTAATTGAAAATATTCCAGAAAGTGCTCCTGGACCAGCACGGTTTATGGGTTACGTCTTTTAGATGCACATACTTTTATAATAGATGTAAAATATATACGTCTATATACATGTAAATAAAATCAAACAAGTTATGTTTTCACAACTATATTTTGATCTATGAAATAATTCTAAATGTATAAGGGTGTGTTCATACCAAACGCGACTTGCGCGAATAAATCACGGTATTCACACGTAGTTGAACGCTTGAACATTTTGAGTTTACTCGCTTCATTTGTGCGTAAAATTCGTTTCATTTGCGCGTCAAATTCACTACACTACAGACGCGAATTTGCGTCATGGGAGGGGCTTCTGCCAGGTGGCTCCAGTCTCGTATGTATATTACTCAAATTGTGTAACGATCGTTTTTGACAATTTACTAGATTGTCCGATCCTTTTCATTTCGGTTCGATAAAAGTAAGATGTATCGTACAGGTCCAGGTATCCACATACAGAGACGAGGATTTTGTCCACCATTGTTGTTTGGGATTTCTGCCTCCGCTCGCGCAACGTCATAACACGTCCCTACTAGACCAAGCTCCTGATTGGTTAACGCGACGCGAATTTTCGCTAAAGTTCAGATTTGTCAACTCGCTTCATTCGCGTTTGGTCTGAACACAGCATGAGGACATACCTTCAGATCAAATTATTTTAAAATAACAAAATATATTTTAGTCAAGTGATCCTAAGCTTTTGAATTGCAGAGTATAACATGTATAAGAGAAATATACGATATATTTCATACATTTTACTGTATTATACCACGGGGCTGTTGAATGCTTCAATCTGATTGGTTGACAAACGTTCTACGGGTATGCATTAACTTTCAGTTAAATGCACACCTATGAAGGTGTTCCAGGCCTGCTGACCGCATAACAGTTCCATATCACTTCGCCAAGTTTAAACAACAGAAAGGTTATGGTGTAACCTACAGGACATCACAGCACCCTGCTCTCGAACTGACGTTTATTATGTCGTGTGCAGTTTAGTTTCAATAAACGAAGCATTTCAAAAACAAGAAATATATATACTGAAATCAAATAAATAAACCAACTTAATAGAAAAACAAAATGCATTTATAAACACTGATAGCCTACTGGTTCGTTTTCCTCTTCATGCTGCTTATAGCTGATAACAAATATATTTTGATAGACTTCTCTGTTAAAAGTTTGCGTGTTATTTTTTTACTTGCGAAGATAGAAACAATACAAGGAATAAATAATTTATAATCGCTTTGGCTTTTCTGTCGCATATCCGCAAAAACGCAGGTGTGCGCGATCTTTAGCTCTCTCACTCACAAACACACACCACATTGCTCAAGCTTCCGAGTCAGTTCGCTCTAACGGTACATGAGATGCGCAAAGTAGTCCTACCATCAACAGCAACTTAAGGACCATAACATGACAAACATTGAAATTAACATTTGAACAATTTCACGTGGTGTGGTAACCTTGGTATAAGCGGAATAATTGACTAAGGTCCTTTCAGTTATTCGAAAGTTAAAGCACACTAGAGGTGTAATGGCATTGCGTCGTGGCCACATCTACACATCGTACTGTGAATTCACTTTCGAATAATTGAATGGCCCGTTGTCAATTATACCTAACTTAGATTAATATGTAAAATATAGTTATATACATCTGCTAAAAAATTAAGAGACCTCTGCAAATTTTCGTTTAGAATCATCTTTTCTAGATGTATTGTGGCCATTCCAGTCGAGTGTCTGTGTAAAGTCAACCAACAGCAGTGTGAAAGACTGAAAGCCTGACAAGACGCATGAAAACCGTGCTAAAAATCCAGGTTGTCACATAAAAAATATATATTACTGTTGTATTGCTTAAAAGTGAATTTAAACTTGTTTTCATTAGAGTATTTGATGTTTGAAAAAATACAGAGCCTCTTTTCTGTTCTTTTCCGTTTCATTTTCTGCTAATAAATGCAAATTGAAACAAAGTTTGTATTTGAAATTTGCTAAAAATATTTTTAGTAGTTCACAGATTGAAACATAAATGATGGTGATCAATGGTCTCTTAATTTTTTTCCTAGGCTGTATATATTAAATATTGTCTTCCTACAGCCTTCATACCTTTGCAGCCTCCACCATTCTGGCAGTGGCATCGGCCAACAGCTTGGCTGCCGCCAACAGTTTCTTAGAATTATCCACATCGATTTCAGCTTCGGCATCGGAGCGCATCGCATTCACCAGGTCAGAGGTGGCCTGGGCCAGAACCCTCGCCTGCCGTACCATCTCACCTGCAAACCCAAAAACACGCAGCTATCACATATCCCCCAATAAACCTTATTCAAACATAATAATACCATCATGTTGTGTGGGTAGATCTTATGTTTCGCCAAAAACATCTAACGGCATATTCCTGGCTCTATCCATCCCCACCGTCCTTGACTCCAGACTGTGAAAAAGCCTACACAAACTCTTCGTTTCTTTGATTTGTGTGAATCTGGCGGCGTTGAAGCCTGCTTGAAAATCAATCTCTCTGCTATCGCTTTTAGAAACCGAAGTGCTCGAATGTTTCTGAACCTGTGTGACCTGAAGTGCATCATTGATCAAGAGCTCTTTCAAAAGCATGCCTACTCGCTTTCCCTAACTGGTCTCTGTATTTCCCTGAACACCTACGTACATCCAGAAATACAAGCGGTGATGAGATTATCGTGGGAGAGCGATGCACGTACAAGGTGTTTCACCTTTGTAAACGTAGGATGTGCTCGGTAGGAAAATGGTGTGATTGATAAATCAATATGGAACGACAATCCAACGCATTTCAGTATGACGTATTTTCGAGTAAAATGTTACAGAGTTTGAAAACATGTAGTGTAAAATTATTCATTGGCCATTGACTGGATTGCGGGAAGTGGGCATTGCTCAAATGAACAGAGCGAGATCTGGATGTCAGATGGTTGTGAAGTTGGTTGTCAAGGACTTCTCTGATACTCACATTTTAACTTTATCCGTGTCGTAACGGTATCTCCAACCTATTTTTATTTGCTACTGTATATTTGCTGTAACCCAATTACATAAATGCTAACTGGCAACTCGTTTACCCCGCTACTATTGCCAAGATGTGAAAAAGGTACATTACCTACAACGATTGCCTAGAACAATGCATAAACCAAATACACTAAAGCGAGTTATTACATTTGAATGAATGATTATGAAAACAATCATTTTTTTCCTTCTGGGACAACACACACTGATAAGTGATAGAAAAGACCCAAAATGTGATAAGACCGTAAACAGGGTACACTTTAAAATCACCTAAACTTAAATGCTAACAAAATCGCAAAACAGTCAAGTTTTACATGCAGATTCTTTGGCCCGAGTCGTACATCATTCTTTGTTTTACTTGTTTTGCATTCGTAGCCAACCCCCCGGCACCTTTATGCCATGTGTTTTCTGTTAAGAAGTTCAAAGACAGGGCGTTTATGATTGGGACCAGATCGGATTCTCTGTTGAGTTTTTTCGCATGGCATGTTTTCGTCAACCTCACAGAAGATCCTTTGAGGATTCTTTGAATTTACGGCCATACCATAACAAGATCTTCAGCTTTGCAAACAGCTCAAAAATGCGGTTTACGGGGCAGATGAAATAACTTGCGAGGACCTTGACACTTAATAAACAATGAAACAAATTCTACTTGAATGAAGACAAGATCCGAAGACTGAGCGAAG
Organism: Triplophysa tibetana; assembly: GCA_008369825.1. Taxonomy (NCBI): domain Eukaryota; kingdom Metazoa; phylum Chordata; class Actinopteri; order Cypriniformes; family Nemacheilidae; genus Triplophysa; species Triplophysa tibetana. The sequence goes on from CM017894.1 coordinate 8,466,505, forward strand.
CTGGATGTTTGTCGAGCTTGAATCACGGCGGTTGCATTCGCAACATTGGGAGTCGACCGTGGGTTGCAATAAGTAGGGCGAGGGAACCAAAATGAGGGCAGAAACACAAAGAAAATCGTTGGAAACACGTTGTGCAATACTAATCGTGTTCTGTCAAAGTACATACAGTATATGCTTTGGTGGACATACTGTATACGGTTTATGCTTTTTGAGGACGATATGATTGAAATGCATCAATGCTCGCTTGGGTGATACTGTATGCCTATTTGACTTAGATTTCCAGTTATTAAATAAATTCCCTTTGGTTTGAAATTTGTGTCAGTTCTGTGGTTTAGCTCATCTATTGTAATCTCTATTACTATTGCTTATGGTTGGGGATTTGAACAAACCCCTTAACAACCCATTAAACACTGGAGCGCATCTCATTCCACACAGTTTTTGCTAACGCCATAAATGTTTTGAGAAATTGTATGGTTCATCGAGAGCCATGTTATTACTTTTCTAAGCAATCGGGCGAATAATAAATTTGAGCAAAAACAAAGCACAAATTTAAGGTAGGGCTGTTTCAAAAGATTGGACATCCTTTGTCTAGGCTGTGCATTATTTCTTCCCTTCTTTTTCTTCATCTTCTCAAGAGTCTCACCTGCATCGCCCATCGATGTGAAAATACTCTCCGTTACTGTCATGATGGTGTCAGTGGCCTGGTCGTAGCGTCCGATCGGTTCCCCACAACTGGCGTAGTGCCGCACGTGCTGGAGAAGGTCGCTGAGGGCCTGGCTGACTGCTCCAGCCGCCATGTTCACCTGTCGGAGCAGCTCGCCTTCCTCAGAGGCAGCGTGGCATGCTTTTACACACCCCTCCACCGAACGCTCCACCAGACGCCCGGCCTCCACCAGCTGCTCCTGACAGACCGGGGAGGAGATGGTAGGGCTCACCACCTACGACAAGCACACATTAATAGAAAATCAAATAAAAATGCTGCAGCATTTATTTCTGGCTAGAGAAAATCTTTTCATGACGTTTTTTTCTCAAAGCTCATCATCAAACTTGTAACATATGAAAAACAAACATGTAACCAAGCTACATGATAATAAAAATTAAAACTTTCTTAATAAATAAAATACCTTTCACCCTAATAAATGTTTAATTTTAAGTTATGTTATTTAAATAAATGTAATGATTTACAAGAGGTCAATTAAAATATTAGCAAAGCAAATTAATTTGATTGTGTTGTATTGATTTTTTTAAATATGTGTTTATATAATATTGTACAGTATGTGTGTTGTGGATATTTAAATTATTTCAAATGCACACACATACATGTATGTAATAAACATTTACATTATTTACATTTTTATTGAATTATAATTTATGTAATGTATAAATATATCGATAAATGGACATTTTTAAAGGGGTGATTTCCCGGAAATACGTGTTTTTCTTTATCTTTGGTGTGTTATAAGTTGCCCATGCATGTATTACACACGTAAATTAGCAAAAATTTAAGTGTCGGAACAAAATATCTATTTACATTTCTGATGTTCCAAATATTGTAAGAGGCGTCACATTTCCATGCAGTATTCGACCAATCACTACCCACTAGTTAACTGGCCAATCATAGCAAACCTCGCTTTTCTGAGTGATGAGTTTTGTAAAATATCAGCGTGTTTCAGAGAGGTGGAGTAAAGAGGAGATACAAACATGCATGGTATGTGGAAAGTATAGCGTTTTTTAACCTTAAATTATCCTTAGTTATCTGTATTATATATTATAGCCCATAAATCATCTATTATTTCCTCTGGTTTAACTTCTTGAGCTTCACGCTACTCACAGTTCAAATACAGTAGACAGTACATCACTATTTTCTGTCGTGATCATTCACTACCTGCTATTAGCAAAACATTGTTGATGTAGGTACAGTACTGTATATAGAGACAGTATTTCTAAATGTGTAAATGATAAGAACAAAAGCATGTTGTTTGAAGCCGATTAATGTCTGAATGCTTTTTGTCTTAAAACCTGAGACATGTGGCTATTGAAAACACTTTCTGGGTTGCTCTGTAAGAACATCTATAATTTGTTTATTAAATAAATAGTATAGCCCAAAATTTTAAGGTTCAAGAATCGTTAACTAGTGTAAACTAGGCTTGGTAAATGATGACTTCTCCAACAACAAAATGATCATCTTCAGTGAACTCCAATAAAAAGTTGCTGTAGCATGCACTTGAACCAAGTACTCAAGTACCTTTGTGCACGCCACCAGCTGTGACGTGGAGAGAGCGCACTGCGTGGCGGCGGTGATGACCCGGTTCTGGAGCGCAGTGTCCTCGGCCACCTGTGCCACGTTCTTGGCCTTCAGCACCAGCATGGCGGCGGTATTAGCTACGGCTTTGGCCAGGTTCATCATAATGTCCTGGAACATATTCATCAGTCAAGCAACACACTGTGAGGCAACCTGGCCCAGACTAATGAAAGAAATAAACGGAAGGATAGAGTGTAACAGAATAAAACGGGCTAATAAAACGCTCACAGAGGCTAACCGAGTGTGACAGTATCACCCGAATCGCACAAAATTAAATTATACCTGTAGAAAATGAGCGCTCAAGTATTTACTACGAGTGAGAAAATACTCTGCCAGGGGATAATGAACGATGTGATTGGGTAAGAGGTTTGACCTCAACCAATTAGTGCTTGCGTGTGAAATATAAAGCGTAAAAAATGCTGAAAAATTGTTGAAACTGTTCCAAACAACGGTCAAACACTTTGAAGGGGACACAGGTATGCGGATATAAACATACCTGAAATCTTTCATCCGTTTCACCTTCTCCTATCTGTTTCAGGAGGTCTCCGCTGGCCTGTCCGATGCTGCCCGCCGCAGTCAACACCGTCTGTCTGGGCTGAAGAGCGATAACATCATCACAACATTAAAAGAGATCCTCATATAGCCGCCGCAACGTCTCAAAACTCGACACACCGCTAATCACATCCTGTCTATCATCTCTACACTCTACTACAATTACCCTGTCCAACACGAGCCAAATAAATCAACAGACTGTGCCTGTGCTCTCTACTCCAGAAAGCAAAAAACTATTTTAACGAGTTCATTATAAAATCTGCCCGCAAACACCGCCGTGTTATTGACAGATTAGATGTGCAGAGGTCTAGGGTTTTGAATGTGTGTTCGTCACCTCTCCAGATGCTGGTTCCACTGCTCTCAACAAATCCGACACGGCTCCTGTGAGGGTCCGGGCAGCTCCCATGAGGTTCTGACCGCTTCCCACCTCATCGTCCATGAGGGCTGCCAGGAGCTTCACTCCTTTGGACATCTCGGTCAGGTTGGATGAAATGGTGGTGATGGCGCAGCCGACGGCGGTGTAGTCGGTGTACGTGGGGTCACCTTGAGGAAGGAAACATTTGGATCTCAATTGAGTCATAATATCAAATGGTATGATGGTATTGGTTAAAAGAATACTTGAACCAAAAATAAAGGGATAATTCACCCGAAAATGAACATTCTGTCACCGTTTATTTACCCTCGTGTCATTTCAAACATTTCAAGACTTTCATAAAAAACAAAAGATATTTTGAAGAAAGTCGGTTAACGAACAGCACCAGCAACCATTCACTTCTGTTCACAAAACCAATACAAGCGAATGAGTGCCGGTTCCCAACATTCTTCAAAATATCTTCTTTTGTGTTCTGTGGAAGAAAGAAAGTCACACAGGTTTGAAATGACAAAAGGGTGAATAAATAATGGCAGAATTTTTATTTTTGAGTAAACTATCACTTTTTAAATTCAATTGGTGTTTTTAATTACCATGATGAGTGAAATAAAAACATAATATAAAAAAGCAAAGATTATAAATTTGAGTTATATTAAATGATATTTTGAACAGGTGAAATAAAATGTTTATAGGTTTGTCTGTAAGGTCGATGCAAGCATCAAACTGCTTTAAACTCTTGACAAAAAGTATTTCGTAAAAAATTTGTAATACTCTTTTAAAAGTTAAAGGGGTCATATGACACGGCTGAAACGAATATTATCGTTGTTTTAGCAATGTGTAAACACGATTTGAGGTTCAAAAATACTGTATTTTCCACGTGCCGTGCATCTTTCGATCTCCTCTTTGCAAAACAAATTTTACATTTTTTAAAAAAAATTCTAAAAGCGAGGTGTGCTATGATTGGCTAGTTAACCAGTGCGTAGTGATTGGTCAAAACCTCCAAGCGTGTTACGGAAATGTAATGCCTCTTATCATATTTATAACATCAGGTTCCAAAGCAATTGTCCTGACAGGTACACCTACCTTACTTGCGTATACATTTGGGGGGTCTTAGTCAAATCATACCTCGAACTGACTTAGATATGTGGGGGTGTGGTTACACGAGGCGTTTCAGGCAGGTCTGGGTGAGCATTCACTTGTATCTTTTGTTCAGACACTTAAATGTTTGCAATTGTATGTGTCTAATACATGCATGGGCAACTTATTACACACCAAAGACACAGAAAAAAAGTATTTGCGCCATATGACCCCTTTAAATGAATTTCTTCACATTTCTATTTGTTTCACTACAATTGCTTTCCATTATTTAATCTTACAATAAAATTTGAAATTGCAATTCTACATCCGGTCGCCACTTTATTTATTGTCCACACATAAGCAAATCCTAACAAGCTCTTCGGGGTATGTGAACAGATGTAAAGCACAGGCTTCAAAGAAAAAACAGGCAAACTGCCGCACAATCAAACAGATGGTATGGAGACATCCAATCCAGTAAAAACCTGATCTGGTCCACATGGAATCTCTCCAGAATGTGGGAAGAACTACAAACCCAGCCAAAAAGTTCTGCCCAAGGACACCACGATCTATATCATGTGAAATATTTATTACACCAAATGCTATGCTTATTTAAGAATCAGATGACGCATTATGGCAGGTAGATTTTTTTGACGTGTGAAGATTCATCATGATGGTATTTTCTGCTTTCTACCAGGGAGACACTTTTAGGAATAAAATGGCACTTAAAACTCTCAACGCCAAGTCTCTAGAGCTGTGAAAGAGCAAACACTGGACGCTTGCGTACCGGCAGTGAGGTTGACCACAGATGCTGTACCAGCTGTTATGGCGTCCACCTGGGAGTGAATCTCGTGTTTGGATTCATCCACCTTGTTCTGGACCCACACTCTAGATGCCTTGTTGTAAAAAGCAAAGAAAAGTGAACGTACAAAAACATTAATACTAATAGCAATCCCAGGAACATCAATATCATCTTAGCACAGGTCAATAAAGCCACTTTGTAGTCAATAATAGAACAATAAACACACAACAAAGTTACAGTCCATTACAGTAATGTCACGATAACAAATAACTTTAGTTAAATAACGATATTAAAAAGCTTTTATACTGGCTTGTGGCACATACTAAGAGGACTTCAACACAACTCAATGTTCCTTGTGGGATTTGATTGACGGCAGAAAGCTGTGCACAATGCATCATACACACAGTAACATCCTATACGAAGATTTTTCCTCCTAACGCGTTTACCCTCACCAAAAAAACAACAACCGAACATATTGTTTACAGCATTTTACTGTAAAAAGAAGGTGATGAGTGTAGTTTTGGTGTTAAAATTCTGTTCCCTCAAAGTTCAATGCAGAGAACTACAAGTCAGTGATTGGTAGAGTGAAATGGGAAAACAAAAATGACATTTTTTTTCTGTCAAAATAGTATCTACAAAAATAATTGAAAATGTAACTTTACACCCTTACTTCATTGAGTATATGCAAATGAGTCTCCGCCTCCTCAATCACACCTACATAAGGGAGGGGGGCAGGCCAGACGAGAAACACTTTACGCCACTTTACCCCACATTTTCAAAAATCAAATCCCGTGGCATTTTCGAACCAGTTTGATATTATCGGCACGTGATCTTGTATTTTGTGCTTTGACGCAACAATGCAAAACTAGACGAGCCAATCATGGTGCAGATGGTTTAAACAAACGATCAAGATATTGTGTAAATTTATGTGAGAAACAGTTGTTGGTCTAGACTGCCTCTTGACCAAAGGTCTTGTAGTGCGTGCACCGTGTTGTTTAATATGGCCGTTTCTTTACTTTTTTCAACATCATGCCAACGTCTCTGGCTCATGTTGATAGAAGTAGTTTATTGATGCATTTGCCATATAAGTAACAGCGAAACTTCTTTCTCTTGTGATTGGTTCTTACCATGTCCTGTCCAAGTGGTGGCAGATTATCCACCTCTCCCAGGTCAGCTTGTGCCTGCTGGACAGCCTGCATACTGGTGTTGATGGTTCCCATCAGCGCTTGCTGGGCCAGACTCTGACGTCACAAGAAAACATTATTTACTGCGTCATTTTCGTAACTTACTAAAATGATAGTTTGTAGTCCAATGATAGCTTCCAATCATCAATTGTCATACATTTACATTGTGTGAGCTACAAACAGTTCGCAACAAAGATTTGAGTACCAGATGGAGCCCTGAAAGCATTACTTTGCATATGATGCCATCTTTAACATAAACGCCCGTGAAGTTACACATGCTCACCAGAGGGGGCATGTGTCCTCTGTGCATCTGTCCCGTGGTGATCTGCTGCTGAGCCGAGGGCATGCTGCCCATATTAAACGTGTCGGGGCCTCCGATTGACCCTGATCGCATAATGCCGGGCAGAGCCACGGACCCGTGCTCGACCCGACCGACCCGGTTAAACTGCTGCTGTAGGATGGTGGACCTACAAAGTACAACAATATATTATAAACTTTAATTCTGTGAATGACGTCTGTTGTTTCTGTGGCAATTACTAACAGTCATTAAAATGGGTTCACAGCATAGAGACAGAGGCTTCAGGCTTTCATTGCTTAATTACTGCTCATTGTGTGAGGCTTCAATTTTTGGATTATAGTTCTAGTGGTAACATGAGCAAGTTGGCATGCTGACAGATGCAGACACCGATGCCCGACGTGTCTGTCTCTCTCTGGGGCTCTGAAGAGAAAGATGTGGGATGCGGTCGCCCATAACAACCGCTTCCAAGGCAGTGCTTGAGAGAACGATCTCATTCTGATAGAAGCAAAGCCTAGGCCAGATAAAAGCTGCACTGCTGGACCAGGAAAAAACATTGTTTGTGAATCTCACAGACAACACGTCTGGGTCTTACCACAAACTAAAAAGACAAATATTATATTTCAGCAACAATATAGCTTATTTTTGGACCATTGAGACTTTTGCATTGTGGCTATATATGTATAAATAATTATTAAATAATTATTAAATGTAAGCGCATATCCCCCTACAATACCATAATATAGTTACAAAAATGACCTTGTACTTGTAAACACACATTTTTATGAGCTTTATAAAAATAAATAGCATTTTTAATAAAAAATCATGCATTATTTTAATGCGAATGTGATATTTTGTAAAATGAATATTACATTTACAATTATATGAGTTATTGGGCAAGTACATACACTGTAAAAAATACTGTAAAAATAGCAGTAATTTCGCAGCAGCTGAGGCGCCAGTTTAAAATTATATTTAGCAGACGCTTTTATCCAAAGCGACAAACAAAGAGTTTAAGGAACAATAAGCGATGTCATACAGGAGCAATAATGCAATAGGTGTCAATACAAATTTACTGGTTTCAACAAAGCTTTGTTATAGCTTTGTTACAGTTATAGACCATAATAAATATATACAAATTTTATGTAAATTGATATGTTTTTCAAAAAAAAATTAAATTTGCATTGTTCTGTCATTTTACGTTTTGTAACGTTTTTTAAATAAGAAAATCCTGTAAAAAACTTTCATTTTTCTGGCAGCTGGAGCGCCAGTAAAATACTGTTAAATAACAAAATTTTCACATAAAATGACATATATAGTCTTTTTTTGCAATTTGACGAATGTGAAAATATGTAAAAAAACAATAAATGATAAGTATTCAAACCAGAGACGGAGTTTGTTTGTAGCCTGGGCCTGCGCAGAAGGAAATGTCAGTGGAGCCAGGAGGCCACGGTATCAAACTTCCGCCCCCTGAACTTCTCATTTGACTGCCCTATACGGACGGGCTTGTAAATAAGGTACATACAACAACTAACGATTTAATCGTTAGGAATAAATGATTAATAGTTGGATATATCTACAATCTGTCAGAAGCTGTCAATCACAACTGTCAATCATAATGACACGCATAATATTTATAGCATCAAATTACTAGTTAAAATCAAACTTATTACAAAAATGAATAATTGAACATATATCCGTGTGATAAAAACTACCTTAAATGATCAAAACCACAAATTTTCTCAGAAAAGTAATTTATTTGAAATTTTTGACTGGAGTCCCATTTGTCTAAATGGAGAGGGCGGGGTTTATGCATAAACCCCTTTACTATAGCCAGCCACCGGGGGGCGATCAAAGAGCCCACAGCTTCACTTTTCAGGACGTTTGAGGCACACCCGATTCAAACTCACCGCGGTTTGTAACAATAAGCTAATAATACCGATTCATAAATTAAGCTGTCGAATCAGTTTCACAGGAAATGTCAGTTTGACATCGTCTGACTTCAACCCACATAGAGATATGTGCATTTAGTAAAGTGCAATGTTATGTATTAAACGGAGATGGCGATAGAGAGGGAATAGTTACAGATTGTAGCTTTAATGAGTATGACGAATGAGTATTTATAGAATGAGTATGTTTTCAATACTTTATACTTTGAGGGGGAGGCAATCTCTTATTAAAATACATCAATGCAAACAATCTTGATAATCTTAAAAACATAAACTTTCTTTTGAATTCGGAGTGACACATGACATACGTATTCTCGACAGTTTCGTGAGATTCACATATTCTCACTTTCCTTCTCCCTTCCAGGAACCGAATATCTTAATTGATGTCTTTCTGAAGAGTTAGCGATTTCTGTGGAAATAATATTCTCGCTCTATGTCCTCTCCTTCCTTCTCAAGGGTAGAGGAGGAAAAAAAGCCTGTCTCCATCTCTGTGATTAAAAACGGCAGTGTGCAGAGTCTGCAGACTGAGCATTTCTCCGAAGTCATCCGACGCCTCCATTTCATCCCTCTTTTGCTTGCATACAAATTCAACAGCGCTGCTATTAAAAGTTCTCTAGGTGTTTTATCACAAAGCAATTACAAGTGTGACAAGCAGCCATTCTGAGGAGATGACTGCCTTTTCAAAACAAAGCATTATGGGTAGTCTCAACACGTGCACTGACTTTTTGGGGGATACGGATTCCTCCAGCATAGTGGCTTCCTCATCACCGTCCAAACCAAACCGATCTTTACTCTGTTTCTGTAAAATTTAGACATAAAGAAACAAACATGTGATGTGATAAACAATAATTTGAATATTTATAATGTAGAATATTTTTTGGGAGGAGGAAGTGTCAAGTTCTAAAGAGCATCAGACTGTGACTTGCTTTTTTAAGGATGATGTCGATGTATCCAGCGATGAGCTGAGAGATCTGTTCCCCCTCTGTGGTTTGAACAGAGTAATAGCTTTCCTGGTACTCACCGAAGTCCTGCATGGCACACACATACACACATGATATCAGAAGCACACGTCTCACGGCTGTTTTGCACAGTGTCCATGTGAATATTCTGTTTCTGCTGACAGGAAGTCACGCGGATGTCCTTGAAGCACGAGCGCCGTACCAGAGATGCTATAAGTGGCTCTTAATGGTCGAGCAGAACTGTGCATAGGACTGCAAGGTTAAGTCTTGTAAACAGGAGGTGAACATCAAGAAAAATTATTCTTGACCTCGTTTCACAATAGTAACAATGTGTTCTATTTATTGAGTGAAAACAAATGTCCTTATAAAAACAATAGATGCGTTTAAAACGGAAATTTATGTGAAAATGAATTTTTGTATCTAAATGACCAGAAAACATTCCAGGCCAGCAAACTTGATTGATTTTCATATTTGTCTTTGTGCTGTTTCAAAGAATTTTCTTTATACTCGTATTTCATTTAAGGAAAGTAAAAAAATATATGTGACCCTGGATCACAAAACCAGGCTTAAGTAGCACGAGAACATTTGTAGTAATAGCCAAAAATACATTTGAAATTTTCTTTTATGCCAACATTCATTGGGATATCAAGTTAAGATCATGCTTCATAAAGATATGTTGTACATTTCCTACTGTGAATATATCAAAACTTTATTTTTGTGAGTGGATGCAGCCAAATCGCCAACAAAAATGGCGCACTTCGCTCCCTTTGAAAATAACCCACTCAAGTTTGGTATCTATGTAAAGCTACGAATTTCTGCTTTCAGGTTAATCTACTCTCCACAACACCCTTACAGCGGTAAACCAATACAGAGAGTTAAAACAAACTTGTTTCTTCGTAGCAACAACCTGCAACTGTGCCTCTGATTAACAACTTATAAAGCGATTTTCTCAATATTTTGATGTTTTTGCACCCTGACACATTGTCTATACTGGATGTGACCGCATCCGGTATGGACAAAATGTAAAATTATAATGTGTTCTAATGCGTTTTATTTACTTTTGTAATGACAAGGCACAGAGCACACGGTGTAGACAAGGTGTCAAATTCCAGAGTTTTAAATAGTTGATGTAAACATCTCAATTTCGAATAATTTACTCTCAAGTCAAGTCAACTTTATTTAAATAGCGCTTTTTACAATTTTCATTGTTACAAAGCAGCTGTACATGAAACATATGGACTATGTGCAAAACGTTTAGTTATTAAAGTAAAAACGAAAAAACGATATATTTTTTATTCTTAAGACTGGTTTCATTGTCCAGGGTCACGTATGGTTTACTTAAAATATGTTTTGACATATTAAGTGCAATCTTTTTTCAACTTTAATCTAAAGAGATTAAGTAAAAAATGAATCATAGGTTCATGTACTTTTTTGCCAAGATCACAAGTATGATTTCAGGGATCAAGACTTTAATAACTGTAAATTACTTTTGGTAAAAACAGTGAATCACAACATATCAAACCAAGTAGCATCTATTTCAAAGACTGCAAAGCTAATGAATGCTAGTCAAGTATGTTAAAAATGATCAAACAACAGACAAAATTGGAATTTATGCCAAAAAAGACTCTGCGCTCTTTTTGGTTGCCAGATATTAAAGGATCAAGACTTTGAATTTATTCAAACTCATGTAATTACAAACCTTTATGTCTTTCTAGCTTATGCAGAAGACAAAAGATGAAGATATTTTGAAGAATGTTGGAAACCAAACAACAATGGACCCCACTGAGATATTCCTCAAAATATCTTTTGTTTCAAAGAAGAAGGACTCATATACACGTTTTAAACAACACAAGGGTGAATTAATGGTGATAAAATCTTTCTTTTTGGCTAAAAAATTATTCATTTCTATCGAATGGGGGTGCACGGTCGGGTCTGTCGACCGGGGGGGGTACATGGTTGAGTCTGTCGACCGGTTGGGTGGCATGCATAAGCGTCTTCTGCATTCGCGTTGCATTCATTCGCATTTATAATAAGTCCGTCTGAGCTGCACAAGCGTCCATTCCGGCCCCATACGTTAGTGGCCCACCGGGAAAATCCCTGTTACGCCAGATGGCCAGTCCGCCCCTGGACATGACACATTAATATCTGGCCACTAAAAAGACTGCAGAGTCTCTATTTGCCATTTTAAATATCCCTTAAAGGGCATAGGTCACCCAAAAATGATAATTCTTTAATTATTTACTCACCATCTAGTCATTTCAAACCTCTATGACTTTCTTCATTCCACAGAAGATAAAAGAAGATATATCGAAGAAACCTGGTAAACGGACAGCTCTGGACCCCATTAACTTCTATTATACAGTATGGACACAAAACCAATGCATAGAGTCCAGTAAACAACATTTTTCAAAATATCTTCTTTTGTTATATGTGGAAGAACAGGTCTGAAATGACAACAGTGTGAGTAAATGATGACAGAAGTATTATTTTTGTGTGAACTATCACCTTAATACGATAAACCAACTTCACACATCCACAATACATGACCTTGACAGCAGGGGGTTAAAACAACGTGTAAAAACAAGTGAAGCTAATCTCAATAAGAAAGATTGCTAATGCCATTTAATATTTTGTAATTATACCATGGTCTGTTTGAATACTAGATTCTGATTGGCTGGAAGGTGTGCATTAAAAGACTTTAACGCATGTGTAACTCCAATCAGTTTGATTACATTTCAAATGAACTGAGAAAATATCCATCATATTCACCTGTTCGATCTAAAATGGCACTGTAAACATCAATAAAACATTTAACTTGGCAAATAACCATGGTATTAGCGGGATAATCCACGGCTAGCCATGCATTAAATGATTTTAATGAACGGCTAACCGTGGATTATCCCATATTTATAAAAAAATTGTCTCCAAATACGGCTGTGTTTTTCAGAGGCCACTGTTCAGTATTTGTAACTATACAAACATATAGCAAACAGTCAGGCAGATGCAGAGGAATTCAAAGGAGCAGTCTAAACAAACCGCTGCCTGCTGGAGATAAAAGAAGCCGGGGCTGAGAGTGAATAATGGAACATACCAGTGTAAAGCTCTTGGGGGACGCTGCCCACCTCTTCACTGTGGTGAGAGGCCACTCCTGCACCACCTCTTTGGTCTTCTCCTCCACACGCATCACTGACTCTTTGGTAATACCCAAAAGACGCGGGACCAACTTGTTCTTGCTTTTCATCTTTTCCTGTTTAAAAAAATAAGCCGTTTGTTTATTGTGTGGTGAGCGCCGAAATATACAATCGGTACACCGCGCCGACTTCATCTCCGCTTTTATGTTTACCATATTTGTTTTGCTCATTAATCACGCTAAACAAAGCGTTGCCTTGCATGCGTGCGGTTTATCGTCCTTTTTTCCTTCTCTATTTTTACCTCACATTTTTGGTGCAATAACTTGTAGGTTGAAAAATTTGCTGAATCCCATATGTAATATACACGCAAACAACAACAGCATTATTCTATCTGGTCTAAGACACAAACATACACAAACAACAATAAACAAACGTCTACAGATGGCACCCTGCCAGGGGTCTTGAACCACACAAACACATAATGATAAAATGCTGAACGTTTAAATGACCTCTTACGCTGTACATATATGGGCTATTGTTTCACCTGAGGAGTGAAAATAAGCCCTGATTTAAGCAGAATATAAATAACGGCTTATCTCACGTTAAGACTTGGAGATATTGTTTACTGTTCTCAGGCATGATGTCTCAGTCTCAAGGATGAGATTTATTCAGTGTGGGTAAATATAGATTTTCATTGTGTAAATCGCGTGCATCAGTCAGGGACGAGTGCTTTAGCTCAAAGTGTTTTGGTCTATTGTTAGGATCCGTTTTTTACAACATCATTTAGCAACACAGAACTACTGCGCAAAACGAGATCCATAAGCTGATAGCTTGGAGTTCCACTTTCCAAACTCAGATTTAAACTATTTATACACATACATTTTGGTATGTTAGGTGTAAATATGTACAAATATGAACTATTTTTATGTAATTGGCACAACATTCCTGTCCTTAGACAATGACAATCAATAGCGAAATCATAAAATATTAGGGATGTGCGAGACTAATCGACTATTTAAACGGTAGGCTCCCACTAGTTGACATTGAAAACAACAGTCGATTACACGAAAAAAATGACAATTAATTTGTTTAATTTGATTACAAATTTTTTATTTAATTTGATTACAAAAAATTTATTGAAAAATGTTATTAAAGTCAGATAAAACAGACTTAAAGTCCCCATGAAAGGGAAGTTGCAAGTTGGAAGTTCGCGTTAACCGAAAATTCGCCGTCATGGAAAGATTTGTTTTTTTTACCAGTGGCAGAAAAATCCGAAGGGCATCTGTCAATTTGACAGATTACATTAAGGGCAATTTTTAACTGCCCGTTTTGTCAATTCCCTTCATTAGAGCGTGATTGTAGGCTACTTCCCTTGAACAAACATAATCTGTCTGTAATTAATATTTTATGTCTGACAACAGAAACATTATATATATAAATTTATATAACAAATAATGCCTTTATTGGGCATTAAGTTAAATTAAAGAACAGCAGGTTGAGAGTAAACGAGAACAAGAACAGCTTGATGATATCACAAACGTGCTAATTACCACGACGGGTAAGATTATGACGTAATTTTTACGAGCCTGTCCGTCCTAAAAAAGTGTAGCGTAGTGTTGCGATTGAATTTGTTTCTGTATCGTGATGTATATCCGAGTGAAACGGCTTCTGAAATTAGAACAAAAAGTAGGGCGGGGCTTTATATTGCCATTCCCTTTTTGTTGTAAGTTGGGCCTGGAGGGGAGGGCTAAAAAACTGTCCTGGCCTTAGGACAGTCAGTGAAGTCCTACCTCATTTTTGTTGCTCACGTCATGTGGTCAAGAGTTGATGTTGAGAGGGGGCGAGTAGCTTAATGATTGATTTAAGATTACAACTGCAAATTAAAACAAATAAAAAAATGGTGTGCACGGATAAATAATTTATAATAATCACTGCAACACTGTGTAAAACACTTTTCCTGATTGATATCACGGCGACTTTAAACGAGAAAATAAAATTGATTTTATATACCTCATATATCGAAACCCAGGCAGAGATAGGCCAAAGCAAACAAATCCTCATTGCGTCACTTCTTGCAGCCGCTAAAACGACCCAGTCATGGTCGGCGCATCAGCAAATGCAGAAATATTAATGATCATAACGTAAGGAAAGTGAAATACATATGCCTGTTTCAGCTACACTAAATATGGGTTGTGAACAGTTTGATTAATAGCCTACATTCTTTTTAGTCTTTAAAATCTGTTATCAGGAAGTCTCCTGAAGTACTAGTAGTAGTTTTGGTCACAGGTACATTTTAAATACCGCTCACTACATGTTCACATTATATCAGCGGGAGAACAAGCCCAGTGCTGGACTTCAAATCAAACCGATTCTAAACACGCCCAAAAATCCGACATCTGCTTCAGAGAGGAAAGGAACACAGACAGCTGTGATATGATTCTGCGAGAGATCTTTTATTGGCTTTTCTCCACACATCCTCAAACACAACCACCCTCCCATCCACACACACCAAACACACACACTGAAGAGAAAATTCATTTTGACAGGTTCAGCAGAAGCAGATTAAAAGATGATAGGCTGGAAAGGTCCAGTGTTTTGTACAAATCTCACTTGTGTTGCCGATAAAATGAATTATTAAACGCTACAACCAAACGCTATTTCCAGAGCTTAAAAATGTTTCTTTCACAGAGCCGCTCAGGCCATATTTTTTATTTCTCATCTCTTTTGCAATTTGAATGAAAAATGTGTTTAATTTAGTCGCCTAAAAAGTAACTCACCTTCACCAGGAAGAACGACACCCCGTATGTGCGCAGGGAGCGGGCAAGCTTTACGTATTTCACCTTCGCCTCAATTTCCATCATCTCACCGCAGCTTTTGTGCTCCTGTGACGTAAACAAACATAACTAAAGATTTTCCAACATTTCCTTTAAAGATCATTTTCTCTTGCTTTTAATCAAGCGTTCATTGATTTTGGATTTATTTACTTACTCACTATACATCACTTTGACGCCTCTTTTTTAACCTTATAAGTGAAAGTTTCATGCTCAACGGGCCTCCCTGGCTAAATAAACATGTCCACTTTTTTATGCCGAGCACATGCTGACAGCCAAACTAGCATTTTTTTACTAGGATAACGGATTAAGTAAAACAACAGAGGGCCACAAACCTGAAAAACTCTCTTCTCGGCCCCTCTCTGTTTGATATATTCTTTTGGTAGGAACTCCTTCAGGCTGCAAAAAAACATTTGATACATTTACACCCGAGACCGCAATCATTTCCCTTCAGAAAAGAACAAACCGCGTGAGGTCATCCTGGAACACGAGACTTCCCGTAAGAACGCTGAATGTATGTGTGAAAAAAACTGTGAACATGTAACAACTGTGTTGACGCATGAGGTCTTACTCTAGAAATCCCTGCTTGTGTTTGTGCTCCACGTGGGGACCGAACTGGATCTGTGCCTGAATTCCGGCAAACTCGCAGGCCTTGTCAAAGGACACCGGGTGGGAGCCGTTGAGAATGTCATCTCTCGCCTGAAACAGAGATAGAAGATGGAGTTGTGGAATGCGAGGGTAACAATGTAACAAGAGTAACTATTGTTGCCAACAACCCGATGATGGGTTGCATAGGTGTTGATAGGTGGTTGCTAAGGTGTTCTGGGTGGTCACTAGGGCATTGGTAGGGAGTTGCTAGGTAGTTCACTGGGGTTGCTATCGCAAGAATAATTAAAAGGATGCTAGATAAACACCCCATTTTTGCATTTAAGTAGTGAAAACTATTAACTGGAAGAACAGTTCCCTCTAGAATTTATATTATAGTCTGGCCCGAAGTTGACTTCTGGTCTATGTTTGTTGATCGGTCTGGCTTTGAATTTATATTGACACTAATTTATAATCATTTTTCATTGCATAGTAATCGTATTAAATAATTTTTTTTTTGAATTTTATTGTATGTTTACTAGTGGTGGGCCGTTATTGGCGTTAACGTGAGACTCTTATCGGGCGATAAAAAAAATGGCGCCATTAATCTATTCTCAAAGTTGGGTTGGGAGCTGGGTCTATACTACGTAAGCTATGATGACTTTCACCTTGATATTTTAGCGCGGATGTATACCTAGCTTAATTGCAGTGTAGGGGGCGAGAACGAGATTTTTCAACACACGTGATTAGCGCAATTCGCGCCATTCGCACCGCCTCATGATTCGCGCAATTCGCGTCATTCGCGCTGCAAGTAGGTCTATCGCCTCTTTGCATTGACTTAACATGTAAATCACTCGCGCTTGAGGCGCCATTCGCGTTTGGTCTCAACACAACATAACGTTACTTTGAAATTACCATACAAACGTGACGTGCTAACATGGGTGCAGCTACGCAGCCGCCGGGTTTGCATCAGGGAAAATGTATTTTTAAGAAGCTTCCCAATGGAAACCTCGACAAGACTAAGGTTGTTTGCACCTTGTGCAATGCGGAATTGGTTTACTGTAGGAGTTCTTCCAGTCTCAAGTACCACCTAAACGCAAAGCATCCCTTAGCTAATGCGAAAGTAAACACAAGTACATCTTATTGAACATAATTTATTTTCATCACCAATGATCATAGTAGAACAGCTTTCTCAAGCAGTTTGTGATGCATTTTGGAAACAGGAGATGAGCCCCTGGTCTAATGCGCCACCTGGCTCGAGAAACCCGTTCTCAAAGACCTACTTTTAGTCATTATTTGGGTAGCATACATATTCTGAAGAATTCAAATGAGACATTTTAATCTAGATTAATCTAGATTAATTCCAAGATTAATCTAGATTAAAAAAATGTATCTATGCCCACCACTAATGTTTACTTTGTTAAATAAAAAAATTATTAAATGCGTCATGTAAATTTGTCGTATTTAAGTTCAGCCAAGCAACGGTTCTACCGTAAACAAAGTAATACTGGCTAGACATCCGTTTAACTTGCTAGCTCATCTAACTTGCTTGCTTGCTTTTCTTTTGCTTGTTATCAGAAAATAATCTACAGGGACTCTATTATTAGCGGATGTGTACCAAAAATTAAGTTTGGGCAACAAAAGCGTGCATGCGCTGTAACATTTGTTTTTGTTGTTGCTTTGAAATAATGGTAATATGGTAATGGTAATATAATACTAATAATTTTCTGAATAATAAATTATAGTAATGTGACTGACCACATGAGAAGCGCATTTCTGGTTTTCTTATATTACAAACTCACACTTTCACTGTGAATTTATCTTCATGAGTTTTATCACAGAGGAGCCATGCATATTTATTTACAGACGTAATAATAACCATACAAAGTGATAAAACAGTGAAGCAAACACATAAACATTCACTAAATGGATAAACTATTTAGGGTCGTACATTACCATAGAATGAGACATCTACATAAAACGAAAGGTTTTACAGTGGGCGTGACAAATAAGCAGCTTTAACAACTTAATGAGCAATAGAAAACAGCTCAGTCGTGAACAGGGTTGGGTAATTCATGGACATCTGCGTGTATTTCACCGCCAGTCTAGCGTTATGCATCAAAGCCATGTTGAGCAGTAGATATATTTTGTGAGTTGGGGGTAAGTTCATATTTGAGCTTATAAAAATTATGCAATTTTTCACACGAAATTTGACGAAAAATGCTTCTTACTGAAATAAACATGCCATAGTTGAACTACAAAACTAAATCTATGGTTATTGTGATATTGAGACCATAGTTCATTTGTTACAATGGTTCTACTAAAAATAATCCCCAAAAGAAAATGTTAGTTTGACATCCATCAACGTAAAGAAAAGTACGTAAGGCAACCTACAACTTTACGCTTAAAGCAGAGATGGCGCCAGAGAGGCGAAAGTTACACATTGCAGCTTTGCCAAGTGAGGACCCTCAAAACAAGAGAGAATCTTCTCTGCCTGTGTCAAGTCTGTGGGAATGAGTTTTCAATTAAGATGAAGCAATTAAATGCGCAAAGCCAACAATTACCACACGCACTCGACGCCAGTGAGTAAACTTGGCACAGATTTGAGTGTGAGGGGGTGCTGAGGTCATGAAGTTAAACATCATCATAAACCAGACCGTGAGGCCCCGCCCTCAGGAAGTCCACCAATCATCTGGCAGAGATCCAGGGATGACGTCGACATGGTAACGGTAGCAGAAACACTGAAGGTTTATGAGAACATGACAAACCCAGATATCACTTCATCAAGCCCCCTGTGTCTCTGTCTCAGTGTGGAGCGGAGAAATCCCCTTCAGCCTGCCAAACATTACCGCTCATATGCATGTGTAAGAGACCGTGTGTGTCTGCATGTGTCTATGTGATCCAATCTTCTGTTTCTCAAAGTATGTGGGTGTGTGTATGGCAACATGTCAGAGAATTTCATTGGGGAGTGTGTGTTTACCAGAGAGGAAGAGAGAAGCTGAGGAACGGAGGGAGATGTTTGTTTGTTTCCACTGCACTATTATAAACTATAATGGTATTATCACTGTCTCATGGTACGTTTCTATGAATAATGATTTTTTTGGACAAGTATTAGGAAATTGAGTTTTTTTGAAGGTGCTGTGTGCAATACAATACACATAACTATGTGATCAGATATGTATAAAGACCTTACATAAACATTTACATAAGAAAGCATTATGTTTGTATTATCATAGAATGAGCCATTTCTATCTACATACAGCGCAGGTCCTCTTACATGAAACTCTCCATGTTGTTTCTACATAAGCCCTACAGGGACAAACTGCTCTACAGAGTGCATTTCGTAAATCAATTATCTCCCTCAGCAAAGAAGCGAAAACGTGACAATATTGTAGTTCTGTGTCAGCCAGCGCAGTGCTTTGAAACAGTGGGGTGAGCGATGGAGTGAGCCGTTGGGTGCCACCTAAGGCCCGATTCACATTTGCATCTAAAACCGCATGGAAAACGCGAGCCACGCCACTTTCTCTCATCAAATGACCCTATGTGTGCGGCACCGAAAAGTTGAATGCGGCGCTGGCGCATGCCGTGATGACGCGTCGATGCATATGCGTCATGACCGCGTTGCCCACTATTTGCGCGCCTTCCTGCCTTGCGTCTACATTTAAATAACGAAATATGGGCATGGAAAAGATGCGAAATGTGAATCAGGCCTAAATCTCCACATTGACCCTTGAAAAAAAAATTTCTTCTGTTCAATACTGTGGTATACATTGTTTATAAATACTAGGGATGCACTGAAATTTCGGGCCGAAATTGGCATTATTTATTATTAGCCAAAAAAAGAAGAAATTATCTGGTGCCCCACCTCTCTTGTCAGTGCTGATTTAATTCTCACTAAAGCCGTTATACTAAAAAATACATTGAAAAATAATATAACAAGCAAAAGAAGAAAAGCAAAAAGTCACCTGACAAATAAATGAGATTCAAGCTCTATTCTTTGCAACACAAATCAATATAAATACTAACAATTATATTAATATACAATAACACAAAAAATGCAAAAAAGTTTAAAGAGGGGATTCATAGCTATTTCATGAATTTTGACTCATTTACACTATAACATGTTATGGATTCTCATGTTAAACAAGAGCAAAGTTTTAAAAACGAGTACGACATGTAAGGTAGTATTTCTATGCAAAACACACTCCCCCAGCTGTCGTACAAGTTTCACAACGTTTTTTTAAACCAAACTCCCACAAATGCATCAAGACACTGATCTTACATAAGCACAAAGGTCATTATATATCTTATACAAGCAAATGAGTACAGGTGTGTGTGTGTGTGTGTTGGACAGTAGGCGGTAGCTCTCGTCTCCTCAGGCAGAAACACACAAACGCATCTGCAGATAACCATGTGCTCCAGCTGGAGTCCTACCATAGCTCAACACCTCAGGGAAACCTTGAGCTATTTCCCTCCTTAAACGGATACTTCACTCTAAAATGAAAATTCGGTCATCATTTACTCACCTTCGAGTTGTTCCATATCTGTATACATTTCTGATGAACACAGAGAAAGATATTTGGAAGAAAGCTTATAACCAGACCAATTTTGCCCCCCATTGACTCCCTTAAAGGATAACAACTCTAAGGTGAGTAAATGATGATCGAATTTTCATTTCTGGGTTAAGTATCCCTTTTAAGAACACTCATAGATCGAACACATTTGCATACAAGCCATAGAGAGAGTTTCATGGTGCCTCCAGATAGTTCCAGGAAGTTATGTTTTCTCCTTAAATACTTTATTTCTTTCATTTTTGTATTTATCAAATGGCTTTCGTCTTTAAATGGGTTGAAAGTTTACCTCAGTCGGTCTGTTTAGTCGCAGCTCCATGCGTAGCCAGTAACTTCCGAGAACTATTGAGAGCCTGTGTCACGTAATTCATGGAGCCTTCAGAAAGTTTCAGGAAATTATGTTATCTCTTTAAATGCTTAATTCTGTCATTTTTTATTCATTAAATGGCTTTCGTCTTTAAATGGATTAGAAGTTCACCTCAGTTTGTTTGTTTAGTTGCAGCTCCATGCGTTACTAATAACTTCCGGGAACTATTGAAACTGTGAAAAAACTGTTGCATTGGAGTCAACGGATGGCTCTGACATACATAAACTTGCATTCCCGTCTGAAAGCCTTTATGATTCAAGTTGGGGAGCAAAATGTGTTGAATGTGGAGATTGATACTATGTCAAAACCACATAATGCAATGAAGTGACAAGCGAACATTGCGTGTTAGTGTAAATTGGAAATAGGAATTTTATTTTGATCGCAATGTGTTTAGTAGCGCCATCCAAAGTCAAACCTCATTGGGCAAAATTCCCGCTCAAAACTAACATTTTAATGCACTACACAAAGCTCCAAACATCTTGTATCATAGCTAGTTAACTACATTTACAAAAATATTGCACGACAGACGATCAACAAATAAGCATCTGTGAAGACAACTGGATTGCCTTCTGGTCTGACCAATAACTCATTCTTGAGTGCAGATGAATTTTCCACAGCTTTCATAAAATTAAAACAATGACGGCCAAATCTTTAAATGTCTATGTAATAGTGATTCAGAGAAGCTAATTAATTGTTAGAGCAGGTGGCGACACAGACGTTTTGGCAAACTGTTGCAATCCAGTCAATCCAGCCAACAAAAGATGAATAGAGGACAGACAAAATGACAGAAGTTATGGTAGATTTGTTTTCAGTTTTATTGTACTTTTAATATTTTGAATTAACCTTTGATTTTATATTTGATTTTCATAATTTTAGTTAAATATCTAGCTATTTTATTATATGTTTTTGCATTTATTTTTGTATTGCAAAATACACTTTAAATAGTGCCTTAAACTTATTTCAGTTTATTACGAAGGCATCAATTTTATTTAAACTAACAGAAATGTTTTTTTGAAACTATAATACCTCTGCACGACAGGTAAAGACAATAACAGGATAAATGTATTATGATTATTATTATGTTAAAATCATTTTTGGGGGATAATAATATAGTACATTTAACCTAAAGTAAAAGTCTTTCACTGTCATGCAAACATGTTATAATTATATAACTAATTATGCACTAATTATAATGAAAATTATGATTTTTGTTATTATGATTTTTATTGACTATTATGCTGTTCCCCATTTTACACAGAGCTGTCGCTCCAAAGCTTACTTTGCAATGAGAAAGAGGTTTGTGTCGGAAAGAAATACGAAGATTATGGAAGCGTTATAAAATTACAGGCAACTCAAATTAAAATACAGCAATAACAATCATTAACCCTAAAAAAATGATGGGAAACCCCGCCCACAGTGCTATCTTACTGGTCAAAAATACTTAAAACAAGTACATTTTAAACATTAAATATGTTGTTATTGCTTTAATTTATACATCACTTGCAGTGAATATCTAAAATAAATATTTGGAGATCATCCTTTACCTGCACGTAGAGGAGGTTGAGCTGAACGGGGTCACGTGAGTCCACGTTCTGGTCGGAGTAGAAGAACTTTCTTCTGAGAAGTAGTGTCTCGCTCTCCTCTACACCCTGCTCGCGAAATGTCCGACTATGATCCAGCCAATTTACTACGAAAGAAACATTTAGCTAGATTAGCATTAGCAAAATCATTTTTCTATGAGGTAAAACACAAACAATTTTTATTTCTTATAAACTATTTGTTATAATGAATGACTCATTTGTCATGAACTTGGACTCTTCTTTCTTAGTGAAGCGTTTTGTATTCAGAAGTGTTTTGTGAGGGATCTCACAGTCATCATCTGTGTGAAGTTTGGCTTTCAGCTTCTCCATCTTCCTCTCGTCTCTGAGGAGAGTTCTGTCTTTCTTCAGTGTCCCCGTACCATCCTCTCTCTTCTCCTCCACCTGCTCTTGGATCAGCGAGTACTCCTCATAGTTAGTGATTCCTGTGGGGCAGAAGATAATCAGACGTGTCCATCGATCAATCTTTGGGTTTTGGACAAAATTTAGTGCTATTAAACTAAAACATAATTTAGCTCACAGGGATCTGAAAATATAATCAATGGTTGTGCCTGCAGGCTTTACCACAGGTTGTAAATCATTAGGAAAACTAAGAAGGGATAAATAATTCAAGGGATTGA
This sequence comes from Triplophysa tibetana, assembly GCA_008369825.1. Taxonomy (NCBI): domain Eukaryota; kingdom Metazoa; phylum Chordata; class Actinopteri; order Cypriniformes; family Nemacheilidae; genus Triplophysa; species Triplophysa tibetana. Next base: position 8,489,695 of record CM017894.1, read on the forward strand.
GGGAGTTTTTCTTCTCACGCTGTGATAAGTCTGTACCACATTGCTGTTACTCGGCCCAAAAAACTGCGCAATTAAACTGGAATTAGTCACGGAAACATTTTGACAAATATGTAAAAGAACCAACCTTAAACAGTAGTAGTATCCTTAAAACTAGCAGTATAGTAGCATACTTAAAACTAAAATAATAGTGTACTTCCAGATTACCTCTAATGTTATTTTAATGTAAAGTCGGCTCTCAAAGTACTCTTATCGAGAAATATACTTCGACTTTATTATACTTGCATGTATATGCCAAACATACTTAAAGTATTCTTTTGTATACTTCATAGTCCGCTTGACCTGTATTGTGTTTACTTTATTTGATTAAGGAGACTTTTAAATAAACAACAGAAATAGCAGAATATATCTAATATACAAATAGTGAACTAAGTAGGATTTTAATTTCACTTAAAAACAAGTATACTCCGTGTAAAAATGACTAATCTTAGAGTATACAGTACTTCATAGTGTACTTTTATAAACGAAAAAATGTGCTCCAAGTATTAAACTAGTATGCTATCAGTATAGCAAAGTTAACTTGTATTATAGTTAAATATGAAACTATATTAAAAACGTAGTTGTGTATTCCAAGATTAAATATGTTCAAATGTATAGATTTGTAAAAAAAAGTGGGCCAATTTAGTCTCAAATAGAACAAAAATACACTTAAAATATACTACAACTTCTACTACATTAATATAAGTATATTAATACATAAAGTATATGCTTAAAACTATATTGACGTTTACTTAATGAGTTGTATTACATTTAAGTACTAAACTAAAAGTATACTTTTTGTGATGTTATGTATAAACAAAAAACGGTTTCATGAATTAGCACTCTTTTTATTAAAACTTCTATTTGACTATTTTCTGATTTAAATGTGCACTGTGGAAATTTTTGCGTCATCTGGCGGTGAGGTTGCGAATTGCAACCAACGCTTCTATCCACTCCTTCTTTTCGAAGTATGAGGGTGGCTGAAACAGAACTAAGATGTTGTTACATTTTTGCTTCTTTGCCGAAGGAGATAACGTATTTACGAAAAGCGCTCTGTAGACCAGTTTGTCCGTTTAGGGCTACTGTAGAAACATCATGGCCAATTCCATGTAAAGGGACCCGCGGTGTAGCTCATTCTAAGATAATAAAAACATAACGCTTTTTTATGTAAGGTCTTTATACACCTCTGAAGACATTTTTATGTATATTATATTGTATATTATATTATAAATACTGTCAATAGATCCTCCTAAATATCGCAAAAAACAGGTGGTCGCGTTTGCATGCTATTCAGTGGATGGCACCTGATAAACAGAGCACCCACCTATCCTACTGCAAATGGTGACCAACAGCTCGCCTACTGTCTTGGAGTCATCAACCATGATGGTTTTAATGGCCCCATCCAGCATTTTGATCTTTTGAGGTCTTTGTTTCTTCTTGTACTCCAAGACATCCTGCCAACATGACAACAAGGCTCAACTGACGTTCATAACCACAATGGATAAAAAAAATGTAAGCATCTGTTTTACATCACTGTTTACCTATGGCCTGAGGAAACCGCAAATTTGTTTTAACAATGTGATTTACCCCATTCCGCAGCATGTAGTAATCGAGGGTGCGTCCGGATTCCAACCAGATTCCTTTTCTAGGGTCATCATCGGACAGGAACAGCCCATAATCTGATGCTGAAATAATTTTTAAATAATTTTAAAAAAAAATCACCTTTCATGAAAAAAATACCAGAAGCTCTGGTTACTTTATGTGCCAACAAATATGGACGTAATAAATCCGACTCTTCATTAAATCTCAAAGCAATTTGTTTTGGATGTCAAGAATGCTCGTCGTTGAAAACAACTGACATTTACAAGATCGAATCCAATTCATTGTGGCCATTTATAATAGTAATCATGTCCAGTGCACTTAGACAGCAGTCATATAAATGTAGACGGGTGTATAATGAATGTATACAGAGCTTCAGACTCATCACACACAAACACATTTTTAAGTCTCCAGCAAACCGGGATGGTTTAATACATTATGTTGGCTCAGAAAGTGAGATAGACGGAGAGCATAGACTCAGTATGAAGCTGTGGGTGCTTTTAAAGCAACTGAACTTTTGACATGTTGGATGAACAAACATTTCTTTCTGCACTGCAGATGTGAAACATTTAGCCTGAAATCCAAACTTTTGTTGTGATCTTCAGAAATCAGCCGGCCAAAGATCAGGTTTACACTTCTTGCTGATTAAATAGTTTCACTCATTAAATGATATATTTACTTCCTGTAAACCATTTTTGTGTTGCATTACGGCCTAACCATAACATTATTTCAAAGAAAATTATTATTTCATTATAACCAATTCATAAACAAATTACAGCTATATCAGCTGGAAAAATAAAAAAAATACAGCTACATCAGAAAATACATGAAAAATCTGTATTGAAAATTACCTCCTGACTGCGATTCGCAAAGCTAAGCTAGGAATAATGATGTATGGTTTAAACAAATGGGAAACATTTCGCTAGTACTGTCAGTTTTAAATAGGGATGTAACAATTCACTCACCTCACAATGTGATGTGATTCACGATACCATTCATTCACAATATATTTTTACAAAATGAGTTGAGACAGATTAGGAATTCACAACAGCCCTTTTATTATTTCCTAAATGCTGCACATTTCTTTTTGAAAGAAAAATGTAACATATTTTATGTTGAGAAACAAAACTAATTCCAAATCAAATTCTAAATCAAATAAAAAATGAATAATACAAAAATCTCTTTGTCTGTGATTTTATTGGATTTTTTTACATTGAAGAAATATCAGAATTTCCACGTTTACGTGATTAAACAAAGCGGCCCATGCTGTTCAAAACATGTATTGCCTTCAATTGATATCTCAACCGGCTTGAATCCTCACATCATATGATCGATTTTCAATCGGTTCACGGTGAATCGTTACATTCCTAGTTTATCCCACGTATCGAAAACAACCTGCAATTTTATTTTTCAAAAAGATAAGGTGACAGAGAAGCAAGGTAACGAATTGCAACGTTCCTAAACATATTTTCAGCTTACGCCAAGCATTTATAAAGTAATATATCATTCAAATAAGTGTGTAGTCTTCGTTGTTTCTTCTGGACGTAGGGATTTCACGATATATCAGTATTACCAATAACCACTTTAAATCCATGTTTAAGGGACAGTTCATCATTTACTCACCCTTGAGTTGCTCCAAATATGTATAAATGTCTTTGTTCTGATGAACACACAAAGATTTTTGGAATAAAGCTTGTACAGATGTTGACCACCATTGACTACCAAAGTAGGAAAGATGACATTAGTTGTCAAAAATGCAAAGGAACTGTTTGCTTTCCTACATTCCCTACATTTTTTGTACTATGGTAGTCAATGGTGACCAAGAACTGTTTGGTTGCAAGCATTCTTCCAAAAACTTTCTCTGCGTTTATCACAACAAAGAGATACAGATTTTTAACCATTTCAGGATGGGTAAACTAAGACAGAATTTTTACTTTTGGGTGAACTGTTCCTTTATTCTATATTGTTTTAAACTCAGCAAAACCTTGCGGACACACGGGTGGGTCCAAGATTGTATCATCAAATTGTAAATTGTGGATCATACATGCATGATATCTTCTGGAAGATGAAACCTCATCTTTCTTAAACGAACACATTGAAGATAAATTTGACAAACTTATTTTTGCAAAACATCTACATATATTGCAATAATATTGTTATCTTGGGAGCCTTTGACCTCAATAATCATATAATTAAATCTGATATTGTGACAGCCCCATCATAACTGAAGTTCACGCTTTCATATAAAAGTAGGAAAATTATATGAAGCCTAAACTTGCTGGAACACACATTTAGGAACTCATACCTTGTCCGGATTGGGCTTCTGGAACTCTCTCTCTGATAATCCGACATGCGTCGTAAATTGGAGTGGAGGGCTCAAACTGCATGGTCTTGACCACATTGCACTGCCGGACACAAATCTTCAGCGACAGCGCCACCATCTTGACTGCTATTCAAATGGGGCCACTACCACACCTGTGGAGAGAGAAACAAACCATGTTAAGATTTGAAAAAGTAAATCTACATCAACAGCAACACAATAGAAACACCATTTGATCGGGATTAACTAATGTGAACACATCTTAAGAGAATTACAGTCAATGTTCAATTTCACTCCATCACTGAGCGAAACATGTCTGCCACTAAAGGAAGATCCATCAAAGCCTTTCAGAGGCTTATAATATTAGCTCCTTGCTTTTGTGTAAGACATCTGTAATATAGTTATTAGATTAGTGGAACAGCACTGCCCTTTAAATGTCGAGCAGTGAAAAATATACCACAGCCAACGGGTCTGGAGTTTAATCTCTCCTCTGCCAAATATCAAATCCTAATCTGTAATCTTTAAACAATACAGAAAAATGTCTTCTATGGTTTGAAAAAGTGAGAAAATAGGAATAGATTAAGACCGAGATTAAGCAGAGACTTTGCAAATGTGTCTATTTTTTATTCTTCAAAAGACCAGCATCAAATCAAAAATCAGATTCAGATCACACTCAGAACTGAAGTCTCATTCACATGTAAGAAAGTTAAGATCTAAGATAGTTCACCCAAAAATAAAATTGTCGCCATCATTTATTCACCCTCAAACCTTTATGACTCTTTCTTCTGTGGAACACAAAAAGAAAATATTTTGAGAAATGTCTCATTGGTTATGTGTCTATAGAATGTAAGTCAAGGGGGGTCAATGTTGTTTGGCTACCAACATTCTTCAAAATATCTTCTTTTGTGTTCTCCAGAAGAAAGAAAGTCATACAGGTTTGGAATGACATGAGAGTACCGTAGCACTTAAACTGACATAAAAACTGTTCAAGAGGAAAAAATATTCGAGAGACTTAAAGGGATACTTCACACAAAAATATAAATTTTGTCATCATTTACTCACCCTTAGATTGCTCTAAACCCATATACATTTCGTTGTTTTGCTGAACACACAGGAAGATATTTAGAAGTATGTCCGATCTCGCCCTATATTGACCTCCTTGTGCTATGGGAGTCAATGTGGGGCGAGATCTGAAATTTTTCCAAATTCCTTCCTGTGTTTTCAGCAAAATAACGAAATGTTTACGGGTTTGGAACAATCTGAGGGTGAGTAAATGATGACAGAATTTTTATTTTTGGGTGAAGTCTCCATTTAAAGGACTTCTTTTATTTGATTATGGATTTGTGAATGAACTTTCTCCATTCTCTACTCTCTCAGTCAGCAAGCACACACACATTAGTGGGAAACTAGGAATAGCTTTATATGGTTATTTTACTCTTGGTAGGGATCATCCAGAGGTATTGTAGATAACGGATAAAGGTCCCACTGAGACCAGACACACTATACCTCAAAGGCACACAAACATAAAGACCAACTCTGTTCAGCACAGTGACTTCAAGAGAAACTGCAGTATTACACGTTTTGAGTAGAACTGTATAAAAATGACAGCCTGACGTTCTCTGCTGTTAATGATGTGATTCAGTATCAAAGACATGAAAAATGACCTAAAAAAGAAAACATCTGTTGTGCATCTTTGAACAGCTTTGTGGAAACAAGAACGCTAGACACTACAAATAAGTAAAAAGGAACAGTTGACACAAAAATGAAGTTCAGCATAAATGTCTGTGTTGTGATGAACAAAGAGAAAGATATTTGGAAGAATGCTTGTAACCAAACAGTTCTCTCAGCCACCATTGGCTCCTATAGTAGGAAAAATTTCTTTGTAACTTTCTTTGTGCTGTTGAACACAAAAGAAGATATTTTGAAGAATGTAGGAAAACAAACAGTTCTTGGCCACTTTTGACTAACATTGTCCTTTTTCCTACTATGGTAGTCAATGGTGGCCAAGTACTGTTTGGTTCCAAGCATTCTTCCAAATATCTTTCTCTATGTTCATCTCAACAAAGACATTTAAACATATTTTGAAGAACTTGAGGGAGAGTAAATTACAATATTTTCATTTTTGGTTGAACTGTCCATTTAACAAAAACACGAGATACTGTACAAACTCAACATGTCTTGACTTCCACAGTTGTTTCACAGGGAAATGGAGTTATAACAACCTTAAGCAAGTTATGCAATGTTTCTGTTCGTCACAAATTTGGTTTATTACATTTTACAGATTTAAATCAGTTAATTACAAAAAAAGAAAGCAATATACAGCTTCACTGCTAAAGTAGTAAGAAACACGTATGGCATCTACACGTCACCACCTGCTACTGGTAAAAAAACTCATTCTGGTCCCTGCTTGGGACAAACTGCAGGACAATAGAGCTTATATGACACTGTGATCTCATAGGACGTCTGAAGAGAGACGACGAAAAGGAAGGTTCATTTCTCATCCGTCTCTCTTCCTTTTTCTATACTTTGGCCCTGTGTGACGGACCCTGCAAAATACCTCTCATTTCTGACCGTACCTCCAGCCATGCTCAAAGCATTCCAACACTCACACCGCTCATGCCCGAAACAGCATGTGACTCAACATGGACTAATAACCGAGTGAAGCCCCAGGGACAGTGAGAAAGCAGTTGTTATAAATGTCTCTGATATTTTATCCTGAGATATGGCTTAGATCCATTTTTCACAGAACAAGATTCGCTTCCTTGGAAAACAAACTACATGATGTATTATGTCCATATGAATAATGCAGAGTGTACGGGTACTAATAATAATAATGCTTCAGCAAGCACAACATTAACCAAAATATTTGAAGAGATATTTAATCTGAAACATTTGGATCTCACCCGTTGCACAGAGGATCAAAGTCATACAGGTGAATCATATGAGGGTGAATTTTTTTGTGTGAAATATTCAGTTTTAAGCCTCATCTTTATTGCCAAGTTAATATCCATGATCTTAATAAAACCTGACCTTAAAATTTTTTATATAAAATAAAACTGTGCCAATAAAACGCATGCACTAAATTGTGATGTCACATAAGTCTGGAACTGAGGTAATGGATTGATGCCGTAAGAAGCGTCTCAGTGGTTGAAATAAAACATCTGCTCCATGTAGATTCTTTACTATCCTTCCTTCAACTCCAGTTTTAAGAACAGCAGATTTCCTTACATTGACGCTCAACACGATCGCCTAATTATCCAGCAACGCAAACAGAAATCTGCCATGAAGCACGAAAAGCATCTCTGCTTTTCACGTTGAACTTTGAAGTGCCTCTCGAGGGCATTTCCTCTAATCAGAGCCAAGACCTCTCCGCAACAGTGACCATATTAAGTTATGCTGTTACATCCTTCAGAAAAGACAAAGCGAGACGTTTCCGGATACGGGCAGAAAGATGCATGAAAACTCGCTCCGGAGGCAGTCGTAAAAACGGGCAATTGGATCAGGCAGAGGGAGAGGATGGGGCCATCTGGAAGGGATTGCGGATTGGTGATTTGCAGTAATAACAAAAGCAAAAGAACAGAGCCCTGAAAGCCACTAAGCCTGAATTCATTAGAGTGTGTACGCGTGGGACTGGAATAAAAGTGTATCGTAGTTGTCCGATTCTGTTCACCTCAACAGGTATTACTGTAGAGTTCACAAACTTTGGTGTAATTTTATATTTTTTCCAGACCTAAATGCCTAAGCAGAGTAAACAAATGTCCTTAAGAGCAAACTTGATGCCACTTCTTTAACAAAGCTTTATATGTTAACAGTTTATATGTTACAGTATGAAACAGCCCTAATACATTTTGGAATCTAAATTTACCATCTTTTAGAAATGCAAGAATTGTGTAACTTATTGAAAATTATTTAATAAAAATTATATAACCTAGGGCTACACAATTAATCGTATTTTTAATCGTGATGAGGATTTATGCTTCCCACAGTTAATTGAGCATAATCGTTGTGATATTAATGTTTTTAAAGCAAGTACAATAAGCACAAATCCCGATACGGTCAGAAAATCATCACAGTCAGATTAAGCGTGTATCTCTTATAGAGTGTTCCCACCAAACGTGACTTGACCGAGTGAATCGCGCTATTCGCAACGAATCGCGCTATTATGCCTCCATTAGTTGGAGGCATAAACACTTTGAGTTTCCTCGCTTAATTCACACGTGAAATTCACTTGACTACAGATGCGAAATCACTGCTCCAGTCTCGTATATAAATATATATATAGCTCAAATTGTGTAAAGATCTTTTTTTACAACGTACCAAATTGCAAATTGTCCGACCTCCTCACTCACTTTCTTCCAAGCAAGATCCTTTTCACTTCCTGTTTCGAGAAAAGTAAGATGTATCATACAACTACAGGTATCCACATACAGCAACGATGATTGGTTGACGTCCTGATTGGTTGACGTGGCGCGAATTTTCCCCAAAATTCAGATTTTTCACCTGAAACGCTCAATTCACACGAATCGCATCTTTCGTGCCGCCTCATGGGCGTGAATCGCGACGCTGGATGTCCTATCACGTCTTTGCATTGACTTAACATGTAAATCACTCGTGGGAACACAACATTAAACTGCCACTTTACAAAAAAAAAATATATATATTTCTACTCTGTATTTGTACTATTTTAATACTTTTTTTAAAAACCTACAGACAAACATAAATTTTGACTGATTAGCTATGATATATATATAAAAAACAAGAAAATAAAAATGGAGTAGCAAGGTTTCATTCGGAAGGTCACAAAATGTTAATTATTGGAGTTGTATTTAGATGTTTTACTTTTTTAAATGAAATCAGATTAAAACATATCTATTATCTGCTAAGTATTTTAAACATGCTGAAGTGAAAATAAAAACAAATTATAATGCGATTATCACTAGAGATTAAAAATTCTAAATAATCATGACCATCATTTTGCCCATAACCGTGCAGCCGTAACCATAAAAGAAAAGTAAAGTAAAAATCTGATATAAAATTATATATTTTAGAGAAACTATATATGTCAAATAATGGAGAAATGTCACAGGTACTACAGAAAATACAGATCCCAGTGTACACAACAATTACAGTTTTCTCAAATAACTGTGCACGGTGAAACAACCCACATCAATCAATTATTTATTATCACAACTCTGTCAGGGACAATTTCTTGGGAAATATCAATTTGATGCCATTTAACTTACACCTGTGTAAAGATAAGCAGGTAGTAACCTGTAAGTAACCTGCCATGTTATGTTTCAAACAGACATACCGAGGCAAAAGTTTTAGACTCCAACCAAAATTTGTTGTGTCTTAAAGTGTGTTTATGGCAGTACTACCAGATCGCCAAACAACCCTCCCCATCTAAACATTCGAGAGCCACAAACATCAATATCCTGCAAAGTTAATGATCACACTGTGTGCGAATGTGTCTTTTGTGAACATTTTCTCATGCCCTGGATGGTATGAGAGTCAGAACCCGTAGAGCAATAATCTGGAAGCGTTTGCGTTCGGAACCGGAGCTTTGAAAGACAGACCCAAGAGTCTCCAGCTGTGATCTGTAAACATCACCGGCCAGCTGCTAGCAATGAGATACAGACTGAACCGGTTGTGTTAAACAAGGCCTATCTTTGTGAGACTTACTTTTATTAAAAACATTGGCACGACAACAAAGAAATGGGGATATCAAAGGTAATACTGTCAATTTGGTGATGGAGGTCGAATAAATGATGGAGGGAAGATATGAGGTCACACATCCTTTTTGTCGAATGAAAACACTTGGTATAAATGTATTGGGTCTGACCGAACTTCAGCCTGGGAAGACAAACAGGAGGAAGATTGAGATATAAAAAGACATGAGGGCGATCTACATTTAGCTTCTTATTCAAACGCAAAAAAACAAGAACTGCTCTGGTATGCGGAGACGCACCGATGACTCTCCGCAGATCAGAGGAGAATGTTTGACTGCGATTCTCGTTGGATAGTGAAACTAAACATAGTTTGCATCTGGGCTCAGAATGAAAGCGCTCTTTCAGCGTGCAAATAAATACCTCATAGTTACCATTCATTATTTCAATGAAAAACAGTAAAAGATAAAGGTCGAAAAGTAAGCGGTTTCTTATTGTTCTTTTACCAAAAAAATTACTATATAAGATACTCTACAGCTGTTCTTGAAGGTTGAGATTCATTTAAACTTACAGTAGGCCAGACATCTCTTTTAACATGCCTCCTAGTTGAAGTTCTCTTCTTTCACAATCATTTTCTGTCGTCCTCAGTTTACCCCAAACATCTGAGCTGCCCACCCCCAACATGCACAGATTAAATGAGAAGATTGAGAATCTTTCATTACAGCAAAGCAAGGCCTTGATCTCCTTGAATCCCATTCAGTATTCGCCTCAATCTCTGACATTTATAACAATAACATTAAGATCACCATGACCATCCACAGAAACGGAGGCAAAGCGACTCTTATTGGACTCATCCGTGTAATTTACTGCTCCATCTTGCTTCACTTATATCCTCTGAATTCCTACAGTACGTCCTATTTTTATATACCTATCTGTTCATGACGTGCTTGTCATTTATGATTATGCAAAATGGGCATATGAATCATATTGTGCACTTACAGAGATAGTGATTGTAACTTCTTATGTTCATCCGTAGAATGTTTTCATAGCTGGAGGTCATGACTGGTGACATCATCTGTGACGCTTATTATGACTTTAAACAAACCCATTGATACTTCATATCAAACCTCTCCTAGTAACCACACAAAATATCAAAGCAATTGCACAGCAACCTCCTAGAACACAGGTGTCAAACTCAGTTCCTGGAGGGCTGCAGCTCTGCACAGTTTAGTTCCAACCCTAATCAAACACACCTGATCCAGCTAATCAACATCTTCCGGAATACTAGAAACGTCCAATCAGGTGTGGTTTAGAGCTGGTTAGAGCTAAACTGTGCAGAGCTGCGGCCCTTCAGGAACTGAGTTTGACACCCCTTTCCTAGAACATCTTAGTAACAACAAAGCAACACCCTTGCAACCACCTAGAACATCACGGCAACTCCATAGCAACCACCAGAACATCATAGCAAATGGATGGCAATGCCGTAGCAACTCTCTGGAACATCATATCAACCGCACAGCAAGCCCCCTGGCAGCCGCCAAGAACACCTTAGTAACTGCATAGCAACCACCAAAACATCATAGCAAATGCATGGCAATGCCCTTGCAACCATCAAGAACATCAAAACATCAGCATAGCAAACACCCAGAACATCTTAGCAATCATATACCAATATGCTTGCAACCACCTAGAACAACTTGGCAAACACCCTTGCGACCACCAAGAACAAAGCAACCACATAGCATTGCAACAAGGGTTAGGGCAATAGACGATGACATTGTCCATCGCCAACGGCTGACAGCCATCACGATGTTGGGCTGGCATCGTGGTTCCCCTGCATGACGTAATTTTCGACACCACGATGTTTGGCACACGTACACGTACTGCACGACAAATGTTGACAGCCGAGTCCACGGTATGACATTATGCGCATGTGTCGAGCTCATCCATTTCACGTTCGAGTATGATTTGGAAGCTGCGAAACGCGTGAGCGCACGAGACTTGGCAAAGGAAGAAAGTGAAACCAAACCGTAAACCGTAGTAATGCGCTCAGGCTGTGAGCGTGTAAACTTGTCAATGACGACCTGAACTGTGCACGTCCGCGATGGCAGCGGGAAACATCAGTGATGCGTGACCGCCGCAGTTAACGATTCATACACACAGCCTACACTGGTGCGCTTAAGATCTACTCGTCTTTCCACGTGAAATTACAACTGGGAGAAATTCAAAATGTGCAGGTTATAATGCGAAAATACTTTTTGAAAAGTACGCTGTCTTGAAAACTGGTCACAGTGGCAGTCTGAACCCCTGATATAATGGTTTTTAATGTTTTGGCATATGGCCATCTGGCAAACTGATATAACCCCACCCCCTCTCCCCCCCCCCCCCCCCTATATCATTGTCTATCAGGATGTTTCACTGTAGGCATCGTCAGATGCCAATTTGCTAGACATCGCCCAACCCTAATAGCAACCACCCAGAACATCATAGCAACTGCACAGCAACACCCTCGCAACCACCTAGAATACCATAGCTACCGCACAGCAACGTCCTAACAACCATCCAGCACATTGTGGCGGGCGTCTTTTTCACGAGTAGATTGTCTGAAGAAACTTAAAAACTCTTATTACTCTCGGCAGTGGTTCCTAATCTCACGGCAAGCTATTACCAATACCAACACCATGTTCAAATCCATAACTTAAAGATGCAAATACTGACTTTCATTTTAATGATGTAAGAGTCATCCGACTGAGAGTAATTGAAAAGCAGTAAATCAGTCTGCTTTAAAAACAGCGTGCCAATCTGTACACCCATTAATCAACCATCATAAATACTATAAACTATAAAGAGTCATGTGTGATTTATACTGCACCCCAGGACCACTACCTCATTACATTCCTTGCAATGATGTCTTATCTATCAGTAGTGTGACATCTCATATGCATTAAATGCAATGTAACAGCACAACTATGCCATGCAAGACATTATGTTCCCTATTAATGAAACATTTCTTGGATCGATACCAGCATGATATCCCATGACGTTCTGTCTATTTGTATACCTGGTAACACAACGAGAGGGAGAGTGAGTGAGTGATATGACAGATTGACCAAATCAATACATGCTCCAACTAATCCAGGAAAGACCAACAGCTTGCTTCGTTCAACAACAGGGTCTTGACATTTAAGCATTTGGCAGACGCTTTTACTCAAGATGACTTGCAGTCCAAGGTCTACATTTATGTGCCTTCCTAGAAATGAACCCCTGACCTTACCATAGCCAACACAATGCTCTACCACTGTTCATCACAATACCTCATGCCGTTTTAAAGTTTACGATCAATCTTTTGGTTACTGGTCCACTCCTTTCCAACACAACACATTAACATTACTCAAGAAATGAATTGTGAAGACTCAGGTTTGAAATCAAAAAGGATGTACAAAAGTCCCTCTAGTAGAGTAGAGAGGATAGAATATCCCTGGAATACTTCTGAATTACAACTGATGATGGCACATTGACCGGAAGATAAAGATAATAGTAGAATCTGCTGGAAACCCTGGCTTTAACAACTCCGAGTGCAGAGGGACCAACAGGAGCATTCTGATGAAACGGCCAACACTGGTGCGTGGTAATTGGGTTAATCGTATTTCAGCAGAGGTCACAGACATGTGGAGGAGGAGGTTAAAAGAATGTGGACAGGCTATGTATCACAGCACTTACCAGCCTTTAAAGACTACATCTAGAGATTGTTTTAGATGTTTTAATCAGGGAACATTGTCCACCAACCTCGGCCCAAACGGTCAATGATGTGAAGCATTATTTTACATAAACCAATGAAAATGCAGATCTTTTATTGCCTGTAGAAATGGCTTTGTTCTGATGAACACAGAAAACGATATTTGGAAGAACGTAAGCAAATTTCAATTCTGGGACATCATTGAACACCCTAGCAGGAAAAATGTAGATGGTAGTCAAAGGTGCCCCAGAACTGAATGTTTTCTTAAATTCTTCAAAATATCTCATTTTGCGTTCAACAGAACAAAAACAATGGGTCGCGTTCACTAAGCCTACGTACGCAAAAATTTGTAAGTGAAACCTGCCTATGAACCCTTTAACAAACATGATTCACAAAAACTTTTGTATAGAAATGTATTCTTGATATAAGAGAAAAGATGGGAACCGCTGAAAGCACACGTACACAAAAATCACTAGTATCTTTCTTTTCTCTTCCTCTCTGTCTCTGAGACAAACTGCATGTTTAATCTCAGGATAATAGTTAAATATTTTAAATAATATATAAAAATATAATTTTGTTTAGATGTATATTTAATATAAAATGTATTTCATCATACACAGTGAAAGAATAGGAAAGGATGCGTTACACTATAGCTCGAGCTGCGAGGTTTCTCTGAATAACCGTGCTTTTGCTGCTCGTCTGTATAAAAGGTGTTTTATTGTGTATGAACTGAATTTAAGGACTGTGCACTTGGAATTACTTGCTAGAGCGCTTCTGTAGACCGCTTCACATGGGGTTGCCTGGAGTAACTTTGACTTAAGTGGCGACTGTTGTAAAGGAAAGGTTTGGCGGAAAGCCCTAACATGGAGATGGGCTGTATGTGTTTTATGCACGAGGAGGCTCATTAAGAATACTCCAAATTCAGTAACATCAGGACGCATGTGTTGTGAATTAGGCAGAAAGGAACCTCGTGGGAGGTTCAAATGTGCGTATGAATACAAAAAATCTACGCAATTATTAGTGAACGAGACCTAATGTGTATACATCTAATATGGTTGATGTCTCTGAACTGAAAATTGCGAACATTCTTCCAAATAGTTATTTTTGTGTGCGTGTTCAACAGAACAAAGAAATGTATACACAGGTTTGAAACAACCTGAAGGTGAACTATACTGATACCTTAACTGTTGTATTAGTAGATTTTCACTCGTGACAATATTGCTAAAAGCATTTCTAAGAGAATTCATGGCATTGCTTTATAATAAACATCTTTTTAAGCTCTCCAAATTGTGTAAGTTTGTTTTTATCAAGCTACATAAGTGCCAGATCAGTTCTATGCTAGCTAACAGAAACTATGCATCCCTGTCTCTGGGAAAAAGAAAAGAGGCTCTTCAGCCGCTAAAAATAACCCTCGATGTAGAACATCCTGCTGCAATCTCTTACGCTCTCATTCTGCAACCGTCTTCGAAATTCCCCCTCAACCATATGGCAGTTTGGCCTTTTTGAGGCTCATTGAATCGCTCAAACTAATCAACGAGTGAAGAGTTTCATGTGTTTTCAATGTCTTCCATGTTCAAACCGGCCCCTGGCGCTCCCAAACACAGTAACGCTCGAGCGATAAATTTGAGAGTTTCCGGAACTGTTCTGCCCTCAGAGGTTCCGGAGCGGTTTATTCCCATCTACGTTGATTCATTGCGATCACCCTAAAGGACTTTGGAGCCGTGATTTCGCTAACATTAGCGGGGTCGCGACGAATAACAAAACAGTCAAGCTGTGTCGGAAAAATAACACGCCCAAATACAGATGCTCATGAGAATCTGCAAACAAACAACATGTGCTTAAGAACATAACCAAATTCACTTTATCTTATCATTTGCAGAAGCTTTTATCCAACGTGTTTTGTACTCAAATTCACAGAAATAATACAACATATCTTCACACAACCATCTTCTCGCATCCAAACCAAGCTTTTGCCCTTCAAATCAAACTTCTCTAGTAATTAGTGTTAGGTTGTGATCTCAGGATACACCTTGGGAGATGTAGAGACAGAGCTCATGAGATGATTCATTAAGAATGCATTGAGAATAATCTCATTAGAGACCGCAAACACACAGAGAAAATGAGTCTGACAGATAAAGGAAACATCTCAGCTCCACCCTAACAGCTGCATGTACTCACACACCCAACCCTTGGGTTGTCATGGTCACAGTGTGTTTCAATGCCTCACAGGGTAGTAGTCATCTAAACCTAATAAAAAACTGCAACTTCAATTTAGTTAATCTAGCTTCCGCTTTTAATGGTAGATGAATTGGACTTCAATGTTTTCTGACTAAAGAAAGTCTAGGATTTTCTCACACAATTACACACAACTCTGCACACAAAACAAGCCACTTCGCGAAATCTAAACACATCTTCCGGTTTCAGTTCATATT